>CP125973.1:445052765-446479487 GCA_030063025.1 Avena longiglumis | reverse complement strand
CCCATGACGGCCCGCTCCAAGCGCCCGCCGCTAAGCGCCACGCCCCACCTCTCCTACGCCCCGAGCCCGCCTCCGCCAAGACGGCTCCTCCGCGAACCACCCGCCAACCCTCGCCGCGGCCAAGGCCGCCCCCGAGCAGCTGCCGCTCCGCTGTCACGAGCCGGCTCCTCCTCGCCCGAGCTCCGCGTCGGCCTCCTCCGCGTCCTCCTTCGCCTTCGCCCGCCACCAGCTCCGCCCGAGCACCGACGACGCCTGCCTTCCTCCAACCGTCCTTCCGCTGACCTCGCTGGCCTCCTCCTTCCGGGGCCTGCCTCGCGCCCGACGACCTAGTCCGCCGCCTCCCTCACATCGCGCCACCCACCTCGCCTCTGCGGCTCGCCAAGTCCGGCCGTCAGGCCCCTTCCCGGCCCTACTGCAGCCGTCGTTGCTGCACCCTGCTGCACCCGTATGGAGGTGCTGATGCCTGTTGCTGTAAGAGCCCCTTTGTGGTGTCGCTGGTACGGTAAGATGGTAACACTGCCTTGAACCCTCCGGAGAACAAGAGCGGCAAGCCGGACATGTACCTCGAGAAGCCACCCGAACATTCGGTGCGAAGTCCAAGTTCGCCGTCGACAATTGAAACCGGCACCCGGCAAGATCTTCTACCCGATACGGCAAGCTCTACATCTCGGCTACGCTCAGTTCGTCGAGATCCCGGACATCAAGACCTAAGGACGCCAAGACCCCCGAACCCGAGGACCGCAGACGCGACAAGTACTTCCCTCGGACGCCAAAACCGAACCCGAGGAACGTCAAGATCGCCACGAGACCGACAAGCACTTCACCCCGAAGCCAAGACCGACTCGATGGCGCGGGCCCGACAAGACCCTCGCAACGGCAAGACCGACCCTGTGGGACCCGACAAGATCTGCATGCGACAAGAACAACCCCGAAGAATCCGACGCAACCCCGGCACCGAACCGAGTACTCCTTTCCGAACACCGAGACCACGGACGCGACAAGATCTACCCCCGGAGCCGAGAACGCATCCGTCGAACCCTGGACCCCGACCCCGAACCCCGGAACCCTAACAAGATCGTCGAACCCTAAATGTGTGACCCTTTTCCCTCGATGCCCTATTTTATAAATGCATAATAACAACTTGTCGCATAATAATTGTTCATGCATGCATATCTGTGGTTTGGGGGCCTTATGCCGATTCACCTCATAATTAAATATGGGGCCCATATGCGGGCAAATCTAGCCTTATATTGGCCTCATTTAAACATGTGTAGCGAACCGGTTCCATCTGTTGTCTTGCTAAACAACATTTAATATGCGGGGGTTTAAACAACTTGAACCATATAATAATTGTCGGGACCCCGGTTCCACTTAATATGACCTAATTGCACCGCACCTTTGCCATGCCATACATCATACATGCATCATGCCGATCTTCAGCCGTTGTATTAAATGTTGCATCCGGTGTTTATTCTAGAGTTTTGCTTCTTCGCGGATAAGGCCGTTGAGTTGATGTGAGCTTCACCCGATCTTCGGTTGAACCCTTCGACAATGTTTTCAGGCGAGCATCTCCCCCTTTCTACCTATCTTACTTTTATAGTATTTACTTCCCTCCTGTTGATCTATTGATATCTGTGTTGCGATGCTCTAGTTTTTCGTACCCTTTGATATCCCCTGCAGCCGTATATTGCCTTGGACACATCCTATTACCTGTTGTTTGGTAGCTAGTTGGACTTGCGTGTCGTAGTCGCTTGCTCAAGTGTTGTCGCGTGTTGTCAATGCCATAGTTGTTGATGTATTGCCGCATGTTGATGTTGGAGATGATTCTAGTTTTACTTATCGTCACTTTACTTTCTGTTTAACAACTAAAATTGAATAAGCAGAGGCATCGGTGGGTGATAGATAATATTTGGTTTCAACGCCCACTTGTGTCCCGTAAGACCCAGTACTTGATACTGTTCCTTGATTTGCGCTATCCACATCCGGAGGTATATGGGACCCCCGAGCCGAGCTTGATTCATTCTTATTTCATGGGGCCACAAACTAGTTTGAGGTTTTATTTACGATCCTGTACTTATGCCATGTTTACCGCTTTATTTACGATTGTGCGAGGAGCACACTGCATTTAGGAAGGCGGAGTGATTACGCTGCATCGACAAGCCCAGCCACACTTTCGGTTCCCGATCGCTTCGACCATTGGCGCTAACCTTGAGGCCGTCTCGGCTAGCTTACTTCCGTATGGTTCTACTCAAAGGTGGCCCCTGAAATATTTCTGAATCCTGTGATTGTTCATCGTGAAAGCCTCGTTGGGTTTTGATTTGGTTTTTCCGAGGTTGATCGGCGTGTTGCTATTGGTGCACCCCGCCGGTAAAACTTTCTCGAAAGCCGTGTCGCGGATATGGACGACTTGGAGCACAAGATTCTCGATCATAGACAAGCATAACTAAAGTTTACTGCTATAAATTTGACTTATAATGACTAGTAATCAGCTTCACTATAATGGAATGGCTAATTAATACTGCCCACAATTGCTTGTTTGGTTGTCGTCATGACAATTGTATCTGACTAGTAAGTATTGCAACTACAACGAATTGGCTGAATAAAAGTACCAACAACTGCTGGGTTTTGGGATTATATCATGCTATCTGTATTTGATTAGTAATTGTTGCAACTATCACGGAATGGTTAACTAAAAGTGCCCACTGTTTATTTTATCAGGACGATTATCTAAACTTGACTAGTAAAGTGCCGCAACTATAACTGAATAAATAAAACTGCCAACTGTGTGAGTTCCTCGGTTGACTTCCTCGTTTGGTCTCGAGGGGGAAACGCCAGGATGGGTTTGTTTGGTGTTAGCTTCAGGTTGGATCCGGATAGGTCATTCTCATCCCTCTCTGTTTTACCGCCAGTTGTATCGAGTCTCTATAGATTGTTTAGTGCATGCTGCCGCTGCCGCTTCAGTCCACCATACCTATGTAGGCGAGGACCGCCGAATTCTAGCCTCGCCGTGTACTGGCCTCAGTACTGACGCTCCTTCTTTGTTTTCTGCTTTGCCCTTTGTCGGCACCCCTTTTGTTTAAGCAGGTTTTGAGATCGACGCCGTTAGCAGGGTTACCCTTCCGGCTTGGCCTGGGCAGGGTTATGGACGCCATTGGTTATTCTTCAGGGCTCTTAGCCCCATTTGCTTCTTGTCCGTAGTCGGACGCTCTACCATTTTTAAGGTGATTTGGGTCTTGTATCTTATATCTGTATTCTTGACTCTTCGAGTCGCTTATATATATATCTGTTCTGTGGGTTCCATCGAGGACTGTTGTGTAATGTTATTACTTCGTTTTCCACCCGCACGAAAGTGCCTGGTGGGCACCTTTGAATCGTTTCTATGCGGGTTTGGTGAATTTTGCTCAAACTTGCATAGGTCCGATTCTGAGGGTGTTACAATGATGATGATAGTGGAGACGATGATGATGATGAGGACGAGGATGATGATGATGGAGACGATGATGGTGGAGGAGATGAAGCTGTTGCTGTTGCAGTTGAGGATGAAGAAGAAGAGGAGGATCCAGAAGAGGTGGAGTTTGAAGTCTCAAGTGATGGTTCAGGAGAGGTGTACACTCCGCTGTCATGGTTGTACCGCGAGCCGAAGTGCCAACGCATGACCGCAAGGACCTACCTCAATCTCTTCAAGAAGTAGATAGAAGTCCACCAATTATGCCACGTTAGGAGAATTCGTTAGGATTAGTCTCGATCGATGTGAATCTTAGTTCGTGTTAGCTTAAAAGTGTTTAGTTGATTATTTGTGTACTCCAATAACCCAGGATTTATTTGTGCAAATTTTAATGAAAGAGTTATGGCAATTTGGTTATCATCTGTGTTATTTTCGCTGCAGTTTTTCTGCTGATACAACAGTACTGAGAGATTTTTCATATTTTTCTGGTAACTCGCAAAAATCTGAAAAAAATTGGGCTGATGCGGAACTCTCTGTGCTATACGCACAAATATCAGCTAAATTTTCTGACGAGTTTAAGTCAGGCGAAAAAATTCGAGAACACTGCTGTACTGTTTTGGCAGAATTGTTGTTTTGTTTGTGTAGTTGATCTATTGTTTAGTTAACCATTGCCAACTCTTGCAAAACTATTTCAGTAGTTATATACTGCTAGGATAACACCTGGGATGTTGCTGGATCACTTGTTTGTTGATGTGTTGCTTGCTTGTGATTGTCTGCCATTGTTTGTTGTTGTTTGATCATATGCATGGGTAGAATCCTATTGTCGTAGTTGATTCTTTCTAAACTTACCTATGCTGAACCGCAGATGCCTCCCCGCCGCCAAACCACTGAGATGGAGCAGCTCATGGCAGCTCAGGCACAGTTGACCCAAGTGATGACTCAGTTCATGGCAAATCAGAACAACAACAATGGAAACAATCAGCCTCAGGGAGATGCTCTCACCAGATTTCTGAGGTTAAGGCCAGCTAAGTTCTCTGCTGCAATGGAACCAATGGTTGCTCTCGATTGGTTGCGTTCAGTCAACAAGGATCTAGTAACTGTCGGATGCACTGATGCTGAGAAGGTGAGGTTTTCCGCTCACTTACTGGAGGGACCAGCCGCTTCTTGGTGGGACACATTTCAGATCACCCACCCGCTGGATACCGTGACTTGGGCTATGTTCGAGGAAGGTTTTAGGACCAACCACGTGTCTTCAGGAGTTCTGAGCCTAAAGAGGAAGGAGTTCCGCAACTTGCGCCAAACCAATCGCACCGTGGCCGAGTACATTGAGGAGTTCAACAACCTGTCCCGTTATGCACCTGAGGATGTCGACACTGATGCCAAAAGGAGGGAGAGATTCCTGGATGGCCTCAGTGATGAGCTTTCAGTACAGCTACTTGTGGTTTATTGCCCCACTTTCCAAGAGCTTATGGACAAGGCCAGGATCTTGGAAGGGAAGCACAAGCAGGTGGAGAACCGCAAGAGAAAGAACAACAATCACCACTCTGGTTCACACCACAAGTCTCGCACTTCATATGATGGATACTCCAAGCATGGAGGGAGTGACCATGGGAGCCATGACCGCCACCACCATGGAGGCGATGGACATCGTCATGACAACCATAGGAGCAACCACCATAACCACAAGGGAGGACACTCTCACCACTCTGGAGGACACGGTGGACATGATCGCAACCGTGATCGCAACTTCGTGAAGAAAGATCTGAGTGAGGTGGACGTGCTTCAAGTGTAGAAGGGACACTATGCCGACAACTGTTCGGAGAGGAAGGGACTCAAGCCAACCAACGGCGAGAAGGCCACAGTGAACAACATGAATGTGGAGGAGATTCCAGATGAGCCTGACCTTGTGATTGGTAAGTTCCCAATCAACACTAACCCTGCACTTATACTTTTCGATACTGGTGCATCGCATTCATTCATATCAAGGGTATTTGTGGATAAGTATAAGTTACCTACTAAGTCTATGAAAAGGTCTATTAGAGTGAGTTCACCTGGAGGAGATATGATAGCTAGTGCGGGATGCCGCGATTTAACTGTGAGGATTGGAACACACAACTTCATTGCACATCTAGTAGTACTGGATTCACAGGGATTAGATGTTATTCTGGGTATGGATTGGATGTCTATGCATGGGGGACACATAGATTGTGCACAGCGAGCTGTTTCACTCAAAACCCCGGATGGTAAGAGGATTAGATTCAAGTCGGCTGCACGACCGAGAAGGTGTAAGTTGAATTCTCTTAAGGGGGTTAGCATGGATACTGTGCTAGTAATTAGGGATTACCCCGACGTGTTTCCGGAAGAGCTGCCAAGGATGCCACCTGACAGGGATGTAGAGTTTCTTATCGACCTGATACCGGGAACAGGACCAATAGCAAAGAAACCATATAAGATGGATGTGGATGAGCTGAAGGAATTGAAGAAGCAGTTGAAGGAGCAGCTGGAAAAAGGATTCATTCAGCCTAGTGCGTCGTCATGGGAAGCACCTGTTCTATTTGTGGAGAAGAAAGACAGCACCAAGAGATTAGTGGTGGACTATCGTTCGCTGAATGAAGTAACCATCAAGAACAAGTACCCTCTGCCGAACATAAATGATTTGTTTGATCAACTGGAAGGAGCAAAGGTGTTCAGCAAGATTGATCTGCGATCAGGCTACTTCCAATTGAAGATCCGAGAGGAGGATGTACCAAAAACCGCCTTAACCACTAGGTATGGTTTATATGAGTATACGGTTATGTCTTTTGGACTAACGAATGCCCCTGCATACTTCATGACCATGATGAACAAGGTATTTATGGAGTATTTGGACAAGTTCGTGGTGGTGTTTATTGATGACATACTAATATATTCCAAGGATGATGCCGAGCATGAGAAACATCTGAGGATGATTATGGAGAAGCTGAGGGAACACAAGTTGTATGCCAAATTCAGCAAGTGTGAATTCTGGCTTAACACCGTTGGGTTTCTTGGACACGTAGTGTCAGGAGAAGGAATTGCTGTTGATCCAAACAAAGTGACTACGGTAACTGAGTGGGAAGCACCCAAGAATGCAGGAGAGATTCGAAGCTTTTTGGGACTTGCTGGTTACTACAGGAGGTTCATCGAAAACTTTTCCAAGATTTCAAAGCCTATGACTGAACTTCTGAAGAAGGAGAGGAAGTTTGAATGGTCAGATGTATGTGAAGCCAGCTTTCAGGAACTGAAGCGTCGACTGGTGACCGCGCCTATTCTGTGCCTACCAGATCTTCAGAAGGATTTCCAAGTGTACTGTGATGCTTCACGACAGGGACTTGGGAGTGTGCTAATGCAAGATGGGAGAGTAGTGTCATATGCCTCACGACAACTCAAGCACCATGAGCGGAATTACCCCACACACGACTTGGAGTTAGCGTCAGTGGTTCATGCGCTCAAGGTATGGAGGCACTACTTAATGGGAAAACACTGTGATGTGTACACCGACCACAAGAGCCTGAAGTACATATTCACGCAGAAGGAACTGAACATGAGACAAAGGAGATGGTTGGAGCTTATCAAGGATTATGATATGAATCTACAATACCACCCAGGAAAGGCCAATGTAGTAGCTGATGCTCTGAGCCGGAAGGTTTATGCCAATGGATTGACAATTGGTGAATTGCCTGAGGACTTGTGCAAGCAATTCAAGGACCTTAGACTGGAGGTAGTGGCTGAAGGATACTTGGCAACAATGGAAGTCCGACCAACGCTACAGGACAAAATCGTAAAGGCTCAAGTGGGAGACAAGGAAATAGAGGAGATAAAGGAAAAGATGAAGGAGAATCGGGAAAAGGATATTCGCGAGGATGAGCATGGTACCTTGTGGTATGGATATCGTTTGTGTGTGCCCAGCGACCCGGAGATAAGGGAGTTGATTTTGCAGGAGGCTCATAACTCGCCTTATTCCATACATCCGGGCAACCCAAAGATGTATATGGATTTGAAGAGCAGATTTTGGTGGAACAACATGAAGGGAGATATCGCCAAGCATATTGCCCTATGTGATGTATGTAGCCGAGTGAAGGCGGAACACCAGAAGCAGGATCATACTGCCGTTGCCGTCTTGGGATTGGAAGTGGGATAGAGTGGGAATGGATTTTATCACAGGACTGCCCAGGACCAGGTCAGGATATGACTCTATTTGGGTTGTGGTCGACCATTTGAACAAGGTAGCCCACTTTATACCGGTAAAGACGACCTATACGAGTGCAAAGTTAGCCAAGATTTACATTGACAGGATTGTGTGCCTACATGGAGTTCCCAAGAGTATCGTATCTGATAGAGGCACCCAATTTACCTCACACTTCTGGCGCCAGCTGCACGAGTCGCTTGGTACTAGATTGGAGTTTAGCACAGCGTTTCACCCATGAACCGATGGATGCACCGAGAGGGTGAATCAGATTTTGGAAGACATGCTGAGAGCTTGCGCCTTGGCTCATGGCTCTAGTTGGGATGAGAATTTGCCGTATGCGGAGTTTTCCTACAACAACAGCTATCAGACAAGCATCAAGACGTCACCGTTTGATGTGCTATATGGGAAACGGTGCCGAACACCATTGTTATGGGATGGAGTAGGAGAACGTCAGTTGTTTGGACCTGATTTGATCAAGGACGCTGAGGAGAAGGTCGCCTTGATTAGGGACAGGCTGAAGGTAGCACAATCAAGGCAGAAAAGCTACGCGGCCAAGCGCAAGGAAGTGGTGTATGAGATAGGTGATAGAGCATACCTCAGTGTCGCCACTGTGGAATCAAGAGATTTGGAATTAACGGTGGCGGCACCTCGATTTATTGGACCGTATCGGGTCTTAGCACGCAAAGGAGAAGTTGCTTATCGTTGGAGATGCGAAGCTCGTCATTGTTCACAACGTGTTCCACGTATCCCAGCTGAAGAAGTGCCATCCGAAGATGGTGGACACACCATTGAGAGACACTGTACCACTAGAGGAGGTTCAGCTGGAAAATGACTTGACCTACGAGGAGAAACCAGTCAAGATTATGGAGACAGCAGAAAGGACTACCCGTACCAAGACAATCAAGTTTTCCAAAGCACAGTGGAGCCACCACACCGAGGAAGAAGCCACTTGGGAGCGTGAGGATGACATCCGAGAGGACTACCCACACCTATTTGCTAGCCGCGCCGAATCTCGAGGACGAGATTCATCTTAAGGGGGTTAGTCTTGTCACATCCCAATTTTTTTTTGATTTGGTCTTGCATATCATTCATAGCATTGCATCATATCTTTCCATGCAAAACCGTCGAGTAGAAAGGTTCGGCGAAACGCTATCTTCAAAACCCTACTTTGCTTCGCTACGAGGTTCCTGCGGAAAGCTTTAGAAGGCCTTGCGACAACCACCCCTGTAGGTTGAAGTTTTCGCGCGAACTTCGACTGAAGGTTGTTCCCCTCGACGATACGAACCCGTAGGCGCGAGAATCGCTCCAATCGGAGTTCGTATGCAAAAGACTCGGACGTTTTAGTAAACCGTCGGAAAACGGTCCGAAAATCAGGACCGATTTCCGAATCGGAGTCCAACTGCGGACCGAATCTGTTTAGAACTCGCGTGCTGGACTATTTAAAGAGGCCCCCACCGGGACCTCGATTTCCGTGCCCGACACCTGACCCGACCGCCTCCCACTCCTCCCACGCTGCCGCCTCGCCTCACCGCGTCGCCGCCCGCTTTGCCGCTGGCCGCCGTCGCCCAGTCGCGCCGCCGCCACCCTCTTCCTCCCTTCTCCCTATTCCCGCGCCACGCCGCCGCCGACCTCGCCATCTACCGCCGCCGTGCCACGCGCCATCTGCGACGCCGCCGCCTGCCGCGCCACCTCGCCGCCGCCCGCGCCACACCGCTTCCCAGCAGCGCCGCCACGCCGCCTCGCCGCTTTCCGCCCGCCCGCGCGATCACCGCGCATCCCCTCCGCCCACGCCGCGCCGCCGCGCGCTGTATCGTCCGACCGCCGCCGCTCGCAGCCGCCGCCGCGCTTGCCGCTTGCTGCGCCGCAAGCTGCTACCGCCGCCGCTGCAAGCTGCGCCGCACGCGCGCTGCGTTGCCGCTAGCGCATGATCGCATGTGATATAGCACGCATGCACGCCCGCATACGCGCATGTACGCACGCCACGATGTATTTTTCTCGACCGTTAGTTGACCATGTGTACCGCGCAGGAAGGATCTCGTCGCCGGAAGTGATCGCCGCCGCCGTCCGGAGCTCGCCGCACCGTTCGGAGTCCGTTTCGCCATCCGTTTCCGGTAAGACAGCAGCCACCGTCAGATCTCAGATCAGCGGCCTAGATCGTTAGTTGACCGGTCAGACTCAGGCGTTGACTAGTCAGACGCCCAGTCAGCGCCCAGTCAGCAGACGAGTTGACCAGTCAAACAGACACAGTTGACTGGGTCAATTTTGTTAATCCCTTTAGTTGGCAGATTTTGGTAGAATCTTGTAAATTGCGTAGAAATTCAAACGCTTGGCCAAAAATTGCAAATAAAATATGTACGGGTTCAGTGACTCGTGTAGAATCACGCTGTACCTTTGGATAAGACTTTTAATGTCTGGTTTAGTACAGTTTAATCAAACTAGTTAGTGGCCTTTTCGAAGTAATAAATTCGTAGAAAAAGATCCGTAGCTCCAAAAATCGCGTGTGATATGTCCCTGAACTCGTGTGAACAAGGGGAATCCCATAGTGAATTAAAAAGATAGGCTTATAGTAAAAACTTCTGCAGTATTTGTCTAATGGCTTTCTGCAGTGTTTTAATTACTCGGGGAGTTTTATAATTCATTTTTGAGTAATTCCAATTGGTACTGTTTCTATTCAGCGATGCCTATGCGATAGAACTTTTCCAAGATTTTACGAACAGTATACTGCCGGTAGTGAATTATTTAAGTTCTAGCTCTAGTTTGGAGCATTACTTTTGTCTATTAGTTTTCCTAGCGCCAAATCTATTTTTCCATGCATGTATTCGGTAGTATTATGGATTAGAATTATGTGGTGCAGCTGTAGCACCAATTCACTTGTCGTTCTTGCATTCATGCATCATGTTTGTTGCATATGTTGTGGATTGTTTGTTTATGAATGCAATTGTATCGTGTAGATTGTGTTGAGTGCAACGCTTGCTCGTGTGAGAATTGTGCTCCAGACCGCTACAACCAAGTCAAGTACCTGCTACTTTGTTCATGACATCGTCCTACTATTTTTCAATGCATTGTCGTGTATTTTATAGTTGCATGTGTAGGATGATATTATCGCTATGCTATGTCCTATTATGTGGTAGGGCTTTCCTTGTAGATGAACCACCGTTGGTAGATGTGCTTAGCCATGCTATGTTGAACGAGGGCTGGGTTAAATCATTGACACTTGTTTTCTCAAGTACTGGTTTGTGAAAACTAAAAACAACTTAATCAATGAACCCCCTGGGTGTGTTGGTATTGATAAATTTTGGAGGTTTCATTGCGGAAAGGCACCCAGGTATCAAGAGAGAATGATTGGCTTCTTTATTGTGTAGCTTATGTGTACAACCATGTGCCAATAATGGAATGGGCGGTTGGTTGGACTTAGTAGGTTGTGGTAACTCGAACCCGCGTATCCAGAGATGTAGAATTTTGGTAGGTTGGACCGGTGCGCGTCGGGATTGAGGAGCTACTTCCCGAACAGTCTCTTCTTGGTCTTCTCCCTATCATCTCCCAAAATGAGAGTGATGGTACGAGCTGGGCTGGCCAAGTCACATGGGTAAAGTGTACTAACCTCTGCAGAGTGTATAATCTAATCGATTAGCCGTGGCCCCGGTTATGGACATCTGAGTTGCTAGATATTGATTCCATGACATGTTTCTCGCTCATTCTAATTTCATAATTGTTTTAATCTTGATGGGTTAACTTAATTGGGATCTTTTCAAATAAAATCAAAACTGTTTGCGAAAGTAGGACAAATGTATTTGCAAATGCAAGACAGACACAGCTCCACTTGCCAAATATGCATGTAGATGTTAGCACTATTGTCTCCATTACTAGCTCTACTTGCCATACATTCCATGTATTGACCCTTCGGGGCTGCTACGTTTCATGTTGCAGGTTATTCCGATTCTGATTGATCGTTATAGGCCACGGTACTCCACTCGGCACTTGTTCACTTGTGGGCAAATTGAAGATTGGAGGATATATTTGGTTATGTTGCTACCTGAATAATTTGAGCTAAGCTTTATGCTAAGCTTTCATTGTAATAATGGTACTCTGGATCTTTGTAGATCATGATACACGGTTATTTTGCTATGATTATCTATCTTACTCTATTGTGGGCCAATGAACCGATCCAGGGGTTGGCATGTCACATAGAGGCCACGGTCTTTTCAGAACCGGGGTGTTACAACAGTCAATCAATCCCTTATGTTTGGACATCCAATCCATTCCTAGTACTACTTCCAAACCTTTAGTTCCGAGTACTATTAGATTAGCATAAAAATCTATGCCATGGATTCGGATAGGGACGGCTTTGAAAATTTGCCTAGCCTTCGTGGTTGATCCGGGAATTTGCACAATCATAACATGCTTCAGTTTGGTTGGTTGAATTTTACTAGTGCAGGCAAATTATTCGGTGACAAATGAATGCGATGCACCAGAGTCAAACAACACTCTTGCAAGTACTGAATTAACAGAAAACATACCCAGCACGACGCCTGGCGCTTCCTGAGCTTCTTCAGCATGCATGAGAAAAAGACGGCCGTTGCGGTTGAGTGAATTCCCTGGGGCAAATCTTCTCCCTGGATGGACACGACACTGCTGCTGAGCTGGGGCGTTCGCATTGGGGGCTGTAGCATTCTTCTTGTTGGGGCATTAGTTGGAATAGTGGCCTTTATTTCCACAGTCATAACAGGTCACTTATGACTTGTCCTTGGCTGCGACAGGCACAGCATTGCTTCCAGTCCTCGGGGCAGTGTTGGTGTTGGCGGTAGCATTGTTGGTGTTGAACTTGGGTTGGGCACGGGTGAAATTGCTAGAGTTGCCGGGGTTGTTGTGATTTCCTCCGGGTCTAGGGTTTCCATGGTTGGGATAGGTCGGACGGGTCATAGGGGGTCTGTTGGTTCTTGGGGCAAATCCTGGATATGGGTTGGGGCGATACTTTGGGGTCTGATGGGTTCCGGGTTGATGCATCATGCGACGCTTGCGGTTCTCATTGGCTTGGTTGATATTTCCTTCCATCTGGATAGCAGAGTCGACAAGGGCTTCAATATCAGCAAAGGGGATATTGACTAACACCGTCTGCATCTCGTCATGCAGACCATTCAGGAATCTTTCTTTCTTCTTGGCTTCGGTGTCTATGTCGTCCGGGGCATACCTAGCTAATGACAAAAATTTGTCACGGTATTCCACTACAGTCATTCTTCCTTGCTTTAGCTCTCTAAACTCGTCTCTCATTCTCTTGATCAAACCTGGTGGCACATGGGTTCTGCTAAACTTGACCTTGAATTCCTCCTAGGTCATCATTTGGCCTCCGGTCATTGCACGAACATCGTTCCACCATGCCCTGGCATCTCCGGCTAGATAATGGGTGGCGAACAGGACTTTCTCGTTGGCTTCCACTCCGGCGACTTCTAGGTTATTTTCCATGGTTTGCAGCCAATCATCGGCATCTAGGGGTTCTTCTGACTTGGTGAAAACAGGTGGGTTGGTATTCTAGAAATTCTTGAGCTTAGATCCATGGTTGTCCTGATTTCCGTGGCCTTGGTTGTTGTGGGCTAGATGGGCTATCTGTTGCAGAGTGGCTAGGTTGGCTTGACGTTCCGCTCTTTCAGCTTCGCGGTCAGAAGTCAACATTTGCAGGATCTGCAACATCGGGTCCGAGGCTGAACCACTTCCTCCATGTGGCATCTGAAGATTGATATAGATCATGAGAAAAGAGGGAAATTTCTAAGGTCTTGGGTCTTTGAAAAGTTTTAAATGTTTGACTCATATTTTTCTGGAAACTTGATTTTTCATTCATTCACTCATATCACACAGTACAACACACACCACAACAAAGAAAAACAGATGGTTTTAAGAACCATTCTGGAAACTATGATACAGTGGGACCGACTACTACTCACTACGCTGGTGCTCAGTGCTACTATTCCTCGGAGTCTGTGGCTTCATTATCTTCAGCATCATCGATGAAGGCTAAATCATCCTCATCGGTGAAGAAGTCCATGGCCTGATCCTCCAGAAAATCATCGTCATCGCTGAGATAAGAGTAAGGGTCTCCACGAAGATCCTCTCCGGCATTCTCCCTTTCCTCCAACTTCATGTCTCTCTCGTGGATGGTCTCCTCCAGAGATGAGATGCGGTGGCGAAGACGGGCAATAATGCGCTCCTTTTTGTCGAGATGACGGCGGTGAGACTTGCGATCCTTTGCTAGCATGGCTATGGTCTGATCCTTCGTCTTGATGATGGCAGACTTGTGGTTGCAATAGTCACGGCAGTTGTCCAACTCCTGCTGACGATCATACATCATGAAGCTAAGGTGGTCCAATTGAGTCTTTAGCTCGGGGTGGTATGGGGCTTCCAGTGGTTGTCCATTTGCATCACGCCTTGGGAAAAACTCAAAGCGAGTACCCTTGATCTGATTTATGCTCTGCCCACACAGACGGGAAAGAGCTTCCTGCATTGCTCTGGCAAGTCCATCGAGCCAGTTATTTTACCTCAAGGTAAACATAATTCCCTCCATAGTGGGAGGTTCAATCTTTCCTCGATGACTTGCAACAATTAGCCACTACAGATCTTCTCCTCCTTGATCATTGAGCTGAGCTCCAAAGAACTCGGGGTGAGGATACTCCAGAAGTTCCGAAAGCTGATCCAGATCCCTCTCAAAGATAATGTCTCCCCCATTCCCAAGTTGGTAAAACTTGTTGTACTTCACGTCCATCTATAAAAATAGAGGATGAGTAGATTAGCAGAGTGATCAAGTGTGTCAAAATTTTATGTATTTTGCAAGAGTTTTTGAGGAACATGAATTTTTATGAAAGAATCAAAGAGATAAGAATGAGAATAAGTTTTTGTAAATATTTGTTTTCTTTGGCTTTGAAACTAAGTTTTTGATTCAAACGTCCAGTCTAACTAGGGTCTCCTATGGTCAGGATGGCTCTGATACCAACTTGTCAACACCCGGATTTTTCAACCCTAGATGCCTGTTATGCCATACATCGCAATCCCAGGATTACCATTTTTGCGAGACATAACAGAATTGGATACCATAGTACATCATCCATTACAAACGATACATAAGTTCTTACACAAATAGGGATCTCCTGATCCAGTTCTTAATACAACATCAAGAAGTGGAATACGTAACAATAACGGTAGCGTAGGGGAATCACCATCTTCGGGGTCACAAGCAATGCTGACGATGGGAGATGATCCTAGTTGTCGTAACCTTCCTGGGTTCCATCTTCCAGGTACTCCTCTTCATAGTCTGGCCATGGGAATAGCTAGGGAGAAAGCCATGAGTACGCTTTAAGTACTCGCAAACTAATACTAATAGGTAAAGGGTTTTTTTGGATAATAGGACACTAGGCTCTAGGGTTGTTTTGCAAAAGCCAGATTTATCTCTACTAAGCTCCAAAGCTAGTCACAATTTTATAAATCTTAAGCGGGAACTTGTATTTCATATCACAACTCTGTTGTGGTCAAGTCAAAGTCTCAATTCATCTCACAGGTCATTTTGAAAAGTCTGACGGGGGAACAGTATGGCCACTCCAACTGTCCATAACCGCGGACGCGGCTATTCGAATAGTTTGACACTCTGCAGAGATTGTACACTTTCGCCACAACATTCGATACATCCGTCAGGAACAAATCCTGAATTCACCATACTCAGTGTGCGGATAATCAATCCTAACCTTTCGATTAAACGCCCTAGTATAAGCACCTCTCCTATGAGTTTGGCCTCCCAACCATGACCAACTGTCATCTTGGGTACTGCACAGGTGGACAATCTTCACAAGGTAGCCTCAGCTCAGAACTTGGCCATGAGGGAACTAATACTAAGGAATATAAGTTTCCAGTCAAGCCCTACCCAATATTCGGGTATTGTGGTTGTACGATAAAATTGGAATGGTATCGCATCCAGACAACCATCAGTTTTATAAAGGGCTAAGGCTCATGCCTCAACATTTTTATCACCAAAATTCTCAAGTGTTTGGAAACACATGTCCAAAACATTTCAATGGAATGATCCATCATTCCAAGGTTTTCATAACCATTTTTCCACCAAGTATTCCCATCTAAAGTTGATCAAGTTTTATGCTTAGCACTAGCATCTACAGGTGGGGGTAGTAATGATGAGGGGTGGTAACTAGTGGATTTTCAACTAAGTACAACCTTATGTCTCAGGCTGATGTCAAGGTTTCTAACTTAGGCCAAATTTTATGCTCTTTATGCAACCTTCAGCATCTTTCCAATATCTACCTGTCACTTAAGTAAACTCTAAGTAAGCTTTGATAAAGAAATAAAGTAAGAAGCTTGCACATAAAACTAGGATTGGTTTATCAAATGGGTATGATCACATATGCTTAAGGCATAGTAACAAGTAGGGGTTTGTTGCATCAGTAGGGTATCCTACAAGTGTTAGCTTGGATCAATGTCAATATAAGCTTGCCTTGTGCAGATCAGTGGTTGAAGTTCTCCTCGGCTTCTTCTTCGTAGTATCCTCCTTCCTCCTCGTATCCTTGGTCGGTACTAGCGTCTATGAATAAATACGAGGTACGCAATCACCAAACAATTCATAACTACTTGAAATCATCACATACAAGGGTCCTATGGATGATCTAGCATCATCCCTAACATTACAAGGTTAAGGCTTGGTTTAAATCTTTTTATTTTTAGAAAAGTAATTTCTACTCATTGAAAAACTACTTAAGATTTAATATTCTCCAAACCCAACATGGGATCATGTTGACACATGTCATCATCACATATTTTAGTCCATGGGAATGTGATTTAAAGTGGTTTCACAATTTAATAAGGTTTTACCCTTTTATTTTAATTAATTAAAGTGGCTAGAAATGCTTATGTAGCATTCTTTTATTACTTGAACATTATTTCTGCAAATAAACCTATATATTTTTATATATTCTGAAAGGTATGGCGAAATGTGATTTTTGAGAGTTGGAATCAACTCAAAAGCTATTATGGTTTAAATTTGAAAAATGTTTGAATGCAGAAAAGCTTCTGCCTTGTTATTTTTACCATGGGTGATCTATAGATCCAAATGACTTGAATCCAACGGGCTTGGATTCAACATTCACAGGCCTTTCCAACAAAATTGGTTTCATTCAATTTGGTGCACTGAATCGATCTGGGTTGATTTTTGAAGTTGGGTACATAAGTGTGTTTGAATTAAAATAGAAAAAGTTTAATTTGAATAACTGGGCTGCGCGGGAAAAATTACTGGGCCGGCCTGCTAAGCGCAGTGCTCCCGCGGGCTGCTTAAGTGGGTGTCCCCACTCGTCAGTGACACGGGGCTGGGCAAAGCGGTATGGGGCGACGTGGATCGTTCGATCTAGTTCTAATCTAACGGCTGGGAGTCATCCTCGACGCGAGACAACTCCGGCGAGAACGAAACCTAGCGCGGTCAGTGAAGGTCGCTGCGGGCTCACCGGGGTACTGGCGAGGGTCAGCGAGGCGGGCGAATGACGAAGTCAACGACAGCAAACTTAGGGGTGGTCGCGGCAGCTCCTGGGGCGGCTCCAATCGCTGGCTCCCTTTTTCTCCGGCAGCGGCAGGCTCCAGTGAAATTTCGGCGAGGTGGTGCTTGCCTTGCTCTTAGAATGGTGTGGCACGATCAGTGAGGAGAGGGGAGTGAGATGGTGTGAAGAAATCGTGCGGGGGTGGCCTCTATTTGTAGTCGAGCGAGGGGACCGTCGGGGCGCACGGTGAGCTCGTCGGGGGCGAGGTTACAGACGGCTAAAGGCATGAGCAAGGGTAGGGGACGGTGCGGTGTCTCCTGGTGATGCTCAACGACATGGTCTCGAGGCATGGGGCGGTGTGGTTTGGTCTGGAACGAGCGGTTCTCTGCACGGTAGAGGCGGCGTCTTCGACGGCGGGCGGTGGCTGTGCGGCACGGGGCGGTAAACTGGGATGTCTGGCGGTCTCCTGGGTCGGTGGGGATTGTGTATGCACGCGGAGAGGGCGGCGCGCGGTCTGTGGGTGATGGTTGAGGGTGGCGCTCTGGCGCACACTCGGCATGGTCTGGGCGCGGCTTGTGCGCGTGGTCCAGGGCTTGGCAACGCTCGCGGCTGGGACAGTGTAAGATCCCTCCTTTGTAAAGGAAAAGGATCCCTGTGATTGCAATGCTAGTCCCTGGATCATTGCTAGCATCCACAGTTTAAGATGAAGTACACAGATACAAAGGTCATTTATTACATCCATTCCAGAGATAAAACATAGTCTTTTACAACTCATGGCCACAGGCCTAATACAAGAGTTTTGGAATAAGTAAATAAACACAAGTCTTCATCTTCATGTGCCACAGGCAAGCATGTTGAGTGTAGACTCATGACTCCTAATCATCATCGGAGTAACCTGCAACATCACAAGTTACAGCCACAGTGGGTCAATACTTTGGAATAGTATTGGCAAGTGATACCTTAGTAGATTTTAAGTGGACTATATTACTATATGCATTTTGGCTAAGTGTAGCTTGGCTTGCTTTGCTTGAAAATAGGTTTTTCCTATTAGTTGAAATCTCTAAGTTTTTCTTTGTCAAAAACTTTCCCAAGAATCCACCAATAGACATTGGGGTCCTTCACCCTTGTTCACCCACAAGTTTTACTTTAGAAGTTGGAGTGATGAGATTATTGTAGCTTCCATGTCTTGATGCTCAATTTGTCCATTGCCATGGACTTGGCTAAGTACTTAGATTTTCCATCTGCAGATGTTGTGCACTTTCCCCACCAGACTTGGTTTCCCAAGGCAGGACCTTTCAGAATCCTTTCCTTAGCCAAATGGACGCGTTCCAACCTATCATCCCACTACCACCAACTGTCCAAATGACTAAGTTCTAGTAACCTATATGATCAAGGCAGAGCCCATAATGGCAAGTGGTTGCACTATAAGCTTTCTCAACACTTGGCCTCCAAATCCCTTTGTGCTTGGGTGGCATACTACAAGTGAGATACACAAGCCATATCCATGGCCTTGTGTAACCACTCAACCAAAAACCACCATTCAAGTCCCATTCCACCCAGGAAGTTCATTGACTTAGTTGTTTTATTAAGAAAAGCATAAGTCCAAAAATACTTAGAATTATTTTCATCATAGCATGTACATACTTTACCAACCCTTGTTTTCTACTAGCTAGGCTAAGCATGGCATAGTAACTTAACTTAGGAAATTCCCTAGCAAATCTACAATAGTACAACTACTTAGGATTTCCCAACATAGCATTTGGCAAAAGTAGCATGCAAGACTTAGCAAAAGTAATTCTAATGCTTATTCAAAATAAAGGGGTGGAAATATCATGAAGTATCACTTGCCTTGGTAATGGGGAGAGCAGCACTCTTCACAATCACAGTCACTAGCAAAATCTACACAAAGTTTGTAGCACAAAATTACACACAATTCATATACAAACAAAAATATGAATGCATGCAAAAAAAATGCTAAGTGATGATTTTTTTGAAAACTCCACCAAGCAAGTGCATTATACAGAAACATAACCAAGTCAAAAGTTTGCTAACTAAATTTATTTAGCCCTAAAACAATTTGCTAAACAAAATCTATACTCAAAATGGACCTAAATAAGTTTCTGCATACAAAGTCATTTTAACAGAAACTTTTTGTTAAACACATTGCAGATTCAGAAAAGGCTTGACTCACTGATTCCAACGGTATAAAATTTGCAAAAATCTAACGTGGGAATCAAAAGTTATAGCCAATTGAAAATTGGATCTAAATCTGATTTGAATCCTAATTTCGAATCTAACCCTAGACACGCGTCAAGTTTCTATTGGTGCGTAACGGTTCGCATTGGATCACCCTTCCGCGCCGTTGGATCTAACTATCGCTGCACGGCTCAGATCTATCCATACCCCTTCGTTAAGTGAACTATTTCTACGCGCTAGATCTGGATCTGACGGCTAAGAATCTCCTAACCAGAAACGAGCGGCGCTAGCGGCGGCGGCGCTGCGTCGGTCAACGGTGGCCTTTGGCGCTCTAGGTCGCCGGGAAGAAAGGAGGCGCTTGAATCGCAGGATCTGCCGATGCTCAAGGTGGCGATGGTTCGTCGAGGGCGCGACACGGCGAGGATTTCTCGTGAGTAGAGGCGACGTCGAACGGTCGATCGTCGGCGTTGGCGAGGTTCCTCGTCGCTAAGCCAAAATAGGGTACTGTTAGATGCGCTGTGATGTAGATTCTAGGTGTACCAGTCAGAGGGCAAGGGGCGGTGGCTACTTACGGAGGGAGGTCGCCGGAGTTCGTGCAGAGAACGGTGGCGGCCGGTCGTCGATGTTGCTGGAGCTACGGATCATGCGAGGGCAAATGGGGAGTGTCAGTAGGTGCGCAAGGACTCGCTGAACTTGATAGCATGAACTAGAGACAGAGGGGAACACGGGGCTCACCGGAATTCGTCGGCGCAGTCGTCGGAACAGCGGCGGCGTCGTGCGAGTTGTGGGCAGCCTGGTGGCGTGAAGGCGAAATTGTTTGGGGGAAAATGGTCGCGAGGATGTGGGGATCTTATAGCCAGAGGCTCGACAAAAAACTCTTGCTGCATCAATGCCAATTAAGCTCGTGAAATCAGTGCAGCAACGGGCAGCGGCGGAGGTCGTGCGCGGAATCAGGGGAAGACGAAGCTGACGTGGAGAGGGCCCGCTTATCAGCGAAATAAGCAGAGGGGGTGTGGGGTCTAGCTGTCAGTGGCTGAGTGGGTGTGCTCGCGCGTGCGGAAGGAAAAGAAATGGCCCGGGTGGGCTAGTTGGGCCTGTTTAGATGCTGGGCTCGATTGGTGGCGCTAGGCCCTTTTCATTTGTTTGCTCTTTTTCTTTTTCTGTTTCTATTTTCTGAATTGATTTTCAAATGAATTCAAGTTCCATTTGAATTCAAATTTTCTTGGGATTTTTGAAGTGAGCAGTGGTCTCAAAAATAGGCACAAAAACATGTGGTTGCTTTGCAAGGGCTTGGTCAAGCTTGGAAAACAAAATAACAGAGACTTGGCACTTGATTTGCAAAATTTGGGAAATGGTTTTTGAAATTATTTCCAATTTGTAAAACTTGGTTCACACCACACTCAATCCTTTCTATAAGGGAGACAAACAAGCTAGTGTTTAAAAGTCATTCAAACTCTCAAATGGGGATGGCCATTTGATTTAAATCTGCTCACATAAAATCATAGCACTTTGTGCTTCTGTTTTTTCTAAAAAGAGTTTGAAATTGTTCTCAAATCTATATGCATGCATGAATGATATGCAAACTTTGAAAATATGATTTTAGGGATGTTACAGACAGTGAGTGGCGGTGGACGGTGGGCTGCCTCCCAGACATGCTGGCTAGGCTTGCTGCTGCTCCTAGCTTGCTGTCGACTATGGGGTGACAAGGTTGGCTTCGGCTGTTCACCATTGATGACAATGGCAAGATCACAGTGGTGCTAGTGCCTGGTTAATCTTCCTAGATGATCTACTGAGTTGTGTGTGAGCTAAATGGGGAACCAGTTAGGCAAGAATCACTGCTCACAATAGTGTTTGATGTTTGTTTGATTTGTGTCTACAACCTGTTTGATGAAATGGCTGCATGAAATCATGTTTTGAATTTTGAAATTATTTTTGGTGGGTTTGCTAGATTGGTGCTGGTGAGTCTGCAGATGCTTGGGTTTTGAAAATTGAGCTTGTTTGAGTAGTTTTTGAAAAAGTGGGATCTTCCCATATGATAAAGATTCAATTTTGAACTGTCATTTAAACTATGCGTTTGAAAGTTTATGGATGATCACAAAGTGGGCCTTGATACCTTGTTATGAGTACATTCAAGGGGTGCAAAGATCCAGAAAAGTTTCTGTTAGGTTCTGAAAGTCTGAGACAGCCAAAGTAGGCATGGGAGTTAAATTGGCCAAAATGATCATTCATTTCATATATATGTTTTGATTTACTTGTCTTTAGGAAAAGTGTGGGAAATGTTTTAGATGATGTTTATTTCACCTAAGAAACATTTTATAAGCAATGGAACAAACAAACCAGGTGGTTTTAAAAGAATTCAAAATCCATGCATACACCTATGCATGCATTCATGATTTCATTTAGAAAAGTTTTTGTTAACCCTAATTTTGATGATTAGAATTTGATGATCCAAGCTTAGTATTTTTGGGATGTTACACCTCCCGGCCATCTGGTAAGCGCCGCTGTCGAGCTCTAACCCCTCCCTAGGGTTTCCTACCTGCGCCCTTGGTCGAAGGAAGAAGACGGCCCCTGGCCGTCCGATCCCCTTCTAATCCTATGGCCCCTGCCACTTCTTACCCCTTCGCCGCTCTATGAGGCTGACCATCAGACCCCACCTGGCGGGTTCGAATGCCCTCCCCCCCATGCGCGACCCCGCTAGCGAGCCAGGCCCAAACCCCTTCTACGGCCCATCTTCTCACAGATCCGTCCCACGCCCCCTGTTTTTCTCAAAAAAAGTATTTTCTTTTCCCAGATCTGCTTGTTTAGCACTTAGGATGAAATCCAAACAAAACTGTAAAACACTATATTTTGGCCAGATCTAATTTTTCTCATATGCATGCACCATTTATCTAACATGCAGTGTCCTTAGTTGACTCTAATAAAATCCAGAATAAAGATGATAAATCATCTCCTAGGATCTGTCCAGTTCACTAATGTTTTCCCCAGAGAGTTTGGTATCCCCAAATTGAGTAGATCCATTAGGACACTTACCCTGTTGACACCCATTTTTACCCTTTAGATCTAGGCTAAGATGATTAGCATCTTCCCTCTTGGTGCCCATGGATATTCAATGATAAAACTATTTTGGTTTTTACCCTACCATAATGTTTTCAAAATAAAACCCTTGGAAAGAAGCATCGTTTCCAAGTGGAGGTTTTACTAAAGATATAAGGATGATGAAGAGAAATTCAAGTAAGATAAATAGAAGGGATGTTCTACGCCTTTACCGAAACAATTTATCCGTGCAACCACACTACCCAAGTCGCTAGGGCTTAACTGTTCGTACTCGGTAAAGGGGAGAAATCCCCTGAAATCCGGATTGTCTGGGACAAGGTACCGGTGCAAAAATTGGGTCTCTCATGGGCAGTATGACTTGAGGAAGTATGAACGGAAGTGGAGTCAAAATTTTGTTATCTGCCAAACTACGGTTTGCGGGTAGAGGCCAGTACGGATGGGAGGACAATGGCCGTCATGCCACATACTCATACCGGAGAGAACAACCCAAAAGGAAAAGCCGCCTTTGATAAGGATGGACAAATGAAAAGTTAGGTTTATTATCCGAACCCCCGTGTACCGTGTGTAGCGGGCCGTGGTTTTTTCCCGGTGGATGTTTTGATTCATGTGGGTAAAGTGCACAAACTCTGCAGAGTCTAATCTATTTGAATAGCCGTGTCCACGGTCAAGGATGGTTGGAAAGGTGTTTGCTAGGAGTACCCTTGGGACATGTTGAGATAAATAAACACGGATGTGACTTAGTCACGAGGAAAGATAAGAACGAGTTTGGTTTTGAACAGAGATGGTCAAAGATATTTAAAAAGGGTTTTACTATAAAAACTGTTCTCAAAGTTTTTAATAAGGATGTGGAGATGTCCGGATTTTCTAAAAGGAGGCATATTTTCTAAAAACTCTTTTTCAACAAAGATATAGAGATGCCATTACTAGACTTTTTCAGAAAACAACAATAGTGTAGAGCTATCTCGCCACAGCCTAATATTCATTATCTTTGTTACCTTCTCTCGGTGGTTTGCGAGTACATTAAAAGTACTCACCGGCATTGTCCCTGGCTATTTACTTGGCCAGGTTGCAGATGTTAAGAAGTGACGAAGGTGTTGACGTTTATGCGAGCTAGGTCGTCTTTCCAGTCAGTTGCCTGTAGGTTAAGGCATGACATGGGCTCTGCGCTTGAAGACTTCCGCTACTTGTGTTGTATTCGCCATAATGGCCACTCTGTAAGTTTTGTACTCGTTACTTTATGGATGATTTAATGATACTAGTCGGTTATGCTCACGGCTCACTGATCATGGGAACGTGAATTGTATGCATAACGGGTATTCTCGGACCGTAAATCTGAGGTGCCACACCGGGCAGGTGGGCCACACCTGCCCTAGGCACGGCCCAGGTGGGCATGCCTAGTGGGGTGTGGGCCCTTGTGGCCCTTCTACGCCTCCCTTTCTGGCTTCCTTCGTCTTCTGGGAAAATATAATATCCCATATTTTTCTTGTCTTTTTCTGATCTTCGCGAAATTGCATCAAAACACCTCCTTTTCCTTCAGAATCCAGACTCCAGCAGTTCATCCTCCAAGAATCATCCAACATGCATAAACATATGAAAATACATAATTAATACCTCATACTAAGACATATATCAATGAATAGAGGCAAATTATGATATAGAATGGTGATGCAAATTGGACGTATCAACTCCCCGAAGCTTAGACCTTTGCTTGTCCCCAAGCGAAAACTGAGCTCATTAAACATGTCCATAGGTTTATGGAGTGAAGTGTCGATAAAATAATACGGACAAGAAGCATCACACTTACCATTCCACAACTCATAGAAGAAAGCAACTCACCATTATATAACTTATCTTGCAACAAGTACAAGAGTCACAATAGAGATGCATAAAGATAAATCATAATTGGAATTGGCAAACTTTGTTCTTGGTCAGAGAACACCTGGAAAACGGTTTCACAAAAAGCTTTTTGTAGAAGTATTCAAACCAGGAGCACTCTTTTCTCAAAAGGTTTTTCACAATGAAGGCTTTCAAAGTAATACTCAATAGATAAGAGTTTTGTGCAAACAAGGAAGATAAAGAACATGATTGAATAAATTACCATATGAATGCTTGCAACACAACAACTTAAATGCTTGATGGAGATAGAGAGAAGTAGGTTCACTGACTCAACTTGGAAGTAGAAGAAAGGTCCCTTGATAGAGGGAAGCAGAGATTTCAAGTCATAAAGAGCTTCCAAAAGATTATGGTACTTACTAGCTTTGAGCCCTCATTGCCTATATCATAGGCATCTTGAGATGATTAAGGTTAAAGTGAACAAGGTTGGAGTATATGCTTGACGAAATATAAGTTGGCAATCTCATGTCCCTTGAATATGAGGGCCACACCTCATGCTACTCAACTTCAGTTACTGGTAAGTTCTTGTCATTGTAAGTACATGCGTATCATAGAGAACCGCCAACGAGGTACCCCTTGCACATGGTACATGAGCTTTCCCATAACCAAAATTACAAGGCAAGCAGACAGTGAGCATCTCAGCGATCTTTTTATTTACAATGTGCATAGATTTTTATTGAGGATGCTTCATAGATCTCACTATGGTGTGCTGCAAGTTTCCACCATGATTAGGCATGGCTTAGGCTAGCGGCCCAAGCGTTTCTCTAACACAAAATACATACTCCATGGACTTACAAGCTCCCTTTTTATTTCACACCGGTGACATCCGTAGACAAAAGAGCACGATATCAACTGTGTATAAAGTACGAGTGCAATGTTGAAAACGTTACCCATGATAGCATGGTTCTGCTAATTCCAACGTATATATGCAAGAATATACAACTTCGATGACAAAATGGTTCAAGTCTATTAGGGGCAAGAAAATAAGGTGTGCCATCAAGTTCGTGAGAGCTTTACTAACTAGTTTTCACATAACAAAATACTTTTTAATTCGAAAGATAGATGATGCTTGAGAATTTGCTTGGAATAACAATAAGGCTAATAGGTAGATATGGTGGACACAAATGGCACAGGTTTTTTCAAAGGGGTTGGAAACATGAGAAGTATGCCTTCTCAAAACAGGTTTTTGGCTAGAAAGGCTGGGTAGCAAGCAAAAGAGTTGAAAGAAACAAGAAAACATACAAGTAATAAAGCCAAACATGCAATATTCCTTGAAGGCACAAAAGATCTTAAATAAAGAATACAGAGCTTATGAGCCAATCAAGAAAGAAAATAGATGATACAAAATACCTGTAAGCTTTTTCTCTTTTTCTTTCAAACCTCAAAAAGTGTTGCTATTGACCAGAGCTCGGTTTGCCAAAACCAATTTAGATCTACTTGATGCTCCCAAAGTGATGCCAATACTGATCAACAAGATCCATCATATAATAGAGATTGCAAACTAAAATAAGAAGTGCAAAACGTAAAGGATGAGACTTCTCATTAATATTCCAATAAAGGCACTCACACCAAGGGATACATAGATAACCAACTAAAGGAGAGATACTTCCACATGCAAACTAACCTATAAGATAACTTATCAACCGAAGATATGAATCCACTAAAGAGGTAAAAGATAAAAGATAATGATGGTGATACTGCGGCACTCCCCCAAGCTTGGAACAAGCCAAGGGGATGCCAAACCTGACGATGAATTACTCCTTCGGTGGTGGTGGTGTTATCTTGATAAGCTCTTCAATAAGTTTCTTCAAATCCTCAAACTCAAAGGTAAGAGAACGAATCAGCTCCGAGTTTTGCTTAATGCGGTTCATGATCATGTCAGACCGAGAACCCTAGTCCTTGTTATTCTTTCCCCACTCTTCCTTCTTAGCGTGTTCCTCCCCTGCATGGTTAGAACGAGGCAAATCCCACATCGAGGGAAAGTTCCCTTTGGGCACCTGTTGGTATTGACGCTCATGTATAAGAGTATGGAAGGGTCTCTTGGTACATGGAGGAGATGACCGTGGAGCGAGGATATGACGCAGACTTCTCCCTCCTATAGACATATGTGTTGTCCTCCTAAGCTTGGTAGGGTTTGCCACCACTCCAATGCTCGCAACGGTAGCGCGGGTGTCCGGATGATCGTCCTCCTCCATGTCTTCTTCATCGCCTACCAAAATCTCCTCCTTGGGGTTTTAAGGATCGTCTTCCTCGGGCTTCTTGCCTTTGTCATTGGCAGAAACAGATCGAAACAAAAACACGACGTGAACAAGATACAAGAACCTCGGGGGATCCGAAGGGTTATATATTACGAGGTTTCAATACATAAGGAAAGTACTGGTGCAAAAACGAGGCGGATATGGAGCTCGGGGGTGTCACACCCCCCTCAGGCGCGGCCAGCTGGGGCCCGCGCCTGGGGTGGGTTTGACCACCCCGGCCTCCGTTTCATCCTCTGTTCTGTCTCGTAACCTTCCATATGTATTAAAAACATCAAAAATATAAAAAGATTAGGCTTTTACAGACCTTCTGTTTTCACCACTTTTACCTATTCAAAGACGGGACTCTGCAGACTCTCTTTTCTCCTTCTCCTGGCAATTCCTTTCTTCACAAGGCAATACACAAACTTCAATGGCAACATTAGTGTAAGCAAAAAAAAATAAACCTTTAGGTACACACTTCAACTGAAAACCCATCCAAACAAAGGCTTGTGTAAGAGGCAAACGTAAAAGATGGCAGAAATCTGTCAAAACAGACCAGCAGGTAAAGATTGATTTTTTCGAAAACCTTCTGTTGCTTAAATAAAAAAGTGAAAAACTAATGAAAGTTGGGTAACAACCTGTAGAACAAGCACATAAAAATACAGCTCCATCCGAAGTACTGAGCTCCCTCACGAATTATTACAATGCAGCACAAAAATCTGTCCCAAGACAGCTACTTTTCACAACTCCTCTACTTCACAAAAGTAGTTGAACTTGACACAAAAAAACAAAACAAAAAGGATAAGGAGAGGTTATTACTGAAGTAATAACTTCCAATACTCGAGAAAACTCTTGGGTTATCTCCCAACAAGTACTTTTCTTTAATGCCTTTAAGTTAGGCTTGAAACCTTCAAAGATGCTCACATAGGAGGTAAATATTTGAAGTGAAAGAGAGCATCAAGAAGCAAATAAGCAACACATTTGAGTCTAACCCACTTCCTATGCATGGGAGTATCATGAGAAAACGAATATTTGAAACAAAAATCCACTAGCATAGGAAGAAAAAACAAATGCAACTTCAAAGATTTCAACATAAAACGGGGAAACTTAACATTATTGAGATGCATAGAACCATGTTTCCCTCTCTCATAATAACTTTGAGTAGCACTTTGAATAAAGTTGACTATATAACTGTCACTAGCAACAACTTTATCATTAGAATGAGCATACTTACAGTCATCAAAAAGAGGTCCAAGGTCATAAACCGATGCAAGTTGTTCCATCCTGAAATCTTTGTTAGGCAAGCTATTTTCACAAGGAGCTTTAGCAATTTTGGAAAAGTTAAACTCATAAGAATATCCATCAAACATAGTTAAAACTTTTTACTTATTACAATCTATAATAGCTGCACAACTGTTCAAGAAAGGTCTACCAAAAATGATAGGACAAGTTTTGCTAGCTGCTAAATTAAGCACTAGAAAATCAGCAGGATACTTAATCTTATCGCAGAGAACCTCCACATCTCTTACAATGCCAATGGGGCAAATGGTTTCCTTATTAGCAAGGGGAATAACAACATCAATGTCCTCAAGCTCACAAGGACAAATATCATGCATAATTTTCCTGTAAAGCTCATAAGGAACAGCACTAGAACTAGCACCAATATCACATAAACCATAATAGCAATGATCACCAATTTTAACAGAAAGCATAGGGACACTAGCTTTTCTAGATTTTTTAGGATGAGCGACAAAATTAGAAGCGTCTTCACAGAAAACAATGTGCTCATCCACTATATTTCTAGTGACAGTGTCTTTCACAATAGCTACCACAGGTTTAGTATTCAAATACACATCGGTGTAACATCCCAGCATTAGAGCTTAGAAATAAGCTGAACCCGGATGAGTGCATTCCATCTATGCATAGAAAATCCGAATAATTTTCGCGCCTTTGAACAAAACTTGTCCCAAAGTGATTGAGGCTTCTCTTAACTTGATGGAATTGAAGTAGATCATCAAGTTGATTGCGATAAGTTTCAATATGACCTTTGCTAAAACCTTATTTTGGGTAAGGGAGATTTGATATAAGGGTAGATCAAATGTAATAAAATTTAAACCCTAATACATTACTTAATGATTTATATTTGATCCTTTAGTAATCATATCCTAGTATTCATTACAAAACTCATGAATCTTAAGCTATGAATATAACTTAAGTAACAAGAATGTAACAACTAAATATTGATCTATCTTAATCTCATCTACTTATACCATGAGTATCATGGTAATACCTGACCTTAACCCTTTAGTGAGATTAAGTCGCAAGGAAATCAAGTCAAGATCATTCACCATGTATCTTTCTATCAATATCAATCTTTACCATTCCTATTGGAATCATATTCTAATATCTGTTGTTCATCAATGTTGAGTAATCAACTATTGATTCACTAATTCTTGACCTATTAATTCTTGGTCTATCAACTCTTGTACATGTCATAGCATTCATTCAAGACCTATAAAAAAGAAGTAAGAGGAGGTATGTGGTAATTCTAGATTTAAATATCATTTATAGAATGGGAGGGTTGGAAGAGAATAAGATCAATGTGATAAATTGATGGAGTTAATTCACTCCTAAATGATAGAAGAGTTATATGGAGGATAGAATTATATGGTAACAAAGAATATTTTCTTGGAATAAAAAAATAATTTTTAATTCAAAAGATAGATGAAGCTTGAGAATTTGCTTGGAATAACAATAAGGCTAATAGGTAGATATGGTGGACACAAATGGCACAGGTTTTTTCAAAGGGGTTGGAAACATGAGAAGTATGACTTCTCAAAACAGGTTTTTGGCTAGCAAGGCTAGGTAGCAAGCAAAAGAGTTGGAAGAAACAAGAAAATATACAAGTAATAAGGCCAAACATACAATATTCCTTGAAGGCACAAAAGATCTTAAATAAAGAATACAAAGCTTATGAGCCAATCAAGAAAGAAAATAGATGATACAAAATACTTGTAAGCTTTTTCTCTTTTTCTTTCAAACCTCAAAAAGTGTTGCTATTGACCAGAGCTCGGTTTGCCAAAACCAATTTAGATCTACTTGATGCTCCCAAAGTGATGCCAATACTGATCAACAAGATCCATCATATAATAGAGATTGCAAACTAAAATAAGAAGTGCAAAAAGTAAAGGATGAGACTTCTCATTAATATTCCAATAAAGGCACTCACACCAAGGGATACATTGATAGCCAACTAAAGGAGAGATACTTCCACATGCAAACTAACCTATAAGATAACTTATCAACCGAAGATATGAATCCACTAAAGAGGTAAAAGATAAAAGATAATGATGGTGATACTGCGGCACTCCCCCAAGCTTGGAACAAGCCAAGGGGATGCCAAACCTGATGATGAATTACTCCTTCGGTGGTGGTGGTGTTATCTTGATAAGCTCTTCAATAAGTTTCTTCAAATCCTCAAACTCAAAGGTAAGAGAACGAATCAGCTGCGAGTTTTGCTTAATGCGGTTCATGATCATGTCAGACCGAGAACCCTAGTCCTTGTTATTCTTTCCCCACTCTTCCTTCTTAGCGTGTTCCTCCCCTGCATGATTAGAACGAGGCAAATCCCACATCGAGGGCATGTTCCCTTTGGGCACCTGTTGGTATTGACGCTCATGTATAAGAGTATGGAAGGGTCTCTTGGTACATGGAGGAGATGACCGTGGAGCGAGGATATGACGCAGACTTCTCCCTCCTATAGACATTTGTGCTGTCCTCCTAAGCTTGGTAGGGTTTGCCACCACTCCAATGCTCGCAATGGTAGCGCGGGTGTCCGGATGATCGTCCTCCTCCATGTCTTCTTCATCGCCTACCAAAATCTCCTCCTTGGGGTTTTGAGGATCGTCTTCCTCGGGCTTCTTGCCTTTGTCATTGGCAGAAATAGATCGAAACAAAAACACGACGTGAACAAGATACAAGAACCTCGGGGGATCCGGAGAGTTATATATTACGAGGTTTCAATACATAAGGAAAATACTGGTGCAAAACGAGGCAGAGATGGAGCTCGGGGGTGTCACACCCCCCTCAGGCGCGGCCAGCTGGGGCCCGCGCCTGGAGTGGGTTTGACCGCCCCGGCCTCCGTTTCCTCCTCTGTTCTGTCTCATAACCTTCCATATGTATTAAAAACATCAAAAATATAAAAATATTAGGCTTTCACAAACCTTCTGTTTTCACCACTTTTACCTATTCAAAGACGGACTCTGCACTCTCTTTTCTCCTTCTCCTGGCAATTCCTTTCTTCAGAAGTCAATACACAAACTTCAATGGCAACATTAGTGTAAGAAAAAAAATAAACCTTTAGGTACACACTTCAACTAAAAACCCATCCAAACAAAGGCTTGTGTAAGAGGCAAACGCAAAAGATGGCAGAAATCTGTCAAAACAGACCAGCAGGTAAAGATTGATTTTTTTGAAAACCTTCTGTTGCTTAAATAAAAAAGTGCAAAACTAATGAAAGTTGGGTAACAACCTGTAGAACAAGCACATAGAAATACAGCTCCATCCGAAGTACTGAGATCCCTCACGAATTATTACAATGCAGCACAAAAATCTGTCCCAAGACAGCCACTTTTCACAACTCCTCTACTTCACAAAAGTAGTTGAACTTGACACAAAAAATCAAAACAAAAAGGATAAGGAGAGGTTATTACTGAAGTAATAACTTCCAATACTCGAGAAAACTCTTGGGTTATCTCCCAACAAGTACTTTTCTTTAATGCCTTTAAGTTAGGCTTGAAACCTTCAAAGATGCTCACATAGGAGGTAAATATTTGAAGTGAAAGAGAGCATCAAGAAGCAAATAAGCAACACATTTGAGTCTAACCCACTTCCTATGAATGGGAGTATCATGAGAAAACGAATTGTTGAAACAAAAAGCCACTAGCATAGGAAGAAAAAACAAATGCAACTTCAAAGATTTCAACATAAAACGGGGAAACTTAACATTATTGAGATGCATAGAACCATGTTTCCCTCTCTCATAATAACTTTCAGTAGCACTTTGAATAAAGTTGACAATATAACTGTCAATGGCAACAACTTTATCATTAGAATGAGCATACTTACAGTCATCAAAAAGAGGTCCAAGGTCATAAACTGATGCAAGTTGTTCCATCCTGAAATCTTTATTAGGCAAGCTATTTTCACAAGGAGCTTTAGCAATTTTGGAAAAGTTAAACTGATAAGAATCTCCATCAAACTTAGTTAAAACTTTTTACTTCTTACAATCTATTCAAGAAAGGTCTACCAAAAATGATAGGACAAGTTTTGCTAGCTGCTAAATTAAGCACTAGAAAATCAGCAGGATACTTAATCTTATCGCAGAGAACCTCCACATCTCTTACAATGCCAATGGGGCAAATGGTTTCCTTATTAGCAAGGGGAATAACCACATCAATGTCCTCAAGCTCACAAGGACAAATATCATGCATAATTTTCCTGTAAAGCTCATAAGGAATAGCACTAGAACTAGCACCAATATCACATAAACCATAATAGCAATGATCACAAATTTTAACAGAAATATTGAGATTAATAAGAATGTAACAACTAAATATTGATCTATTAATCTCATCTACTTATACCATGAGTATCATGGTAATACCTGACCTTAACCCTTTAGTGAGATTAAGTCGCAAGGAAATCAAGTCAAGATCATTCACCATGTATCTTTCTATCCATATCAATCTTTACCATTCCTATTGGAATCATATTCTAATATCTGTTGTTCATCAATGTTGAGTAATCAACTATTGATTCACCAATTCTTGACCTATTAATTCTTGGTCTATCAACTCTTGTACATATCATAGCATTCATTCAAGACCTATAAAAAAAGAAGTAAGAGGACGTAGGTGGTAATTCTAGATTTAAATATCATTTATAGAATGGGAGGGTTGGAAGAGAATAAGATCAATGTGATAAATTGATGGAGTTAATTCACTCCTAAATGATAGAAGAGTTATAAGGAGTAGAGTAGAATTTGATATATAAATCTATTAGATAATGTTCGTAATGAATTATTAAGGAAGAGTGTGAAGTAACTACTTGTTGGATTGGAGGTTATCACTAGTAGAGAATTTGATATAACCAAGTATGGATATGAGAAGATTATGAAAAGATTTAGTGTCAAGCTCATTGGATTTATAAATGGATTTAGAAGAATAAAAGGTGGATAAGGATATTCTTGTGAAGTAAAGCTCATCATGTCAGCACATGAGGATGTATATGAAGGAGTAGTATATCTGGGAGAGGAATTCCTTAATTAGATGTCCAAGATTGTGAATTATGGAGGATGGGAATTCTTGGTAAACTCTAAACCCTAAATCTAGAACCAAACATAATATCCACTTTCTATGATTGATCTATCATCTTATTTCTACAATGTCTTATAGGAATATTTTCCTATAGCAAATCACTTAAGCACATCTTTCTTATTTCCAATTATTATAACCATATGTGCTTAGGAGTTATATTTATCAATTCTTTTCCATCAGACATTCCAGAAAATAACTTTCTGTTTTAAAGGGTGATATCATTAAAGATCACAAACATAAAGACAATATGTTTAGTCATTAATCTTTATTCACATTAACAAAAGAATATAAATATAGTAAGTACCCTAAAACCTAGGGTAAGCAATTACAATTCAGAACCCTAAATTTATTAATGAGTTTTATCATCAACACCTCATAAATATTCAATCTATATTCACTAGGAAAATTCCTTGATCCATTTTTCTGACCACTCATTCCATATGAGCATGGAATAAGTGGGGATACAATAGTTATAAACCACCCTATACTTTACTATGTGATTAAATACATAAAAATAAACCCTATGACTATTACTAAACATTTTAAAACTTCATTACTACAAATAAAAGTAAAAATAATGTTATAGTTAATTTTTTTAAGATCTTAAGCAAATCCTAAAAACCCTAAATCCTACTTATTCTATTTAATAAAAGAATATATCTATAATTATAAAGTTAGAAAATAATAAATTAAGTATGCTATCAAAATACTAAATTTATGTCAGAATTTGAAAAACATTTTTTATATACTGCAATTATCTAGAAAATAAATTCTATAAATAAATTTCAATCAAATGTGTAATATTCAAACCTGAAAACAAAACAAAAAATAGGAAAAAGTGGGAACAAGAAAAATTAAAGAAGTAGAGGGAGCAGTCAATTCTGGCCCATGGCCCATCTCCCCTCTCACTTACTCGTCGTCGCAAGCATCCCGAACACAGCCCACGTCGGCCCAGCAATAGCCCAACCCAGCCCGTACCGGTTCATCGTCTTTCTCGCGTTGTTGTCGACCTTATGATGCCGCAAGCAGCTCGGTGGCCACGCCCTCATCGTCGGCGAGCATCAAGATGCACGCCGCCTCTCTAGAAGCTCTATAAGAGGACCACAACGTCGCGTCGAGAAACCCTGCACGCCATCCCTTTCCCTATCTCTCCTCTTCCTCTCTGTTTCCTCTTAGATGACAAACCCTATCTTCAACTATCGATGCACGCCGCCGTCCAGAGACCACCCCGGAGCCGTCCGAGGATGCTATGAGCTTCGTGCCATCGCCATCGTCATCCTAGAGGAAGGAACTGATCCGGGATGCACAGAGTCGACCGAATCGAGACCATCTTCTCCGACTCCAATGGAAATCATCGTTGACGATTAGATCGCTCCCGACCACCTCCGGCCTACCCGAGACCTTCATCGTGCTCCTGGCGAGCCTCTGAACCTCGTGGTGCTATCCGATTTGTTGCTCACGTGCCGTATCCATCGACCCATGAGGATTCTAACTATACCGCCACAAACGCTTGCCGTCGGCCATCCTCCGGTGACCATACCCGGGCGGCGCCGCTGCTAATAGGTTCCTCGGCGTGTGCTCTTCGAACTGTAACAACCGCGTATGCCAAATTCCACTAGATCGCCGCCGCTGCTAGCCACCTGATCATCACCGGCGAGATGACGTCACAGCGACGACATGCTTGCGTCGTGTCTACAGGGTTGACTAGTATTCGCTGAGGTGGAGTGTGACGTGGCCTAGGGCCCAATAGTTAGTGACTGGGGCTAGGTGGGTTTGCGGTATAAAAAGTCAGTGCCTGTTTAGGAAATAATTAAAAAAATATAAATTCAAATATCAATATTCCAGAAAAGAAATAAAATGATTAAATCTAGTAAATTTAATAACTTTTGATTTATAAATCAGAAAAATATGTGTAATATATGAAAATTTTCAAAAAAATAAAATCTATAACATTAAATTATTATCAAACATTATTATGTCAACAATTTAAATAATTATTATTTAATAAAGAGTTTATAAGTAATAAAATTTGGATAATTCATATTTTAAAAATTGATAATTATAAAAATATAAATAAAATACCAAAAGTCTTAGAAAAATGAGAACTATAATTTAAAACTATAATCATGTATTATTATTTCACCTAATTAAATATTTAGTATTTATTAAGTATGTATAAAGTAATAAATCTTATAAAAATCATATCTTATTATCTATAAAACATAAAAATATATAGTATGAGTCGTAAATATTGATATTATAAAGTCAAAATGGTTTAACACATTTTCAATAGAATTTTATTGAATTATTTTTCAACCATATGTGTAGTCTATTTTCTAAAAATATCTATATAAAGTATAAAACCTTCAAGAATAATTTGGGATTAAATAAAACCTTTTTACTTACCTCAACCACAAGTTTATAAACAAATAAAATCCTATAGTCAAACCATAAGTAGTTAAGTAATGTTATTTCCCTGATTACCAATTATAACCATTCATTCACAAAAAGATAAATGATTCTATTCCATTATAAAAATCAAGAAACCACTACACCAAATAAAAGTATAACTATTCTTAAGTAACTTTAAGGAAACATTATAAAGTACACAAGGTACAAATAACATAAGCAATATACCTTAAGTCCATTTATGTGTTTTATAGTTAACTTTGGTCTGTTATAATTAAGTTATAAAGCATCTCAAGTCCAGACTATTTAAGCAAGCATAAACAACATCAATCATATTCTAAAAGATATCAGGATTATTTAAACCTTAATAAAGAAATATTTTCTTCAAAAGTAATTTGTTTTGAACTTAAGTCAACATATGACAATTAATCTCAATCGCATTACTTTATACTTTACTTGTGTACTTAGAATTGATAACACTTAAGTTCTTTATAAGTAACATTACTTGTAAAGTAAAAAATTTGAAGATAAACAATTATAGTATAAGAAATCTTGAGTAGCATTTCACATTTATGTGTATCTCATTATTTTATGATATTATAATTACATGTTGTTTCACACACAATCACAAGACTTAATAAGAAGCACCAAATATGAAACTTATCTAAAAGGATAACACATTCTAACAGTAACCATTTCCAGTTTCCAAACCCTAGATCAACGTTATCCCCGGGATTCACGTTTATAAAGTGCATTACATTACTTATGCATAAGAGTATTTTGCTTCTTTAAACATTAGTCCTTACCAGACCAATGATGCTGATTTCAGATATTGGATCTTATATTGTCTCGAAGACCGTGAGTGCATAATCTTGCAATCACAAAAGGCAAGTTCACACTTTCTCATGTCCTTTGATTATTTTCTGTAAAGTATTTTGAAAATCAAGTGTGGTCATCACCTACATTTAAACATTATTAGAAAACATTATTCAAAAAGGTCAGAAAACATTAATAATGTGAACTATTGGTTACTGATCCAGGGTGATCAGCTAATCTATTAAATCTGGCAGTTGGAATACCACTGCTCAGGAATATATCATCTAGGACTTAACAACCAATGTCTCTAGTGATTCTTCCGACGTATATAACACGTTAACCATGAGATTTGGAATGGGATGGAGAAGTCAGCTGTATCATTTTCCTCTCATATGCAGGCAAGAAGAACTTAACATGACGTTGTGATTCCTTGTGCGAATCCAACATATGGGTGGACACCCGTACGCCCCACACTTTTTGTGTCTAGGTTATCTATGAATGGTGTTTAGGGGTATAGTCCATTTAATATGGTACTTGTCCGGGCATCACCAGGTCATAGTCTTCGGGAACTCATCAGGGTTTTAGCCTGCCCGAAAGGGGGCTTAACGGAGGTGATCCAGCCACGAAGGATCGTGCAGACATACGGTGTCTACATCAAGTTATGCTCTAGTAATTATCACCAGAATCTAAAGTTCTTCAATAAAGTCAAGAAAGTCAACATATACATCAACCTAAGTGAATACGAAGTTACTGATTAGATGGAATTATAATCTCTAGCCATAGAACCTATTTCTTTAGTGTACTGCAATAGCAGCAATGCCAGACCATCAGTTAAAATACTAGTCTTCATAGTATGATAGTTTTTGAGTTGTTTATTTCTGATTCTTCTTTGTAAGAAGATTATTTATCTCTCTTTAACCTAGAGTGTTCTCTGGACCTTGTGTAAAGAGTTGAGTTGTAACCTATAGTCATGTCTTGGACCTACTGTGTTTCTGTTGTACCACTCTGAGGGATTAATACTAGTGAACGGTGTTTCATTGGTGTTATGTCAACGACTATAGTGTACTACATCATGCAGTGGTATGCTGGGTCACCGCAGTTGGTATCATAGCCATGCCATGACCTTAGGATTAAAACCCTTTTAGGAAGATCTGTAGGTTGGATAGTGACTATAGGAGCCATCTTATCTAAACCAAATAATTTTATGAATGGTGATGAGTATCCACTTGAGGATAACCTTGTCACGAGGTGTATAATCATCTTTCTTAGAAATAGTTGTCAATCTTCTCTTAAGTAAGGTGTTATTTAGTGTCTTCCGAAGGAGACATAAACCACCAAGATACTTAGGAAAGTGTAAGACATCAATTAAAGTAGTTTAAATGGTGTAGCCTAACCCTAGAATTCAAGTAGCACAGTGGAATCTTATTATTAGTTGTTAACCAATGACAACATGATGAATATCATAAATGTTGATGTAATGAGTAGTAATCATGTGGGATTCACTTGAGAATTCTACATGATGAAGTGAAATTATGTTAAGATTTAATAATAGTGTAGTGTGAAACAAAGTCATCATGGTTAGAATAGCTCTTAAATCATGATAAAGAGGCAAAACATAATAAGATCATGGTGAGATTAGCTCGGAAACCATGATGTAGTTGTAAAACTGACAAGTAATTAATAAATTATCACGAAGTAGAGTAAAAATATAGCATGGTATAACTATGATAGAAGTCATAGGTGCTAAAAATTTCTAATAATCTTTGGTTTAAGTTATCAAATAAAATCTGATTAGTCATTTGGAGTGATCATGTGAGGTTAGTTTACTAAATAATGATAGGTTGGTTATATTAGCCATTCCAAGAGTGAGACTAAAGGTTAGTCAAAACCAAATTGAGACCACTTTGTTAAAAATTATCCTATTGAAATTGAGCAATTTGGTTAAATATTGAGATAAAGAATAGTTTAACCCTTATGTGCTAAGTATCACAATGTAAGCCTATCTGAGGAGGTGTCATATACTACATAACTAATCCTGAAGTCTAGAGATATTATACTCAACTACTATATTTCGGGCTTAGAATATTGTGTGTTATATGTACCATATTTGGATTTATTTGTTTTTCTTGGATATTTTGATTGACTAGATCTGTACATGAAGTTTGACTTGGTGTGCAAATGCATGTTGCAACATCCAGCATTACTTGATGTTATAGACCTAGATAGAAAAGGGAATTCGTGTAAGGGAGTGACGAGTTCCGAAGACCAAGATGAAGACTTACATGAAGGATGAAGCAAAATATAAGGAGTATTAGCGCAGTTTGAAAGATAGATCAAGCTTATGTTATTGTTAGCCAGGTATAAGAAGGAAGTCTAGTGTAGAAAATACTTGGAGCAATAAGGAGTCATGAACTTAGAGTTTGCCTAAAATAGGTGATGTTGATAGGAAGTTAATAAAATAATTGTACCAAGTTCATGGAACATGAATAAATGCAAATACGAAGTTTCAGAGAAAATGGTATTCAAGCTCTGACATTTCAGAGAGAATGCCATAAGGATGTTAGAAGCTGTAGGGTAATACCTACAACCTAGGATGATCCGCAGCTGGTATTTGATCCATAGTCGGTATTCTGATCCACAGTTGGTATCTGGTCCGCAGCCGGTGTTGGTTGACATAGTTAACCAGATCATCTTAATGGTTGCATAAAGATCATAAAACTTGGCCTAAGTTAATTAAGACATAAAGGAGTATAGAAATTAAAGCGACCATCTTTCGAGATTCTTCGCGAAAGCAAGTCTATTAATGACAGAATATCCAAACAGTAAGTAAGACAAATAATGCTGAAAGATTCACTTCGGACATCCACAATTATGTGGATACACCGTACAATCTTTCATGAGACCCTAACTGGGTAGAGTATAAGCTAGAAAAAGACCAACAATCTAATTATAAAGCCAATGGTTACTATATATGCAGTTCAGAGGCCATTAGTAAACCCTAAGGGGGAGAGCAAAAAGTAAACGGAAGTACTGTTATCCGAATTCCAAGTAAAGGTTGGAGAATAAATACTAACCTATGACAACTTAAGACTTATTTTCATAAGGTTAAAAGGAGTCATTATTATTGAAGTATTTTCTGAAGTATGTCTGGAGGAAAGATCGAAGTGTACGTCAAGGTAGTAGTACTCAAACCTTAAGGCAATTAATATAAGAAAGTTGAAGAAGTAATTAAGGTGATAATAATAGATTGTCTAAAGCTTGATAAGGTAAAAGCTTAAAGTAATAAAACAGAATAGTCCTAACAGACTAATTCTAAAGGAAACAACTCTTAAGTGATCCTTAAGAGAGAATAAGGCACACTCAATTAGATATGTGTAGTGGAACAAGAAATTCCAATGGGTATGGACTAAATGTGTTCAAAACCAATGTTCAGAAGGACTACGAGCATAAACCATACCATCACAAATCAAAAGTTAGTCTTTTAACCATAGTTATTGTTTAATAGAGTTAAAAACCTATTTTAGTTAGACTTCCTATACCTTACACAGTATAGTAAGAAAGTTCGATGATTAAGTAAAGGAATTGGATTAGGATACCTAATCAGGATAAGGAGCTAAAGAAGAGACCCCAAATTAAGGAGTGATAACAAGTACATATCTCTAAAGAAGGATTGTAAAAGGAAATTTGAAGGATTGAAGTAAACAAGCTGAAGATTTGTCAAACACCCGGATTTTTATTCAACTTGCTTTTCATTCATTCATTCATTCATAGCACCCGATACAAACACACACCACAACAAGGTAAGCAGATGGTTTTAAGAACCATTCTGGAAACTACGATACAGTGGGACCAAATACTACTCACTACGCTAGTGCTCAAGTGCTCCTAATCCTCGGAGTCGATGTAGTCGTCATCCTCATCACCCTCATCGTAATTGATGAAGGCGAAATCATCCTCATCGGTGAAGAAGTCCATAGCCTGGTACTCCAGAAAATCATCATCATCGCTGAGATAGGAATAGGGGTCTCCACAAAGATTCTCTCCGGCATTCTCCCTTTCCTCCAACTGCATGTCTCTCTCGTTGATGGTATCCTCCAAATCCGAGATACGGTGGCGAAGACGAGCAATTATGCTCTCCTTCTTGTCCAGCTGACGGCAACGAGACTTGCGATCCTTTGCTAGCATGGTGATGGTATGATCCTTCTTCTTGATGATGGCGGACTTGTGGTTGCAGTAGTCACAACAATTATCCAACTCCTGCTGACGATCGTACATCATGAAGCTGAGGTGGTCCAATTGGGTCTTCAGCTCGGAGTGGTATGGGGCTTCCAGTGGCTGTCCATTAGCATCACGCCTTGGACAAAACTCAAAGCGGGTACCCTTGATCTGGTTGATACTCTGCCCACACAGACAGGCAAGAGCTTCCTGCATGGCCCTGGCAAGTCCATCAAGCCAGTTGTTCTCTCTTAAGGTGAACAGAATTCCCTCAGCAGTGGGAGGTTCAATCTTTCCTCGGAGACTTGCAACAATTATCCACTGCAGATCTTCTCCTCCTTGATCATTGAGCTGAGCTCCGAAGAACTCGGGGTGCGGACGCTCCAGATTTTCCGAAAGCTGGTCCAAATCCCACTCAAAGATAAGGTCTCCTCCATTCCCCAACTGATAAAATTTGCTGTACTTCACGTCCATCTGTAAGAATATAGGATGAGTAAGTTAGTAGAGTGATCAAGTGTGTCAAATTTTATGTAGTTTGCAAAAGTTTTTGAGGAACATGAATTTTTATGAAAGAAACAAGGTGATAAGAATGGGAATAAGTTTTTGTAAATATTTGGTTCCTTTGGTTTTGAAACTAATTTTTGATTCAAACGTCCAATCTAACTAGGGTCTCCTATGGTCAGGATGGCTCTGATACCAACTTGTCAACACCCGGAATTTTAATCCCAGATGCCTATTATACCGTGCATCGCAATCCCAGGATTACCATTTTTGCGAGACATAACAGATTTGGATACCATAGTACATCATCCATTACAAACCATATATCATGTCTTACACAAATAAGGATCTCATGATCCAGTTCTTAATACAACTCAAGCAGCGGAATACGTAATAGTAACGGTAGCGTAGGAGAAGCTCCATCTTCGGGGTCACAGGCAATGCTGACGATGGGAGATGATCCTAGTTGTCGTAACCTTCCTGGGGTCCATCCTCCTGGTACTCCTCTTCATAGTATAGCCACGGAAATAGCTAGGGACAAAGCCATGAGTACTCTTTAAGTACTCGCAAAATAATACTAACAAGTGAAGGGGGCTCTTGTAGTAGGACACTAAGCTCTAGGGTTGTTTTGCAAAAAGCCAGTTTTATCTCTACTAAGTTCAGAAACAAAGAAAGCTATTTGAAGTTTTATAACACCTAAGTGGGAACTTGTATTTCATATCACAACTCTGTTGTGGTAAAGTCAAAGTCTCAATTCATTTCACAAGTCATTTTGAAAACATCTGACAGGGGAACAGTATGGCCACTCCAACTGTCCATAACTGCGGACGTGGCTATTCGAATAGTTTGACACTCTGCAGAGATTGTACACTTTCACCACAACATTCGATACATCCGTCAGGAACAAATCCTGAATTCACCATACTCAGTATGCGGATAATCAATCCTAACCTTTCAATTACACGCCCTAGTACAAGCACCTCTCCTATGAGTTTGGCCTCCCAACCATGACCAACTGTTATCTTGGGTACTGCACGGGTGGACAATCTTCACAAGGTAGCCTCAGCTCAAACCTTGGTCGTGAGGGAACCAATACTAAGGTATATAAGTTTCTAGTCAAGCCCTACCCAATTCTCGGGTATTGTGGTTGTACGGTAAAATTGGAATGGTATCGCATCCAGACAACCATCAGTTTTATAAAGGGCTAAGGCTCATGCCTCAACATTTTCATCATCCAAATCATCTGGTGTTCGAAAACACATGTCAAAACATCTCAATAGAATGATCCATCATTCCAAGGTTTTCATAACCATTTTTCCACCAAGTATTCCCATCTAAAGTTGATCAAGTTTTATTCTTAGCACTAGCATATACAAGTGGGGGTAAGTACTACTAAGGGGTGGTAAACTAGTGGGGTTTTTGTAACATCCCAAAAAAAAAAAAATCATGGTTTCAAAACTCATTTCAATCATATATGCATCTCATTCATTCATTTAGGGTTTATCAAAAATCACTTAGAAGCAGAAGTTGAGTCTATGATTTCATGTGGGCCTTTGATTCCAAGATGACCATCACACTTTGAAATTTGGAAGCTTAAGTACTTGTTTAATTGACTCCATTGTTGGAATGATTGTGTGAAACTCTACCATGATTCAAAACTTAGAAGTGATTCAAAACCCTAAATTCAAATAATTGCAACTATAGCAAAAATCTCTGTTCCTTATGAAAACCAAGCATGACCAAACCCTACAAAGTAACCACTTGGTTAAATAACTGCATTTGAAACCACAGAACCCTACAAGGATCCCCAAATTTGTTTGAATTCAAAAAGGATTTGAAAACATATCAAAATCAATTCAGAAAATAGAAAACAGAAAAAGAAAAGGGCAAAGAAATGGAAAAGGCCAAGCGGCCAGAATCTGGCCCAGCAACTAATCCAGCCCAGCAAGCCCACCCGGGGACTTCTTTTTCTCTTCTCACGAAAGCACACACCTGTGAACCGTGACCGCGGACCCACGAAAACCTCGCATATCAGCGACAAGCGGGCCAACCCCACGACGTCGTCTCCACCCACGACCCATTCATTCCCCAAATCAAGCGGGCGTTTCTGGTCTTGATTCGGCATCAATTCGAGTTATTGGCTCGGTGATTCTCGCCATGAGCAAGATATAAGAAACCCTCTCCCTCTCTTTTCCCCAAAACCCGAAACCGAACGCCCCAGGCTGCGCGCATTGCTCTCTGCAACCCCGCCGTCTCCGACGACTGCGCCGGCAAATTCCGGTGAGTCTCGAGCTCCCCTCTATCTCTCATTCACACTATCTTGTTCAGTGAACTCATACGCATCTTCTGACACACGCCGTTTGCTTTCGCATGACCCCTAGCCTTGGCAACGTCAACAACTGGCCGCCACCGTCTCCTGCAAGAACTCCGGACCCCCCTTCGTAAGTAACCACCGCCTTGATCTCGAATCGCCTGAATCCACTTCGTTTTGCGCATCTGATAGTACCCCTGTTTTGACTTAGGGCGACGAGGAACCTCGCCAACGTCGACAACTGACCGTGGCAGACGCGTTCGCGAACTCCGAGAAATCTCAAGCGAACCCATACGCCTTCCCAAGCCATTGCCACCTTGAGCATCGGCAGCCTTCCGGTTCGGTAAGCACCTCCTTCCTTCTCCGGCGACCAGGCGCGGCGCCATCGACCGACGCCGCCGCTTTGTCACCCTAGCCGCTTCGTTTTAGGTTAGATGAATCTTAGCCATTAGATCTGGATCCTACGCGTAGAAACACTTCACTTATCGAAGAGGTATGGACAGATCTGAGCCGCGCAACGTTATTTAAATCCAACGGCTCAGAAGGGCGATCCGGTGCGAACCGGTACGCGCCAGTAGAAACGCGACGCGTGGCAGGAATTTAGATTAAAACAGAATTTAAAACCAGAATTTGATTCAAACTTCAAATGCTTATAACTTTCAAACGACACGTTGGATTTTTGCAAACTTTATATCGTTGAGTTCAGTAAGACAAGGCCTATCAGAATATACCTTTTGATTAGCATATAGTAACAGTTAAAAATGATTTTTATTGTGAAACATGTTTAGGGCTATTTTAGATATAGTTTTATTCTTGTAGTTATTTTTTGGGCCAAATACATGTAGTTGGCAATTTTGAGCCTTGTTAAGTTCCTGTGCTCATGAACATACTTGGTATAAATTTTCAAAAATCACCATTTAGTAAATTCTTGCATGCATGCATTCATATTATTTTTGATTGTATTTATATTGTGTGTAATTGTGTGCTATTGTCTCTTGTGTAGATTTTGATAGTGATTGTGATTGTGAGGAGTGCTACTCTCCCCTACCAAGGCAAGTGATATTTTCATGAATATTCCTATCCTAAGTTTTGGTACTAGCATTAGATATTTTGGCTAAATTATTGCATGATATTTTTGTCTAGTGCTAAGATGGGAAATCCTAAGTAGAGTGAAATAGTAGAATTGCTAGGGAAAAACTTTCCTAAATTAAGTTATCATATTCTGCTTAGCCTAGCTACTTAGCAAACAAGGAGGGTGAACATCTATAAGGTTTATGATAAAAATATTCTAAGTCAAGAGACTTATATTTTCTTAATAAAACAACTAAGTCAAATAAACCTCCACAGGTGGAATGGATTGATTGGGTTATGTTGAGTGGTTACACAAGGCCATGGACTTGGGTTGTGTATCTCACTTGTGGTATGCCACCCAGGCACAAAGGGATTTGAAGGCCAAATGTTGAGAAAGCTTGCAGTGCAACCACTTGGCAATATGGGCTCTGCCATGATCACATAGGTTGCTAGAACTTAGTCATTTGGACAGTTGGTGGTAGATGGGATGATAGGTTGAACGTCCATTTGACTAAGGAAAGGCTTCGAAGGTCCTGTCTTGGGAAACCAAGTCCAGTGGGGAAAGTGCACAACCTCTGCAGATGGAAAACCTAAGTACTTAGCCTTGTCCAAGGAAATGGACACTTGAGCATCAAGACATGGAAGCCACAAGAATCTCATCACTCCAACTTCTAAATTAAAAACTTCTGGGTGAACAAGGGTGAAGGACCTCAATATCTATTGATGGATTCCTTGGGAATGATTTGACAAAGAAAAACTTAGCAATTTCAACTAATAAGTAAAACATAATTTTGAGCAAAGCAAGCCAAGCTACACTAGCCAAATGCATATAGAACTATAGACCACTTAAAATATACTAAGGTATCACTTGCCAATACTATTCCAAAGTATTGACCCTCTGTGGCTGTAACTTGTGATGTTGCAGGTTACTCCGATGATGAGTAGGAGTCATGAGTCTACACTCAACATGCTTGCCTGTGGCACATGAAGATGAAGACTTGTGTTTATTACTTATTCCTAAAAACTCTTGTATTAGGCCTATGGCCCTGAGTTGTAAAAGACTATGTTTATCTCTGGAATGAATGTAATAAACGACCTTTGTATCTGTGTACTTCATCTTAAACTGTGGATGCTAGCATTGATCCAGGGACTAGCATTGCAATCACAGGGATCCTATCTTTTATAAAGGAGGGGTTTAACAGTTTTACTAAGTTCAATCTCATGCCTTAGGATGACATAAGGATTATCTAGCTTAGGCCAAGTTTTATGCTCTTTATGCAACCTTCAATTATCTTTCCAGAATCTACAATTCACTTAGGTAAGCTCTAAGTAATAGCTTTGATAAAGAAATAAAGTAGAAGCTTGCAAGTAAAACTAGGATTGGTTTATCAAGTGGGTATGGTCATATATGCTTAAGGTATATAGTTGGCATGGTAACAAGCAAGTATTTACTTGCATAGGTATAGTATCTTGCAAGTGTTAACTTGCATAATCAACTAGAAGTATTAGGCTTGCTAAAGTAGAGTATCTTGCAAGTGTTAGCTTGCCTTGTGCAGAGCAGTGGTTCAAGTTCTCCTCGGCTTCTTCTTCGTAGTATCCTCCTTCCTCCTCGTATCCTTGGTCGGTACTAGCGTCTATAAATAAATACGAGGTACACAATCACTAAACAATACTTATCTATTTTCAATCATCACATAGAATGTGCCTATAGATGATCTAGCATCATCTATCATTACAAGATTAAAGCTTGGTTTAATTTCTTTTATTTTTAGAAAAGTAATTTCTACTCATTGAAAAACTACCAAAGATTTAATATTCTCCAAACCAAACATGGGATCAAGTTGAAACATGTCATCACCACATATTTCAGTACATGGGAATGTGATTTAAAGTGGTGTCACAATTTAATAAGATTAAACCTTTTATTTTAAATAAAAATAAATGACTAGAATTGCCTATGTGGCATTCTTTTATTATTTGAACATTATTTATGTAAGTAAACCCATATGTTTTTATATATTCTGAAAGGTATGATCAAATGTGATTTTTGAGAGTTGGAATCAACTCAAAAGCTATTATGGTTTAAAATTAAATGTTTGAATGCAGAAAAGCTTCTGCCTTGTTATTTTTACCAAGGTTGATTTATAAATTCAAATGATTTGAATCCAACGGGCTTGGATTAAGCCTTTCAAAACCTTTCTAACAAAATTGGTTTCATTCAATTTGGTTCAATGAATCGAGCTGGGTTTATTTTTGAAACTAGGTACAGAAATATGTTTGAATTAAAATAGAAAAAGTTAAATTCAAACGACAGGGATACGCGGGAACTGCTAATGGGCCGGCCCAGTGTCACTCCACGGCACAGGGCGCAACTGACGGGGGGTCTACTGGTCAGTGACTCTTTAAAGGCGAAGCGGTACGGGGCAATCTCATCCGCACGATTTAAGTCTAATCGAACGGCTGCTACTCATCGTCCACGTCGGGCGGCGCCGGCGAGACATAAACCTAACGCGACAGGTGGGGGTCGTCGGGGGCTCACCGGGCCTCAGGCGAAGGTCGGTGATGCGGGCGAACGACGAAGTCGACGACGGCGAACTTCCTGGTACCGGCAGCTCCTCCTGGGGTGGACAAAATCGACGGCGCCCTTCTTCTCCACAGGCGGCCTGCTCCGGCGCAATTCCGGCGATGCGCTGCTCGCCTTGCTCCGGGAATGGGGTGGAACGATCAGTGAGGTGAAGGGAGTGAGATGGTGTGCTCAATTCGGCTGGGGGTCGTCTCCTTTTATAGGCTCGACGGCGAGACCGAACGGGATGGGCAGACGACGGTGGCGACACGGCTACGGGCAGCTAGAGGCATGGCCAAGAGCGGCGATCGTTCGGTGGTCTCCTGGCGATGCTCTAAGGTTTAAATGCGCTTGTAGGGGCAGTGGCAAATGGTCGGGAACGCTCGATGCTCTACGAGGAAAAGGCGGCGTCTTCGACGACGAGCAGTGGCTACGGGGCACGGGCGGTGAAATGGGCATGTCTGGCGGTCTCCTGGGACGGTGGGGAGCATGCTGGCGGGCGGCGAGGGCTCGAGGTGGTCGGGTTGCGTGGGAACGGTGCGTGCTTTGCGGTGCACGTCGGCATGGTCGACCGCGGCACGGGCGCGACATTCCTGGCGGTTCTGGTTGCTGTCTGCGAGGCAGTTCTGGTCGAGAGGGGGCGGTGAGGCATGTGCTACCTCCCAAACAAGGTTGACAGGGCTAGTTCTTCCTCTATCCTGTTGTCCACACTGGGGTGACATGGGTGCTCTCGGCCTGTTCACCATTGATGATATTGGCAAGCTTACAGTGGGGCTAGTGATTAGTTAAGGTTGTTAGATGATCTAATAAGGCTAGTGGTGTCCAGAGATGGGACAAGTTAGGCCAGAATCACTGCACACTATAGTGTTTTGATTTTGTTTGATTTGTATCTGCAAGGTGTTTGATGAAATGGCCGTATGAATTCAAGTTTTGAATTTTGCAAAGGTTTTTGGTGGGTGTTCTAGGCATGTGATGGTGAGTCTGTAGATTCTTGGGTTTTGAAAGTTGAGCTTGTTTGAGTGGTTTTTGAAAAAGTGGGATCTTCCCATATGAAATTGATTCAATTTTTAACTGTCATTTAAACTATGCATTTGAATGTTTCTGGATGATCACAAAGTGGGCCTTGATACTTTGTTATGAGTACTATCAAGGGGTGCAAAGATCTAAACAAGTTTCTATTAAGTTCTGAAAGTTACAGATAGCCAAAGTAGGCATGGAAGTTAAATTGGCCAAAATGACCATTCACTTAATTTTTTTGTTTTGATTTATTTATCTTTGGGAAAAGTTTGGGAATTGTTTAGATGATGTTTATTTCACCTAAGAATCATTCTAGAAGCAAGGAAACACATAATCATGGCAATTCAAAAGAATCCAAATTTTAATGCACACACATATGAATGCTTTCATATTTTAATTGGACAAGTTTTTTTAACCCTAATTTTGGTGATTAGAGTTGGATGATTCTAGTTTAATATTTTTGGGATGTTAAAAACCTTCCCCCCTTAAACAAAATCTCGTCCCGAGATTTGAAAAAGGACGAAAAGATTACCTAGGATTTGAAGAGATCAGGAAACTCCGTCCTGATGTGATCTTCGCGCTACCAGGTAGCTTCCTCTTCCGTGTGGTTGCTCCACTGAATCTTGAGAAACTTGATGCTTCGGGTTCTGGTGGTTCTGAAAGCTTCTTCCAAAATACGGATGGGTACTTCGGGATAGGTTAGGTGATCGTTGATTTCTATGGTCCGGTGATCGATATTCTTGAACACTTCAGTCTTCTCTGGAACTTTGAGGCACTTGCGAAGTAATGAGATATGGAACACATTGTGCATGGCTGACATCTCTTCGGGTAGTTCCAATTGATACGACACTTCTCCTCGACGGTTCAGAATTTTGAAAGGTCCGATATATCTGGGGGCTAACTTTCCTTTGAGTTAGAAACGCTGCATTCCCTTCAATGGCGAAACTTTCAGATACACAAAATCTCCTATGTTGAAGGCGAGGTCTCGACGTCTCTTGTCGGTGTAACTCTTCTCTCTGGACTGGGCGGTCTTAAGGTGCTCACGTATCTTGTTAACCTTCTCTTCTGCTTCTCGTAAGATATCGGGTCCAAAAATCTGACTCTCTCCTACTTCCGACCAATTCAAAGGGGTGCGACACTTTCTTCCGTACATAAATTCAAATGGGGCCATTTGCAAACTAGCATGGTAACTATTGTTGTATGAAAAATCTGCAAACGGTATACAGTCTTCTCACTTAGATCCATATTCTAGCACACATGCTCTCAGCATATCTTTGAGTATTTGATTTAGTCACTCCGTTTGTCCATCGGTCTGAGGGTGATAGGCTGTGATGAAATCTAGTCGGGTTCCTAAACCTTCTTGGACTTTCTTCCAGAATCTCGAGGTAAACTGAGTTCCTCGATCCGATACGATGTTCTTGGGGACTCCATACAAACTGATGATTCTAACGATGTATAACTCCGCTAGCTTCGAACTATGATATGTGGTCTTGACGTGTAAGAAATGGGCGACTTTGGACAACCTGTCCATTATGACTGTAACATCCCTAAAATCATGTTTCAAACTCATGCATATCATCCATGCATCCATGATCATATAAGTTTCATTTCAAACAAATCACTTCAAAACAGAAGCATATATGCTTATTATTTCATATAAGTTTGCTCTAGACTTAGTGCTATCTTCCAATGAGAAGTGTACTTGTTTTGGTTTAGTAAGGTTTGAATTCAAACTGAGGCACCTTCAAAAGCTTGAGCAAAGTTTTCAAAACAAAATGATTAAATAAAACCAATATTATGCCTATTGTATATATCACATAAAGGCTTGGTTTTATTTTTATTCTCATTTGATCAAAGTGTTTTGAGTAAACAGTAGTGTTTGACACACATTTGAGTGCAAGGTTTGAAGTATAAAAACCTAGAGAAGGTTTGAATTCAAACTCATTTGATTTGGAGTTGAAAATCATTTCAGAAAAATCAAACAGAAAAAGAAAAAGGTTAAAAGGGAAAAAAATAAACTAACAGGCGAATCTGGCCCAACTAGCCCAACTAAGCCTAGCAACCTACCCCGCGAACCATTTTTATTTACTCACACCCGCACCCGCTAGGTCGCTGACAGACTGGACCCACTCCCTCTTTGTTTCCCTCGCTGACTACCGCGGCCCACACGGCGTCGTCGTCTCCACCCCGCGACGTGTTCTTTCCCAAATCACGCCGTGCGTTTCCTGGTTTGATTTGCTCGTTAATTCGCGTTGATTGCAGGAGTAAATCACGCCCCGTCTCGCCTACTTAAACCCCCTCTGCCCCCTCTCCATTTCCCCCGGACTCCGAGCACAGAGCGCCCCAGGCTGCCCGTAATCACCCTCGCGCCGCCGCAGACAGAGCTCACTCCGGTGACCAATCCCGGTGAGCCCCATGTGCCCCTTCTTCTCTAGTTCTTGAAGACAGATTCGCCACTTCCTTGCGCACCTTCTGACACCATTGGTTCCTCCTATACCACCGCAGGTCGTCGTCTTCGTCAAGCACAGCAAGGTTCCGACGACGTCCTCAACTCGAGCGATTAAATTCGGTGAGCCCCTTGTTCCCCTTCGCCTCTGGTTCACACGAACATGTTCGCCGTAGTCTTGCACATCTCCTGATGCCTTTTGTTCATACTAGGGTGACCAGGAGCGTCGCCAACGTCATCGTCCACCCAAGCCGGCGGCAAAGAACTCCGACGAGCCGTGTCCGTGGCGCCTTTGCCAAGCGTCGCGGGTTGAGCATCGGTGCATCGCCGCTCTGAGCCCGTAAGCACCTCCGTCGACCCTAGAACCCCACAGCCGCGCATGCCGTAAGCAGCCGCTGCCAAATGCCACCGCTGGCGCCGCCCATCCATGGTCGCTTGATCGTGGACCGTTGGATCTAGATCCAGCGCATGTAAATAGATAACTTAACGAAACGGTATGGATAGATCTGGACCGTGCAGATTAAGTAGATCTAACGGCATGTGAGCGCGATCCTGAGCGAACCGGTATGGGCCAATCAGAGCGTGACGCGTGGCTAGAGATTAGATTTAAAAACAGGATTTGAATATATTAGTTGTTTGAAATTGTTTTAGCTATAACTTTTGATCCCCACGTTTAAATTTGACAAATTTTATATCAATGGAATCTGGAGAACAAGCCCTCTCTAATTATGCAATGTGTTTAATGTTTTGCTTCTGTTAAAATGGTTTTATTTATAGAAACATGTGTAGGGCTATTTTGAGTATATGAATTGTTTGAGAAATGTTTTAAGGTTTAAATAAATGTTGTTTGGCAAGTTTTGAACTTGTTTATGAACCAGTACTGTTCACTTGTCTTGTTTTGTTTAAAAAAATCATCACATATCATATTGCATGCATTCATATATTTTTGCTTGTATCTATTTGTATGTGATTTGTTGCTATGATTCTATGTGTAGATTTTGGTGCCAATAGTGATTGTGATTATGAGGAGTGTAGCTACTCTCCAAACTACCAAGGAAAGTGGTGCTTCATGATATTTTTATCCCTATGTTTGCTACTAAGCATTAGAAATATTTTGCTAGTCTTGCATGCTATATTTTGCTTATATGCTATGCTTGGGAAATCCTAGTAGTTGTAGAATTGCTAGAAATTTTCTAAGTTAAGATGCTTATCTATGCCATGCTTAGCCTAGCTAGTAGCAACCAAGGGTGGTGAAATATGCATGCTATGATAAAAATATTTCTAAGTCTTTGGACTTGTGTTTTGCCTAATAAAACAACTAAGTAAATGAAACACCTGGGTGGAATGGAAGGAATGGTTTATGTTGAGTGGTTACACAAGGCCCATTTCTATAGTTTACCTTGTGTATCTCACTTGTGGAAAGCCACCCAGGAACAAAGAGATTTTAGAGGCCAAATGGTAAGAAGCTTCTAGTGCAGCCACTTGGCAATATGGGCTCTGCCAGGATCATATAGGTTGCAATAACTTAGCCATTTAGACAGTTGGTGGTAGTGGGATGATAGGTTGGAGCACGTCCATTTGGTCTAAGGGAAGGCTTCTGAAAGGTCCTTTCTTGGTGAAAATCAAGGCCTGTGGGGAAAGTGCACAACCTCTGCAGATGGAAGAATCTAAGTACTTAGCCATGTCCCTGGAAAAGGACAACTTGAGCATCAAGACATGGAAGCTATCAAGAATCTCCTCATCCCAATTTCTAAGTAAATTTTGTGGGTGAACAAGGGTGAAGGACCTCAATGTCTATTGGTGGTTCCTTGGGAAAAGTTTTGACAAAGAAAAACTTAGTGATTTCAACTAATAGGCAAAACCTATTTTGAGGAAAGCAAGCCTAAGCTACACTTAGCCAGATTGCATATAGTATCTAGTCCACCAAAATTATACTAAGGTATCACTTGCCAATACTATTCCAATGTATTGACCCACTGTGGCTGTAACTTGTGATGTTGTAGGTTACTCTGATGAGGATTAGGAGTCATGAGTCTACACTCAACATGTTTGCCTGTGGCACATGAAGATGAAGACTTTTATCTATTTACTTATTTAAACTCTTGTACTAGGCCTGTGGCCTTGGAGTTGTAAAGACTATGTTTGTCTCTGGACTGTAATAATGACCTTTGTTTCTGTGTACTTCATCTTAAACTGTGGATGCTAGCATTGATCCAGGGATCCTTTTCCTTTATAAAGGAGGGATCTTACAGATGGTATTAGAGCACTGTGTTGCCTGTAGGATTATGACCCTAGGATTGGAAACCACTAAGGAAAAAATTTCAACAACTTCCACACTTTTCTATTCTTCTCGTAAACTTTTCTAATCTTCTTTCTCATCTCTATTTGTAGAGGAATTCCATCAACGAAGCCGTGAAGAAGGGACCACTCATGACAATGACTTTGGAATGTGAGAAAGAGTTCCCCAAGGCTCTCAAGGACCTCATAGTTGCAATGGAAATACATGGTGCAGCTGTGTACAAAGGTTTTCCTGTGATAGATGAAGGAGTTGAGTACTGGTGGGTGCAACTTCACTTGTATAAAAACAAGGAAGACAACCATAAGGAATCAGGATTCTGCATGTTCACCAATTCAGTGATGCACACTACATTCTTTGATTCAGCAAGGGATGCAGCTTGGAAGACCATCAAACAACTTGGTGATAGAGTCAAGTGCAGAATGCTCAACATCCAAAATGACCTAAAGGAAGAGAAGAAACATACCCAAGAGTTGGAGGCTACCAACCAAACCTTAATAGGAGACATTGTAGACTTAATAATGGAGTCATGTGCTCAAGATAGAGTGATTGCTTTTAGAAATGTTGTGTTAGCCAACATATCTAGTGAGATAGGATTGTAAGCGTATTTTGTTAGCTAGACCACCACTTATCACCTTATTTTCCAAAAGTTGTTTAAAATTAGTTGAACCTTGGTTGTTGTAATGGATCCATGTATGTCATGACTTGTGTGTTTTGATTTCCAAAGTTATGCATGTGATGTTTCGCCTTGTGTTTTATCTTTAATTGTGTTGTTCTAACTTTTTCTATCTTATAAATAGATGCCTAATGTTACCATAAGCACTGTTGAGGAGTTCCAGGGAACTCGCTTTGGTCCTCGTATTATGGAGCTTACTACTTTGCTCAATCTCCCTCTTCCTACCATCATGGTGCTTCCCCTCACCAAGTTTGAGAGGAAAGACCTTTGGGGTTTCAAGGTCAATCAGCCCGGACGCCAGACTAATCCTATCACGGAGGATATCATCTTCAAGCTCATGCACGATGACAAGGAGAGAGGCCTAGAGGTAGTCATGCAGTACTTGATTGGACGTCTGTTAGGGATACACTCTCGACAGGTTAGAGGTACTCACTTCCACGTCTTCGGTAGACGTGATGAGGATGGAGAGGCCATCGACTTTGAGGACACTTCGAGGGAGACAGCAGAGCCGATTCGCCTATATCTCCAGGACTTAGAGGTTCTTCTTAGGCACATGGACAATGATAGGACCAACGTCATGCTTAGCAATGACGAACTCCAGGTGCAGCTTCGTGAGAAGGACAAGCTCTTCGCGGAGCAAGATGAGATAGTCAAGGAGATGGAGGCAAAGTTCGAGAGCCAGGACAGAAAGTTCAAGAGTCAAGAGAAGCGAGTCCAAGATAGGAACAAGAGGATTCGGGACATGACTAAAGAACTGTAGGCCAAGGACTTCGAGCTCGAGCATCAGCAGACTGTGATTGAGAGGCTTCGTTCTCAGAAGAGGGCTCTCAAAGCCAAAGTAGAGACCTTGACCACCAATGTCGAGGAATACAAGACCACTATGGAGAATGCAGGTCTTACCTTTGTTGAGGAGGAGGTTGATGCCGAGGAGTAGTGATGACTACTCATTTATCATTTATTTATCATACTTTATTTCAGTCACAATGACCATCCAACATGTGGATGGCTTGTTATTTGTGTGTTTACCTTGCAAACTTGTTATCTTGTTGTTGAACCTTTATTATTGTGATGCATGTTTGGTGATTGTTTATGTGATGTATTGTGCATAAAAGCATCTATGGGTATCTCATTCTTATCTCTATTAAACAAACCATAGATGCCTCCCCGTCGTGCCAATCCCAACCCCAACAACAACAACAACAACATCACCCCTGAGATGCAGCAAATGATGACAGCTCAGACTCAGCTGATGCAGATGATGACTACGTTCATCCAAAACCAGAACAACAACAATAACAACAACAACAACAATAACAACAATAACAACAACAACAACCCACCGGGTTTTGACATGCTTACCAGGTTCTTGAGATTGAGGCCAGCAAAGTTCTCCGGAACAACTGATCCTATGGTGGCCAATGATTGGATACGCTCTGTCAACAAGGACTTGGTAACAGTTGGCTGTACTGATGAAGAGAAAGTAAGATTTGAAGCTCACTTGTTGGAAGGACCAGCAGCCACTTGGTGGGATAACTTCCAAATCACCACTCCCATTGCAGATGTGACATGGCCTATCTTTGAAGATGGATTTCGTACTGCTCACATCTCATCTGGAGTGATGAGTTTGAAGAAGAAAGAGTTCCATAATCTGAAGCAGCGCCACCGCAGCGTGGCTGAGTATATTGAGGAGTTCAACAATCTGGCGCGTTATGCACCGGACAAAGTTGACACTGATGCTAAGAGGAAGGAAAAGTTCCTTGAAGGCCTGAATGATGAACTGAACTTGCAGCTATCAGTGGCCTATGTTCCCACTTATCAGTCTCTTTGTGACAAGGCTGCTATTTTGGAGAACAAAATGAAGCAAGTTCAGAGTAGAAAGAGAAAGCACTCGGACAAACACAGCTCGGGATCGTCTCACAAACGTTCCCATTATGATGATAGTGGAAGCTCAGGATCCCACAAGCATGGGAAATTCAACAAGCACCACAACCACAACCGTCATCATGACAATAAGCATCACCGTAGTCATGACAATGACAAGTACAAGAACCACAAGGGTGGATATAAGAGCCACCACAGTGGTAGTGGAAGTGGCAATGGAAGCCAGCCTGTCAAGAAGGATATTAGTCAGGTTGAGTGTTTCAAGTGCAAAAAGATGGGGCATTATGCAAATGAATGCCCGGAAAAGAAAGTTGAAGGACCCAACAAGCCTAACCCTTTTTAGAAGGGACAAGTGAACCACATCAATGTGGAGGAAATCTATGAAGAGCCAGATGTTGTTGCTGGTAAGTTCAAACTCAATTCTATTCCAGCACTTGTTCTTTTTGATACTGGAGCATCGCGTTCATTCATATCAAAAGCATTTGTTGATAGAAATGGGTTTCCAACTGAAAACATTGGGTGTCCAATAAAAGTTAGTTCTCCAGGTGGAGATATGATAGTAAGTCTTGGATGCCGGGATCTAGTAATATAGTTTGGAAAGCATAAGTTTCCAGTAAGTCTGATAATCCTAGATTCCCAAGGAATAGATGTAATTTTGGGAATGGATTGGATGGTTAAGTATGAGGGAGTACTATATTGTGCTAATCGTACTGTTGCACTCACAACCCCGGAAAGGAAACGGATTAAATTCAAGTCCATCTTTGAATCAAAAGGGTGTAAGCTAAATTCTCTTAAGGGGGTTAGCATAGACAGTGTGCCAATTGTGAGAGAATATCCGGATGTGTTTCCGGAAGAATTGCCGAGAATGCCACCAGATAGAGATGTGGAGTTTCTTATTGATTTGCTACCAGGATCTGGACCAATAGCAAAGATACCGTACAAGATGTCAGTTGATGAACTGAAAGAACTCAAGAAACAACTTGGAGAACAGTTGCAGAAAGGATTTATTCAACCAAGTTCTTTATCTTGGGGAGCCCTAGTCTTGTTTGTAGAAAATAAAGATAGAAGTCAAAGGTTATGCATAGATTACCGTTCACTCAATGAGGTGACTATCAAGAACAAATACCCTTTGCCTAGAATCAATGACTTGTTTGATCAGCTAGAAGGAACTTGTGTGTTCTCAAAAATTGATCTTCGGTCAGGTTATTTCCAACTCAAGATAAGAGAGCAAGACATACCTAAAACAGCTTTCACCACAAGGTATGGATTATATGAGTATACCGTTACGCCATTTGGTTTGACCAATGCACCAGCATACTTCATGAATATGATGAACAAGGTGTTCATGGAATTTCTTGATAAGTTTGTTGTCGTTTTCATCGATGACATTTTGATCTACTCCAAGAGCAAAGAAGAACATGAAGGACATTTGCGTTTGATACTTGAGAAACTTAGAAAGCATAAACTATATGCCAAATTCAGCAAGTGTGAATTCTGGTTGAATGAAGTTGGTTTTCTTAGACACGTTGTGTCAGGAGATGGTGTTGCAGTTGATCCTGCTAAAGTTTCGGCTGTAACTGAATGGGAATCTCCCAAGTCAGTAAAAGAAGTTCGTAGTTTCCTTGGCTTAGCAGGTTACTACCGAAGATTCATTGAAAAATTCTCCAAGGTAGCTAAGCCTATGACAGAATTGCTAAAGAAGGACAATAAATTTGCTTGGTCTGAAGGTAGTGAACTCAGCTTTCAAGAATTGAAGAAGAGACTTGTGATAGCACCAGTCTTATGTCTGCCAGATTTGGAGAAGTATTTCCAAGTGTATTGTGATGCATCTCATCATGGTTTGGGTGCAGTACTTATGCAATAAGGAAAAGTTATGGCCTATGCCTCGAGACAACTCAAAACTCATGAAGTAAACTACCCTACTCATGATTTAGAGTTAGCCTCTATTGTCCATGCACTCAAAACATGGAGACACTATCTTTTGGGAAAGCGATGTGAAGTGTTCACAGATCACAAGAGTTTGAAGTATATCTTCACCCAGAAAGAAATTAATATGAGACAAAGAAGATGGCTAGAACTCATCAAAGACTATGACTTAAGTTTGGAATACCACCCCGGTAAAGCAAATGTTGTAGCGGATGCTCTAAGCCATAAGGTTTTTGTGAATGGCCTTACTAAGGGAGAATTGCCAGATGATCTGTGTGCCCAATTTAGAGATCTCAGATTGGAGATTGTGCCTGAAGGACATCTCCTGTCTTTGGATGTTCAACCCACTTTGTTGGACAAGATCAAAGAAGCCTAGAAGACTGATAAGGAAATTGAAGAGATTAAGGAAAAGATCGGTAAAGGAAAAGCCAAAGGATTACATGAAGACGAACAGGGTACTTTATGGCATGGAAAACGTATCTGTGTTCCACAAGATCCGGAGCTTCGGAAACTGATTTTGCAAGAAGCACACAACTCACCGTATTCCATTCATCCGGGTAACACCAAGATGTACATGGATATGAAAGAAAGATTTTGGTGGAATAATCTCAAGAAGGACATCGCCGAACATATTGCTTTGTGTGATGTGTGTAGTAGAGTGAAAGCGGAACATCAGAAACCAGCAGGTTTGCTTCAACCACTACCTATTCCTGATTGGAAGTGGGACAAGATTGGTATGGATTTCATTACCGGATTGCCAAGGACCCGGTCAGGATATGATTCTATTTGGGTAGTAGTGTATCGCCTAACTAAAGTGGCTCATTTCATACCCGTGAAGACAACCTACACTAGTGCTAAGTTAGCCAAGATATATATGAGTAGAATTGTATGTCTACATGGTGTACCCAAGAGTATTGTGTCAGATAGAGGAACCCAATTTACTTCCCATTTTTGGAGGCAATTACATGAGTCATTGAGAACGAGGTTGGAATTCAGCACTGCTTTTCATCCTCAAACTGATGGACAGACAGAAAGGACTAATCAGATTCTTGAAGACATGTTGAGGGCATGTGCCCTAGACTATGGAGCCAGTTGGGATGAAAGTCTGCCTTACGCAGAATTTTGTTATAACAACAGCTATCAAGCCAGCATTGAGATGGCACCATTTGAGTTTATCTATGGGAGAAATTGTACCACCCCATTACTATGGAATGGTGTGGGAGAAAGAAGTTTGTTCAGACCAGAACTTATCAAAGAAGCTGAAGAGCAGATCCTAAGCATAGAGAAGTCACCTATGAAGTTGGTGATAGATCTTATCTTAGAGTGTCACCACTTCGTGGAGTGAAGAGGTTTGGAGTCAAAGGGAAGTTAGACCCAAGATATGTTGGACCATTCAAGATTCTGAGTCGTAAAGGAGAAGTTCCTTATGAAATTGAATTGCCAGAGTCTTTGTCAGCTGTACATAATGTGTTTCATGTGAGTCAGCTTAAGAAATGTCATCCAAAAATGGAAGAAACTTCTTTGAAGGATACTATACCTTTGGAAGAGGTTCAATTGGAAAGTGATCTCACTTATGAAGAGAAACCTATCAAGATTCTTGATACTGCAGAAAGAGTTACTCGGACTAAGACTATCAAGTTCTGCAAGGTGCAATGGAACCACCATTCTGAAGAAGAAGCAACATGGGAAAGAGAAGAAGATCTTCGGAAAGACCACCCTCACCTATTTGCTAGCCAATCCGAATCTCGAGGGCGAGATTCACCTTAAGGGGATTAGATTTGTAACATCCCTAAAATCATGTTTCAAACTCATGCATACCATCCATGCATCCATGATCATATAAGTTTCATTTCAAACAAATCACTTCAAAACAGAAGCATATATGCTTATTATTTCATATAAGTTTGTTCTAGCTTTAGTGCTATTTTCCAATGAGAAGAGTACTTGTTTTGGTTCAGTAAGGTTTGAATTCAAACTTAGGCACCTTCAAGAGCTTGAGCAAAGTTTTCAAAACAAAATGATTAAATTAAACCAATATTATGCCGATTGTATATATCACATAAAGGCTTGGTTTTATTTTTATTCTCATTTGATCAAAGTGTTTTGAGTAAACAGTAGTGTTTGACACACATTTGAGTGCAAGGTTTGCAGTATAAAAACCTAGAGAAGGTTTGAATTCAAACTCATTTGATTTGGAGTTGAAAATCATTTCATAAAAATCAAAAAGAAAAAGAAAAAGGTTAAAAGGGAAAAAAAATAAACTAACAGGCGAATCTGGCCCAACTAAGCCCAACAACCTACCTCGCGAACCATTTTTCTTTACTCACACCCGCACCCGCTAGGTCGCTGACAGACTGGACCCACTCCCTCTCTGTTTCCCTCGCTGACTACCGCGGCCCACACGGCGTCGTCGTCTCCACCCCGCGACGTGTTCTTCCCCAAATCACGCCGTGCGTTTCCTGGTTTGATTTGCTCGTTAATTCGCGTTGATTTCAGGAGTAAATCATGCCCCGTCTTGCCTACTTAAACCCCCTCTACCCCCTCTCCATTTCCCCCCGGACTCCGAGCATAGAGCGCCCCAGACTGCCCGTAATCACCCTCGCGCCGCCGCAGACAGAGCTCACTCCGGCGACCAATCCCGGTGAGCCCCGTGTGCCCCTTCTTCTCTAGTTCTTGCAGACATATTCGCCACTTCCTTGCGCACCTTCTGACGCCATTGGTTCCTTCTATACCACCGCAGGTCGTCGTCTTCGTCAAGCACAGCAAGGTTCCGACGACGTCCTCAACTCCGGCGATTAAATTCGGTGAGCCCCTTGTTCCCCTTCGCCTCTGGTTCACACGAACATGTTCGCTGTAGTCTTGCACATCTCCTGATGCCTTTTGTTCATACTAGGGTGACCAGGAGCGTCGCCAAAGTCGTCGTCCACCCAAGCGCGAAGCTGACAGCAACTCCGACGAGCCCGTGCAGCCGTGTCCGTGCGCCCCTTGCCAAGCCGTCGCCAGGTTGGGCATCAGTGCATAGCTATGAGCCCGGTAAGCACCTCCGTCGACCCTAGAACCCCCTGTAGTCGCCGCGCCGCCGTAGACAGAGCCGCCGCCGCCAGATGCCACCTCTGGCGCCGGCCATCCATGGTCGCTTGATCGTGGACCGTTGGATCTAGATCCAGCGTGTGTAAATAGATCAGTTAACGAAACTGTATGATCTGGACCGTGCAGATTAAGTAGATCTAACGGCCTGTGAGCGCGATCCTGAGCGAACCGGTACACGCCAATCAGAGCGTGACGCGTGGCTAGAGATTAGATTTAAAAACAGGATTTGAATCTATTAGTTGTTTGAAATTGTTTTAGTGTAACATCCCAAGATTTTCCAAATCTTGTAATGTGAAAAATAAATGAATAAAATAAAACTTTGTTGAATTTCAGGGTGAGAAGAAACTTTTTGATTTCAATTGGAAACTTTCAAAACCTATTTGGATCAAATAAAATCCTAAAAGGATTTAAAAAGGTAAATAAACAATAAAGCTAAAAATATTTGGAAATACTATTTTGGATCTTTTAATAAAAATATTTGACTTTCAAATAAAAAGGTAGAAATATAAATAAGGATTATTTTATAAAGCCAAACTAAAACTTGGCCAAGCCTTTGAAATAAAATATTTCTATTCGATAAAAATAGTAAAGGTTTATTTAAATAAAATAATAAGGATTTAATATCCAAGTTTATTAAAAATAAAGGTTTTACTATTTTAATTAAAACATCAAAACTTATTTATTCATTTTAAATAAGTTTTCCAAGTATTTTATATTCTCAAATAAAACCTACTGATTTGGTTTTGATAATATTTAGATTTCAAATGGATATTTTAAATAAATCAAAACCCATTTGATTTAATAACTAAGGCCATTTATTTAATTATTAATGGATCCTAAAAAGAATAAAATTATGTTATTTTGTTTTGGACTTTGGTTTATTTTGTTAAACAGGACCAAAACTCAATACAAGTGTGGTGAATGTTTGATTTGATTTGAATGTTTGATTTGTTTGTTTGAATTTCAAAACAGAAAATAGAAATAGAAAAAGATAGAATCAGACAGCAGCCCAACTCGTCTGGCCCAGCAATCCCAGTACCAGCCCAGCTATTCCCCCATGCGCGAAGCGTTTTCTACCTGAACCCGCACCCGTAGAGCGACTGACTGGTGGACCCTCTCTCCTTCGCTGACAAAGCGGACCCACCGCCAGCTCACTCTCTTCTTCCTCGCGCAGACGTCGCCCTACCGTTGCAGCCAGTAACGCCGGCGATCAATTCGCGTTAATGGCCGCATTACTCTACCCCGCGACCACGCCCATTTAACCGCCCGCGTCTTACCTCTCTTTCCCCCTAGATAGCTCCCCCTCTCTGCCCCTAAGCTGCCTCAATTCGAGCCCGCACCGCCACTGCTCCGGCGAACCTTTCCAGAAAATTCCGGCCAGTAGACACCGCCCCTCGCCTCCTCGACCAAGCTCACGCACTCCCCAGCCTCTGGCGCACCTGCCCGTGTCATCCGTTCACCCGCGGGCGCCCCAGAACATCGACTTCGACAATCTCCGAGCGCCGCCGCGCCTGCGTCTCTCTCCGGCGACCTTCCCCTGGTAAGACAGACCTCCCACGCCCTCTCGTTCATGCTCCTGCACTCGCCACACTCGGCTGCATCTAACCGTGCCCTTGTTTTCCCTCGGGGCGAACCGCAGCACCACCCTCGACGACCACCAGACGAACCCGACGCCGCTTTAAGCTCCCGCGAGCGATTACTTCCGCTCCAGTGCGCCCCTCGCCAGACCAGCACCACCTCGAGCTTCATCTAGACCTCGCGAGCACGGTGAGCATCCTCGTTTCCTCCCTTGCTTCCTGTAGCCGCCGCAACGTCACCATCTGACCGCTCCGCCGCCAGACGCCGCTGCTTTTTGGTCATTGCGTAAGAGCCGTTAGATCTGAATCAGACGCGTAGGATTAGAATCAACTCGAAGGGGTACGAGTGGACCTAAGCCGTCCGATTGAACTAAGATCCAACTCACTAGAGAGGCTAATCCGCACGAATCGGTACCGCCCAATAAAAACGCGACGCGTGGCCAGTCTTTGTTTTAAAACAGAATTTGAAATCAGATTGATTTGCAAATTTGAAGCCCTTTTAACTTTTGATCCACACGTCCAAAATTTGCAAACTTTATATCAATAGAATCAGTGGAACAAGCCCTAGCCAACCATGCAATTTGTTTAGTAAAAAGCCTCTGGTAAAATGTTTGTTTTTGCAGAAACATTTGTATGCTTGTTTAGGTTATAAAAATTATTCCAAAATGATATTGAGGTTGAAATCTTTGAAAATTGGGTTGTTGTGAACCTACTGACCCTAGGAACCAACTTATGGATTTAAAAATGTATTTGGTGAAGATTAGAATTGAAAAATTGAATTAGCCCATTTCTAGTCAAATAAAAATATTGATTTTGTTATGGAAATGACTTTTGAGAAAAATCTTTGGAAAATGATTTGATTCAAACCTACTGACCCAAAACACCAAGTTTTGTGAATTAGCAACTTATTTGGTGAACAATGTAAAATTGTTGCCTTGCTAAAAACAATTTCAATCACATGAAATGATGATTTGATTTAAAAATAATCTTTAGATAAAATCCTTTTGCAAATGGTTTTGACACTTTAGAACATGACCACTTTGAGCCTTACAATGTTTAGAGCCTAGTAGAAACCACTTTTGCAAATAAAACTATCTTTTGCATGTTTGCATGCATGACTTTGTTTCTATTATTTTATGTGTGTTTTGTTTGATTATGGTTTGGAATGCTAGTTGAATTTGTGTTTGCTTGATTGACTTATAGTGAAGTTAGAAGAGTGTGAGATTAGCAAGATAAAGAAGTGAACCAACATTCCCTACCAAAAGGCAAGTTACACTATTATCTAAAGTCCTACTATTTTCATTATACTTAGTAGATTTTTGAAAACATGCATGAAAAGAATTTCTATACTTATGCTATGCTAAATCCTAATAGGATACCCTTATACATCCCTTAGTGAAAACAATGTAGTTGTAAAATGCTTAGCCATGCAACATATTTTGAGAAGAGATACATGTTGAGATTTTATAAAGATGAGAAAAGACTTGTGTTTTATATAATAAAACAAGTACTCAATGAACCACCTGGGTGGACAAGGATACTCAAGTTTTGGACTAGGTGGCAACAAAAGGAACCATGTCGATGGCAAACTCTTTGTGTTGTGCACCAAAAGAAAACCACCCAGGGACTTAGAGATTGAACATGTTTCTCCAACAGTGGCTTTCGTGTACAGCCACATGCTAATATGGCTCTGGCTTAGTCAACTACATTGGGAAGACCCATGCATTGTCTTCAGGTTTACTGGAAATGAGGGAACTAGGAACCCTACATTGGTGCCTGAAGACAAGCTAGAAATGGTGTATGGTAGGACCCTATGGAAAGACTTCGTCACATTCTCAATCTGCCAGTACTCCATCTTGGTGAGTACTTATCCAGCGGCCACTGGTGGCAACAAGATGAGAGTGTGTCATGTGGGTAAAGTGTACAATTTCTGCAGAAGATAATAAAATCTAAGTACTTAGCCGTGTCCCCGGTTATGGACAATACTGAGCAACTAAAGGCTTGAAGCTATGGGAAATCTCGACATTCCAATTTCTAAAAGAAAAACTTTTAAGTGACAACAAAAGGCTTGAAGCACTTGGGGATTTACCAAGGAGCTCAAGAGATTTGGATAAAAACTTGAAGTACTTGGGGTGTACCAAGGAGCTCAAGGGATTTTGATAAAAACTTGAAGCACTTGGGGATTTACCAAGGAGCTCAAGAGATTTTGACAAATACTTGAAACACTTGGGGATTTACCAAGGAGTTCAAAAAGATTTGACAAAAGAACAAAACCATTTTGAAAAGATAGGATAAATTATTGCTTTCTGCAAATGAGCCTAAAACCCTACTTAGCCAAATGTGCATGTATTGATAGGATCCACTTATATTTCTACATAGTAGTGAAACTTGCCAATACAATTAAAATGTATTGACCCTTGTGGCTGTAACTTGTTATGTTGCAGGTTTGATTGATATTAGTGAAGTTGATTGATTAGGATTACAAAGTCTACAACCAACATGTTTGCCTGTGGCACTTTGAAGATGAAGGACCCCATGCTTATAGATATTCTGCTGCAATGTAATGTAATAGCCAAATGAGCTATGTAAGATGTAAAAAAATTATGTTATTCCTGGTTATAAAGTCATATTATGACCTTTGTTTCTTGATATTACATCTTAACTATGGATGCTAGCTATTGATCCAGGGACTAGCATTGTAAACACAGGGATCTCTACCTTATTAAAGGTTGGGACCTCTATAGATGGTATCAGAGCATTGTGTTGCCTGTAGGATTTGTAAACCTAGGATTGGACAAAAACCCTTAGAAAAATAGGAGTTGTATTTGTTCCAAAACTTATTTACAAACAATCTTGTAAACTCTTTCCTCAACCATTTTGGTTTCAACTCTACATCTCTTCTATTTCAACTTGATGGAAAAACCTACACCATGGCCAAATACTTCACCATGTGCAAAGGACTTCATCAACTCTAATGACTTCAACATCTTCAGCATATTCACCAAGGACTTCAACCATGGTTATCACTAAGGACAAGTGAGACAAGAAATCTTGCTCAAGATTTGGAGACTAAGGACACACAACTTAGAAAGAACCATGACCACCTTTGAAGTTTTGTGACCAAGAACTTTTCCCAAGGAAACCATGATCTCATGCAAGAAGAAACTAACAAGAAGGATGGAAGGATCACAAGTGAACCATATAGATGGACCACCATATTTTAGTTAAGTCAAACACACCAACTTATGTGGTGTAACAAAATATTTTTGGTTGCCTAAGTATGAGCTTGAACTTCATTGTTTGAGTGAAATGTTTGTTTGTGATTGCTTGCACATTGCTTGAGTGAATTGTGATGTGTGTGATTAGAATTGATTCCTTATAAATATCTTGCCTATTCTAATCTCAATTCAACCCAAACAGATGACTACTCCAAGAGACTCCAACATCAAGGTTGATGACAACAACACCAACCAAGAGGACAACATGGAGGAACTCATAGCAACCCAAAACCAGTTGAACCAAATGACAGCTCAGTTCATAGCCAACACCAGTGGGGAAGATCCAACCCTGCAAAAGTTTTTGGAAGGCCAAGCCCAAATGTTGCATAAGGTGACAGACCAAATGCTCAACATGGAAAGCAACTTTTCCAAAGGAGACAAGGATGTTATTCTAAAAGGAGCCAAAGCTTGCAATATTTGTGGAGACAAGGATCACACTTCCAAGGAGCATGGAGATCAATGCCCCAACTGTGAAGAGAAACACCCAGTTGGCCAATGTCCCACCTCTCAAGCTACTTGCTACCTGTGTGAAGGAAATAATCATGTCCCTATCCAATGCCCCATCTATTCCATAGTTGAACAAAGGAAACAAGGTGGAGTGCAACAAATGATTGCAAACTATCAAGAAGGATCCAAGTCTACCAAGAAGAATGAGGACAAAGGAAAATCTCCACTTATACCTCCATGCAATACAACCCAATTTAAAGGACCAAAGAAGAGGCATATGAATTATCCCAAGAGTAATAGAAGGTCCAAGAAACATGTAGACATTCCTACCTACAAGATAACATATGAACAACATGAACTAGATGCACTCCTAGCTTTGGAGAAGCCCAAAAAGAAAAAGAAGGACAAAAGTCATGTGCAATGTCATCATTGTAAAGAAATGGGACACTATTCTAGTGAATGTCCAGAGAAACAAAAGTATAAGGAAATTGGCCAAGTATGGTGCAACAACTGCAAAGAGCTAGAACATTATGCAACAACTTCTCCACAAGAGACACGTGAAGAACTCAAAGTTATCATATGTTTCAATTGCAAAAACCCAGGACATTACGCAAGAAATTGTCCAGAAAAGATGAAGAACAAGATAAACAAGCCTATGGAGGATCTCAGCCTTGTCACATGTGTCAAGTGTGGAAACAAAGGACACTATGCAGATGTTTGCCCAGAAAAGTTTCCCCAAGATCCCAAGCAAGCCAATATGTAGTTTAGTTGGAAATTTTTTTAAGGGTGGTAGTACCCTAGATGCTTTGAGCCTACTTGTAACCCTAGCATTCCCAAATCTCGGGACGAGATTTATTTTAAGGGTGGTAGCCTGTCACATCCCAAGATTTTCCAAATCTTGTAATGTGAAAAATAAATGAATAAAATAAAACTTTGTTGAATTTCAGGGTGAGAAGAAACTTTTTGATTTCAATTGGAAACTTTCAAAACCTATTTGGATCAAATAAAATCCTAAAAGGATTTAAAAAGCTAAATAAACAATAAAGCTAAAAATATTTGGAAATACTATTTTGGATCTTTTAATAAAAAGATTTGACTTTCAAATAAAAAGGTAGAAATATAAATAAGGATTATTTTATAAAGCCAAACTAAAACTTGGCCAAGCCTTTGAAATAAAATATTTCTATTTGATAAAAATAGTAAAGGTTTATTTAAATAAAATAATAAGGATTTAATATCCAAGTTTATTAAAAATAAAGGTTTTACTATTTTAATTAAAACATCAAAACTTATTTATTCATTTTAAATAATTTTTCCAAGTATTTTATATTCTCAAATAAAACCAACTGATTTGGTTTTGATAATATTTAGATTTCAAATGGAGATTTTAAATAAATCAAAACCCATTTGATTTAATAACTAAGGGCATTTATTTAATTATTAATGGATCCTAAAAAGAATAAAATTATGTTTCGGACCAGAACTAATCAAAGAAGCTGAAGAAAAAGTCAAGTTGGTTAAAGACAGATTGAAAATAGCACAGTCCCGACAGAAAAGCTACGCAGATCCTAAGCATAGAGAAGTCACCTATGAAGTTGGTGATAGAGCCTATCTTAGAGTGTCACCACTTCGTGGAGTGAAGAGGTTTGGTGTCAAAGGTAAATTGTCCCCAAGATATGTTGGGCCATTCAAGATTCTGAGTCGTAAAGGAGAAGTTGCTTATGAGATTGAATTGCCAGAGTCTTTTTCAGCAGTTCATAATGTGTTTCATGTGATTCAGCTTAAGAAATGTCATCCAGAAATGGAAGAGACTTCTTTGAAGGATACTATACCTTTGGAAGAGGTTCAATTGGAGAGTGATCTCACCTATGAGGAGAAACCAATCAAGATTCTTGAGACTGCAGAAAGAGTTACTCGAACTAAGACTATCAAATTCTGCAAAGTTCAGTGGAACCACCATTCCGAAGAGGAAGCAACGTGGGAAAGAGAAGATGATCTTCGGAAAGACCACCCTCACCTATTTTTCTAGACAACCCGAATCTCTAGGGCGAGATTCACCTTAAGGGGGTTAGATTTGTAACATCCCTAAAATCATGTTTCAAAACTCATGCATATCATCCATGCATCCATGAACACTTAGGGTTTCATTTCAAAACCATTTCAAAATAGGAGCATCTATTGCTCATTATTTTATGTGATCAACACTACATCAAAAGCTACTCTCCATGAGAAGTTATTTGTTCAAAACCAAATCTTGTTACTCTCAGTTTGTGTTGCTTGATTGCTAACACTTAAACCAAAATTTACAAAACAAATATGATTTGAAAACCATTTTCAAAGCCTATTTAAAACTAGTGCTATGTCACTGTTTATTTTTTTTATTCCAAGTGACCAGGCAAGTGCAAAGTGACCACTTGGTTTTATGTCCAGATTTGTGAGTGTTGCACTCTACAAAAATCCTGAAAAGGTTTGAATTCAAATAGCTTTTGAAATGATTTGAAAATGGTTCCTGGAAATTCAATCAGAAATAGAAAAAGATTAAGGAAAAGGAAGAAGGCTGGCGTCAGGCTTTTGTCCCAACAGCGAAGCAAGCCCACCAACCATCCCACCCGGGTTTTCCCCTCTCCCTCATTTCCTACCCCGCACGCGTGTACCAACTCGCTGACGACTGGGCCCTCACTGCCGCGTCACCCCTTCGTCCTCAATCAACGCCGACGACCACCTCGCTGCTGCCGTTTCCCCCTCACTTATGCCGCGCTTATTTGCATTGATTCGGCGAGTGATTTCCGCCCCCGATCTGGCTACATAAACCCCTCCCCCTCGCGACCTTTTCCCCCAACAAAGCTAGACAGAAGCGCCACCAGGCTGCCCGCAATTTGACTTGCACCGCCGATGTACCGAGAGACTCCGGCGAGCCATCACGGTGAGTAACAGGCGCCCCTTGATTTCTGGTTCATGCGAGCTGCTTCGCAATCATCCTGCATCTTCTCATGCCTCTGTTTCTTTCTGAATCGCCCTAGACCGTCGCCATCGTCCACCTCTGGAAGCGACTGAAGCTCACCTCAACTCCGGCGACTAAATTTGGTGAGCCTCGTGTTCCCCTCTGTTTCTGAATCACACGGGCATGTTCCCCTGCATCTAGCGCACCTGCTAACACCTTTTGTTTGAATCCTCGTGCCCCAAAATGTCACCTTCGACTCCTTCAGTGAGCATCCTCCGACGCCAGCAACTCCGACGAGCTCGTGCTGCTGTGTCCGTGTGCCCCGACCCTGCCCGTTCACACGTTGAGCATCCCCATGTTCTCGCGGTCTCGGTAAGCACACACACGACCCCCCTGCCCCTCTCGCTTCGCCGGAACATCGTCGGCAGCAATGCCACCGCCGCCAGCAGCCAGCTGCGCCGTCGGTTTTAGGTCAGAGAGATGTGATCCACTGGATCTAGATCCAGTGGTTGAGATTAGACGCTAGGCGAAGAGGTACGGGCAGATCTAACGGCTCAGAAGCGTGATCCGGCGCGAAGCGGTACCAGCCAGTTAGAAGCTGTCGCGTGGCACAGGTTTTATTTTAAAATTTGGAATTAGATCTATTAGTTGTTTGATTTTGTTTTAATCATAACTTTTGAATGCCACGTCCAAATTTGATAACTTTTATATCAATGGAATCAGGAGAGAAATCCCTTTCCATTTATGCAACGTGTTTAAAGTTTTGTTTCTGTTAAAATGGTTTTATTTACAGAAACATGTATAGACCTATTTTGTGCATATTAATTTTTTGGGAAATGATTTAGTGTTCAGATAAAGATTGTTTGGAAAGTTATGAACTTGTTTGTGATTCAGTACTGTGCACTTGTCTTGTTGAGTATAGAAAATCATCCCATATCATATTGCATGCATCCATATATTTTTGCTTGTATATATTTTGTTTGTGATTTGGTGTTATCATTTTATGTGTAGATTTTGGTGCAAATAGTGATTGTGATTGTGAGGATTGTAGCTACTCTCCAAACTACCAAGGCAAGTGGTGCTTCATGATTTTATTCCTATGTTTTTCAAATATGCATTAGAAATATTTTTGCTAGACTTGCATGGATAAATTTTGGTCTTTATATGCTATGCTTGGGAAATCCTAGTAGTTGTAGAATTGCTAGAAATTTCTAAGTTAATATGTTTATCTATGACATGCTTAGCCTAGCTAGTAGAAACCAAGGGTGGTAAAATATTCATGCTATGATAAAATATTTCTAAGTCTTTGGACTTGTGTTTTGCTTAATAAAACAACTAAGTGAATGAAACACTTGGGTGGAATGGAAGGAATGGTTTATGTTGAGTGGTTACACAAGGCCCATTTCTGTGGTTTACCTTGTGTATCTACTTGTGGAAAGCCACCCAGGAACAAAGGGATTTGAGAGGCCAAATGTTAAGAAGCTTCTAGTGTAGCCACTTGGCAATATGGGCTCTGCCTGGATCATATAGGTTGCAATAACTTAGCCATTTGGACAGTTGGTGGCAGTGGGATGATAGGTTGGAGCACGTCCATTTGGTCTAAGGGAAGGCTTCTGAAAGGTCCTTTCTTGGTGAAAATCAAGTCTTGTGGGGAAAGTGCACAACCTCTGCAGATGGAAGAATCTAAGTACTTAGCCATGTCCCTGGTATTGGACAACTTGAGAATCAAGACATGGAAGCTATCAAGAATCTCCTCATCCCAATTTCTAAGTAAAACTTGTGGTTGAACAAGGGTGAAGGACCCCAATGTCTATTGGTGGTTCCTTAGGAAAAGTTTATCAAAGAAAAACTTAGTGTTTTCAACTGATAGGAAAAACCTATTTTGAGAAAAGCAAGCCTAAGCTAAACTTAGCCAAAATGCATATAGTATATAGTCCACCAATATTCTACTAAGGTATCACTTGCCAATACTATTCCAATGTATTGACCCACTATGGCTGTAACTTGTGATGTTGCAGGATATTCTGATGATGATTAGGAGTCATGAGTCTACACTCAACATTCTTGCCTGTGGCACATGAAGATGAAGACTTATTTATCTTATTATATATTTGAACTCTTGTATTAGGCCTGTGGCCATGGAGTTGTAAAAGACTATGTTTGTCTCTGGAATGATATGTAATAATGACCTTTGTTTCTGTGTACTTCATCTTAAACTGTGGATGCTACCATTGATCCAGGGACTAGCATTGCAATCACAGGGATCCTTTCCTTTACGAAGGAGGGATCTTACATTTATGCTTAAGGCATATAGTTGGCATGGTAATAAGCAAGTATTTACTTGCATAGGTATAGTATATTGCAAGTGTTAACTTGCATAATCAACTAGTAGTATTAGGCTTGCTAAAGTGGAGTATCTTGCAAGTGTTACCTTGCCTTGTGCATAGCAGTGGTCGAAGTTCTCCTCGGCTTTTCTTCGTAGTATCCTCCTTCCTCCTCGTATCCTTGGTCGGTACTAGCGTCTATAAATAAATACGAGGTACACAATCACCAAACAATACTTAGCTATTTTCAATCATCACATAGAAGGGTCCTAGATGATCTAGCATCATCACTATCATTACAAGATTAAAGCTTGGTTTAATTTCTTTTATTTTTAGAAAAGTAATTTCTACTCATTGAAAAACTACCTAAGATTTAATATTCTCCAAACCAAACATGGGATCATGTTGACACATGTCATCACCACATATTTCAGTACATGGAAATGTGATTTAAAGTGGTGTCACAATTTAATAAGATTTAACCTTTTATTTTAAATAAAAATAAATGACTAGAATTGCCTATGTGGCATTCTTTTATTATTTGAACATTATTTCTGTAAGTAAACACATATGTTTTTATATATTCTGAGAGGTATGATCAAATGTGATTTTTGAGAGTTGGAATTAACTCAAAAGCTATTATGGTTTAAAATTGAAAAATGTTTTAATGCAGAAAAGCTTCTGCCTTGTTATTTTTACCAAGGTTGATTTATAAATTCAAATGTTTTGAATCCAACGGGCTTGGATTAAGCCTTTCAAAACCTTTCTAACAAAATTGGTTTCATTCAATTTGGTTCACTAAATCGAGCTGGGTTGATTTTTGAAACTAGGTACAGAACTATGTTTGAATTAAAATAGAAAAAGTTAAATTCAAACGACTGGGCTGCGCGGAAACTGCTAATGGGCCGGCCTAGTGTCACTCCGCGGCGCGGGGCGCAACTGACGGGGGGGTCTACTGGTCAGTGACTCTTTAAACGTGAAGCGGTACGGGGAAATCTCATCCGCACGATCTAAGTCTAATCGAACGGCTGCTACTCATCGTCCACGTCGGGCGGCACCGGCGAGACATAAACCTAACGTGGCAGGTGGGCGTCGTCGGGGGCTCACCGGGGCTCAGGCGAAGGTCGGTGATGCGGGCGAACGGCGAAGTCGACGATGAAGAACTTCCTGGTACCGGCAGCTCCTCCTGGGGTGGACAAAATTGACGACGCCCTTCTTCTCCAGAGGCGGCCTGCTCCGGCGCAATTCCGGCGATGCGATGCTCGCCTTGCGCCGGGAATGGGGTGGAACGATCAGTGAGGTGAGGGGAGTGAGATAGTGTGCTAAATTCGGCTGGGGGTCGTCTCCTTTTATAGGTTCGACGCCGAGACCGAACGGGATGGGTAGACGACAGTGGCGACACGGCTACGGGCAGCTAGAGGCATGGCCGAGGGTGGCGATCTTTCGGTGGTCTCCTGGCGATGCTCTAAGGTTTAACTACGCTTGTAGGGGCGGCGGCAAATGGTCAGGAACGCTCGATGATCTGCGAGGCAGAGGCGGCGTCTTCGACGATGAGCGGTGGCTACGGGGCACGGGCGGTGAAATGGGCATGTCTGGCGGTCTCCTGGGACGGTGGGGAGCATGCTGGCGGGCGGCGAGGGCTCGAGGTGGTCGGGTTGCGTGGGAACGGTGCGTGCTCTGCGGTACACGTCGGCATGGTCGACCGTGGCACAGGCGCGACGTTCCTGGCGGTTCTGGTTGCTGTCTACGAGGCAGGGCTGGTCGAGAGGGGGCGGTGAGGCATGGGCTACCTCCCAGACAAGGTTTGCACGGCTAGGTCTTCCTCTAGCCTGCTGTCGACACTAGGGTGACATGGGTGCTCTCGGCATGTTCACCATTGATGATATTGGCAAGCTTACAGTGGGGCTAGTGATTAGTTAAGGTTGTTAGATGATCTACTAAGGCTAGTGGTGTCCATAGAGGGGACAAGTTAGGCCAGAATCACTTCACACTATAGTGTTTTGATTTTGTTTGATTTGTATGTGCAAGGTGTTTGATGAAATGGCCGCATGAATTCAAGTTTTGAATTTTGCAAAGATTTTTGGTGGGTGTGCTAGGCATGTGCTGGTGAGTCTGTAGATGCTTGGATTTTGAAAGTTGAGCTTGTTTGAGTGGTTTTTGAAAAAGTGGGATCTTCCCATATGAAATAGATTCAATTTTAAACTATCATTTAAACTATGCATTTGAATGTTTCTGGATGATCACAAAGTGGACCTTGATACTTTGTTATGAGTACTATCAAGGGGTGCAAAGATCCAAACAACTTTCTGTTAAGTTCTGAAATTTAGAGATAGCCAAAGTAGGCATGGGAGTTAAATTGGCCAAAATGACCGTTCACTTAATTTGTTTGTTTTGATTAATTTGTCTTTGGGAAAATTTTGGGAATTGTTTAGATGATGTTTATTTCAACTAAGAATCAATCTAGAAGCAAGGAAACACATAATCATGGCAATTCAAAAGAATCCAAATTTTAATGCACACACATATGAATGCTTTCATATTTTAATTGGACAAGTTTTTGTTAACCCTAATTTTGGTGATTAGAGTTGGATGATTCTAGTTTAATATTTTTGGGATGTTACAAGATTGCCAAGTATGGTGAAAATTCAAGGAAAGTATCTGGATATGGAATACTACAATTATTCCCATTTAAGATTACCATGGAGTTGATAAATGTAGTAACCAACACAAGTCAATTCCTTACTCCAGAACGTGAGAGTTTACGAACTTTGGGGACGAAGTTTATTTTAAGGGGGAGAGTCTGTAACATCCCAGCATTAGAAGCTGAACCCAGATGTGTGCATTGCATCCATGCATAGAAAATCCGAATAATTTCCGGGCCTTTTAACAAAACTTGTCCCAAAGTGATTGAGGCTTCTCTTAACTTGATGGAATTGAAGTAGATCATCAAGTTGACTGCGATAAGTTTCAATATGACCTTTGCTAAAACCTTATTTTGGGTAAGGGAGATTTCATATAAGGGTAGATCAAATGTAATAAAAGTTAAACCCTAATACATTACTTAATGATTTATATTTGATCCTTAAGTAATCATATCCTAGTATTCATTACACAACTCATGAATCTCAAGCTATGAATATAACTTATGTAACAAGAATGTAACAACTAAATATTGATCTATCTTAATCTCATATAATTATACCATGAGTATCATGGTAATACCTGACCTTAACCCTTTAGTGAGATTAAGTAGCAAGGAAATCAAGTCAAGATCATTCACCATGTATCTTTCTATCCATATCAATCTTTACCATTCCTATTGGAATCATATTCTAATATATGTTGTTCATCAATGTTGAGTAATCAACTATTGATTCACCAATTCTTGACCTATCAATTTTTGATCTATCAACTCTTGTCCATATCATAGCATTCATTCAAGACCTATAAATAAAGAAGTAAGAGGAGGTAGGTGGTAACGCTAGGTTTAAATATCATTTATAGGATGGGAGGGTTGGAAGAGAATAAGATCAATGTGATAAATTGATAGAGTTAATTCACTCCTAAATATTAGAAGAGTTATATGGACGATATAATTATATGGTAACAAAGAAGATTATAAGGAAGAACATTGAAGATAGATACGAAGGAGTAATCCTATTGAATTAAGTAAGCATAATCCATGAATAACATCCCTTAATCCAGTAGAGAAACTAAGTAGATAATTCTAATACAACTGTAATGTGGTATTGATGAGAACTTGATTAGCCAACTAGAAACCTAAACCATAAAGGATCAAAGGAAAGGGATGATCATGCTTTAGTCACAAAGATTGAATGCTTATATCATGTATAAGTGACATTGGTGGATAGAACATGATTGAACCCTAGTATAGATATGTTATTCTAGGTTAGCCATGACAAGACACCATGATATAATGTGATGTTTGAGTATAAGATATTGGAGTTAAGTAGATATAAGATAGTATGACTAATGTGAAGCTAGAGTAGCATGAATTTATTGAAGTAATATTATTCCTCTTAAAGGATAGTAAGCTTTTGAGGAGAGTAGAATTTGATATATAAATCTATTAGAGTAATGTTGGCAATGAATGATTAAGGAAGAGTGTGAAGTAACTACTTGTTGGATTGGAGGTTATCACTAGTAGAGAATTTGATATAACCAAGTATGGATATGAGAAGATTATGAAAAGCTTTAGTGTCAAGCTCATTGGATTTATAAATGGATTTAGAAGAATAAAAGGTGGATAAGGATATTCTTGCGAAGTAAAGCTCATTATGTCATCACATGAGGATGGATATGAAGGAGTAGTATCTCTAGGAAAGGAATTACTTAATTAGATGTCCAGGATTGTGAATTATGGAGGATGGGAATTCTTCGAAAACTCTAAACCCTAAATCTAGAACCAAAAATAATATCCACTTTATATGATTGATCTATCATCTTATTTCTACAATGGCTTATAGGAATATTTTCCTATAGCAAATCACTTAAGCACATCTTTCTTATTTCCAATTATCATAACCATATGTGCTTAGGAGCGATATTTATCAATTATTTTCCATAAGACATTCCAAAAAATAACTTTTTGTTTTAAAGGGTGATATCATTAAAGATCACCAACATAAAGACAATATGTTTAGTCATTAATCTTTATTCACATTAACAAAATAATATAAATATAGTAAGTACCCTAAAACCTAGGGTAAGCAATTACAATTTAGAACCCTAAATTTATTAATGAGTGTTATCATCAACACCTCATAAATATTCAATATATATTCATTAGGCAAATTCCTTGATCCATTTCTCAAACCACTCATTCCATATGAGCATGGAATAAGTGGGGATACAATAGTTATAAACCACCCTATACTTTACTATGTGATTAAATACATAAAAATAAACCCTATGACTATTACTAAACATTTTAAAACTTCATTACTCCAAATAAAAGTAAAAATAATGTTATAGTTAATTTTTTTTAGATCTTAACAAATCCTAAAAACCCTAAATCCTACTTATTCTATTTAATAAAAGAATATCTCTATAATTATAAAGTTAGAAAATAATAAAATTAAGTATGCTATCAAAATACTAAATTCATACCAGAATTTGAAATACATTTTTATATACTACAATTATCTAGAAAATAAATTCTATAAAGAAATTTCAATCAAATGTGTAATATTCAAACCTGATAAAAAAACAGAAAATAGGAAAAAGTGAGAACAAGAAAAAAATAAAAGAAATAGAGGCAATAGTCAATTCTGTCCCATGGCCCATCTCCCCTCACTTACTCGTCACCACAAGCAGCCCGAACACAACCCACGTCGGCCCAGCAATAGCCCAACCCAGCCTGTACCGGTTCGTTGTATTTCTCGCATCGTCGACCTTCCAATGTTGCAAGCAGCTCGGTGGACACGCCCTCGTCGCCGGCGAGCGTCAATATGCGCGCCTCCGCTCTAGAAGCTCTATAAGAGGACCACAACATCGCGTGGAGAAACCCTACACTCCATCCCTTCCCCTATCTCCTCTTCCTCTCTATTTCCTCTCAAAGGCCAAACCCTAGCTTCAACTATCGATGCATGCCGTCGTCCAGAGACCACCCCAGAGCCGTCCAAGGATGCTATGAGCTCAGTGTCATCGCCCTCGTCATCCTAGAGGAAGGAATCGATCCGGGATGCACAGAGTCGACCGAATCAAGACCATCTTCTCCGACTTCGAAGGAAATAATCATCGATGATTAGATCGCTCCCGGACACCTCCGTCCTTGCCGAGCCCTTCATCGTGGTCCTGTCTGATTCGTTTCTCGTGTTCCGTAGCCATCGACCCATGAGGATTCCGACTGTACAGCCGCAAACGCTCGCCGCCGGCCATCTTCCGTGTACCATATCCGGGCGGCGCCGATGCTAATAGGTTCCTCGGCGTGTGCTCTTTCGAACTATAACAACCGCGTATGCCAAACTCCACTAGATCGCCGCTGCTAGCCACCTGATCATCACCGGCGAGATGACGTCATGCTTGCATCGTGTCTGCAGGGTTGACCAGTCTTCGCCGAGGTGGAGTGTGACGTGGGCTAGGGCCCAATAGTCAGTGACTGGGGTTAGGTGGGTTTGCGGTATAAAAAGGTAGTGCCTGTTTAGGAAATAATTAAAACAATATAATTTTAAATATCAATATTCTAGAAAAGAAATAAAATGATTAAATCTTATAAATTAAATAACATTTGATTTATAAATCACAAAAATATGTGTAATATATGAAAATTTTCAGAGAAATAAAATCTATAACATTAAATTATTATCAAACATTATTATGTCAACAATTTAATTAATTATTATTTAATAAAGATTTTATAAGTAATAAAACTTGGATAATTCATATTTTAAAAATTGATAATTATAAAATTATAAATAAAATACCAATAGTCTTTGAAAAATGAGAACTATAATTTAAAACTATAATCATGTATTATTATTTCACCTAATTAAAAATTTAGTATTTATTAAGTATGTATAAAGTAATAAATCTTATAAAAATCATATCTTATTATTTATAAATCATAAAAATAAATAGTATGAGTCCTAAATATTGATATTATAAAGTCAAAATGGTTTAACACATTTTCAATACAATTTTATTGAATTATCATTCAACCATACGTGTAGTCTATTTTCTAAAAAGATCTATATAAAGTATAAAACCTTCAAGAAAAATTTGGGATTAAATAAAACCTTTTTAGTTACCTCAACCACAAGTTTATAAACAAATCAAAATCCTATAGTGAAACCATAAGTAGTTACGTAATGTTATTTCCCTGATTACCAATTATAACCATTATTCATTCACAAAAAGATAAATGATTCTATTCCATTATAAAAATCAAGAAACCACTACACCAAATAAAGGTATAACTATTCTTAAGTAACTTTAAGGAAACATTATAAAGTACACAAGGTACAAATAACATAGCAATATACCTTAAGTCCATTTATGTGTTTTATAGTTAACTTTGGTCTGTTATAATTAAGTTATAAAGCATCTCAAGTCCAGACTATTTAAGAAATCATAAACAACATCAATCATATTCTAAAAGCTATCAGGATTGTTTAAACATTAATAAAGAAATATTTTCTTCAAAATTTATTCGTTTTGCCACTTAAGTCAACATATGACAATTAACATTACATTATAATTTACTTGTATACTTAGGATTGATAACACTTAAGTTCTTTATAAGTAACATTACTTGTAAAGTAAAAATTTGAAGATAAACAATTATAGTATAAGCAATCTTGAGTAGCATTTCACATTTATGTGTATCTCATTGGTTTATGATATTATAATTACATGTTGTTTCACATACAATCACAAGCCTTAATAAGAATCACCAATATGAAACTTATCTAAAAGGACAACACATTCTAACAGTAACCATTTCCAGTTTTCAAACCCTAGATCAATGTTATCCCCGGGTTTCGCATTTATAAAGTGCATTACATTACTTATGCATAAGAGCATTTTGCTTATTTAAACATTAGTCCTTACCGAACCAATGATGCTGATTTCAGATATTGGATCTTATATTGTCTCAAAGACCATGAGTGCATAATCTTGCAATCACAAAAGGCAAGTTCACACTTGCTGTCACATCCCAAAATTTTCCAAATTTTGAAATGTGAAAAATAAATAAACAAAATAAATAATTGTTGAATTTAGGGTGAAAAGAAACTTTTTGATTCCAAAGGGAAACATCAAAACCTATTTTTAACAAATAAAATACTAAAGGGATTTTAAAAGATAAACAAATAATAAATAAAGTTATAATAGTTAGAATCACCATTTTTGGATCCTTAAATAAAAAGGAATGGATTTTATAAGCAAAGGAAGAAATAGATAAATAAGGACTATTTTAAAAAGTCAAATTAAATCTTGGCCAAACAATTGTAATAAAATATTCTTGTTTAATAAAGAGAGTAAAGGATTTATTAATATCCATTTTTATTTAAGTAAAGACATTTCCCATTTTAAATGAACATTAAAGTATTTTAAATTATAATTCAAAGTGAATTATTTTTAAATAAAACCTACTGAAAAGGTTTTGGTAAAATTTAGAATTCAAATAGAGTTTTCAAACATATTTAAATCTTATTTTGAAATAAAGACTAATGTCTATTTATTTTAATAAATAATAAACCATAAAAGATTAAATTAATTATTCTAAAATGGTCTTTAGATTATGTTAAATAACATTATTAAAACCTACACAAAGTTTGGTAGAGGTTTGAATTCAAATAGTGCTTGAATTGTTTGAATAAAAATCAAATTAGATAAATAAAAAAGGAAAAAGAAAAGATTCTGAATAAAAAAAGAGAAACGAACCCATCCTAGGAATCTGGACCAGTCTAGCCCATCGAGCCCAACTCACCTCTCACCGCAGTAAAACGATTCACACTCTCAATCTCACCCACCAAGTCACTGATCAGTGGACCCCACACCCACTCCCTCTCTCTCGCAGATAGCAGGCCCCATGCTATCAGTCTTCTCTCCCACCGGCATCGACTGTTCCCCCTCATCACACCTCGTTGTTTCTGTCAAGATTTAATCCTCGTTAATTCGAGTTATTGGCTAGGTTAATTCCTCCAGAGACCACGCTCGATTAAACGCCTAGCCCTCCTCTCTCTTTTCCCCCAGGCACCATCTTCTCTCGGCCACTAGGCCGCCCCAATTACAAGTTCAAACCCACTGTCTTCGACGAGCCTCTCCGGCGAAATCCGGAGCCGTCCGACCACCCCCTTACTCCTAGTCCACACACGCATGCTCCCTATCGCCCCCTGCATCTCCCAGTGCCGCTCGCTAGCCCGCACGTTCACCAGAGGCTCAGGAACATCAACATCAGAGCGTCGCCGCCTCCTGCCTCGACTCCGGCGAGTCCCCCCGTTGAGTACAGACCGCCCCTGTCCCTCTCGATGATACTCCTGTGATCGCCGCACTCGCCCGCATCTAACGCAGCCTACCTTTTTCCTTCTGGTAGCCTGTAGCCCCACACCCGTGAACGAACAGAAGCACCTGGCGCCGCCGCAAAGTCCGGCGAGCAATAGCCACTGCTCCAGTGCACCCCTCGGCAAGCTGACCCTACCTTGAGCTTCCCTGCAATGACGCAAGCACGGTGAGCATCCTCTCCCTCTCTCGCGCGACCTAGTTCCTCGGCAACCTCCCCGTCTGAGTGCGCGCCGCCGTCCGCCGCCGCCAGCGCCGCTAATTCCTGGTCGAGCTCCTGTGAGCCATTGGATGTAGATCCAAGCGACGCGATAGATCCACTTAGCGAACAGGTATGGAGCGATCTATGCCGCACGATCTAATTAAAATCCAACGACCCACAGAGAGCGATCCGCGCGAACCGTTTTCATCCAGTAAGAAAGCATCACGTGGTCAGTGCTTTGTTTTAAAAACAGAAATGTGTCTATTAGATATTCAAACTTGCAAAATTGATAACTTTTAATCTACACGTCCAAATTTTACAAATTTCATATGAATGGAATCAGAAAAACAAGTACTTTTCAACCATGCACTTTGTTTAATGAATTGCTTCTGGAAACTTAGTTGTTTTGCAGAAACTTGTGTCGACATAATTTGAATGTAAAAATTATTCTAGAAATATTTTTATGGTAAAATCTTTGGCAAATGGATTTTTTTGAACCTACTGACCATAGAAACCAACTTATGGATTTAAAAATGTATTTTGTGAAATTAAAGAATAAATCTTTGAATTAGAACATTTCTAGTCAAATAAAAATATTGTTTATGTGTTAAAAATACTTTTTGAGTAAAATCTTTGGAAAATGATTTGAATTAAACTCTCTGACCCTAAACACCAAGTTTTGAGATTTAAAAATATATTTGAAGAACCCTACAAAATTATTACTTTGCTAAAAGGCATTTTCAGCAACATAAAATATCACTTTGGTATAAAAATGGTTTATGGGGGAAACCTTTTGCAAATGGTTTTAATATTAAACACTTGACCTTAAAACACTAACATGTTGTGTTTAAAAATATTTTACAAACTGTAGGGATTACCATTTTGATTTAAATCATTCCTACCAGAACAAAAATGACTTAAAGTGGCCATTTTCACCAACTTGAATTTAAATGGTTTTACCACTTTTGTAAATGACCAATATGAGCTTTAAAATGTTTAGCACCTAATAGAAACCACTTTTCCAAATAAAACCATCTTTTGCATGCTTGCATGCATTGCCATGTTTTTATCATTTTATGTGATGAATTGTTTGAATGCTAGTTGAATATATGTTTGCTTGATTGAATTGTAGTGAAGTTAGAAGAGTGTGACATTTTCAAGATCAAGGAGTGAACCAATATTCCCTACTAAAAAGGCAAGTGACACTATCATCCATGTCCTACTATTTTCATTACACTTAGTGGATTTTTGTAACATGCATGATAGGACTACTAAATTTCTATGCTATGCTATATGCTATTAGGATATCCTTATATCCTCCTTAGTGAAAAACAATGTAGTTGTAGTATGCTTAGCCCTGCTATATATTTGGGATGGGATACATGATATGATTATATGAAGTGTTGGAAAAATATATGTTTTATATAATAAAACAAGTACTCAATGAACCACCTGGGTGGAAAGAGGATACTCAAGTTTTGGACAAGGTGGCAACAAAGGGAACCATGTTTATATGGTTATCTTTTTGTATGTGCACTAGAAGAAAACCACCCAGGGACTTATAGATTGAACATGTTTCTCCTACAGTGGCTTCCATGTATAGTCACATGCTAAATGGGCTCTGGCTTAGTCAACTACATAGTGGAATACCCATGCATTGGCATCTTCAGGTTAACTAGAATTGTGTATGGAAATATATCCCTACATTGGTGCCTGGTAGACAAGCTAGCATTGTGTATTGGGAGGACTTCTATGGAAAGACTTTGTCACATTCTCGATCTGCCTGTACACCATTTAGTGAGTACTTATCCAGCGGCCACTTGTGGCGTCAAGACGAGATTGTGTCATGTGGGTAAAGTGTACAACTTCTGCAGAAGATCAAATTCTAAGTACTTAGCCGTGTCCCCGGTTATGGACAACTCTGATCAACTAAGGCCTAAAGCTATGGAAGATCTCGACATTCCAATTTCTCAAAATAAAACTTGATGGTGACAACAAGGGATTGGAAACACTTGGAGTTTTCCAAGGAGTTCAGAAAGATTTGTCAAAAGATCAAAACTATTTTGAAAAGATAGGATAAAACTATATTGCTTTCTGCAAAGGAGCCTAAACCCTACTTAGCCAAATATGCATGTAATGATAGGATCCACTTATTTCTACATAGTAGTGAAACTTGCCAATACAATTCAAATGTATTGACCCTTGTGGCTGCAACTTATTATGTTGCAGGTTTGTTTGATGTTAGTGAAGTGTGTTGAATAGGATTACAAGTCTACAACCAACATGATTGCATGTGGCACTTTGAAGATGAAGGACTCCATGCTATAGTTATTTCTGCTACATTGTAATGAGATAGCCAAATGAGCTATGTAAGATGCAATGAATTATTTTATTCCTGGTTATAAAGTTGTATTATGACTTTTGTTTCTTGAGATTACATCTTAACTGTGGATGCTAGCTATTGATCCAGGGACTAGCATTGTAAACAAAGGGATCTCTACCTTATTAAAGGTTGGGACCTCTACACTTGCTCATGTCCATTGATTATTTTCTGTAAAGTATTTTGCAAATCAAGTGCTGTCATCACCTGCATTCCAAAAAGGTTAGAAAACATTATTTTTGATAATAATGTGAACTATTGGTTACTGATCCAATGTGATCAACTAATCTATTAAATCTGGTAGTTGGAATACCATTGCTCAGGAATATATCATCTAGGACTTAACAACCAATGTCTCCTGTGATTCTTGCGTCGTATATAACGCGTTAACCGTGAGATTCGGAATGGGACGGAGAAGTCAGATGTATCCTTTTCCTCTCATATGGAGGCAAGATGAACTTAACGTGACATTCTGATTCCTTGTGCGGATCCAACATATGGGTGGGCACCCTTACGCCCCACACTTTCGGTGTCTAGATTATCTATGAATGGTGTTTGGGGGATAGTCCATTTAATATGGTACTTGTCCGGGCATCACCAGGTATAGAGTCTTCGGGAACTCATCAGGGTTTTAGCCTGCCCGAAAGGGGGTTTTAACGAAGGTGAGCCAGCCCCGAAGGATCGTGCATACATATGAGGTCGTAGAGAGGGCGGTGATTGGCTTGGATCTTAGGTTGGGCCTCAAACCATGGAAGTTTGAACGGGAACATACTCCTGACCGTGCAAAAAAGCTTAAGATCTCTCATGGGAAAAGTAACGCACCTCTGCACAGTGTAAGAACTATAACTTGTTACTCCCTGTTCCAGGAAGGAGCTGCTAACGCGGCGGGAAAGGAACTCCATGAAAGTTCTGGTAAACCCGTGAAGGCTGACGGACATAGCTTTTCAGAATAAAAGCAACCTTTGAAGAAATGTTTACGAAAACTTGCATTGCCTACGACCTATGGTTTGTGGACATAGATATAGTGCATTAAACACTCCTTTTCTATTGAACTTGCTGAGTACACTCGTACTCAATGTATCTTCTTAACCCTTGCTAGGTTCTAAAGCCAGAATAGACGATGTCTACATAAAGTTATGCTCCAGGAATTATCACCAGAATCTAAAGTTCTTCAATGAAGTCAAGAAAGTCAACATATACATCAACCCAACTGAAGACGAAGTTACTGATTGGATGGAATTATAATCTCTAGCCATAGAACCTATTTCTTTAGTGTATTGCAATAGCAGCAATGCCAGACCATCAGTTAAAATACTAGTCTTCATAGTATGATAGTTTTTGAGTTTTTTATTTCTGATTCTTCTTTGTAATAATATTATTTCTCTCTCTTTAACCTAGAGTGTTCTCTGGACCTTGTGTAAAGAGTTGAGTTGTAACCTATAGTCATGTCTTGGACCTGCTGTGTTTCTGGTGTACCACTCTGAGGGATGTAATACTAGTGAACGGTGTTTCATTGGTGTTATGACAACGACTATAGTGTACTACATAATGCAGTGGTATGCTGGTTCACCGCAATCGGGATCCATGGCTTTCTTAGTACCTTTATTATTTGCACTAATCATCATCGAATACTCCTTTACCTTAGCTGGAAAAGGTACTTTCTCAACATAAGGTTCAGGCAAAATAGGATCAACAGTACAAACTTCGGTGTTTCTAACAAGAACATAACTAACAAGATCTTTATAAGGTGCGTGGTGCTTAATCCACTTCTTCTTGGTAATTTCTATGTAGGAGGCAAAGGCCTTAAAATAATTGGCAATACTTTGGGAATCAAGACCAAACTCATTTCTAATATCACAGAAGCCATCAGTTCCCATAAAATATTTAATGCATTCATAATCATAGTTTATACCTGACTTTCTTCCTTTGTCATTCTCCCAAGCTTCAGTGTTCTCTTGAATATGGTCTAGGAGATACCATTTAGCTTCTTCCTTCATACGTGTGAATGATCCAGCACAAGAAGCATCTAGTAAATCTTTATCATGAAGAGAAAGCCTAGCATAAAAGTTATTGATAATAATATTGTTAGGGAGTTCACGAATAGGACATTTAAGCATTAGTAACTTCAATCTCCCCCAAGCTTGAGCTTTACTCTCTCCATCACGAGGCCAAAAGTTATATATCAGATTTCTATCCTTATGAATCTCACTGGGAGGATAAAATTTAGAATAAAAGAGAGATGCAATTTCCTCCCATTCCATGGATTGTCCATTATTCGGCAACTTATACCATTCTTCAGGTCTCCCTTTCAAGGATATAGAGAGTAACTTCTTCTTCACCCGTTCAGTTATGATACCTGCACACTTAAACAACCCGCATAATTCATGGATAAAAAGCAAGTGATCGCTAGGATAGACAGTTCCATCCCCTAAATAATAAGTATCCATAACACGATCAACAATACTTGTAGGTATCTTAAAAGGATCTATCTCAACTGGTGGTGGTTCATCTACTACCCTAACAGTTTCCCAAACAGAAAACCAAGTGGGTTATCCATATTGGAAACAAAGCAACAGACGGAAACAAATTCAATGGCGCTTCACTCCCTGGAAACGGTGCCAGAAAATAGTCTTGATGACCCACAAGTATAGGGGGTGTATCGTAGTACTTTTGATAAATAGGAGTGTCGATCCCAACGAGGATCAGAATGTGTTGACTAGTGGTATGGAGCAGGAACTCTCTGCAAATACTTAGCAAATGGATTTTTAGTGGTTTTCTAATAAAGCAACCAAACAAAGTGCAAGTAACAAAGACAACGAGCAAGTGGCCCAATCCTTTCTTAGTAAAGAACAAGCCGGTGGAAATACTTATAAGGACCAAACGTTCTCGAGGACACATGGGAATTCTGTCAAGTGCTTTCTCTTCAAATAGCTGAGTACTCTTCTTTGGTGTTGTAAGTGTTGTGTGGGTGAACCTGTGCTAACATACCGACCTTACTTGGACTAATACATACTTGTGATTAAACCCCCTGCAAGAATCCGCAACTACAGGAAAGTAATTAAGATATAAATCTAACCATGTCCTTAAACTCTGAGATCCTACACTCCCTTGTGCAAAGGTGTCCTAACGGGGGTTCAGGTTTCTGTCACTCCGTCAACCCCACAATTAGTATCCAAATACACAATGCATTCTCCTAGGCCCATAAATGGTGAAGTATCATGTAGTCGACGTTCACATGACACCACTAGAAGAATAGCACCACAACTTAAGACTAAACCATTGAATAATAACTCAACACAAATCCACTACTAACAACATGACTTCTCCCATGTCCTCAAGAACTAAACGAACTACTCACAAAACATCATATGGATCAAGATCAAAGATGATATGGTAATGGATAAGAATCTGAACATAAACAATAATCCAATGGTTCCACTCACAAGCATCAACTACAATAGTAATCAACACCGAGAAAGTTTCCCCTAATGAACTAAGCAAGTATTCAACACGATTATTACAGCGGGATGGAGTAATGATGATGGTGCTGGTGGAGATGATAGTGTGGATGATGATGATGATCCCGATGAAGTCTAGCTTGACGATGGTGTTGCTGGCGACGATCTCCCCTCTCTGCGAAGGGATTTCCCTGGCAGAAATCTATCTACCGGAGAGCTCTTTCTCTCTCAGTGTTTTCCGCCCCGCAGAGCCGGCAGAAATCTATCTGTGGTCGCTCCCCCGGTATTAGGGTTCCGAGAGGAAGATATACGCGAGAGGGTGGAGTCGGAGGCCGGGCAGGTGGGCCACACCTGCCCTAGGCGCGGCCCAGGGGGGCGCGCCTAGGGGTGTGGGCCCCTTGTGTCCCTTCTACGCCTCCTCTTCTGGCTTCCCATATTTTTTGCTATTTTTCTAATCTTCACGAAATTGCATCAAAACACCTCCTTTTCCTTCAGAATCCAGACTCCGGTAGTTCATCTTCCAAGAATCATCCAACATGCATAAATAGATGAAAAACATAAGTAATACCTCATAATAAGACATATATCAATGAATAGAGGCAAATTATGATATAGAATGGTGATGCAAATTGGATGTATCAGCGCGGCGCGTTCTCGGTGGTCCCTGGCTTGGCAGTTTTTGAGGGCTGGACAGGGGGTGGCGGTGGACGGTGGCCTGCCTCCTAGACATAGTGTCTAGGCGCGGCGATGGCTCGTTCTAGCTTGCCATGGTCGGCTGGCAAGGGGTGGCTCGGGCATGCACGACATGGAGCAATGGGTAGGGTTCTAGCTGGTTTAATGCGATGGTTGTCACTAGGGAAGACAAGGATGATCAAAAGGGAGACAAGGTTTGGAAAGATCACTGCTGAAAACAGTGTAGTTAGGCAGAGTTCGATTTGTGTCTCCAGGTGTTTGATGAAATGGCCGAAAGAAATTCATATTTGAATTTTTGGATGAAATTTGGTGGGTGTACTGGTCACACACTAGGTAGTATCTTTTTGTTTGGATTTGTCAAGGGGAACTGGTTTGGTTGGGTTTTGAGAAATGGTGATCTTACCATATGAACTAGATTACATTTTGAATTGTCCTTGGCATATATTTGCAAAATATTTCTATGGGTTTGCAAGGTGGGCTTGGGTTCACTTTTACTTGGTCTAGCAAGCGGTGAAAATAATTGTATTTGTTTCTGTTAGAAATCTTGGACTAGAAACACTCAAAGTGGTCTAGTGGACAAGATTGGCAAAAATGACCATTAGCTCCTATAGTTTGTTTTCGAATTTCTATTGCTTTGATTCTGCTTGGAATTGATTTAGATGATGTTGTTTTCATCTTTAAACCAATCCTTGCCATTCATAACCATCAAACAAGTCATTGCAAGCATTCATGCAGTCATCACATACACACATGCATTCATATGGATTTAGTTAACAAAAGTTTTTGTTAACCCTAAATTTGGGTGATTAGAACTTGATAGCCTTGATTAATATTTTTGGGATGTTACATTTCATTTCACATGCAGAAACACTTACAGCAATTTTACCCGAAACAATTCCGGTGTATAGTAAAATAAATTCATGCGCTTTGTTAATCTTTTCAGAATGAAACTATTTGTTCCAAATGGTGTTGGTGTATCTTAAGTGTGTCACCCTATGGTTCGTGAATAATGAAGACATGATCGAGACCCCCCTCAGATCAATAATCAAAAGCGGGACCTAGAGATCCATACTGACTCCCACACATTGAACGATGACTTTCTTGTGATCGTGAGAACCTTTTACGCTAGAATCTTAATCCCTTTGTCTTGCGATATATTACATGTCCGAGATTCGATTATCGGTATCTTCATACCTAGTTTGATCTCGTTACTGACATGTACTCTTCTCTTGTTCCCATGATCTAACATTATAGTGATCAAATCACTTGCTTGCAAGCTAAACAATGTGATATCGCCGAGAGGGACCAGAGTATATCTATCTATCATCGGGATTAACAAATTACACTCTTGATCCATGGGCCTCAACATAACACTTTCGTAGCACTGAACCCATCTTTATAATCACCCTATTATGGTGTGACATTTGATGTTATCAAAATACTCTTCTAGTGTTAGTGATTGACATGATCTCATGGTCTAAGGATTAGGACTACTTCGTATGATTTTATAGCGATATAAACTCAATTACTTTGATCCTAATGCTATACGCCGGATGAATATTCATCACACCATTCCAATAATGTTGTGACCTCGTTATTAACAACATCCAATGTCCATGATCGAGAAACCTTGATCATCTTGTTAATCAACGAGCTAGTTTATTAGAGAGGCATAACTAGGAACTTTTGTTTGTTTATTAAAAACACATGTATTAACGTTTTCGTATTAATACAATTATAGAATGCAAAATAAACATCTATTATATACTTGGAATATACATAATAACCAATTTATTATTGCCTCTCAGGGCATATTCCCTTCAGTCTCCCACTTGCGCTAGAGACAATAATCTATTTACATAGTGATACATCTAACACCCATGGAGTTTTGGTGTTGATCATGTTTTTCTCTAGGGAGAGTTTAGTAAACATATCTGCTACATTGAGATCCGTGTGTACTTTACAAATCTTTATATCTCCATCCTTGACATGCTCGTGGATGGAGTGAAACCGGCGCTTAATATGCTTGGAATTCTTGCGAGACCTTGGTTCTTTGGCATTGGCTATGGCTCCATTGTTGTCACAATAGATCACCATTGGGTCCAACGCGCTTGCAACCACACCTAGTTCGGTTATGAATTCCTTCATCCAAACTGCTTCCTGAGCCGCTTCCGAAGCAGCAACATATTCAGCCTCCATTGTTGATCCCGCCACCACGGGTTATCTAGAACTCCTCCAACTAACCGCTCCACCATTCATGAGAAATACGTATCCGGATTGAGACTTAGAGTCATCCGGATCAGTGTCGAAGCTAGCGTCGACATAACACTTACCGACGAGCTCTTCTTCACATCTGTACACGAGAAACATATCCCTAGTTCTTCTCAAGTACTTAAGGATATTCTTGACCGCTATCCAGTGTTCCGATCCTAGATCAGATTGGTATCTACTAGTTAAACTAATAGCATGTGCCACATCCGGTCTTGTATATAGCATGGCGTAAATTATAGAGCCTATGGCTGAAGCATAGGGGACTTTGTCCTTTATCTCTCTTTCTTTCGCCGTAGCCGGACTTTGAGTCTTACTCAATGTCTTGCCTTGCAACATAGGTAAGAACCCTTTATTATTTCCGTCCATTTTGAATTTTTTAAAATCTTATCAAGGTATGTACTTTGTGATAGTCCTATTAGGCGCCTAGATCTATCCCTATAGATCTTTATGCCTAATATGTATGACGCTTCACCTAGGTCCTTCATTGAAAATTTGCAATTTAGATAACTTTTAACACTGTTTAAAAGATCTATATCATTTTCGATCAATAGTATGTAATCAACATATAATATCAGAAATGCCACATTGCTCCCACTCACTTTCTTGTAAATACAAGCCTCTCCATAAATTTGGATAAATCCAAACTCTTTGATCACCTCATCAAAGAGGAGATTCCAACTCCGGGATGCTTGCTTCAGTCCATAGATGGATCGCTAAAGCTTGCATACCTTGTCAGCATCCTTAGGATTGACAAAACCCTTTGGTTGTACCATATAAAACTCTTCTTCAATGTTGCCATTGAGGAATGCAGTTTTGACATCCATCTACCATATCTCATAGTCGAAATATGCAGCAATTCCTAACATAATCCTAACTGACTTTAGCATGTCTATAGGAGAGAATGTCTCATCGTAGTCAACTCCTTGAATTTTTCAAAACCCTTTTGCGAAAATTCGAGCTTTATAGACAGTTATATTACCATCAGCATCAGTTTTCCTTTTGAAAATCCATTTATTCTCCACGGCCTTTCGGTCGTGAGGTAAATCCACCAAGGTCCAAACCTGGTTTTCATACATGGATTCCATCTCGGATTTCATGGCTCTAACCATTTGTTGGAATCCAGGCTCATTGTCGCTTCTTCATACGTCGCAGTGTCATCAATTTCATCGACCATGAAATTCATAACATGATTTCCATACAGCTCGGGAGCTGGAACACGTCCTGCTAGACCCGCGAGATTCAGTAGTATTCTCTTTCGGAGCTTCATGATTGTTATCATTAGTTCCCTCTTCATTTGGTGAAGTTAACTCTGGAACGGCTTCCAGCGCTGTTCCACTCGCCATATTATGATGCGAAGGTTCTACAATCTCTTCGAGTTCTACCTTCTGACTACACACACCTTTCGCGAGAAACTCTTTCTCTAGAAAGGATCCATTCTTGGCAATGAAAACCTTGACCACGGATCCGTGATAGAAGGAATACCCAATAGTTTCCTTAGGGTATCCTGTGAAGAGGCATTTTTCCGCTTTAGGTTTGAGTTTATCCGGTTGAAGTTTCATCACATAAACATCGCATCCCCAAACTTTAAGAAATGACATCTTAGGTTTGTTTCCAAACCACAATTCATACGGTGTATTTTCAACGGATTTAGATGGTGCCCGGTTTAAAGTGAATGCAGCAGTTTCTAGTGCATAACCCCAAAATAATAGTGGCAAGTCTGTCAGAGACATCATAGATTGAACCATATCTAGTAGAGTACGATTACGATGTTCCGATATACCATTTCGGTGTGGTGTTCTGGCAGGTGTGAGTTGTGAAACTAGTCCACACTCTTTCATATGTGTGCTAAACTCGTAACTTAGATACTCACCTCCACGGTCGGACCATAGAAATTTGATCTTTCTATTCAGAAATTCCTTGAATTTCTCAAAGGTTTCAGACTTGTGTTACATTAAATATATATAACCGTATGTACTCAAATCATCCGTGAAATTAACAAAATAATGATATCCACCTCGCACCGACACACTCATTGGACCACACACATCAGAGTGTATGATTTCCAATAAATCTGTCGCCCGTTCCGTTGAACCGGAAAACGACGTTCTAGTCATCTTGCCCATAAGGCATGGCTCACATGTATCAAATGATTCGAAATCAAGTGATTCCAAAAGTCCATCTGAATGGAGCTTCTTCATGCATTTAATGCCAATATGACCTAGACGACAGTGCCACATATATGCGGATATATCACCATTAAGTTTAATCCTTTTAGAGTCAACATTATGAATATGTGTAACACTATTATCGAGATCCAATAGAAATAAACCATTCATCATTGGTGCATGAACATAAAATATATCATTCATATATATCGAACAACCATTGTTTTCGGATTTAAATGAATAACCACTGCACATCAAACATGATCCGGATACAATGTTCATGCTCAGTGCTGGCACCAGATAACAATTATTCAAGTTTATAACTAATCCCGATGGTAAGTGGAGAGGTAGTGTTCCGACGGCGATCACATCAATGCTTGATCCGTTGCCGACATGCATCTTGACCTCACCCCTTGCTAGTGATCATTTGTTCTGTAGCCCCTGATTCGTGTTACAAATATTAGCAACCGATCCAGTATCAAATACACAGGTGCTACTGCGATTACTAGTCAAGTACACATCAATAACATGTATATCATATATACCTTTATTTGCCTTGTCGGCCTTCTTGTCTGCCAAATACTTGGGCAATTGCACTTCCAGTGGCCAGTCCCCTTGCAATAATAGCACTCAGTATTAGACTTAGGGCCAACTCGGGATTTCTTTTCAGGTACGGCAACCGGTTTTCCGCCCTTCTTTCCCGTCAGTTTACCCTTCCTGTCTCTCTTGAAACCGGTGGTCTTATTGATCATCAACACTTGATATTCCTTCTTGATTTCCACCTCTGTAGTCTTAAGCATTGACAAAAGCTCGGGGAGAGACTTCTTCATGACCTGCATGTTATAGTTCATCATGAAGCTCTTGTAGCTAGGTGGCAGAGATTGGAGAACATGATGTATGCCTAAGTCAATGGGAATCGATATTCCCAAGGACACAAGCTTATCGGCGTACCCTGACATCTTGAGTACGTTCTCACTAACGAAGTTGTTCTCTTCCATCATGCAGCTAAAGAACTTTTTTGAAGCATTATAACTCTCTACAGTAGCATGGGTGTCGAAAATCATTTTCATCTCTCGCATTGTATCAAAGGCATTGCCGTTTTCGAAACGCTTTCGAAGTTCTACCTCTAGCCCATACAATATGCCGTAATGAACTAAGTTGTGGTCGTCCTGACGAGTCAAATAGATGTTCTTTTCTTCATCAAGGGCGTCATCAAGTGGTGGGGGGCATAGCGGCGCTTCTAGCACATATTGATTTTGTGCAACAAAGAGGAGAATCCTCAAATTCATGGACCGGTCAGTAAAGTTGCTACCATTTGTTGCAAGTTTCTCTTTCTCCATGAACACATTGAAATTAAAAGCAGGTGGTGCCATCTACAACAGAATTTGTAAAGTTTAGACTAAGTTTATGATAGATCGAGTTCAACTAATCCAAAATAAGAATGGACTCCCACTCAAAAAGATATCCCTCGTGCCTTTTTGGTGATTACATGAACCAAATCCACTACACCAAGTCCGATCATCACGTGAGTCGGTGTAGCTTCAAAGGCGAGCATCTATACTCCTTTGTCTCTTCCGGGTTCGTGGGATACGCGGCGCGGTTTGGGAGGGGTGCGCCGGGTATGAGGTAGATGCGATGCTCGATTCCACGAAGAGGGGGTAGTCCATGAGGAAGCTCTTCGGGAAACACATCATGGAATTCCTGCAAAATAGTCATCAAAGAAGGAGGAACGTTTGTCAAGTCATTAGTTCCTTGCGCTAGTCCCTTGCATATAAGGAAATAGTGCAAGATGGATGGGTTGTTCTGCACTTCTCTCATCTCACTTTTGGTGGCAAGAAGAACAATCTTAGTTTTTCCACTCGAGTTTGGCTTGTGGCTCTCACTCACTATAGTGTGGTTCTCTCGCTCACCACTCTTCTCACAAGGTGATGTTGTGCTTTGCGCCCTCTCTAAAGCCTTTGCATTGTCCACAATTATTTGGCTAGGAGTCATTGGTTGCAAAACAGAAGTCTTGTCAAGCCATTTGAAGTTATAAGCATTTGTGTGACCATTATGCATAGCACGCTTGTCATATTGCCACGGCCTACCTAGCAACATATGGCAAACCGTCATGGGGACCACATCACACTCCACCGTGTCTTTGTATGGTCCAATTGAGAAAGTTACCGAGACGGTGTGCTTGATCTTGACGGACCCTTGGTCACTTAGCCATTGTATATGGTAGGGATGCTTATGTGGATGGAGGGTGAGGTTGAGCTTCTCACACAATTTCGTGCTTGCAAGATTGTGGCAACTCCCTCCATCGATGACAACTTTGATGGACTTCCCATTGATACCGTCACGAGTTTGGAAGATGTTTGATCTTTGGTCTTCATTCTCATTGACTTGAGTAGTTAAGACCCTTGTGACCACAAGCGATGGACTTGCGTCATGCTCACACACAAGTAGTTCTTGGTAATCTTCCAAATGTTTCCTAGCCAATGCTTCCTTGACCCTTGCATCAAACTCATCTTCACTCAAGTATTCTTCATCGCCATTGTCGTGGATGAACAAAACTTTCTTGTTTACACATGCGGCCGACTTGTGTCCTTTGCCTCCACACTTGGAGCACTCACCATTGAATGGTTGATCATCCTTTGTGTATTTGCCACTTGGGGGCGGTTTTCCTTGAGGAAGTTTTGGCTTGAAGGGAAGCTTGGTGGTACTTGATGAGCTTCCACTTGGTGTTGTTGATGTAGTTGTTGGTTCTTGCTTGTAGGTGAAGTACGTCTTTGGCTTGTTGTACTTGATGTCTTCTTGCACTTGACGTTCGGATTTTGTTGATATGTGCACAAGCTCAACCATGTTGTTATACTTTTCGAAATCGGTGATGCGCTTGACTTGGTGGTTCAAACCATTGAGGAAATGTGCCATTGTTTGTTCATCACGCTCTTCAATGTTCGCATGGATCATGTTGAGCTCCATTTGCTTGAAGTACTCTTCCACGGCCTTGAATAAGCGTTTTAAGCTTGTTAAAGAGGTCACGTGTGTAGTGCGAAGGAACAAAGCGGGATCTCATATGAGCCTTCAAATCTTGCCAAGTTGTGATTGGAGGCTCTTCTTTTGCTTCACGAGCGAGTTGGACTTATTCCCACCAAAGGTTGGCATAATCATCAAACTCGAGGGATGCCATGGCCATCATCTTCTCATTGCTATAGTTGTGCATGCGGAAGATCTTGTCAACCTTGAGTTCCCACGAGATATATTCTTCGGGTTCATTGGAACCGGTGAACTAGGGCATGGTGTATTTGAGCTTGCCGAAGGTTTCTTCTTCATTTCAGTTCCGGTTTCGGTGGTTGCCATAATTTTGGTGGCCATCTTCATCATCCGATCTCTCATGTCTTGCTTGGTGATGGTGGCGTTGCCCTTGCGGTTGTTGTGGTACCGCATTTGGTGGTGGAACTTGGTCTTGACAACGAGCTTGGGGAGCTTGCTCGTGTTGTTGGCGCGGTTGAGGATGAGGCGGAGGCGCTTGGTCCTCACGACGAGCTTGGGGAGCCTGCTCTTGGTCATGGTGTGGTTGATGACGGTGAGCCTTGTCTTCCGTCATGTGGCGAGGAGGACGGTGAGCCGCATGTACAATGGGTCGCTCCCCCTCGTCATGATGTGGAGTAGGCTCGTCATGGTGCTCATGTTTTCGACATTGACGTTCATGTCGATGATGATGCCTTGGTGGGTCTTCGAGTACTTCACGTCGACGGCGGCCTTGTTCGTCCAATTCGGAGGCTTCACTTGTTGTTGGAGGGATATGTCGTTGACGATGGGCTTGGGGGTCCACGTGATGTTGCTCTTGTTGAATCACTAGTGCCCTCGGTTGTGGGAGGTTCGCTTCACGTCTTGGAGGTCTTGCAGAGAGGTCACCATCATAGCTTGACGTTGCGGCGTGTCGCGGAGATGGTACCGCTTGACAAGAGCTCATGGAGTGAAGGATGGGTCCATCTTGGTGCCTTGAAGCGTGATGGCGTGAAGAACTTGATTCACTTGAGGAGTGCCGTGACGAGCTTGTGTCGCGAGATCGCGGTCTTGCGAGCCCATCAATGAGGCATTGAAGCTTTTCATCCGTTGCAGCGAGAGCACGACCAAGAGGTTCATTTTGATGGACGAGGTTGTGTTGCATAGCATGCATTTGTCCTCGGACCTCTTTGAAGCGGTTGTCGATGTTCTTGAATTCCACTCGGGTTTCGCTAAATTGTTCATCTTGGCGCCGCTCAAGGGCTTCACAACAATAGTTGAATTCTCCTCGGACCTTCCAATGATCCCATATTGTCATGTATTGTGTGTCTTCCTCTTTAGGTGGTGTTGGTTGGGACGACTCACCATTCCTGTCCATGATGCAAAGCCGACAAGGGTTGTATATGGAGAAGAAAACGCGGGGAGTTAGCCTTTTAACTCACCTTGGAGATTGTATCAAACCAATTGCCACACAAGAGAGCTAAGAGCTTGCAAAGTGAAATCTCAAAGAAACTCACACACAAATAAACTACAATTCTCAAAAGCTTTTTGGTGGAAGGTTAGGATTGTGGAAAACCAAAAAAACGATCCAAGACAAAGGTTATTGTTCTAGTTGGTAAATAACCAAAGATCAAAAGCACAATGGATACGATCTACAAAACACGAGGAAACACACGTGGAGATGAAAGGGGTTAGAACGACTATGAAAGTGAGCACCAAAAAGGTCCTAATGTCGATTAAGCACGGTGTCGTGACAACGCAAGGAGAGACCAAAACTCGTTTGCCAAAAGAGGGTTAAGCAATGGATTTGTGCACTTCCCTTGGCGCGCTTTTTCCTCTCTCTTTTTTCTTACAAGATTGATACTCTCTTTGTATTGGGAGACTATGTATCTTTCTATTTTTTTGCTTTTTTTAGATTCTTTTTCTCCCTTTCTATACTACTATGTTAACTTTTGTATTTTCCCTCACACTCTAACTTTCCAAAGGAAAGTGCACAATGCTTAAGGAAGATATGGGCTGTCAAGGTGGCGCAAGTTATACCTTCGGTATTGTTGACGACTTGCAACCGATGTTGGGGACGATGTTCGAGTGTCACGGTGTCGATGAGCGCGGGATGATCGTTTTTGCGGAAGATTTTGTTACTATGGCGACAAGCACGCGAAACACGAACAAATAAAAGAGGACAATCAGAAAACAAAATTGAGGCATCAAGAGGAAAGAAAAACTGTCAGTTGCGGGTGGTATTACCGCCGGCTACGACCGGTAGTACCGGTGATATGCGGTAGTACCGCAAGTACAACAGGTAGTACCGCTAGCCACAGATCTGGACTCGCAATCAACCTGGAAAAACCTCAAATTCGTGGTAATCTGACCGAAAGGCTGGGCAAAGAACACCTGAAGACGGTAGATCGACTCCAAAATCAATAGTTCTATGGTCCAAAACCACGGAAAACTCACCAAATCCAGAGATCGATTGTAACATCCCAAAAATACTAAACTTGGATCATCAAACTCTAATCATCAAAATGAGGGTTAACAAAAACTTTTCTAAAATAAAAATAGGAAAGCATGCATGGTGTATGCATTTCATTTTGAATTCTTTTGAACCAACTTGTTTGTGTGTTCCTTTGATTATAAATGGATGACTAGGTGAAATAAACATCATCTAAACAATTCCCAAACTTTTATCAAAGAAAAGTAAATCAAAACAAATAAAATAAGGGAATGGTCATTTTGACCAATTTAACTCCCATGCCTACTTTGGCTGTCCCAAACTTTCAGAACTTAACAGAAACTTTTCTGGATCTTTGCACCCCTTGATTGTACTCATAACAAAGTATCAAGGCCCACTTTGTGATCATCCAGAAACTTTCAAATGCATAGTTTAAATGATAGTTCAAAATTGAATCTTTATCATATGAGAAATCCCACTTTTTCAAAAACCACTCAAACAAGCTCAACTTTCAAAACCCAAACATCTGCAGACTCACCAGCACCAACCTAGCACACCCACCAAAATCTATTCAAAATTTAAAACTTGAATTCTTGCGGCCATTTTATCAAACACCTTGCAGATACAAATCAAACAAAATCCAAACACTATTGTGAGCAGTGATTGAAGCCTAACTTGTTCCCTCTCTAGCTCACAACCATCTCAGTAGATCATCTAGCAAGTTAAACCAACCACTAGCCTCACTGTAAGCTGGGCAATGACATCAATGGTGAACAGCCGAAGCCCACCATGCCACCCAGTGGAGACAGCAAGCTAGGAGAAGAAACAAGCCTAGAAAACATGTCTGGGAGGCAGCCCACCGTCCACCGCTACTCCCTGTCCCAGCCGCGAGCGTTGCTAAACCCTGGACCACACGCACGGACTGCGCCTAGCTCGCCAGCAACCATGCCGAGCATGCGCCAGAGCGCCACGCTCGACCGACGACCACAGACCGCGTGCCGCCCTTGCCGCGTGCATACATGATCGCCACCAACCCAGGAGACCGCCAGACATCCCCGTTTTCCGCCCCACCCTCACAGCCACCGCTCGCCGTCGAAGACGCCGCCTACCCTTGCAGAGCATCGCATTCTGCATCAAACCGCACCGCCCCTACGCGCGCATTAAAGCCGTAGAGCATCGCCAGGAGACCACCAAGCGATCGCCACCGCCGGCCATGCCTCTAGCCGCCCGTAGCCATGTCGCCACCGTCGCCTGCCCATCCCGTTCGGTCTCGTCGTCGCGACTATAAATAGAGGCCACCCCCAGCCGAATTGAGCACACCATCTCACTCCCCTCTCCTCACTGATCGTGCCACCCCGTTCCCGGAGCAAGGCGAGCAGCACTTCGCCGGAATTTCACCGGAGCCTGCCGCTGCTGGAGAAGAAGGGGGCCAGCGATTGGAGCCGCCCCAGGAGAAGCTGCCGGTACCAGGAGGTTCGCCGTCGTCGACTTCGTCGTTCGCCCGCCTCGCCGACCCTCGCCTGAACCCCGGTGAGCCCCCAACGACCCCCACTGGCCACGCTAGGTTTCTGTCTCGCCGGCGTTGCCCAACGTCGACGATGACCCTCAGCCGTTGGATTAGAACCAGATCGAACGCACCACATCGCCCCATACCGCTTCGCACCACCCTGTCTCACTGACGCGTGGGGACAGCGACTTAACCAACCCGCGTAAGCACTATGCTTCGCAGGCCGGCCCAGTATCGCTTCCCACGCAGCCCAGTCATTTGAATTAAACCTTTTCGATTTTATTTCAAACACACTTCTGTACCCAGTTTCAAAAATCAACCCAGATCGATTCAGTGAACCAAATTGAATGAAACCAATTTTGTTAGAAAGTTCTAGGAATGCTGAATCCAAGACCGTTGGATTCAAGTCATTTGGATCTATAGATCATCCATGGTAAAAATAACAAGGCAGAAGGTTTTCTGCATTCAAACATTTTTCAAATTTAAACCATAATAGCTTTTGAGTTGATTCCAACTCTCAAAAATCACATTTAACCATACCTTTCAGAATATATAAAAATATGTAGGTTTACTTATAGAAATAATGTTCAAGAAATAAAAGAATGCCACATAGGCATTTCTAGACACTTTAATTAATTAAAATAAAAGAGAAAAACCTTATGAAATTGTGACACCACTTTAAATCACATTCCCATGTACTGAAATATGTGGTGATGAGATGTTTCAACATTATGCCATGTTTGGTTTGGAGAATATTAAATCTTAAGTAGTTTTTCAATGAATAGAAATTACTTTTCTAAAAATAAAAGGAATTAAACCAAGCTTTAATCTTATAATGTTAGTGATGATGCTATATCATCTATAGGACCCTTGTGTGTGATGACTGCAAGTAGTTAAGTATTATTTGGTGATTGTGTACCTCGTATTTATTCATAGACGCTAGTATCGACCAAGGATACGAGGAGGAAGGAGAATACTACGAAGAAGAAGCCGAGGAGAACTTCAACCACTGCTCTGCACAAGGCAAGCCAATACTTGCAAGCTATTAACTTAGCAAGCCTTACTAATCAAGTTGACCTATGCAAGCTAATACTTGCTTGCTACCATGCCAACTATATGCCTTAAAGCATATATGATCATAACCACTTGATAAACCAATCCTAGTTTTACTTGCAAGCTTTATACTTTATTTCTTTATCAAAGCTATTACTTAGAGTTTACTTAAGTGAATTGTAGATTCTAGAAGGATAAATGAAGGTTGCATAAAGAGCATAAAATTTGGCCTAAGCTAGACAATATTGATGTCATCCTAAGGCATGAGATTGAACTTAGTTAAAACTCCACTTGTTTACCACCCCTCCTTAGTACTTACCCCCACTTGTAGATGCTAGTGCTAAGCATAAAACTTGATCAACATTAGACGGGAATACTTGGTGAAAATGGTTATGAAAACCTTGGAATGATGGATCATTCTATTGAAATGTTTTGGACATGTGTTTCCGGACACCTGATGATTTTGGTGATGAAAATGTTGAGGCATGAGCCTTAGCCCTTTATAAAATTGATGGTTTTCTGGATGCGATACCATTCCAATTTTATCGTACAACCACAATACCCGAAGATTGGGTAGGGCTTGACAGGAAACTTATATACCTTAGTATTAGTTCCCTCACGGCCAAGGTCTGAGCTGAGGCTACCTTGTGAAGATTGTCCACCTGTTCAGTACCCAAGATGACAGTTGGTCATGGTTGGGAGGCCAAACTCACAGGAGAGGTGCTTATACTAGGGCGTGTAATTGAAAGGTTAGGATTGATTATCCGCGCATCGAGTATGGTGAATTCAGGATTTGTTCCTGACGGATGTATAGAATGTTGTGGTGAAAGTGTACAATCTCTGCAGAGTGTCAAACTATTCGAATAGCCGCGTCCGCGGTTATGGACAGTTGGAGTGGCCATACTGTTCCCCCGTCAGATGTTTTCAAAAGACTTGTGAAATAAACTGAGACTTTGACTTGACCACAACAGGGTTGTGATATGAAATACAAGTTCCCACTTAGGTGTTATAAAATTTCAATTAGCATTCGTGGCTTCTAAACTTAGTAGAGATAAATCTGGCTTTTGCAAAACAACCCTAGAGCCTAGTGTCCTATTATCAAAAACCCCTTTCACTTGTTAGTATTAGTTTGCGAGTACTTAAAGAGTACTCATGGCTTTGTCCCTGGCTATTCCCATGGCTAGAATATGAAGAGGAGTACATGGAGGATGGACCCCAGGAAGGTTACGACAACTAGGATCATCTTCGATCGTCAGCATTGCCTGTGACCCCGAAGATGGAGCTTCGCATATGCTACCGTTATTATTATGTATTCCGCTGCTTGAAGTTGTATTAAGAAATGGATCATGAGATCCCTATTTGTGTAAGACCTTATATATGGTTTGTAATGGTTGATGTACTGTGGTATCCAATTCTGTTATGTCTCGCAAAAATGGTAATCCTAGGATTGCGATGTATGGCATAACTGACATCTCGGATTAAAAATCCGGGTGTTGACAAGTTGGTATCAGAGCCATCCTGACCATAGGAGACCCTAGTTAGATTGGACGTTTGAATCAAAAACTTAGTTTCCAAAACCAAAGAAAGCAAATATTTACAAAAACTTATTCTCATTCTTATCCCTTTGATTCTTTCATGAAAATTCATGTTCCTCAAAAAAACTCTTGCAAAATACATAAAATTTTGACACACTTGATCACTCTACTAACTTACTCATCCTATATTCTTATAGATGGATGTGAAGTATATCAAGTTTTATCAGTTGGGGAATGGAGGAGACCTTATCTTTGAGAGGGATTTGGACCAGCTTTCGGAACTTCTGGAGCTTCCGCACCCCGAGTTCTTCGGAGCTTAGCTCAATGATCAAGGAGGATAAGATCTGCTGTGGCTAATTGTTGCAAGTCTCCGAGGAAAGATTGAACCTCCCACTGCTGAGGGAATTAAGTTTACCTTAAGAGAGAACAACTGGCTCGATGGACTTGCCAGGGCCATGTAGGAAGCTCTTTCCCGTCTGTGTGGGCAGAGTATCAACCAGATCAAGGGAACTCACTTTGAGTTTTGCCCAAGGCGTGATGCTAATGGACAACCCCTGGAAGCCCCATACCACCCCGAATGAAGACTCAATTGGACCACCTTAGCTTCATGATGTACGATCGACAACAGGAGTTGGATAACTGCCGTGACTACTCCAACCACAAGTCTGCCATCATCAAGACGAAGGATCAGACCATCGCCATGCTAGCAAAGGATCGCAAGTCTCGACGCCGTCAGCTCGACAAGAAGGAGCGCATCATTGCCCGTCTTCGCCACCGTATCTCATCTTTGGAGGAGACCATCCATGAGAGAGACATGCAGTTGGAGGAAATGGAGAATGCCGGAGAGGATCTTCATGGAGACCCCTACTCCTATCTCAGCGATGATGATGATTTTCTGGAGGATCAGGCTATGGACTTCTTCACCGATGAGGATGATTTCGCCTTCATCGATGATGATGAGGATGACGAAGCCACCGATTCCGAGGAGTAGTAGCACTTGAGCACTAGAGTAGTGAGTAGGATTCGGTCCCACTGTATCGTAGTTTCCAGAATGGTTCTTAAAACCATCTGTTTTTCTTTGTTGTGGTGTGTGTTGTACCGTGTGCTATGAATGAAAAAATGAAAAGCGAGTTGCTAGAAAAATCCGAGTCAAACTTTAAAAACTTTTCAAAATCCCAGAACCTTAGAAATTTCCCTCTTTTCTCATGATCTATATCAATCTTCAGATGCCACGCGGAGGAAGTGGTTCATCCCCAGACCCGATGTTGCAGATCCTGCAAATGTTGACCTCTCACCGCGAAGCTGAAAGAGCGGAACGTCAAGGCAACCTAGCCACCCTGCAACAGATAGCTCAGCTAGCTCACAACAACCAAGGCCACGGAAATCATGACAACCATGGATCTAAGCTCAAGAATTTCTAGAATACCAACCCACCTGTTTTCACTATGTCTAAAGAACCCCTAGACGCTGATGATTGGCTGCAAACCATGGAAAATAACCTAGAAGTCGCCGGAGTGGAAGCCAACGATAAAGTTCTGTCTGCCACCCACTATCTAGCCGGAGATGCCAGGGCATGACGGAACAGTGTTCGTGCAATGACCGCAGGCCAGATGATGACCTAGGAGGAATTCAAGGTCAAGTTTAGCAGAACCCATGTGCCACCGGGTTTGATCAAGAGAATGAGAGACGAGTTCAGAGAACTGAAGCAAGGAAGGATGACCGTAGTGGAATACCGTGAAAAATTCTTGTCATTAGCTAGGTATGCCCCAGATGAGATCGACACCGAAGCCAAGAAGAAGGAGAGATTCTTGAATGGTCTGCATGATGAAATGCAGACAATGTTAGTCAATATCCCCTTTGCTGATATTGAAGCCCTTGTCGACTCTGCCATCCAGATGGAAGGAAAGATCAACCAAGACAACGAGAACCGCAAGCGTCGCATGATGCATTAGCCAGGAACCCATCAGACCCCAAAGTATCGACCTAACCCATCTCCCGGATTTGCCCCAAGAACCCACAGACCCCCGATGAACCGTCCGACCTATCCCAACCATGGAAACCCTAGGCCCGGAGGAAATAAAAACCCCGACAACTCTAGCAATTTCAACAATGCCCCACCCAAGTTCAACACCAACAATGCTGCCACCAACACCAACACTACCCCGAGGGCTGGAAGCAATGCTATGCCTGTAGCAGCCAAGGACAAGTCGCAAGTGACTTGTTATGACTGTGGAAATAAGGGCCACTATTCCAACGAGTGCCCCAACAAGAAGAATGCTGAAGCACCCAATGCCAATGCCCCAGCTCAGCAGCAGCGTCGTGTTCAGCCCAGAAGAAGGTTTGCCCCAGGGAATTCACTCAACCGCAATGGACGTATTTTTCTCATGCATGTTGAAGAAGCTCAGGAAGTGCCAGATGTCGTGCTGGGTATGTTTTCTGTTAATTCAGTACTTGCAAGAGTGTTGTTTGATTCTGGTGCATCGCACTCATTTGTCACCGAAGAATTTGCATGCACTAGTAAAATTCAACCAACCAAACTGAAGCATGTCATGATTGTTCAAATTCCCGGATCAACCACCAAGGCTAGGCAAATTTGCAAAGCCGTCCCTATCTGAATCCATGGCATAGATTTTTATGCTAATCTGATAGTACTCAGAACTAAAGGTTTGGAAGTAGTACTAGGAATGGATTGGATGTCCAAACATAAAGGATTGATTGACTGTGCCAAGAAAGCCATAACCATGACCAATACAGCCGGAATATCAGTCGAGCATATATCTGAAACCTTACCTCATCAATTCAAGTGCAACAAGAGTATATCCCAACCTACCATTGACCAAGTCCGGATAGTTTGTGAATACCCCGATGTATTTACAGATGTTTTTCCCTGTATGCCCCCAGATCGGGATATCGATTTTATCATTGAACTAATCCCCGGAACTGGACCCATAGCCCAGAGACCATATAGTATGAACCCGTCGGAACTAGAGGAACTGAAGAAGAAACTGGATTCCATGTTGGAAATTGGACTCATTCAACCAAGTGCGTCACCTTGGAGGTCACCTGTCTTTTTTGTGGACAAGAAAGATGGAGGTAACCGTTTGTGTACGGATTATCAAGAACAAATACCCCTTGCCCAAGATAGAAGATTTGTTTGATCAGTTGACCGGTGCCAAAGTGTTTTCTAAGATTGATCTTAGGACTGGCTATCATCAACTCAAGATTCGTTCAGAAGATATTCCCAAGACTGCCTTTACCACTAGATATGGATTATACGAGTATACCGTTATGTCTTTTGGACTAACCAATGCCCCCGCTTATTTCATGAATCTCATGAATAAGATTTTTATTGACTTCCTGGATAATTTTGTCGTTGTTTTCATCGATGAAATTCTGATTTATTCCTAATCGGAAGAAGAACATGAGCTACACCTAAGGACCATTCTTGGAACCATTAGAGAGCATCAGTTGTATGCCAATTTTAGCAAATGTGAATTCTGGTTACAGGAGGTAGGATTCCTCGGTCACATTGTATCAGCCGGAGGAATTGCCGTTGACCCTGCAAAGGTGAAAGATGTCGAAGATTGGCAAGCCCCAACCACTCAAACCCAAGTTCATGCATTTCTCGGATTGGTGGGATACCACCGCAAGTTCGTAGAAGGATTCTCGAGTATCGCCAGACCCATGACCCAATTGCTGAAGAAGGACAAGAAGTTTGAATGGACCGACAAATGTGTAGCGAGTTTTCAAGAACTCAAGAGGAGATTGATTTCAGCCCCAATCTCAATCATGCCGGATATCACGAAGCCCTTCAATGTGTATTGTGATGCATCCAAGATCGGTCTCGGATGTGTACTAATGCAAGAAGGCAAAGTTATATCTTATCTATCTCGACAACTAAAACAACATGAGCAAAATTACCCAACCCATGACCTAGAACTCGCAGCCGTAGTTCTAGCACTGAAGACATGGAGACATTACCTGATGGGAAATCGTTGTGAGATCTATACGGATCACAAGAGTCTGAAGTATATATTCACTCAGAAGGAGATGAATATGAGACAAAGAAGATGGATTGAGCTAATCAAGGATTACGATATGGACATTTACTACCACCCCGGTAAATCCAATGTGGTAGCAGATGCCCTTAGCAGATTGCCGTGCCGCTTGAACTCCATGATCTTGAAGGAGCAACCAAGCTTGCACAAAGAGATGGAAGATTTTCGAATGGAATTAGTGAGTGAAGGATTTTTGGCTAGCATAGAACTCCAGCCCACTTTGATCAGTCAGATTAAAGAGGCGCAAAAGGGAAATGCTAGTATCGACGGAATCAAGCGTCGTATCGGTACAGGCAAACTACCCGGATTCACCGAAGACAAAGAAAGAGTTCTGTGGTACAAAGTACGCCTTTGTGTACCATCAGATTTTGAGTTGAAAGAAGTTATTATGAAGGAGGCTCATGATAGTCTTTATTCTATCCATCCCGGAGGAACTAAGATGTATCAAGATTTAAAAGAGAAATTTTGGTGGCATAAGATGAAGAGAGAAATCGGAAGCTATATCGCCAAGTGTGATATATGCCAGCGAGTCAAGGAAGGACATCAAAGACCCGCTGGATTGTTGCAACCCTTGCAGATTTCGGAATGGAAATGGGATTCAGTTGTAATGGACTTTATCACTGGACTGCCTGCTTCTAGTAGGCGAAATGACTCTATCTGGGTCATAGTGAACCGATTGTCCAAAGTCGCCCATTTCTTACCTGTCAAGACCACATATCAGAGTTCAAAGCTAGCGGAGTTATACATCGCTAGAATAGTTAGTTTGCATGGAGTCCCCAAGAACATCGTATCGGATCGAGGAACTCAGTTTACCTCGAGATTCTGGAAGAAGGTTCAAGAAGGTTTAGGAACCCGCCTAGATTTCAGCATATCACCCTCGCATCGATGGACAAGCGGAGTAAATCAAATACTCAAGATATCTTTGAGAGCATGTGTGTTAGAATATGGATCTAAGTGGGAAGACTGTCTGCCATTCGCAGAATTTTCATACAACAACAGTTATCAAGCTAGTTTGCAAATGGCCCCATTTGAATTTATGTACGGAAGAAAGTGTTGCACCCCTTTGAACTGGTCGGAAGTAGGAGAGAGTCAGATTTTTGGACCCGACATCCTACGAGAAGCAGAAGAGAAGGTTCACAAGATTCGTGAGCACCTCAAGACTGCCCAATCCAGACAGAAGAGTTACGCCGACAAGAGACGTAGGGACCTTGCCTTCAACATAGGAGATTTTGTGTATCTGAAAGTGTCACCATTGAAGGGAATTCAACTTTTCCAACTCAAAGTAAAGTTAGCCCCCAGATATGTCGGACCTTTCAAGATTTTGAACCATCGAGGAGAAGTGTCATACCAATTGGAACTACCTGAAGAGATGTCAGCCGTGGACAATGTGTTCCATATCTTGTTACTTCACAAGTGTCTCGAAGCCCCAGAGAAGACCGAAGTGTTCAAAAACATCGATCACCGGACCATAGAGATCAACAATGACCTGACCTATCCCGAAGTACCCATCCGTATTTTGGAAGAAGCTTTCAGAACTACCAGAACCCGAAGCATCAAGTTTCTCAAGATTCAGTGGAGCAACCACACAGAATAGGAAGCTACCTAGGAGCGCGAAGATCACATCAGGACAGAGTTTCCCGATCTCTTCAAATCCTAGGTAATCTTTTTCGTCCTTTTTCAAATCTCGGGACGAGATTTTGTTTAAGGGGGGAAAGTTTGTAACATCCCAAAAATACTAAACTTGGATCATCAAACTCTAATCATCAAAATGAGGGTTAACAAAAACTTTTCTAAAATAAAAATAGGAAAGCATGCATGGTGTATGCATTTCATTTTGAATTCTTTTGAACCAACTTGTTTGTGTGTTCCTTTGCTTGTAAATGGATGCTTAGGTGAAATAAACATCATCTAAACAATTCCCAAATTTTTCTCAAAGACAAGTAAATCAAAACAAATAAAATAAGGGAATGGTCATTTTGACCAATTTAACTCCCATGCCTACTTTGGCTGTCCCAAACTTTCAGAACTTAACAGAAACTTTTCTGGATCTTTGCACCCCTTGATTGTACTCATAACAAAGTATCGAGGCCCACTTTGTGATCATCCAGAAACTTTCAAATGCATAGTTTAAATGATAGTTCAAAATTGAATCTTTATCATATGATAAATCCCACTTTTTCAAAAACCACTCAAACAAGCTCAACTTTCAAAACCCAAGCATCTGCAGACTCACCAGCACCAACCTAGCACACCCACCAAAAATCTTTTCAAAATTAAAAACATGAATTCTTGCGGCCATTTCATCAAACACCTTGCAGATACAAATCAAACAAAATCCAAACACTATTGTGAGGAGTGATTGAAGCCTAACTTGTTCCCTCTCTAGCTCACAACCATCTCAGTAGATCATCTAGCAAGTTAAACCAAGCACTAGCATCACTGTAAGCTGGGCAATGACATCAATGGTGAACAGCCGAAGCCCACCATGCCACCACAGTGGAGACAGCAAGCTAGGAGAAGAAAGAAGCCTAGCAAACATGTCTGGGAGGCAGCCCACCGTCCATAGCCACTCCCTGTCCCAGCCGCGAGCGTTTCCAAACCGTGGACCACAAGCACGGACCGCGCCCAGCTCGCCAGGAATCATGCCGAGCATGCGCCAGAGCGCCACGCTCGACCGACGCCATAGCAGCCGCGCCTACGCGTGCATACATGATCGCCACCAACCCAGGAGACCGCCAGACATCCCCGTTTCCGCCCCACGCCTCACAACCACCGCTCGCCGTCGAAGACGCCGCCTCTGCCACGCAGAGCATCGCGCGTTCCAGAACAAACCGCACCGCTCCTACGCGCGCATTAAAGCCGTAGAGCATCACCAGGAGACCACCAATCGATCGCCACCGCCGGCCATGCCTCTAGCCGCCCGTAGCCATGTCGTCACCGTCGTCTGCCCATCCCGTTCGGTCTCTTCGTCGCGACTATAAATAGAGGCCACCCCCAACCGAATTGAGCACACCATCTCACTCCCCTCTCCTCACTGATCATGCGACCACGTTCCCGGAGCAAGGCGAGCAGCACTTCACCGGAATTTCACCGAAGCCTGCCTCTGTTGGAGAAGAAGGGGGCCAGCGATTGGAGCCGCCCCAGGAGAAGCTGCCGGTACCAGGAGGTTCGCCGTCGTCGACTTCGTCGTTCGCCCGCCTCGCCGACCCTACTTTGAACCCGTTGAGCCCCCCACCATCCGTGCTAGGTTTACATCTCGCCGGCGTTGCCCAACGCACGGCGATGACCCTCGCTGATTAGATTAGATCGAGCGCACCACATCGCCCCATACCGCTTTGCACCCCCTGTCTCACTGACGCGTGGGGACAGTGACTTAACCAGCCCGCGTAAGCTCTGTGCTTAGCAGGCCGGCCCAGTATCGCTTCCAGGTCGATTCAGTGCACCAAATTGGATGAAACCAATTTTGTTAGAAAGGTCTGGGAATGCTGAATCCAAGCCCGTTGGATTCAACTCATTTGGATCTATAGATCATCCATGATAAAAATAACAAGGCAGAAGCTTTTCTGCATTCAAAATTTTTTCAAATTTAAACCATAATATCTTTTGAGTTGATTCCAACTCTCAAAAATCACATTTAACCATACCTTTCAGAATATATAAAAATATATAGGTTTACTTACAGAAATAATGTTCAAGTAATAAAAGAATGCCACATAGGCATTTCTAGCCACTTTAATTAATTAAAATAAAAGAGAAAAACCTTATTAAATTGTGACACCACTTTAAATCACATTCCCATGTACTGAAATATGTGGTGATGACATGTGTCAACATGATCCCATGTTTGGTTTGGAGAATATTAAATCTTAAGTAGTTTTTCAATGAGTAGAAATTACTTTTCTAAAAATAAAAGGAATTAAACCACACTTTAATCTTATAATGTTAGTGATGATGCTAGATCATCTATAGGACCCTTGGGTGTGATGAATGCAAGTAGTTAAGTGTTGTTTGGTGATTGTGTACCTCGTATTTATTCATAGACGCTAGTACCGACCAAGGATACGAGGAGGAAGGAGAATACTACGAACAAGAAGCCGAGGGGAACTTCAACCACTGCTCTGCACAAGGCAAGCCAATACTTGCAAGCTATTAACTTAGCAAGCCTTACTAATCAAGTTGACCTATGCAAGCTAATACTTGCTTGCTACCATGCCAACTATATGCCTTAAAGCATATATGATCATAACCACTTGATAAACCAATCCTAGTTTTACTTGCAAGCTTTATACTTTATTTCTTTATCAAAGCTATTACTTAGAGTTTACTTAAGTGAATTGTAAATTCTAGAAGGATAAATGAAGGTTGCATAAAGAGCATAAAATTTGTCCTAAGATAGACAATCTTGATATCATCCTAAGGCATGAGATTGAACTTAGTTAAAACTCCACTTGTTTACCACCCCTCCTTAGTACTTAACCCCACTTTTAGATGCTAGTGCTAAGCATAAAACTTGATCAACATTAGATGGGAATACTAGGTGAAAATGGTTATGAAAACCTTGGAATGATGGATCGTTCTATTGAAATGTTTTGGACATGTGTTTCTGAACACCTGATGATTTTGGTCATGAAAATGTTGAGGCATGAGCCTTATCCCTTTATAAAACTGATGGTTGGCTGGATGCGACAATTTTATCGTACAACCACAATACCCGAAGATTGGGTAGGGCTTGACTGTAAACTTATATACCTTAGTATTAGTTCCCTCACGGCCAAGGTCTGAGGTGAGGCTACCTTGTGAAGATTGTCCACCTGTGCAGTTGTAGAGGGAGTGTCCCAACCTTACAACAATATAAGGTGGAGTCCCATGTGTTTACAATTCTAGTGCCTGGATCAATAGCTAGCATCTACAGTTAAGATGTAATATCAAGAAACAAAGGTCATATTATAACTTTATAACCAGGAATAACATAATTTTATTACATCAAACATAGCTCATTTGGCTATTACATTAAATTGCAGCGGAATAACTATAGTCATGGGGTCCTTCATCTTCAAAGTGCCACAGGCAGATGTTGGTTGTAGACTTTGTAATCCTAATCAATCAATCTTCACTAAAATCAATCAAACCTGCAACATTACAAGTTACAGCCACAAGGGTCAATACATTTGAATTGTATTGGCAAGTGATACTATGGTAGTATAGTGGAGTCTATCATCTATATGCATTTGGCTAAGTGGAGTTGAGGCTTGCATTGCTCAAAATAGATTTTTCCTTATCATTTGAAAATACTAAGTTTTTGCTTTGACAAAATCTTTTCCAAGGCTTCTCTCAATCATAGATTGAAGATTTCAAATAACCCTTGTTCAAACCACAAGTTTTTAACTTAGAAATTTGAATGATGAGATTCTTGATTGCTTCCATGTCTTGATGCTCAAATTGTCCTTTACCAGGGACATGGCTAAGTACTTAGATTTTACACTCTGCAGAGGTGGTGCACTTTCCCCACAAGACTTGGTTTCCCAAGACAAGATCTTTCAGAAGCCTTCCCTTAGACCAAAATGGACGTGTTCCAACCTATCAAAAAACTACCACCCACTGTCCATATGGCTAAGTTCTTGCAACCTATATGATCATGGCAGAGCCCATATTGCCAAGTGGTTGCACTTGAAGCTTCTCGACATTTGACATCTCAAATCTCTTTGTTCCTGGGTGGCCATCCACAAGTGAGATACACAAGGTTCACCAGTCCCCTGGCCTTGTGTAACCACTCAACCAAAATCCACCAAGCAAGTCCCATTCCACCCAGGTGATTCTTTAACTTAGTTGATTTATTAAACAAAAACACAAGTCCTCAGACTTAGAATATTTTTCCATAGTGTGAATTTATATTCCACCCATGTTTTCTATTAGCTAGGCTAAGCTTTATAGTAGTAGGAATCTTTACTTACGAAGAGTTCCACTAAGGTTTCATCTACTAGGTTTTACTATAGCAAAGTTTATACTTAGCAAAATCCCATGCAAGTTTTACTTAGAGAAAATCACTAATGCATAGTGAAAGTAATGGGACAAAAAGTATGAAGCATCACTTGCCTTTTTGGTAGAGTATAGGTTCACTTCTTGTCTTTGCAACAATCACACTCTTCAAGTCACTACAATTCAATCAAGAAAGGCACAAACTCAATCTACCAATCAAGCAAAACAACACATAAAATGACAAAGTCAAAGTAGTGCATGCAAGCATGCCAAGCTTTGTTTTGTTTGAAAAAGTGGTTACTAATGGTTCATAAACATTGGAAAACACCTAATGGTCATTTTTTCAAGTGGCAAAGTCATTTGAAAAAGGTTTCACTTCAAAAACCATTTTCAAAACAAAGTATCATTTTATGTGGTGTAGAAATATTTTTACTAAGGATTAATCTATAGGGTTCTCCAAATATGTTTTCAAACCATAAAACTTGGTGTTTGGGGTCAGAGACTTTGAAACAAAACATTTCCCAAAAGTTTTCTTCCAAAACCAATTTTAATAAATAAACCACATTTCTATTTGACTAGAAATGGTTTTAAATCAAATAATCATTCTTTTCCTTCACCAAATACAATTTTGAGACCACAAGGTGTTTCCTATGGCCAGTAGGTTCAAATCACACCATTTTCCAAAGATTTTATCCCCAATTTCATTTTTAAACAATTTTCACATCCTTAACAAGCACACAAATGTTTCTGCAAAAACAACCATTTTAACAGAAGCTTTTTGCTAAACAAAAGGCATGGTTGTCTAGGGCTTGTTCCAATGATCCCAATGATACCAAATTTGCAATTTTTTGACGTGTGGATCAAAAGTTACAAAGGTTTGAAAATCACATTCTAATCTGATTTCAATCTGTTTTTAAACTGAACTCGTGACACGCGGCGCTTCGCTATTCGCTGGTACCGCTTCGGTTGGATCGCGTGCTGTAGACCGTAGGATCTAATTTAGATCGAGCAGCGCAGAGGCATACGATACCTGTTCGCTTATAATCTATCACAGCCATACGATCTAGATCTAACGGACGCAAACATCAGACCACTAACTGGCGGCGCTGCGCGGCGGTGGACGGCGGCGACGGTCAGGCAGCGGGCTAGCGGCTGTTCTAGGAAGCAAGGTAGACAGAGGGGGTGCTCACCGAGATCGCAGGAGGCTGGGGAAGCTCGTCGTGTGGTCGTCGGGGCAAGGGGCGCACGAGGGCAGGAGGAATTCCTCGCCGGAGTTCGGTCTGGCGATGGTTGGCTCTGGTCGAGGTCGAAGACGAAGCTGTCGATCACCAGGAGGCAAACAAAGGACGTGATCAGATGCAGGAGACCACGAATATGACGTGTGCGTGAATGAGAGGGGAAGAGGCGGTTGGAATCTACCTGGGCACTTGCCGGAGTTGAAGACAGACGCGGCGGCGCTAGGAGGCTTGTCGTAGTCGACGCTCTGGGACGCCCACGGTCGAACAGAGGGTACTGGAAGATGCGTCTGGGAGTGGGGAGTCTCCTAGTGTGCTCAGGGAGGCACGGGGCGGTGTTGAGTCGCCGGAATCGGCACCGGAGTGTCGTCGGAACAGAGGGAGTGTTGGTCGAAATTTGACAGCCTGAGGGCGTGTCGAGGTGGGGCGACAGAGGGGAAGTGGAGAGGAGTCACTGGCGTTTAAAGGGGCATGGTCACTGCGAGGAATCAAAGCCTCCATCAACGAGCATTCACCACCGGAGTAACTCACTGCAACGGCAGGGCGACGGGGTCTCGCTTGAAGACGATGGCTGGGTATGTGGGGCCGTTGCGTTAGTGGATTGAGAGAGGGAGTTGGGGTCCACAAGTCAGTGGCCTTTCGGGTTGTTTCTGCGGGGAAGAAAAACGGTTCGGGGCGAGGGTGAGTTGGGCTAGGTGGGCTGTTGGGTTGGAGCTGGGCCAGATGGTTGGGCTGCTCTATTTTTTCTGTCTGAAACCCTTTTCTTTTTCCAAAACTATTTTCTGTTTTGAATTTCAATCAACTATTCAAACATCCAAACAATTCAAACAATCACCACACTTGTAATAAGTTTTGGTTCTGTTTATCAACATAAACCAAATCCTAAAATAAAATAATATTTTTATTCTTTTTAGGATCCATTCATTAATTAAATAAAATGGATCTTTAGTTATTTAATAAAATAGGGTTTGATTTAATTAATAAAATTTCCATTTGAAATCCAAATATTTTAAAAACCAAATCAGTAGGTTTTATTTGGAATTAAAGAATACTTGGAAACTTGTTTAAAACAAAATAACCTTTTATTTTAGGGTCCATTAATAATTAAATACAATAGACCTTCATTATTAAATCAAATAGGATTTGTTTTAATAAAATATTTATTTTGAAATCTAAACAAAACCAAAACACTTCAGTAGGTTTTATTTGAGAATATAAAATATTTGGAAAACTTATTTAAAAAAAATAAATAAGTTTTAGTGTTTTATTTAAAATGGGAAAAGCCTTTACTTTAATAAAATTTGGATGTTAAATCCTTATTATTTTATTTAAATAAACCTTTACTATTTTTATCAAAACAAAATGTTTTTATTTCAAAAGCTTGGCCTAGGTTTAATTTGGCTTTATAAAATAATCTTTATTTATAAATCCACCTTTTCTTTTGAAAAACAAATCCTTTTATTAAAAGATCCAAACTACTAATTTTTAAATATTTCTATTTTCCTTCATTAAATGTTTATTTTTTTTAAATCCCTTTAGGATTTATTTGATCCAAATTGGTTTGAAGGTTTCCAATTGGATTCAAAAAGTTTCTTCTCACCCTGAAAATCAAACAAATTTTTATTTTATTCATTTATTTTTCACATTACAAGATTTGGAAAATCTTGGGATGTGACAGCAGTACCCAAGATAACAGTTGGTCATGGTTGGGAGGCCAAACTCACAGGATAGGTGCTTATACTAGGGCATGTAATTGAAAGGTTAGGATGGTGAATTCAGGATTTGTTCCTGACGGATGTATCGAATGTTGTGGTGAAAGTGTACAATCTCTGCAGAGTGTCAAAATATTCGAATAGCCGCGTCCGCGGTTATGGACAGTTGGAGTGGCCATACTGTTCCGCCTTCAGATGTTTTCAAAATACTTGTGAAATTAACTAAGACTTTGACTTAACCACAACAGGGTTGTGATATGAAATACAAGTTCCCACTTAGGTGTTATAAAACTTCAACTAGCATTCGTTGCTTCTAAACTTAGTAGAGATAAATCTGGATTTTGCAAAACAACCCTAGAGCCTAGTGTCCTATTATCAAAAACCCCTTTCACTTCTTAGTATTAGTTTGCGAGTAATTAAAGAGTAATCATGGCTTTGACCCTGGCTATTCCCATGGCCAGACTATGAAGAGGAGTACCAGGAGGATGGACCCCAGGAAGGTTATGACAACTAGGATCATCTCCCATTGTCAGCATTGCCTGTGACCCCGAAGATGGAGCTTCGCCTACGCTACCGTTATTATTACGTATTCTGCTGCTTGAAGTTGTATTAAGAACTGGATCATGAGATCCCTATTTGTGTAAGACCTTATATATGGTTTGTAATGGATGATGTACTGTGGTATCCAATTCTGTTATGTCTCGCAAAAATGGTAATCCTGGGATTGCGATGTATGGCATAACAGGCATCTGGGATTAAAAATCCGGGTGTTGACATCGATCCGAAGGAAATTTGGGGCTCTTTTTGGGGATTTTCAAATTTATGATGGATAGAAGAAAAATTCGGGGGGAAATTCGTGATCAACCTTGGTCTTGATACCAATATGTTAGGGGTGACCCCTTGGGGTGGCCCGATCTTTCACGAATCTCGTGGAAATCGAGGGTAAGCGAGTGGAAAGAGGAGGGGATGAAATCCACGAACACACATGCGAAGAACTCGATGAACACACACACACGCGAGAACACAATACAAGTCGATAGCTCACGCCGGTGGCAACCGGTCCAACACAATCCCTAGGATCGGCGTTGGGCAAGACACTCTCCAAAGCCAACAAAGGGGGTGAGAGGCTTGATGAGATGTTGACTACTTGGGGAAGAGACACCGAGATCCCAAGGACTTGTACAACTTGAACGCACGAGGAAAAATCCAAGAAGAGATGGGGATAATTGGTGCTCCTTGTCAAGGAGCATGAGACTAGTAATTGATAGATCCTCTAGGGGTGTCTTCAATTACAATTATCCAAGTCTAGGGTTTACAATAGAGGGTGGGGGCTATTTATAGGCCAGCCACATAAACAGGGGTAGTTTAGGTACGAAACGGGGAAATATAGAAAGGGTACATGGCGCTGGGCCGAACTGGCGCGAGTAGATTCAGGCAAGACCGATAGTACCGGCCTCAAGTCCGGTAGTACCGGTCATAACCGGTAGTACTGCCCTGGGTTCGGCCGTACCGCTTGCGGTCCTGGGGCTTTCGTAGGAGTCGTCAGTAGTGAGCGGTAGTAGGGGGAAGTAGTACCACTGACCGGTAGTACCAGTTCCAACACCGGTGGTACTGCTTGCGGTCCTGGGAATTTTGTAGAAGTCGTCAGTAGCGAGCGGTAGTAGGGGCGGTAGTACTGCCGACCGGTAGTACCGGTTCCAGAACTAGTAGTACTGTTGGAGCCTGGATGAGGTTGGTCCCTTCCGACGTGGTCTGCCTGTTCCATGGGTCCTTATTTTCATACCTGAGGATGCACAGAGTGTGCGTATGAAGTAGCAAGCCATCCAGGGGCGTATCAAAATCACACGAGGACAGGAGCGAGTTAACCTTAACTTGTAGGAGTTTGGCTCGGGCGCGAGTCATGGGTCCACTTGGGGAGCTATTAGGGGTAGATGTATTAGCGTTCGTAGGACGGGCTGCATCATATATTCATATGACTCATTCTTAACCTTTCGGTCCGTGTTTGGAGGCCATGTCTGTACATGCTAGGCTCGCCAAGTAAGAACCTTAGTTTTCGCGTGTGTAAACTGTCTTACACCTGAAATATGATCGTGGATCCAAGAACACCCGATCATCACGTGATTTCTTGGAGCGGCAAAACATAATCGGTGCATACTTAAGGGAGAACACATTTTTATCTTGATATCTAAATGAGGGATCATCTTATTATGCTAATAAAATGCCAAACAAGCAATATAAGATGCAACAAACATCACATGTGAAAAAGTGAAATGATATGGTTCTTGCACTTGATCTTCATCATGTGCATCGTGGTATGATCTTCATCATTCCTTTATGTGTAAGGCTAAGGTCTATGGAACTTACATGTTATTTGTGTTGTAAGAGTATTGACTTATACTTTTACTTACAGCATCACCATATCATGACACTAGCCCATCAACAGTCTAAACTAGACGCTTCTAATTTATCCATTGCAAGTTTTACGTGGCTTAGGGTTTTCGAAGATAGAACTGTTCTTACCTACGAACATGGACCACATCAAGGATAACCAAATTATTAACAACTCGTTGCAAATTATATATTGACTATAGTAGGAGAGACTGACACCCGCTAGCCACTTATGCAAAACTATTTGCATGTCAAGCGTGGAACAGGTCTCATGTGCGAGGACATGTAAAGTTTGTCCATGCCGCTTCATCCCACTATGCCACCAATATCCAATGTACAAATAAGAAGCAATAGCATGATCATCATCACCCACATACTCATATGTGTACTACCCGTGCAAAGCATCTACACATAGATCCGGCTCTGATACCACTGTAGAGTACACAACATAGAAAAACAAAAAAAATTCCTACAATGGGAACAACTATGTACCAAGATCTATCTACTAGATACAAGAAACGGGCGGATATAAATCCGTAGAGAACATACCCTTGAAGACCGACAAAGATTAACGAGGTTGTACTCGTGGATGACGTAGACGAACTCTTGTTGATCTCAAGATAGAGAGAAAGTCCTAGCGCCGCAAATCAGCGGCTCATCTGTACTCGCACACACGTCTGAGCCACCGAGCAACCTCCGCCTCCTCGCTCCTGCGATGCAGCAGAAGCAACAACTCTTTCTTGCCGAAAAGCCACCGGGAAGATATATATCGCTAGTCCGATACCATGAGGATAAACTAGTGGGGGAGAGAGATCCTTCACGAGGAGGTGTGAGTGTGAGAGAGGGGGAGGGGGATTTATATAGGAGGGAGGGGCACCCCATGGGGTTGGCCGGCACATGGGGGCTGCCCCCTCCCCTCCTCCATTCATGTGGGTGGATCTCCCACTCATAAATTAGCCCCTTCATTTCTCCACTCAAAAATCCACTCAAAATTCCCATTAAATTTCCACCAAATTTAATGCAATCTGTCTTTAAATAAAACTCCTTTTATTTATTCATAATTTTGTTAATTACCTTAATGGACAAACATTAAAATATAACCCCTTGCTAGTATTTCATTTCACATGCAGAAACACTTTCATCAATTTCACTCGAAACAGTTCCGGTGTCTAGTGAAATAAATTCATGTGCTTTGTTAATCTTTTCAGCATGAAACTATTTGTTCCAAATGGTGTTGGTGTCTCTTAAGTGTGTCACCCTACGTTTCACGAATAATGTGAACATGATAGAGACCCCTCTCAGATCAATAATCAGAAGCAGGACCTGGAGATCTATATTGACTCCCACACATTCAACGATCACTTTCTTGTGATCGTGAGAACGTTTTACGCTAGAATCTTAATCCCTTTGTCTCGCGATATATTACATGTCCGAGATTCGATCATCGGTATCTTCATACCTAGTTTGATCTCGTTACTGACATGTACTCTTTTCTTGTTCCCGTGTTATAACATTCTAGTGATCAAATCACTTGCTTGCAAGATAAACAATGTGATATCACCGAGAGGGCCCAGTGTATATATATCCGTCATCGAGGTGAACAAATTCCACTCTTGATCCATGGTCCTCAACATAACACATTAGTAGCACTGATCCCATCTTTATAATCACCCTGTTATGGTGTGATGTTTGCTGTTATCAAGATACTCTTCCAGTGTTAGTGATTGACATGATCTCATGGTCTAAGGATTAGGACTACTTCGTATGATGTTATATCAATATGAACTCAATGACTTTGATTGTAATGTTATACTTCAGATGAATGTTCATCACACCATTCCAATAATGTTGTGACCTCGTTATTAACAACATCCAATGTCCATGATCAGGAAACCTTGATCATCTTGTTAATCAACAAGCTAGTTTATAAGAGAGGTATAACTAGGAACTTTCTGTTTGTTTATTAATGTAACACCCTCGCCTGATAAGGCTGAGTTCATGTGTATAGTGTCAATCCCTAGATCGATTCACAGGCACAAATAGTATAGATGAATACCAAAGAATTTAACAGTGCATCATAAATAACGAATTGATCCAGAATTTGCAATTATTACAATAATGCTTAGTACGCAGTCTAGCTCAAATAGTTCAATAGCAAAGGGAAGCATAAGTATATATAGTAGACTCCATCTTTAATTGCCCACAAGCAAACAAATGTTGAGTGGAGTATCGCGAGCTATTCGATCACTCAGAATCGGAATAATAACCTGCAACATAAAACGTAGCAGCCCCGAAGGGTCAATACTTGGAATGTATGGCAAGTAGAGCTATTAAACGAGACAATAAACCTAGCATCTACATGCATATTTGGCAAGTGGAGCTGTGGCTATCTTGCATTTGTAAATATCTTTGTCCTACTTTCATAAACAGTTTTTGATTTTCTTTGAAAAGATCCCAAATAGATTAACCCATCAAAATTAAAGAAATTAGGAAATTAGAATGAGCGAGAAACATGTCATGAACTCAATATCAAGCAACTCAGATGTCCATAACCGGGGACACGGCTAATCGATTAGATTATACACCCTGCAGGGTTTAGTACACTTTACTCATGTGACTTGGCTAGATTAGCTCGTACCACTACTCTCATATTGGATGATGATAGGGAGAAGTCCAATAAGGGACCGTTCGGGAAGTAGCTCCCCAAAACCGACACGCACCGGTCCAACCTACCAAAATTCTACATCTCTGGATACGTGGGTTCGAGTTACCACAACCTACTGAGTCCAACCAACCACCCATTTCATTATTGGCACATGGTTGTACACGTAAGCTACAAAATAAAGAAGCCAATCATTTTCTCTTGATACCTTGGTGCCTTTCCGCAATGTTACCACCAAAAATTATCAATCCCATCACACCCAGGAGATTCATTAATTAAGTTGTTTTTAGTTTTCACAAACCAACAAATTTATAAAAAACTTTCAGTGATGTAACCCAGCCCTCGTTCATCATAGCATGTCTAAGCACATCTACCAATGGTGGCTCATATACAGGAAATCCCTACCACATAATAGGACATAGCATAGCAATAGTACTTTGCTACACATGCGTCTACAATATACACGACAATGCATTTAAAATAGTAGGACAACATCATGAACAAAGTAGCATTTACTTTCCTTGATTGTATTTGAAGTCGTTCAATCACTAGTTGCAATCACACATGTTGCACTCCTCGCAATCTATCGATCAAAAAATTGCATACAACATAAACAATAGCACATAGAGATCAAACAAATGCAACAAATGCATGCATGACAATTTAATAAGTCACAATGGTTGTTATTTTAGTTCTATAAACAATACTGAAGTATATGATGCATGCAAGAGACTAGTTAATGAAATGGAGTACTTGTTATTAATAATTACTTGCCAATATAGGGTTTTTAATACTTCTGTTGTACCGACTATTCTACCTGTCGAATTAAATTTGTTTCTTGGATTTACTAGATATAGGACATTAATACGAACCAGTAGGCATTGCATTCACCCTAATCGGAGTTATAAATCTTTTCTTATGATTGAAATAGTCTTTAGTGAGTTTTAAATTATTTATATAGTTTCTGTTGCCTAAAAATCAAAATAAAATTATATCTGTAATCTTCACGGAATTGTGATTCCAGAGACATATTATTTGTAATTTTTTGAACGTTATTTATTTTCTTATGAATTTATTGCTCTAAATATGACACTAAACCAGTTAAATCTTCACAGCAAAACCTTACAGTCAAAGCCTGAACTAATTGCATATTGGTGATCTACTTGGAACCAGATTTCCATCGGTATATTATTTATATTTTTGTGATATGCAAATAATTTACTATGAATTTAATGATTTCTAATCCATTAAAACTAATTAAGTTGATACGGGGTAAATAATCAGCAAAAGCTGGATCCAACCAGATATTATTAATCTACATTATAGTACCTTTAATTTGATATATTTTTCATATTTTTCGGAGTTACAGATAATTTCCTATGAATTTATTAACCTAAAATACCATTAAAACTAATTAAATTAGTACAGTAAACGAGTACGGTAAAGGTTGGATCTAATGTTATATTAATATTCTATACGTTTTTCTGAATCTATTGATATATTATTTGCTATTTTTGGATCTATGAATCTTTTTATATGATTTTTGCAAGTTTACACAATTTTCTGCAAATTAAATTCAATTTCAAATCTACAGGAAATATTCCCTAGGAATATTCTATGCTGACTGGGACGCTGACTGGGCACTGACCTGGCAGTTTACACGGAGGCTGACAAATCCTGACACGTGGCGAGACCTCGTTGGCTCATATCCCTTTGTTGATAAGCTCTAATCTTGACCGTCGGGATGAGATCCAGTGGCTAGGAGAGGAGATTGACCCGATTTTGGCTCAGAATAGACAAGAAATAGATCTGTGTTAGAGAGACAAATCCGTAGGTAAAAGTGAAAAGCTTTACAACATAAATGTTGTAGAGAATCATTAGTGCTACCTTTTCACCAAAGGAATTTGGATTTGAAGAAACGAGAGCGAGTACATCTTGGATTTACACCGTCATATCTGAAATATTGGGGTGCGAAATTCTCTGGCTATGGTGGATGAAAAGAGGTGAGGTTTGTTGGGATTGAAATATTTCGATGAGATCTGCAACTTTCGTGCTTTGGCCGAAGGCAAACGACGAAGTCTAGATGGGTGAATAAACGAAATAACATTCAGATATGTGTAGATTCGGGATTTTGAGAAGAGAAACTCATACAGCTTTGGCTCCACGGGTTTATATGGAGGTTTAGGACGGTTGAGAGATAGAATTTGGAGCAGGGAACAAGTAGAAACAAACAGAGGTCTATTTGGAGTTGTAGATTAAAAGTTATAAGAGTTTAAATAGAGATAGGTTTGAGAAAACAGATTTTGCATGGAAATTAAAGCAACTATGGGATCGATGGTTTCATGGCTGTTCTGTCGATCAGGGTGGGTTGAGTGGGCCGCTGGCTTGGGCCGGTCTATTTAGTTTTTTTTCTTTTTCTTTCCTTTTCCATTTTCTGTTTACTTGTTTCCCTCATATCTTTTGCATACGAACTCCAAATGATACGATTCTTGTTTCTAAAATTTTCTAAAATCGAATAGATCATTGTAGTATCATATTTGTAATATTTTTACTATTTTGTAATTAGTGGATTTATAAATCCTTGTATATTTCGTTTTATTTACATGTATTTGTTTGTATTTATTCATTAACTTTTTCATAATAACTCCAAATGAGCTCAATTTTGTTTCTAAAATTTTGTAATATCATTGGATATTTTTAGGCTATAATTTAGCAATAATCGCTGCCTTAGCAATAGTGGGTTTTTATAAAACCAATTTAATTCCCTTTAGGAACAAAGTGGCACATACTATTTAGGGTTTTAGTCCTTTATTTATATTTAGGGATTTTTCTTGATGCAAATATGCAATGCAATGCTCGTGAATGTCATGCAAATGCAAAAGAAAAATTCTAGTCCCAATTTCCAAAATCTTGGGATGTGACAGACTGACCCCGGCCCCTTAAGATGAATCTTGTCCCGAGATTCAGAATGGCTAGCAAGGTGTGGGTGTTGCTGTCGAGGCTAACCCCCTTAAGAAAATTAAACTTGGCATATCCAAGGCTAGTTGATAAACTATATCTTGTTCTTCATCCCTCTAGGATTGTGAGTGTAGTATCGAGTTTTGCACCAACTATCCGAGCTTCTTATTTAATCATCCAGTCTATGCCTACTATTACATCTAAATATTATGAATCCAATATAGTTAAGCTAGTAGGAAAACTATGTGTTCTAAACTCTATGTTCTAATGGTGGCATTTGTTTTGGATAACATAGATGAGTTATAGATAGAAAGACTAGAGAAGTGATATTACCCATAACTATATGAAACACACAATTAGCACACAAGCACACAATCAACACAAACAACACCCAATCCAAAATAGTTTTATTTATGTTTCATAAGTTTTGTTTTAGTGGCATACTATCCACAAAATAGTTTCCTATGACTAATATTCGTTTGGGAGTGAACCTATAATCATAAAAGCAATGGACAGAATTTGTCCTGAAACTACAGCAGTGTTCACGAATTTTTTTGGACACTTAAAATTCATCAGGAATTTTAGCCAATTTTTGTACATATAGTACAGGAAGTTTCGCACCAGACCCTATTTTTCAGATTTTTCCCAGTTACCAAAAAAACATGAAAAATCATACAGTACAGCTAGTTAGCAGAAAACTGCAGCGAAACTATCATGAATTTCTAATCAAAATCTTCATTAACATATTATGGAATCTCACAAAAATATTCCGGAACTTTAAGGTATCAAATAACAAAACCTAAGCATAATAAATCAACTATTAAACAAGTTCATACAAAAATCGATTGCTATATCTAAACGAGATCATATCAAACTATATGGTGGTCATCATCTAACTAGTCTTAATCTTGCACTTTCCTGCACAAGTGGTCATCAACAAGTTTGAAAAAGATGAGATTAGAAAAGATAGATGAAGGATTACAAGAATCTAATAAGTAAAAAATTATGAATTTATTGCTAGAGAGAGCTTTCCTTCTATATTTTAAAAGAGAAGAGTATGAGAATTGAAGTGATAAGAAGATACTAGACAGAAGTGTAAGAAGAGAATAAATAGAATCATATCTTGTTTATAATTTTCATATGGTTTTCCTAATCCATTGCTAGTTCACGATCCTACAGTCAACGCACGGCTGTGATACCATCCTGTAACACCCCCGCCTGATAAGGCTGAGTTCATGTGTATAGTGTCAATCCCTGGATCGGTTCACTGGCACATATAGTACAGATGAATACAAAAGAATTTAACAGTGCATCATAAATAACATATTGATCCAGAATTTGCAATTATTACAATAATGCTTAGTACGCATGCTAGCTCAAATAGTTCAATAGCAAACGGAAGCATAAGTATATATAGTAGACTCCATCTTCAATTGCCCAGAAGCAAAAAAAAGTTGAGTGGAGTATCGCGACCTATTCGATCACTCAGAATCGGAATAATAACCTGCAAAATAAAACATAGCAGCCCCGAAAGGTCAATACTTGGAATGTATGTCAAGTAGAGCTATTAAAGGAGACAATAAACCTAGCATCTACATGCATATTTGGCAAGTGGAGCTGTGGCTATCTTGCATTTGTAAACCGAAGGGGTACGAGGGATCCTGTGCTGCTTGATCTTTTTTATTCTAACGCATCACAGCAACCGATCCATACGAACCGTTCTCGGCCAATCAGAACACAACACGTGGCTCATGATTTGTTTTAAAAACAGAATAGAATCTATTAGATGTTTGATTTTGTAAATTGCATAACTTTCAATCTACACGTCCAAATTTTGCAAATTTTATATCAATGGAATCAGAAAAACAAGTACTTTCCAACCATGCACTTTGTTTAATGAATTGCTTATGTAAAATCATTTGTTTTTGCAGAAACTTGTATAGGCATAATTTGAATATAAAAATTATTCTAGAAATATTTTTATGGTAAAATCTTTAGAAAATGGATTACTTTGAACCTAATGACCTTATAAACCAACTTTTGGATTGAAAAACCTATTCGGTGAAGCCAAAGAATAAATCTTTGAATAAGAGCATTTCTAGTTAAATAAATATTGTTTTATGTGTGAAAAATGCTTTTTGAGTAAAACCTTTGGAAAATGATTTGAATTAAACTCTCTGACCCTAAACACCAAGTTTTTGGAATTAAAAATATATTTGGTGAACCCTATAAAATTATTGCTTTACTAAAAGGCATTTCCAACAACATAAAATATTGCATTGGTATAAAAATGGTTTATAAGTAAAACTATTTGAAAATGGTTTTAAGATTTAACACTTGACCATAAAACACTAACATTTGTGTTTAAAAATGTATTTGTCAAACACTAGAAAATATTACTTTGGTTAGAACCATTTCTAGCAAAACAAAAATGATTTAAAGTAGCCATTTTCACTAACTTGAATTAAAATGGTTTTGCCACTTTTATAAATGGCCAATAGGTGTTTTAAAGAGTTTATGACCTATTAGAAACCACCTTTCCAAATAAAACAATCTCTGGCATGCTTGCATGCATTGCTTTTTTTTTATTATTCTATGTGATGAATTGCTTGAATGGTAGATTGAATTGTGCCTTGCTTGATTGAATTGTAGTGAACTTTTGAGAGTGTGACTAATGCAAGATCAAGAAGTGAACCTATATTATCTACCAAAAAGGCAAGTGATGCTTCATACTTTTTTCCCATTATTTTCACTATGCATTAGTGATATTTCTAAGTAGGACTTGCATGGAATTTTGCTAAGTATAAACTATGCCATGGGAAATCCTAGTAGATGAAACCTTAGTAGAATTTTTCTAAGTCTAAGATTCCTACTACTATCATGCTTAGCCTAGCTAGTAGAAAACAAGGGTAGATTATATTCATGCTATGAAATCTTTCTAAGTCAAGGACTTGTGTTTTGTTTAATAAAACAACTATGTGAATGAATCACCTGGGTGGAATGGAAAGAAAGGTTTGTGTGGAGTGGTTACACAAGTCCAGTATACTAGGGAAAACTTGGGCTTCACCAAGTCCTTTATACTGGGGAAAACTTGGTATCTCACTTGTGGAAAGCCACCCAGGAACAAAGAGATTTGAGATGTCAAATGTTGAGACGCTTCAAGTGCAGCCACTTGGCATTATGGGCTCTGCCTAGATCATATAGGTTGCAATAACTTAGCCAAATGGACAGTAGGTGGTAGGGGATGATAGGTTGGAGCGCGTCCATTCTGGTCTAAGGGAAGGCTTCTGAAAGGTCTTGTCTTGGTGAAAATCAAGTCTTGTGGGGAAAGTGCACCACCTCTGTAGAGTGTAAAATCTAAGTACTTAGTCGTGTCCCTGGCAATGGAAAATTTGAGCATCAAGACATGGAAGCTATCAAGAATATCCTCATCCCAATTTCTAATTTAAAAACTTGTGGTTGAACAAGGGTTAAAGGATCACCAATTTATATTGGATATGCCTTGGGTGATTTTGACAAATAAAAACTTAGTGTTTTCAAAATGATAAGGAAAATCTATTTTGAGCAAAGCAATCCTAAGCTCCACTTAGACAAATGCATATAGATGATATACTCCACTATACTACCATATTATCACTTGCCAATACAATTCAAATGTATTGACCCTTGTGGCTGTAACTTATGATGTTTGTCAACACCCGGATTTTTCAATCCTATATGCCTGTTATGCCATACATTGCAATCCCAGGATTACCATTTTTGCGAGACATAACAGAATTGGATACCATAGTACTTCTATATGCCTGATATGCCTGTTATGCCATCCATTGCAAACGATACATAAGTTCTTACACCAATAGGGATCTCATGATCCAGTTCTTAATACAACATCAAGCAGCAGAATACGTAGTAATAACGGTAGCGTATGCGAAGCTCCATCTTCGAGATCACAGGCAATGCTGACGATGGGAGATGATCCTAGTTGTCGTAACCTTCCTGGGGTCCATCTTCCAGGTACTCCTCTTCATAGTCTGGCCATGGGAATAGCCAGGGACAAAGCCATGAGTACTCTTTAATTACTCGCAAACTAATACTAACAGGTAAAGGGGTTTTTGTGGATAATAGGACACTAGGCTCTAGGGTTGTTTTGCAAAAGCCAGATTTATCTCTACCAAATTCTGAGGCTAGTCATAATTTTATAACTCCTACGTGGGATCTTGTAACTCAGGTCACAACTCTGTTGTGGTCAAGTCAAAGTCTCAATTCATTTCACAAGTCATTTTGAAAAGTCTGACGGGGAACAGATGGCACTCAATCTGTCCATAATCATGACGCGGCTATTCGAATAGTTTGACACTCTGCAGAGATTGTACACTTTCACCACAACATTTGATACATCCGTCAGGAACAAATCCTGAACTCACCATACTCAGTATGCGGATAATCAATCCCAACCTTTCAATTACACGCCCTAGTATAAGCACCTCTCCTGTGAGTTTGGCCTCCCAACCATGACCAGCTCTCATCTTAGGTACTGCACAGGTGGACAATCTTCACGAGGTAGCCTCAGCTCAAACCTTGGCCGTGAGGGAACTAATACTAAGGATTATAAGTTTCCAGTCAAGCCCTACCCAATATTCGGGTATTGTGGTTGTACGCTAAATTGGAATGGTATCGCATCCACACAACCATCAGTTTTAAAAAGGGCTAAGGCTCATGCCTCAACATTTTTATCACCAGAATCCTTAAGGGTTCGGAAACACATGTCCAAAAGATTTCAGTAGAATGATCCATCATTCCAAGGTTTTCATAACCATTTTTCCACCAAGTATTCCCATCTAAAGTTGATCAAATTTTATGCTTAGCACTAGCATCTAAGGTAGGGGGTAGTACTGATGATGGGGTAGTAACTAGTGGAGTTTAAACTAAGTCCAACCTTATATCTTAGGCTGATATCAAGGTTTCTAGCTTAGGCAAAATTTAATGCTCTTTATGCAACTTTCAGGACCTTTCCAGTATCTAAAAGTTACTTAAGTCAAATCTAAGTTGAGGCTTTGCTAAAGAAATAAAGTAAGGATCTTGCAAGTAAAACTAGGATTGGTTTATCAAGTGGGTATGATCTCATAGGCTTAAAGCATATGATAGGCATAGTAACAAGTAGGGGTTTGTTGCATCAGTAGGGTAATCTTGCAAGGGTTAGCTTGCATCAATGTCAATATAAGCTTGCTAAATTGCAAGTGTTAGCTTGCAAGGTTAATATCTTGCTCATTCACTAGTAGTATTAGGCTTGCCTTGTGCAGAGCAGTGGTTGAAGTTCTCCTCGGCTTCTTCTTCGTAGTATCCTACTTCCTCCTCGTAGCCTTGGTCGGTACTAGCGTCTATGAATAAATACGAGGTACATAATCACCAAACAATACTTAACTACTTGCAATCATCACACACAAGGGTCTTATAGATTATCTAACATCATCTCTAACCTTACAAGGTTAAGGCTTGATTTGATTCTTTTTATTGTTAGAAAAGTAATTTCTACTCATTGAAAAACTACTTAAGATTTATATTCTCCAAACCAAACATGGGATCATGTTGACACATGTCATCACCACATATTGTAGTCTATGGTAATGTCATTTAAAGTGGTTTCACAATTTAATAAGGTTTTACCCTTTTATTTTAATTAATTAAAGTGGCTAGAAATGCTTATGTAGCATTCTTTTATTACTTGAACATTATTTCTGCAAGTAAACCTATATATTTTTATATATTCTGAAAGGTATGGTTAAATGTGATTTTTGAGAGTTGGAATCAACTCAAAAGCTTTTATGGTTTAAATTTGAAAAATGTTTGAATGCAGAAAATCTTCTGCCTTTTATTTTTACTATGGGTGATCTACAGATCCAAATGACTTGAATCCAACGGGATTGGATTCAGCATTCACAGAGCTTTCCAACAAAATTGGTTTCATTCAATTTGGTGCGCTGAATCGATCTGGGTTGATTTTTGAAGTTGGGTACAGAATTGTGTTTGAATTTAAAAAGAAAAAGGTTTAATTTGAATCATGGCAAGGAAAAATTATCGGGCCGCTGCTAAGCGCAGTGCTCAGCTGGATGCTTAAGTGGGTGTCCCCACTCGCCGTGACACGGGCTGGGCGGGCGGTATGGGGCAACGTGGATCGTTCGATCTAGTTCTAATCCAACGGCTGGGGGTCATCGTCGACGCGAGACAACTCCGGTGAGAACGAAACCTAGCGCGGCCAGTGAGGGGTGCTGGGGGCTCACCGGGGTACGGGCGAGGGTCGGCGAGGCGGGCGAACGACGAAGTCGACGATGGCGAATCTCCTGGTACTGGTGGCTTCTCCTGGGCGGCTCCAATCGCTGGCTCCCTTCTTCTCCAGAGGCGGGGGGCTTCGGTGAAATTCCGGCGGGGTGGTGCTCGCCTTGATCTGAGAACGGTGTGGCACGATCAGTGAGGAGAGGGGAGTGAGATGGTGTGAAGAATTCGTGCAGGGGTGGCCTCTATTTATAGTCGAGCGAGGGGACCGTCGGGGCGCACGGTGAGCTCGTCGGGGACGAGGTTACAGGAGGCTAAAGGCATGGGAAAGGGTAGGGGACGGTGCGGTGTCTCCTGGCGATGCTCAACGACATGGTCTCGAGGCATGGGGTGGTGCGGCTTGGTCTGGAACGGGCGATGCTCTACGCGGCAGAGGCGGCGTCTTCGACGGCGGGTGGTGGCTGTATGGCACGGGGCGGCAAACGGGGATGTCTGGCGGTCTCCTGGGCGGCAAACGGGGATGTCTGGCGGTCTTCTGGGTCGGTGGTGATCGAGGGTGGTGCTCTGGCGCGCGCTCGGCATGCTCTTTGGCGGTCTGGGCGCGGCTTGTGCGCGTGGTCCAGGTCTTGGCAACGCTCGCGTCTGGGACAGGGAGTGGCGGTGGATGGTGGGCTGCCTCCCAGACATGCTGGCTAGGCTTGCTGCTGCTCCTAGCTTGCTGTCGACTATGGGGTGGCAAGAGGGTGCTCGGCTATTCACCATTGATGACAATGGCAAGCTTACAGTGGTGCTAGTTCCTGGCTAATCTTCCTAGATGATCTACTGAATTGTGTGTGAGCTAAATGGGGAACCAGTTAGGCAAGAATCACTGCTCACAATAGTGTTTGATGTTGCTTGATTTGTGTCTGCAACCTGTTTGATGAAATGGCCGCATGAAATCAAGTTTTGAATTTTGAAATGAATTTTGGTGGGTTTTCTAGATTGGTGCTGGTGAGTCTGCAGATGCTTGGGTTTTGAAAGTTGAGCTTGTTTGAGTGGTTTTTGAATAAGTGGGATCTTCCCATATGATAAAGATTCAATTTTTAATTGTCATTTAAACTATGCATTTGAAAGTTTTGGATGATCACAAGGTGGGCCTTGATACCTTGTTATGAGTACATTCAAGGGGTGCAAAGATCCAGAAAAGTTTATGTTAGGTTTTGAAAGTTTGAGACAGCCAAAGTAGGCATGAGAGTTAAATTGGTCAAAGTGACCATTCATTTAATATATGTGTTTTGATTTACTTGTCTTTAGGAAGAGTGTGGGAAATGTTTTAGATGATGTTTATTTCACCTAAGAAACATTTTACAAGCAATGAAACAAACAAACAAGGTGGGTTTAAAAGAATTAAAAATCAATGCATACACATATGCATGCATTCATAATTTTATTTAGAAAGTTTTTGTTAACCCTAAATGTGAGGATTAGAATTTGATGATCCAAGTTTAGTATTTTTGGGATGTTGCAATGTTGTAGGTTTGTTTGATGTTAGTGAAGTGTGTTGATTAGGATTACAAGTCTACAACCAAAATGATTGCCTGTGGCACCTTGAAGATGAAGGACTCCATGCTATATAGATATTTCTGCTGCATTGTAATGTGATAGCCAAATGAGCTATGTAAGATGTAATATAATATTTTATTCCTGGTTATAAAGTTGTATTATGACCTTTGTTTCTTGATATTACATCTTAACTATGGATGCTAGCTATTGATCCAGGGACTAGCATTGTAAAAACATGGACCTCTACCTTATTAAAGGTTGGGACCTCTACATCCCATGAGAGATCTTAAGCTTTATTGCACGGCCGGGAGTATGTTCCCGTTCAAACTTCCATGGTTTGAGTCCCAACCTAAGATCCAAGCCAATCACTGCCCTCTCCGCGACCTCATATGTCTAAACGATCCTTCGGGGCTGGCTCACCTCCATTAAGCCCCCTTTCGGGCAGGCTAAAAACCTGATGACTTCCCGAAGACTCTATGACCTGGTGATGCTCGAACAAGTACCATATTAAATGGACTATACCCCTAAACACAATTCATAGATAATCTAGACACCAAAAGTGTGGGGCGTAAGGGTGCCCACCCATATGTTGGATCCGCACAAGGAATCACAACGTCACGTTAAGGTCGTCTTGCCTCCTTACGAGAGGAAAAGGATACAGCTGACTTCTCCGTCCCATTCCAAATCTCATGGTTAACGCGTTATATACGGCGCAAGAATCACTAGCGACATTGTTTGTTAAGTCCTAGATGATATATTCATGAGAAGTGGTATTCCAACTTCCATATTTAATAGATTAGCTGATCACCCTGGATCAGTAACCAATAGTTCACATTATTATCAAAAATAATGTTTTCTAACCTTTTTGGAATGCAGGTGATGACAACACTTGATTTGCAAAATACTTTACAAGATTATGCACTCATGGTCTTCGACACAATATAAGATCCAATTTCTGAAATTAGCATCATTGGTCTGGTAAGGACTAATGTTTAAAGAAGCAAAATGCTCTGATGCATAAGTAATGTAATGCACTTTATAAACGTGAATCCCGGGGATAATGTTGATCTAGGGTTTGCAAATTGAAAATGATTACTGTTAGAATGTGTTTTCCTTTTAGATAAGTTTCATATTGGTGCTTCTTATTAGGGCTTGTGATTGTGTGTGAAACAACATGTAATTATAATATCACAAAAAAATGAGATAGACATAAATGTGAAATGCTACTCAAGATTGCTTATACTATAATTATTTATCTTCAATTTTTTACTTTACAAGTAATGTTACTTATAAAGAACTTAAGTGTTATCAATCCTAAGTATACTAGTAAAGTATGAAGTAATGTGATTGCAATTAATTGTCATATGTTGACTTAAGTGGCAAAACGAATAACTTTTGAAGAAAATATTTCTTTATTAAGGTTTAACCAATCCTGATAGCTTTTAGAATATGATTGATGTTGTTTATGCTTGCTTAAATAGTCTAGACTTGAGATGCTTTATAACTTAACTATAACAGACCAAAGTTAACTATAAAACACATAGATGGACTTAAGGTATATTGCTTATGTTATTTGTACCTTGTGTACTTTACAATGTTTCCTTAAAGTTACTTAAGAATAGTTATACTTTTATTTGGTGTAGTGGTTTCTTGATTTCTATAATGGAATAGAATCATTTATCTTTTGTGAATGAATGATTATAATTGGTAATCAGGGAAATAACATTACTTAACTACTTTTGGTTTCACTATAGGATTTTTATTTGTTTATAAACTTGTGGTTGAGGTAACTAAAAAGGTTTTATTTAATCCCAAATTATTCTTGAAGGTTTTATACTTTATATAGATCTTTTTAGAAACTAGACTACACATATGGTTTAATGATAATTCAATAAAATTGTATTGAAAATGTATTAAACCATTTTGACTTTATAATATCAATATTTAGGACTCATACTATTTATTTTTATGATTAATAGATAATAAGATATGATTTTTATAAGATTTATTTCTTTATACATACTTAATAAATACTAAATATTTAATTAGATGAAATAATAATACATGATTATAGATTTAAATTATAGTTCTCATTTTTCTAAGACTTTTGGTATTTTATTTGTATTTTTATAATTATCAATTTTTAAAATATGAATTATCCAAGTTTTATTACTTATAAAATCTTTATTAAATAATAATTATTTAAAATGTTTACATAATAATGTTTGATAATAATTTAATGTTATAGATTTTATTTTTCTGAAAATTTTCATATATTACACATATTTTCTGATTTATAAATCAAAAGTTATTAAATTTACAATATTTAATCATTTTATTTCTTTTCTGGAATATTGATATTTGAATTTATATTGTTTTAGTTATTTCCTAAACAGGCACTGACTTTTTATACTGCAAACCCACCTATCCCCAGTCACTGACTATTGGGCCCTAGGACACGTCACACTCCACCTCAACGAAGACTGGTCAACCCTACAGACACTATGCAAGCATGATGTCGCTGTGACGTCATCTCGCCGGTGATGATCAGGTGGCTAGCAACGGCGATGATCTAGTGGAGTTTGGCATACGCGGTTGTTACAGTTCGAAAGAGCACATGCCGAGGAACCTATTAGCAGCGGCGCCGCCCGGATATGGTCACCGGGGGATGGCCGACGGCGAGCGTTTGTGGCGGTACAGTCGGAATCCTCGGGGGTCGATGGCTACGACATGCGTGCAACGAATCGGACAGGACCAAGAGGATCAGAGGCTCACCAGGAGCACGATGAAGGGCTCGACGAGTCTGGAGGTGGTCGGGAGCGATCTAATCATCGACGATGATTTTTGTCGGAGTCGGAGAAGATGGTCTCGATTCGGTCGACTCTGTGCATCTCGGATCGATTCCTTCCTCTAGGATGACGAGGGCGATGACACGGAGCTCATAGAATCCTCGGACGGCTCCGTGGTGGTCTCTGGACGGCGGTGTGCATCTTGAAGCTAGGGTTTGGCCTCTGAGAGGAAACAGAGAGGGAGAGGAGAGATAGGGGAAGGTATGGCGTGCAGGGTTTCTCCACGCGACGCTGTCGTCCTCTTATAGAGCTTCTAGAGCGGCGGCGCGCATTTTGACACTCGCCGACGACAAGGGCGTGGCCACCGAGCTACTTGCAGCATCGAAAGGTCGAAGACAACGCGAGAAAGACGACGAACCGATACGGGCTGGGTTGGGCTATTGCTGGGCCGATGTGGGCAGTGTTCGGGCTGCTTGCGGCGACGAGTAAGTGAGAGGGGAGATGGGCCATGGGCCAGAATTGACTGCTGCCTCTACTTCTTTTATTTTTTTTTCTTGTTCTCACTTTTTCCTATTTTCTGTTTTGTTTTCAGGTTTGAATATTACACATTTGATTGAAATTTATTTATAGAATTTATTTTCTAGATAATTACAGTATATAAAAATGTATTTCAAATTCTGGTATGAATTTAGTATTTTGATAGCATACATAATTTGTTATTTTCTAACTTTATAATTATAGAGTTATTATCTTATTAAATAGAATAAGTAGGATTTAGGGTTTTTAGTATTTGTTTAAGATCTAAAAAAAATTAACTATAACATTATTTTTACTCTTATTTGGAGTAATGAAGTTTTAAAATGTTTAGTGATAGTCATAGGGTTTATTTTTATGTATTTAATCACATAGTAAAGTATAGGGTGGTTTATAACTATTGTATCCCCACTTATTCCATGCTCATATGGAATGAGTGGTTAGAGAAATGTATCAAGGAATTTGCCTAATGAATATAGATTGAATATTTATGAGGTGTTGATGATAAAACTCATTAATAAATTTAGGGTTCTGAATTGTAATTGCTTACCCTAGGTTTTAGGGTACTTACTATATTTATATTCTTTTGTTAATGTGAATAAATATTAATGACTAAACATATTGTCTTTATGTTTGTGATCTTTAATGATATCACCCTTTAAATCAGAAAGTTATTTTCTAGAATGTCTTATGGAAAATAATTGATAAATATAACTCCTAAGCACATATGGTTATGATAATTGGAAATAAGAAAGATGTGCTTAAGTGATTTGCTATAGAAAAATATTCCTATAAGCCATTGTAGAAATAAGATGATAGATCAATCATAGAAAGTGGATATTATGTTTGGTTCTAGATTTAGGGTTTAGCGTTTACCAAGAATTCCCATCCTCCATAATTCACAATCCTAGACTTCTAATTAAGGAATTCCTTTCCTAGATATACTACTCCTTCATATCCATCCTCATGTGCTGACATGATGAGCGTTACTTCACAAGAATATCCTTATCCACCTTTTATTCTTATAAATCCATTTATAAATCCAATGAGCTTGACACTAAAGCTTTTCATAATATTCTCATATCCATACTTGGTTATATCAAATTCTCTACTGGTGATAACCTCCAATCCAACAAGTAGTTACTTCACACTCTTCCTTAATCATTCATTACCAACATTACTCTAATAGATTTATATATCAAATTCTACTCTCCTCAAAATCTTACTATCCTTTAAGAGGAATAATATTACTTCAATAACTTCATGCTACTCTAGCTTCATCTTAGTCATACTATCTTATATCTACTTAACTCCAATATCTTATACTCAAACATCACATTATATCATGGTGTCTTGTCATGGCTAACCTAGAATAACATATCTATACTAGGGTTCAATCATGTTCTATCCACCAATGTCACTTATACATGATATAACCATTCAATCTTGGTGACTAAAGCATGATCATCCCTTTCCTTTTATCCTTTATGGTTTAGGTTTCTAGTTGGATAATCAAGGTCTCATCAATAACACATTACAGTTGTATTAAAATTATCTACTTAGTTTCTCTATTGGATTAAGGGATGTTATTCATAGATTATGCTTACTTAATTCAATAGGATTACTCCTTGGTATCTATCTTCAATGTTCTTCCTTATAATATTCTTTGTTACCATATAATTATATCCTCCATATAACTCTTCTATCATTTAGGAGTGAATTAACTCCATCAATTTATCACATTGATCTTATTCTTTTCCAACCCTCCCATCATATAAATGATATTTAAATCTCGCATTACCACCTACCTCCTCTTACTTCTTTCTTTATAGGTCTTGAATGAATGCTATGATATGGACAAGAGTTGATAGGTCAAGAATTGGTGAATCAATAGTTGATTACTCAACGTTGATGAACAGCAGATATTAGAATATGATTCCAATAGGAATGGTAAAGATTGATATGGATAGAAAGATACATGGTGAATGATCTTGACTTGATTTCCTTGCTACTTAATCTCACTAAAGGGTTAAGGTCAGGTATTACCATGATACTCATGGTATAAGTAGATGAGATTAAGATAGATCAATATTTAGTTGTTACATTCTTGTTACTTAAGTTATATTCATAGCTTGAGATTCATGAGTTGTGTAATGAATACTAGGATATGATTACTTAAGGATCAAATATAAATCATTAAGTAATGTATTAGGGTTTAACTTTTATTCATTTGATCTACCCTTAGATAAAATCTCCATTACCCAAAATAAGGTTTTAACAAAGGTCATATTGAAACTTATCGCAGTCAACTTGATGATCTACTTCAATTCCATCAAGTTAAGAGAACCCTCAATCACTTTGGGACAAGTTTTGTTCAAAGGCGCGAAAATTATTCGGATTTTCCATTCATGGATGCAATGCACACATTTGGGTTCATCTTATTTCTAAGATCTAATGCCGGGATGTTACACAAAGATATCAGAGTAAGTCTTTCTGATTTCCAAAACGCAAACCAATTCCTTTTGCATCGGCACCAGAACCTATGGATGCAGAGGATTGGCTGATGGATGCAGAAAGGAATCTTAGAACAGTAGGATGAAATGATGAGGAGAAGTTACGTTATGCAACATTTCTCTATCCGGATCTGCCACAAATTGGTGGGAGAATCAATTAGCTATGCACACACCGGAAGAGATATTCACTTGGGAAGAATTCAAGAAAAAGTTTTGTGAGTACCATGTTCCAGAGAGCATTATCGAATTTAAGAGGAGAGAATTCAAGGACTTACGACAAGATGATGAAACCGTGATGAAATATATTAACAAGTTTAGTCATTATCTTGTTATGCAGTTGATGAGGTAAATACGGAGAAGTGCAAGAAAAGGACTAAACCCTTATATGAAGATGAAAATACGAGGGGCTGCAACACGATGTTTCCAAGAGCTGGTTTATGTAGCAATTACTTTTGAGGATGATTACAAGATGCTAGTGGAAGAGAGGAAGAAGTTAGCCAAGAAAAGAGTTATAAGGGAACCAAAGAAGATTCAATCTATTAAGTCAACATAAAACTTAAGTTTTATACCTAGATTCATATTCACAAGTGGTACATCAAAGCATGAGGCATCAAAACGAAAGAAAAAATCATATTCAATAAGTTTGGAGCTCCAGGTCACATACGGAGGAATTGTTGGAAGACCGAAAAGGTATGCTATAGGTGTGGTTTGGGAGGACATAAGAGATCTGATTGTCCTAACAAGTTAGTTACTCGAGGAGTAAAATCACCATCAAGAGGTGGAAACTTCGGATGGAACAACATAAACAAGGATATGATAGGTATGTTTAGCATCAGTAGTACTTCGTCAATAATGCCGTACAAAGTCAAAACTCATAACATGGATCATTGGGAGGAAGTCTAAATTTAGCACTAGTCATTAACCATAGATAAATCAAGGTTGATAATAAACTCAAGGAGTGTGGAGTTTATTAAAAAACTTCACCTTGGGAAGACAACATATCGGGAGGAAAGAAGAAAACTCAAGACGAGCCTATCGGAAACCTTCATGAACAAGAAAACACAAAATTCAGAACGAAGTTTAATTTAAGGTGGGACGCTTGTAACATCCCAACATTTAGGACTAAACGAAGGGTAGATTTAGGATTTTGTGCATCTGCATGCATGCATCTAAAAATCCAGGTAAACTTTTTGCCAAATTAAAAGACTAGAGTGATCAGAGTTCTCTCACTCTAATGAATTAGGGATAACTTAAGAGTTGTTTCCTTTAGAATTAGTCTGTTAGGACTATTCTGTTTTATTACTTCAAGCTTTTACCTTATCAAGCTTTAGACATTCTATTATTATCACCTTAATTACTTCTTCAACTTCCTTATATTAATTGCCTTAAGGTTTGATTACTACTACCTTGAGGTACACTTTGATCTTTCCTCCAGACATACTTCCAAAAATACTTCAATAATAATGACTCCTTTTAACCTTATGAAAATAAGGCTTAAGTTGTCATAGGATAGTATTTCTTCTCCAACCTTTACTTGGAATTTGGATAATAGTACTTCCATTTACTGTTTACTCTCCCACTTAGGGTTTACTAATGGCCTCTGAACTTGTAACATCCCAAAAATCATGATTTCAAAGTTTGCATATCATCCATGCATTCATAATCATTTTAGGTTCATTTTCAAAGTCATTACAAAAATAGAATCATTTGAATGTCTATTATTTTATGTAAGCAAGGCATTGGCCCAATGCTACTCTCTAATATGAGATATTTGTTTTAAAACCCAAGATATTTGATCCTATGATTGATTGATGTTTTCCAAAGCTTGGACAAAGATTTCAAAACCAAGAAACAAATTTAAAACCATTTTTATGTCTTTACTAAGCAATTGGTAAAAACATTGTTTATTTTAAAATTCCAATGTGCCAAATTATTTTCAAGTGTACAACATTGTTCTGGAACCATTTGGGTACAAATTTCACTTTAATAAAATCCAGAAAGTATTTGAATTCAAACACATTTGAAACTCATTTGAATTTAGTTCCTGGAAAATCAAACAGAAAATGAAAAAAATAAAAGAATTGGTAAAAGTCCAGCGCTGCTAAACTAGCCCAATACCAGAACCGGCCCAAAATCCCACCCTGGCCATTCCCCCTCTGCTCCATCTCTCACCCACGCAGAACCAACCCCCAGACACTGACCAGTGGACCTCTCCACGTCATGGTCGTCTTCCCCAAAATCCCGCGCGAGAACACGTTGTTGCCGGCCGTTTCCTCCTCTTCACTGCCGTGATCAATTGCATTGATTCACCGCGAGATTTTCGTCCCTGCTCTGGCTATTTAATCACCACCTCGCCGCGGTCCTTTCCCCCCAAACACCCACACCCAGTCGCCACCAGGCTGCCCATATTTCACCAAACTCCGCTGCGGTACCGACGAACTCCGGCAGTGAATTCCGGTGAGTTCCAAGCGCCCCTCGCCTTTTGCTTGACCCTGTCGAGTTCGCCATGTCTCTGAGCTTCTCCTAATGTCTTTGGTTTGCCCGCGCATGACCCAGGTCGCCGTCCCCGACCACCTCAGCAAGCGACAGAGCCGCCGCCTAACTCCGGTGAACGATTTAGGTAAAACCCGACCACCCCTTACCTTCTCTCTAACCCTATCTTGATCGCCAGATCATTGTGCACACCCTGATGTCTTTGGTTTGTATTAGGGCGGTCCATATCATCGGCAACATCGTCGTCTGCAAGAACCCGATGTCGCCAGCAACTCCGACGAGCCCCAGCGACCTCCACAGCACGCCCCCGTCCACACTAGTGAGTCGTTGAGCATCAGCGCGATCTCGTGAGTCTGGTAAGCATCTCGACCAACCCCATCCCCCTCCGTAGCCGATGGAACACCGCTAATAGTGCATCGTCGTCGCGCCGCCGTCGCTAGCACCGCCCATCCATTGTCGCATGCTTGGCAACCATTGGATCTGGATCCATCACATAGGAATAGATCTCTTATCGAAGGGGTACGTTTAGATCTGGCCGTGCATTTTCACTTAGATCGTGCGACCCCCGTTGATCGATCCGGACAAACCGGTACGATCCAATCAGAACACGCCGCGTGGCCTGTGTTTAAATTTAAAAACAGAATTTAGATCTATTAGATGTACAAACTTGTAAAATTCATAACTTTTGATCCACATGTTCACATTTTATAAATTTTATATCATTGGAATCAGGAGAAACAATTCTATTCAACCATGCAATGTGTTTAATGTTTTGCTTCTATAAAATAGATTATTTTTGCAGAGACATTTATAGGCTCATTTTGAGTATAGAAATTATTTGAAAAATGATTTAAAGACTAAATAAAATTTAGTTAGTGTCTTTTTGTCTTGTTTATGAATCAGTACTGTATACTTGTCTTGTTTGGTGTAGAAAATAATCACATGGCATCTTGCATGCATTCATATATTTTTGCTTGTATGTTTTGATATGTGAATTTGGTGCCACTATTTTATGTGTAGATTTTGGGGCTAATAGTGATTGTGGTTGTGAAGATTGTTGCTACTCCCCCAATTACCAAGGCAAGTGGTGCTTCATATTTTTGTCCCAATATTTTTCCTATGCATTAGAAATATTTTGTATAGGACTTGCATGAATATTTTGCTAAGCATCTATATGCTATGCTTGGGAAGGCCCATTTATATGGTTTACCTTGTGTATCTCACTTGTGCATTGACACCCAGGAACAAAGGGATTTGAGATGACAAATGTTAAGAAGCTTCTAGTGCAGCCACATGGCATTATGGGCTCTGCCTGGATCATATAGGTTGCAATAACTTAGCCAAATGGACAGTTGGTGGTAGGGGATTGATAGGTTTGGAGCGCGTCCATTTTGGTCTAAGGGAAGGCTTCTGAAAGGTCCTGTCTTGGTGAAAATCAAGTCTTGTGGGGAAAGTGCACAACCTCTGCAGATGGAATAAACTAAGTACTTAGCCGTGTCCCCGGTAATGTACTACTTGAGCATCAAGACATGGAAGCTATCAAGAATCCCCTCATCCCAATTTTTATAAGTTAAAACTTGTGGTTGAACAAGGGTGAAGGTTCACCAATTTATATTGGTGGTTCCTTGGGAAAGTTTTTGCCAAACAAAAACTTAGTGTTTTCAACTAATAGGTAAAACCTATTTTGAGCAAAGCAAGCCTAAGCTACAGTTAGACAAATTCATGTAGTAACTAGATGTTAATATTCTACTAAGGTATCACTTGCCAATACTATTCCAATGTATTGACCCACTGTGGCTGTAACTTGTGATGTTGCAGGTTACTCTGATGATGATTAGGGGTTATGAGTCTACACTCAACATGCTTGCCTATGGCGCATGAAGATGAAGACTTCTATTTTCTATTTTATATTGTTAAGTTAAACTCTTGTACTAGTCTATGGCTAAGGAGTTGTAAAATACTATGTTATCTCTGGAATGACGATGTAATAATGACCTTTGTTTATGTGTACTTCATCTTAAACTGTGGATGCTAGCATTGATCCAGGTACTGGCATTGCAATCACAGGGATCCTTACCTTTATAAGGGTGGGATCTTACAGATGGTATCAGAGCACTGTGTTGCCTGTAGGATTATAACCCTAGGATTGGATTAGAAACCACTAAGGAAAAAATTTCATTAATTTCCACACTTGTCTTTTTATTGTTGTAACCTTTTGTAATCTTCTTTCTCATCTCTATTTGTATATGAACTCCATCAACGAAGCCGTGAGTAAGGGACCACTCATGACCATGACCTTGGAGTGTGAGACAGAATTTCCCAAGGCCCTCAAGGACCTCATGGTTGCCATGGGGATACATGGTGCAGCAGAGTACAAAGGTTTTCCCGTGATGGATGAAGGAGTGGAGTACTGGTGGGTGCAACTTCACTTGTACAAAAACAAGGAAGAAAACCACAAGTTATCAGGATTCTGCATGGTCACCAACTCAGTAATGCACACCACATTCTTTGACTCTACAAGAGATGCAGCTTGGAAGGCCATCAAGGAGCTTGGTGATAGACTCAAGTGCAGAATGGTTAACACCCAAAATGACCTTAGGGAAGAAAAGAAGCATACCCAAGAGTTAGAGGCTACCAACCAACGTTTAAGAGAGGACATCATAGACTTAGCAATGGAGTCATGTGATCAGGATCGACGGATTGCCTCTAGGGATGCCCTATTATCCAACTTGGCAACTGAGATGGGATTGTAATGTACTTCGTTAGTTGGACCACCACATCTATCGTTTTATTTCCAAAAAAATTTCTAAGTTATGTTGAACCTATTATGCTTGTAATGAACTTATGTATGCCATGACTTGTGTGTTTGTTGCAATGATATGCTTGTGATATTCTGTCTTGTGATTTTTCTCTATTGATGTTGATTCTAACTTTTCTCTATCTTATAAAATAGATGCCTAATGTTACTATCATCACGGCTGAAGAGTTCAAGGGAACTCTTTTGGCACTCGTCTTATTGAGCTCACTAGCGTGCTCAACCTTCTGCTCCCTAGCATCATGATGCTTCCCCTCACCAAGTTTGAGAGCTAGGACAGGAAATTCAAGAGCCAGGAGAACAGAGTCCAAGATCGGAACAAGAAGATCCGGGAGATGAAGGAAGAGCTAGAGACCAAGTACTTCGAGCTCGAGCATCAGGGTGTGATTGAGAGACTTCGTTCACAAAAGAGGGCTCTTAAGACCAAGATAGAGGCCTTGACTACCAATGTCGAGGAATACAAGACCGCTATGGAGAATGCAGGTCTTACACTTGTTGATGAGGAGGTTGATGCAGAGGAGTAGTGATGACTACTCATTTATCTTTCATTTATCATGCTTATGATTATTGAGTCGCAATGACCATCCAACATGTGGGTGGCTTGCTATGGTGTGTTTGCTTTTCAAACTTGTTGTTTATGTCATTGAACTTTATGTTATTTTGATGCTTGTTTTGGTGATTGTCTATGTGATGTATTGTGCATGATAAGCATCTCTGGGTATCTCATTCTTATCCTTATGAAAACCACAGATGCCTCCTCGATGTGTCAACCCCAACCCAAACAACAACAATGTCACCCCCGAGATGCAGCAGCTGATGACAGCACAGGCACAACTGATGCAGATGATGACCACTTTTATGCAGAATCGGAATAACAACAACAAAAACAACAAAAACAACAACAATTAGAACAATCCACTAGGATTTGACATGCTCACCAGATTCCTAAGACTGAGTTCTGAAAAGTTCTCAGGAACTACTGATCCCATGGTGGCCAATGATTGGCTACGTTCGGTGAACAAGGATTTGGTAACTCTCGGCTGCACTGACGAAGAGAAAGTCAGGTTTGCAGCACATCTGTTGGAAGGACCAGTAGCCACTTGGTGGGATAACTTCCAGATCACCACTCCCATTGCGGATGTGACATGGGCTATCTTTGAAGATGTATTCCGTACAGCTCACATCTCATCCAGAGTGATGAGTTTGAAGAAGAAGGAGTTCCATAACTCAAGCAAAGCACCGTTAGGTGGCTGAATATATTGAGGAGTTCAACAATCTGGCGCGATATGCACCGGATGAAGTTGATACTGATGCCAAGAGGAAAGAGAAGTTCCTCGAAGGACTAAATGATGAACTGAATCTGCAGTTATCTGTGGCCTATGTCCCCACCTACCAATCACTTTGTGACAAGGCTACCATCTTGGAGAACTAGATGAAACAAGTTGAAAGTAGAAAGAGGAAGCACAGCTCTGACAAGCATAACTTGGGATTGTCTCACAAGCGTTCCCATCGTGATGACAGTGGGAGTTCTGGATCCCACAAGCATGGAAAGTACAACAGCCACCACAACCACAACCTCCATCATGACAACAAGCATCACCGTGGTCATGATAATGACAAGTACAAGAACCACAAGAGTGGACACAAGAGTCACCACAGTGGAGGTGGAAGTGGAAGTGACAGTCAGCCTGCAAAGAGGGATATCAGTCAGGTTGAATGTTTTAAGTGTAAGAAGCTGGGGCATTATGCAAATGAATGCCCATAAAAGAAAGTTGAAGGAACCAACAAGCCCAAACCTTTCCAGAAGGGACAAGTGAACCACATCAATGTGGAAGAAATTTATGAGGAGTCCGATGCTGTGGCTGGTAAGTTCAAACTCAATTCTATTCCAGCACTTGTTCTTTTTGATACTGGTGCATCACATTCATTCATATCAAAAGCATTTGTTGATAGAAATGGATTTTCAACTGAAAATATTGGGTGTCCAATAAAAGTAAGTTCTCCCGGTGGAGATATGATAGTAAGTCTTGGATGTCGTGATCTAGTGATAGAGTTTAGAAAACATAAGTTTCCAGTGAGCCTGATAATCCTAGATTCCCAAAGACTGGATGTAATTTTGGGAATGGACTGGATGACCAAGTATGAAGGAGTACTAGATTGTGCCAATCGTACTGTCGCACTCACAACCCCGGAAAAGAAACGGATAAGATTCAAGTCTAACTTTGAATCAAAAGGGAGTAAGCTAAATTCTCTTAAGGGGGTTAGCATAGACAGTGTGCCAATTGTGAGAGAATATCCGGATTTGTTTCTGGAAGAATTGCCGGGAATGCCACCAGATAGAGATGTGGAATTTTTGATTGACTTGCTGCCAGGATCAGGACCAATAGCAAAGAGACCTTACAAGATGTCAGTTTATGAGTTGAAAGAACTCAAGAAACAACTTGGGGAAAGTTGCAAAAAGGATTTATTCAACCAAGTTCTTCATCTTGGGGAGCACCAGTCTTGTTTGTGGAAAAGAAAGATAGAAGTCAAAGGTTATGCATCGATTATCATTCACTCAATGAGGTGACTATGAAGAACAAATATCCTTTGCCCAGAATAAACGACTTGTTTTATCACTTAGAAGGAGCCTGTGTGTTCTCAAAGATTTATCTCCGGTCAGGTTATTTTTAGCTTAAGATATGGGAACACGACATACCTAAGACAGCTTTCACCACTAGGTATGGATTGTATGAGTACACCGTGATGCCATTTGGTTTGACTAATGCACCCGCTTACTTCATGAATATTATGAACAAGGTGTTCATGGAGTTCCTTGACAAATTTGTTGTCATTTTCATCAATGACATTTTGATCTACTCCAAGATCAAAGAAGAGCATGAAGGACATTTGTGTTTGATACTTGAGAATCTTAGAGAGCATAAGCTGTATGCTAAATTCAGCAAGTGTGAATTCTGGTTGAATGAAGTTGGATTTCTTGGACACGTTGTGTCAGGAGATGGTGTGGCTGTTGATCCCGCAAAAGTGCCAGCTATAACTAAATGGGAATCTCCTAAGTCAGTGAAATAAGTTCGTAGTTTCCTTGGCTTGGCAGGATACTACAGAAGATTCATTGAGAATTTCTCCAAGGTAGCTAAGCCAATGACGGAGTTACTAAAGAAATACAATAAATTTTCTTGGACTGAAGGATGTAAACTCAGTTTCCAAGAATTGAAAAAGAGACTAGTGACAGCACCAGTCCTATGTCTGCCAGATTTGGAGAAAGATTTCCAAGTGTATTGTGATGCATCTCATCATGGATTAGGTGCAGTTCTAATGCAAGAAGGGAAATTTATGGCTTATGCCTCGAGACAACTCAAAACTCATGAGGAAAATTACCCTACTCATGATTTGGAGTTAGCCTCTGTTGTCCATGCACTCAAAACATGGAGGCATTATCTTTTGGGAAAGCGTTGTGAAGTGTTCACAGATCACAAAAGTTTGAAGTATATCTTCACTCAGAAAGAAATCAACATGAGACCTCGGATTGGAGATTGTGCCTAAGGGACATCTCATGTCATTGGATGTTCAACCCACCTTTCTGGACAAAATCAAGGAAGCCCAAAAGGCGGACAAGGAAATTGAAGAGATTAAGGAAAAGATTGGCAAAGGAAAAGCCAAAGGATTCCATGAAGACGAACAGGGTACCTTATGGTATGGAAAATGCATCTGCGTTTCACAAGATCCGGAGCTTCGGAAACTGATTCTACAGGAAGCACACAACTCACCATATTCCATTCATCCGGGTAACACCAAAATGCACATGGATATGAAGGAAAGATTTTGGTGGAATAATCTCAAGAAGGACATCGCTGAACATATTGCCTTGTGTGATATATGTAGTAGAGTGAAAGCGGAACATCAGAAACTAGCAGGGTTGCTACAACCACTACCTATTCCTGATTGGAAGTGGGACAAGATTGGCATGGACTTCATCACCGGATTGTTAAGGACCAGGTCAGGATATGATTCTATTTTGGTAGTAGTGGATCGCCTCACTAAAGTAGCTCATTTCATACCGGTGAAGACAACCTACACAAGTGCTGACTTGGCCAAGATCTATATGAATAGGATTGTGTGTCTGCATGGAGTACCCAAGGGTATTGTGTCTGATAGGGGAACCCAATTCACTTCTCATTTTTAAAAGAAACTACATGAATCATTGGGAACAAGGTTGGAATTCAGCACTGCTTTTCATCCTCAGGCTGATGGACAGACAAAGAGAACCAACCAGATTTTAGAGGATATGTTGAGGGCATGTGCCCTAGACTATGGAGCTAGTTGGGATGAAAGTCTTCCTTACGCAAAATTCTCTTATAATAACAGCTATCAAGCCACTATGTAGCTAGTTGGGATGAAAGTGTACTACCCCATTGATATGGAATGGCGTGGGAGAAAGAAATTTGTTCGGACCAGAACTAATCAAGGAGGTTGAAGAGAAAGTCAAGATAGTAAAGGACAGATTGAAGATAGCACAATCCCGACAGAAGAGCTACACAGATCCCAAGCGTAGAGAAGTCACCTATAAAGTGGGTGATAGAGCTTATCTTAGAGTGTCACCACTTCGTGGAGTGAAGAGATTTGGAGTCAAAGGAAAATTAGCCCCAAGATATGTTGGACCATTCAAAATTCTGAGTCGTAAAGGAGAAGTATTTTATGAGATTGAATTGCCAGAATCATTGTCTGCCGTTCACAATGTGTTTCATGTGATTCAGCTAAAGAAATGCCATCCAGAGATGGAAGAGACTTCTTTGAAGGATATTATACCTTTGGAGGAGGTCCAATCGGAAAGTGATCTCACCTATGAGGAAAAGCCTATCAAAATTCTTGAGACTGCAGAAAGAGTTACTCGGACAAAGACTATCAAATGCTGCAAAGTACAATGGAACCATCATTCTGAAGAAGAAGCAACATGGGAAAGAGAAGATGATCTTCGGAAAGACCACCCTCACCTATTTGCTAGCCAATCCTAATCTCGAGGGCGAGATTCACCTTAAGGGGGTCAGATTGGTAACATCCTAAAAATCATGATTTCAAAGTTTGCATATCATCCATGCATTCATAATTATTTTAGGTTCATTTTCAAAGTCATTACAAAAACAGAATCATTTGAATGTCTATTATTTTATGTAAGCAAGGCATTGGCCCAATGCTACTCTCTAATATGATATATTTGTTTTAAAACCCAAGATATTTGATCCTATGATTTATTGATGTTTTCCAAAGCTTGGACAAAGATTTCAAAACCAAGAAACAAATTTAAAACCATTTTTTATGTCTTTACTAAGCAATTGGTAAAAACATTGTTTATTTTAAAATTCCAATGTGCCAAATTATTTTCAAGTGTACAACATTGTTCTGCAACCATTTGGGTACAAATTTCACTTTACAGAAATCCAGAAAGTATTTGAATTCAAACACATTTGAAAATCATTTGAATTTAGTTCCTGGAAAATCAAACAGAAAATGAAAAAGATAAAATAATTGGTAAAAGGCCAGCGCTGCTAAACTAGCCCAATAATAGAACCGGACCAAAAGCCCACCCGGGCCATTCCCCCTCTGCTCCTTCTCTCACCTGCGCAGAACCAACCCCCAGACACTGACCAGTGGCCCTCTCCACATCATCGTCGTCTTCCCCAAAATCCCGCGCGAGAACACGTAGTCGCCGGCAGTTTCCTCCTCTTTACTGCCATGATCAATTGCATTGATTCACCGTGAGATTTTCGCCCCTGCTCTGGCTATTTAATCACCACCTCACCGCGGTCCTTCCCCCCAAACACCCACACCCAGTCGCCACCAGGCTGCCCATATTTCACCAAACTCTGCCGCGGTACCGACGAACTCCGGCAGTGAATTCCGGTGAGTTCCGCGCGCCCCTCGCCTTTTGCTTGACCCTATCGAGTTTGCCATGTCTCTGAGCTTCTCCTAATGTCTTTGGTTTTCCCGCGCATGACCCAGGTCGCCGTCCCCGACCACCTCAGCAAGCGACAGAGCCGCCGCCTAACTCCGGTGAACGATTTAGGTAAAACCCGACCACCCCTTGCCTTCTCTCTGACCCTATCTTGATCGCTAGATCGTTGTGCACACCCTGACGCCTTTGGTTTGTGCTAGGGCGGTCCATATCGTCAGCAACATCATCATATGCAAGAACCCGACGTCGCCCGCAACTCCGACGAGCCCCAGCGACCTCCACAGCACACCCCCGTCCACACCAGCGAGTCGTTGAGCATCAGCACGACCTCGCGAGTCTGGTAAGCATCTCGACCAACCCCAGCCCCTTTGTAGCCACCGGAACAATGCTGACAGTGCGCCGCCACCGCGCCGCCGTTGCTAGCGCCGCCCATCCATGATCGCATGCTTGGCAACCATTGGATCTGGATCCAGCGCATATGAATAGATCACTTATCGAAGGGGTACGTTTAGATCTGGCCGTGTGTTTTCACTTAGATCATGGGGCCCATGTTGATCGATCCGTCCAAACCGGTACGAACCAATCAGAACACGCCACGTGGCCTGTGTTTAAATTTAAAAATAGAATTTAGATCTATTAGATGTACACACTTGTTAAATTCATAACTTTTGATCCAGACGTTCAAATTTTGTAAATTTTATATCATTGGAATCAGGAGAAAGAATTATATTCAACCATGCAGTGTGTTTAATGTTTTGCTTCTGTAAAATGGATTATTTTTGCAGAGACATTTATAGGATCATTTTGAGTATAGAAATTATTTGAAAAATGATTTAAAGACTAAATAAAGTTTAGTTAGTGTGTATTTGTCTTGTTTATGAATCAGTAATGTATACTTGTCTTGTTTGGTGTATAAAATCATCACATGGCATCTTGCATGCATTCATATATTTTTGCTTGTATATTTTGATATGTGAATTTGGTGCCATCATTTTATATGTAGATTTTGGTGCTAATAGTGATTGTGGTTGTGAACATTTTGTCTACTCCCCCAATTACCAAGGCAAGTGGTGCTTCATATTTTTGTCCCAATATTTTTCCTATGCATTAGAAATATTTTGTATAGGACTTGCATGAATAGTTTTCTAAGTATCTATATGCTATGCTTGCGAAATCCTAGTAGTTGTAGAAATGTTAGAATTTCCTCTAAGTTAAGATACTTGTTATTGCCATGCTTAGCCTAGCAAATAGCAACCAAGGGTGGAATATATTCATGCTATGTAAAAATATTGCTAAGTCTTTGACTTATGGTTTTGCTTAATAAAACAACTAAGTGAATGAAACACCTGGGTGGAATGGTAATTTCTTGGTGGTTTTTGGTTGAGTGGTTACACAAGGCCCATTTTCTATGGTTTACCTTGTGTATCTCACTTGTGGATTGCCACCCAGGAACAAAGGGATTTTAGATGCCAAATGTTAAGAAGCTTCTAGTGCAGCCACATGGCATTATGGGTTCTGCCTGGATCATATAGGTTGCAATAACTTACCCAAATGGACAGTTGGTGGTACGGGATTGATAGGTTTGGAGCGCGTCCATTTTCGTCTATGGGAAGGCTTCTGAAAGGTCCTGTCTTGGTGAAAATCAATTCTTGTGGGGAAAGAGCACAACCTCTGCATATGGAATAAACTAAGTACTTAGCCGTGTCCCCGGTAATGGACAACTTGAGCATCAAGACATGGAAGCTATCAAGAATCTCCTCATCCCAATTTATCTAAGTTAAAACTTGTGGTTGAACAAGGGTGAAGGTTCACCAATTTCTATTGGTGGTTCCTTGGGAAAGTTTTTGTTTGGCAAAAACTTAGTGTTTTCAACTAATAGGTAAAACCTATTTTGAGCAAAGCAAGCCTAAGCTACACTTAGCCAAATTCATGTAGTAACTAGATTTTAATATTCTACCAAGGTATCACTTGCCAATACTATTCCAATGTATTGACCCACTATGGCTGTAACTTGTGATGTTGTAGGTTACTCTAATGATGATTAGGGGTTATGAGTCTACACTCAACATGCTTGCCTGTGGCACATGAAGATGAAGATTTCTATTTTCTATTTTATATTGTTAAGTTAAGCTCTTGTACTAGCCTATGGCTAAGGAGTTGTAAAAGACTATGTTATCTCTGGAATGACGATGTAATAATGACCTTTGTTTCTGTGTACTTCATCTTAAACTGTGGATGCTAGCATTGATCCAGGGACTAGCATTGCAATCACAGGGATCCTTACCTTTATAAGGGTGGGATCTTACAGAACTGTATATATAGTAACCATTGGCTTTATAATTAGATTGTTGGTCTTTTTCTAGCTTATACTCTACCCAGTTAGGGTCTCATGAAAGATTGTATGGTGTATCCACATAATTGTGGATCTGCGAAGTGAATCTTTCAGCATTATTTGTCTTACTTACTGTTTGGACATTCTGTCTTTAATAGACTTGCTTTCGCAAAGAATCTCGAAAGATGGTCGCTTTAATTTCTATACTCCTTTATGTCTTACTTAACTTAGGCCAAGTTTTATGCTCTTTATGCAACCATTAAGATGATCTGGTTAACTATGTCAACCAACACCGGCTGCGGACCAGATACCAACTGTGGATCAAAATACCGACTATGGATCAAATACCAGCTACGGATCATCCTAGGTTGTAGGTATTACCCTACGGCTTCTAACATCCTTCTGGCATTCTCTCTGAACTGTAAGAGCTTGAATACCATTTTCCTCCGAAACTTTGTATTTGCATTTATTCACGATGCTTCCATGAACATGGTACAATTATTTTATTAACTTCCTATCAACATCACCTATTTTAGGTGAACTCTAATTTCATGACTCCTTATTGATCCAAGTATTTTCTACACTAGACTTCCTTCTTATATTTGGCTAAGAATAACCTGATCTTGATCTATCTTTCGAACTGCGCTAATACTCCTTATATTTTGCTTCATCCTTCATGTAAGTCTTCATCTTGGTCTTCGGAACTCGTCACTCCCTTACACGAATTCCCTTTTCTATCTAGGTCAATAACATCAAGTAATACTAGATGTTGCAACATGCATTTGCACACCAAGTCAAACTTCATGTATAGATCTATTCAATCAAAAATATCCAAGAAAAACAAATAAATCCAAATATGGTACATATAACACATAGTATTCTAAGCCCGGAATATAGTAGTTGAGTATAATATCTCTAGACTTCAGGCTTAGTTGTGTAGTATATGACACCTCCTTAGATAGGTTTACATTGTGATACTTAGCACATAGGGGTCAAACTATTCTTTATCACAATATTTACCCAAATTTATCAATTGCAACAGGATAATTTTTAAGAAAGTGGTCTCAATTTGGTTTTGACTAACCTTTAGTATCACTCTTGGAATGGATAATGTAACCAACCTATCATTATTTACTAAACTAACCTCACATGATCACTCCAAATGACTAATCAGATTTTATTTGATAACTTAAACCAAGGATTATTAGAAATTTTTAGCACCCACTACAAGGAATATGCTGATACATGACCCTCCATTTTCGTCATATAATCTTCATTGTCTACAATATATGACGATCTTATGAAGAAAAACATATCGTCAAAAACTGAGCGTCAGTAATTGCGCACAACGACGTTTTTTGCAAAATCGTCATAACGTTCTATGACGATATTGGATCGTCATAACCGTTATGACGATCCAATATCGTCACGGGACATCTAGCCATGCCAGGTCAGATCCTACGTGTCCGATCCGACGTGGAAAAACTATGACGATATGGGATGGTCGTAATGAAAATTCAGCCCATTCCATTTTGGTTGTCTAAACGGGCCAGCCCAATAATTGCAGCCCTTTTCTTCTTTAGGTATGGCCCTTTAGTGTGCATCTTATTTTGGTCCTACTTTTCGTCTCTAGGCCAAGCCCAATAATTCCGACCTATTACCATCCATTTATTTTGGGCTTTAGCCTTACTACGATTCTTGGGCCTCAAGCCTTTTTTACAATCAATTTGTTCATAAAATATTGTTTTGATTTTTAATTTTACCACTAGACCAACTTGTCAGATTCCAGGTTCACCATTTTCACATCAAGTATATAGTATTTCAATCAAAACAAATAGCACGAGAAAAATTCAAATGTCAACAAAAAATGTCTATTACAGTTACATGGTTCATGACACAAAACATGACCGATCAATCACATACAATCACAGTACAATATAATTAGTTAGAGCTCTAGTTGCTGGCCAAACTTTGTTCGGTAGGACTTCTGGCTTCTTCACTTCTTCAAGCTGGAGCACTGGTTGCCCAAACTTCATAGACATCCTACAGTTAAGTAGTGCACTGAGTTGTTAAATACTACTCCAAAGAAAGAACAGACGAATCTGAAACAAAAGGCTTCCACAAGTTAAGTTACGGCTAAAGAACCAGATCAGTATAGAAATTGCTACTCACATTTGTACTTTATCCAAATAAAACAAGTATATATGTGCTAAAGAACCATACCAGTATATAAATTTCTGCTCACATTAGTGATCTATCCGTGTGCGAAGCACATCCTACAGTTAAGTCGAGAAATTGCTACTCACATTCTACAAATTACATGAATAACAGTAACAGCCACACGGAGAACTAGCTAACAAAAACAAGGAACAATTTCTTATTTCCACACAATACACCATATAAACAATATCAATAGATAGTCACTTGTAATATATTATCTACTGCAAGCAAAGCATGGCGCAGCAAAGCACGCGCAGCACGCACAGGCACGCACAACAAATCAGAAGATGCCATGCCGGAAGCAAGCGAGAACCATGGTGGCAGCAAGCAAAGCACGCGTAGCACGCACAGGCACAGGCACGGCAAGCAAGCGAGAACCATGGCAGAAGCAAGCAAAACCCAAGAACCAGGAAGTGTACCTTGCAGCTGGCAACAAGCGGGAGCGGAGGCGACTCGTGGTGGTGGGGACGAGCGATTCCGGCGGCGGCGGGAATCGGGGGTCTGCTCGCGACCCCAGCAGCGGCTGCAAAGCAAAGGAATGGAGACAGAATGCGGGGGGTTAGGGTTGGTTTCATTTTCCAGGGTAGTAAAAAAGTGGGCAAATTAAAGCAGCGAGATTGGACGCCAGAGGGGCACTCCCCTCTCTTAATTATGCATCCTTACTAAAGATAGAATCATACCTTGTATATATATAGCAGAAGTATGTGAATGTAGTATCCATGACTCTGAAATAACAATGATTTAAGATTATTAGCATCATGAGTTAATGCAAAATAAAACAGGAGGAAGATGAAAAAGTGAGCAATTCAGTAGCATACATAAACTAAATAGTATTAGTTACAAGTTATAATAGAAACTGCAACAGCCTTACAGTTAATAGCACCAAGTATCCGCATCTGTTTCAGGTGATAAATTGCCAATACATATAACTTCTTTAGATACCAAGGTAGCCATTTAAAAAGAAATATATGACTGAAATTGTGCAGACAGTGGTTCGGATTCAGGTTTTACATGCGCAAAGATCACAGGGACAGCCCCCTCTATCTTCTAACAAAACACTTAGTCTGCTATAGCTTTGAACCTGCTCAGGGTGCAGATAGCAAAATAGAAAAGACCAGCAGTCTTTGTAATATGTAAAAGGAGCTAAATGTATATGAATGGAATGCAAGCTTCGTAACTATAGTCTACAAGTGAAATAGACAATTTTAATTGATCACTGAAGCCTATATATATCATACAAAATCACAAACACAATTACAGGTCAAGAAAAAGGAACCAAAGGCCTTTATATTTGTCTACTGCCTTCCTCGACTGCTGTCATCTTCTCTCCACCCGCATAAATCACCTCCACCACTAGAAAAAATCCAGCGACTAATCTAATACTATTCGAGATTGCATGAAAACAGAGCTTGAAGGAACAAAGATTGCAACAAGGTGATCAATGCATGTAGATGGATCAATGGAGTTACCTGCGAATGGATCTCGATGGCGAACTCGGTGTAATAGAGCACGGATGTTGTAGCAGACGACAGTGGCACTTTTCTTGTGGAGGTGTACGACTGAGAAGGGCCATGGGCCGCAGATCTATAGTAGCCGGGCACAACCTTGGTCCCCGCGAGCAGGTCGTCCTCGGGAGGGAGCACCGGCGCGGTGGCTCCTTCTATGCTTGCAGCCGTGGCGCCTTCAGAGGAAGAGGAAGGCACCGAGCTCCTCCATGCTGCCAGCCGCCTCGGGAGGAGAGGCCCTCTAGGGTTACGGGTGGACGCTGATGTACTGGAGAAATCTTCGATGCAGGAGGAGAGACCCTCTAGGGTTGCGGGATAAGGAGATCAAAGCAGCGGGGAAGGGTTTGGGCAGTCCGCCGCCGACGCGGGAAGGGAGGGATCTGGAGTGGCGAGGAAGGGAGGGATCCGTGAGAGGAGATGAGGTGGGGAGACGAGTAGCGGCGGCGCGTGTGGGTCTATGGGATGGGGTGGCCGGGTGGGTGGGTAGGGTTTGCTATTGCGGCGCACGTGGGTCTACCTGATGGGGTGGCCGGGTGGGTTGGGTTTGGTCTCCCGCGATGGTGAAAGCAGTGAGTTCTGGAGCGCTGGATCAAGCTATTGGATGGCTAAGATTAGTTTCAGTTGGTGATCCGTGGGTAGGATCCTCCCGGCATTTTGATTGGTTGGTTCATAAAACACCTTTTTGCACTTGAATAATGGAAAATCACTTCCTTTGCAACAACCAATGTTATAGGTAGAATCGCGTTATAGTTTGCGATAGTGTGTCCATATTATGCACACATGTGCATCTTGTGATGGCGAACAATGTTGTAGAAGAAAATTTTCCTTTTCGTCATATGGATAAAACATTTTCCATTTTTCGAGCGCAAAAAACGGGGCATTTTGTGAAGCAACCACCAAATGAATGTTTCAAAATACAATACATTTTGTGAAATGGTCCCTTGTTCGATCGCTGCAAGCACCAACTTTTTTGCAATTTATTCGTGAATTTACCAAAATACAATACATAAATGTTGTATTAATAAAATAACTGTGCAACTCTAACAAGATTGACCGTGTGACCTGGTGAATGAGCATGGTTGCGTGGTCGTTGGTTTGATTCCCTTCTCCACCTCCTTTTTGCACGATTATTTCCTGAAAAGGTTAGACATATATTGAAACATTGATATATACATATATAAAAATTGACACATAGACATGCCACATAAGCATAATTACATAAGCATAATTGCTGATGTGGCCAACTAGTTAATTCAATGTATATTATTTTAGACGATATGACAATTTAAATTGGTCATAATGGGGTATAAATACGGCTCCAAGCTGTATCATGTAGGTTATGACGATTTGATGTGATGAAATTACGACGATTTTGACATAAATCGTCGTAATTCTATAGGATTTTAACCTCTCCAAACAACACATGACCATCTTGTACGAAATCGTCATAAATCTATGACGATTTCATTCCTCGTCACTATGAGAAGGTCACAAGTTAACACATTTCTTGTAGTGACCTATGACTTCTATCATAGTTATACCATGCTATCTTCTTACTTTACTTCGTGATAATTTATTAATTACTTGTCATTTTTACACCTATATCATGGTTTCCGAGCTAATCTCACCATGATCTTATTATGTGTTGCCTCTTTATCATGATTTAAGAGCTATTCTAACCATGATGACTTTGTTTCACACTACACTATTATTAAATCTTAACATAATTTCACTTCATCACATAGAATTATCAAGTGAATCCCACACGATTACTACTCATTGCATCAACATTTATCCTGATGATATTCATCATGCTGTCATTGGTTAACAACTAACAATAAGATTCCACTGTTCTACTTGAATTCTAGGGTTAGGCTACACCATTTAAAATACTTTAATTGATGTCTTACACTTTCCTACAGTATCTTGGTGGTTTATGTATCCTTCGGAAGACACTAAATGACACCTTACTTAAGAGAAGATGGACAACTATTTCTAAGAAAGATGATTATACACCTCGTGACAAGGTTATCCTCAAGTGTATACTCATCACCATTCATAAAATTATTTGGTTTAGATAAGATGGCTCCTATAGTCACTATCCAACCTACAGATCTTCCTAAAAGTGTTTTAATCCTGAGGTCAAGGCATAGCTCTGATGCCAACTGTGGTGACCCAGCATACCACTGCATGATGTAGTACACTATAGTCGTTGACATAACACCAATGAAACACCGTTCACTAGTATTACATCCCTCAGAGTGGTACAACAGAAACACAACAGGTCCAAGACATGACTATAGGTTACAACTCAACTCTTTACACAAGGTCCAGAGAACACTCCAGGTTAAAGATAGAGAAGTAATCTTCTTACAAAGAAGAATCAGAACTAAAAAACTCAAAAACTATCATATATGAAGACTAGTATTTTAACTGATAGTCTGACATTGCTGCTATTGCAATAAACTAAAGAAATAGGTTCTATGGATAGAGATTATAATTCCATATAATCAGTAACTTCGTCTTCACTTGGGTTGATGTATATGTTGACTTTCTTGACTTCACTGAAGAACTTTAGATTCTGGTGATAATTACTGGAGCATAACTTGATGTAGACATCGTCTGTTCTGGCTTTAGAACCTAGCAAGGGTTAAGAAGATACGTTGAGTACGAGCGTACTCAGCAAGTTCACTAGAAAAGGAGTGTTTAATGCACTATATCTACAGCCACAGACCAAGGTCGTAGGCAATGCAAGTTTTTGTAAACATTTCTTCAAAGGTTGCTTTTATTCTGAAAAGCTATGTCCGTCAGCCTTCACGGGTTTACTAGAAATTTCATGGAGTTCCTTTCCCGCCGCGTTCGCAGCTCCTTCCCGAAATAGGGAGTAACAAGTTTCAGTCGGTGCGTTACTTTTCCCGTGAGATATCTTAAGCTTTGTTGCACGGCCGGGAGTATGTTCCCGTTCAAACTTCCATGGTTTGAGGCCCAACCTAAGATCCAAGCCAATCACTGCACTCTCCGCGACCTCTATGTCTGCATGATCCTTCGGGGCTGGCTGACCTCAGTTAAGCCCCCTTTCGGGAAGGCTAAAACCCTGATGAGTTCCCGAAGACACTATGACCTGGTGATGCCCGGACAAGTACCATATTAAATGGACTATACCCCTAAACACCATTCATAGATAATCTAGACACCGAAATTGTGGGCATAAGGGTGCCCACCCATATGTTGGATCCGCACAAGGAATCACAACGTCACGTTAAGGTCGTCTTGCCTCCATACGAGAGGAAAAAGATATAGCTGACTTCTTCGTCCCATTCCAAATCTCATGGTTAACACGTTATATACGGTGCAAGAATTACTAGCGACATTGGTTGTTAAGTCCTAGATGATATAATCTTGAGCATTGGTATTCCAACTGCCAGATTTAATAGATCAGCTGATCACCCTGGATTAGTAACCAATAGTTCACATTATTATTAAAAAAATGTTTTCTGACCTTTTTGGAATGCAGGTGATGAAAACACTTGATTTGCAAAATACTTTACAGAAATAATCAAAGGACATGAGCAAGTGTGAACTTGCCTTTTGTGATTGCAAGATTATGCACTCACGGTATTCGAGACAATATAAGATCCAATATCTGAAATCAGCATCATTGGTCTGGTAAGGACTAATGTTTAAAGAAGCAAAATGCTCTGATGCATAAGTAATGTAATGCACTTTATAAACGCGAATCCCGGGGATAACGTTGATCTAGGGTTTGGAAACTAAAAATGGTTACTGTTAGAATGTGTTGTCCTTTTAGATAAGTTTCATATTGGTGCTTCTTATTAAGGCTTGTGATTGTGTGTGAAACAACATGTAATTATAATATCATAAAACAATGAGATACACATAAATGTGAAATGCTACTCAAGATTGCTTATACTATAACTTTTTATCTTCAATTTTTTACTTTACAAGTAATGTTACTTATAAAGAACTTAAGTGTTATCAATCCTAAGTATAAAAGTAAAGTATAAAGTAATGTGATTGCGATTAATTGTCATATGTTGACTTAAGTGGAAAAACGAATAACTTTTGAAGAAAAGATTTCTTTATTAAGGTTTAAATAATCCTGATAGCTTTTAGAATATGATTGATGTTGTTTATGCTTGCTTAAATAGTATGGACTTGAGATGCTTTATAACTTAATTATAATAGACCAAAGTTAACTATAAAACACATAAATGGACTTAAGGTATATTGCTTATGTTATTTGTACCTTGTGTACTTTACAATGTTTCCTTAAAGTTACTTAAGAATAGTTATACTTTTATTTGGTGTAGTGGTTTCTTGATTTTTATAATGGAATAGAATCATTTATCTTTTTGTGAATGAATGGTTATAATTGGTAATCAGGGAAATAAAATTACTTAACTACTTATGGTTTCACTATAGGATTTTGATTTGTTTATAAACTTATGGTTGAGGTAACTAAAAAGGTTTTATTTAATCCCATATTATTCCTGAAGTTTTAATACTTTATATAGATCTTTTTATAAAATACACTACACATATGGTTGAATGATAGTTCAATAAAATTGTATTGAAAATGTGTTAAACCATTTTGACTTTATAATATCAATATTTAGGACTCATACTATTTATTTTTATGATTTATAGATAATAAGACATGATTTTTATAAGATTTATTACTTTATACATACTTAACAAAAAACTAAATATTTAATTAGATGAAATAATAATACATGATTATAGATTTAAATTATATTTCTCATTTTTCTAAGACTATTGGTATTTTATTTATATTTTTATAATTATCAATTTTTAAAATATAAATTATCCAAATTTTATTACTTATAAAATATTTATTAAATAATAATTATTTAAATTGTTGACATAATAATGTTTGATAATAATTTAATGTTATAGATTTTATTTTTCTGAAATTTTTTCATATTTTACACATATTTTTCTGATTTATAAATCAAAAGTTATTAAATTTACAAGATTTCATCATTTTATTTCTGTTCTGGAATATTGATTTTTGAATTTATATTGTTTTAATTATTTCCTAAACAGGCACTGACTTTTTATACCGCAAACCCACCTAGCCCCAGTCACTGACTATTGGGCCCTAGGCCACGTCACACTCCACCTCGGCGAAGACTGGTCAACCCTGCAAACACGATGCAAGCATGACATCGCTATGACGTCATATCACCGGTGATGATCAGGTGGCTAGCATCGGCGGCGATCTAGTGGAGTTTGTCATACATGGTTGCTATAGTTCGAAAGATCACACGCCGAGGAACCTATTAGGAGCGGCGCCGCCCGGATATGGTCACCGGAGGATGGCCGGCGGCGAGTGTTTGCAGCAGTACAGTCGGAATCCTCGTGGGTCGATGGCTACGGCACGCGAGCAACGAACCGGACAGGACCACGTGGTTTAGAGGCTCACCAGGAGCACGATGAAGGGCTCGGCGAGGCCGGAGATAGTCGAGAGTGATCTAATCGTTGACGATGATTTCCTTTGGAGTCGGAGAAGATGGTCTCAATTTGGTAGACTCTATGCAACCCGGATCGATTCCTTCTTATAGGATGATGAGGCGATGACACGGAGCTCATAGCATCCTCGGACAGCTCCAGGGTGGTCTCTGGACGGCGACGTGCATCAGCAGTTGAAGCTAGGGTTAGGCCTCTGAGAGGAAACATAGAGGAAGAGGAGAGATAGGGGAAGGGATGGCATGCAGGGTTTCTCCAGGCGACATTGTGGTCCTCTTATAGAGTTTCTAGAGCGACGACGTGCATCTTGACGCTCACCGGCGACGAGGGAGTGGACATCGAGCTGCTTGCAGCATCGGAAGGTCGACGACAATGCGAGAAACACGATGAACCGGTATGGGCGGGGTTGGGCTATTGCTGGGCCGACGTGGGCTGTGTTCGGGCTACTTGCGGCGACGAGTAAGTGAGAGGGGAGATGGGCCATGGGCCAGAATTGACTGCTGCATCTACTTCTTTTATTTTTTTCTTGTTCTCACTTTTTCCTATTTTCTGTTTGTCTTCAGGTTTGAATATTACACATTTGATTGAAATTTCTTTATAGAATTTATTTTCAAGATAATTGCAGTATATAAAAATGTATTTCAAATTCAGGTATGAATTTAGTATTTTGATAGCATACTTAATTTATTATTTCTAACTTTAAAATTATACAGATATTCTTTTATTAAATAGAATAAGTAGGATTTAGGGTTTTTAGGATTTGTTTAAGATCTAAAAAAATTAACTATAACATTATTTTTTCTTTTATTTGGAGTAATGAAGTTTTAAAATGTTTAGTAATAGTTATAGGGTTTATTTTTATGTATTTAATCACATAGTAAAGTATAAGGTAGTTTATAACTATTATATCCCCACTTATTCCATGCTCATATGGAGTGAGTGGTTAGAGAAATGGATCAAGGAATTTGCCTAATGAATATAGATTGAATATTTATGAGGTGTTGATGATAAAACTCATTAATAAATTTAGGGTTCTGAATTGTAATTGCTTACCCTAGGTTTTAGGGTACTTACTATATTTATATTCTGTTGTGAATGTGAATAAAGATTAATGACTAAACATATTGTCTTTATGTTTGTGATCTTTAATGATATCACCCTTTAAAACAGAAAGTTATTTTCTGGAATGTCTTATGGAAAATAATTGATAAATATAACTCCTAAGCACATATGGTTATGATAATACGGAGGAGAAGTGCAAGAAAAGGTTCCTGGAAGGACTAAACCCTTATATGAAGATGAAAATACGAGGGGCCGCAACATGATGTTTCCAAGAGCTGGTTTATGTAGCAATTACTTTCGAGGATTATTACAAGATGCTAGTGGAAGAGAGGAAGAAGTTAGCCAAGAAAAGAGTTATAAGGGAACCAAAGAAGATTCAATCTATTAAGTCAACATCAAACTTAAGTTTTATACCTAGATTCATATTCACAAGTGGTACATCAAAGCATGAGGCATCAAAACGAAAGAAAAAAATCATATTAAATAAGTTTGGAGCTCCAGGTCACATAAGGAGGAATTGTTGGAAGACCGAAAAGGTATGCTATAGGTGTGGTTTGGGAGGACATAAGAGATCTGATTGTCCTAACAAGTTACATACTCGAGGAGTAAAATCACCATCAAGAGGTGGAAACTTCAGATGGAACAACATCAACAAGGCTATGATAGGTATGTTTAGCACCAGTAGTACTTTGTCAATAATGTCGTACAAATTCAAAACTCATCACATGGAGCATTTGGAGGAAGTCTAAATTTAGCACTAGTCATTAACCATAGATAAATCAAGGTTGATAATAAACTCAAGGAGTGTGGAGTTTATTAAAAACATCACCTTGGGAAGACAACATACCGGGAGGAAAGAAGAAAACTCAAGACGAGCCAATCGGAAACCTTCATGAACAAGAAATCACAAACTTCAGAACGAAGTTCAATTTAAGGTGGGACGTTTGTAACATCCCAACATTTAGGACTAAATGAAGGGTAGATTTAGGATTTTATGCATCTGCATGCATGCATCTAAAAATCCGGGTAATTTTTTTGCCAAATTAAAAGACTAGAGTGATCAGAGTTCTCTCACTCTAATGAATTAGGTTTAGTGTCATCTGAGATGAGTGGGATGAATTTTGACATGACCTATGTTGTTTTATTGAATTATGAGGGGATAAATTTGATTTATAAATAATTATGAACAATATATAAGTTAAAAGGTATTAAGTAATGAAATAAATGGATTGATTATAAAAATGATATAAAAGAATTCTTTATTAATAAGAATACATTAAAGTGTTACATTGTTCTCTTACAATAAAAGTATAAGAGTAAATTACAATTAAGTAATGAACCAAACAATAGAAAAGAAATTACAACAATGAAATAAACATGAGAATTCTTTATTACAAGAATATACTCAATACATTGTTTTTCTACAAATAAGTAAAGGAAAAAAGAAAATTACAAAAGGATAAATAAAATCCTAAACTATTTCCCTAAGCTAAGTCTTGAGCTATCCTTTAGTTTCTTTGAATGATTTTGGTTCCTGCAACACAAGCAAATAATATATACAGCAAAAGGTGTTAGTGATAGTATTAATGCTATGAGTAGCAGCAGTGTATTGCACTTCTTTAAACACATCATGGAGCAGATTAAAATGGTGGAAAGTTTCACCAAAAGAGTATCTCTTCTTATCAGTAACTTTGCCTTAGTACAACCTCATAGGTAGAGGGGAATTTTTCACCACTATATAGTAAAAGGCAATAGTCAAGTTTTAGGAAAATATCTCCAGTTCCTATTTTAGCCCATCCACAAGCTTAGCATTGAAACTTGGACCTGAGAGGGACCCATAAGTAAGCAAGCAGATAGCACACACACCACATGCATCAGTTGGGGGAGAGAGAGCGAGCTATCAGTTTAGTGTAGAAGTGCTACACTAGTTCATCCTAGAGATGTTAAATGCCAACAAAGTATATGTTCTTATCTTAGAAGAATTTGGCCTCAGTCTTTGCATCACAGGCTAAACTAAGAAATCCAGCAGTCCACATCTGAGATGTTACCATTGTGCACACTCCTAGGGGAGGCACCACAGTGGTAAACTTAACAGTTTTAGACAACCAATCTAGTTTCAGCCTTTTGCAACATGAGCTAAATTTCTATATTTGGACACCAACATCAACTACTTCATTGTTGTTACAGCAGCAAGTCATGCTACCTGGGCTACCACTATGCACACTCCAAGAATGGAGGCGCCACAGTAGCAGCCCAAGCCAGCAAAAGCCATCATACAAATTGTTCTTCATTAGCTAGCCTCAAGTTATTCAAACAAACAATTTGTCATCGGATTGTCGACAAGTATGCCATAGGGGGTCCTAGTGGCGTTGGAAGGATGGGGTGTGAGACGTCGGATGTTCCAGGAACGGTGAGCACAAGTTTACCTAGGTTCAGATCCGACTGTGGTGATCGGATCCTACTCCTGCTAGCAATCCAGTAACATATCGGCGTAAGCCGGATGTTACAATGGATTACAAGAGAGGTTCTCCTGTGCGATTTGGTTGTGGTTGATCTATGATCTTGTGCCCTAAAGGCTCCCATAGAGCCGGTTTATATAGTCACCGGGGCATAGGGTTACAGGAGAGACCTATCCGGCTACGTTACAGAGTTGGTAACTATGTATAGCTTGGACTATAAGTAATACTATAGGCCTATGTCGGTAACTCTTCTAGTCCTTGTCGTAGCCGGAACTGTCTCCTCCTCTTTCTCTGACTGGGCCGCCCGTGAAGCATAGCTCTAACCCATTGGTGGGCCACCCTGGTCAGCGAGTCCTGTGGGTATACCCGGAAAGTATATCCCCAACAGTAGCCCCCAGAAGTCTCCAAGATCCAAAGTCGGATAAATCGTCTAGATTGATGGTTTCTTCGTCTTGATAATCTTGAAGGGTTCCCGAAAACTTTGTTCATTAATGTAGGATTCCGAGTCAATTGAGTCGGATATGGTTTGTTCTGACCTTAGTCTTTTCCCTACTTGGTTTGAAACATAAGTCGGATTGTTCAGCGGCGTGTAGCCTTACAACTTTTCAGGCCAGGTCCTGTCACTGACAGGATTTCCATCAGCACGACCTTTGGTGGGTCCATTTTTTATGGAACAGGACGCCATTTCAATGCCTACGCGAAAATCGAGGGGGCGGAAGAGTCACGAGGAAGCTAACTCCCCTCTCCTATACGCGTGGCGATAATCGCGGGTGTTAACGCAAGAATCTTGACGTAGAGATAAGTAAAAGATGGGAGAAAACCCTTTCTCTTAGATTCACCTCTCCATCGATTCATTCATTGCATGGCGTGAGAAAAAATCTCATCATACTCCTCGAGCGCTATGCACCAGTTCCCATCTATGTACTCTGAGAAAAAATATCTCCTTCCCCACCAGTCCTTTCTTCTCCAAGATCCATGGCGTTTGCCTCGTTCTCAGTAGCGGAGGCAGGTTCGTTGGTGGCGGACAAGAAGAAGATGCGGGGCCTCTGGGTTCCCAGCGTCATGGACGACGTCGATATCCAGGTCATGGAGGACGAAGGATTCATCATCGCCAGCGCGTGGCGGAGCGCCTCAGGTCATGCCGTTCCTGCCCCGCGCGACGCCGAGAGGGTGTTTTTCGGCACACACGTCGACCGCGGCCTCAGCTTGCCACCGTCGGACTTGCTCGTCGAGGTCCTCAACTACTACGGTGTGCAACTCCATATTCTTCCTCCCAACTCTCTACTTGATCTTAGTACTCACGCAGCTTTGTGCGAGGGGTTTCTTGGCATTAGGGCAAGTCTCACCCTTTTCCCATACTATTATGGTACTCGGAAGAACTCCATCAGTGTCGGTGTTCCTTATATCATCGGTACTCTTAGCTTAGTCCTTAGGAGAAACCGACTTTATCCTAGGATTAACAATAGCGAATTCGTCAAACGCTGGGCCGGAACATTATTTTATCACAAGGATATTCCGGCTCCTGGAAAGGCGAAAGGTCTTCCGGCGTTCACCGACGGTGCCGCTCCCCACCAGAAATCATGGGACGCGGAGGCACCAGAGATGTCGGATATCTTGATCCTTGCGAAGAGGCGGATTGAGTTTCATATGAAGCATGAGGGCCTCCGTGGATCCGACTTGATCCACTGCTGGTTGGAGCACGGGATCCAGCCTCTGTAGCATCATGGAGATTGCCTCATGTACCAGATCACCGGGGACCAGAAGGACAGCATGCGGGTAAGCCCGAACCGTATTCCGACGAAGGATTAGAAGACCCTCATGCAGTAGTTGATCAAACAGAGAGTGAAACAAAAAGTTCCGGATGTCTCCATGAAGATGTTCACGTCCCTCTGTCCTCTGACTCTATGTTCGCGTTTTTGTCGTTCTTTTATGTTCTTCCTACGACTCTATTTTCATCAATGCTTTTCGACTTTGTTAGCTCGAGAAACTCTCTGAGTCTGAGCTAGCTCCACTAGAGGGCTATCTCTCAGACGATCTGGAGGCGACGGAGGATGATGAGGTGCAAGAAGTTGCCGCCCCCGCCTCCAAGAAGCGTAAGACGAAAGAAGTTGTTGTTGCTGGTAGCCAAGTGCTGCCGGTATTTGAAAAGTAAGCACCTTGTCCTTTGGTTTTCAGTACTCTTGTACCTTTGTTTCTTTCCAAAGCACACCTGATACTTAGGATTTTCGTGTTCTAGAGCTAAATCAGTTCTGAAGAGCAAGATCAAGCCGGACAACAAGACGGGCAAGCAGATGTGTTAGCAGAAGCTTGTTATCTCCCCTGCTGTGCCGCCATCAACTCCTTCCACTACTCCATCAGCACAGGAAGCATCCGCCTCTCCTGCTGCTGGAAACATCTCAAAAGCCCTGGTCATCGTTGATGACCAGGCAACTAAAAAGGGTGAACATGTTAAGGGTAATGATCCCATGGTAATATCTATAGGAACAATGGATAAAGTGGCCGGTTTCACTGTCCCGGGCCTCAAGAGGAAAGAGAAGGAAGATATTCTTAGGTTGGCTCAATCCAGTCTTGAGAAGCAAACCTTGACTCCAGAGGCAGCGAGCCAAGAGGAGGAGGACGTCAAACTGGTTAGCCTGCTGGACCAAATCTTGGTCCGGGATGCTAAGCCCAATCTGGTGAACTTCCAGCGACGGATGTTCCTTCCCTCACCCTTATCAAGAAGGTGTTTCATAGCACCAAGCTCAGATTTGAAAAGATGCACCTGGAACACATTGTAAGTTTCCGATTCTTATTTGTATTTATTATTATATCCTCTAGCCCCTAAGCATGAAGTCGGACAAACATCGCTGGATCCGAGTTTATGCTTTTAGGTTGCAAAAGAACGATGTAGTGTAGCCCCCAAGGCTCATGCTGTGATTTTACTTAGCTAAATTTGCATCTCGAGTCTTAGTAGCCGTCTGACGGTATTCCGTCTCCATACTTACAGAAAATTGCATTTTCCAAACCAGGAATTGCACAAGAATATTAACAACAAGCGCAAATAAATCAAATCTTTGCGTCTTGAAAACTCAAAGTTGAAAATTGAGAAAGATGAAGAAGAAGGTAAACTTTTCCAGCTTCCTCTTAATCAGTTATCTTTTTTGTCATAGTCGAATTAATTTGTTGTCCGACTGATATTTTTGTCTTTGCATAATTGTTATGCCAATCCAGCAAGATGGTGGATCAATCTGAGAACTTCAAGGTCTTGGAAATGGAGAATGCCAAACTCAGGGACAAGCTCAAGAATCTAACTTTAGAATCGGAGAAATCCGTACCTGTTGTCCTAGAGTCGAGCAAACATGAGACCGTGAGGCTCGAGAAGCTCATAGCCCTCCGAGACAAGGAACTAGCTACTCTCAAGAAGGACTTCGATATTCAGAGGGATCTTTCCCAGGCCATAGCTAGTGAATTAGACAGCCTCCGCAAGGAGCATGATGAATGGAATCACTCTGTGTTAGGTAAGATTTCCGAGTCTTCTATTTGTGTTGTTCATTTCTGACTTTCTCTTAAACCGAATTTTGACTTTTTGGTTCTTTTCCACCCTCCCCCTGAATATTTCCGACTCTCCTACTTCTGAACCTCGCCTCGAGCGCATTAAACTCTAGAAGAGGCTGGAAAGTCTGTCAAGCTTTCCAACTTGCACACAATGTCAGTGCTCGAGGTGAGGGACAAGGTTAAGGAGATTTCAAAGTTGATCGAAGAATGGAAGATCTCCTACGCTTGGACTGCTGTGCAAACAGCTCTGACCATGGCGATGAGCCACCACAACAAGATGGAAATCTGGCACGTCACCAAGGGTATTGCCGAGGAGGAGGATGAGGGTAACCCGCAAGACATCAAGGACATCCAAGAGTCTTGTGCAGGTAATGCTTGTCGCGTGACAGAGATGACCAGCTATACAATGTCGTTCTTCGGATTCATCATCGTGCCTCCCTCGCCCCAAGATCCAGAAGCCAGCAATGCTTCCGAGTCTGAGATCGACGGTGAAAATACTATCGACTCCAGTGCTCCACCTGCTTCGTCACCACCGCCTGTAGCATAAACAATTTCTATGCATTATCTTGAACTTATTGCAATGTAATGATGCTAACAATGTTTTTATTTGTGCCATTGTTGTAAAAAACTGATGCTTTTACTATCGTAGCACTTTTGCTTATATATTTTATGCATGTGCTTAAAAATTTCTGAAGCACTTTGCGTTTTTATGCCTATACTTATCGGTTTATCTGGCTCTCTGCCTCGTCCCTTTCATGGGTCGGCCAACCTTTAGCACGGAAACTTTGCCGAGCAATGGAGCGTAATTGCTAAACCAGTTTAAACTCGGAAACAAAGCCGGCTTCCAGTACCAGTAACTCATTACTCGGAAAATGCCCGCGTCTAAGCAATCAGATAAACAATCAAAGTATAGATAGTAAATTAAATTTTGTACCCTAAGGTAATATTTTGTAGATATTAAAAAATCATAACCAGAACGAACATGAGCATAAAGTACTTTCAAGCATTCTGGGATTTTTGATAAAATTACATGCTCTTTTGGAAATAAGATGGCAAAAACTTCTCAAAGATAAACTATGAGGAAACCAACAGTTTATTTCACTTTGAACATGTACATATGATTACAAGGAAATATAACTTAAGAATAGAAGGGACTCTGCTAACCATAAAAAGTCTTTCCCAAATTGGCAAAATTTTGTGCTTTCTCTTTTGCACAAGTCGGAGAACCAAATCGCCTTTTCTGAAAGAACGGTTTTGCACTCTCTGACTATGATACTTGCGCAACTTCTGCTGATAGGTTATAGATCTCTACTCAGCAACAACGCGTACTTCTTCGATTATATCGAGATCATCTTGTCGAGAAACTTCTGCATCTTCTTCGATATATGCTTTGACTCGTGGAGCCTGATGAATCAGATCACTTGGAATAACTGCTTCTGCACCATAGACCAAGAACAATGGAGTATAGCCGGTTGATCTGTTAGGAGTTGTACGTAAGCTCCATATCACAGACGGCAGTTCTTCCGCCCAAGCCCCCACAACCCGACAAAGCGGTGCCTCGAGGCGAGGTCAGATTCCTTGCAAAATAAGGCCATTAGTTCTTTCGACTTGTCATTAGCTTGTGGATTTGCGACTGATGCAATATCAAGTCGCATCCCTTGTTCTTCGCAGAATTCGGCAAGTTTCCCCATGGAAAAATTGCTCCTATTGTCAGTAATTATACTGTTCGGATATCCGAATCGGATGATTATGTCCTCGACGAACTTTCTGGTTGTGGCTCCATTGCAACTTGTTACGGGTTTAGCCTCAATCCACTTTGTAAATTTATCCACCATCACTAGTAGGTGAGTAAATCCACATTTTTTCGTGCGAAACGGCCCTACCATATCAAGCCCAAAGACCGCGAATGACCATGTAATAGGGATTGTTCATAGCTGTTCAGCTGGAACATGTGCCTGATGAGCGTACTTTTGGCAGCCCTTGCATGTTTTGACCAGTTTATCGGCATCTTCCTTAGCTGTAAGCCAAAAGAATCCGTGTCGAAAAGCTTTTGCCACTAAGTATCTGGCCACTGCATGGTGACCACACTCACCTTCGTGGATTTCTCTTAAGATTTCCACTCCTTCTTCCGAAGAAATACATCGCTGAAACACTCCAGAAACACTCCGTTTATAGAGCCTACCATTTATTATAGTGTAGGCTTTTGCTCGTCGGACAATCTGCCGTCTCAAGACTTCATCTTTGGGTAGTTTTCTGTCTATCAGGAAATCCAGATAGTGTTTTGTCCAGCTGGGAATTACATCCAGAACTTCTATTAAAGTTGAGTCGTATTTCATCAGATAGTCCTCATCAACTCCAACTATGGAGGGGACCCTTAAATTCTCTAAAAAATCTCCATCCGGTACTTGTTTCCGCGTAGAGCCTATTCTTGATAGAGCATCTGCTTCCTCATTTTCTACTCAAGGGATGTGTTGAACCTCAAAACCCTCGACCGATTAGATAGTTCATCCACAACAGCTTTGTGTGCTACCATGGGTTTGTTTGCTTTGCAGATATCGGATACTTGCTGAGCAACTAAGTCCGAGTCTCCGTAACACATGAGTCTTGATATGCCAATATTTTTGGCCATGTGTATTCCATGCAGCAATGCTTCATACTCAGCAATATTATTGGTTGTCGTGAAGTGTATTTGCAACACATAGAACAACTTATCTTCTTGGGGTGATTTGAGCACCACGCTAGCCCCCGATCCTCCTCGTGCTTTTGATCCGTCGAAGTGAAGGGTCCAATATTCCGAGTCTAGAGGGCCTGAATTTTCTGCCGTTTTTGTCCAATCAATGACAAAGTCGGCAAGTATTTGGGACTTGATTGATGTATGTGGGCTGTACTCAATTTCAAAAACTACAAGCTTTATTCCCCACTTTGTGACACGTCCTGTGGCATCGCGGTTATTGATTATATCTCGCAGGGGAGTAGTGCTCACCATAGTGATGTTATGCTCTTGAAAATAGCGGCGTGGCTTTCTGGATGCGAAGAACATTCCATAGGCTAGCTTTTGATGGTGTGGATACCGTTGTTTTGATTCTATAAGGACCTCACTTAAATAATAAGTTGGCTGTTGTACCTTATGCTCGTGGCCTTCTTCCTCATGCTCAACTACTGTTACCACACTTGTGACCTTGTTGGTCGCTGCAATGTAGAGTAACATAGGATCCTAAGGTTCTAGCGCTGCGAGTACTGGTGGATTCGAAAGTAGATCTTTCAAGCTTTGCAGGGCAGTTTCAGCTTCCTGGGTCCAGACAAATTTGTCGGTTGTCTTTAATAGTTTGTACAATGGTGCGGCTCTTTCGCTGAGCCGGCTGACAAACCGACTCAATGGTGCAATGCAACCAGTGAGACGATGTATGTCCTTCAGGCGAGTTGGCCTGGTAATGTTTAAAATAGCCTTGATTTTGTCTCAGTTCACCTCTATGCCTCGTTCAGAGACGATCAAACCTAACAATTTTCTGGCTGGAATTCCATAGAAACACTTCTTCGGATTTAGCATCATGTTAAATTTGGGTAGACTAGCAAACGTTTCATCCAAGTCGGAAATTAAAGTTTCCTTCTTTTTGGACATAACTGCTATGTCGTCTACATATACCTGGACGTTGCATCCGATTTGGTCGTTGAGACAATGTTGCATAGTATGTTGATATGTTTCTCCTGCGTTCTTTAAGCCAAAAGGCATTGTTTATAGCAGAACATTCCGAAAGGAGTGACGAAAGATGTCTTGATTTCATCCGATTTTTTCATCGGTATTTGGCGATATCCGGAATATGGGTCGAGAAAACAGAGTAGTTTCGACCATGCCGTTGAGTCGATAACTTGATCGATTCTTGGCAAAGGAAACGGATCTTTTGGGCATGCCTTGTTCAAAGCGGTATAATCAACACACATCCTTAAATCAATGGTGTCCTTTTTAGGGACAAGTACAGGTTTTTCCACCCAATCTGTATGGATGACCTCTGTTATAAAATCCGCTAATTCTAGTCAGGCTAATTCCTTGGCTATTGCTTTGCGCTTTTTATCACCAAACTGTCGTAGGGACTATTTTACGGGTTTAGCGTCAGGGTACACATTAAGAGAGTGCTCGACAAGTTCCCTAGGTACTCCGGTCATGTCAGATGGTTTCCATGCGAAGATATCACTATTAGCTTTGAGGAACTCGACGAGCGCACTTTCCTATGCGTGGCCTAGGCTTACCCCTATGTTCGTCGTCTTGGAGGGATCATCTTCCTTCAGCGACGTTTTCTTCGTCTCTTCTGACGCCTTAAATTGCAAACTTGGCTTCAGCACCTTGTTCTTCGTTGCGGGCATCTCGGACGGATTGATGGTCTTCTTGATCTCCTGGTACTCTTGGGTGTTTAGCACGGTTTCGGCGAAGGCATCAGATCCTTTGTTGCAATGCAAAGTCTCTATCATTTTCCTAGAGGATAATCCAGGAATCAATTATGCATATCAATTCTCTATCTATATGTACAGGAACTCAATTCTTCTCTAGATATCAAACAAGCATTACACTTGGATCATCTTTAAATAAACAAAAAAAAAATCATTTTCCTAATAGATATTATTATGGATCAGTATATGTAGTCCTTCGTGGACAACTTCAACTGACAGGTTATATCTGGACTCAAATATAGAAGCTTACACTTCTTCTGTACAATAATTTACAAGGCAAACATTGGATCCAAGAAGCAGTAGAACATCATGTGCATTTGTTCTTATTCTATGCATCCTTCTAGAAGGTACCACATCAATAAGACACAAGCCATAAGCCACAAGAAACAGTCCTGGATGCAATGGTTCAGTGAAAATGAATGCAAACATAACTGAATAATTCATTCAGAAAGCATCTGCAGCTAGCCACTAATTGTTAAAGCACATAATTCATTTGCTAATCAGCAGAAACTATAATATGATCATTTTCCTAGTAAACACTTAGGAATCATGAAAATTGTTACTTCTCTGCCAATATAACATATTGGTTGGTTACTCCAAATCCATCACAAGTTGAAAGAACATGTGGGCCCCCATGTGTGGTTTTGGTAATTAATGACAATGTTTATGGACTAATGTGTGTATTAAGTTGTACTTGTAGTATTTGTCCATTGGCATCGCTTGGAGCATGTGTTGGCTTCAAGGTCGATGAAATGCGAAGAAGATATCTTTTGCAAGCTCAATATGCGCCACCTATAGAATAACTCATGTTTGATACTTGCCATCCTCGGTGATCATGGATCGATGATGAGGAATTAAGAAAGGCCTTCCATCTTGAGAAGGGCAAGATCATCTACATCGAGCTCAAGTGGAATGCTCAAGGCAGAGGTATAATCTTGATAAGTTTTCCCTTTTGCCGGTCTCATGTTGTGTGTGGGAGACCAGGTTTAGGATAGATAACCGTACTATCAAGAGGATCTCTCGAATGAGTAACTCGATCACATCGTTCAGATAGATAATCGTACTATCAAGAGGAGCTCTCGAATGAGTAACTCGATCACATCGATCACATCACATCGTATTTGGTTGTTATTCGGTCTTATCCATGTGAGGATATAGAGCTTGTGGTAATCTCTGTAACAAGCTCTTGTTCATGAAAATCGGATCTTCCGTTTATATCTTGTTGCGATTTTGATCTTGGCGGTTTTCTGGTGTCTCACCAAGTGAGGTATCTCACATTATATTACTTGATACATTCTCACTTGGTGATAACCAATTATTCGGAAGCTCTTGTTGTCCTGCTTCCAACGCAATTGGAATCGGGTCAATCAGAGTGTCTTAGCCAAAGTTATTGACGTTTGAATATTGGCTCTTATTGAATTTTAAAATAAAAAAGGATAAGTGTTTTCCTGGGCCGAGCGGTAGTACGGCTGGGTACTACCGGCCTAGTATGATGCGCTGTGAACTCTCTCAGAGAAGCCCGGCTGTGGCTACCGGCCCTACCTGCCTGGCCCGGTAGTAACGCCCGGTGGGCCGATACTACCGTCCGGCCCAGGCGCCCACCCCACATCGCCTGCACCGCTACAATCCCTCGCGCGCGCCTGCTGCCTGCTTGTTGGGCTACCGCGGCCCACTCCTGCACGTTGCGTTGCGTGCCGGTTGCTAGCGTTCCTGCCCGCGCGCGTGCACCCTGCCCGATGCCACGTGGCCAGATCGCGTTGACCTGCGCTGTCGCTTCCAATTCTCTCCGCGCGCTGCCTCGCCCAGTCCCGCACGCTCTCCCCTGCACGCCTTGCTCGCTGGGCCCGCAACCACATGCATGCCTCGCTGCTACCGCTTTTCTCGCCTACTTGCGCGTCTCGCACTGCCTACTGCTGCCACTTGCTGTGCTGGGCCCAGCGCTGCTTCCTGTGTAGTACCGGTCGGTACTATCGGCCCATTCTGAAAAACGCCCCAATGGGAAGTTTTTGTCTAGTCCTATATATTGCTTTGCCTGTTTTGCATTTTGACTGCTTCTTCCTCCTCTATTAGTCTAAGCGTTGTCCATACTTTCTCTCATTCTCTAGGTTGATTAATCTCTTCCCCTCCGATGATTCTTGACCATATTTGAGTGGAAGAAAGAGGAGATCGAGATCCACGTTTTGACCAAACCAAAACATCTCTTTGTGAGTGTATCTTTGCGGATCTAGATTTTGGGGGATTTGGGGGATTTTGTGTCCCTCTTTGATTCCTCCTCTCTTGTTCCCCCAATAGCTTTAGTAGCTTTGTTGGAACTTGAGAGTGAGGGATTGGAATACCTTTGTGGTGTTCTTGCCATTTGCATTTGGTGCATCGGTTTGAGTTCTCCTCGGAGGATTTGGTAAGTGAAAGTGAGAAGCTTTTTACTCTTGGGTTCTTGGAACCCTAGACGGTTTTTTGTGTTGCAGGTTGAGACCTTGGTGGAGTTTGTTGGGAGCCTCCAATTAAGTTGTGGAGAAGTGCCCCAACCTTGTGGACTTTGTGGCGTTTGTTGGGAGCCTCCAATTAAGTTGTGGAGAAGTGCCCCAACCTTGTGAGAGGTTCCGGTTGCCATCGACAAGTGCACCGATAGTGGAAGCGTGGATAGATCCTGTTGGGGTGAGATTCACCGGAGAATAAGGGAGGCCTTTATGGCTTAGGTGGTTAGATACCACCCCCTCTCCAAACGAGACGTACTCCATGTTGGGAGGAACTCGGTAAAATATCGTCGTCCCCGCGTGCCTCGGTTATCTCTATACCCGAGCTCTTACTTATGCACTTTACTTTGTGATAGCCTTCGTGCTTGAAGTATATATCTTGCTATCACATAGTTGTTTGTCTTGCTTAGCATAAGTTGTTGGTGCACATAGGTGAACCCTAGATTGTTCTAGGTTTTGTGCTTAACAGTTAGTTTTATTCTGCCTTTGTTGAGCCACTCTAGGAAAAGTTTTAATCGCCTATTCACCCCCCTCTAGGCGACATCTGTATCCTTTCACAAGTAATCAACATCTTAAGTTCACATTCCCTATTTATACTTTCTAGCCTCAGGAATCATTTTTATTGGACATTCTATATTGACAACTAAAAGATATTTCACAATCCAACAAAATTATAATTTGGTCAGAAGTAATATTCCAACATATCACTTAAATATTACTTATTCCACCTCAATCTGCAGTAAAGGTAGTTGCTGAATAAAACACAGTGCCACAGTAGAACAGTAGCAACAAAATATTCCCAACATCATTTCCCTAGTTTTCTAGAGCCATAAACCACTTAAAACCTTACTGTCTTATTGACAGGAAATCTACAACAACAACTTAGTTTTATATATAAAGTTATCAAATGAGCCCATCTCAATTTTGGCCATCTTAAACCGCTAGTACAACTTCAAATCATTCTCAGGTTTTAGAGCTAGGAAAATGGACCAGGGCATGTCCACTGACATCTTAGTTACTCAAATTTAATGTAACTAAGGCCCAAGTTGAATATTTTGAATCTAAAATCAACTGGAAGCTAGAAAGTCCAAAATTTGAAATTGAGTTCTTCTTCATCAATGAATCTGGCAACAATAGGTTGCGTTCTATAATCTATTTAAGACCAAGAATAAGTACCAGGTCAATGTCAGTAGCCACATAAAGATCATAACACGAACATCAGTAAGCCACTGCTAGAACAAATTAGGGCTTGACCTCCAGGAGGAACATAGAGACTGAGAATGTGGGAGTAGAGGGGCTGACTTACCCGGGGGTCCTCTCTTAAGACGAGAAGAGGAAGAAGTTCAGGCCGTCAATGGCGACCACGACGCGGCGGCACGAAGAAAACCGTGGTACTCAACCCACACCGAGCCGCACTAGTGGATATATGTGCATGGAAGAGGCAGTGTTGGCAACCAACCCATCATCAGACCACCATAACAACACCACCATCTCACCACCATCACCATTCGGGGGTCACCAGAGCACATCGCAGTCAAACGCCGAAACCCTAGCAACATGAATGTAGTGGGGACGAACAAAACAGGGATCAAATTACAGATCAAATTGGATAGGAAGGAGCAGTGGAGTGGAGAGCATCGAGGGCGACCGATGGCGGTGGCCAAGGAGACCGAAGTCGGCCATGGTATCTCGGCGACGGTGGCAACCCCGCTGCATCGTGTAAGGAATAAGAGGTGAAAGCTCGGGGTGAGAGGTGTTGTCTGGATTGGACCCAGTTGGCTAGATTGACCAGTGGGACGGGTCTGGGTAATAAGGAAATTAGCAAACAAATAAAAAGGAGTAAAATGGAAATTGCTAGAATAACCTCTAAGCATTTAAGCCTAGGAAAATGTAGAAAAATCCTAGAAATATATTTAATACGTCAAAATGTTTATTAAAATAATGTCTAACTAGGAAAAATATAATAATACTTATTTGAGTTTAATAAAACGCAAATAAATATTAACACCATTAAATATCTAAATGAAATTTTGTAAATTTATTAAAAATACTAAAAATAAATAAAAATCACTTTTGTGCATAAAAATAAATCTATTGTCTCATAAAAATATTAACTTAAAATTTTTACAAATAAAACTTAAAACAAATATTTAAAGACATTCAAAAATTGAGGAATTTTATAAAAAATAAAGATAATACCTAAAAATAAATAAAATTCATTTTTAAGATCCTAAATAAGTATATTTACTAGAAAAATACTAAGTATATTATTCCATAAACATTTTAGAGTTCCTAGATCATATATCTTCAATTATATAAATTATTTAAATGAGACACTTATTTTGTTAATTATTTAAAATTATTTCCTATGTAAATAAATGTATTCAAACACAATAGTTTAGATCTAAATACTCTAAACCTATAATTATAATTTAGGATACTATCCAGGTGTAAACAATCAACTTTATAATATTCCTTTAAAATATTTAACTAACTATAAGTCAAAGACTTACAAATTATTATTTTTGCAAATAATTAACTTATATTAGAATTAAGTGATCTCAATTCATATATAATCATATTTAGCAAACTTGGTATTCACTAAATAAACTATATAATAAATTTACCTATTTTTATTTATATAGAAAAATCTTATAGTATAATCTATAAATATTAAACATGCTAGATTTAAGTCTTTAAAACTAAGTTTCATATTTATAAGACTTCATTACGCTTAGGAAAAACCCTAATTGTTGGAAATACCATAAATGTTATATCTCAAGTCCAATTATATTTTAATAGTTTATTTTGGTGTAATATATCATAAGCCGGGTATATAAGGACTCAAGATCATTTAAACCTTATGAGAAACCATAACTTTAGTCCTATTGATCTTCAGAGTTGATTAACTTAACATAAATAATATTTTCTTCAAATGTTATTCTTTTTGCCACTTCAAAAGAAACACTATACCATTTCTTTTAAGTCATAACCACTTAAAATATGAACTTTGTTAAAGTTACATGATACCACTTAACCTTAGAATTGTATTACGATTCTACTTAAGTTTTATGTCTTATATGTTTCTCTTAAAATCCTTGCAACTACACTCTTTTGTGAAGTAAACTTGAAGATAAATTAAATCCTAAACAAATCCTCTAAAGCCAACTCACTTGTAATGTTGGGGAATTGATTGGGGATTTTACAACATGCATATCATTACTTATGCATAACAGCATTTTGCTTCTTTAAACATTGTCCTTACCGGGAAATAATGGTATTTTGTAGAACCCAAGGTCCATGGTCAAGTCGAGACATTCGACTACAATAATTCATTGTATCAAGGCAAGTTCACACTTTCTCATGTCCTTTGATTATTTTCTATCAAATATTTGCAAACTGTTGTGTCATCACCTGCATTTCAAAAAGGTTAGAAAACCCTATTTTCATAATAATATGATTATGGGTTATTTACCAAAAGGTAATAACCTACTATAGAAGTTCTGGTGGTAAAGGAATATCATACCTAGGACTTAACAACCAATGTCGCCAGTGATTCTTGCACTGTATATTACGCGTTAACCATGAGATTTGGAATGGGACGGAGAAGTCAGCTGGATCAGCTCCCTTTCTCATGCCACGGACACTGTTCTGGGCGTTTTGTAAGTTGCAGATCGTGGGTACAGCCGTGTATATGAAGGGGTTCGTAGCATGCAAAACAAAAAATTTCTACCGCATGCACACAAACAATATAAGATCTATCTACTAGATTGTAGCAACGAGTCGATAGAGGAACTCACCCTCGAAGATTCCAAAGCGGTTAACGAGAGTAGATTCTCGTGGGTGATGTAGTCGTACTCTTGCCGATCTCAAGATCGCGTAGATGATCCTTCCGGCGCTGCGTTCCGGCAGCGCTTCCACAATCAGTCACACGTTCGGTACTCGATGAAGACCTTCCTCTCCCTTGTTCCAACAGGCAGCGGAGGTTGTAGCACTCTCCTCGTGATTCTGGCAGCACGACGGCGTGGTGTCGGAAGTAGAGGGGAGATCTCGTAGGGATTCGCCTTAAGCCGGAACGAGTATGGTGGACTATGAGAGAGGCCTTGGTGATATAGGATTTAGAGGGCACCAAGGGGAGGGTGTGGCCGGTGGCTTGGGCTTGGGGAAGCCCCAACTCGCCGAGTTGGAGGGGAAACCCTAGGCGGAAGCGGCGGCTGCACTTGGAGGTGGAGGCGCGCAGGAGCTAGGGTTTTTAGGTGTGAGGGGTAGGGGGCACCCTACCCCTCCTTATATAGGTGGAGGGTGTCCGGTTGGGAGGAGGGAGTCCTCCCCCAACTCGGCCTCCTTGGCCGGCGGGTGGAGGGTGGGGACTTCCTCCCCAAGTAGGTTTCCTACTCTCCCTCCACCAAGAAAACTTGAGATTTGACTTTTCAAATTGGCGTTTGACTTTCAAACTAGGATTTGATTTCTCTCTTTATTTTGCCCAGCAAAGTGACCTAGCACATGATGCAACCATTCCACATTGTCATGACACATTCATGTACCTTTCCGCTTCCGGAGTGCCGGACCTTCCCGACCCTTCTAGAACATTCCTGGTGAAAACACCGGAATTATTTACGAACTCCGAAACAGAACTTTCCTTATATGAATCTTATTCTCCGGACCATTCCGGATCTCCTCGTGATATCCCGGATCCCATCCGAGACTCTGAAAAACATTCGGTCTCTTTCTCATCATTCCATAACTACTCAACAACATCGAATCCTTAAGTGTGTCTCCCTACGGTTCGTGAATTATGCGGACATGATCGGGACACTTCTCCTATCAATAACCAATAGGGGAATCTAGAAATTCATATGGCTCCCACATATTTCTACAATTTCTTTGCGATCAAATGAACCACTTACATACGATACCAATTTCCATTTGTCTCATGATAGTTTACTTATCCGAGTTTTTGATTGTCGGTATCTCTGCATACCTAGTTCAACCTCGTTACTGATAAGTACTCTTTTCTCGTTCCTGTGATATGTGATCCCTTGTGAGCCAGTCACATGCTTGCAAGATAATTGGATGACATTCCACCGAGAGGGCCCAGAGTATATCTATCCGTCATATGGATGGACAAATCCCACTCTTGATTCATGTGTCTCAACCCATACTTTCCGAATACTCAATGCCACCTTTATAGCCACCCAGTTATGGTGTGGTGTTTGATGTCATCAAAGCATACTTCTGGTGATGGTGATAAGCATGATCTCATGGTCGAAGGAATTAGGTTACTATGTATCAAAGAGCTTATAGCAATTGAACTATTAAAATGACTTGATCTTTATGCTACGCTTATCTATAGGAGTATGTCCATCATACCATTCTCCTAATGAGATGATCTTGTTGTCAACAACATCTCAATGTTCATGATCAGGAAACCATGATCATCTATTAACCAACAAGCTAGAATTATAAAGAGGCTTTACTAGGGATTCTAATTTAGTTTACAAATCACACAAGTATTAATGTTTCCGGTTAATACTTTTATATCATGAATGTAAACATTTATCATAACACAAAGATATAATAATAACTACATTTATTATTGCCTCTAGGGCATATCTCCAACAGTATATAGGAAAAATCCTACCGTGGATCTAGGCTTACAAAAGACAGATTTCTAGTGTTAATGGTTGTTGTGTGTATCAGACTAAGGTAAAGCCGTATTAACGGGGAAAATTCTTCCTTGAGTCTGAGCGTACAAAAAATGCGGTGTATGCACGGTCGCGGAGAAGGACAGTGATTGGCTTGGATCTTAGTCTGGGCCTCATACCAAGGAAGTGTGAATAGGAATGCGCACCCAGATGCGTAACAACGCTAAGATCTCTCATGGGTAAAGTGACGCACCTCTGTAGAGTGTAAAAACTATGACATGTTATGTAACATCCAAAAAATATTGAACAATGATTATCAAATTCCAATCACCCAAAATTAGGGTTAACAAAAACTTTTGTTAATTAAATCATATGAATGCTTATGTGTATGTGATGATTGTATGAATGTATGAATGGACTTGTGTGATTGTTCTAAATAGCAAGGAATGATTTAAAGATGAAAACAACATCATCTAAAACATTTCCAAGAAGAAACAAATCAAGGGAAAATCAAAAACAAACAAAACAAGAAAATGGTCATTTTTGCCAATCTTGCTCACTAGGCCATTTTGAGTGTTTGTAGTCCAAGATTTCAAAAAAAAAAACAATTCCATTTATTTTGACCCCATGCTAGACCAAGTAAAAGTGAACCCATGCCTACCTTCCAAACTTCCAGAAATATTTGACAACTTGATTCAAATGACAATTCAAAATTGAATCTTTAACATATGTGAATATCACCAATTCTCAAAAACCAACCAAACCAATTCACCTTGACCTTTCCAACTAACCGGAGACTAACTATTATGTAACTAGTACACCCACCAAGTTTGAACCAAAAATTCAAATCTATTTCGACCATTTCATCGAACCAACAACAAATACTATAGTGAGCAGTGATTTTGTCCAACCTTGTCCCCTCTCTGGATCACAACAGGCTATTAGTAGATCATCTAGCTTAGTTATGTCAATACCCATATTTTTAATCCTAGATGCATGTTATGCCATACATCACAATCCCAGGATTACGATTTTTGCGAGACATAACAGATTTGGATACCACAGTACATCATCCATTACAAACCATACATAAGGTCTTAGACAAATAAGGATCTCATGATCCAGTTCTTAATACAACTGAAGCAGCGGAAATACGTAATAATAAAGGTAGCGTAGGCGAAGCTCCATCTTTGGGGTCACAGGCAATGTTGACGATGGGAGATGATCCTAGTTATCGTAACCTTTCTGGGGTCCATCCTCCTGGTATTCCTCTTCATAGTATGGCCACGGGAATAGCCAGGGAAAAAGCCATGATTACTCTTTAAGTACTCGCAAACTAATACTAACAAGTGAAGGGGGTTTTTGTTGTAGGACACTAAGCTCTAGGGTTGTTTTGCAAAAAGCCAGATTTACATCTACTAAGTTCTGAAATGAAGAAAGCGTGTTGAAGTTTTATAACACCTAAGTGGGAACTTGTATTTCATATCACAACTCTGTTGTGGTCAAGTCAAAATCTCAATCCATTTCACAAGTCATTTTGAAAACATCTGACGGGGGAACAATATGGCCACTCCAACTGTCCATAACCGCGGACGCGGCTATTCGAATAGTTTGACACTCTTCAGAGATTGTACACTTTCACCACAACATTCGATACATCCATCAGGAACAATCCTTAATTCACCCTACTCAGTATAAGCACCTCTCCTGTGATTTTGGCCTCCAACTATGACCAACTGTCATCTTGGGTACTGCACAGGTGGACAATCTTCACAAGGTAGCCTCAGCTCAGACCTTGGCCGTGAGGGAACTAATACTAAGGTATATAAGTTTCCAATCAAGCCCTACCCAATTTTCAGGTATTGTGGTTGTACGGTAAAATTGGAATGGTATCGCATCCAGACAACCATCAGTTTTATAAAGGGCTAAGGCTCATGCCTCAACATTTTCATCACCAAAATTCATCTGGTGTTCGGAAACACATGTCCAAAACATTTCAATAGAATGATCCATCATTCCAAGGTTTTCATAACCATTTTCACCAAGTATTCCCATCTAAAGTTGATCAAGTTTTATGCTTAGCACTAGCATCTACAAGTGGGGGTAAGTACTAATGAGGGGTGGTAAACTAGTAGAGTTTTACTAAGTTCAATCTCATGCCTTACGATGACATAAAGATTATCTATCTTAGGCTAAGTTTTATGCTCTTTATGCAACCTTCAATTATCTTTATAATATCTACAATTTATTCCAGTAAACTCTAAGTAAGAGCTTTGATAAAGAAATACAGTATAAAGCTTGAGAGTAAAACTAGGATTGGGTATCATCAAATGTATCTAACCAAGCTTGCGTAGTGCATTGCATAGGTTATCTAACTCTCATAATTGCAAGTTTTAGCTTGCAAGTACTAGCTTGCCTAGTGCAGAGCAGTGGTTGAAGTTCTCCTCGGCTTCTTCCTCGTAGTATCCTCCTTCTTCCTCGTATCCTTGGTCGGTACTAGCGTCTATAAATAAATACGAGGTACACAATCACCAAACAATACTTAACTATTTTCAATCATCAGACCAAAGGGTCCTATAGATGATCTAGCATCATCACTAACATTACAAGATTAAATCTTGGTTTAATTTCTTTTAGTTTTAGAAAAGTAATTTCTACTCATTGAAAAACTACTTAAGATTTAATATTCTCCAAGAAAAACATGGGATCATGTTGAGACATGTCATCACCACATATTTCAGTTCATGGGAATGTGATTTAAAGTGGTGTGACAATTTAATAAGATTTAACCTTTTATTTTAATTAAATAAAGTGACTAGAAATTCCTATGTGGCATCCTTTTATTACTTGGACATTATTTCTGTAAGTAAACCCATATATTTTTTTATATTCTGAAAGTTATGATCAAATGTGATTTTTGAGAGTTGGAATCAACTCAAAAGCTATTATGGTTTAAATTCAAAAAATGGTTGAATCCAGAAAAGCTTCTGCCTTGTTATTTTTACCAAGGGTGATCTACAGATTCAAATGATTTGAATCCAACGGGCTTGGATTCAGCATTTCCAGACCTTTCTAACAAAATTGGTTTCATTCAATTTGGTTCACTGAATCGAGCTGGGTTGATTTTTGAAACTAGGTAAAGAACTGTGTTTGAATGAAAATGGAAAAATCCAAATTCAAACGACTGGGTTGCGCGGGAACTGCTAATGGGCCGGCCTGCTACGTACAACGCTTAGGCGGGCTGGTTAAGTTGATGTCCCCACGCGTCAGTGAGACGGGGGGGTGCGAAGCGGTATGGGGCAACGTGGTGCGTTGGATCTAGTTCTAATCCAACAGCTCTGGTTCATTGTCCACGTCGGGCAGCACCGGCGAGACAGAACCCTAAAGCGGCAGGTGGGGGTCATGGGAGGCTCACCGGGGCTCAGACGAGGGTCGGCGAGGTGGGAGAACGACGAAGTCGACGACGGCGAACCTCCTGGTACCAGCAGCTTCTCCTAGGGCGGCTCCAATCGCTGGCTTCCTTCTTCTCCAGCAGCGGCGGGCTCCGGCCAAATTCCGGCGATGCGCTGCTCGCCTTGCTCCGGGAACAGGGTGGAACGATCAGTGAGGAGAGGGGAGTGAGATGGTGTGAAGAGTTTGAGCGAGGGAGGCCTCTATTTATAGTCTCGACTATGAGACCGAACGGGATGGGCAAGCGACGGTGGCGACACGGCTACGGGCTGCTAGAGGCATGGCCGAGTGTGGCGATCGATCGGTGGTATCCTGGCGATTCTCTACGGTGTAAATGCGCTTGTAGGGGCGGTGGCAAACGGTCGGGAACGCTCGATGCTCTACGAGACAGAGGCGGCGAACTCTGCGGCGAGCGGTGGTTACGAGGTACGGGTGGTGCAATGGGCATGTCTGGCGGTTTCCTGTGACGGTGGGGAGCATGTTGGCGGGCGGAGGGCTCGAGGTGGTCTGGATAAATGGGAACAACGCGTGCTCTGCGGCGAGGGTCGGCATGGTCGACAGCGGCACGGGCGCGGCGTTCCTGGCGGTTCTGGCTGTTGTCTGCAAGGCAGGGCTGGTCGAGAGGGGGCAGTGAGGCATGGGCTACCTCCCAGACAAGGTTGGCACGGCAAGTTCTTCCTCTAGCCTGCTGTCCACACTGGGTGACATGGGTGCTCTCGGTTGTTCACCGTTGATGACATTGGAGAGCTCACAGTGGTGCTAGTGATTAGTTAAGTTTGTTAGATGATCTACTAAGGCTAGTGGTGTCCAGAGAGGGAACAAGTTAGGCCCAAAACACTACACACTATAGTGTTTTGATTTTGTTTGATTTGAATCAGCAAGGTGTTTAATGAAATGGCCGCATGAATTCAAGTTTTGAATTTTGAAAAGATTTTTGGTGGGTGTGCTAGGCATGTGCTGGTGAGTCTGTAGATGCTTGGGTTTTGAAAGTTGAGCTTGTTTGAGTGTTTTTTTGAAAAAGTGGGATCTTCCCATATGATATAGATTCAATTTTAATCTGTCATTTAAACTATGCATTTGAATGTTTCTGAATGATCACAAAGTGTACCTTGATACTTTGTTATGAGTACTATCAAGGGGTGCAAATATCCAAACAAGTTTCTATTAAGTCCTTAAAGTTAGAGACAGCCAAAGTAGGCATGGGAGTTAATTTGGCCAAAGTGACCATTCACTTAATTTGTTTGTTTTGATTTATTTGTCTTTGGGAAAAGTTTGGGAATTGTTTAGATGATGTTTATTTCACCTAATAATCATTTTATAAGCAAAGAAACACACAAGCAAGGTAATTCAAAAGAATTAAAATTGGAATGCATACACACATGCATGCTTTCATATTTTTATTTAGAAAAGTTTTTGTTAATCCTAAATTTTGATGATTAGAGTTTGATGATCCAAGTTTCATATTCTTGGGATGTTACAAACCTTCCCCCCTTAAACAAAATCTCGTCCCGAGATTTGAAAAAGGACGGAAAGATTACCTAGGATTTGAAGAGATCGGGAAACTCCGTCCTGATGTGATCTTCGCGCTCCTAGGTAGCTTCCTCTTCCGTGTGCTTGCTCCACTGAATTTTGAGAAACTTGATGCTTCGGGTTCTGGTAGTTCGGAAAGCTTCTTCCAAAATACGGATGGGTACTTCGGGATAGGTCAGGTCATCATTGATCTCTATAGTCCGGTGATCAATATTCTTGAATACTTCATTCTTCTCCGGGACTTCGAGACACTTGCGAAGTAATGAGATATGGAACACATTGTGCACGGCTGACATTTCTTCGGGTAGTTCCAATTGATACGATACTTCTCCTCGACGGTTCAGAATCTTGAAGGGTCCGATATATCTAGGGGCTAACTTTCCTATGAGCTGGAAACGCTGCATTCCATTCAATGGCGACACTTTCAGATATACAAAATATCCTATGTTGAAGGCAAGGTCTCGACATCTCTTGTCGGCGTAACTCTTCTGTCGTGACTGGGCTGTCTTAAGGTGCTCACGAATCTTGTGAACCTTCTCTTCTGCTTCTCGTAGGATGCCGGGTCCGAAAATTTGACTCTCTCCTACTTCCGACCAGTTCAAAGGGGTGCGACACTTTCTTCCATACATGAATTCAAATGGGGCCATTTGCAAACTATCTTGATAACTATTGTTGTATGAAAATTCTGCGAACGGCAGACAGTCTTCCCACTTAGATCCATATTCTAACACACATGCTCTCAACATGTCTTCGAGTATTTGATTTACTCGCTCCGTTTGTCCATCGGTCTGAGGGTGATACGCGGTGCTAAAATGTAGGCGGGTTCCTAAACATTCTTGGACTTTCTTCCAGAATCTCGAGGTAAACTGTGTTCCTCGATCCGATACGATGTTCTTAGGGACTCCATGCAAACTGACGATTCTAGCGATGTATAAATCCGCTAGCTTCGAACTCTAATATGTGGTCTTGACGGGTAAGAAATGGGTGACTTTGGATAACCTGTCCACTATGACCCAGATAGAGTCATTTCCCCTACTAGAAGTAGGCAATTCGGTGATAAAGTCCATTCCAACGGAATCCCATTTCCATTCCGGAATCTGTAATGGTTGCAACAATCCAGCAGTTGTTTGATGTCCGGCCTTGACTCGCTGACATATATCACACTTGGCAATATAGCTTCCGATTTCTCTCTTCATCTTATGCCACCAAAATTGTTCTTTCAAATCTTGATACATCTTCATTCCTCCGGGGTGGATAGAATAAAGAGTATCATGAGCTTCCTTCAAAATAACTTCTTTCAACTCAGGACTTGTTGGTACACAAAGGCGTCCTTTCTACCACAGAACTCCTTCTTCGTCTTCGGTGAATCCAGGTAATTTGCCTGTACCGATACGACGCTTGATTCCGTCAATACTAGCATTTCCTTTCAGCTCCTCTTTGATCTGGCTGATCAAAGTGGGTTGAAGTTCGATGCTAGCCAAAAATCCTTCACTCACTAATTCCATTCGAAAATCTTCCATCTCTTTGTGCAAGCTTGGTTGCTCCTTCAAAATCATGGAGTTCAAGTGGCATGGCAATCTGCTAAGGGCATCTGCTACCACATTGGCTTTACCGGGGTGATAGTGAATGTCTAGATCGTAATCCTTGATTAGCTCAATCCATCTTATCTGCCTCATATTTAGCTCCTTCTGAGTGAATATATACTTCAGGCTCTTGTGATCCGAATAAATCTCACAACGGTTTCCCATCAGGTAGTTCTTCCATGTCTTCAGGGCTAGAACTATGGTTGCGAGTTCGAGGTCATGGGTTGGGTAATTTTTCTCATGTTGTTTCAATTGTCGAGATAGATAAGAGATAACTTTGCCTTCTTGCATTAGCACACATCCGAGACCGATCTTGGATGCATCACAATACACGTCGAAGGGCTTTGTGATATCTGACATGATTAAGATTGGGGCTGAAATCAATCTCCGCTTGAGTTCTTGAAAACTCGTTTCACATTTGTCTGTCCATTCAAACTTCTTGTCCTTCTTCAGCAATTGGGTCATGGGTCTGGCGATACTCGAGAATCCTTCTACGAACTTGCGGTAATATCCCGCCAATCCGAGAAATGCACGAACTTTGGTTTGAGTGGTTGGGGCTTGCCAATCTTCAACATCTTTCACCTTTGCAGGGTCAACGGCAATTCCTCCGGCTGAGACAATGTGGCCGAGGAATCCTACCTCCTATAACCAGAATTCACATTTGCTAAACTTGGCATACAATTGATGCTCTCTAAGGGTTCCAAGAATGCTCCTTAGGTGTAGCTCATGTTCTTCTTCCGATTTGGAATAAATCAGAATGTCGGCGATGAAAACAACGACAAACTTATCCAGGAAGTCCATAAAAATCTTATTCATGATATTCGTGAAATAAGCGGGGGCATTGGTTAATCCAAAAGACATGACAGTATACTCGTATAATCCATATATGGTGGTAAAGGCAGTCTTGCGAATATCCTCTGCGCGAATCTTGAGTTGATGATAGCCAGTTCTAAGATCAATCTTAGAAAACACCTTGGCACCGGTCAACTGATCAAACAAATCTTCTATCTTGGGCAAGGGATACTTGTTCTTGATGGTGACATCATTCAACTTCCGATAATCCGTACACAAACGGTTACCTCCATCCTTCTTGTCCACAAATAAGACAGGTGATCTCCATGGTGACGCACTTGATTGAATTAATCCAATTTCCAGCATGGAATCCAGTTGCTTCTTCAGTTCTGCTAGTTCCGACGGGTTCAGACTATAGGGTCTCCGGGCTATGGGTCCTGTTCTGGGGATTAGTTCAATGATAAACTCGATATCCCGATATGGGGGCATACCGGGCAAAACATCTGGAAATACATCGGGGTATTCACAGACTATCCGGACTTGGTCAATGGTAGGTTGGGCTATACTCTTGTTGCACTTGAATTGACGAGGTAAGGTTTCAGATATATGCTCTACTGATATTCCGGTGGTACTGGTCATGGTTATGGCTTTCTTGGCACAGTCAATCAATCCTTTATGTTTGGACATCCAATCCATTCCTAGTACTACTTCCAAACCTTTAGTTCCGAGTACTATCAGATTAGCATAAAAATTCTATGCCATGGATTCGGATAGGGACGGCTTTGCAAATTTGCCTAGCCTTGGTGGTTGAACCGGGAATTTGGACAATCATAGCATGCTTCAGTTTTGTTGGTTGAATCTTACTAGTGCAGGAAAATTCTTCGGTGACAAATGAATGCGATGCACCCAAATCAAACAACACTCTTGCAAGTACTGAATTAACATAAAACAAACCCAGCACGATGTCTGGCGCTTCCTGAGCTTCTTCAGCATGAATGAGAAAAAGACGGTCGTTGCGGTTGAGCGAATTCCCTGGGGCAAACCTTCTTCCTGGCTGAACACGACGCTTCTGCTGAGCTGGGGCATTTGCATTGGGGGCTGTGGCATTCTTCCTGTTGGGGCACTCGTTGGAGTAGTGACCCTTATTTCCATAGTCATAACAAGTCACTTGCGACTTGTCCTTTGCTACAACAGGCATAGCATTTCTTCCAGTCCTCGGGGCAGTGTTGGTGTTGGCAGTAGCATTGTTGTTGTTGAACTTGGGTGGGGCACGGTTGAAATTGCTAGAGTTGCCGGGGTTGTTGTGATTTCCTCCGGGCCTAGGGTTTCCACGGTTGGGATAGGTAGAACGGTTCATTGAGGGTCTGTTGGATCTCGGGGCAAATCCGGGAGATTGGTTAGGGCGATACTTTGGGGTCTGATGGGTTCCTAGTTGATGCATCATGCGACGCTTGCGGTTCTCATTGGCTTGGTTGATCTTTCCTTCCATCTGGATGGAAGAGTCGACCAGGGCTTCAATATCAGCAAAGGGGATATTGACTAACACAGTCTGCATCTCATCGTGCAGACCATTCAGGAATCTTTCTTTCTTCTTGGCTTCAGTGTCGATCTCATCCGGGGCATACCTAGCTAATGACAAGAATTTGTCACGGTATTCCACTACGGTCATCCTTCCTTGCTTTAGTTCTATGAACTCATCTCTCATTCTCTTGATCAAACCCGGTGGCACATGGGTTCTGCTGAACTTGACCTTGAATTCCTCCCAGGTCATCATCTGTCCTCCGGTCATCGCACGAACGCTGTTCCACCATGCTCTGGCATCTCCAGCTAGATAGTGGGTGGCGAACAGAGCTTTCTCGATAGCTTCCACTCCGGAGACGTCTAGGTTGTTTTCCACGGTTTGCAGCCAATCATCTGCATGTAGGGGCTCTTCTGACTTAGTGAAAACAGGTAGGTTGGTGTTCTGGAAATTCATGAGCTTAGATCCATGGTTGTCCTGATTTCCATGGCCTTGATTGTTGTGGGCTAGCTGGGCTATCTATTGAACGGTGGCTAAGTTGGCTGGACGTTCGGCTCTTTCATCTTCGCGGTCAGAAACCAACATTTGCAGGATTTGCAACATCGGGTCCGGGGATGAACCACTTCCTCCGCGAGGCATCTGAAGATTGAGATAGATCATGAGAAAAGAGGGAAATTTCTAAGGTTCAGGGCTTTGAAAAGTTTTTAAAGTTTGACTCAGATTTTCTAGCAACTTGCTTTTCATTCATTCATTCATAGCAGCCGATACAAACACGCACCACAAAACAAGAAAAACAGATGGTTTTAAGAACCATTCTGGAAACTACGATACAGTGGGACCGAATACAACTCACTATGCTAGTGCTCAAGTGCTACCACTCCTCAAAGTCGGTGTAGTCGTCATCCTCATAATCCTCATCGTCATTGATGAACGCGAAATCCTCCTCATCGGTGAAGGAATCCATAGCCTGATCCTCCAGAAAATCATCATCATCGCTGAGATAAGAGTAGGGGTCTCCACGAAGATCCTCTCCGGCATTCTCCCTTTCCTCCAACTGCATGTCTCTCTCATGGATGGTCTCCTCCAAATCCGAGATATGGTGGCGAAGACGGGCAATGATGCGCTCCTTCTTATCGAGCTGACGGCGGCGAGACTTGCGATCCTTCGCTAGCATGGAGATGGTCTGATCCTTCGTCTTGATGATGGTGGACTTGTGGTTGGAGTAGTCACGGCAATTATCCAACTCCTGCTAACGATCGTACATTATGAAGCTAAGGTGGTCCAACTGAGTCTTCAGCTCGTGGTGGTATGGGGCTTCCAGTAGCTGTCCATTAGCATCACGCCTTGGGCAAAACTCAAAGCGGGTACCCTTGATCTGGTTGATACTCTGCCCACACAGACGGGTAAGAGATTCCTGCATGGCCCTGGCAAGTCCATCGAGCCAGTTGTTCTCTCTTAGGGTGAATTTAATTCCCTCGGCAGTGGAGGTTCAATCTTTCCTCGGAGACTTGCAACAATTAGCCACTGCAGATCTTCTCCTCCTTGATCATTAAGCTGAGCTCCGAAGAACTCGGGGTGCGGACGCTCTAGATGTTCCGAAAGCTGGTCCAAATCCCGCTCAAAGGTAAGGTCTCCTCCATTCCCCAACTGATAAAACTTGATGTACTTCACGTCCATCTATAAGAATATAGGATGAGTAAGTTATTAGAGTGATCAAGTGTGTCAAATTTTATGTATTTTGCAAGAGTTTTTGAGGAACATGAATTTTTATGAAAGAATCAAGGTGATAAGAATGGGAATAAGTTTTTCTAAATATTTGCTTCCTTTGGGTTTGAAACTAAGTTTTTGATTCAAACGTCCAGTCTAACTAGGGTCTCCTATGGTCAGGATGGCTCTGATACCAACTTGTCAACACCCGGATTTTTAATCCCAGATGCATGTTATGCCATACATTGCAATCCCAGGATTACCATTTTTGCGAGACATAATAGATTTGGATACCACAGTACATCATCCATTACAAACCATACTTAAGGTCTTACACAAATAAGGATCTCATGATCCAGTTCTTAATACAACTCAAGCAGCGAAAATATGTAATAATAAAGGTAGCGTAGGTGAAGCTCCATCTTCGGGGTCACAGGCAATGCTGACGATGGGAGATGATCCTAGTTGTCGTAACCTTCCTGGGGTCCATCCTCCTGGTATTCCTCTTCATAGTCTGGCCACGGGAATAGCCAGGGACAAAGCCATGAGTACTCTTTAATACTCGCAAACTAATACTAACAAGTGAAGGGGGTTTTTGTAGTAGGACACTAAGCTCTAGGGTTGTTTTGCAAAAAGCCAGATTTACATCTACTAAGTTCTGAAATGAAGAAAGCGAGTTGAAGTTTTATAACACCTAAGTGGGAACTTGTATTTCATATCACAACTATGTTGTGGTCAAGTCAAAATCTCAATCCATTTCACAAGTCATTTTGAAAACATCTGACGGAGGAACAATATGGCCACTCCAACTGTCCATAACCGCGGACGCGGCTATTCGAATAGTTTGACACTCTGCACAGATTGTACACTTTCACCACAAAATTCAATACATCCGTCGGGAACAATCCTGAATTCACCACTCAGTATGCGGATAATCAATCCTAACTTTTCAATTACACGCCCTAGTATAAGCACCTCTCCTGTGAGTTTGGCCTCCCAACAATGACCAACTGTCATCTTGGGTACTGCATAGGTGGACAATCTTCACAAGGTAGCCTCATCTCAAACCTTGGCCGTGAGGGAGCTAATACTAAGCTATATAAGTTTCCAGTCAAGCCCTACCCAATTTTCGGGTATTGTGGTTGTACGGTAAAATTGGAATGGTATCGCATCCAGACAACCAATAGTTTTATAAAGGGATAAGGCTCATGCCTCAACATTTTCATCACCAAAAGTCATCTGGTCTTCGGAAACACCTGTCCAAAACATTTCAATAGAATGATCCATCATTTCAAGGTTTTCATAACCATTTTCACCAAGTATTCCAATCTAAAGTTGATCTTGTTTTATGCTTAGCACTAGCATCTACAAGTGGGGTTAAGTACTAATGAGGGGTGGTAAACTAGTGGAGTTTTACTAAGTTCAATCTCATGCCTTAGGATGACATAAATATTATCTAGCTTAGGCTAAGTTTTATGCTCTTTATGCAACCTTCAATTATCTTTCTAATATCTACAATTTATTCCAGTAAACTCTAAGTAAGAGCTTTGATAAAGAAATAAAGTATAAATCTTGCAAGTAAAACTAGGATTGGGTATCATCAAATGTATCTAACCAAGCATTCTTAGTGCATTTTATAGGTTATCTAACTCTCATAATTGCAAGTGTTAGCTTGCAAGTATTGGCTTTCCTTGTGCAGAGCAGTGGTTGAAGTTCTCCTCGGCTACTTCCTCGTAGTATCCTCCTTCTTCCTCGTATCCTTGGTCAGTACTAGCGTTTATAAATAAATACAACGTACACAATCACCAAACAATACTTAACTATTTTCAATCATCACACCAAAGGGTCCTATAGATGATCTAGCATCATCACTAACATTACAAGATTAAATCTTGGTTTAATTTCTTTTAGTTTTAGAAAAGTAATTTCTACTCATTGAAAAACTACTTAAGATTTAGTATTCTCCAAACCAAACATGGGCTCATGTTAACACATGTCATCACCATATATTTCAGTTCATGGGAATGTGATTTAAAGTGGTGTCACAATTTAATAAGATTTAACCTTTTATTTTAATTAAATGAAGTGACTAGAAATGCCTATGTGGCATCCTTTTATTACTTGGACATTATTTCTGTCAGTAAACCCATATATTTTTATATATTCTGAAAGGTATGATCAAATGTGATTTTTGAGAGTTGGAATCAACTCAAAAGCTATTATGGTTTAAATTTGAAAAATGGTTGAATGCAGAAAAGCTTCTGCCTTGTTATTTTTACCAAGGGTGATCTACAAATTCAAATGATTTGAATCCAACGGGCTTGGATTCAGCATTTCCAGACCTTTCTAACAAAATTGGTTTCATTCCATTTGGTTCACTGAATCGAGATGGGTTGATTTTTGAAACTAGGTACAGAACTGTGTTTGAATGAAAATGGAAAAATCCAAATTCAAACGACTGGGCTGCGCGGGAACTGCTAATGGGCTGGCCTGCTACGCATAGCGCTTATGCGGCCTGGTTAAGTTGTTGTCCCCACGCGTCAGTGAGACGGGGGTGCGAAGCGGTACGGGGCAATGTGGTGCGTTGGATCTAGTTCTAATCCAACGACTCTGGTTCATCATCCACGTCGGGCAGTGCCGGCGAGACAAAACCCTAACACGGCAGGTGGGGGTCGTGGGAGGCTCACCGGGGCTCAGGCGAGGGTCGGCGAGGTGGGCGAACGACAAAGTCGACGACAGCGAACCTCCTGGTACCGGCAGCTTCTCCTGGGGCGGCTCCAATCGCTGGCTTCCTTCTTCTCCAGCAGCGGCGGGCTCCGGCCAAATTCCGGCGATGCGCTGCTCGCCTTTCTCCGGGAACGGGGTGGAACGATCAGTGAGGAGAGGGGGGTGAGATGTTGTGAAGAGTTTGAGCAGGGGAGGACTCTATTTATAGTCTTGACTACGAGATCGAACGGGATGGGCAGGCGATGGTGGCGACACGACTACGGGCTGCTAGAGGCATGGCCGAGGGTGGCGATCGATCGGTGGTCTCCTGGCGATTCTCTACGGTGTAAATGCGCTTGTAGGGGCGGTGGCAAACGGTCGGGAACGCTCGATGCTCTGCGAGGCAGAGGCGGCGAGCGGTTGTTACGAGGTACGGCTAGTGCAATGGGCATGTCTAGTGGTTTCCTAGGACGGTGGGGAGCATGTTGGCGGGCGGCGAGGGCTCGAGGTGGTCTGGATAAATGGGAACAGTGCGTGCTCTGCGGTGAGGGTCGGCATGGTTGACAGCGGCACGGACGCGGCGTTCCTAGCGGTTCTGGCTGTTGTCTGCGAGGCAGGGCTGGTCGAGAGGGGGCAGTGAGGCATGGGCTACCTCCCAGACAAGGTTGGCACGGCTAGTTCTTACTCTAGCCTGCTGTCCACACTGGGTGACATGGGTGCTCTCGGCTGTTCACCATTGATGACATTGGAGATATCACAGTGGTGCTAGTGATTAGTTAAGTTTGTTAGATGATCTACTAAGGCTAGTGGTGTCCAGAGAGGGAACAAGTTAGGCCCAAAACACTACACACTATAGTGTTTTGATTTTGTTTGATTTGAATCAGCAAGGTGTTTGATGAAATGGCCGCATGAATTCAAGTTTTGAAATTTGAAAAGATTTTTGGTGGGTGTGCTAGGCATGTGCTGGTGAGTCTGTAGATGCTTGGGTTTTGAAAGTTGAGCTTGTTTGAGTGGTTTTTGAAAAAGTTGGATCTTCCCATATGATTTAGATTCAATTTTAAACTGTCATTTAAACTATGCATTTGAATGTTTCTAAATGATCACAAAGTGAGCCTTGATACTTTGTTATGAGTACTATCAAGGGGTGCAAAGATCCAAAAAAGTTTCTGTTAAGTCCTGAAAGTTAGAGACAACCAAAGTAGGCATGGGAGTTAATTTGGCCAAAGTGACCATTCACTTAATTTGTTTGTTTTTATTTATTTGTCTTCGGGAAAAGTTTGGGAATTGTTTAGATGATGTTTATTTCACCTAAGAATCATTTTATAAGAAAATAAACACACAAGCAAGGTAATTCAAAAGAATTCAAATTGGAATGCATACACACATGCATGCTTTCATATTTTTATTTAGAAAAGTTTTTGTTAATCCTAAATTTTGATGATTAGAGTTTGATGATCCAAGTTTCATATTCTTGGGATGTTACAAGTTATCAAGCTCTAGCACCACTATGAGCTTGCCATTGCCATCAATGGTGACCATGACGTGCCTCACCTTGCCACCCCTTGGTCGACAACAAGCTAGGAGCAGCACCAAGCCTAGCCACCTTGTCTGGGACATTGACCACCGTCCACCGCCACCCCCTTCCAACACCAACGATAAGCAAGCCACTGGACCACTCTAAAATCGCCACGCCCTATGCCTCTGCGCCATGCCGAGAGCGCGTCAGAGCGCCGCAATCGACATGCACCCACAGACCGCGCGCCGCCCTCGCCGTGTGTAAGCATGATCAGCACCGCCAGACAACCCCGTTCGCCACCACGCGACACGTAGCCGTGGTGCGCCATTAAAATGTCCGTCGAACCCGCCCAGAGGACTGCAACGTTCCGACCGTCTCACACTGCCCCACGCCTCGAGACCATGCCGTTGAGCTTCACCAGGGAGCATAGAACCGCCCCTACCGTCACCCATGCCATTCGCCCACTATGCCGACAACAACGACGAGCTCCACCTGCGCCCTTCCGTCCCCTCTTGGCACTAAAATTATAGGCCACCCCCGCTCGATTTCTTCACACCAACACACTCCCCTCTCTCTCAGAACCAGCCCCACTCATTCCCGGAGCAAGGCGAGCAGCAGGTCGCCGGAATTTGGAAGATGTTTGCCGTGGAGGAGGAAGAAAGGAGCCAGCGATTGGAGCCGCCCCAGGAGAATCCCTCGGTACCAGGATGTTCACAGTCGTCGACTTCGTCGTTCAGCCCCGTCGCCGACCCTCGCCTGAGCCCCGGTGAGCCCCCGTAGACCCCCACTGGCCGCGCTAGGGTTCTGTCTCGTCGGCGATGCCCGACGGAGACGATAAGTCACAACCGTTAGATTAGATGTTGATCGCGCCGTTCACATCACCTCGTACCGCTTCGCACCCCCTGTCTCACTGACTGGTGGGGACATCCACTTAAACTCACCTGCGCGTTGTGCGTCGTGGGCCGGCCCATTTACATTCCAGTGTGACCCAGCAGTTTGAATTTAGGTTTATTATTTTAATTTCAAACTCAGTTTTGTACCTCGATTCAAAAATCAACCCATGTCGATTCACTGAACGAAAATGCATGAAACCAATTTTGTTAGAAAGTTACTACAATTATTAATCCAAGCCAGTTTGATTAAATTCAATTGGAATTGTAGATCAACTATAATAAAAATAACAAGGCAGAAGCTCTTCTGTATTCAAACTTTTTCAAAATTCAACTACAAAAGCTTTTGAGTTGATTCCAACTCTCAAAAATCACATTTAACTAGACCTTTCTGAATATATAAAAATATCTAGGTTTACTTGAAGAAATAATGGACAAGCAATAAAAGAATGCCCCATAGGCAATTCTAGTCACTTTATTTAATTAAAATAAAAAGGTTAAACCTTATTAAATTGTGACACCACTTTAAATCACATTCCCAAGTCCTGAAATATGTGGTGATGACATGTGTCAACATGATCCCATGTTTCAGTTGGAGAATATTAAAACTTAAGTAGTTTTTCAATGTGTAGAAATTACTTTTCTAAAATAAAAGAAATAAAACTATTGCCTTAATCTTTGTGATGTTTGTGATGATACTAGATCATCTAGTAAAAATCTTCGTGTGATAAATAGAAGTAGTTAAGTATTATTTGGTGATTGTGTACCTCATATTTATTTATATACGCTAGTATCGATCAAGGATACTAGGAGGAAGGAGAATACTACGAGGAAGAAGCCGAGGAGAACTTCAACCACTGCTCTACTCAAGGCAATCTAACACTTGCAACTTAGCAAGCTAATCCTTGCAATCTTATACTAATATCTTAGCAAGCTAACATGCAAGTTTTACTTGCAAGCTTACACCACTTGATACCCAATCCTAGTTTTATTAAGCTTAGTTATTTTATTTCCTTATCAAAACATTCTATTGGAGTTTACTTGGTGACTTGTGGATTTTAGAAAGATATTTAAAGGTAGCATAAAGAGCATAAAACTTGGCCTAAGTTAGATAATCTTGATGTCATCCTAAGGCATGAGATTGAACTTAGATCATTCACACTTGTTCACCACCCCTTCTTAGTGTTCACCCTCACCTGTAGATGCTAGTGCTAAGCATAAAACTTGATCACTTTAGATAGGAAAACTTGGTGAAAATGGTTATGAAAACCTCAGAATGATGAGTCATTCTACTAAAATGTTTTGACATGTGTTCTTGAACACAAGGATTTTGATGATTAAAATGTTAAGGCATGAGCCTTAGCCCTTTATAAAACTGATGGTTGTCTGGATATGATACTATTCAAATTTTACCGTACAACCACAATACCCAAAATTTGGGTAGGGCTTGACTGGAAATTTATATACCTTAGTATGGATTCCCTTGCGGCCAAGGTTTGAGCTGGGGCTACCTTGTGAAGATTATCCACCTGTGCAGTTCCCAAGATGATAGTTGGTCATGGTTGGGAGGCCAAACTCACAGGAGAGGTGCCTATACTAGGGCGTGTAATTGAAAGGTTAGGATTGATTATCCGCATACTAAGTATGGTGAATTCAGGATTGTTCCTGGCGGATGTATCGAATATTGTGGTGAAAGTGTACCACCTCTGTAGAGTGTCAAACTATTCGAATAGCCGCGTCCGCGGTTATGGACAGTTGGAGTGAACATACTGTTCCGTCGTCAGATGTTTTCAAAATGACTTATGAAATGATTCGTGACTTTGACTTGACCAAAACAGGGTTGTGATATGAAATTCAAGTTCCCACTTAGGTGTTATAAAACTTTCAACTAGTTTTCTTTGCTTCTGAACTCAGTAGAGATAAATCTGGATTTTTGCAAAACAACCTAGAGCCTAGTATTTCCTACTCAAAACCACTTCACTTTCTAGTATTAGTTTGCGAGTACTTGAAGAGTACTCATGGATTGTCCATGGCTATTCCCGTGGTGAAACGACATTTATTTTCATAATCACTTTTGGTGTTCGTTAACAACAACTAGATCATTTTACAGTTTGTCACTGTCCACAGGTTGGTATTATGATAAGTGAAAAGTACCCTCACACTTGGGAAAGGTTCCTACTTATGTGACACAGTTCTGGAAATTCCAGACCGGAGTCTCCGGTCTGCCTAGACCGGAGTCTCCAGTGTGGTCCGGAGTTTCTGAATGTGTCTCCGGTGGTGACTTCAGAATCATGGCAGGGACATACTGTATGGGGGTCCGGAGCAAGGTCCGGAGGCTATCCCGGAGTCTCCGGTCTTGGCTCAGTCCGGAGTCTCCGGTGTTGGAGGACCGGAGTCTCCGGTCAAGTTGGGTCATGGCTGGCCCAGGACATTCTGATGGGTGGTCCGGAGGCTAGTTCGGAGATAGGCCGGAATCTCCGGTGTAGACCGGAGTCTCCGGTGTGCAGACCGGAATGTCCAGTCTGAATTTTCTCCAACGGTCAGAAAACGGTTCGTGGAGGAGGCTGCCTATAAAAAGGGAACCTTATCTTCTTCCTCCAGGGGCTCGAGCTGCTCAAGAACACCAACTCCCATTAGAGCCACCAAATCTACAAGATCTCTCCATCCAACAATCCGAAGTCATTGATCTTTGGAGAATCGAAGGGGAAGGCCTTGATCTATACTTCACCAAGAGAGATCTTCATTTCCCCCTCATTCACTTGAGGGCCCCCAAGCTCTAGTGTTTCTTTGGAAACCCTAACATTGATTTGGTTCTTACAAGCTTGTCTTTGATTTGTCTTGGCAGCTTGCTTGTATTTGGGAGCCTCCAATTAAGTTGTGGATGTGTGCCCCGAACTTGTTGTAAAGGTGCCGGCTTCCACCTCGAAGGTTGCCGATATAGTGGAAGGTGGATCAAACCCGTTGGGGTGAGATTCATCAGAGAACAAGGGAGGCCTCTCGTGGCGTTGGTGGTTTGAACCACGCACTCTCCAAACGTAAATGTACTTCCCCTCACAAGGAAGGAACTACGGGAAACAAATCCTTGTGTCTCCGCGTCCACCACTTTGGTTACTTCTATCCTTTACTACACTTTACTTACTTATTCTTGCTTAGTGTTGTGTTAGCTAGTGCTTATTTGTCATATAGGTAAATTCACATTAGTTACGTTATCTAGAAAATTTACCTTATTGTCAAACCCTAATTTGAAAAAGAAGAAAATTTGAAGTAGCACCTATTCACCCCCCTATAGTTGCCCATACGATCCTTTCAATTGGTATAAGAGCCTCAGATCTTTATTTGGGATTTACCGCCTAAGAGAATATGGGTAGCCGCGAAGGGAATGGTGATGGTGAGCCCACCACGGTGACCATGGAAGATCTCAAAAACTTGGAAACAAGATTGAGCTCTTCCTTGGACAACGAAGTCAAGAAGATGCTTGAACAACTTATTAAAGACAAAGACGGCTCATCATCCCCCTCTCCTCAAGAGGATCCTCCATCCGTCTTACCTAAAGGGAATACTCCGATATCCCCCGAGGGTATTGAAACATCCCAGCATTTAGGAACTAACGAAGGGTAGATTTAGGAAATTGAAATGTTGCATGCATTCATCTGGTGAAATGTGGGTAAATTTTTCGCCAAATAAAAAACTAAAGTGATCAAGGTTACTTTCATACTTTGAGATTAGATTTAGTCTTAAAGAATGTTTGATAGTGACTTTGATTTGATCTTTGTGAAATTATGTGTTTTGGGAAATGAAATTTGAATTTAGAACATGAGTGTTTGAATTATAATTCAAATGATTTGTGAATCTTGATTTCATTAGGAGTTAATCAATATAACTCAAACTTTATCTAAAGAAAACAATTAAAAATATGAATAGTTATTCATATTTTCATTCAATAAATAAGTTACAAAAATGTAACTTGTTGAAATTATCCACAAACTTCACAATAGCAAATAAATAAAGAATAAGAATATTTCTTTATTGATAATAATATAATATTTATTAAAAAATAATAAAATGAAGATTACAAAATAATAAAATTAAAATTACTAAAGAATAAAGAAGATTACATTAACTATTCTATAAAGGAAACCTAAACTAAAATCTTCATCTTCAAATCTATACCTGCAAAACAAACACTAATAAAAAAATAAAGAAAGATAGGGTTAGTAATGTTTTACTCTCAGACTTGTCGGTGAAATGCACCGATCAAGATTCATCATTGAGTAATTCTATTAAAAAGGGGAAAGTTTCACCAAATTGAAAGAATGTATCTTTCATATTTTTTAGCCAGAAGACAAATGACAGCAAAGAGGGGCAAGTTTTACCAGCCAGGTAAAAGTAACCAGATAACAGTCAATTTCAAAATTCTGAACATATCCACAAGTGCACAGCAAGCACACAGGCAGCACACACACCAGATTGCATGGTGTGTCAAGACTTAGCAAATGACCCAAAGAACACAAAACCATCAACAAAGCCGTGGGAAATTACACAAACACATATATCTTTTGCTCCTACACATCAAGCTTAGAAGCCAGCAGCTAAACCAAGCACAACAGCCAGCAGCCAAATCAATCAAAGCCCAAGATCACATCACCAGGATGGTGACATAAGGAGGGGGAAGATCAGGGGGATAGCAAGACCAAGGTCAAGCCATCAGGATCAGGAGATGATGGGCTAGATCAAGGACAAGCCAGGAGCTAAACATACTAGGAGAGCAAAAGATCAAGCTACGACAAGATCCACCACTAGCAACCACAACAACCAGTGACAATGGTGAGTTCATAGACCATCATATGATCTATCTGTCTAATATTAGACAAGCATACATGATCTGTATCATATTCAGACTCTCAGAAATCACCCAAGTGGGGTGAATCCATCATTGAGATTTTAAACTCTAAGAGCAAACAGCAAAATACAAGGATCCAACCAAAACTCAGAACAACATCATTGATTTTGGCTATCAAGCTATATTCCAATTCAATAATAAATATAGCTAAGATTTGATTTCTAGGCACATCCCTAAGATAAGGGTAGCACCTTAGAAGTTAATCTTTTGGATCCATATAAGTGCTAAAGCCTACTATCAGTTTTTCCAATCTTTGATTCAAGAAACAGTAGCTGGTACCACTACCAGAACTATCCATATAAATCAATTAGATAAAGCCTAACTCCTAAGCCTCAGACCAACATCATTGGTCTTAGGGATTTCAGAAAAGAACATTTCTACTTATCTTTTAAAGCCAAGATTGTCTTAAGCTTAAACCAACCCAATCAATGGAGTAAAATCAATCTTGTGTACCACACAAGGATGGTGTCACAAGAACAATTCTACATAAATCAGAATAAGCATTCCAGCATCACAGATTCAATCAATCAATCTACCAATCATTTTCCTGCATTACAGGAATCATAATTAGGACATTCCTATGTAAATATTCACTGTCTAAGATCATTGTGATCTCAAACCACACAGGAATTCTCAAGAAAACATCACTAGGACAGTGATTACATCACACCATACTCATTATCCTTAATCAAGTAAGGACATGGGTAAGTTATCAAACCCACTAACTATACCAAACATTGATTTTAGAGAAACTATATCATTTGGATCATATGAACTCTAAGCATAAAATCATCCAATAAGTAACCAGGACCATTATAGTTCATCTCAAACAGCAAGCCTCAAGCTAATAAACATTTAGCATGCTTACAGGCCATCCACACATGATCTAATTCATCCAGTAGATAATCAACACCAGGATATGAACCCTAAATGGAACAAATCATCTTAACCAGGACAAGACAATAAATAGAGAGGTCACTACCAACATCCAGCATAGGATGATCAAGCACAAAGAGCACAAGGGGAGAGGAAAAGAACTCACCAAAGGTCCTCGCTGAAGACTAGAAGAGGAAGTAGAGGTGGCCGACGACCATGGCGACACGGGGAGCACCCCCAGGGGGGGCGCTGCGACCCATACAGCGCCACGGCGGTGACCATGACCACTCCTAGAGGCGAGGTGAATCACCACGATGCAGGACGGCAGCGACATTGCTAAGATCCACGCCAACCCCCAAACTCTAGGGTTTAGGACGACATCGATCCATCGCAGGAGAGCCCCATGCTCAAATCCAGTTGGATAGAAAAGATGGGCGTGGTCGACAACCTCCTACTGCACCACGGCGGCGACCAGAACGGTCCACGACGGCGGGAATCATCGGCGGCGATATCACCGACCACAGGGTCAGGGGCAGAAGAGGAGAGGTGTGAGCTCGAGGGTGAGAGGCAACGAGGAGGTAGGCTGAGTGGGCCAGAACCCTTCTGGGTGGCTGTTTTACCTAAGTCTCATGGGCCACCAGGGCCCAATAAAAACAAGCCAGCCCAGAAACCTTTAAGACCTGTTTTAATAAATAGGAAAAGACCAAAATACCCCTGAATTTAATTAAATTCTAGAAAATAAAATAAAAGTCCAAAAAATTATAAATAAAATATTTTGGATTCACAATAATCCACACTATCCAAATAAATTAATAAATAAAATTTTAGACCCATAAATGTTATTAAGAATTTTGTAATTTTTATAAACCTTATGGAATTTTACAAAATTATTGAAAGATGATAAAATTAATTAAAATTCACTTTCATCATATATTAATATTGTAGTATTTTAGAAAAATACTAAACAAATATTTAATAACAATTTTTATATTTAAATGATAATTCTTAAAAGAATTATTAAATCAATAAAAGTCAAATAAAAGAGAAAAACTAAAATAATTCAATATATATTATAAATATTAAAAGGTAATATTTATAAATCCTTTATTATTAGAAATAATTTTATTAATAATGGGGAGAATGCATATCAAATTAAATGATGCATTACATTACTTGCATAATCATTTTGCTTCTTTAAATATTGTCCTTACTGGGCAATAATGATGTTTTTGTAGACATAGAAGCTCAAGGTCCAGTGCAAGCAGCAGACTTCACTACCTTGCCATCACAAGGCAAGTTCATCACTTCCTCATCTCCTTTGAAGAGTCTTTATCAAAGTATTTGCAAATTGTGTGTTATCATATATACTATAAAAGAAAGAAAATATTATTTTCACAAATAAATAAATCACAGATATCATCCTAAGTGATGATATAATGGAGCGATAGAACTTAGGGTTCTATTTGCAACAATGATAATCAATTAGGGACTTAATAACCCCTGACATCAGTGATTCTACCGCCGTAAATTACGCGTTAGGCATGAGATTTGGAATGGGACAGAGAAGTCAGCTGTATCTTCTTCCTCTCTCATGAAGCCGGATGTGCAGGTCGTGGCTGTTGTCCTTGTAGCGTGCATATTAATTGGTAATTCGTAGAGGATATGCGGCATATGGGTGGGAACCCTCATCGTCCCACGATAGTTCTGGCATCTAACGGTTTATACAAACCATTGCCGTAATTCATTATGTGGGCATGGTGTACACAAAGGAGGCATGCGAGGTCGCGAAGGGGCCAGTGATTGGCTTGGACCAACTACTGGGCCCCACATCATGGAATTGTGGACAGGAAAGTACGCCCGGTTATGCAACAAGGTGTTGATCTCTCATGGGTAAAGTAACGCACCTCTGCAGAGTGTAAGAACTGTAACTTGTTACTCCCTGTTCCGGGAAGGAGCTATGAACGCGGCAGGAAAGGAACTCCATGAAAGTTCTGGTCAACCTGTGAAGGCTGATGGTCATAGATTTTCATAATAAAATCAATCTTTGAAGAAAGATTTACAAAAATTGCATAGTGCCAAGGATTTATAATCTAAGGTGGTAGCTAGAGCATCAAATTTCCCACCTTGCATATAATGAACTTGTTGGGTAACGCTGTTACTCATCCTTTCCTTTGATCCCTTTCTTAGACTCTGAGGATACCGAAGATGTGCCAAATATGCAGCCGAATGTCAAGAAGAAGGGTTCTACAAGGAAATTGATTTGTCCGAAGGTGTTAAAGGAGTGGATTACAAAATCCGCTACGGTGTCGATGATCACGAAGCCAACTAAGTATCCCTAGTTAGTAGTAACCAACGGAGCCGAGCAGCATGAACTCGATAGAATAAGCTGCTGAGCTCAACTCCTAGTCGGAGTTGCTACTTTTAAATTCCGCTGAAACACTTTATATTTTGGTTTGTAAGTTGAATATTTAGGAAGTCTTGAACTTCCGGAATTGTAATAATAATAATGTGTATATATTTGTAATATGGACCCGCAATGTTTCTATTGTACCACTCTGAGGGATGTGATATTTACGGAATGGTGTTCTATGGATGTCATGTCAACGACTATAGTGTACTACACATGCAGTGGTTTGCTGGGTCACCGCAGTTTGTATCAGAGCAAATTGCTTTGACCTTAGGTTGGAAACCTAGTAAAGGGTATTACCTGTAGGAAAGTTTAGCAACGAAAAAGAATTCTCTAAAAGTATTATAATGGGTATTCAATTGAGAATATTCTGTTATATATTTTAGTGCGATAATTCTTTGTTATGATGCAATATATTATTGCATACTAATAAAAATTATTTTTCTGATATATAGAGATATGGCACCAAAAAGTTTCCAAAACAGACTTTGGTAAGGAAAGAGGAGACTCTTGATGATTATCAAGGATCATTCACAGACCAACTTCGTCAACTTTTAAAGATCTTTAGTTGTACAACTAGAATTCCAGTGAATACTATCACTTACCTTGATGGTTGGATGTTATCCAAGTATCGTGTGAGTATCCAACTTCCAGAGGATCTTGGATTATATCACGATCTACCTATAGGTGAAGGTAGGAGTCATTTAGCAGCATATCATGTTGCTGTTGTGGAGGCAATAGCCAATATCCGGGACCATAAAGCGAAGGAGTTACAAGGTAGCACATTCTCTGTGATACCTCATGATTCTATTGACTCAGAGCCTATACCGGATCATCTTACTCTGGTTAAGAAGCATCCTAAGTTATCTTCCAAGTTTATGGATAGATACCGAACACTCATTGCGTATTTTTATAAGACACATCAAGTGACTGTTGAAGATAAAAATGATATGTTAGAGAATATAACTGATTCGGAAAGGAGGAAGCAGTTAGCATTCCAGTTAGAGAAGGAAGCAGGTAGTAGTGCAACACCTATCTTTAAGGATATACCTATAGATCCTGAATCTTTTATACCATATCCTTATTCACCAAGACCTAAACCTATACATGATCCTACTATGGATATGAGGTATGCAGTACCACAGGGGTCAGAGGAGGGTTCTGACTCAGAACTTCCTATTGAGAATTCGGATGGTTGGAGAATTGGATCGTATGAAATATCTCAAGAACACCAGATGTCCACAGATGGTTCTGACAGAAATGTTGGACAATCTAGCTGGATGGGTACAAGAATTAACCCTAGTAACAGTAGTGGAAATACCATGCCAATAGATGATCAGGATGAAGAAGAAGATCCGGAGGAGAGAGTGTTTGAATCATCAACATCTTATCAAAACCCAGGGAATATACATTATCCAGTGTATAACTATCTTGCCCAAGGGAGCATCTGGGAAGCAGCAGGATCTGTGTATCCTGTTGAAAACTCAAGGAATGAAGCTCAGGAGATGCATGCTGGAGATAATGTTGAATATGTTTCTGAAGACTTTTCAGCTGAGCTGGAGGGAATCAATGCGCTCAGGTTGAGTAATGACTCAAGTCCTGACTATTCAGATATAGAGTATGTTCCTTCTGGAAGGCCATTTGTTCCACAAACTGTGCGACGAACAACACGTCATCATGGTTGGACATCAGGCATGTATGATGAGCGTAGTTACTACTAGAAGGAGGCAACTAGTTAGTGATATCAAGTACCGTGTATTGTACTCCAAATAATAAGGTAGTGAGATGAATATGATAGTTTTGTGATTAAACCTATATGGTATATGTTGTAAGAACTTTGTATCATTATGATATTATGTATCTTATGTGAAATGCATATTTGGATCTGCATTGTGTGACTAGTTCTATGCGTAAAGTCGAGCTCAGAACACATGTGCATGATGTAATTATGAGTATTCGCTTTATGTTGCACGACTAGAGGGTCATGGATACGGGTGTAGAAATGTGTAAGGTTCCCAACCTTTAATAAGGTAGAGATCCCTGTGTTTACAATGCTAGTCCCTGGATCAATAGCTAGCATCCACAGTTTAAGATGTAATATCAAGAAACAAAGGTCATAATACAACTTTATAACTAGGAATAAAATAATACATTACATCTTACATAGCTCATTTGGCTATCTCATTACAATGCAGCAGAATATCTATAAAGCATGGAGTCCTTCATCTTCAAAGTGCCACAGGCTATCATGTTGGTTGTAGACTTGTAATCCTATTCAACACACTTCACTAACATCAAACAAACCTGCAACATAATAATTTGCATCCACAAGGGTTAATACATTTGAATTGTATTGGCAAGTTTCACTACTATGTAGAAATAAGTGGATCCTATCATTACATGCATATTTGGCTAAGTAGGGTTTAGGATCTTTTGCAGAAAGCAATATAGTTTTATCCTATCTTTTCAAAATAGTTTTGATCTTTTTGTCAAATATTTCTGAACTCCTTGGAAAACTCCAAGTGCTTCTAATCCCTTGTTGTCACCATCAAGTTTTACTTTGAGAAATTGGAATGTCGAGATCTTCCATAGCTTCAGGCCTTGGTTGCTCAGAATTGTCCATAACCGGGGACACGACTAAGTACGTAGAATTTGATCTTCTGCAGAAGTTGTACACTTTACCCTCATGACACAATCTCGTATTGATGCCACCAGTGGCCGCTGGATAAGTACACACCAAATGGAGTACCGGCAGATCGAGAATGTGACAAAGTCTTTCCATAGAAGTCCTCCCAATACACAATGCTAGCTTGTCAACCAGGCACCAATGTAGGGATAAATTTCCCTTACACAATTCTAGTTAACCTGAAGATGCCAATGCATGGGTCTTCCACTATGTAGTTGACTAAGCCAGAGCCCATTTAGCATGTGGCTGTACACGGAAGCCACTGTACGAGAAACATGTTCAATATCTAAGTCCCTGGGTGGTTTTCTTCTATTGCACACACAAAAATATAGCCATATAAACATGGTTCCCTTTGTTGCCACCTTGTCCAATCTTGAGTATCCTTGTCCACCTAGGTGGTTCATTGAGTATTTGTTTTATTATATAAAACATATATCTTTCCAACACTTCATATAATCATATCATGAATTCCATTCCAAATATATAGCAGGGCTAAGCATACTACAGCTACAATGTTTTCACTAAGGATGATATAAGGGTATCCTATTAGGATTTAGCATAGCATAAAATATAGTAGTCTTCATCATGCATGTTACAAAAAATCTACTAAGTGTAATGAAAATAGTAGGACTTAGATGATAGTGTCACTTGCCTTTTTAGTAGAGAATGTTGGTTCACTTCTTGATCTTGCAAATATCACACTCTTCTTACTTCACTACAATTTAATCAAGCAAACACATTTTCAAACCAACATTCAAACAATTTATCACACATAAAATAATAGAATCAAGGCAATGCATGCAAGCATGCAAAAGATGGTGTTATTTATAAAAGTGGTTTCTATTAGGCTCTAAACATTTTAAAGCTCAAGGTGGTCATTTACTAAAGTGGTAAAACCATTTGTAAAAGGTTTTATCTCATAAACCAAATATTATGCTAAGGTGATATTCTATGTTGTTGAAAATATCTTTTAGCAAAGAAATAACTTTATATGGTTCATAAAATATGTTTTTAATCTCAAAACTTTGTGTTTGGGGTCAGAAATTTTGAATCACATTATTTCCCAAAGGTTTTACTCAAAAATTCATTTTTAACACATAAACAATATTTTTATTTGACTAGAAATGCTCTAACTCAAATATTTATTCCTTAAATTCACAAAATAGATTTTTAAATCCATCAGTTGGTTCCTATGGTCAGTAGGTTCAAAAAAATCTGTTTGTCAAAGATTTCACCTCAAAAATATATCTAGAACAATTTTTATATTCAAATTATGCCTACACATGTTTCTGCAATTACAACCAATTTTCCAGAAACAAAACATTAAACAAAGTGCATGGTTGCAAAGTAATTGTTCTGCTGATTCCATTGATATAAAATTTGCAAACTTTTGACGTGTAGATTTAAAGTTATGAATTTTGCAAATTTGCAAATCCAATAGATCAAATTTCTAATTTAAATCCTAGGTCTGGCAACGTGTCTTGTTCTGATAGGCTGGTACCGCTTCGGTTTGATCAGCCTCTCTGGTGCGTTAGATCTAAATGAAATCGTGCGGTTCTGGTTCAACTTTACCCCTTCGTTAATTCGTTTGTTTCTACACATCTGATCTAAATCGAACGGTGCAGATCTACTCGACCACAAAGTGGCGGCGTTGCGACGGCGACAGGTGGCAGCGCGCTCAGACGAGGGTAGCGCTGGTGATGCTGGAAGCAAGGGACAGGGAGGAGTAGCTCACCGTGCTCGCAGAGGTGCGGCGAAGCTCGAGGTGTGGTCTGCTTGACAAGGGGCGCACCGGGGCAGCGGCTATTGCTCGTCGGAGTTCCTAGCTTCGTCTGGTCCGTCTACTCGTTGTCGGAGGCGAGGTTGCAGGCCAAGCCAAAGAAAAATAACTACTCGGTTAGATGCGTGCAAATATGCTGAACACGTGAGCATCAAAGCTAGGTAAAGGGGAGGTCGGGTTTTACCAGGGGGCTTCGCCGGAGTAGTGGCAGACGATGGAGACGCTCTGTGTCGAGGTTGCCGACGCTAGGGGACGCGCGCGGGTAAGTGGAGCACACGGGAGGGTGCGCACGGGGCTGGGAAGTAAGCTTGCATGCTCTGGGAGGAGAGGGGCGGTTGGTCGGTGCCGGAATTGGTCGGGGAACACGTCGGAGACAGTGAGGTTCGAGCTCGCGATTCGCGCAGCCTGGAGGCAGAGAGGAGCCGGCGTTTGGGGGAAAAGAGAGAGGGGAGCGAGGCGTTTAATCGAGCATGGTCACTGTCGATTTTAATCCAGCCATCAACGCGTATTGATCGCCGCAATCAATGGAAGAAAGGGCGAGGGGGACGTGGTCGCGGTGAAGACGATGATGAGGTGGCCTGTGGGGTCCGGCTGACAGCGACAGGGAGGGAGTGGTTGTGGGGTCCTGTTGTCAGCGACGGGGTGGGTTCTTTTCTGAGTGAAAAAGTTTCACTGCGGGGTGGAAAAGATGGACTACGAGTGGGCTTGCTGGGCCTGTTGGCTGGGTTGGGTGTGATTCGTTTTTTTTATACTAAACCTTTTTCTTTTTCTGTTTTGAATTTCCTGATTTGATTTTCATTCAAACAATTCAAACTCCAAATCAATTCAAACCACCACCAACTTTGGGTAAATTTTAATTTTGTTTAACAACATAATCCAAAGTCCAAAATAAAATAATTCTTTTATTCTTTTAGGATCTATTAATAATTAAATAAATAGACCTTAGTCTTTATTTCAAATAGGATTTAATTTATTTTAAAACTCTATTTGAAATCTAATTAATACCAAAACCTTTTCAGTAGGTTTTATTTGAAAAACTAAAACACTTGGAATTTTTATTTTAAAACTTTAATAAGTTTTAATGTTTATTTGAAAGGAAAAAGCCTTTACTTAAATAAAATTGGGTATTAATAAATCCTTATTATTTTATTTAAATAAACCTTTAATCTTTTTAACAAAGAGAAATATTTTATTTCATTTTCTTAGCCAAGATTTAATTTGGATCTTTAAAATAGTCCTCAATTAATATTTCTATATTTGCTTATAAAAACCATATCTTTTTATTTAAAGATCCAAAAATGGTAATTCCAACTATTATAACTTTATTTACTTTTTGTTTAACTTTTTAAATCCCTTTAGGATTCTATTGGATCAAAATAGGTTTTTATGTTTCCTATTGGAATCAAAAAGTTTCTTCTAACCCTAAATTTCAACAATTGTTTATTTTGTTTATTTATTTTTCACATTTCAAAATTTGGAAAATTTTGGGATGTGACAGGCTACCACCCTTAAAAGAAATCTCGTCCCGAGATTTGGGAAGGCTAGGGTTACAAGTTGGCTTCAAGGTAACTAGGGTACTACCACCCTTAAAAGAAAGTCTCATAGGGTTACATTGATGGTTCACTTGATTATGGTTTCAACACTTGATATCCAGACAAGGAATCCTTATTTGACTCTTCTGAGTTAACTAGTTCCTTACATCCACTTCTTCTATCTCTTCAAAGTTCCCATCCATGTCAATGTGGTTCACATGTCCTTTCTGGGTCCCATTGGAGTCATTTCCATTGGATCTTCTAGCATCCTTTTCCTTTTTCTTCTCAGGACAATCTGATGCATAGTGTCCAAGTTCCTTACAATTATAGCACTACAACTGGCTAATGTCTTTTTTCCTGAAAGTGTCATGTTGGTTCTGACCAAGGTCATCTCCATTGTCAGTATCATTTCCATTATTATCACTTCCATTGCTGTTGTGGTGATACTGATGTGGTTCAGAATCTTCATTGCTCTTTTGAATGAATGCTTCTTTTGTGATGATCCTGAGTGATACTTGAGCTTTTGCTTCCTCTTTCTGTTCTCAACTTGATTCATCTTGTTTTCCAAGATGGTGGATTTGTCACAGAGTGCTTGATAAGTTGGAACATAGGCAGCAGCTAGCGGAAGGTTCAACTCATCATTAAGTCCTTCAAGAAATTTCTCCTTTCTCTTAGCATCTGTGTCAACTTCATCCGGTGCATAGCGTGCCAGATTGTTGAATTCTTCAATGTACTCAGCCACACTGAGGTGACGTTGTTTTAGATTGTGGAATTCCTTTTTCTTCAAGTGCATCACTCCAGATGAGATGTGAGCTGTACGGAAACCATCCTCAAAAATAGCCCAAGTCACATCCTCAAGGGGAGTGGTGATCTGAAAGTTGTCCCACCATGTTGCTGCTGGTCCTTCAAGCAGAAATGCTGCAAACCTAAATTTTTCCTCGTTGGTGCAGCCAACAGTCACTAAGTCCTTATTCACCGAACGTAACCAATCATTGCCTTCCATTGGATCAGTTGTTCCAGAGAACCTTGCAGGCCTTAGTTTCAGAAACCTGGTGAGCATATCATGTGCTGGAGGATTATTCTGATTGTTGTTGTTGTTATTGTTGTTCTGATTATGTATGAACATGGTCATCATCTGCATTAGTTGACTTTGACCTGTCATCAACTGCTGCAACTCGGGAGGGACATTGTTGTTGTTTTGGTTGGGGTTGGCACGACGGGGAGGCATCTGTTGGTTTGATAGAGATAAGTAATGACAGATAGGCATAAGGAATTTCTAACACACAACTCAAAACAACCAAGTTCAATCAAACAATCAATCAATCAACAAGCAACTATCCACTTAACAACTTATGAGCTTAATTCATGAGTTGAAGGAAACAACATTTTTTCTTGAAATGATTAACTTGGTATGGTCATACCTCATAGGTCAATATGATCCATACACTAACATGATATCCATGTTTTTGGTAGGCCATCTAATGTCTCTTGGTTTTTCACTTGTAGTCTTTAGTGATGTCTAAGTTGAAATCTTTGGTGGAACTAAAGTGGAAGTCATTGTTCATGGTGAAGGCTTTGTCCATTAATTTGAAGAGGAAGAGGTGCAGAATCAAAACCAAAAGGTTGAGGAAAGAGTTTACAAGATTGTTTGTAAATAAGTTTTTGGAACAAACACAACTCCTATTTTTCTAAGGGGTTTTATCCAATCCTAGGGTTACAATCCTATAGGCAACACAGTGCTCTGATACCATCTGTAAGGTTCCCAAACTTTAATAAGGTATAGATCCATGTGTTTACAATGCTAGTCCCTGGATCAATAGCTAGCATCCTCAGTTTAAGATGTAATATCAAGAAACAAAGGTCATAATACAACTTTATAACCAGGAATAAAATAATACATTACATCTTACATAGCTCATTTGGCTATCTCATTACAGTGCAGCAAAATATATATAAAGCATGGAGTCCTTCATCTTCAAAGTGCCACAGGCAATCATGTTGGTTGTAGACTTGTAATCCTATTCAACACACTTCACTAAGATCAAACAAACCTCCAACATAATAAGTTGCAGCCACAAGGGTCAATACATTTGAATTGTATTGGCAAGTTTCACTACTATGTAGAAATAAGTGGATCCTATCATTACATGCATATTTGGCTAAGTAGGGTTTAGGCTCTTTTGCAGAAAGCAATATAGTTTTATCCTATCTTTTCAAAATAGTTTTGATCTTTTTGTCAAATATTTCTGAACTCCTTGGAAAACTCCAAGTACTTCTAATCCCTTGCTGTCACCATCAAGTTTTACTTTGAGAAATTGGAATGTCGAGATCTTCCATAGCTTCCGGCCTTAGTTGCTCAGAGTTGTCCATAACCAGGGACACGGCTAAGTACTTAGAATTTGATCTTCTGCAGAAGTTGTACACTTTACCCACATGACACAATCTCGTCTTGATGCCACCAGTGGCCGCTGGATAAGTACACATCAAATGGAGTACCGGCAGATCGAGAATGTGACAAAGTCTTTCCATGGAAGTCCTCCCAATACACAATGCTAGCTTGTCAACCAGGCACCAATGTAGGGATAAATTTCCCTTACACAATTCTAGTTAACCCGAAGATGCCAATGCATGGGTCTTCCACTATGTAGTTGACTAAGTCAGAGCCCATTTAGCATGTGGTTATACACGGAAGCCACTGTACGAGAAACATGTTCAATCTCTAATCCCTGGGTGGTTTTCTTCTAGTGCACACACAAAAAGATAGCCATATAAACATGGTTCCCTTTGTTGCCACCTTGTCCAATCTTGAGTATCCTTGTCCACCCAGGTGGTTCATTGAGTACTTGTTTTATTATATAAAACATATATCTTTCCAACACTTCATATAATCATATCATGTATTCCATAAAAAATATATAGCAGGGCTAAGCATACTACAACTACAATGTTTTCACTAAGGATGATATAAGGGTATCCTATTAGGATTTAGCATAGCATAAAATATAGTAGTCTTCATCATGCATGTTACAAAAAATCCACTAAGTGTAATGAAAATAGTAGGACTTGGATGATAGTGTCACTTGACTTTTTAGTAGAGAATGTTGGTTCACTTCTTGATCTTGAAAATATCACACTCTTCTAACTTCACTACAATTTAATCAAGCAAACACATTTTCAAACCAACATTCAAACAATTTATCACACATAAAATAATAGTAACAAGGCAATGCATGCAAGCATGCAAAAGATGGTTTTATTTAGAAAAGTGGTTTCTATTAGGCTCTAAACATTTTAAAGCTCAAGGTGGTCATTTACTAAAGTGGTAAAACCATTTGAAAAAGGTTTTATCTCATAAACCAAATATTATGCTAAGGTGATATTTTATGTTGTTGAAAATATCTTTTTGCAAAGAAATAACTTTATATGGTTTATCAAATATGTTCTTAATCTCAAAACTTGGTGTTTAGGGTCAGAAAGTTTGAATCACATCATTTCCCAAAGGTTTTACTAAAAAATTAATTTTTAACACATAAACAATATTTTTATTTGACTAGAAATGCTCTAACTCAAATATTTATTCCTTAACTTCACAAAATACATTTTTAAATCCATAAGTTGGTTCCTACGGTCAGTAGGTTCAAAACAATCCATTTTGCAATGATTTCACCTCAAAAATATATCTAGAACAATTTTTATATTCAAATTATGCCTACACATGTTTCTGCAATTTAAACCAATTTTCCAGAAACAAAACATTAAACAAAGTGCATGGTTGCAAAGTACTTGTTCTTCTGATTCTATTGATATAAAATTTGCAAAATTTGGACGTGTAGATTTAAAGTTATGAATTTTACAAGTTTGCAAATCCAATAGATCAAATTTCTAATTTAAATCCTGAGTCTGGCCACGTGTCTTATTCTGATAGGCTGGTACCGCTTCGGTTGAATCAGCCTCTCTGGTGTGTTAGATCTAAATGAAATCGTGCGGCTCTGGTTCAACCTTACTCCTTCGTTAAGTCGTCTGTTTCTACACATCTGATCTAAATCGAACGGTGCAGATCTACTCGACCACAAAGTGGCGGCGCTGCGATGGCGAGAGGCGGTGGCGCGCTCAGACGAGGGTGGCGCTGGCGATGCAGGAAGCGAGGGAGAGGGAGGAGTAGCTCACCGTGCTCGCAGAGGTGCGGCGAAGCTCGAGGTGTGGTCGGCTTAACAAGGGGCGCACCTGGGCAGCGGCTATTGCTCGCCGGAGTTCCTAGCTTCGTCGGGTCCGTCTGCTCGTTGTCGGAGGAGAGGTTGCAGGCCAAGCCAAAGCAAAATAATGACTCGGTTAGATGCGCCCAAAGATGCTGAACACGTGAGCATCACAGCTAGGGAAAGGGGAGGTCGGGTTTTACCAGGGGGCTTCGCCGGAGTAGTGGCAGACGACGACGACGCTCTGTGTCGAGGTTGCCGATGCTAGGGGACGCGCGCGGGTAAGTGGAGCACACGGGAAGGTGCGCACAAGGCTGGGGAGTAAGCTTGCATGCTCTGGAGGAGAGGGGCGGTTGGTCGGCGCCGGAATTGGTCGGGGAACACGTCGGAGACAGTGAGGTTCGAGCTCGCAATTCGCGCAGCCTGGAGGCAGAGAGGAGCTCACGTTTGGGGGAAACGAGAGAGGGAAGCGAGGCGTTTAATCGAGCGTGGTCACTGTCGATTTTAATCCAGCCATCAGCACGTATTGATCGCCGCAATCAATGGCAGAAATGGCGAGGGGGACGTGGTTGCGGTGAAGACGATGATGAGGTGGCCTGTGGGGTCCGGCTGACAGCGAGAGGGAGGGAGTGGTTGTGGGGTCCTGTTGTCAGCGACGGGGTGGGTTCTTTTCTGAGTGAAAATGTTTCACTACGGGGTTTAAAAGATGGGCTGCGAGTGGGCTTGCTGGGCCTGTTGGCTGGGTTGGGTTTGTTTCGTTTTTTTTATACTAAACCTTTTTCTTTTTCTGTTTTGAATTTCCTGATTTGATTTTCATTCAAACAATTCAAACTCCAAATCAATTCAAACCACCACCAAACTTTGGGTAAATTTTAATTCTGTTTAACAACATAATCCAAAGTCCAAAATAAAATAATTCTTTTATTCTTTTAGGATCTATTAATAATTAAAGAAATAGACCTTAGTCTTTATTTCAAATAGGATTTAATTTATTTTAAAACTCTATTTGAAATCTAATTAATACCAAAACCTTTTTAGTAGGTTTTATTTGAAAAACTAAAACACTTGGAATTTTTATTTTAAAAACTTTAATAAGTTTTAATGTTTATTTGAAAGGAAAAAGCCTTTACTTAAATAAAATTGGGTATTAATAAATCCTTATTATTTTATTTAAATAAACCTTTAATCTTTTTAACAAATAGAAATATTTTATTTCATTTGCTTAGCCAAGATTTAATTTGGCTCTTTAAAATAGTCCTCAATTAATATTTCTATCTTTGCTTATAAAAACCATATCTTTTTATTTAAAGATCCAAAAATGGTAATTCCAACTATTATAACTTTATTTACTTTTTGTTTAACTTTTTAAATCCCTTTAGGATTCTATTGGATCAAAATAGGTTTTTATGTTTCCTATTGGAATAAAAAAGTTTCTTCTAACCCTAAATTTCAACAATTGTTTATTTTGTTCATTTATTTTTCACATTTCAAAATTTGGAAAATTTTGGGATGTGACAAAATGGAAACTGAGCAGCAGCGGGTGGAGCGAGAGGCCAAGGAGAAGGCCGATGCAGATGTAGCAAATCAAGGAGCATTACCACCACCACCACCAATGAGGCCGTTAATGGAGCAGAACTTTATGCAATGCATGCAAATGATGCAAGAGACCCAGAACAAGTTCATGGAAGAGCTGTTGGGACGAGCAAATCAGAGGGAACCTGAAGGTGGAGGCGTGAGTCTCTCTAATTTCCAGAATGCAAGACCGTTACCTTTTGCATCAGCTCATGAACCAATGGATACAGAAGATTGGCTAGCAGATACTGAAAGGAAGCTGAAGACTGTAGGTTGCAATGATGAGGAGAAATTGAGGTATGCAACTCATCTTCTGACTGGACCTGTAGCATCATGGTGGGAGAACCAGTTGGCCATGCAACCACTAGGAAGGGAGTTTAACTAGGAAGAGTTCAAGCAGCAATTCCGTGAATATCATGTTCCGGAAAGTGTTATGGAGTTGAAGCGGAGAGAATTTGAGGAGCTTCAGCAAGGATATACCAGTCTCATGAAGTACATCCGGGAGTTTAATCAACTGTCTCGCTATGCTGAGGAGGATGTCAACACTGAAGAGAAGCGGAAGAAGCGTTTTCTGTGTGGATTAAATCCATTTGTGAAGATGCAGCTAAGGTTAGCCAATAAGAAAACTTATCAGCAGTTGCTAGATGCAGCCATTACTTTGAAGATGATTATAAGAATGTCCAAGAGGATAGGAGGAAGAGAGCCAAAAAGGGAACCAAGAGAATTCAGGCAAGCAAACCTAAACCTAACCTCGAGTTCAAACCACGGAACAGGAATTATGGGAACAATAACAATAACAAGGGCAGTGGTGGAAATCAATCCAATCCAAGAAGGAATGTTATTTGTAACAATTGTGGAATTCCAGGGCATTTCCAGAGGGAATGCAAAAGGCCTGTAGTGATATGTTACGGTTGTGGTCAGAAGGGGCATATCAAGCCAGATTGTCCGAGCAAACCACCAGGAGGTTGGCCTACCAAGGGAGGAGGACAAGCCAGTGGAGGAAATGGATAGGCCAATAAAGGAGGAAATAATGGGAAGAACAACAATGGAAAGAGGAATCGACCTACCGGGAAACTGAATTGTGCAACCCTCGAGGAGGTGGATAATTCGGAGCATGCAGTGATAGGTACGCTCAATATCCTTACCAATCCCAGAAAATTTCTATTTGATACTGGTGCAACTACTTCATTCATTTCTGAAAATTTTTGTGATAAGTTCGGGATTAGAAGGGAAATATTAAAAAGTCCTATGACCATAGTTACGGCAGGAGGGCATGTGATTGTATGCCACATAAAACAAGATCAGGTAATCTCGATATGTGGTTGTACATATTTTGCAGACCTTTATGTGATTCCTTTGAAGGGAATTGCAGTAGTGATGGGAATGGATTGGATGATGGAACAAGGAGCTCAGATAAATTGTGAGGAGAAAACTGTCTCAATCAAAACTCCAAGTGGAGCAAGGATAGTTTACCAAGTAGATAAGCACAGTCATATCATGGTGGATCTGTAGTTGAACTCAATGAAAGAGGTCAAATTGGAAGAGATTCCTATAGTAAATGAATTTCAAGATGTTTTTCCAGCAGAGCTACCAGTAATGCCACCAGACCGGGAGATAGAGTTCACTATTGACCTAATTCCTGGTACAACACCAATAGCTCAAGCACCATATAAAATGGGACCCAAAGAGTTAAAAGAACTCAAGGAGCAAATTGATGAGTTAGCCAGAAAAGGATTTATTCATGAAAGTGTATCTCCATGGGGAACACCCGTAATCTTTGTGGTTAAGATAGATGGTGGAAGAAGAATGTGTGGAGATTACAGAAACCTAAACAACGTTACTATCAAGAATAAGTATCCTTTACCAAGAATTCAAGATTTGTTTGATCAAGTGAAAGGGGCTGGAGTATTTTCAAAGATCGATTTAACATCTGGATACCATCAAATAAAAAATCAAACCGGCAGATGTTCCAAAGACAACATTTGTCTCAAGATATGGACACCATGAGTATCTGGTAGTACCATTTGGTTTGACCAATGCATCGGAAATATTCATGAATCTGATGATAAAGATGTTCATGCCATATTTGGACAAGTTCGTCATAGTCTTTATTGATGATATTTTGATATATTCCAAGGATAAGGAAGAGCATGCTGATCATTTGAGAATAGCATTGCAGACTTTAAGAGAACACAAACTTTATGCTAAGTTCAGTAAGTGTGAATTTTGGATAGGTGAGGTAGAATTCCTCGGTCATGTGATCAGAAAGGACGGAATTGCTGTGAATCCATCTAAAGTTCAGTCAGTACTAGAGTGGACTGCACCAATCAATGTGGAGAAAATTTGAGGTTTCTTAGTAATGGCTTGTTATTATCGGAGATTCATTGAAGGTTTCTCCAAAATAGCCGGACCAATGACCAAATTATTAAGGAAGAATACACCATTCAAGTGGGATGAGAAATGTGAAGCAAGTTTTCAAGAGTTGAAGACTAGGTTAACCACATCTCTAATCTTAGCAGTTCCTGAAACAGGGAAGGAATTCATAGTATACTGTGATGCATCTAAAGAAGGTTTGGGTTATGTATTAATGCAAGATCGGAAAGTGATTGCTTATGGTTCAAGACAACTGAAACCACATGAAGTCAACTACCCAACTCATGATTTAGTGTTAGCAGCCATAGTTTTTGCGCTAAAAGGATGGAGGCATTTCTTATATGGAGCCAGATGTGAGTTATACACTAACCATAAAAGTCTCAAATATTTCTTCACTAAAAAGGAATTGGATATGAGACGGAAGCGTTGGTTGGAACTAATCAAGGATTATGATTTAACAATCAACTATACTCCAAGGAAAGCAAATGTTGTAGCTGATGCTTTAAGCAGAAAGAGTGTAGATATTCAGCCTAGCAATAGGGAGCTACGAAAAAAGTTACAAATGGACTTGGAAAGATTAGAGCTTCAATTCATCAGAACAGAGGTTCTTGGAGGATTAGCTACTATGCAGGTAGTTGCAGAGCAGGACAGTGATCTTAAGCAAGAAATTTTTATACATCAAGCAGAAGATCCTTTTATTGGTGAGGAAATTCGGAGGATATCTCAAGGGAAAAAATCAGTGTTTCGCCTTGGGGATTATGAGTCTTTATGGTTTCAAGACCGTCTTTGTGTTCCAGATGTGACTGAGATTCGTGATATCATACTCAGAGAAGAACATGAAACACCATATTATATACATCCGGGAAGTACTAAGATGTATATGGATTTGAAAGAACTATTCTGGTGGAATAACATGAAAAGGGACATTGCTAAATATGTATCTGGATGCCATACTTGACAAAGGGTGAAGGCTGCACATCAAAGTCCAGCAGGACCATTACAACCCTTGGAAATTCCTGAATGGAAGTGGGAGGAAATAGGTATGGACTTCATCGCAGGATTGCCCATGACACCAAAAAGGAAGGATATGATATGGGTATATGGGTAATTGTGGACAGACTCACTAAGAGTGCACACTTTATTCCGGTGAATCAAAAAGATAATGCCGAGAAGTTAGTTGAAGTATATGTCAAAGAGATAGTAAGTAAGCATGGAGTACCCAAAAATATCATAACTGATAGGGGATCAGTGTTTACTTCAGCATTTTGGAAACAATTACATGAAGCACTTGGTTCAAAGTTAGATTTCAGCATAGCATATCATCCTGAGACAGGGGGTCAAACTGAAAGAACAAATCAAATACTAGAAGACATGTTAAGAGTTTGTGCACTAGATTTTGGAGGTACATGGGAAGATCATCTACCATTGGCAGAATTTTCCAACAACAATAGCTATCAGAGTAGTCTGAAGGCAGCTCCATACCAAGTTCTGTATGGAAGGAAGTGTAGATCACCGATTTGTTGGTATGAGCCTGGAAGCAGCAAAGAATTTGCGCCAGATTATATCAAGGAAAGACAAGATATCATTGATAAGATCAGGGATAGATTGAAAATAGCTCAGAGTAGGCAGAAAAGTTATGCAGATCAAAGTCGAAGATCATGGCATCTAGAAGTGGTAGATATGGTATATTTGAAAGTAAGTCCAATGAAATGGGTGAAAAGGTTCGGAGTTAGAGGAAAATTGAGTCCCAGATACATCGGACCATTCAAGATATTGAGTCAAAACAGAACTATAGCCTATGCTTTAGAGTTACCAGCAAGATTGACTCAAGTGCATAATTTTTCCATGTGTCACAACTTCGTAAATGTTTGAAAGTTCCATATGAGGCAATCACACATTAGGAAAAAGAACAACAAGCAGACTTGACCTATATTGAAAAGCCCTGTAAAATTTTGGAAGAAAACTGGAAAAGGTTGAGGAACAGAGCAATCAAATATTGCAAAGTACAATGGGAACATCACCCTGAAAGAGAAGCTACCTAGGAGAAAGAGGAGGATTTAAGGAAAACCTATCCAGAACTATTCAGGTACATCTCAACAAACTTCGGGACGAAGTTTAATTTAAGGGGGGAAGTCTGTAACATCCCAGCATTTAGGAACTAACGAAGGGTAGATTTAGGAAATTGAAATGTTGCATGCATTCATCTGTGACAATGTGGGTAAATTTTTCACCAAATAAAAACCTAAAGTGATCAAGGTTACTTTCATACTTTGAGATTAGATTTAATCTTAAAGAATGTTTGCTAGTGACTTTGATATGATCTTTGTGAAATTATGTGTTTTGGGAAATGAAATTTGAATTTAGAACATGAGTGTTTGAATTATAATTCAAATGATTTCTGAATCTTGATTTAATTAGGAGTTAATCAATATAACTCAAACTTTATCTAAAGAAAACAATTAAGAATATGAATATTTATTTCATAATTTCATTCAATAAATAAGTTACAAAAATGTAACTTCTTGAAATTATCCACAAACTTCACAATAGAAAATAAATAAAGAATAAGAATATTTCGTTATTGATAATAATATAATCTTTATTACAAAATAATAAAATGAAGATTACAAAATAATAAAATAAAATTACAAAATAATAAAATAAAAATTACAAAAGAATAAAGAAGATTACATTAACTATTCTATATAGGAAACCTAAACTAAAATCTTCATCTTCAAATTTGTACCTACAAAACAAACACTAATAAAAAAATAAAGAAAGATAGGGTTAGTAATGTTTTACTCTCAGACTGGTCAGTGAAATGCAATGATCAAGATTCATCATTGAGTAATTCTATTAAAAAGGGGCAAGTTTCACCAAATTGAAAGAATGTATCTTTCATATTTTTTAGCCAGAGGTCAAATGACAGCAAAGAGGGGTAAGTTTCACCAGCCAGGTAAAAGTAACCAGATAACAGTCAATTTCAAAATTCTGAACATATCCACAAGTGCACAGCAAGCACAAAGGAAGCACACACACCAGATTGCATGGTGTGTGCTGTCAGCACCTTAGCAATAGCCCAGCAACACAAAACCATCAACACAGCCGTGGGCAAGCACGTAACCACATCAATATTTTGCTCCTACACATCAAGCTTAGCAGCCAGCAGCTAAACCAAGCACAACAGCTAGCAGCCAAATCAATCAAAGCCCAAGATCACATCACCTGGATGGTGACATAAGGAGGGGGAAGATCAGGGGGATAGCAAGACCAAGGTCAAGCCATCAGGATCAGGAGATGATGGGCTAGATCAAGGACAAGCCATGAGCTAAATATACCAGGGGAGCACAAGATCAAGCTACCACAAGATCCACCACTAGCAACCACAACAACCAGTGATAGTGGTGAGTTCATAGACCATCATATGATCTATCTGTCTAAGATTAGAAAAGCATACATGATATGTATCATATTCAGACTCTCAGAAAAGCACCAAAGTGGGGTGAATCCATCATTGAGATTTTAAACTCTAAGAGGAAACAGCAAAATACAAGGATCCAACCAAAACTCAGAACAACATCATTGATTTTGGCTATCAAGCTATATTCCAATTCAATAATAAATATAGCTAATATTTGATTTCTAGGCACATCCCTAAGATAAGGGTAGCACCTTAGAAGTTAATCTTTTGGATTCATATAAGTGAGCAAGCCTACTATCAATTTTTCCAATCTTTGATTCAAGAAACAGTAGCTGGTACCACTACCAGAACTATCCATATAAATCAATTTGATAAAGCCTAACCCCTAAGCCTCAGACCAACATCATTGGTCTTAGGGATTTCAGAAAATAACATTTCTACTTATATCTTAAAGCCAAGCTTGTCTTAAGCTTAAACCAACCCAATCAATGGAGTAAAATCAATCTTGATACAACACAAGGATGGTGTCACAAGAACAATTCTACATAAATCAGAATAAGAATTCTAGCATCACAGATTCAATTAATCAATCTACCAATCATTTTCCTGGCATTACATGAATCATAATTAGGTCATTCCTATGTAAATCTTCACTGTCTAAGATCATTGTGATCTCAAACCACATAGGAATTCTCAAGCCAACAGCACTAGGACAGTGATTACATCACACCATACTCATTATCCTTAATCAAGTAAGGACAGGGGTAAGTTATCAAACCCACTGACTATACCAAGCATTGATTTCAGAGAAACTATATCGTCTGGATCATATGAACTCTAAGCATAAAATCATCCAATAAGTAACCAGGACCATTATAGTTCATCTCAAACAGCAAGCCTCAAGCTAATAAACATTTAGCATGCTTACAGGCCGTCCACACATGATCTAATTCATCTAGTAGATAATCAACACCAGGATATGAACCCTAAATGGAACAAATCATCTTAACCAGGACAAGATAGTAACCAGAGAGGTAACTACCAACATCCAGCATAGGATGAGCAAGCACAGAGAGCACAAGGTGAGAGGAAAAGAACTCACCAAAGGTCCTCGCTGAAGACTAGAAGAGGAAGCAGAGGTGGCCTACGACCATGGTGGCACGGGGAGCACCCCCAAGGGGGGAGCTGCGACCCATACAGCACCACGGCGGTCACCATGACCATGCCTAGAGGCGAGGTGAATCACCACGACGCACGATGGCAGCGGCAGCGCTAAGATCCACGCCAACCCCCAAAACCTAGGGTTCGGGACGGCATCAATCCGTCGCAGGAGAGCCCCATGCTCAAATCCAGTTGGATAGAAAAGATGGGCATAGTCGACAACCTCCTACTGCACAACGGTGGCGACCAGAACGGCCCACGATAGCGGAAATCTCCGGCGGCGATATCACCGACCACGGGGTCGGGGGCAGAAGAGGAGAGGAGTGAGCTCGAGGGTGAGAGGCAGCGAGGAGGTGGGCCGAGTGGGCCAGAACCCTTGGGGTGGCTGTTTTAACTAAGTCTCATGGGCGATAATGGAGCGATAGAACTAAGGGTTCTATTTGCAACAATGATAATCAATTAGGAACTTAATAACCCCTGACATCAGTGATTCTACCGCCGTAAATTACGCGTTAGCCATGAGATTTGGAATGGGACAGAGAAGTCAGCTGTATCTTCTTCCTCTCGCATGAGGTCGGATGTGCAGGTCATGGTTGTTATCCTCGTAGCATGCATATTAATTGGTAATTCGTAGAGGATATGCAGCATATGGGTGGGAACCCTCATTGTCCCACGATAGTTCTGGCATCTAACGGTTTGTACAAACCATTGCCGTAATTCATTATGTGGGCATGGTGTACACCAAGGAGGCATGCGAGGTCGCGAAGGGGGCAGTGATTGGCTTGGACCAACTACTGGGCCCCACATCATGGAATTGTGGACAGGAAAGTACGCCCGGTTGTGCAACAAGGAGTTGATCTCTCATGGGTAAAGTAACGCACATTTGTAGAGTGTAAGAACTGTAACTTGTTACTCCCTGTTCCGGGAAGGAGCTACGAAAGCAGCAGGAAAGGAACTCCATGAAAGTTCTGGTCAACCTGTGAAGGCTGATGGTCATAGATTTTCATAATAAAATCAATCTTTGAAGAAAGATTAACAAAAATTGCATAGTGCCAAGGATTTATAATCTAAGGTCGTAGCTAGAGCATCAAACTTCCCACCTTACATATAATGAACTTGTTGGGTAACGCTGTTACTCATCCTTTCCTTTGATCCCTTGCTTAGACTCTGAGGATCCCGAAGACGTGCCAATGTATGCAGCCGAATGTCAAGAAGAAGTGTTCTACGAGGAACCTAATCTGTCAGGAGGTGTTGAAGGAGTGGATTACGAAATCCGCTACGGTGTCGATGATCACGAAGCCAACTAAGTATCCCTAGTTAGTAGTAACCAACGGAGCCGAGAAGCATGAAATCTATAGAATAAGCTTCTAAGCTCAAATCTTAGTCGGAGTTGCTACTTTTAAATTTCGCTGAAACACTTTATATTTTGGTTTGTAAGTTGAATCTTTAGGAAGTCTGGAACTTCCGGAATTGTAATAATAATAATGTGTGTATATTTGTAATATGGACCCGCAATGTTTTTGTTGTACCATAACATCACAAGAATATGAAACTTGGATCATCAAACTCTAATCATCAAAATTTAGGATTAACAAAAACTTTTTTAAATAAAAATATGAAAGCATGCATATGTGTAAGCATGACAATTTGGATTCTTTTGAATTGCCATGATTGTGTGTTTCCTTGCTTGTAAAAGGATGCTTAGGTGAAATAAACATCATCTAAACAATCCCCACACTTTTCCCAAAGACAAATAAATCAAAACAAACAAAATAAGGGAATGGTCACTTTGGCCAAATTAACTCCCATGCCTACTTTGGCTATCTCTAACTTTCAGAACTTAATAGAAACTTGTTTGGATATTTGCACCCCTTGATCGTACTCATAACAAAGTATCAAGGCCCACCTTGTGATCATCCATAAACATTCAAATGCATAGTTTAAATGACAGTTTAAAATTGAATATATATCATATGGGAAGATCCCACTTTTTCAAAAACCACTCAAACAAGCTCCACTTTCAAAACCCAAGCACATACAGACTCACCAGCACATGCCTAGCACACCCACCAAAAATATTTTCAAAATTCAAAACTTGAATTCATGCGGCCATTTCATCAAACACCTTATTGATTCAAATCAAACAAAATAAAAAACTATAGTGTGAAGTGTTTTGGGCCTAACTTGTTCCCTCTCTGGACACCACTATCCTTAGTAGATCATCTAACAAACTTAACTAATCACTAGCACCACTGTGAGCTCGCCAATGTCATCAATGGTGAACAGCCGAGAGCACCCATGTCACCCCAGTGTGGACAGCAGGCTAGAGGAAGAACTAGCCGTGCCAACCTTGTCTGGGAGGTAGCCCATGCCTCACCGCCCCCTCTCGACCAGCCCTGCCTTGTAGAAAACAGCCAGAACTGCCCAGAGCACGCGCCATTCCCATTTAACCAGACCACCTCGAGCCTTCGCCGCCCACCAACATGCTCCCCACCGTCCCAGGAAACCGCCAGACATGCCCATTGCACCGCCCGTACCCCATAGCCACCGCTCGCCGCATAGTTCGCCGCCTCTTCCTCGCAGAGCATCGAGTGTTCCCGACCGTTTTCCACCGCCCCTACAAGCGCATTTACACCTTAGAGCATCACCAGGAGACCACCGATCGATCGCCACCCTCGGCCATGCCTCTAGCAGCCCGTAGCCGTGTCGCCGCCGTCGCCTGCCCATCCCGTTCGGTCTCGTAGTCGAGACTATAAATAGAGGTCTCCCCCGCTCAAACTCTTCACACCATCTCACTCCCCTCTCCTCACTGATCGTTTCACCCCGTTCCCGGAGCAAGGCGAGTAGCTCATCGCCGGAATTTGGCCGGAGCCCGCCGCTGCTGGAGAAGAAGGAAGCCAGCGATTGGAGCCGCCCCAGGAGAAGCTGCCGGTACCAGGAGGTTCGCCGTCATTGACTTCGTCGTTCGCCCGCCTTGCCGACCCTCGCCTGAGCCCCGGTGAGCCTCCAACGACCCCCACCTGCCGCGTTAGGGATCTGTCTCGCCGGCGCTGCCCGACGTGGAGGATGAACCAGAGCTGTTGGATTAGAACTAGATCCAACGCACCACGTTGCCCTGTACCGCTTCGCACCCCCCGTCTCACTGACGCGTGGGCACAGCAACTTAACCATCCCGCATAAGGGTTGTGCGTAGCAGGCCGTCCCATTAGCAGTTCCCGCGTAGCCCAGTCGTTTGAATTTGGATTTTTCCATTTTCATTCAAACACAGTTCTGTACCTAGTTTCAAAAATCAACCCAGCTCGATTTAGTGAACCAAATTGAATGAAACCAATTTTGTTAGAAAGGTCTGGAAATGCTGAATCCAAGCCCGTTGGATTCAAATCATTTGAATGTGTAGATCACCCTTGGTAAAAATAACAAGGCAGAAGCTTTTCTGCATTCAACCATTTTTCAAATTTAAACCATAATAGATTTTGAGTTGATTCCAACTCTCAAAAATCACATTCGGTCATACCTTTCAGAATATATAAAAATATATGGGTTTACTTACAGAAATAATGTCCAAGTAATAAAAGTATGCCACATAGGCATTTCTAGTCACTTTATTTAATTAAAATAAAAGGTTAAATCTTATTAAATTGTGACACCACTTTAAATCACATTCCCATGAACTGAAATATGTGGTGATGACATGTGTCAACATGATCCCATGTTTGGTTTGGAGAATATTTAATCTTAAGTAGTTTTTCAATGAGTAGAAATTACTTTTCTAAAACTAAAAGAAATTAAACCAAGCTTTAATCTTGTAATGTTAGTGATGATGCTAGATCATCTATAGGACCCTTTGGTGTGATGATTGAAAAAATTTAAGTATTGTTTCGTGATTGTGTACCTCGTATTTATTTATAGACGCTAGTACCGACCAAGGATACGAGGAAGAAGGAGGATACTACGAGGAAGAAGCCGAGGAGAACTTCAACCACTGCTCTGCACAAGGCAAGCCAATACTTGCAAGCTAACACTTGAAATTATGAGAGTTAGATGACCTATGCAATGCACTAGGCATGCTTGGTTAGATACATTTGATGATACCCAATCCTAGTTTTACTTGCAAGCTTTATACTTTATTTCTTTATCAAAGCTCTTACTTAGAGTTTACTGGAATAAATTGTAGATATTAGAAAGATAATTGAAGGTTGCATAAAGAGCATAAAACTTGGCCTAAGCTAGATAATCTTTATGTCATCCTAAGGCATGAGATTGAACTTAGTAAAACTCCACTAGTTTACCACCCCTCATTAGTACTTACCCCCACTTGTAGATGCTAGTGCTAAGCATAAAACTTGATCAACTTTAGATGGGAGTACTTGGTGAAAATGGTTATGAAAACCTTGGAATGATGGATCATTCTATTGAAATGTTTTGGACATGTGTTTCCGAACACCAGATGAATTTTGGTGATGAAAATGTTGAGGCATGAGCCTTAGCCCTTTATAAAACTGATGGTTGTCTGGATGCGATACCATTCCAATTTTACCGTACAACCACAATACCAGAAAATTGGGTAGGTCTTGACTAGAAACTTATATACCTTAGTATTAGTTCCCTCACGGACAAGGTCTGAGCTGAGGATACCTTGTGAAGATTGTCCACCTGTGCAGTACCCAAGATGACAGTTGGTCATGGTTGCGAGGCCAAACTCACAGGAGAGGTGCTTATACTAGGGCGTGTAATTGAAAAGTTAGGATTGATTATCCGCATACTGAGTATGGTGAATTCAGGATTGTTCCTGACGGATGTATCAAATGTTGTGGTGAAAGTGTACAATCTCTGCAGAGTGTCAAACTATTAGAATAGCCGCGTCCATGGTTATGGACAATTGGAGTGGCCATACTGTTCCCCCATCAGATGTTTTCAAAATGACTTGTGAAATGGATTGAGATTTTGACTTGACCACAATAGAGTTGTGATATGAAATACAAGTTCCCACTTAGGTGTTATAAAACTTCAACTCGCTTTCTTCATTTCTGAACTTCGTAGATGTAAATCTGGTTTTTTGCAAAACAACCCTAGAGCTTAGTGTCCTACTACAAAAACCCCCTTCACTTGTTAGTATTAGTTTGGGAGTACTTAAAGAGTACTAGTGGCTTTGTCCCTGGCTATTCCCGTGGCCAGACTATGAAGAGGAATACCAGGAGGATGGACCCCAGGAAGGTTACGACAATTAGGATCATCTCCCATCGTGAGCATTGCCTGTGACCCCGAAGATGGAGCTTAGCCTACGCTACCTTTATTATTGCGTATTTCCGCTGCTTGAGTTGTATTAAGAACTGGATCATGAGATCCTTATTTGTGTAAGACCTTATGTATGGTTTGTAATGGATAATGTACTGTGGTATCCAATTCTGCTATGTCTCACAAAAATGGTAATCTTGGGATTGCGATGTATGGCATAACAGGCATCTGGGATTAAAAATCTTGGTGTTGACAAGTTGGTATCAGAGCCATCATGACCATAGGAGGCCCTAGTTAGACTGGTCGTTTGAATCAAAAACTTAGTTTCAAAACCAAAGGAAGCAAATATTTACAAAAACTTATTCCCATTCATATCACCTTGATTCTTTCATAAAAATTCATGTTCCTCAAAAACTCTTGCAAAATACATAAAATTTGACACACTTGATCACTCTACTAACTTACTCATCCTATATTCTTATAGATGGACGTGAAGTACAACAAGTTTTATCAGTTGGGGAATGGAGGAGACCTTATCTTTGAGAGGGATTTGGACCAGCTTTCGAAACTTCTGGAGCGTCCGCACCCTGAGTTCTTCGGAGCTCAGCTCAATGATCAAGGAGGAGAAGATCTGCAGTGGCTAATTGTTGCAAGTCTCCGAGGAAAGATTGAACCTCCCACTGTCGAGGGAATTCAATTCACCTTAAGAGAGAACAACTGCCTTGATGGACTTGCCAGGGCCATGCAGGAAGCTCTTGCCCGTCTGTGTGGGTAGAGTATCAACCAGATCAAGGGTACCCGCTTTGAGTTTGCCCAAGGCGTGATGCTAATGGACAACCACTGGAAGCCCCATACCACCACGAGCTGAAGAGTCAGTTGGACCACCTTAGCTTCATGATGTACGATCGTCATTAGGAGTTGGATAATTTCCGTGACTACTCCAACCACAAGTCCGCCATCATCAAGACTGTAACATCCCTAAAATCATGTTTCAAACTCATTCATATCATCCATTCATCCATGATCATTTAGGGTTTCATTTCAAAATCATTTAAAAAACAAGAGCATATATTGCTCATTATTTTATGTATAAACACTCTAGCCTTTGGGCTACTTGCTATTGAGTGAGGTGCAAATATTCATTCAGTAGTGTTTTGTATTCAAACATAAGTGATTTCAAAAGCTTGAATAAAGTTTCCAAACAAAGTATGAAATAAAACCAAGGTTATGCCAATTATTATATCCCATAATGGCTTGGTTTTTTTTGTTTTTTTTCAAATGACCCAAGTAGGTTTGAGTGAACAGTTGTGTTTGACACTTATTTGAGTACAAGATTTATTGTACAAAAGTCCAGAGAAGTTTTGAAATCAAACAGATTTGAATTGGAGTTTGAAATCAGTTTAGAAAATCAAACAGAAAAAGAAAAAGTTAAAAGAGAAAAAAATAAGCAAACAGTCGAATCTGGCCCAACCAGCCCAACTAGCCCAGCAACCCCTCCCCGCAAACCGTTTTTCTTTACTCGCAAATGAACCCACCGAGTGACTGACGCCAGGACCCTACCCCCTCTCTGTTTCTCTCGCTGACAACCGCGGCCCACACAGCGTCATCGTCTCCATCCCGCTAACAGCTCAATCCCCAAATTACGCCGGCCGTTCTCTGTATTGATTCGCGGCGTCAATTCACATTTAATGCCCAAGTAAATCACGCTCGTGATCATGCTACTTAAACCCCCTCTGCCCCTCTCCATTTTCCCCCAGACCCCGAGCACAGAGGGCCCCTAGGCTGCCCGCAATCGCCCTTTCACCGCCGCAGGCAGAACCCTCTCCGGCGACCAATCCCGGTGAGCCCCGTGCGCCCCTTCCCCTCTAGTTCATGCAGACAGCCTCGCAACTTCCTTGCGCACATTCTGACACCATTGGTTCATCCTATACTGCCCCAGGTCGTCGACTCCGTCAAGAACAGCAAGGTCCTGATGACGTCTTCAACTCCGGCGATTAAATTCGGTGAGCCCCGTGTTCCCCTTCGCCTCTGATTCACACGAGCGTGTTCGCCGTAGCCTTGCGCACCCCCTGATGCCTTTGATTCGTGCAAGGGTGACCAGGAACGTCGCCAACATCGCCGTCCACCTGAGCCCGACGCTGTCAGCAACTCCGACGAGCCCGTGCAGCCATGTCCGTGCGCCCCTTGCCAAGCCGTCGCCACGTTGAGCATCAGTGCATCGCCACGAACCTGGTAAGCGTCTCCGACGACCCCAAAACCCCCTGTAGCGTCGCGCCGCCGTAGACAGAGCTCGCCGCCGCCAGATGCCACCGCCAGCGCCGCCCATCCGTGGTCGCTTTATCGATGACCATTGGATCTAGATCCAGCGCGTAGGAATAGATCACTTAACGAAACGGTATGAGTAAATCTGGGACGTGCAGATTGAGTTAGATCTAACGGCATGTGTGCGTGATCCTGAGCGAACCTGTACGCACCAATCAGAACATGACGCGTGGCTAGGAATTAGATTTAAAATCAGAATTTGAATCTATTAGATGTTTAAACTTTTTTTAATCATAACTTTTGATCCCCACGTCCAAATTTGATGAATTTTATATCAATGGAATCAGGAGAGCAATCCCTTTCTAAATATGCAATGTGTTTAATGTTTTACTTCTGTTAAAATGGTTTTATTTACAGAAACATGTGTAGGCCTATTTTGTGTATATAAATTATTTGAGATGTGTTTTAGTGTTAAAATAAATGTTGTTTGGAAAGTTTTGAACTTGATTATGAACCAGTACTGTGCACATGTCTTGTTAAGTTTAGAAAATCATCACATATCATATTGCATGCATCCATATATTTTGTTTGTATTTATTTTGTATGTGATTTGTTGCTATGATTTTATGTGTAGATTTTGGTGCCAATAGTAATTGTTATTGTGAGGAGTGTAGCTACTCTCCAACCTACCAAGGCAAGTGGTGCTTCATGATATTTTTATCCCTATGTTTTCTACTATGCATTAGAAGTATTTTTCTAAGTCTTGCATGGTTATATTTTGCTTATATGCTATGCTTGGGAAATCCTAGTAGTTGTAGAATTGCTAGAAATTTCTAAGTTAAGATGCTTATCTATGCCATGCTTATCCTAGCTAGTAGCAAACAAGGGTGGTAAAATATTCATGCTATGTTAAAATATTTCTAAGTCTATGGACTTGTGTTTTGCTTAATATAACAACTAAGTGAATGAAACACCTGGGTGGAATGGAAGGAATGGTTTATGTTGAGTGGTTACACAAGGCCCATTTCTATGGTCTACCTTGTGTATCTCACTTGTGGAAAGCCACCCAGGAACAAACAGATTTGAGAGGCCAAATGTTAAGAAGCTTCTAGTGCAGCCACTTGGCAATATGGGCTCTGCCAGGATCATATAGGTTGCAATAACTTAGCCATTTGGACAGTTGGTGGTAGTGGGATGATAGGTTGGAGAGCGTCCATTTGGTCTAAGGTAAGGCTTCTGAAAGGTCCTGTCTTGGTGGAAATCAAGGCTTGTGGGGAAAGTGCACAACCTCTGCAGACGGAAGAATCTAAGTACTTAGCCATGTCCCTAGAAAAGGACAACTTGAGCATCAAGACATGGAAGCTATCAAGAATCTCCTCATCCCAATTTCTAAGTAAAACTTGTGGTTTAACAAGGGTGAAGGACCCCAATGTCTATTGGTGGTTCCTTGGGAAAAGTTTTGACAAAGAAAAACTTAGTGATTTCAACTAATAGGCAAAACCTATTTTGAGCAAAGCAAGCCTAAACTACACTTAGCCAAATTGTATATAGTATCTAGTCCAACAAAATTATACTAAGGTATCACTTGCCAATACTATTCCAATGTATTGACCCACTGTGGCTGTAACTTGTGATGTTGCAGGTTACTCTGATGAGGATTAGGAGTCATGAGTCTACACTCAACATGTTTGCCTGTGGCACATGAAGATGAAGACTTTTATCTATTTACTTATTTAAACTCTTGTACTAGGCCTGTGGCCATGGAGTTGTAAAGACTATGTTGTCTCTGGAATGACTGTAATAATGACCCTTGTTTCTGTGTACTTCATCTTAAACTGTGGATGCTAGCATTGATCCAGGGACTAGCATTGCAATCACAAGGATCCTTTTCCTTTATAAAGGAGGGATATTACAGATGGTATCAGAGCACTGTGTTGCCTGTAGGTTTATGACCCTAGGATTGGAAACCACTAAGGAAAAATTTTCAACAACTTCCACACCTATCTATTCTTCTCGTAAACTTTTCTAATCTTCTTTCTCATCTCTATTTGTAGATGAACTCCATCAACGAAGCCGTAAGGAAGGGACCACTTATGACAATGACTTTGGAGTGTGAGACAGAATTTCCCAAGGCTCTCAAGGACCTCATGGTTGCAATGGAAATACATGGTGCAGCTGTGTACAAAGGTTTTCCTGTGATGGATGAAGTAGTTGAGTACCGGTGGGTGCAACTTCACTTGTATAAAAACAAGGAAGACAACCACAAGGAATCAGGATTCTACATGTTCACCAATTCAGTGGTGCACACTACATTCTTTGATTCAGCAAGGGATGCAGCTTGGAAGACCATCAAAGAACTTGGTGATAGAGTCAAGTGCAAAATGCTCAACATCCAAAATGATATAAAGGAAGAGAAGAAATATACCCAAGAGTTGAGGCTACCAACCAAACCTTAAGAGGAGACATTATAGACTTAGTAATGGAGTCATGTGCTCAAGATAGACTGATTGCTTCTAGAAATATGTGTTAGCCAACATATCTAGTGAGTTGGGATTGTAACGTACTTCGTTAGTTGGACCACCACTTATCACCTTATTTTCCAAATGTTGCTTAAAATAAGTTGAACCTTGGTTGTTGTAATGGATCTGTCAACACCCGGATTTTTCAATCCTAGATGCCTGTTATGCCATACATCGCAATCCCAGGATTACCATTTTTGCGAGACATAACAGAATTGGATACCATAGTACATCATCCATTACAAACGATACATAAGTTCTTACACAAATAGGGATCTCATGATCCAGTTCTTAATACAACATCAAGCAGCTGAATACGTAATAATAACGGTAGCGTAGGCGAAGCTCCATCTTCGGGGTCATAGGCAATGCTGACGATGGGAGATGATCCTAGTTGTCGTAACCTTCCTGGGGTCCATCCTCAAGGTACTCCTCTTCATAGTCTGGCCATGGGAATAGACAGGGACAAAGCCATGAGTACTCTTTAAGTACTCGCAAGCTAATACTACCAGGTAAAGGGGTTTTTGGATAATAGAACACTAGGCTCTAGGGTTGTTTTGCAAAATCAAGATTTATCTCTACTAAGTTCCGAAGCTAGTCACAATTTTATAACTCCTAGGTGGGATCTTGTAACTCAGGTCACAACTCTGTTGTGGTCAAGTCAAAGTCTCAATTCATTTCACAAGTCATTTTGAAAAGTCTGACGGGGGAACAGTATGGCCACTCCAACTGTCCATAACCGCGGACGCGGCTATTCGAATAGTTTGATACTCTGCAGAGATTGTACACTTTCACCACAACATTCGATACATCCGTCAGGAACAAATCCTGAATTCACCATACTCGGTATGCGGATAATCAATATTAACCTTTCAATTACACTCCCTAGTATAAGCACCTCTCCTGTGAGTTTGGCCTCCCAACCATGACCAATTGTCATCTTGGGTACTGCACAGGTGGACAATCTTCAAAAGGTAGCCTCAGCTCAGACCTTGGCCGTGAGGGAACTAATACTAAGGTATATAAGTTTCTAGTCAAGCCCTACCCATATATTTCGGGTATTGTGGTTGTACGATAAAATTGGAATGGTATTGCATCCAGACAACCATCAGTTTTATAAAGGGATAAGGCTCATGCCTCAACATTTTCATCACCCAAAATCATCAAGTGTTCGGAAACACATGTCCAAAACATTTCAATAGAATGATCCATCATTCCAAGGTTTTCATAACCATTTTTCCACCAAGTAAACCCATCTAAAGTTGATCAAGTTTTATGCTTAGCACTAGCATCTACAGGTGGGGGTAGTACTAATAGGGGTGGTAAACTAGTGGAGTTTCAACTAAGTACAACATTATATCTTAGGATGATATCAAGGTTTCTAACTTAGGCCAAATTTTATGCTCTTTATGCAACCTTCAGAATCTTTCTATTATCTACAAGTCACTTAAGTCAACTCTAAGTTAAAGCTTTGATAAAGAAATAAAGTAAGAAGCTTGCAAATAAAACTAGGATTGGTTTATCAAGTGGGTATGATCACATATGCTTAAGGCATATAGTAGGCATATTAACAAGCAAGTATTTGATTGCACAATATCAGTATAAGCTTGCTAAATTGCAAGTGTTAGCTTGCATAGGTCAACTTGATTAGTAAGGCTTGCCTTGTGTAGAGCAGTGGTTGAAGTGCTCCTCGGCTTCTTCTTCGTAGTATCCTCCTTCCTCCTCGTATCCTTGGTCGGTACTAGCGTCTATGAATAAATATGAGGTACACAATCACCAAACAATACTTAACTACTTTCAATCATCACACACAAGGGTCCTATAGATGATCTAGCATCATCCCTAACATTACAAGGTTAAGGCTTGATTTAATTCCTTTTATTTTTAGAAAAGTAATTTCTACTCATTGAAAAGCTACTAAGATTTAATATTCTCCAAACCAAACATGGGATCATGTTGACACATGTCATCACCACATATTGTAGTCCAAGGGAATGTGATTTAAAGTGGTGTCACAATTTAATAAGGTTTTACCCTTTTATTTTAATTAATTAAAGTGGCTAGAAATGCTTATGTAGCATTCTTTTATTACTTGAACATTATTTCTACAAGTAAACCTATATATTTTTATATATTCTGAAAGGTATGGTTAAATGTGATTTTTGATAGTTGGAATCAACTCAAAAGATATTATGGTTTAAATTTTAAAAAATTTTGAATGTAGAAAAGCTTCTGCCTTGTTATTTTTACCATGGGCGATCTATAGATCCAAATGACTTGAATCCAACGGGCTTGGATTCAGCATTCACAGATCTTTCCAACAAAATTGGTTTCATTCAAATTGGTGCACTGAATCGACCTGGATTGATTTTTGAAAATGGGTACAGAAGTGTGTTTGAATTAAAATAGAAAAGATTTAATTCAAATCACTGGGCTGCGCGGGAAAAGTTAACGGGCCGGCCTTCTAAGCGCGGTGCTCCCGCGGGCTGCTTAAGTGGGTGTCCCCACTCGTCAGTTACACGGGGCTGGGTGAAGCGGTATGGGGCAACGTGGGTCGTTCGATCTGATTCTAATCCAACGGCTGGGAGTCATCGTCGACGCGAGACAACGCCGGCGAGAACGAAACCTAGCGCGGCTAGTGGGGGTGCCGGGGAACTCACCGGTCTTGGCGAGGTCGGCGAGGCGAGCGAAGTCGACGACGGCGAACTTCAGGGTGGTCGCGGCAGCTCTGGGGTGGACGAATCGATGGCTCCTTCTTCTCCAGAGGCGGGCTCGGTGAAATTCGGCGGGGTGGTCGCCTTGCTCAGAACGGTGTGCACGATCAGTGAGGAGAGGGAGTGAGATGGTGTGAAGAAATCGGCGGGTGGCCTCTATTTATAGTCGGCGAGGGACCGACGGGCGCACAGTGAGCTCGTCGGGCGGTGTTACAGTGACTCTTGGCATGGGCGTGAGGGGACGGTGTGGTGTCTCTTGGCGATGCTCAACGACATGGTTTCGAGGCATGGGGCGGTGCGGCTTGGTTTGGAACATGCGACGCTCTGTGCGGCAGAGGCGGCGTCTTCGACGGCGAGCGGTGGTTGTGCGGCACGGGGCGGCGAACGAGGATGTCTGGCGGTCTCCTGGGTCGGTGGTGATCGTGTGTGCACGCGGTGAGGGCGGCGCGCGGTCTGTGGGCGCTGGTCGAGTGTGGCGCTCTGGCGCATGCTCGGCATGGTCGCTAACGAGGTTGGCATGGTCCGTGCATGTGGTCCAGGGTTTGGCAACGCTCACGGTTGGGACAGTGAGTGGCGGTGGATGGTGGGCTGCCTCCCAGACATGCTGGCTAGGCTTGCTACTGCTCCTAGCTTGCTGTCGACTATGGGGTGGAAAGGGTGTGCTCGTCTGTTCACCATTGATGGCAATGGCAAGCTCACAGTGGTGCTAGTGGTTAGTTAATCTTCCTACATGATCTACTGAGCTGGTTGTGAGCTAAATGGGGAACCAGTTAGGCAAGAATCACTGCTCACAATAGTGTTTGATGTTTGTTTGATTTGTGTCTGCAACCTGTTTTATGAAATGGCCGCATGAAATCAAGTTTTAAATTTTGAATAGATTTTTGGTGGGTTTGCTAGATTGGTGCTGGTGAGTCTGTAGATGCTTGGGTTTTGAAAGTTGAGCTTGTTTGAGTGGTTTTTGAATAAGTGGGATCTTCCCATATGATAGAGATTCAATTTTGAATTGTCATTTAAACTATGCATTTGAAAGTTTCTGGATGATCACAAAGTGGGCATTGATACTTTGTTATGAGTACATTCAAGGGGTGCAAAGATCCAGAAAAGTTTCTGTTAGGTTTTGAAAGTTTGAGACAGCCAAAGTAGGCATGGGAGTTAAATTGGTCAAAATGACCAATCCCTTAATATATGTGTTTTGATTTAATTGTCTTTAGGAAAAGTGTGGGAAATGTTTTAGATGATGTTTATTTCATCTAAGAAACATTTTAAAAGAAATGAAACAAACAAACAAGGTGGTTTAAAAGAATTTCAAATTAAATGCATACACATATGCATGCCTTCATAATATTAATTAGCAAAGTTTTTGTTAACCCTAATTTTGATGATTAGAAAATGGATGATCCAAGTTTAGTATTTTTGGGATGTTACAGGATCCATGTATGCCATGACTTGTGTGTTTTGATTTCCAAAGATATGTATGTGATGCTTTGCCTTGTGTTTTATCTTAAATTGTGTTGTTTCTTTTTTTTTATCTTATAAATAGATGCCTAATGTTACCATCAACACTGTTGAGGAGTTCCAGGGAACTCGCTTTGGCCCTCGTATAATTGAGCTCACTAGTTTGCTCAATCTCCCTCTTCCTACCATCATGGTGCTTCCCCTCACCAAGTTTGAGAGGGAAGACCTTTGGGGCTTCAAGGTCAATCAGCCAGGATGCCAGACTGAGCCTACCACGGAGGCTATCATCTACAAGATCATGCACGATGACAAGGAGAGAGGCCTAGAGGTAGTCATGCATGACTTGATTTGACGTCTGTTAGGGAGACACTCTCGACAGGTTAGAGGTACTCACTTCCACGTCTTCGGTAGACGTGATGAGGATGGAGAGGCCATCGACTTCGAGGACACTTCGAGGGAGACAGCAGAGCCGATTCGCCTATACCTCCAGGACTTAGAGGTTCTTCTTAGGCACGTGGACACTGATAGGACCAACGTCATGCTTAGCAATGACGAACTCCAGGTGCAGCTTCGTGAGAAGGACAAGATCTTCGCGGAGCAGGATGAGATAGTCAAGGAGATGGAGGCAAAGTTCGAGAGTCAGGACAGAAAGTTCAAGAGTCAAGAGAAGCAAGTCCAAGATAGGAACAAGAGGATTCGGGACATGACTGCATAACTAGAGGCCAAGGACTTCGAGCTCGAGCATCAGCAGACTATGATTGAGAGGCTTAGTTCTCAGAAGAGGGCTCTCAAAGCCAAAGTAGAGACCTTGACCACCAATGTCGAGGAATACAAGACCGCTATGGAGAATGCAGGTCTTACCTTTGTTGAGGAGGAGGTTGATGCCGAGGAGTAGTGATGACTACTCATTTATCATTTATTTATCATACTTGTTATTGGTGTGTTTACTTTGCAAACTTGTCGTTTTTGTTGTTGAACTATTATTATTATGATGCATGCTTGATGATTGTTTATGTGATGTATTGTGCATGATAGCATCTATGGGTATCTCATTCTTTTCTATATTGAACAAACCACAGATGCCTCCCCGTCATGCCAATCCCAACCCCAACAACAACAACATCACCCCTAAGATGCAGCAAATGATGACAGCTTAGACTCAGCTGATGCAAATGATGACTACGTTCATCCAGAACCAGAACAACAACAACAACAACAACAACAATAACAATAACAACAATAACAACAACAACAACAACCCACCGGGTTTTGACATGCTTACCAGGTTCTTGAGATTGAGGCCAGCAAAGTTCTCAGGAACAACTGATCCCATGGTAGCCAATGATTGGCTACGCTCTGTGAACAAGGACTTGGTAACAGTTGGCTGTACTGATGAAGAGAAAGTCAGATTTGCAGCTCACTTGTTGGAAGGACCAGCAGCCACTTGGTGGGATAACTTCCAAATCACCACTCCCATTGCAGATGTGACATGGGCTATCTTTGAAGATGGCTTTCGTACTGCTCACATCTCATCTGGAGTGATGAATCTGAAGAAGAAAGAGTTCCATAATCTGAAGCAGCGCCACCACAGCGTGACTGAATATATTGAGGAGTTCAACAATCTGGCGCGTTATGCACCGGGAGAAGTTGACGACGATGCCAAGAGGAAGGAAAAGTTCCTTGAAGGGCTGAATGATGAATTGAACTTGTAGCTATCAGTGGCCTATGTTCCCACTTATTAGTCTCTTTGTGACAAGGCTGCTATTTTGGAGAACAAAATGAAGCAAGTTGAGAGTAGGAAGAGAAAGCACTCGGACAAGCACATCTCGGGATCGTCTCACAAGCGTTCCCATTATGATGATAGTGGAACCTTAGGATCCCACAAGCATGGGAAATTCAACAAGCACCACAACCACAACCTTCATCATGACAACAAGCATCACCGTAGTCATGACAATGAAAAATACAAGAATCACAAGGGTGGATATAAAAGCCACCACAGTGGTAGTGGAAGTGGTAGTGGAAGCCAGCCTGTCAAGAAGGATATTAGTCAGGTTGAGTGTTTCAAATGCAATAAGATGGGGCATTATGCAAATGAATGCCTGGAAAAGAAAGTTGAAGGACCCAACAATCCCAACCCTTTTTAGAAGGGACAAGTGAACCACATCAATGTGGAGGAAATCTATGAAGAGCCACATGCTGTTGCTGGTAAGTTCATACTCAATTATATTCCAGCACTTGTTCTTTTTGATACTGGAGCATCGCATTCATTCATATCAAAATCATTTGTTGATAGAAATGGGTTTCCAACTAAAAACATTGGGTGTCCAATAAAAGTTAGTTCTCCAGGTGGAGATATGATAGTAAGTCTTGGATGTCGGGATCTAGTAATAGAGTTTGGAAAGCATAAGTTTCCAGTGAGTCTGATAATCCTATATTTCCAAGGACTGGATGTAATTTTGGGAATGGATTGGATGGCTAAGTATGAAGGAGTACTAGATTGTGCTAGTCGTACTGTTGCACCCACAACCCCGGAAAGGAAACAGATTAAATTCAAGTCTAACTTTGAATCAAAAGGGAGTAAGCTAAATTCTCTTAAGGGGTTAGCATAGACAGTGTGCCAATTGTGAGTGAATATCCGGATGTGTTTCCGGAAGAATTTCCTGGAATGCCACCAGATAGAGATGTGTAGTTCCTTATTGATTTGCTACCAGGATCTGGACCAATAGCAAAGATACCGTACAAGATGTCAGTTGATGAACTGAAAGAACTCAAGAAACAACTTGGAGAGCAGTTGTAGAAAGGATTTATTCAACCAAGTTCTTCATCTTGGGGAGCCCCAGTTTTGTTTGTGGAAAAGAAGGATAGAAGTCAAAGGTTATGTATAGATTACCGTTCACTCAATGAGGTGACTATCAAGAACAAATATCCTTTGCCTAGAATCAATGACTTGTTTGATCAGTTAGAAGGAGCTTGTGTGTTCTCAAAAATTGATCTTCGGTCAGGTTATTTCTAACTCAAGATAAGAGAGCAAGACATACCTAAAACAGCTTTCACCACAAGGTATGGATTGTATGAGTATACCGTGATGCCATTCGGTTTGACCAATGCACCAGCATACTTTATGAATATGATGAACAAGGTGTTCATGGAATTTCTTGATAAGTTTGTTGTTGTTTTCATCGATGACATTTTGATCTACTCCAAGAGTAAATAAGAACATGAAGGACATTTGCGTTTGATACTTGAGAAACTTAGAGAGCATAAACTATTTGCCAAATTCAGCAAGTGTGAATTCTGGTTGAATGAAGTTGGATTTCTTGGACACGTGTCAGGAGATGGTGTAGCGGTTGATCCTGCTAAAGTTTCAGCTGTAACTGAATGGGAATCTCCCAAGTCAGTGAAAGAAGTTCGTAGTTTCCTTGGCTTAGCTGGTTACTATAGAAGATTCATTGAGAATTTCTCCAAGGTATCTAAGCCTATGACAGAGTTGCTAAAGAAAGACAAGAAATTTTCTTGGTCTAAAGGTTGTGAACTCAGCTTTCAAGAATTGAAGAAGAGACTTGTGATAGCAGCAGTCTTATGTCTACCAGATTTTGTAACATCCTTAAATTCATATTCCAAAACTCATTCATAGCATTCTTGCATCATTCATCCATTTAGGGGTTTTCTCAAAATCATTTGGAGACAGAAGTTTGAGTTATGATTTCATGTGTGCAATCCAACTCAATTGGCCATCTCCCTTTGGGATTGGATTGTTTAGGAACTTGATTTCTTGCCTCCATTGTTGGAAAGAATAGGTGTAGAATTTTTACCCAAGTTTCCAATTTAGAAATATTTTGTAAACCCTATTTCACTCATTCACAAACTAGAGACAAAACTCTGTTTGTTTCAACACCCAAGCTTGACCAGGCCCTTACAAGGTAACCACTTAGTTAAATGACTATATTTGAAACCACAGAACCCTGCAAAGATCCCCATTTTTGTTTGAATTCAAAAGGATTTGAATTCATATCAAAAATCATTCCAGAAAATAGAAATAGAAAAAGAAAAGAAGCAAACAAAAGAAAAAGGCCAGGCGCCGGGTATTTGGCCCAGCAGTGGAACAGGCCCAACCAGCCCACCCGGGGCATTCCTTTTCCTCTCGCACGCGCGAGCGCACGCGCTCAGCCGCTGACAGGAAGACCCCACTTCCACCTCATGCACGTCGCTGACAAGCGGGCCTTCTCCACGTCAGCATCGTCTCCACCCGCACGACCAGTTCATCCCCAATCAACGCGGCCGTTTCCTGTGTTTAATTCGCGGCGTCAATTCGAATCAATGGCCGAGTGATTCTCGCTCACGATCAGGCTATAAGAACCCCTTCTGCCCCCTCTCTATTTTCCCCCAAACCCCAAGCACAGAACGCCCCCAGGCTGCGCGCATTGCTCTCTGCAACCCGCGTCTCGACGACTGCCGCAAATTCGGTGAGCATAGAGTTCCCTCGGTCTCGCGTTTACTTTATCTTGTTCGGTGAGTCTCTGCACCTTGACACCCTCGTTTACTTTCGCATGAACCGTAGCTTCGGCAACGTCGACGACTGGCCGCCACCGTTCTCTGCACGAACTCCGGCGACCTCCCTCCGTAAGTAGACACCGCCCCTTGCCCTCTAACTGATACGCCTAGAACCTCTGTCGCTGTGCGCATCTAACGGTACCCTAATTTTTGCTTAGCGCGACGAGGAACCTCGCCAACGCAACGATCGTGTCGTGGCCGACGTCTGCCTCTACTCCGACGAGAAATCCTCGCCGTGTCCGCGCGCCCCTCGACGAACCAACGCCACCTTGAGCTTTAGCACGCCACTGCGGTCCTGGTAAGCGCCTCCTTTCTTTCCCGGGCGACCTATAGCACTAGCACCGCCGCAGTCAGACGCGCCGCCGCCTGTCGCCGCCGGTAGCGCCGCTCGTTTTTGGTTAGGAGATTTGTAGCCGTCAGATCTGAATCCTACGCGTAGAAACATTTCACTTAACGAAGGGGTATGGACAGATCTGAGCCGTGTAGCGTTAGTTAGATCCAACGGCACAGAAGGGTGATCCGGTGCGAAACGGTACGCGCCAATCACAGCGCGACGCGTGGCTAGGGTTAGATCTAAAATTAGATTTAAAATCAGAAATTTGTTCCAAATTCAAATGCTTATAACTTTTGATTGCCACGTTAGAATTTTATAAATTTTATACCGTTGGATTCAGTGAAACAAGACCTTTCTGAATATCCAACTTATTTAGCATATAGTAACAGTTAAAATGATTTTATTTGTAGAACATGTTTTAGGGCCATTTTAAATAGAGAATTATTTTGGTAAATTGAATTGGAGCCAAATAAGTTTAGTTGGCAAATTTGTGACTTGTTAAATTTCTGTAGACATGAGCATACTTGGTAGAATTTTCAAAAATCACCACTTAGTAAATTCTTGCATGCATGCATTCATATTATTTTTGGATGTATATTTTTGTGTGTAATGTGATGCTATAATTTCTTGTGTAGATTTTGCTAGTGATTGTGATTGTGAAGAGTGCTACTCTCCCCACTACCAAGGCAAGTGATATTTACATGAATATATTTGTCCTATGTTTTGAACTAGCATTAGATATTTTGTTATAGTAATGCATGTTATTTTGTCTAATGCAAAAAATTGGGAAATCCTATGTAGTCTAGTAGAATTGCTAAGGAATTATCCCTAAGATAAGTTGCCATACTTTGCTTAGCCTAGCTATATAGCAAACAAGGGTTGGTGAAAACTACACTTACTATGAAGAAAATATTTCTAAGTCATGAGACTTATACTTTCCTAATAAAACCACTAAGTCAAATGAACCTCCTGGGTGGAATGGAAAGTATGGGTTATGTTGAGTGGTTACACAAGGCCATGGACTTGGGTTGTGTATCTCACTTGTGGTAAGCCACCCAGGCACAAAGGGATTTGGAGGCCAAGTGTTGAGAAAGATTACAGTGCAACCACTTGGCAATATGGGCTCTGCCTTGATCATATAGGTTGCTAGAACTTAGTCTTTTGGACAGTTGGTGGTAGATGGGATGATAGGTTGGAACGCGTCCATTTGACTAAGGAAAGGCTTCTGAAAGGTCCTGTCTTGGGAAACCAAGTCTGGTGGGTAAAGTGCACAACCTCTGCAGATGGAAAATCTAAGTACTTAGCCTTGTCCAAGGGAATGGACACTTTGAGCATCAAGACATGGAAGCTACAAGAATCTCATCACTCCAACTTCTAAGTAAAATTTGTGGGTGAACAAGGGTGAAGGACCTCAATGTCTATTGGTGGTTCCTTGGGAATGTTTTGGACAAAGAAAAACTTAGAGATTTCAACTAATAGGAAAATCTATTTTCAAGCAAAGCAAGCCAAGCTACACTTAGCCAAATACATATAGTAAAATATTCCACTTAAAATATACTAAGGTATCACTTGCCAATACTATTCCAAAGTATTGACCCTCTGTGGCTGTAACTTGTGATGTTGCAGGTTACTCCGATGATGAATAGGAGTCATGAGTCTACACTCAACATGCTTGCCTGTGGCACATGAAGATGAAGACTTATGTTTATTTACTTATTCCTTAAAACTCTTGTATTAGTCCTATGGGCCTGAGTTGTAAAAGACTATGCTTTTATCTCTGGAATGAATGTAATAAACGACCTTTGTATCTATGTACTTCATCTTAAACTGTGGATGCTAACATTGATCCAGGGACTAGCATTGCAATCACAGGGATCCTTTCCTTTATAAAGGAGGGGTCTAACAGATGGTATCAGAGCACTGTGTTGCCTGTAGGATTATGACCCTAGGATTAAAAACCATTAAGAAAAATTTTCAGCTACTCCTACACTTGTCTATTCTTCTCGTAAACTTTTCTAATCTTTTCATTCTCAACTCCAATTGTAGATGAACTCCATCAACGAAGCCGTGAAGAAAGGACCTCTCATGACCATGACCTTGGAGTGTGAAACTGAGTTTCCCAATATACTCAAGGATCTCATGGTGGCAATGGAAGCACATGGTGCAGCTGTGTAGAAGGGCTTCCCAGTGATGGATGAAGGAGTGGAGTATTGGTGGGTGCAACTTCACTTGTACAAAAACAAGGAAGACAACCACAAGGAAAGGGGATTCTGCATGTACACCAACACTAAAATGCACACCATGTTCTTTGAGTCAGCCAGAGATGCAGCTTGGAGGACTATCAAGGAACTAAGTGCTAGAATCAAGTGCAGAATGATCAACCTCCAAAAAGACTTAGAGAAAGAGAAGGAAATTACTCAAGAGTTAGAAGCCACCAACCAAGAGTTAAGGGGAGATATAATAGACTTAGTGATGGAATCATGTGAGCAAGATAGGTGGATTGCCTCTAGGAACATTGTGATAGCCACCAGATCCAATGAGATAGGCCTGTAAGCACACTTTGTAGTGGACCACCATCTATCACCTTATTTTCCAAAATGATACCTTAAATAAAGTGGACCATGTTTGATGTAATGGATTTGTGTAAGCATGACTTGGGTGAAAATTGTGTTCCATGGCTATGTATGAGATGGTTGTTTTATGTTCATCTTAAATAGTGTTGTTCTAACTTTTCAATTTTGTAAATAGATGCCTATTGCCACAAGACCTTGTTGAGGAGTTCGAGTTACTCGTTTGGACCCGTATCATTGAGCTTACCACTTTGCTCGATCTCCTCTTCCCACCATCACGGTGTACCCACTCACCAAGTTCGAGAGGAAGGACCTGCAGGGCTTCAAGGTGACCAGCCGGGGCCTTGGTGAGCCTACTACAGAGGCCATCGTCTTCAAGCTGATGCGATGGCGAGGATAGAGGAATGGAGGTAGTCATGCGGGACCTGATAGGGCGCTTGTTAGGCCGTCACTCCCGGCAGTTAGGGGCACTCACTTCCACGTCTTGAAGGCGTGATGATGATGGAGATTCCATCGACTTTGAGGACGACTCGAGGACACGGCAGAGCCGATACGTCTCTATCTCCGGGACTTAGAGACTCTCCTCGTGCACGTGACACGGATAGGACGAACGTCATGCTTGGCAATGACGAACTTCGTCTGACTACGCGAGAAGGACAAGCTTTTTGCGCGGCAGGATGAGATGATCAAGGAAATGGAGACGAACTTCGAGGCCCAGGACCGTAAGTTCAAGAGTCAAGAAAAACGCGTCCAGGATAGGAACAAGAAGATCCGGGACTTGACCGAGGAACTGAAGTCCAAGGACTTCGAGCTTGAGCAGCAGCAGATGGTTATTGAGAGACTTCGCTCCCAGAAGAGGGCTCTCAAGGCCAGGGTCGATTCCTTGACCACTACAATTGAGGAGAACAAGACCGCGATGGAGAACGCAGGTCTTACTTTAGTCGAGGAGGAGATTGACGCTGATGAGTAGACTTGACTACTCGTTTACCTTTCATATTCATACTTGTTGTTATGAACTTATTATTGGACCATCCGACATGTGGATGGCTTGCCACTTGTGTGTTTTACTTCATGAGCTTGTTATGTGGTTGTTGAATTTTTATTCTTATGTTGCTTGTTATGTGTTTGCTTATGATGTATTGTGCATAAAACATCTATGGGTATCTCATTCTTATCTATTTGAACAACCACAGATGCCTCCCCGTCGCGCAAACCCCAACCCCAACAACATCACCCCGGAAATGCAACAAATGATGAATGCGCAAACACAGCTTATGCAAATGATGACAACATTCATCCAGAACCAGAACAACAACAACAACCCCAACAACAACAACAATAACAACAACAACAACAACCCTCCGGGTTTTGATATGCTCACCAGATTTCTGCGTCTGAGGCCAGCAAAGTTTTCGGGAACAACTGATCCCATGGTAGCCAATGACTGGCTACGTTCTGTGAATAAGGACTTAGTGACCGTGGGATGCACGGATGTTGAAAAAGTCAGGTTCGCAGCACATCTCTTGGAAGGACCAGCCGCCACATGGTGGGACAACTTCCAAATTACCACTCCTATTGATGAAGTGACTTGGGACATCTTTGAAGATGGCTTTCGCACTACTCATATTTCATCAGGAATGATGAGTCTGAAAAAGAAGGAGTTTCATAACCTGAAGCAGCGCCACCGTAGCGTGGCTGAGTACATAGAAGAGTTCAACAATCTGGCACGATATGCACTGGATGAGGTTGATACAGATGCCAAGAGAAAGGAAAAGTTCTTGGAAGGTTTGAATGATGAACTGAACCTACAGTTGTCTGTGGCATATGTTCCAACTTATCAGTCTTTGTGTGACAAGGCTGCTATTTTGGAGAGTAAAATGAAACAAGTCGAGAGTAGGAAGAGGAAACACTCCGACAAGCACAGCTCGGGATCGTCACATAAACGATCTCACTATGATGACAGTGGCAGCTCAGGATCCCATAAGCATGGGAAATTCAACAAGCACCACAACCACAACCGTCATGACAACAAACATCACCGCAGTCATGACAATGACAAATACAAGAACCACAAGAGTGGACATAAGAGCCACTACAGTGGGAATGGTAGTGGAAGTGGAAGCCAGCATGTTAAAAAGGACATCAGTCAAGTTGAGTGCTTGAAATGCAAGAAATTGGGGCATTATGCTAATGAGTGCCCTGAGAAGAAGGTGGAAGGACCTAACAAGCCGAATCCTTTCCAGAAAGGACAGGTTAACCACATCAATGTGGAAGAGTTCTATGAAGAGCCTGATGCCGTTGCTGGTAAGTTCAGACTCAATTCCATTCCAGAATTTGTACTCTTTGACACTGGTGCATCTCATTCATTCATATCAAAAACATTTGTTGAAAGAAATGAACTACCAGTAGAAACCATTGGGTGTCCTATAAGAGTAAGTTCTCCGGGTGGAGAAATGTTAGTAAACTCAGGATGTCATGACTTAGTCATAGAGTTTGGGAAGCATAAGTTTCCATTGAACCTGATAATTCTGAATTCCCAAGGGTTGGACATGATTTTGGGAATGGATTGGATGGCTAAGTACGAGGGAGTATTAGATTGTGCTAATCGTACAGTTGCACTCACAACCCCAGAAGGAAAAAGAATAAAATTCAGATCTAACTTTGAATCCAAGGGAAGTAAACTGAATTCTCTTAAGGGGGTTAGCATGGACAGTGTGCCAATTGTGTGTGAGTATCCGGATGTGTTTCCGGAGGAGTTACCAGGAATGCCACCAGATAGAGATGTGGAGTTTCTGATAGATTTGGTACCAGGTTCTGGACCAATAGCTAAGAGACCGTACAAAATGTCAGTTGATGAACTGAAAGAACTCAAGAAACAGCTAGGAGAACAGTTGCAGAAAGGGTTTATTCAACCGAGTTCTTCATCTTGGGGAGCCCCAGTATTGTTTGTGGAGAAAAAGGATAGAACGCAAAGATTGTGTATTGACTACCGTTCTCTCAACGAGGTGACCATCAAGAACAAATATCCTTTGCCAAGAATCAACGACTTGTTTGATCAGTTAGAAGGAGCATGTGTGTTCTCGAAGATTGATCTTCGGTCAGGCTATTTTCAACTCAAGATAAGAGAGCAAGACATACCTAAGACAGCATTCACCACAATGTATGGATTGTATGAGTACACTGTGATGCCTTTTGGTTTAACCAACGCTCCAGCATACTTCATGAATATGATGAACAAGGTATTCATGGAATTCCTTGACAAGTTTGTGGTTGTTTTCATCGACGATATCTTAGTCTACTCCAAGAGCAAGGAAGAACATGAAAGACATTTGCGCTTGATACTTGAAAAACTAAGAGAGCATAAACTTTATGCCAAGTTCAGCAAGTGTGAGTTTTGGTTAGAGGAAGTTGGTTTTCTTGGTCATGTTATGACAAAGGATGGTGTAGCGATTGATCCCCTAAGGTTTCAGCTGTGACAGAATGGGAATCTCCTAAGAATGTAAAAGAAGTTCGTAGTTTCCTCGGCTTAGCAGGTTACTACAGAAGGTTCATTGAAAATTTCTCGAAGGTTGCTAAGCCAATGACAGAATTGCTAAAGAAGGACAAGAAATTTGCTTGGACTGAAGGTTGCGAAGTCAGTTTCCAAGAGTTGAAGAGGAGACTTGTGACAGCACCAGTTCTATGTCTGCTAGATTTGGAAAAGGATTTCCAAGTAAGGTTTGGGTGCCGTACTTATGCAAGATGGTAAAGTCGTAGCCTATGCTTCGAGACAACTCAAAACTCATGAAGTAAATTATCCTACTCATGATTTGGAGCTAGCCTCTGTCGTCCATGCACTCAAAACATGGAGGCATTACCTTTTGGGTAAGCGGTGTGAAGTGTTCACCGATCATAAGAGCTTGAAATATATCTTCGCCCAGAAAGAAATCAACATGAGGCAAAGGAGATGGTTAGAACTTATCAAGGATTACGACTTAAGTTTGCAATACCACCCCGGTAAAGCGAACGTAGTAGCCGATGCTCTAAGTCGTAAGACGTTTGTAAATGGCCTTACCAAAGGGGAATTGCCAGATGACTTGTGTAATCAATTCAAAGAACTCAGATTGGAGATTGTAGCAGATGGACATCTCATGTCCTTAGATGTTCAACCCACTCTATTGGACAAGATCCGAGAAATTCAGAAGACTGATGAGGAAATTGAAAAGATTAAGGAAAATATAAGTCTAGGGAAAGCCAAGAGTTTCCGTATAGACGAACAAGGCACCTTATGGCACGGGAAACGTATTTGCGTTCCACAAGATCCGGAGATGCGGAAACTGATTCTACAAGAGGCTCACAACTCTCCGTATTCTATTCACCCGGGAAATACCAAGATGTACATGGACATGAAGGAAAGGTTTTGGTGGAACAATCTCAAAAGGGACGTCGACGAACATATTGCTTTGTGTGATGTGTGTAGCAGAGTCAAAGCAGAACACCAGAAACCAGCAGGTTTGCTTCAACCACTGCCTATTCCAGAATGGAAGTGGGAAAATATTGGTATGGATTTCATTACCGGATTACCAAGGACCAGGTCAGGGTATGATTCCATATGGGTGGTAGTGGATCGCTTAACTAAAGTGGATCATTTTATACCCGTGAAGACAACTTATACGAGTGCCAAGTTAGCAAAAATTTACATGAGAAGAATTGTATGCCTTCACGGTGTGCCTAAAAGTATTGTGTCAGATAGAGGAACACAGTTCACTTCTCACTTTTGGAGACAACTTCATGAATCTTTGGGAACGAGGTTGGAATTCAGTACTGCCTTTCATCCCCAAACCGATGGACAAACGGAAAGGACTAATCAAATTCTTGAAGACATGTTGAGAGCATGTGTTTTAGACTATGGAGCAAGTTGGGATGAAAGCTTGCCTTACGCAGAGTTTTCTTACAACAATAGCCATCAAGCTAGTATTGGAATGGCACCATTTGAGTTGCTATACGGAAGTAAGTGTACCACCCCATTACTATGGAATGGTGTGGGAGAGAGAAGTTTATTTGGACCTGATCTTATCAAAGACGCTGAAGAGAAAGTCAAACTGGTTAAGGACAGATTGAAGATAGCACAGTCCCGACAGAAAAGCTACGCAGATTCTAAGCGTAGAGAAGTCACCTACGAAGTTGGAGATAGAGCATATCTTAGAGTATCACCACTCCGTGGAGTGAAAAGATTCGGAGTCAAAGGAAAGTTGGCACCAAGATATGTTGGACCATTCAGGATTCTGAGTCGCAAAGGAGAAGTTGCTTATGAAATTGAACTGCCAGCATCTCTATCAGCAGTCCATAACGTATTTCATGTGAGTCAGCTTAAGAAATGTCACCCAGAAATGGAAGAGTCTTCTTTGAAGGATACCATACCTTTGGAAGAAGTTCAGCTAGAAAGTGATCTCACTTATGAGGAAAAGCCGGTCAAGATTGTAGAGACCGCAGAAAGAGTTACCAGGACCAAGACTATCAAGTTTTGTAAAGTGCAATGGAACCATCACTCCGAAGAGGAAGCAACATGGGAAAGAGAAGATGACCTTCGGAAAGACCACCCTCACCTATTTGCTAGCCAAACCGAATCTCAAGGGCGAGATTCATCTTAAGGGGGTTAGATTTGTAACATCCTTAAATTCATATTCCAAAACTCATTCATAGCATTCTTGCATCATTCATCCATTTAGGGGTTTTCTCAAAATCATTTGGAGACAGAAGTTTGAGTTATGATTTCATGTGTGCAATCCAACTCAATTTGCCATCTCCCTTTGGGATTGGATTGTTTAGGAACTTGATTTCTTGCCTCCATTGTTGGAAAGAATAGGTGTAGCATTTTTACCCAAGTTTCCAATTTAGAAATATTTTGTAAACCCTATTTCACTCATTCACAAACTAGAGACAAAACTCTGTTTGTTTCAACACCCAAGCTTGACCAGGCCCTTACAAGGTAACCACTTAGTTAAATGACTATATTTGAAACCACAGAACCCTGCAAAGATCCCCATTTTCGTTTGAATTCAAAAGGATTTGAATTCATATAAAAAATCATTCCAGAAAATAGAAATAGAAAAATAAAAGAAGCAAACAAAAGAAAAAGGCCAGGCGCCGGGTATTTGGCCCAGCAGTGGAACAGGCCCAACCAGCCCACCCGGGGCATTCCTTTTCCTCTCGCCTTGTGAGCACGCTCGCCAGTGACAGAGACCCACTTCCACCTCGCACGTCGCCGACAAGTGGGCCTCCTCCACGCCGAGATTGTCTCCACCATACGACCAGTTCATCCCCAATCAACGCGCCGTTTCACTGTTTAATTCGCGGCGTCAATTCGAATCAATGGCCGAGTGATTCTCGCTCACGATCAGGCTATAAGAACCCCTTCTGCCCCCTCTCTATTTTCCCCCAAACCCCAAGCACAGAACGCCCCCAGGCTGCGCGCATTGCTCTCTGCAACCCCGCCGTCTCCGACGACTGCGCCGGCAAATTCCGGTGAGCATAGAGTTCCCCTCGGTCTCGCGTTTACTTTATCTTGTTCAGTGAGTCTCTGTGCACCTTCTGACACCCTCCGTTTACTTTCGCATGAACCGTAGCTTCGGCAACGTCGACGACTGGCCGCCACCGTTCTCTGCACGAACTCCGGCGACCTCCCTCCGTAAGTAGACACCGCCCCTTGCCCTCTAACTGATACGCCTAGAACCTCTGTCGCTGTGCGCATCTAACGGTACCCTAATTTTTGCTTAGCGCGACGAGGAACCTCGCCAACGTCAACGACTGTCCGTGGCCGACGTCTGCCTCTACTCCGACGAGAAATCCTCGCCGTGTCCGCTCGCCCCTCGACGAACCAACGCCACCTTGAGATTTAGCACGCCACTGCGGTCCTGGTAAGCGCCTCCTTTCTTTCCCGGGCGACCTGTAGCGCTAGCACCGCCGTAGTAAGACGCGCCGCCGCCTGTCGCTGCCGGTAGCGCCGCTCGTTTTTGGTTAGGAGATTTGTAGCCGTCAGATCTGAATCCTACGCGTAGAAACATTTCACTTAACGAAGGGGTATGGACTGATCTGAGCCGTGCAGCGTTAGTTAGATCCAACGGCACAGAAGGGTGATCCGGTGCGAAGCGGTACGCGCCAATCACAGCGCGACGCGTGGCTAGGGTTAGATCTAAAATTAGATTTAAAATCAGAAATTTGTTCCAAATTCAAATGCTTATAACTTTTGATTGCCACGTTAGAATTTTATAAATTTTATACCGTTGGATTCAGTGAAACAAGAACTTTCTGAATATACAACTTATTTAGCATATAGTAACAGTTAAAATGATTTTATTTGTAGAACATGTTTTAGGGCCATTTTAAATAGAGAATTATTTTGGTAAATTGAATTGGAGCCAAATAAGTTTAGTTGGAAAATTTGTGACTTGTTAAATTTCTGTAGACATGAGCATACTTGGTAGAATTTTCAAAAATCACCACTTAGTAAATTCTTGCATGCATGCATTCATATTATTTTTGGATGTATATTTTTGTGTGTAATGTGATGCTATAATTTCTTGTGTAGATTTTGCTAGTGATTGTGATTGTGAAGAGTGCTACTCTCCCCACTACCAAGGCAAGTGATATTTACATGAATATATTTGTCCTATGTTTTGAACTAGCATTAGATATTTTGTTATAGTAATGCATGTTATTTTGTCTAATGCAAAAAATTGGGAAATCCTATGTAGTCTAGTAGAATTGCTAAGGAATTATCCCTAAGATAAGTTGCCATACTTTGCTTAGCCTAGCTATATAGCAAACAAGGGTTGGTGAAAACTACACTTACTATGAATAAAATATTTCTAAGTCATGAGACTTATACTTTCCTAATAAAACCACTAAGTCAAATGAACCTCCTGGGTGGAATGGAAAGTATGGGTTATGTTGAGTGGTTACACAAGGCCATGGACTTGGGTTGTGTATCTCACTTGTGGTAAGCCACCCAGGCACAAAGGGATTTGGAGGCCAAGTGTTGAGAAAGCTTACAGTGCAACCACTTGGCAATATGGGCTCTGCCTTGATCATATAGGTTGCTAGAACTTAGTCTTTTGGACAGTTGGTGGTAGATGGGATGATAGGTTGGAACGCGTCCATTTGACTAAGGAAAGGCTTCTGAAAGGTCCTGTCTTGGGAAACCAAGTCTGGTGGGTAAAGTGCACAACCTCTGCAGATGGAAAATCTAAGTACTTAGCCTTGTCCAAGGGAATGGACACTTTGAGCATCAAGACATGGAAGCTACAAGAATCTCATCACTCCAACTTCTAAGTAAAATTTGTGGGTGAACAAGGGTGAAGGACCTCAATGTCTATTGGTGGTTCCTTGTGAATGTTTTGGACAAAGAAAAACTTAGAGATTTCAACTAATAGGAAAATCTATTTTCAAGCAAAGCAAGACAAGCTACACTTAGCCAAATACATATAGTAAAATATTCCACTTAAAATATACTAAGGTATCACTTGCCAATACTATTCCAAAGTATTGACCCTCTGTGGCTGTAACTTGTGATGTTGCAGGTTACTCCGATGATGAATAGGAGTCATGAGTCTACACTCAACATGCTTGCCTGTGGCACATGAAGATGAAGACTTATGTTTATTTACTTATTCCTTAAAACTCTTGTATTAGTCCTATGGGCCTGAGTTGTAAAAGACTATGCTTTTATCTCTGGAATGAATGTAATAAACGACCTTTGTATCTGTGTACTTTATCTTAAACTGTGGATGCTAGCATTGATCCAGGGACTAGCATTGCAATCACAGGGATCCTTTCCTTTATAAAGGAGGGGTCTAACAGATTTGGAGAAGGATTTCCAAGTGTATTATGATGCATCTCATCATGGTTTGGGTGCAGTACTTATGCAAGAAGGAAAAGTTGTGGATTATGCCTTGAGACAACTCAAAACTCATGAATTAAACTACCCTACTCATGATTTAGAGTTAGCCTCTGTTATCCATGCACTCAAAACATGGAGACACTATCTTTTTGGAAAGCGTTGTGAAGTGTTCACTGATCACAAGAGTTTGAAGTATATCTTCACCTAGAAAGAAATTAATATGAGACAAAGAAGATGGCTAGAACTCATCAAGGACTATGACTTGAGTTTGCAATACCACCCAGGTAAAGCAAATGTTGTAGCGGATGCTCTAAGCCGTAAAGTTTTTGTGAATGGCCTCACTAAGGGAGAATTGACAGATGATCTGTGTGCCCAATTTAGAGACCTCAGATTGGAGATTGTGCCTGAAGGACATCTAATGTCTTTGGTTGTTCAACCCACTTTGTTGGACAAGATCAAAGAAGCCCAGAAGACTGATAAGGAAATTGAAGAGATTAAGGAAAAGATGGGTAAGGGAAAAGCCAAAGTATTCCATGAAGACGAACAGGGTAGTTTATGGCATGGAAAACGTATCTGTGTTCCACAAGATCCGGAGCTTCAGAAACTGATTTTACAAGAAGCACACAACTCACCATATTCTATTCATCCGGGTAACACCAAGATGTACATGGATATGAAAGAAAGATTTTGGTGGAATAATCTCAAGAAGGACATCGCCGAACATATTGCCTTGTGTGATGTGTGTAGTAGAGTGAAAGCGGAACATCAGAAACCAGCGGGTTTGCTTCAACCATTACCTATTCCTGATTGGAAGTGGGACAATATTGGTATGGATTTCATTACCGGATTGCCAAGGACCCGGTCAGGATATGATTCTATTTGGGTAGTAGTGGATCTCCTAACTAAAGTGGCTCATTTCATACCCGTGAAGACAACCTATACAAGTGCTAAGTTGGCCAAGATCTATATTGAAAGAACATTTCTTAATCCCTAGTGTTTTGTGTGTTAGATAACAATACCAAGGATCATTTAATGTGTGTTGAAGTGTTGCAGCTCAGAACTCTGCCTTTGGGGGCGGATAATCCGGCCCCACCAGGGGCGGATAATCTGCCCCTCCCTATGCCCAAGCAAGCGCAAGCCCTAGAAGGGGGGCGGAACATTGGCCGGACTTTCCGGCCAGGCCGGATAATCCGCTCCTCAGGGGGGCGGATAATCCGCCCCTCCTACTCATCGCCAAGGCGCAAGCCCCAGAGAGGGGGCGGAGTTTTGGCCGGACTTTCCGGCCTCGCCGGATAATCCGCCCCACAGGGGGGCCAGATAATCCGCCCCCCAAGATCTTCTCCAAGTTTCTCCAAGGCGCAAGCTCTAGAGAGGGGGCGGAGTTTCCCCCGGAGAATCCGCCCTTGGGGCGGAGTTTTCCTAGGGGGCGGATAATCCGCCCCAAGTGGGGGGCGGATAATCCGCCCCCAAAGTTGTCTGTGGCCAGATCTGGGGAGGGGGTATTTAAGCCAGCAATCCCCCTCCTGCCAGAACTCTTGATTCATCTCGAAAAAGAACAGATCAGATCTCAAAACTTCATACAAGAGTGCTCCACCTAGATCCACCCAAAGGCCCCATCCCTTTGGGAATCGAAGGAGGAGAACTCGATCTTCATCATCAGCAATCAAGCGCTTCATCTCCTCTCCATTCATTTGGAGAACCTCCGATCTAGTATTTCTTGCAAAGATCTAGATCCTCGTTTTTGTTTATATTGATAAACCTTGTTTTTGTGACAGCTTGTTGTCATCCCGGGAGCCCCCAATTCAGTTGTGGGTGTGTGCCCCGATAGTGTTGTAAAAGGCACCGGTTCCCGCCTCGAAGGGATCCAATAGTGGAGAAGGTGGATCAGGCCTCTCGTGGCGAGATCCATCGGAGAATAGGGTGAGGCCTATTGTGGCGTGGTGGTCTTAGAACCGCCCTCCCTTCCAACGCAGATGTACTTCCCTTAACAAGGAAGGAATTGCGGTAAAACAAATCCCTGTGTCTCCGCGTGCTCCACTACGGTTTCCTTGCTCCTCTTTTACGTGCTTAGTAGTTAGGGTTACATATAGGGAAATTCTCGTAGTTGCATATATAGAGAATTTACTTTGTGTCAAGCCTAAAATTGAAAAAGTATTAAAAATTGGTTAGCACCTATTCACCCCCCCTCTAGGTGCCCATACGATCCATTTCAATTGGTATCAGAGCCTCGACTCTTATTTCGGGCTTAACCGCCTAAGAGATGAAGGGAATATGCCCGAGAGGCAATAATAAAGTGGTTATTATCGTATTCCTTATTTATGATAAATGTTTATTTTGCATGCTATAATTGTATTAATACGGAAACGTTAATACATGTGTGTTTAATAAACAAATAGAAAGTTCCTAGTTATGCCTCTCTTATAAACTAGCTCGTTGATTAACAAGATGATCAAGGTTTCCTGATCATGGACATTGGATGTTGTTAATAACGGGGTCACAACATTAGTGTAATGGTGTGATGAACATTCATCCGAAGTATAGCATTACGATCAAAGTCATTGAGTTTATATTGCTATAACAACTTACGAAGTGATCCTAATCCTTAGACCATGAGATCATGTCAATCACTAACACCGGAAGAGTTTCTTGATAACATCAAACGTCACACCGTAATGGGGTGATTATAAAGATGGATTCAGAACTACTAAAGTGTTATGTTGAGGCCCATGGATCGAGAGTGGAATTTGTTCATCCGATGACGGATAGATATACTGGGCCCTCTCGGTGATATCACATTGGTTAGCTTGCAAGCAAGTGATTTGATCACTAGAATGTTATATCACGAGAGAAAAGAGTGCATGTCAAGATGCGAGATCAAACTAGGTATGGAGATACCGATGATCGAATCTCGGACATGTAATATATCGCTGAAACAAAAGGATTAAGATACTAGCGTAAAAGGTTCCGACGATCACAAGAAAGTCATCGTTGAATGTGTGGGAGTCGGTATGGGTCTCTAGATCCGCTTCGATTATTGATCCGAGAGGGTCTCGATCATGTCCGCATTATTCACGAACCGTAGGGTGACACACTTAAGAGACACCGACATCCAATTGGAGCAAAAGTTTCATGCGAAAAGAAAAGGAAAGCGCGAATTTATTTCACTAGACACCGAAGCTTTCGATTGAAATTGCTGAAACGTTCTGCATGTGAAATGGAATACTAGCAAGGGGTTTTAATTGAATGTTTTTAATTAAAGTAATTAACAAAATTCTGAATAAATAAATAAAAGAGTTTTATTTAAATGAGAGCTTGCATTAAATTTGGTGGAAATTTAATGCATGTGAGTGGATTTTTGAGTGGAGGCTTTTTAATGGGAGTGGAGGCTTTTCATTTTGAGTGGGAGCTCCACCCACATGAATGTGGAAGAGGTGGGGGCAGCCCCCATGGCTGGGCGCCATGCCCTTGGGTGCCCCCCTCTCCCTAAAAGGCCCCTCCTCCTCTCACCACACCTCCTCGTGAAGGATCTCTCCCCTCTAGAATTTATCCCCATGGTCTCGGACTAGCGAGATACATGTTCCGGTGGCTTTTCGGCAAGAAAGAGTTGTGCTTCCTGCATCGCTGGAGCGAGGAGGCGGAGGTTGCTCGGTGCCTCGAGCGTGTGTGCGAGCACGGATGCTTGCTGCTTTTTTGCGGCGCTAGGACTTCCTCTCGATCTTGAGATCGGCAAGAGATCGTCTACATCAACCACGAGTTTGGACTCGTTAAGCTCTGTCGGTCTTCAAGGGTATGTTCTCTACGGATATACATCCGCCCGTTGTTTGTATCTAGTAGATAGATCTTGGTACATAGTTGTTCCCATCGTAGGAAAATTTTTGTTTTCTATGCTGCGAACCCTTGATTGGTATCGAGCCGGATCTATGCGTAGATACTTTTGCAGGTAGTACACATATGAGTATGTGCGATGATGATCATTTTATTGCTTCTTAGTTGTACTTTGGATATTGGTGGCATAGTGGGATGAAGCGGCCGGACAAACTTTACATGTCCTCGCACATGAGAGACCTGTTCACGCTTGACATGCAACTAGTTTTGCATAAGTGGCTAGCGGTGTCTCTCTCCTACTATAGTCAATATCTAATTTGCAACGAGTTGTCAACAATTTGGTTATCCTCGTTGTGGTTCATGTTCGTAGGTAAGAACGGTTCTATCTTCGAAAGCCCTAAGCCACGTAAAACTTGCAATGGATAAATTAGAGGCGTCTAGTTTAGATTGTTGCTGGGCTAGTGTTATGATATGGTGATGTTGTAAGTAGAAGTATGAGATGATACTCTTACAACATACATAACGTGTAAACTCCATAGACCTTGGATTTACACATAAAGGTATGATAGTGATCATACCACGATGCACATGATAGAGATCATATGCGAGAACCATATCATTCCACTAATAAACATGTGATGTTTGATAGCATCTTATATTGCTTGTTTGGCGTTTTATTAGCAAAATAAGATGATCCCTCATTTAGATATCAAGATAAGAATGTGTTCTTCCTTAAGTATGCACCGACAATGTTTAAATCGCTTCAAGACATCACGTGATGATCGGGTGTACTTGAATCCACGAGCATATCTCGGTGTAAAGACGATTACACGCGAATACTAAGGTTCTTACTTGGCGAGCCTTGCATGTACAGACATGGCCTCGGAACACGGACCGAAAGGTTAAGCATGAGTCATATAGTAGATATGATGCCCATTTGATGCTCGCCTTTGAAGCTACACCGACTCACGTGATGATCGGACTTGGTGTAGTGGATTTGGTTCATGTAATCACCAAAAAGGCACGAGGGATGTCGTTTTTGAGTGGGAGTTCATTTCTAATTTGGATTAGTAGAACTCAATTTATCATAAATTAAATCAAAGTGAATTTGCATAATTTTTTGTAGTCATTGGCATTCGTTCACCACCATATGCATAGTTGTAATTGAGATAATAGAACTATAGAATTCTGGATATATACTTTACGAACTGGTATCGTATTGTGTTGAATGTCAATCAAAGTTTAAAGTCCTATTGCAAACTTTTAGCAAACTCTATTTACTCCGTGAAATTTAATAATTGGTATTAAATCGAGAGTAACAATTCCAGTGTTAGTATCTTAAGTATCATGTTTGCCTCCACGATTCTTGGTTGTTTTTAAACATCAAGTTTATCTAGGAGCTGAAAGAATTATTTCAGAAACCATCATGTGTGGCAGATATAACGATATCTGAAACAATGTTTTGGTTGAAATATGATAGAGTATAATATATGTTCTCATATTGGATGAGAATTTGCGAAGGTTGGAGATGCTAGACATCCTAATCATCCAAAAGGGTTTTGGAAAGTAATGTTATACTCACGATTCGCCTTTATAAGCTAAAGTAGCTTGATCATGAAAGTCTTCATGATAAGGGTGAATAGAATATGTATGTAAAATGTTTACTACACTAAAAGATTACTAAAGAATGGATTTTGAAAGAATACCGATCATTTGATGATGGTGATCTACTTCAAAGTGCAAGTCCAAAGGTATTATTATTTGAATATACGCTTTGGACTAGGTGTCATGTATATGGCGCCACTTTTGATGTTGATAAATTCTTTTAAAAGGAAAAGGAAATGCTGAAAGAGAATCTATAAAATATATTTGGCAGAAAAGAAAAGATTGGAAATATCCAATTTAGGTATATATATGATATACATGTTATGGTTGTATTCTTTGCTTGTTAAACAATGTGGTTCTTGGGTATTGGATACCGAATTGGTTGGTATGAAATTTCATACGAGCAGCGCAATTCATGAACCACAATGACCTAAGTAACTAGCAAGAGAATATGTGATGATGTTCATCGAAAACAAACAAACCGTTGTTTGTATTTCTCGTTGACATCAAAGCTTGACTTCAAGATTTGTTTTAATAATTGTTATTTGAATCAGGTATTATAAGAACAAAGGTTGTTCAAATAATTACCGTATTCCATATAAGATGGATGATTTACAAATCTAGTTGAAGAAAGACTTCAAGATTTGTTTTAATAATTGTTATTTGAATCAGGTATTATAAGAACAAAGGTTGTTCAAATAATTACCGTATTCCATATAAGATGGATGATTTACAAATCTAGTTGAAGAAATCACATCCATAAATCCTAATGCTAAAATGTTGCAAGACAAATGATTGAAAGATCACTTATGAAGTGACATCATGTTTAAATTATATTGGAAAGAAAACATGAAGAATCTCCATATTCATGGATTTTTGGAGTCTTTGATTTGATCAAGTGGACTTGCTTGAGACTTTCCACGTGATAATTAAAACTTCGTTCAAAGACCAAGAAGAACGAGCGACTAAAATATTGGAATTTATACATATCGATGTATGTAGTCCATTATGTGCGATAAATGGCGATGGGTTTCAACTTCATATGCTTTCTCCGGAATTTTGAGTGAATATTCACTTAATGAGAAAGAAGTATGAAATATTTGAAAAACGTTTTCAAAGACTTTCAAGATGAAGTGGAAAATCATTGTAACAAGAAAAATAAATGAATTATGATTTGATCATAAAGGGATTTATTTGAGTTACAAGTGTAACAAGAAAAATAAATGAATTATGATTTTTATCATAAAAGGGATTTATTTGAGTTGCAAGTTTAGCAAAACACCTAGATTTACATCTCCCAAAACACCATAGGAATATGGAGTGTTTGAGATTCGTAATGAAACCTTGCTTGACATGGTTGGATCAAAGGTGTTATTTATAAAACTGCCATTATGTTTTAAAAGATTAAAGCTTTAGAGACTACCGCTTTTACACTGAAAAGAGCTCCATCTAGATCCGTTGAAATGACACCATGGAAGTTATGGTTTGGGGTAAAACCCAAGTTGTCATTTCTTAAATTTTGGTATGCTAAACATAAGTAAGATGTTTACAACCGAAGTCGGATGAGCATGTCTTTGTAGGTTATTTCGAATAACAATTGGTTATTCCTCCATAACACCGAGGACAAAAGGGTTTGTCGCTTGAAATGTAAAGTTTCTTGAAGAAGGAATTTTTCATAAATGTTAAGTGGGAGGACAATAGAACTTTGATAAGGTTAACGAACCTTAGCTAAATGTGCTAAGTTGCGCAGCGCCGGAAATGGTTCTGGAGGCTGCCATAATGCTCATAGCTTATGTGCCTCAAAGGTTATGGTCACGGAGATCTAAGTTCCTATTGAACCAAGTAGGTCGGTTAAACAATCAAATGCTAAGATTTGAGAGTAAATCATTATTGTTTGACAATGATGAACCGAATACATACAAAGAAGCGATGATGGGCCCTGACTCCGTCAAATGGCTTGAAGCCATAAAATCCGTGATAGTTCCATATACGAGAAATCAAGTTTTGAACTTGGAAGACCCTCCGGAAAGGTGTAAAAACCTATCAGTCGTATTTGGATCTATAAAGAAACAGACATGGATGTCTCACATCTATGAAATAGTCGACATGTCGTAAAGTATTTTATGACAATGTTCAAGGAGTTGACTATGAAAAGATTTGATCTTTCATAGCGATATTTAGTCTGGACGGATTAAAGTAGCAACCACTACATATATTTTGTTATATGGTAGATGAATAAACAAAACAAAGTTCTTCTAATAGAATGGTTACCTAGGACGTGTACATGACACGGTCCAAAGGGTTTTGTTAAATTCAAAGGATGCTAAAAGGGCATGCAAACTTCAATGGTTGAAGTAAGCATCGCGGAGTTGGAATCTTCACCATGATGAAAAATGAGTTTTCATCCGGAGGCGATGAAGATGCTTGCATTTGCAAGAAATTAAGTGGAGTCTGAGACATATTTCTAATACATTATGTGAAGGACATCTTGTTGATTAGAAATGATGTATCTTTGATTGACAAAGGTTAAGAATTTCATTTCGATGAAAGACTTAGGCAAAACCCGAATATTTAGCGTGAATGTCTATAGTGGATGAGATCATGCGCCAATATGGTTGTGCCAAGCGTACATCTATGAGATATTGAAGGAGTTCAATATAGAATCAACAAGAAAGCAGTTCTTGTTGCATGGGAAGGAATTGAATCAAGATTCAAGTGTATCGACACTTGATAAGTGAAACAAGATTCAAGTGCTTTGACACTTGATGAGTGCAATCACGAGAATGTTTTGATCAATCATACCATTATATGTACACATCCAGATATGTCCTATGCTCTAAGTGTTATGAGCATATACCAGAATGAATCATAAAATGATCATTGGACGATAGTGAGGATATTCTTATGATCTTTTGGAAGAACTAAGAATATATTTGTGTAGAGGTGACAAACAATTACAAATAGTTCATTGTAAAGCGTTACATTGATACTAATTTTGTCACAAGATACAAATTAAGTTTATCTCAATTTAAACTATGGGTGGCACAATGTAATGGAAAGGAGATTCCATGATGGATTTGGAAGAGTTCCAAAGTTAAGACATTGTGACGAATACTACAACAAAAGGCTAAGTATATGACTGCTATAGTAGCAAAGGAGGAATTTGTGTCAAGTAGTTTGTTATCAAACTAAGGTGTGGTTCATAGCGGGCTAACACTAAAGATATATTGTATGACAATAGTATCGACGTGTTTTAACCCCAAGGAACTGAAGGTCTCACCGAAAGACCAAATTTATACAATGCCATCTCATTGGAGAATGAGTGATGCGTGAAGACGCAAAGACATGCAAATACACACGGACTGAAAGCGTCGGATCCGTAGATTATGTCAACCACTTGCAATTGCGTATTTGGAACACCGAAAGCCATAGGTGTTCAATACACAAAGTTTTCAAACTAGATTATTGTCTCTAGTGCAAGTGGGAGGCAAGGGATATGCCCGAGAGGCAATAATAAAGTGGTTATTATCGTATTCCTTATTTATGATAAATGTTTATTTTGCATGCTATAATTGTATTAATACTGAAGCGTTAATACATGTGTGTTTAATAAACAAATAGAAAGTTCCTAGTTATGCCTCTCTTATAAACTAGCTCGTTGATTAACAAGATGATCAAGGTTTCACGATCATGGACATTGGATGTTGTTAATAACGGGGTCACAACATTAGTGTAATGGTGTGATGAACATTCATCCAAGTATAGCATTACGATCAAAGTCATTGAGTTTATATTGCTATAACAACTTACGAAGTGATCCTAATCCTTAGACCATGAGATCATGTCAATCACTAACACCGGAAGAGTTTCTTGATAACATCAAAGCGTCACCTTTATGTGAGGTGATTATAAAGATGGATTCGAACTACTAAAGTGTTATGTTGAGGCCCATGGATTGAGAGTGGAATTTGTTCATCCCGATGACGGATAGATATACTCTGGGCCCTCTCGGTGATATCACATTGGTTAGCTTGCAAGCAAGTGATTTGATCACTAGAATGTTATATCACGGAACGAGAAAAGAGTGCATGTCGATGAACGAGATCAAACTAGGTATGGAGATACCGATCGAATCTCGGACATGTAATATATCATGAAACAAAAGGATTAAGATACTAGCGTAAAAGGTTCCGCGATCACAAGAAAGTCATCGTTGAATGTGTGGGAGTCGATGGGTCTCCGGATCCGCTTCGATTATTGATCCGAGAGGGTCTCGATCATGTCCGCATTATTCACGAACCGTAGGGTGACACACTTAAGAGACACCGACATCCAATTGGAGCAAAAGTTTCATGCCGAAAAGAAAAGGAAAGCGCAGGAATTTATTTCACTAGAACCAAAGCTGTTTCGTTGAAATTGGAAACTGGTTCGCATGTGAAATAGAATACTAGCAAGGGTTTTATGTGAATGTTTGTTAATTAAAGTAATTAACAAAATTCTGAATAAATAAATAAAAGAGTTTTATTTAAATGAGAGCTTGCATTAAATTTGGTGGAAATTTAATGCATGTGAGTGGATTTTGAGTGGAGGCTTTTTAATGGGAGTGGAGGCTTTTCATTTTGAGTGGGAGCTCCACCCACATGAATGTGGAAGAGGTGGGGCAGCCCCATGGCTGGGCGCCATGCCCCTTGGGTGCCCTCCTCTCCCCTAAAAGGCCCCCTCTCCTCCTCTCACACCACACCTCCTCGTGAAGGATCTCTCTCCCCTCTAGAATTTATCCCCATGGTCTCGGACTAGCGAGATACGTGTTACCGTGGCTTTTCGGCAAGAAAGAGTTGTGCTTCCCTGCATCGCTGGAGCGAGGCGGAGGTTGCTCGGTGCCTCGAGCGTGTGTGAAACCGGATCTTACTGTTTCTTGGCGCTAGGATTTCCTCTCGATCTTGAGATCGGCAAGAGATCGTCTACATCAACCACGAGTTTGGACTCGTTAAGCTTTGTCGGTCTTCAAGGGTATGTTCTCTACGGATATACATCCGCCCGTTGTTTGTATCTAGTAGATAGATCTTGGTACATAGTTGTTCCCATCATAGGAAAATTTTTGTTTTCTATGCTGCGAACCCTTCAAGAGAAGTATGGGTTCCAAGGGAGATGGGAGTGATGGTCCGGAGGTAGTCACCATGAACGATCTCAAGACGTTGGAAACAACCTTGGTGAGTTCAATGGAGGCTAAGATGGAAGAGATGCGTCAATTGATAATGCGTCTCTCCACATCTGCAGCATCACCTCCATCTAACTCTGAGGATACCACTCCGCAATCCAAGGAAACGGGTAAAACTGTTTCCAAAGATAACGAAGTGGTAGGTGATGATACTAGTAAGAGCTCCTCCTCGAAAAAGGATAGCGGTAAGGATGGATACAATGAGGTTTCTCATGTGTATTCCCCTGATCCGCCTATTCCTCACCCACACATACATAATAGGGGTGATCCACCCAAACTATCAGCTTCTACTTTCTCTCAATGGCAATTTTTGATGAAATCTCATGTGTGCAGTTCCTCCATAGAGTTGTGGAAGATCATCGAAAATGGTCTTCACGTTGGAAATCCTAACAATCTCACAAGGAGAGAAGTGGTCGATAGCCAACTCAATGCTACAGCTCTACACATGATACAGCTTGGTGTGGGTGATAAAGACATGCCACACATTCAGCATCTTAGCACAGCTAAAGAAGCTTGGGATGCTCTTACCGAGCTCTTCATCGGAAATGAAAGTATGAGAAGGAATAGATATGATGCCTTGAGCAATGAAGCTGAAGGATTTTATATGCTGGATGGAGAAGACCACGAGGACATGTATAGGAGGCTCAAGGCAATAGCTACAACCTTCAGAAACCACTATGACTCATGTTGATGATGCTTGGATCAATCGCAGTATGTCGGTGCTCTTATGCCATTTGAGCCTGATTTGAAAAGTCTCAAGGTAGGCATAATTATCACCTCATGTCATCCAATGAGGTAATGCAAGAAATGGCCGCATTCAAAGTGGGCGCCAAGAATGTCAAGATGCTCGTGCTCGAGCTATGGGGATGCAAAAGGGGTCAACATGGCTTTGAAGGCTAGTGTGATTGATCATGATGAATATGCGGTAGAAGGCCTGGAATGTCCCGAAGATATAAAAAAGATCCACGGACAATACTTGGCTCTTTATGCAAGAAACTTTTGGAAAGATCCAGCCAAGGCTAAAGCTGAACTAGATCGCAAAAGTGGAGCCTATGGAAGAAAAGAAAATGGTCCCAAGCGAGAACATGCTTTAATTGTGGTGACCGCTGCACTTAGAATGAGTGTCCATATCAAAGTAGAGAGGATAATGGAGGAAGACTCATTTTCAAGGACAAATCAAAAGCTCCACGTAAGAAACAATTTGTAAAGAAAAATTCTCCTTTCAAGAAGCAACCAAAGATTGTTCTAGTAGCTCAAGAAGAATATTCATCGGGGAGTGAAGATGAGGACGAGGACGATAGCTCTCAAGAGGTGGCTGCTATAGCCACCACATCTACATCAACATCACTCTTCGACTCTCCAAACGAAAACATCATCAACAAGAATCCTACTTGTCTCATGGCAAGAAGCTCTGAGGTAACTTCTTCTAACTCTTCCTTTCCCAAGGCTATGATAGACATGGATGATCCTGCTAGTCTTAAGGTTAAAGAAGAGATTATTGCCTTGGATTATTTCTATACTAACCTGCAAGGTGAGCACAAAGTTTGTTTTGAGGCTCTTATGGATCAGTTGGACCAAAACGAAGCTCTCCTCGAAGAAAAGGGCAGAATTGAAAGGGAGGATGCAATGGAAATTGCATCCCTAAAAAATTCTCTTGAAGAAGAAGAAGCTCGGGTCTCTCTTGAAGAGAGGCTTGAGTCTATGGAAGAGTCACATGAAGAAATTGTGACTAAACTCGTTAAGTACCGTGACAATGCGGTCACCAAGGCAAAGAAGTTAAAGAAGGAAAGGATTGACTTTGGGTCTGCTCATGATAGACTCTCCGAGGAATTGGATAAACTTGACAATGCTCACAAGGCGTTGAAAAACGAGTTCTCTATCCTCAATGAGTCACATGATCAGCTTCAAAGTCGATTGGCCGAATATGATACTCCTAGCTCGTCCAACTCAACATATAGTAACAAGAAAAATGCTAGTGTGGAAAAAGGAGTAATCAAGGACATCACTACAAAGGACAAAGGTGTGCTTGATGAAGTCCTTGATAAGCAAAGGTCAAATCATGGTAGAGAGGGACTATGTCACCGAGTCCAAGAAGAAGAAAACCAAGAAGAACAAGACCAAGAATGTGCAATTAAAGACAAGCACTGCCGAGAAGGTTGTCACAAAAGACAAGACTAATAATATTGGTTTTGCAGGGTCTCACAATCCGAATTATGAACTCTTTTGTGATGATTATGGCGATGTTTATGCTTATTATGTTGGTCCTTTTGATGAATATATTGCTTGGTATATTTGGGTCCCAAAGACCCTTGTTACTAACATGAAAGGACCCATTGAAAAATGGGTACCTAAAACCAAGAAGTAATTTTCTTGCAGGGCTATGCTTCCGGTGGGTCGAAATGGGTGCTGGATAGTGGCTGCACTAGTCATATGACCGGAAGCAAGGAGATCATCACGGAGATGCATCCAAATCTTGATAATATCACAGTCTCCTATGGTGATAAGTCTAAATCTCAGGTATTGGGTCTTGGCAAGGTTGTGGTTGCCCACGATATCTCTCTCGTGGAGGTCATGCTTGTTGAGACCCTTGGCTACAATCTTCTTTCTGTTTGTTCCCTTGGCAAGATGGGTTTTGCTGTTTTTATCGATGATGATTTGGTGGTACTCTTATGGAGCAAGTCTGTAAAGGTCGCTTTCGTTGGATACATCGAAAATGACCTGTATGTGGTGGACTTCTCGGGGAAAACCACTTCGGGTCCGATGTGTCTATTCGGAAAGGCCGACGTGGGCTGGCTATGGCATCGTCGTTTAGCCCATGTCAATATGAGAACTTTGCAAAGTCTCCAAAAGGGTGGCCACATTCTTGGACTAAAAGAAAATGTCTCTTTTGCCAAAGATCGTGTTTGCAGGGCCTGTGTTGAAGGAAAAATGCATGATTCTCCCCACAAGAGGAAGACTATTGTGTCATAGAAGAGGATCTTGTAATTACTCCATGTGGATTTATTTGGACCTCCTTCTCATGCAAGTCTTGGTGGGAAGAAATATTTCTTGGTCATCGTCGATGATTACTCAAGATATACATGGGTATATTTCTTCAAGCTGAAAAGTGAGACTCAACAAACTGTCATCGACTTTGCCAATGAAGTTCAACGTCAACACAATGTTCCCATCTTGGCAATTAGAAGTGACAACGACACAGAATTCAAGAACTACACTTTAAACGAGTTTCTTAGCGAAGAGGGGATTAGACACCAATATTCCGCTGCGTACACCCCTCAACAAAATGGTGTAGCCGAGAGAAAGAACCGAACTTTGATGGATATGGAAAGATCTATGCTAGCTGAATTTAAGTCTCCTTATAATTTTTGGGCTGAAGCCATATCCACTGCTTGTCACTCTTCAAACCGGCTTTACCTTCAGAAGATCTTGGACAAGACCCCATATGAAATACTTACCGGCCACAAACCCAACATCTCATACTTCAGGGTATTCGGGTGTAAGTGTTTCTTTCTTATTAAAGGTGTCCGTTTGTCAAAATTTGAATCCAAGGCTTTAGAAGGTATTTTTGTTGGTTACGGTGCCGAATCCCACACTTATAGAGTCTACAACAAGCTCACTGGGATTGTTGTAGAATCTTGTAGTGTGGAGTTCGATGAAAATAACGGCTCCTTTGTAGGGCAAGTTGATGTTTGTGATGCAGATGTTGAAATACCCCAAGATGCCATAAGAAGAATGGGCGTGGGATTTTTCCGCCCCATTGAGGAACCCCTTGTGGCGGATCGAGAAGGACAATGCTCCACACATGTGGAGCCCTCATTTACACAAGATCAACAAGCTCCTTCTGTTGGAGACAATCCTGCACCAACACCACAATCTACTGAAGATCATCTGTCCTCTGGACAAGCTGGTAGTCCCAGGCCGGACTATCCGCCCCCTCCAAGGGGCGGACAATCCGCCCCTGGCACTCCAACTAGTACCAGGGGATCCAAAGGAGAAATCAACATCTCTGAAGCTCCCAGGCCGGATTCTCCGGCCCCCAGGGGCGGATTATCCGGCCCTGGATCTCCAACTCAGTCGAGCTTTCTCGGGAAGATGGTTCTGGTACTTCACCTCCCAGTAGGATAGTCCGCCTCCAAGGCGGATTATCCGGACTGAAAAATATTCAGCAACAATCTCTGGCGATCGGTGACCAAGATCAAGGGCAAGGCAGTAATCAAGACAAGGATACAACAATTGAATCCACTCCTCAGAAACAATAAGGATATTGAGGCTCGTCATGAGGCTCGTGCTGATCGCAACCTTGAACTAAGAGGTCACACTCTTGACAAGGTAGTTGGTGATCTACGACAAAGGGTATCCACTCGAAGGGAGCTTGCTAGCTTCTGTGATCATCAAGCTCACATTTCCATGGTTGAACCAAAGAAGGTTTTTGATGCTCTTGAAGACCCCGATTGGGTTGTTGCAATGCATGAAGAATTAAACAACTTCGAACGCAACAAAGTTTGTAAGCTCGTAGAAAAGCCAAAGGATTGCCGCAATGTTATCGGCACCAAGTGGATGTTCAAGAACAAACAGGATGAAAATGGCATTGTTGTGAGGAATAAAGCACGACTCGTGGCTCAAGGATTCTCTCAAGTAGAAGGAATTGATTTTGGCGAGACCTACGCTCCTGTAGCTCGCCTTGAGTCCATCCGTATCCTTCTTGCATATGCAGCCCATCATAATTTTAAATTACAACAAATGGATGTTAAGAGCGCTTTCCTTAATGGTCCTCTACATGAGTTAGTATACGTCAAGCAGCCCCCGGGGTTTGAGGACCCCAAATTTCCGAACCATGTCTACAAACTCGATAAGGCGCTCTATGGCCTTAAACAAGCCCCACGTGCGTGGTATGAGCACCTTAAAGAGCTTTTGCTAGACCGTGGATTCGAAGTTGGGCAAATCGACCCCACTCTTTTTACTAAGAAGGTCAATGGGGAGATTTTTGTATGCCAACTTTATGTAGATGACATTATTTTTGGCTCTATTAACCAAGCTTTTAACGATGAATTTTCAAAGCTTATGACTGACAGGTTTGAGATGTCCATGATGGGTGAGCTAAGGTTTTTTCTTGGATTTGAAATAAAACAACTTAGAGAGGGAACCTTTATTAATCAAGCTAAGTACATCCAAGAAATGCTCAAAAGGTTCAAGATGACGGATCTCAATGGCGTTGCTACCCCAATGCAAACAAAGTGTCATCTTGAGCTCAATCCCAAGGGTAAAGATGTGGATCAAAAGGTATACCGATCCATGATCGGCTCTCTCCTTTACCTCTGCGCATCTAGGCCCGATATCATGTTAAGTGTAGGAGTGTGTGCAAGGTACCAAGCCGCTCCTAAAGAAAGCCACTTAGTGGCGGTCAAGCGAATCTTCCGATATTTGGTTCATTCCCCAAATTTTGGGTTATGGTATCCCAAGGGTTCAAGTTTCTCTCTATGTGGTTACACTGATTCAGATTGGGCTGGTGACAAAGATGATAGGAAATCAACCTCTGGCGCATGCCAATTCTTGGGCAGGTCTCTAATGTGTTGGTCATCAAAGAAACAGAATTGTATTTCACTCTCAACCGCCGAAGCTGAATATGTTGCTTCTGCAAGTGCTTGTACTCAATTTTTATGGATGAGGCAAACTTTAAAGGAATATGGTGTCAATTGTGACAAAGTGCCTCTTTTATGCGACAATGAAAGTGCTATCAAAATTGCTTACAATCCTGTGCAGCACACGAGAACAAAACATATAGAGATTCGCAACCACTTTATTCGGGATCATGTTGCTCGTGGAGATATTGCTCTCTCCTTTGTGAGCACGAAGAACCAACTTGCTGATATTTTCACGAAGCCCCTCGATGAAGCAAGATTTTGTTATTTGCGGAATGAGCTAAATATCATAGATTCAAGGAGCTTGACTTGACTATTCTTGCACACTCACTTGCTCTTATTCATGTATTTGGTTTAGATGCGAGCATAGACATAGGGGGAGTGTGGTCCTAATTGATTGGGCCAACCCTCCCCCCATAATGCCGAAAGCAAGTAAAATCATTTCCCTTATATCATTTTGTGATATGTGGGTCATCGATGAGCATTGGTTTTGAACTCAAGATACATCTTCGCGGTGTCATGCCATGCGCTCCAACATGGTGGCTTCGGCCACCGCCCTCTTCCTCGAGAAGAGCTGTTTTTCATGGGTCTCGTTGGATTTTCTTGCATACCTTTTGTTCTTATGGAAAACACACTCAAGTTTGGCTTTTGGTTGATTTGATTCTTGCAAATTTGGGTGCGTAGTACCATCTCAGTTTGATTCTCTCAACCCAAGCCTTTCTCTCCCTCCTTGAACCATCTATTCTTGCACACAAGTCCTCTACAACACCATCGAGAGATTTGCTAGGGTGCTCTGGACTGATTCATTTTCCGAATTTACGGGGGATTATCCGCCTAAGTGGGGCGGATTATCCGCCGGTAATCAGCCCCTTATAGGCTGGGTCGGGAGGCAGACTCAAGCAGGCAGCCAGTCCTCCCCAAACCTACCTCTTTGGCCGCCGAGCATCCGCCTCTCCCGGAGTTGATTTGACCACCGGATTCTCCGGGCTCTCCCCGGATCTTCTTCACCTCGCCTCCGAGTATCTTCTCCTCCGCGATTTTCCTCCAATGAGTGAGGGTAACTCCCTCATCTCTATCCTTTTTTATGGGATGTATTCTTTTTGGTGGAAATCTCGTTGTAGAAGGTTCTTGGTGTTGTTCCTTACATGCTAGAATCATAGCCTTGCAACCCTAGTACTCGATCTGTTTTGCCATGGTAGATCTGAGCCAATCCAGAATTTTATTGCGGGGGGCGGATTATCCGCCCCTGCCACGGCCGGATAATCCGGCACGGAGTTACACTCTGCATTTTGGTTACGTTCGCTCATGCACATCATTGGTTATGGGGTTGCATTGCTACTCTTTCTCCATGTTTTCTTTCTCATGGACTTGTGTGTATGCTCATCTCCTTGCTACCTCTCTCAATGCTATTCACAGGTGGTTCCAAGCCGACCAAGACCTTCGTCGTCCCGTCCCGTTATCTCAAACCCACTGCGAAGGGAAGTTTATTGAAGCAGAGGTCCGCAGAGCAGCAAGAGAGGCTGCAAGGATGGCCGAGGCAAGTAAGAAATCTAAGCGAACCGCTTCTCGCAAGGGCAAACAGTCTCGGCCCAATTACAAGTCTATGGACAGCATTCAGTATGCCACCATCCGCCAGACAGACTACTATGATGATGTTGACAGTGATGGCCAACCCGAGGACACTATGTTTTGGAATGCTCACTTTCGGGCTATCCATGATGATGTCTATGCTACTCTCAATATTCGCCCCATGCGTCCCATCAACTTGACTGAGGCTCAATCCAAGGCTCGGCTCCTTGAGGCATTGGATGTGACCACCAAGATGGGGATTCAACACCTCATGACCATTCAGTGCGATTATGACTCTTCTGTGGTGCGCCAGTTCTTCTCCACACTTGTGATCTGCGGTGATGAGCGCCGCACTATGAAGTGGATGACCGGGACTACCATGCTTCAGTCAGACTTTCGCATTTTTGGGCAGGTTCTTGGGTATGCTTTCCATGGCCGTGACACTCCCGCTGGTCACCGCATCATTACTCCCTTGAAGCCATCCAAGGACACCGTGCCGGCTCCTGTCTTTCTCCTGATGGTGTTGCTGGTACTTTCGCTGGTCTCTCTCCCTTGTATGCCTCTCTTGTTGGCATGTTTCGGGACTGCATCGCGCCTAGTGGTGGCAACAATGACAAGATCCGTGGCCACCTTGTTCCTCTCCTTGCGTTTTCTCACGAGTGTGCCACCAACTCTGGATCAACCACTGGTTACAAACTGGACGTCATGGACTATATTTTTCATGAGATGACAGATGCTATGATCAACCGGCTCTCCATTCCTTATGCTCCGTTCATTATGATGCTTGTCAAGCATATGTTACCCCATGAAGAGTTTGGCACTGCTTTGGATGGTGTTCATAAGCCCAAGAAAATCTACAACAAGGCTCAGAAGACTCATCACCCCTCCACTGCCCCGGAGTCCTTCATGCGTGATGCTCGGGCTAGTGGTCGTCATTCCACGGTGTCCCCAATGGCACGTGAGGTCAAGCAGCTTAATTGGTTCCAGCAGAACATTCTTTGCATGGGTATTGACATTCACAAGGGCCAGTATGAGGCGTACCGCAGGGATCATGAGAGGGATCACACGCAACAGCTTATCCTCCACCATGTCTCAGGTGCCACTGGCAATCCACCTCCTCCCACTGCTCCGGACCCATACGCTCAGTGGAACACTTCAGGGATCAACTATGGAGAGCTCGAGCGTTGTCTCTTTCCTCCTCCACCGAGGGCACCCACTCCTCCAGCTGATGACGATGATGATGAGTATGAAGAAGAGGAAGGGGACGGGAATGACTACGACGAGGATGAGGAGGAGTGATCTCCAGGGACATTAGCATCGCTCTTCTTCCTTTTTGGCGTTTCGATGCCAAAGGGGGAGAAGTAGTTCTATTAGGTCTCGTGGATTTGCAAGGGTCGGGCACAAGCTCTTCGATTTTAGTCGTTTTTCATTTGCTTGCTTGTGCCTTTTCTAGCGTGAACGTGTTTGCTATTTGTGATTGTTTGTGTAAGACTATGTCGTACTCCACTGTTTGGTACTATGTTTGGTATTCATGGATTTCTGGATTTATCTATCATGGACCCCATGGAATTCTGGAATTATGGAGCATATTTGATGACATATGGATTCATGGGATTATCTATGTATGCCTTGGCTATATATTCTGGTGGTATGACATTTTTTTTCCAAACCTTAAAGTAGTGTTATACCTAGTGTGTGTATTTGTATTCAAATGCAAATCTTAAATATGCACACATCTAGGGGAGCGTCTTTCTTTATCTAAGGTGGCACTTGCCGGTTTCATTGCAAATCCTAGTATTGTCATCTAACACCAAAAAGGAGGAGATTGAAAGAACATTTCTTAATCCCTAGTGTTTTGTGTGTTAGATAACAATACCAAGGATCATTTAATGTGTCTTGAAGTGTTGCAGCTCAGAACTCTGCCTTTGGGGGCAGATAATCCGGCCCCACCAGGGGCGGATAATCCGCCCCTCCCTCTGCCCAAGAAAGCGCAAGCCCCAGAAGGGGGGGCGGAACATTGGCCGGACTTTCTGGCCAGACCGGATAATCCGCTCCTTAGGGGGGCGGATAATCCGCCCCTCCTACTCATCGCCAAGGCGCAAGCCCTAGAGAGGGGGCGGAGTTTTGGCCGGACTTTCCGGCCTCGCCGGATAATCCGCCCCACAGGGGGGCCGGATAATCCGCCCCCCAAGATCTTCTCCAAGTTTCTCCAAGGCGCAAGCTCCAGAGAGGGGGCGGAGTTTCCCCTGGAGAATCCTCCCTTGGGGCGGAGTTTTCCTAGGGGGCGGATAATCCGCCCCCAAAGTTGTGCAACGGCCAGATCTAGGGAGGAGGTATTTAAGACAGCAATCCCCCTCCTGCCAGAACTCTTGATTCATCTCGAAAAAGAACAGATCAGATCTCAAAATTTCATACAAGAGTGCTCCACCTAGATCCACCCAAAGGCCCCATCCCTTTGGGAATCGAAGGAGGAGAACTCGATCTTCATCATCAGCAATCAAGCGCTTCATCTCCTCTCCATTCATTTGGAGAACCTCCGATCTAGTATTTCTTGCAAAGATCTAGATCCTCGTTTTTGTTTATATTGATAAACCTTGTTTTTGTGACACTTGTTGTCATCCCGGGAGCCCCCAATTCAGTTGTGGGTGTGTGCCCCGATAGTGTTATAAAAGGCACCGGTTCCCGCCTCGAAGGGATCCAATAGTGGAGAAGGTGGATCAGGCCTCTCGTGGCGAGATCCATCGGAGAATAGGGTGAGGCCTATTGTGGCGTGGTGGTCTTAGAACCGCCCACCCCTCCAACGCAGATGTACTTCCCTTAACAAGGAAGGAACTGCGGTAAAACAAATCCCTGTGTCTCCACGTGCTCCACTACGGTTTCCTCGCTCCTCTTTTACGTGCTTAGTAGTTAGGGTTACATATAGGGAAATTCTCGTAGTTGCATATATAGAGAATTTACTTTGTGTCAAGCCTAAAATTGAAAAAGTATTAAAAATTGGTTAGCCCCTATTCACCCCCCCTCTAGGTGCCCATACGATCCATTTCATATATGAGTAGAATTGTATGTCTACATGGAGTACCCAAGAGTATTGTGTCTGATAGAGGAACCCAATTCACTTCTCATTTTTGGAGGCAATTACATGAGTCATTGGGAACGAGTTTGGAATTCAGCATTGCTTTTCATCCTCAAACTGATGGACAAACAGAAAGGACTAATCAGATTCTTAAAGATATGTTGAGGGCATGTGCCCTAGACTATGGAGCCAGTTGGGATGAAAGTCTTCCTTACGCAGAATTTTCTTATAACAACAGCTATCAAGCCAGCATGAAGATGGCACCATTTGAGTTTCTCTATGGGAGAAAATGTACCACCCCATTGCTATGGAATGGTGTGGGAGAAAGAAGTTTGTTCGGACCAGAACTTATCAAAGAGGCTGAAGAGAAAGTCAAGATGGTTAAGGACAGATTAAAGATAGCATAGTCCCGACAGTAAAGCTACGCAGATCCTAAGCGTAGAGAAGTCACCTATGAAGTTGGTGATAGAGCTTATCTTAGAGTGTCACCACTTCGTGGAGTGAAGAGATTTGGTGTCAAAGGTAATTTCGCTCCAAGATATGTTGGACCATTCAAGATTCTGAGTCGCAAAGGAGAAGTAGCTTATGAGATTTAATTGCCATAGTCTTTGTCAGCTGTTTATAATGTGTTTCATGTGAGTTAGCTTAAGAAATGTCATCCAGAAATGGAAGAAACTTCTTTGAAGGATACTATACCTTTGGAAGAGGTTGAATTGGAGAGTGATCTCACTTATGAGGAGAAACCTATTAGGATTCTTGAGACTGCAGAAAGAGTCACACGGACTAAGACTATCAAGTTCTGCAAAGTTCAGTGGAACCATCATTCCGAAGAAGAAGCAACATGGGAAAGAGAAGATGATCTTCGGAAAGACCACCCTCACATATTTGCTAGCCAATCTGAATCTCAAGGGCGAGATTCACCTTAAGGGGGTTAGATTTGTAACATCCCTAAAATCATGTTTAAAACTCATTCATATCATCCATGCATCCATGATCATTTAGGGTTTCATTTCAAAATCATTTAAAAAACAAGAGCATATATTTCTCATTATTTTATGTATAAACACTCTAGCCTTTGGGCTACTTGCTATTGAGTGAGGTGCAAATATTCATTCAGTAGTGTTTTATATTCAAACATAAGTGATTTAAAAAGCTTGAATAAAGTTTCCAAACAAAGTATGAAATAAAACCAAGGTTATGCCAATTATTATATCCCATAATGGCTTGGTTTTATTTTGTTTTTTTTCAAATGACCCAACTAGGTTTGAGTGAACAGTTGTGTTTGACACTTATTTGAGTACAAGATTTATTGTACAAAAGTACAGAGAAGTTTTGAAATCAAACAGATTTGAATTGGAGTTTTGAAATCAGTTTAGAAAATCAAACAGAAAAAGAAAAAGTTAAAAGAGAAAAAAAATAAGCAAACAGTCGAATCTGGCCCAACCAGCCCAACTAGCCCAGCAACCCCTCCCCGTGAACTGAGTGACTGACGCCAGGACCCCATCCCCTCTTTGTTTTTCTCGCTGACAACCGCGGCCCACACGGCGTCATCGTCTCCATCCCGCTAACAGCTCAATCCACAAATTACGCCGTCCGTTCTCTGTATTGATTCGCGGCATTAATTCACGTTGAATGCCCGAGTAAATCACGCTCACGATCATGCTACTTAAACCCCCTCTGCCCCCTCTCCATTTTCCCCCAGACCCCAAGCACAAAGCGCCCCCAGGATGCCCGCAATCGCCCTTGCACCGCCGCAGGCAGAACCCTCTCCGGCGACCAATCCCGGTGAGCCCCATGCGCCCTTCCCCTCTAGTTCATGCAGACAGCCTCGCAAATTCCTTGCGCACATTCTGACACCATTGGTTCATCCTATGCTGCCCCAGGTCGTCGACTCCGTCAAGCACAACAAGGTCCCGATGACGTCTTCAACTCCGGCGATTAAATTCGGTGAGCCCCGTGTTCCCCTTCGCCTCTGATTCACACGAGCGTGTTTGTAACACCCTCAGAATCGGCCCTATGCAAGTTTTAGCGAAACTCGCCAAACCCGCATAGAAACGATTCGAAGGTGCCCACCAGGCACTTTCGTGCGGGTGGAAAGCAAAGTAATAACATTACACAACAGTCCTCGATGGGACCCACAGAACAGATATATACAACAGCGACTCAAAGAGTCAAGAATACAAATATACGGTACAAAGATCCAAATCACCTTGAAAACGATGGGGCGTCCGACTACGGACAAGATGCAAATGGGGCTAAGAGCCCTGAAGAATAACCAATGGCGTCCATAACCCTGCCCAGGCCAAGCCGGAAGGGTAACCCTGCTAACGGCGTCGATCTCAAAACCTGCTTAAACAAAAGGGGTGCCGACAAAGGGCAAAGGAAAAAGAAGGAGCGTCGATCGAGGCCAAGACACGGAGAGGCTAGAATTCGGCCCTCGCCTACATAGGTATGGTGGATCGGCGCAGCGCAGATGCACTAAACGACCTATAGAGACTCGATACAATGGCGGATATCGAGAGGGATAAGAATGACCTAACGGATCCTACAGAAGCTATCACCAAACAAACCCATCTGGCGTTTCCCTCGAGACCAAACGAGGAAGTCAACCGAGGAACTCACACGTTGGCGGTTTACTTAATCAGTTGTAGTTGTGGCACTTTACTAGTCAGGTTTAAATATTCGTCCTGGTAAAGTAAGCAGTGGGCACTTTTAGTTAACCATTCCATGATAGTTGCAACACTTACTAGTCAGATACAATTGGCATGAGATAACCCCAAAACCCAGCAGTTGTTGGTACTTTTATTAGCCATTCCGTTGTAGTGAAGCTGATTACTAATCATATCAGATACAAGTCAATTTAAAACAGTAAACTTTAGTTATAGTTGTCTATGATCAAGCACTGTGCTCCAAGTCGTCCATAACCGCGGACACGGCTTCTCGAAAAGATTTAACCCTGCAGGGGTGCACCAAAGTATCCACAGGCACTTCGACCCTTTTGCGGATCGGTTAACATACACCCATCGGTATGTCGGCGGGCCTAAGTCACGACGTTCCCAGACCAAAGCAAGCACGGGCCACCCACTAAAGTACACCATAGCGAAGTCGGCCGGTCTCCGAGACGGACTTAGGGTTTGCGACAATGGCTGTAAGAGACAGCAGATCCCCAATCGGGGACTGTCGATACCGCGTAATCACTCCGCTTCCTAAACAGTACAGTGTGCTCCTCGCACAAACGTAAATACATAAGTAGCATGGCATAAGTACAGAATAGTAAAAACACCTCAAACTAGTTGTGGCCCCCAGTACAATACTTTGAAATCAGGTAATTATCAATGGGGGGCCCATATCTCCCCACCTGTGGTTAGCGCGCTCGATCTCGGAACAGGTGTCAAGAACTCGGGTCCTACGGGACACAAGTGGGCGTTCGGAAACCAAATATTACCTATCACCCACCGATGCCTCTGCTTAATTCAATTTTAGTTGTTAAACAGGAATTAAAGTGAACAATAAGTAAAACCATTATCATCTCCAACGTCAACATGCGGCAATTCCTCCAACAATTGTGGTACTTGACGACAACAAAACACTTGAGCAAGCGACTACGACACGCGGGTCCAACTATCTACCAAACAACATGTAATAGGATGTGTCCAAGGCTATATATGGCTGCAAGGGATATCACGGGTTCGAAACTAGAGCAACGCAACACAGATAGCAATAGATCAACAGGAGGGAAGTAAATACTATAAAAGTAAGATAGGTAGAAAGGGGGAGATGCTCGCCTGAAAACATTGTCGAAGGCTCAACCGAAGATCGGGGCGAAGCTCACATCAACTCAACGGCCTTATCCGCGAAGAAGCAAAACACTAGAAGAAACACCGGATGCAATATTTAATACACGGCAGAAGATCGGCATGATGCATGTATGATGGATGGCATGGCAAAGGTGCGATGCAATTAGGTCATATTAAGTGGAACCGGGGTCCCGACAATTAATTAGATGATTCCAGTTAATTACCTACCCCGCAATTTAAATGTTGTTTTGACAAGGTAAGATAAGACACCGGTTCGCTACACAAGTCTAAATGAGGCCGATATGAGACTAGATTTGCCCGCATATGGGCCCCATATTTAATTATTAGGTGAATCGGCATAAGGCCCCCAAACCACACAATGCATGCGAGATGACAATTTAGTATGGAACAAGTTGTTATCATGTTATAAAATAAGGTCCTCGGATAAGGGTCACACTTTAGGGTTCTCGACGATCTTGGAGGTTCCGGGGTTCGGGGTCGGTCTCAGGGTTCAGGGTTCGGCGAGGTCGTTCTCGGACTCAGGGGTAGGTCTTGGCGTTCCGGGAGGAAGCACTTGTCGTTCCATGGCGATCTTGGCGGCTCGGAGGGGTTCGAGGAATCAGAACGGTCTTCAAATTCCGTGAGGGAGATCATGTCGTCGGTGTGGTTGATCCTGTCGGTTCCACGGTTTCGGTCTTCGGGGTCCAGGAAGGAGGCCTTCGGATCCTCGGTCCGTGACGGAGTATTTGGCGTCCGCGAGGGAGTACTTTGGGCGTCGGCGCATTGGGTCCGCCCTGGTCGATGTCGTTCTTGTCGCATTTGCGGTCTCCGGGTCATGTCGACGGTCATGGCGTCCGGAAGACGATCTTGGCGGCCTAGGAGAAGCTCTTGTGGTTCCGCGTCGGCGGCCTTCGGGTACGGGGTTCTTGGCGACCTTGGCAGCTCCGAGGGGTCCTTGTCGCATCCGAAACTACGTGGAGTTCTTGGCGGTTTTTCTTGAAACCCTTGGTCACATCTCCAAAAAGATACTGTGGTACTTGGGCTAGCAACACGCGAACACAGCCTCTGAACTGAAACGGCCGGAGAGGGCGCCCGCAGCGGCTTGCAGGGCCACGGCAGGACAGGGCGGAGCCGCGGGGCAGGGCCACTCGGGAGGAGCTCGGCGGGGACGGTCATGGCGGGTAGGCGATGAGGGACCGGCGGCTCTGGGCGGCGAGCAGGGCGACGAGATGGAGGCGACGCGCGAGGGGCCGGGGGAGGAGCTTGCGGGCGTCGCCGGGGAGCGGAGGAGGCCGGAGAGGCTGCGGCCGGCGAGGCGGACTGGGGCGGCGAGGCGTGGTCATGGGCGCGAGGCTCGAGCGGGAGGCTGGGGACCGGGAGGTGGCAGCGGCGCGCGAACCGACGGGCGTGCAGGGGTCGGCGGAAGGTGGCGGGGAAGGGAGCTCGTCGGGGCGCGCGTGGTCGCTGGGAGCCTTCAGGAGGCTGGGAAGGTGCGGTGCGCGAGGGCGCAGTGGGGAGGGCAAGGGCGGCTGGCCGAGGCAGCGACGCAGCGGCGGCGCTGGAGGTTGAGCTGCCGGCAAGACTGGAGAAGGGAGGCGCCGGCGAGGGCGAGCGCGGGAGAAGCGGCGGAGCGAGGGCGGCGTGGCAGGGGCGCGTGAGGGAGGGAAGGGGCGGCCGCGCCGGCGGGCCGGTCGCCGGAGATGAGAGAGAAAAGAGAGGAGGGAGAGGAGAGCGGTGGCGAGGGTGGAGGCGAAGGCCAAGGGGAGAGGAGAGCGCGGGCACGCTGGGTGGTGGGTCCCAGGCGGGCTGGGGAAGGTTGGTCTGGGGAGGTCGGTTGGTAGGTGGGGACAGGGGCCACGCGTCAGGGAGTGGGGAGGGAAATGGGCAGCGTGGGAAGGGGTGGGCGTGTGTCTGACTAGGGGGTGGGCCGGCTGAGTGGAGAGAGGAGGGAGTTGGGGGTGCCATGTGGCGGTTTGGGGTAGGTAGAGGGAGTTAGCAGGGTGACGTGGCGGGCTCTGAATGGTGGGAGTGAGGTGGAGGGTGTGTGTGGGTAGGGAACTGGGTAGCTTTAGGATTTATAGTTGGACCGATCTGGTTTTTTACGGGTGGTCGTTAGGCTAAATCGCCCGCTCGATTGCCCGCTAAAATAATTTAATATTTTTATTTGATTAAAACATGGCCTTTGCAAACCAATGCAAGACCAAATAAAATAATCCGGACAAGCCCGGGTTTTGAGTTTTGAATAAAGACGGGGCGTTCAATATAGAAAACAAAATTAGGGTTTTTAGCAAAAATGGTTTCAAACAGATAGATGCATGCTGATGTTATGCTGATGCACCGAGACAAGACATGCGATTATGACGATGCGATGCACAAATTTAACGCGATTTTCTAGTAGTGGTTTTGCGGGATGCCACAGTGTTCGCTGTAGCCTTGCGCACCCCCTGATGCCTTTGATTCGTTCTAGGGTGACCAGGAACGTCGCCAACGTCGCCGTCCAACCGAGCCCGACGCTCTCAGCAACTCTGACGAGCCCGTGCAGCCGTGTCCGTGCGCCCCTTGCCAAGCTGTCGCCACATTGAGCATCAGTGCATCGCCACGAACCTGGTAAGCATCTCCGACGACCCCAGAACCCCCTGTAGCACCGGGCCACCGTAGACAGAGCTCGTCGCCGCCAGATGCCACCGCCAGCACCTCCCATCCGTGGTCGCTTGATCGATGACCGTTGGATCTAGATCCAGCGCGTAGGAATAGATCACTTAACGAAACGGTATGAGTAGATCTGGGCCGTGCAGATTGAGTTAGATCTAATGGCCTGTGTGCGTGATCCTGAGCGAACCGGTACGCACCAATCAGAACATGACGCGTGGCTAGGAATTAGATTTAAAATCAGAATTTGAATCTATTAGATGTTTAAACTTGTTTTAATCATAACTTTTGATCCCCACGTCCAAATTTGATGAATTTTATATCAATGGAATCAGGAGAGCAAGTCATTTCTAAATATGCAATGTGTTTAATGTTTTTATTCTCTTAAATGGTTTTATTTATAGAAACATGTGTAGACCTATTTTGTGTATATAAATTATTTGAGATGTGTTTTAGTGTTAAAATAAATGTTGTTTGGCAAGTTTTGAACTTGATTATGAACCAGTACTGTGCACATGTCTTGTTAAGTTTAGAAAATCATCACATATCATATTGCATGCATCCATATATTTTGTTTGTATTTATTTTGTATGTGATTTGTTGCTATGATTTTATGTGTAGATTTTGGTACCAATAGTGATTGTGATTGTGAGGAGTGTAGCTACTCTCCAACCTACCAAGGCATGGAAGGAATGGAAGGAATGGTTTATGTTGAGTGGTTACACCAGGCCCATTTCTATGGTCTACCTTGTGTATCTCACTTGTGGAAAGCCACCCAGGAACAAAGGGATTTGAGAGGCAAAATGTTAAGAAGCTTCTAGTGCAGCCACTTGGCAATATGGGCTCTGCCAGGATCATATAGGTTGCAATAAATTAGCCATTTGGACAGTTGGTGGTAGTGGGATGATAGGTTGGAGCGCGTCCATTTGGTCTAAGGTAAGGCTTCTGAAAGGTCCTGTCTTGGTGGAAATCAAGGCTTGTGGGGAAAGTGTACAACCTCTGCAGACGGAAGAATCTAAGTACTTAGCCATGTCCCTAGAATTTGACAACTTGAGAATCAAGACATGGAAGCTATCAAGAATCTCCTTATCCCAATTTCTAAGTAAAACTTGTGGTTGAACAAGGGTGAAGGACCCCAATGTCTATTGGTGGTTCCTTGGGAAAAGTTTTGACAAAGAAAAACTTAGTGATTTCAACTAATAGGCAAAACCTATTTTGAGCAAAGCAAGCCTAAACTACACTTAGCCAAATTGCATATAGTATCTAGTCCACCAAAATTATACTAAGGTATCACTTGCCAATACTATTTCAATGTATTAACCCACTGTGGCTGTAACTTGTGATGTTGCAGGTTACTCTGATGAGGATTAGGAGTCATGAGTCTACACTCAACATGTTTGCCTGTGGCACATGAAGATGAAGACTTTTATCTATTTACTTTATTTAAACTCTTGTACTAGGCCTGTGGCCATGGAGTTGTAAAGACTATGTTGTGTCTGGAATGACTGTAATAATGACCCTTGTTTCTGTGTACTTCATCTTAAACTGTGGATGCTAGCATTGATCCAGGGACTAGCATTGCAATCACAGGGATCCTTTTCCTTTATAAAGGAGGGATCTTACAAAGACGAAGGATCAGACCATCGCCATGCTAGTGAAGGATCGCAAGTCTCGCCGCCGTCAGCTCGATAAGAAGGAGTGCATCATTGCCCGTCTTCGCCACTGTATCTCGGATTTGTAGGAGACCATCCATGAGAGAGACATGCAGTTGGAGGAAAGGGAGAATGCCGGAGAGGATCTTCGTGGAGAACCCTACTCCTATCTTAGTGATGATGATGATTTTCTAGAGGATCAGGCTATGGACTTCTTCAGCGATGAGGAGGATTTTGCCTTCATTAATGACGATGAGGATGATGAGGATGATGACTACACCAAATCCGAGGAGTAGTAGCACTTGAGCACTAGCGTAGTGAGTAGTATTCGGTCCCACTGTATCGTAGTTTCCAGAATGGTTCCTAAAACCATCTGTTTACCTTTTTTGTGGTGTGTGTTGTATCGTGTGAATGAATGAATGAAAATAAAGTTGCTAGAAAATATGAGTCAAATTTTAAAAACTTTTCAAAGTCCTAGAAACTTAGAAATTTCCCTCTTTTCTCATGATCTATCTCAATCTTCAGATGCCACGCGGAGGAAATGGTTCATCCCCGAACCCGATGTTGCAGATCCTGCAAATGTTGGTTTCTGACCGTGAAGCTGAAAGAGCCGAACGTCAAGCCAACCTAGCCACCCTTTAGCAGATAGCTCAGCTAGCCCACAACAATAAAGGCCACGGAAATCAGGACAACCATGGATCTAAGATCAAGAATTTCTAGAACACCAACCCACCTGTTTTCACTAAGTCAGAAGAGCCCCTAGATGAAGATGATTGGCTGCAAACCATGGAAAATAACCTAGAAGTCGCCAGAGTGGAAGCTAACGAGAAAGTTCTGTTCGCCACCCACTATCTAGCTGGAGATGCCAGAGCATGGTGGAACAGCGTTCGTGCGATGACCGGAGGACAGATGATGACCTGGGAGGAATTCAAGGTCAAGTTCAGCAGAACCCATGTGCCATCGGGTTTGATCAAGAGAATGAGAGATGAGTTCAGAGAACTAAATCAAGGAAGGATAACTGTAGTGGAATACCGTGACAAATTCTTGTCATTAGCTAGGTATGCCCCGGATGAGATCGACACTAAAGCCAAGAAGAAAGAAAGATTCCTGAATGGTCTGCACGATGAGATGCAGACTGTGTTAGTCAATATCCCCTTTGCTGATATTGAAGCCCTGGTCGACTCTGCCATCCAGATGGAAGGAAAGATCAACCAAGCCAATGATAACCGCAAGCGTCGCATGATGCATCAACCAGGAACCCATCAGACCCCAAAGTATCGCCCTAACCATCTCCCAGATTTGCCCCGAGAACCAACAGACCCCAAATGAACCGTTCGACCTATCCCAACCATGGAAACCCTAGGCCCGGAGGAAATCACAACAACCCCGGCAACTCTAGCAATTTCAACCGTGCCCCACCCAAGTTCAACAACAACAATGCTACCGCCAACACCAACACTGCCCCGAGGACTGGAAGCAATGATTTTCCTGTTGCAGCAAAGGACAAGTCGCAAGTGACTTGTTATGATTGTGGAAATAAGGGTCAGTACTCCAACGAGTGCCCCAACAAGAAGAATACCGCAGCCCCCAATACCAACGCCCCAGCTCAGCAGCAGTGTCGTGTTCAGCCTGGAAGAAGATTTGCCCCAGGGAATTCGCTCAACCGCAACGACTGTCTTTTTATCATGCATGCTGAAGAAGCTCAGGAAGCGTCAGACGTCGTGCTGGGTATGTTTTCTGTTAATTCAGCACTTGCAAGAGTGTTGTTTGATTCCGGTGCATCGCATTCATTTTTCACCGAAGAATTTGCCTGCACTAGTAAGATTCAACCAACAAAACTGAAGCATGTTATGATCGTCCAAATTCCCGGTTCAACCACCAAGGCTAGGAAAATTTGCAAAGCCGTCCCTATCCGAATCCATGGCATATATTTTTATGCTAATCTGATAGTACTAGGAACTAAAGGTTTGGAAGTAGTACTAGGAATGGATTGGATGTCCAAACATAAAGGATTGATTGACTGTGCCAAGAAAGCCATAACCATGACCAGTACCGCCGGAATATCAGTAAGAGCATATATTTGAAACCTTACCTCGTCAATTCAAGTGCAACAAGAGTATATCCCAACCTACCATTGACCATGTCCGGATAGTCTATGAATACCCCGATGTATTTCCAGATGTTTTGCCCGGTATGCCCTCAGATCGGGATATCGAGTTTATCATTGAACTAATCCCCGGAACATGACCCATAGCCTAGAGACCCTATAGTATGAACCCGCCGGAACTAGCAGAACTGAAGAAGCAACTGGATTCCATGTTGGAAATTGGATTACTTCAACCAAGTGCGTCACCATGGAGATCACCTGTCTTATTTGTGGACAAGAAGGATGGAGGTAACCGTTTGTGTACGGATTATCGGTAGTTGAATGATGTCACCATCAAGAACAAGTATCCCTTGCCCAAGATAGAATATTTGTTTGATCAGTTGACCGGTGCCGAAGTGTTTACTAAGATTGATCTTAGAACTGGCTATCATCAACTCAAGATTCGCGTAGAGGATATTCCCAAGACTGCCTTTACCACTAGATATGGATTATACGAGTATACTGTCATGTCTTTTGGATTAACCAATGCCCCCGCTTATTTCATGAATCTCATGAATAAGATTTTTATGGACTTCCTGGATAAGTTTGTCGTTGTTTTCATCGAAGACATTCTGATTTATTCCAAATCGGAAGAAGAACATGAGCTACACCTAAGGACCATTCTTGGAACCCTTAGAGAGCATCAATTGTATGCCAAGTTTAGCAAATGTGAATTCTGGTTACAGGAGGTAGGATTCCTCGGCCACATTGTCTCAGCCGGAGGAATTGCCATTGACCCTGCTAAGGTGAAAGATGTCGAAGATTGGCCAGCCCCAACCACTCAAAGCCAAGTTCATGCATTTCTCGGATTGGTGGGATATTACCACAAGTTCGTAGAAGGATTCTCGAGTATCGCCAGACCCATGACCCAATTGCTGAAGAAGGACAAGAAGTTTGAATGGACAAACAAATGTGAAATGATTTTTCAAGAACTCAAGCGGAGATTGATTTCAGCCCCAATCTTAATCATGTCGGATATCACAAAGCCCTTCGACGTGTATTGTGATGCATCCAAGATCGGTCTCGGATGTGTGCTAATGCAAGAAGGCAAAGTTATCTCTTATCTATCTCGACAATTGAAACAACATGAGAAAAATTACCCAACCCATGACCTCGAACTCGCAGCCGTAGTTCTAGCCCTGAAGACATGGAGGCACTACCTGATGGGAAACCGTTGTGAGATTTATTCGGATCACAAGAGCCTGAAGTATATATTCACTCAAAAGGAGCTAAATATGAGGCAGAGAAGACGGATTGAGCTAATCAAGGATTACGATCTTGACATTCACAATCACCCCGGTAAAGCCAATGTGGTAGCAGATGCCCTTAGCAGATTGCCGTGCCGCTTGAACTCCATGATTTTGAAGGAGCAACCAAGCTTGCACAAAGAGATGGAAGATTTTCGAATGGAATTAGTGAGTGAAGGATTTTTAGCTAGCATCGAACTTCAACCCATTTTGATCAGCCAGATCAAAGAGGTGCATAAAGGAAATGCTAGTATTGAGGGAATCAAGCGTCGTATCGGTACAGGCAAAGCACCTGGATTCACCGAAGACGAAGAAGGAATTCTGTGGTACAAAGGACGCCTTTGTGTACCAACAGATTCTGAGTTGAAAGAAGTTATTTTGAAAGAAGCTCATGATACTCTTTATTCTATCCACCCCGGAGGAACGAGGATGTATCAAGATTTGAAAGAACAATTTTGGTGGCATAAGATGAAGAGAGAAATCGGAAGCTATATCGCCAAGTGTGATATATGTCAGCGAGTCAAGGCTGGACATCAAAGACCCGCTGGATTGTTGCAACCATTACAGATTCCGGAATGGAAATGGGATTCCGTTGGAATGGACTTTATCACCAGATTGCCTACTTCTAGTAGGGGAAATGACTCTATCTGGATCATAGTGGACAGGTTGTCCAAAGTTGCCCATTTCTTACCCGTCAAAACCACATATCAGAGTTCGAAGCTAGCGGAGTTATACATCGATAGAATCGTCAGTTTGCATGGAGTCCCTAAGAATATCATATTGGATCGAGGAACACAGTTTACCTCGAGATTCTGGAAGAAAGTCCAAGAAGGTTTAGGAACCCACCTAGATTTCAGCACCGCGTATCACCCTTAGACCGATGGACAAACGGAGCGAGTAAATCAAATACTCGAAGACATGTTGAGAGCATGTGTGTTAGGATATGGATCTAAGTGGGAAGAATGTCTGCCGTTCGCAGAATTTTCATACAACAATAGTTATCAAGCTAGTTTGCAAATGGCCCCATTTGAATTCATGTATGGAAGAAAGTGTCGCACCCCTTTGAACTGGTCGGAAGTAGGAGAGAGTCAAATTTTCGGACCCGACATCCTACGAGAAGCAGAAGAGAAGGTTCACAAGATTCGTGAGCACCACAAGACAGCCCAGTCCCGACAGAAGAGTTACGCCGACAAGATACGTCGAGACCTCGCCTTCAACATAGGAGATTTTGTATATCTGAAAGTGTCGCCTTTGAAAGGAATGCAGCCTTTCTAGCTCAAAGGAAAGTTAGCCCCCAGATATATCGGCCCCTTCAAGATTCTGAACCGTCGAGGAGAAGTGTCGTATCAATTGGAACTACCAGAAGAGATGTCAGCCGTGCACAATGTGTTCCATATCTCATTACTTTGCAAGTGTCTCGAAGTCCCGGAGAAGACTAAAGTATTCAAGAATATTGATCACCGGACTATAGAGATTAATGATGACCTGACCTATCCTGAAGTACCCATCTGTATTTTGGAAGAAGCTTTCCGAACTATCAGAACCCGTAGCATCAAGTTTCTCAAAATTCAGTGGAGCAACCACACGGAAGAGGAAGCTACCAGGGAGCGCGAAGATCACATCAGGACGGAGTTTCCCGATCTCTTCAAATCGTAGGTAATCGTCCTTTTTCAAATCTCGTGATGAGATTTTGTTTAAGGGGGGAAGGTTTGTAACATCCAAAGAATATGAAACTTGGATCATCAAACTCTAATCATCAAAATTTAGGATTAACAAAAACTTTTCTAAATAAAAATATGAAAGCATGCATATGTGTAAGCATGACAATTTGGATTCTTTTGAATTGCCATGCTTGTGTGTTTCCTTGCTTGTAATATGATTCTTAGGTGAAATAAACATCATCTAAACAATCCCCACACTTTTTCCAAAGACAAATAAATCAAAACAAACAAAATAAGGGAATGGTCACTTTGGCTAAATTAACTCCCATGACTACTTTGGCTATCTCTAACTTTCAGAACTTAACAGAAACTTGTTTGAATCTTTGCACCCCTCGATAGTACTCATAACAAAGTATCAAGGCCCACCTTGTGAACATCCAGAAACATTCAAATGCATAGTTTAAATGATAGTTTAAAATTGAATCTATATCATATGGGAAGATCCCACTTTTTCAAAAACCACTCAAACAAGCTCAACTTTCAAAACCCAAGCATCTACAGACTCACCAGCACATGCCTAGCACACCCACCAAAAATCTTTTCAAAATTCAAAACTTGAATTCATGCGGCCATTTCATCAAACACCTTGCTGATTCAAATCAAACAAAATCAAAACACTATAGTGTGCAGTGTTTTGGGCCTAACTTGTTCCCTCTCTGGACACCACTAGCCTTAGTAGATCATCTAACAAACTTAACTAATCACTAGCACCACTGTGAGCTTGCCAATGTCATCAATGGTGAACAGCCGAGAGCACCCATGTCACCCAAGTGTGGACAGCAGGCTAGAGGAAGAACTATCCATGCCAACCTTGTATGGGAGGTATCCCATGCCTCACCGCCCCCTCTCGACCAGCCATGCCTCGTAGACAACAGCCAGAACCGCTAGGAACTCCGCGCCCGTGCCGTTGTCGACCATGCCGACCCTCGCCGCAGAGCACGCGCCGTTCTCATTTAACCAGACCACCTCGAGCCCTCGCCGCCCGCCAACATGCTCCCCACCGTCCCAAGAAACCGCCAGACATGCCCATTGCACCGCCTGTACCCCATAGCCACCGCTCGCCGCAGAGTTCGCTGCCTCTACCTCGCAGAGCATCGAGCGTTCCCGACCGTTTGCCACCGCCCCTGCAAGCGCATTTACACCGTAGAGCATCGCCAGGAGACCACCGATTGATCGCCACCCTCGGCCATGCCTCTAGCAGCCCGTAGCCGTGTCGCCACCGTCGCCTGCCCATCCCGTTCGGTCTCGTAGTCGAGACTATAAATAGAGGCCTCCCCCTCTCAAACTCTTCACACCATCTCACTCCCCTATCCTCACTGATCGTGCCACCCGCTCTGGGAAGCAGGCAGCCTCGCTCGCATCCGACTGCTTTGGAGAAGAAGGAAGCCAGCGATTGGAGCCGCCCCAGGAGAAGCTGCCGGTACCAGGAGGTTCGCCGTCGTCAACTTCGTCATTCGCCCGCCTCGCCGACCCTCGCCAGAGCCCCGGTGAGCCTCCCACGACCCCCACCTGCCGCGTTAGGGTTCTGTCTCGCCGGCACTGCCCGACGTGGAAGATGAACCAGAGCCATTGGATTAAAACTAGATCCAACGCACCACATTGCCCCGTACCGCTTCGCACCCCCCGTCTCACTGACGTGTGGGGACAGCAACTTAACCAGCCCGCGTAAGCGATCTGCGTAGCAGGCCGGCCCATTAGCAGTTCCCGTGCAGCCCAGTCGTTTGAATTTGGATTTTTCCATTTTCATTCAAACACAGTTCTGTACCTAGTTTCAAAAATTAACCCAACTCGATTCAGTGAACCATATTGAATGAAACCAATTTTGTTAGAAAGGTCTGGAAATGCTGAATTTGTTGATCACCCTTGGTAAAAATAACAAGGCAGAAGCTTTTCTACATTCAACCATTTTTCAAATTTAAACCATAATAGCTTTTGAGTTGATTCCAACTCTCAAAAATCACATTTGATCATACCTTTCAGAATATATAAAAATATATGGGTTTACTTACAGAAATAATGTCCAAGTAATAAAAGGATGCCACATAGGCATTTCTAATCACTTTATTTAATTAAAATAAAAGGTTAAATCTTATTAAATTGTGACACCACTTTAAATCACATTCCCATGAACTGAAATATGTGGTGATGACATGTGTCAACATGATCCCATTTTTGGTTTGGAGAATATTAAATCTTAAGTAGTTTTTCAATGAGTAGAAATTACTTTTCTAAAACTAAAAGAAATTAAACCAAGCTTTAATCTTGTAATGTTAGTGATGATGCTAGATCATCTATAGGACCCTTTGGTGTGATGATTGAAAATAGTTAAGTATTGTTTGGTGATTGTGTACCTCGTATTTATTTATAGACGCTAGTACCGACCAAGGATATGAGGAAGAAGGAGGATACTACGAGGAAGAAGCCGAGGAGAACTTCAACCACTGCTCTGCACAAGGCAAGCCAATACTTGCAAGCTAACACTTGCAATTATGAGAGTTATATAACCTATGCAATGCACTAAGCATGCTTGGTTAGATACATTTGATGATACCCAATCCTAGTTTTACTTGCAAGCTTTATGCTTTATTTCTTTATCAAAGCTCTTACTTAGAGTTTACTGGAATAAATTGTAGATATTAGAAAGATAATTGAAGGTTGCATAAAGAGCATTAAACTTGGCCTAAGCTAGATAATCTTTATGTCATCCTAAGGCATGAGATTGAACTTAGTAAAACTCCACTAGTTTACCACCCCTCATTAGTACTTACCCCCACTTGTAGATGCTAGTGCTAAGCATAAAACTTGATCAACTTTAGATGTGAATACTTGGTGAAATGGTTATGAAAACCTTGGAATGATGGATCATTCTATTGAAATGTTTTGGACATGTGTTTCCAAACACCAGATGAATTTTGGTGATGAAAATGTTGAGGTATGAGTCTTATCCCTTTATAAAACTGATGGTTGTCTGGATGCGATACCATTCCAATTTTACCGTACAACCACAATACCCGAAAATTGGGTAGGGCTTGACTGGAAACTTATATACCTTAGTATTAGTTCCCTCACGGCCAAGGTCTGAGCTGAGGCTACCTTGTGAAGATTGTCCACCTGTGTAGTACCCAAGATGACAGTTGGTCATGGTTGGGAGGCCAAAGTCACAGGAGAGGTACTTATACTAGGGCGTGTAATTGAAAAGTTAGGATTGATTATCCCCATACTGAGTATGGTGAATTCAGGATTGTTCCTGACGGATGTATCGAATGTTGTGGTGAAAGTGTACAATCTCTGCAGAGTGTCAAACTATTCAAATAGCCACGTCCGCGGTTATGGACAGTTGGACTGGCTATATTGTTCCCTCGTCAGATGTTTTCAAAATGACTTGTGAAATGGATTGAGATTTTGACTTAACCACAACAGAGTTGTGATATGAAATACAAGTTCCCACTTAGGTGTTATAAAACTTCAACTCGCTTTCTTCATTTATGAACTTACTAGATGTAAATCTGGCTTTTTGCAAAACAACCCTAGAGCTTAGTGTCCTACTACAAAACCCCCTTCACTTGTTAGTATTAGTTTGCGAGTACTTAAAGAGTACTCATGGCTTTATCCCTGGCTATTCTCGTGGCCAGACTATGAAGAGCAATACCGGGAGGATGGACCCCAGGAAGGTTACGACAACTAGGATCATCTCCCATCGTCAGCATTGCCTGTGACCCCGAATATGGAGCTTCGCCTACGCTATCTTTATTATTACGTATTTCCGCTTCTTGAGTTGTATTAAGAACTGGATCATGAGATCCTTATTTGTGTAAGACCTTATGTATGGTTTGTAATGGATGATGTACTATGGTATCCAAATCTGTTATGTCTCGCAAAAATGGTAATCCTGGGATTGCGATGTATGGCATAACAGGCATCTGGGATTAAAAATCCGGGTGTTGACACACTCTGAGGTATGTGATATTTACGGAACGGTGTTCTGTGGATGTCATGTCAACGACTATAGTGTACTACACATGCAGTGGTATGCTGGCTCACCACAGTTGGTATCAGAGCAAATTGCTTTGACCTTAGGTTGGAAACCTAGTAAAGGGTATTACCTGTAGGAAAGTTTAGCAACGATAAATAATTCTCTAAAAGTATTATAATGGGTATTCAATTGAGAATATTCTATTATATATTTTAGTGTGTTAATTCTTTGTTATGATGCAATATATTATTGGATACTAATCAAAACTATTTTTCTGATATATAGAGATATGGCACCAAAAAGTTTCCAAAACAGACTTTGGTAAGGAAAGAGGAGACTCTTGATGATTATCAAGGATCATTCACAGACCAACTTTGTCAACTTTTAAAGATCTTTAGTTTCCCAACTAGAATTCCAATGAGTACTATCACTTTCCTTGATGGACAGATGTTCTCCAAGTATCGTGTGAGTATCCAACTTCCAGAGGAGCTTGGATTATATCACGATCTACCTATAGGTGAAGGTAGGAGTCATTTAGCAGCATATCATGTTGCTGTTGTGGAGGCGATAGCTAATATCCGGGAGCATAAATCCAAGGAGTTAGAAGGTATCACATTCTCTGTGATACCTCATGATTCTATAGACTCGGAGCCTATACCGGACCATCTTACTCTGGTTAAGAAGCACCTAATTTAGCTTCCAAGTTTATGGATAGATACCGAACACTCGTTGCGTCTTTTTATAAGACACATCAAGTGATTGTTGAAGATAAAAATGATATGTTAGAGGATCTAACTGATCCGGAAATGAGGAAGCAGTTAGCATTCCAGTTAGAGAAGGAAGCATGTAGTAGTGCAACACCTATCTTTAAGGATATACCTATAGATCCTGAATCTTTTATACCATATCCTTATTCACCAAGACCTGAACCTATATATGATCCTACTATGGATATGAGGTATGCAGTACCACAGGGCTAAGAGGAGGGTTCTGACTCAGAACTTCCTATTTAGAATTCGGATGGTTGGAGAATAGGATCGTATGAAATATCTCAAGAACACCAGATGTCCACAGATGGTTCTGACAGAAATGTTGGACAATCTAGCTGGATGGGTTCAAGAATTAACCCTAGTAACAGTAGTAGAAATACCATGTCAATAGATGATCAGGATGAAGAAGAAGATCCTAAGGAGAGAGTGTTTGAATCATCAACATATTCTCAAAACCTAGGGAATATACATTATCCAGTGTTTAACTATCTTGCCCAAGGGAGCATCTAGGAAGCAGCAGGATCTGTGTATCCTGTTGACAACTCACGGAATGAAGCTCACGAGATGCAGGCTGGAGATAATGTTGAATATGTTTCTGAAGACTTTTCAGCTAAGCTGGAGGGAGTCAATGCGCTCAGGTTGAGTAATGACTCAAGTCCTGACACTTCAGATACAGAGTATGTTCCATCTGGAAGGCCATTTGTTCCACAAACTGTGCGACAAACAACACGTCATCATGGTTGGACATCAGGCATGTAAGATGAGCGTAGTTACTACTAGAAGGAGGCAACTAGTTAGTGATATCAAGTACCGTGTATTGTACTCCAAGTAATAAGGTAGTGAGATGAATATGGTAGTTTTGTGATTATACCTATATGGTATATGTTGTAAGAACTTTGTATCATTATGATATTATGTATAATATGTGAAATGCATATTTGGATTTTCTTTGGATCTTCATTGTGTGACTAGTTCTCTGCGTAAAGTCGAGCTCAGAACACATGTGCATGATGTAATTATGAGTATTCGCTTTATGTTGCAGGACTAGAGGGTCATGGATACGGGTGTAGAAATGGAAACTGAGCAACATCGAATGGATAGAGAGGCCAAGGAGAAGGTCGATGCAGATGCAGCAAATCAAGGAGCATTACCACCACCACCACCAATGAGGCCGTTAATGGAGCAGAACTTTATGCAATGCATGCAAATGATGCAAGAGACCCAGAACAAGTTCATGGAAGAGCTGCTGGGACGAGAAAATCAGAGGGCATCTGAAGGTGGAGGCGTGAGTCTCTCTGATTTCCAGAATGCAAGACCGTTACCTTTTGCATCAGCTCCTGAACCAATGGATGCAGAAGATTCGCTAGCAGATACTGAAAGGAAGCTGAAGACTGTAGGTTGCAATGATGAGGATAAATTGAGGTATGCAACTCATCTTCTGACTGAACCTGCAGCATCATGGTGGGAGAATCAGTTGGCCATGCAACCACTAGGAAGGGAGTTTACCTGGGAAGAGTTCAAGCAGCGATTCCGTGAATATCATGTTCCGGAAAGTGTTATGGAGTTGAAGCGGAGAGAATTTGAGGAGCTTCATCAAGGATATACCAGGGTCATGAAGTACATCCGAGAGTTTAGTCAACTGTCTCGCTATGCTTAGGAGGATGTCAACACTGAAGAGAAGCGGAAGAAGCGTTTTCTGCGTGGATTAAATCCATTTGTGAAGATGCAGCTAAGGTTAGCCAATAAGCAAACTTATCAGCAGTTGCTGGATGCAGCCATTACTTTTGAAGATGATTATAAGAATGTCCAAGAAGATAGGAGGAAGAGAGCCAAAAAGGAAACCAAGAGAATTCAGGCAAGCAAACCTAAACCTAACCTGGAGTTCATACCTCGGAACAGGAATTATGGCAACAATAACAATAACAAGGGCAGTGGTGGAAATCAATCCAATCCAAGAAGGAATGTTATTTGTAACAATTGTGGAATTCCAGGGCATTTCCAGAGGGAATGCAAAAATCCTATAGTGATCTGTTATGGTTGTGGTCAGAAGGGGCATATCAAGCTAGATTGTCCGAGCAAACCACCAGGAGGTTGGCCTACCAAGGGAGGAGGACAAGCCAGTGGAGGAAATGGACATGCCAATAAAGGAGGAAATAATGGCAAGAACAACAATGGCAAGAGGAACCGACCTACCGGGAAACTGAATTGTGCAACCCTCGAGGAGGTGGATAATTCGGAGCATGCAGTGATAGGTATGCTCAATATCCTTACCAATCCCTGCAAAGTTCTATTTGATATTGGTGCAACTACTTCATTCATTTTTGAAGAATTTTGTGATAAATTCGGGATTAGAAGGGAAACGTTAGAAAGTCCTATGACCGTAGTTACGGCAGGAGGGAATGTGATTGTACGCCACATAAAACAAGATCAGGTTATCTCGATCCGTGGTTGTACATATTTCACAGACCTTTATGTGATTCCTTTGAAGGGAATTGCAGTAGTGCTAGGAATGGATTGGATGATGGAACACGGAGCTCAGATAAATTGTGAGGAGAAAACTGTCTCAATCAAAACTCCAAGTGGAGCAAGGATAGTTTACCAAGCAAATAAGTACAGTCATATCATGGTGGATCTGTAGTTGAACTCAATGAAAGAGGTCAAATTGGAAGAGACTCCTATAGTAAATGAATTTCAATACGTTTTTCCAGCAGAGCTATCGGGAATGCCACCAGGCCGGGAGATAGAGTTCACTATTGACCTAATTCCTGGTACAACACCAATAGCTCAAGCACCATATAAAATGGGACCCAAAGGATGGAAAAGATGGAATTGCTATGAATCCTCGATCATGTGATCAGAAAGGATGGAATTGCTATGAATCCATCTAAAGTTCAGTCAGTACTAGAGTGGACTGCACCAATCAATGTGAAGCAAATTAGAGGTTTCTTAGGAATGGCTTGTTATTATTGGAGATTCATTGAAGGTTTCTCCAAAATAGCCGAACCAATCACTAAATTATTAAGGAAGAATACACCATTTAAGTGGGATGAGAAATGTGAAGCAAGTTTTCAAGAGTTGAAGACTAGGTTAACCACAGCTCTAATCTTAGCAGTTCCTGAAGCAGGGAAGGACTTCACAGTATACTGTAATGCATCTAAAGAAGGTTTGGGTTGTGTATTAATGCAAGATCGGAAAGTGATTGCTTATGGTTCAAGACAACTGAAACCACATGAAGTCAACTATCCAACTCATGATTTAGAGTTAGCAGCCATAGTTTTTGCCCTAAAAGGATGGAGGCATTTCCTATATGGAGCTAGATATGAGTTATACACTGACCATAAAAGTCTCAAATATTTCTTCACTCAAAAGGAATTGAATATGAGATAGAAGCGTTGGTTGGAACTAATCAAGGATTATGATTTAACAATCAACTATACTCCAGGGAAAGCAAATGTTGTAGCTGATGCTTTAAGCAGAAAGAGTGCAGATATTCAGCCTAGCAATAGGGAGCTACGAAAAAAGTTACAAATGGACTTGGAAAGATTAGAGCTTCAATTCATCAGAACAGAGGTTCTTGGAGGATTAGCTACTATGCAGGTAGTTGCAGAGCAGGATAGTGATCTTAAGCAAGAAATTTTTAGACATCAAGCAGAAGATCCTTTTATTGCTGAGGAAATTCGGAGGATATCTCAAGGGCAAAAATCAGTGTTTCGCCTTGGGGATTATGAGTCTTTATGGTTTCAAGACCGTCTTTGTGTTCCAGATATGACTGAGATTCGTGATATCATACTCAGAGAAGCACATGAAACACCATATTCTATACATCCGGGAAGTACTAAGATGTATATGGATTTGAAAGAACTATTCTGGTGGAATAACATGAAAAGGGACATTGCTAAATATGTATCTGAATGCCATACTTGCAAAAGGGTGAAGGCTGAACATCAAAGTCCAGCAGGACCATTACAACCCTTGGAAATTACTGAATGGAAGTGGGAGGAAATAGGTATGGACTTCATCACAGTATTGCCCATGACACCAAAAAGGAAGGATATGATATGGGTAATTATGGACAGACTCACTAAGAGTGCACACTTTATTCCGGTGAATCAAAAAGATAATGCCGAGAAGTTAGGTGAAGTATATGTCAAAGAGATAGTAAGTAAGCATGGAGTACCCAAAAAGATCATAACTGATAGGGGATCAGTGTTTACTTCAGCATTTTGGAAACAATTACATGAAGCACTTGGTTCAAAGTTAGATTTCAGCACAGCATATCATCCTGAGACAGGGGGTCAAACTGAAAGAACAAATCAAATACTAGAAGACATGTTAAGAGCTTGTGCACTAGATTTTGGAGGTACATGGGAAGATCATCTACCATTGGCAGAATTTTCCTACAACAATAGCTATGAGAGTAGTCTGAAGGCAGCTCCATACCAAGTTCTGTATGGAAGGAAGTGTAGATCACCGATATGTTGGTATGATCCTGGAAGCAGCAAAGAATTTGCGCCAGATTATATCAAGGAAAGACAAGATCTCATTGATAAGATCAGGGATAGACTGAAAATTGCTCAGAGTAGGCAGAAAAGTTATGCAGATCAAAGTCGAAGATCATGGCATCCAGAAGTGGGAGATATGGTATATTTGAAAGTAAGTCCAATGAAATGGGTGAAAAGGTTCGGAGTTAAAGGAAAATTGAGTCCAAGATACATCAGACCATTCAAGATATTGAGTCAAAACAGAACTATATCCTATGCTTTAGAGTTACCATCAAGATTGGCTCAAGTGCATAATGTTTTCCATGTGTCACAACTTCGTAAATGTTTGAAAGTTTCAAATGAGGCAATCACACATTAGGAAATAGAACTACAAGCAGACTTGACCTATATTGAAAAGCCCTGTAAAATTTTGGAAGAAAACTGGAAAAGTTTGAGGAACAGAGCAATCAAATATTGCAAAGTACAATGGGAACATCACCCTGAAAGAGAAGCTACTTGGGAGAAAGAGGAGGATTTAAGGAAAACCTATCCAGAACTATTTAGGTACATCTCAACAAACTTCAGGTCGAAGTTTAATTTAAGGGGGGAAGTCTGTAACATCCCAGCATTTAGGAACTAACGAAGGGTAGATTTAGGAAATTGAAATGTTGCATGCATTCATCTGTGAAAATGTGGGTAAATTTTTCGCCAAATAAAAACCTAAAGTGATCAAGGTTACTTTCATACTTTGAGATTAGATTTAGTCTTAAAGAATGTTTGCTAGTGACTTTGATATGATCTTTGTGAAATTATGTGTTTTGGGAAATGAAATTTGAATTTAGAACATGAGTGTTTGAATTATAATTCAAATGATTTCTGAATCTTGATTTAATTAGGAGTTAATCAATATAACTCAAACTTTATCTAAAGAAAACAATTAAGAATATGAATATTTATTTCATATTTTCATTCAATAAATAAGTTACAAAAATGTAACTTGTTGAAATTATCCATAAACTTCACAATAGCAAATAAATAAAGAATAAGAATATTTCTTTATTGATAATAATATAATCTTTATTACAAAATAACAAAATGAAGATTAAAAAATAATAAAATGAAAATTACAAAAGAATAAAGAAGATTACATTAACTATTCTATAAAGGAAACCTAAACTAAAATCTTCATCTTCAAATCTGTACCTTCAAAACAAACACTAATAAAAAATAAAGAAAGATAGGGTTAGTAATGTTTTACTCTCAGACTTGTCAGTGAAATGCACTGATCAAGATTCATCATTGAGTAATTCTATTAAAAAGGGGCAAGTTTCACCAAATTGAAAGAATGTATCTTTCATATTTTTTAGCCAAAAGTCAAATGACAGCAAAGAGGGGCAAGTTTCACCAGCCAGGTAAAAGTAACCAGATAACAGTCAATTTCAAAATTCTGAACATATCCACAAGTGCATAGCAAGCACACAGGCAGCACACACACCAGATTGCATGGTGTGTGCTGTCAGCACCTTAGCAACAGCCCAGCAACACAAAACCATCAACACAGCCGTGGGCAAGCACACAACCACATCAATCTTTTGCTCCTACACATCAATCTTAGCAGCCAGCAGCTAAACCAAGCACAACAGCCAGCAGCCAAATCAATCAAAGCCCAAGATCACATCACCAGGATGGTGACATAAAGAGGGGGAAGATCAGGGGGATAGCAATACCAAGGTCAAGCCATCAGGATTAGGAGATGATGGGCTAGATCAAGGACAATCCAGGAGCTAAATATACCAGGGGAGCACAAGATCAAGCTACCACAAGATCCACCACTAGCAACCACAACAACCAGTGATAGTGGTGAGTTCATAGACCATCATATGATCTATATGTCTAAGATTAGACAACCATACATGATCTGTATCATATTCAGACTCTCAAAAAGCACCCAAGTGGGGTAAATCCATCATTGATATTTTAAACTCTAAGAGCAAACAACAAAATACAAGGATCCAACCAAAACTCAGAACAACATCATTGATTTTGGCTATCAAGCTATATTCCAATTCAATAATAATTATATCTAAGATTTGATTTCTAGGCACATCCCTAAGATAAGGGTAGCACCTTAGAAGTTAATCTTTTGGATCCATATAAGTGATCAAGCCTACTATCATTTTTTCCAATCTTTGATTCAAGAAACAGTAGCTGGTACCACTACCAGAACTATCCATATAAATCAATTCGATAAAGCCTAACCCCTAAGCCTTAGACCAACATCATTGGTCTTAGGGATTTCCGAAAAGAACATTTCTACTTATCTTTTAAAGCCAAGCTTGTCTTAAGATTAAACCAACCCAATCAATGGATTAAAATCAATCTTGTGTGCCACACAAGGATGGTGTCACAGAGAAATTCTACATAAATCAGAATAAGCATTCCAGCATCACAGATTCAATCAATCAATCTACCAATCATTTTCCTGCCATTATAGGAATCATAATTAGGACATTCCTATGTAAATCTTCACTGTCTTAGATCATTGTGATCTCAAACCACACAGGCATTATCAAGCCAACATCACTAGGACAGTGATTACATCACACCATACTCATTATCCTTAATCAAGTAAGGACATGGGTAAGTTATCAAACCCACTGACTATACCAAACATTGATTTCAGAGAAACTATATCATCTAGATCATATGAACTCTAAGCATAAAATCATCCAATAAGTAACCAGGACCATTATAGTTCGTCTCAAACAGCAAGCCTCAAGCAAATAAACATTTAGCATGCTTAAGGCCATCCACACATGATCTAATTCATCCAGTAGATAATCAACACCAGGATATGAACCCTAAATGGAACAAATCATCTTAACCAGGACAAGACAGTAACCAAAGAGGTCACTACCAACATCCAGCATAGGATGAGCAAACACAGAGAGCACAAGGGGAGAGGAAAATAACTCACCAAAGGTCCTCGCTGGAGACTAGAAGAGGAAGTAGAGGTGGCCGACGACCATGGCGGCACGGGGAACACCCCCATGGGGCGCCACGACCCATACAACGCCACAGCAGCGACCATGACCATTCCTAGAGGCGAGGTGAATCACCATGACGCACGACGGCAGCGACAGCGCTAAGATCCACGCCAACCCCTAAACCCTAGGGTTCGGGACGGCATCGACCCGTCGCAGGAGAGCCCCATGGTCAAATCCAGTTGGATAGAAAATATGGGCGTAGTCGACAACCTCCTACTGCACCACAGTGGCGACTAGAACGGCCCACGTCGGCAGGAATCGCCGACGGCGATATCACCGACCACGAGGTCGGGGACAGAAGAGGAGAGGAGTGAGCTCGAGGGTGAGAGGCAGCGAGGAGGTGGGCTGAGTGGGCTAGAACCTTTTGGGGTGGCTGTTTTAACTAAGTCTCATGGGCCACCAGGGCCCAATAAGAACAAGCCAGCCCAAAAACCTTTAAGGCCTGTTTTAATAAATAGGAAAAGACCAAAATACCCCTGAACTTAATTAAATTCTAGAAAATAAAATAAAAGTCCAAAAAATTATAAAAAAAATATTTTTGGATTCTCAATAATCCACACTATCCAAATAAATTAAGAAATAAAATTATAGACACATAAATTTTATTAAGAATTTTGTAATTTTTATAAAACTTATGGAATTTTACAAAATTATTGAAATATGATAAAATTAATTAAAATTAACTTCAGTCACATATTAATATTGTAGTATTTTAGAAAAATACTAAACAAATATTTAATAACATTTTTTTAAATTTAAATGATAATTCTTAAATCAATAAAATTCAAATAAAAGAGAAATAAAATAAAATAATTCAATATATATTATAAATATTAAAAGGTAATATTTATAAATCCTTAATTATTATAAATAATTTTATTAATAATGGGGAGAATGTATATAAAATTAAATGATGCATTACATTACTTGCGTAATCATTTTGCTTCTTTAAATATTGTCCTTACCGGGCAATAATGATGTTATTTTAGACATAGAAGCTCAAGGTCCAGTGCAAGCATCAGACTTCACTACCTTGCCATCACAAGGAAAGTTCATCACTTGCTCATGTCCTTTGAAGAGTCTTTATCAAAGTATTTGCAAATTGTGTGTTACCATATATACTATAAAAGAAAGAAAATATTATTTTCACAAATAAAGAAATCATAGATATCATCCTAAGTGATGATATAATGGAGCGATAGAACTTAGGGTTCTATTTGCAACAATGATAATCAATTAGGGACTTAATAACCCCTGACATCAGTGATTCTAGCACCGTAAATTACGCGTTATCCATGAGATTTGGAATGGGATAGAGAACTCAGTTGTATTTTCTTCCTCTCGCATGAAGCCGGATGTGCAGGTCGTGGTTGTTATTCTTGTAGCGTGCATATTAATTGGTAATTCATAGAGGATATGCAGCATATGGGTGGGAACCCTCATCATCCCATGATAGTTCTGGCATCTAACGGTTTGTACAAACCATTGCCGTAATTCATTATGTGGGCATGGTGTACATCAAGGAGGCATGCGAGGTCGCGAAGGGGGCACTGATTGGTTTGGACCAACTACTGGGCCCCACATCATGGAATTGTGGACAGGAAAGTACGCCCGGTTGTGCAACAAGGAGTTAATCTCTCATGGGTAAAGTAACGCACCTCTACAAAGTGTAAGAACTGTAACTTGTTACTCCCTGTTCCTGGAAGGAGCTACGAATGCGGAAGGAAAGGAACTCCATGAAAGTTCTGGTCAACCTGTGAAGGCTGATGGTCATAGATTTTCATAATAAAATCAATCTTTGAAGAAAGATTTACAAAAATTGCATAGTGCCAAGGATTTATAATCCGAGGTGGTAGCTAGAGCATCAAACTTACCACCTTGCATATAATGAACTTGTTGGGTACCGTTGTTACTCATCCTTTCCTTTGACCCCTTTCTTAGTCTTTGAGGATCCCGAAGGCATGCCAATGTATGCAGCCGAATGTCAAGAAGAAGTGTTCTACGAGGAACCTGATCTGTCTAGAGGTGTTGAAGGAGTGGATTACGAAATCCGCTATGCTGTCGATGATCACGAAGCCAACTAAGTATCCCTATTTAGTAGTAACCAACAGAGCTGAGCAGCATGAACTCTATAGAATAAGCTGCTGAGCTCAACTCCTAGTCAGAGTTGCTACTTTTAAATTCCGCTGAAACACTTTATATTTTGGTTTGTAAGTTGAATATTTAGGAAGTCTTGAACTTCCGGAATTCTAATAATAATAATGTGTGTATATTTTTAATATGGACACGCAATGTTTTTGTTGTACCACTCTGAGGGATGTGATATTTACGGAACAGTGTTCTGTGGATGTCATGTCAACGACTATAGTGTACTACACATGCAGTGGTATGCTGGGTCACCGCAGGTATGATGGTGGGGGGTAAACAAGACAACACTAATTCCTCCACACAAAATGATGGTAGGAAGGGTGAGCATCGTGATTCATGGTACTCTCCCGACCCTCCAATCCCTCACCCTCATGTATACAATAGAGGTGACCCACCTAAGCTTGAAGAATCTGCTACTTTTGCTCAATGGCAATTGTTGGGGATATGCTATATGGGTATCCTAATAGCATGTCTCTTATCCGACAAACCCGGGTGGCCCATAGTCGGTAGCATGGCCTATGGCCTGCTAGGCGGCCCAGTTAGGTGGATACATAAGGGAGGCCCATGCAGGATAAAGGAAGGGTATGGTGGAGTCACCAGCGTACCCGGAGCCTTGGAGTGCAAGATACACAAGACTAGTAATAGACGGTGTAGGACTCTGTGACCTGTCCGGCTAGGAATTTTTCCTGTAACCCTAGGACTTGGCGACTATATAAGTTGGGCCTATGGGAGCCTTTAGGCACATTCATAGACAATCTCAGAAAACCTCGCACAGCGAACCTATCTCTGTAACTCGGCGTATTGCCATTATACTGATTTATAGCAGGAGTAGGATTCCGCCACCGTCGTGGGATCTGAACCTGGGTAAGCTGTGTTACCTCGTACCCATCAACCATCCGCCTTTCCCCACGTCTCTAAACACGCACTGTGAGGACCCCTCCATGGCGTACTCGTCGGCAATACCACGACAGTTGGCGCCCACCGTGGGGCAAGAGGCGCTTCAGGCTCTTTAAAGGGCGAGTACCAAGATCTTCGCGGGAATCGGCGAAACCGTAGCCATCGGTCGCGTTCTCTTCTCCGGCAACATCCTGATTGTCCCTCCCGACGAATTCTGGATCCCGGCGAAGACGAACCCTACGCGGTGTTTGATCGTACCTATCGGAGACATCCACCTCTTCATCGGCGAAACCGACTCGGGCACTAGTTCCCTAGGAGTCGGAGGAGCATTAAGACCCGCATGGACCGCCTACGGGCAGGATACGTTCACGGAAGGATCAATGTCGGATCTCTCTTCGGAGTTTGCCGACAAAGATCGGAAAAATTCAAGGCCCACCCAAACCATCCCTGTGCAGGATATAAACATGGAAGATCACTACAAATCCGTCGGCTTCGTCCGTGCATCTGGACAGCAGAGATCCAAGTTCGTCGGCGTGGTTACCATCTTCGATCTGGCGCGCTGCATTCAGAGAGAGGGCGAAAACCCCCGCTATTATCTGGCCAGGTGGCTCCATATACGAGCCAACCTAGCCAACTACCCCGATGATAACGCTCTATATCACTTCGTGGAAGGACTGGACCGCGAAACGCTTCTCCGACATTCTTTAAGACGACAGCAGGCAACAGGGCGCCTTACCCTCGAAGAGATGATGAGCACCGTCAATAGCTACGCAGCAGCTGACGTGACAGCCCAGATGGAGCTTGCGCTCAGAGACGGAGAACCTCCGGTTCAGCAGCGGCCACCACCGCCTCCCGCCGCCATCGTCGTAGCAACACCACCACCTCCAGTCATCGTCGAGTCCGTTGCACCTCCACCGCCCGTCATCGAGGAAGTCCTGGAACCCTACGACTCTGTCATTGACGCGCTTTATGCTGATTTCAGTGCAGATTTAGAGGAGATAGACTTCAGTCCAGAAGAGCTATACTCCGTTATGCATGAGATGGAGGAGGAGTACTCGCGTGACGAGCAAGCCAACAACGCCGTCGCGTCCCGCGGGGTGTTCGTCACCATTGGGACGGCGATGGATGAAGATCAACTCGGAAGAGCTCCGCCTACGGCGCTGGAAAAGGGGAAGGGGCCACTTATTGCTGCTGACGATGATCGCACAAAGGTCATGCCTCCTCCGCCTAACCCAGTGCAGCAGCCGCAGGAACTCGGCACCGGCCCGAGCAACAACAACACCACAAACTTGCTGCCTCCAGCATCTATGTCTGCAGCAGCCCAAGTCACTCTAGCTGATAGAGTGATGTACGGCAATCTCCTCGTAGAGCCACTGACCGTTGCTCATCTCTGGAACATTACCCAGCTTGATGAGAAGCGCCAGAAGCTGCTGGAGGAGGCGCAAGTCATCGCGGAACAAGGCGCTAAGCAAGATCGAGATCTGGTCGGAATAATAGACCGCGGGGCAAGGGAAAGGGGAAGAAGGAGGAGTCCAAGGATTCAAGTGACATGGACGAAGACGACCCCAAGCACGCCACCAAGAGCGACGACAAGGGCAAGAACACCTTCGCAAAAAAGGCCCCAGTCTACCACACTTTCCTTGGCACCCCCACCGTCCGACAACAGAAGACCTCTCTGAGGATCCTGATGGCTACTCGCCCCCCAGTTCCCCAATACCTGCGATGGTCGGAGGTTCCAATAACTTGGGACAGGACAGACCACCCAGACCTTATACCCACGGAGAACCATTACGCCATGGTCATCAACCCCTTGATTGACGTCATGGAGTTCACCAAGTGTATGGTGGATAGTGGAAGCAGCATCAACATCATGTACCTGGATACACTGCAAAAGATGAACTTGACGGAGGCAAACCTAAGGAGGACCAACACCATCTTCCATGGAGTAGTTCCTGGTCGGGAGGCTCGGTCCCTTGGGTGCATTACACTTCAGGTTGCCTTTGGCGATGTTAATAATTACCGTCAAGAGCGCATGACCTTCGAGGTGGTCCCCTTCAAGAGCGTGTACCACGTCATATTCGCCCGTGACATATTCCACACATTCATGGCCAAGCCATGCTTCGTCTACAACAAACTCAAGATACCCGGACCAAACGGCATCATCACCATATCCGGAAGCTTTACCAAGGCAAGGGACTGCGAGATCAACAAAGCAGCCTTTGCAGAAGCTGTCCTCTACAGCGAAGAATTCAAAGAGATCCAGAGCAAGATCGATGACTCAGAGATGCCCGCGTCGAAGAAGCAGATCTCCGACTCCGCTCCTGCGTTCAAGGCCGCCATCGAGACCAAGCCAGTGGAACTTGTGGTAGGCTATGCCTCCAAGGTCACCGCCATTGGAACGAACCTAGATCCCAAATAGGAAAGCGCGCTCATCGAGTTCCTCCATGAGAACAGGGACATCTTTGCCTGGCAACCTGCCGACATGAAAGGTGTACCTAGGGAACTTGCCGAGCACAGCTTAAACATTGATCCAAAATTCAAACCAGTGAAACAACCTCTACGACGCTTTGGAGATGAGAAGAGACGCGCCATTGGCAAAGAGATAGCTAGGTTACTTAAGGCTAGATTTATCCGAGAAGTCCTTCACACCCAATGGGTGGCCAATCCTGTACTTGTCCCCAAAAAGGGAACCAATTAATTAAGAATGTGTGTTGATTACACCGGCTTGAACAAAGCATGTCCCAAAGATCCGTTTGTTTTGCCTCACATTGACCAAGTCATTGACTCGACGACTGGCTCGGAAATTTTGTGTTTTCTCGATGCATACTCTGGATACCACCAGATCAACATGTGGAAGTCGGACCAATTGGCCACTTCATTCACTACCCCATACAGCACGTTTTGCTCTGTCACGATGCCCTTTGGGCTGAAAAACGCAGGTGCTACCTACCAGCGGACAATGCAACGTTGCCTTCACGACCAAATTGGTCGGAACGTTCACGCCTATGTGGATGATATCGCGGTGATGTCTAAAAAGTCAAACGACTTAATCTCCGACTTAAAAGAAACCTTTGATAATCTCCGGAAATAAAACATGATGCTCAACCCTAAGAAGTGCGTCTTCGGGGTTCCAGCCGGCAAATTGTTGGGCTTCATCGTTTCCCAGCGTGGAATCGAGGTCAACCCAGAGAAAATCAAGGCCATCTTGAACATAAACCGTCCGACATGCCTAAAGGACATTCAACGACTAACAGGTTGTGTTGCAGCAGTTAGTCGGTTCGTCAGCCGACTTGGAGAGAAGCCTGCGCCTTGTACAAGTTCTTTGAAGAAGGCGGACAAATTCACGTGGACGGACGAAGCAGATGCAGCATTGAAGAAACTCAAGGAGATTCTTTCCTCAGCGCCCATCCTTGCAGCACCCGAGCCTGGAGAGCCCCTGTTAATTTACATGGCGGCAACCAACCAGGTTATCAGCATCGTCATCATGGTAGAGCGGAAGGAACCAGGCTATCAGCACGGAGTTCAATGACCAGTTTACTATGTAAGAGAGGTCTTGACCGAATCCAAGCAACGTTACCCGCACTACCAAAAGATAGCTTATGGAGTATTCCTTGCTTCTCGGAAGCTGAGGCATTACTTTCAGGAGCACCCAATCATAGTGGTGAGCAAGACCCCATTGTCCGACATCATCAACAACAGCGACACTACAGGAAGGGTCGCGAAGTGGGGCATTGAACTTGCCGCCTTTGAGATCACCTACAAGAGATGCGACGCTATCAAGTCACAAGCCTTGGCAGATTTTGTTGCAGATTGGACGGAGATGCCAGATGCTACTCCGTTGCCAGAACCAGAGTACTGGGTGATGCACTTTGAAGGATCAAAGCTGCTCAACGGCTCGGGGGCTGGTGTATTGCTATAGTCACCAACAGGGGACAAGATACACTACGTTCTACAGATCCACTTTGAGGCTACAAATAACATGGCGGAGTATGGAGCACTCATTCACGGACTACGTGTAGCCAAGGATATTGGCGTCAAGCACATAGTTTGCTGTGGAGATTCCGACTTGGTTGCCCAGTAGGTGGGTGGCACCTCGAATGCACGGAACCCTATGATGGCGGAATATCGAGACGAAGTGGACGAGATAGCCAAGAGCTTCTTGGGGTACGAAGTTAAGTATGTGCCTAGGGAACAAAACGAGGCGGCTGATCTGCTGTCTAAGCTAGGATTAGGGCGCAAGCGAATTCCGCCAGGAGTTTTCCTAGAGCACCTGCGCACACCATCCGTGAAGGGAGCATACATTGACAACCCGGATAGAGCTGACTCTTTCATCAACATGGTGACTAAGGTCCATCCGACTTGGATAAAACCGTTCATGGAATATCTCGAACACGGAATTTTGCCCGACGACGAAGTCGAAAGAGGGAAAATAGTACGACGAGCAAAGGGTTATACCATAATCAATGGGCAACTCTACAAAAGGAGCACTACTGGTGTATATCTAAAGTGTGTTTCCCAGCTAGAAGGTATGGAAATCCTACTCGAAATACATCTCGGAGATTGCGGGCACCACGCCACTCCTCGATCGTTGGTCGCGAAAGCCTTCCGGCAAGGATTCTACTGGCTTACCGCGAAGGCGGATGCCGACAAGCTGGTTGAGACATGCATGGGATGCCGATATGCCGACAACCACATGTTCTGTGAAGCTGCGAACAATACCAATAACTTGGCGTTTGCGATGCAGGGCTAGACATGGTGGGACCGTTACAAACGGCACCTTGTGGGTTTACGCATCTGCTTGTAGCAGTTGATAAATTCACCAAATGGATAGAAGCTAAACCCATTAGAAAGCTTGATGGGGCAACTGCCCTCAGGTTTGTCCGGGATCTAGTGGTGAGATTTGGTCTCCCACATAGCATTATCACCGACAACGGCAGCAATTTATCACTCGGAGAAGTGGAGGCATATTGCTGGGAGAAAGGCATCCGACTTGACCTTGCATCTGTGGCACACCCACAATCCAATGATCAGGTTGAACGAGCCAATGGATTAATTCTGCAGGGAATCAAGCCACGTCTTGAGGCACCACTACATAGAGCAGCTGGAGCATGGGTGGAATAATTTCCATCTGTGTTGTGGAGTTTACGAACTACACCCAACAGATCCACCGGCTACACCCCTTATTTCATGGTATATGGAGCAGAAGCCATCCTGCCTTCTGACATCCTTCACGATGCACCAAGAGTTGCCGCCTACGACGAGGATGACGCTGAAGAATCTAGGCGCCTGGATGTGGACCTTCTCGAGGAGGAGCGCGTTTTGGCATGCCAAAGATCCGCCATCTACCAGTAGAAGCTACGCAGCTACCATAGTCGCCGCATTTGGCATCGCTTGTTTAAAGAAGGGGATTTGGTGCTCCGACTTAAGCAGACGAAGTCACACAAATTATCCCCGCCATGGGAAGGACCGTTCATCATAAGCAAGGCGCTGCTCAATGGGTCTTACTACCTTGTGGACAACCGTGAACTAAAGGATAGACCCAACGAGGATCATAAGCGTAAGCACGTGACCCGGATGATGACTACCCAGAGCTTGATCGGCCATGGAACATAGCACAGCTACGTCCTTTTTACACTTAGCATTTTTTATCTAATTGTGTATCTCTTATATGATCAATGAAATAAAGCTCTTTGGTTCACTCATATTTCTGAGTCTTTTACCTCCTTTACTGTTCATTTTTGGATCATGTAAAACATTTATCCGCAAGCTTGGCGTTTGCACTTGTGAAAATTCCGCCTACGGGCGTTAGCTTAAGTTTTCTGGTCTACACGTTCTTTGTCGTTTTTATGTGGATTCTGGAGTAGTGAATTTTGGAACTTATTGTTGGCGATTTTGTGCTTAGGTTATTGACGGTGCCATTGGGTATCATCACCTAAGCGCATGGTTCCGACAACGAGTCTTCCGACTCACAAAAAGTCAAGCATAAGAACCAAAGTAATGGATAAGCCAGCACTTGCTTAAAAATATATACATGCTGGGAACTAAGTTCTTAAGTAGCAGGAAATTACAACCATTGTTTTCCGCCTTAAGTTACATCATCAAGTTTTTTCCGCGCATACACCAAAGACGAAACAAATATTACATAGTGTTTTTCACTCTTTGGGCGCAGGAGACTTGGAAGCAGCATCGTCCCCAGCCGGAGAATCACCCTCAGCATCGGCACTTTGGTGAGACTCAGAGGAGTCTTGGTTGACGTTGTCGATAGTGTTCATAGGCACGAAGACGTTGATATCCACTAACTCGGCAACTCTGGTGTCATAACCCGCGAGTGATGACAGGATGGCTTCGTGATCAATTTCTTTGCCGTCATCATCAACTTCAGGGATGCCAGAGGTCACCGTGTCGATGTCGGCATATGTGCCTTCACCATAGACAGCGCCATCCTTGCGCCAACCCGTGCACATGAAGCTTTCCAGCTTGTGATACGCTCGGGGGCTCGGCACAGAATCTCTGAGTACTTCGCCACGGATTCCGAGGCCTTGATGTGTATCTGGAGGGGCTTGGCGATCTCTTTGGCTTGGGTGATGGCGGTGTTCATAAAGTTGCCGGCAATAACCATGCATTCCTTGGCCAGAGGAGGCGATCTGGTTAAACCCATAGGAGCTGCAAATTGCGACAAGGATCACATGAGTTCAATAATTCCAAGTACCCAGACTGCAGAAATACAAGGCGGAGAAATCTTACTGAAGATGCTGGCATTGGCCTACCAGAGGGTGTCCGCCAAGGATTCCTTCTCTTGTTGGAGGAGCTTATATGCCTTGCCGTGGCGATGGTTTTGCTCATCATCAGCTTGCTTCTGATCTTTTAAGATCGCAAGCTCCTCCTTCAAGAGATTGATTTCCGTGGAGGTGGAATCTTGCAGGGCTTTCATGGAATCCTCGTGCATCTTCAGCATCTCTTACCTCTCCTTCTTAAGGATTATGTTCTCGATGTCCAGCTATTGGATGTGCTTGGACTGCTCGACAATATCCTTGGCCTTGGCGACATGTTCTGCAAAGTCGGAGGAAAAAAAAGTACACAGTGAGTACTCAGAGAATGAAGGCATAAAACCAAGACGGAATGCGCAAAAAAGAAAACAGACTCTTGTTTTTGATGATCTGTTCCTTCAAGATGGCAGTTTTACCCTTTTCAGCTTCAAGATCTGCGCGCATCTTATGGTACTTGTCGTTGGCCATACCCCTCCGAGCATTCTTATTCTGTGGAAAAAGGAAAAAGTTAAACCGTTGTTTAGTATACTTGGACAACCTAGTCGGAAACTTTCCACCTAGGCGCTCGGGGGCTACAGCGAGAGTTTTTAACTTAGCAATATGCTTAGCTTTTCTTTAAGCATCTAGTCGGAGCTAATTTAGTTCTCAGTTAGAAGCTTGGGGGCTATAGTATAAATTTTTAACTCGGAAAATGCTTAGCTTTTCTTTAAGCATCTAGTCGGAACTCATTCAGTTACAACTAGAATATTGGGGGCTACAGTATTGAAAATTATAAACACTGCGTTTGCTACTCTTAAAGCATCTATTCGGAATAGTTTGTTCCATCTAAATGCTTGGGGGCTACAGTGAGAGTTCTTTCTAACTTAGTCACTCTTAGAGCATATAGATGCAAAACCTATGGTTTTCCGTCTTCATCCTCGGGGGCTACAGTGGGATACTCATATGAAATGCAAAAGGTAAAGTAAAACTTACAAGTGCAATAATCTTGAGGTTTGTAGCACTCTCGGCTAGCAGCTTGCCAAAGGAGATGCTATTTCCTTGCAAGATATCTGCTTGTCAGAGAAGCTCCTCAATACCGCACGTCGGAGATGACGACACTCCTCCAGGAACCAGAGTTATGTTACTCGGCGTGAGCGCCGGGTAAACTATCTTCGGGAACTCAAAGGGCTTCTGGGGAGCGGGGGAGCCGCCTTCGGCAGAGGTACCAGCTCCCACTACCGCCTTGCCTCTACCGATGGCATCCTTAGCCGGAAGTTCAGCCATTTGTAGAGCAGTGTTCTCCTGCATTGCCTGCTCGCCGACAACAGCGAGTTTGGTAGAGGCGCCAGAATCCACTTCCATGGCGGAAGGGCCTGGTGCCTCCTGGGATTGAGAGCTTGTCGGGGCAGAGGAAGGCTTGACGGCAGGAGTAGCAGGGGCGATGACAGGGGAGGCGTCGCGATGCAGCATATCCTTGATATTTTTAGAAGCCCCCAAAGTTTTGGAGGTCTTCTTGAGGCTGGTCGTGGCTTTCTTCCTGAAACGTGCAAAATGCATAAGTACAGGAACAGAACAGACAGATAGACAATGTCGGAGAATGAGAAGCTTACACTAGGGGGGGGGGCGCTTTGGCGAAAATCCCGGTGGCTTTTCTCTTTTCCGCCTCGAAGGCGGCGGTAGTCTTTTTAGAGGCTCCACCCTCCGTCTTCTTCTTCTTGCCTCCGTCGGCAGCGTCAGAGGTGGAGCTCTTCCGCTTTTGCGCCAACGGGACATCGTCATCGGACACGACCGTGACTTCCTTCATCTTTGGATCGTAGATTTGGGCAGCCAGGTTGTCCTCATCTAGATCGCTAAGCTATTAAGTAAGAAATCACCGTGTTAGATAAAATGGTGTTGGCAAGATGGAGAAACTGGAGCATATGTCGCACACGGAAAATATATATCTACCTTTGGGCACTTGCCGTCTACGAACATGTCGTAGGTGATGGTGAATCCACGCTTCTTATCCTTCACTTTGACGATGTCCTTCAGACGGAGCTTGACAGAGTCGCTCGAGAAGTTATCCACGGAGATCCGGAGGGTATCCCTTCGATCACTGGTATACTCGTGCATGAACTTCGCGTGGTGCTGCAGAGGTTGGATTCGCCTGATGAACCAGCACATGGCTAGGTCCAAGACGGTCAAAACCGTCTCTACGAACCATTCGATACGCCTTATTGCGCGAGAAGCGTCGAGGTTGGAGGGCAGGGAGGCATGGGATCTCCATGTGGAAACTTCAACGGCGGCTCCATCCGCGAAGTCCGGGTACGTTACTTCTCGGCCCGCCAAAGGAATGTCGGGGCCATAGAAGTACGTCCGCTGCCAGTTTTTGAAGGACTCGTGGCCGACGATGTCGGGGAACCGCCGGCTAGGTCGAATCTTGAAGCTTATGGTGTCGCGGTTCCTAAGATCCTCCTTACTATGTCGGGCTTCACGTTTGACGGTGAAGAAGTACACGAACAAGTCTAACCTAGTCCTAATCCCAAGGTAACCCTCGCAAAGTGCCGCGAAGTTGCTAAGCACTAAGATGCTATTGGGGGAGAGGTTGTGGGGTTGGACCTTGTAGTGGTTCAAGACGGAGAGAAAGAAGTGGGAGATGGGCAGGTAAATGCCACGTACTAGCTGAGCCTTAAGGTACACCTTTTCTACGGCTTGGGGAGAAGGTGTCACCTCGCCGGCCGGCGCCGCCCGCCAGGCAAGCCCCTCCGTCGCGGGGACGTAGCCTTCGGCGACCATCTCCTGGATGTCGCGGTCGGTGATGTCCGAGCCTCGCCAATCGCCCTTATGCGAGTCTGGCTCTTCTTCCAGTGGCTCTAGCGGCGCCAGATTATGGTCGCCGCCGGTGGTTTTGATCATCGCCGATGCGGGGATGACCAGGCCCTCTGGGGGCACAACGACAAAGCTCGCCGGCTTCGCCGCGCCTTCGCTCGACGCCGCCATCGATGGGGAGGAGCTGCTGCTGGCCATGGAGTGTTGGAAGGATGCGACTGACACTGGTGGAAGCTAGGGTTTTCGAGGTTTCTCGCGGAGAGCTCGAGGAGGCGTGCGGCTGGAGGAAGAAGACGATGACGCGAGAGGAATGAGGTAAAAAGTGGAAAGTGTCCCACGGTTACTATTTATCATACTCTGCATCAAGATTCGTGCAGCTAATCGGACGGTTGCCGTGTAGACGACGTGTTCGTGAACGTGCACGGTAATTTCGCCACGTCTCCAACCGCTTCCGCCAACGGTTCGTATCGCCCGCGCGGGAAAATCGGATATGATTGCGTTCTCTGCATGTGTGAGTTACGAGGCATCGCTGACCTAAGCCTACGTCGTCATAGCTGACACGGGTAGATGAGCCGTCGCATCGAAGATTCCGGCATGGACGGGTTTAATCCGACTGCGGAAGAGTACGATGGAAGATTCAGCATTTCTCTGGCTTACAAATCAAAGACGGAGAAAACCTTGCAGGGTTCTTTGGGAGGACTACAAGATATTGCTTGACGATTTGCCGACATCCATCTAGACGGAGCATTCCACGTGAAGAGACAAGATGGCGCAAGATCTCGGAGTTCTCCGGGGGCTACTGTTGGGGATATGCTATATGGGTATCCTAATAGCATGTCTATTATCTGACTAACCCGGGTGGCCCATAGTCGGTAGCATGGCCTATGGCCTGCTGGGCGGCCTAGTTAGGTGGATACAGAAGGGAGGCCCATGCCGGATAAAGGAAGGCTACGGTGGAGTCACCAGTGTACCCGGAGCCTTGGAGTGCAAGATACACAAGACTAGTAATAGACGATGTAGGACTCTGTGACCTGTCCGGCTAGGACTTTTCCCTGTAACCCTAGGACCTGGCGACTATATAAGTCGGGCCTATGGGAGCCTTTAGGGCATGTTCATAGACAATCTCAGACAACCTCGCACAGCGAACCTATCTCTGTAACTCGGCGTATTGCCATTACAGTGATTTATAGCAGGAGTAGGATTCCGCCACCGTCGTGGGATCTAAACCTAGGTAAGCTGTGTTACCTCGTACCCGTCAACCGTCCGCATTACCCCACGTCTCTGAACACGCACTGTGAGGACCCCTCCATGGCGTACTCGTCGGCAATACCACGACAACAATCTCTAATGAAAACTCATGTGCGCAGCTCTTACATTGAACTATGGAACATCATCGAGCATGGACTCTTTATTGGGGATCCAAACAACTTGACAAGAAGATAAGTTGTCAATAGTCAACTCAATGCCACTGCCTTGCACATGATTCAACAAGGATTGGGTACAAAGGATTACCCACACATTGAGCACTTTAGCATTGCCAAGGAAGCTTGGGATGCTCTCACCGTGTTGTTTGTTGGAAATGAGAGCATGAGGAGGAACCGGTATGATGCACTAAGCAATGAAGCTGAAGGCTTCTACATGATGGAAGGTGAAAATCATGAAGACATGTACCGTAGGCTCAAGACCACTGCCACCGCTTTTAGAAATGTGGGTGCCTCACATGTGGATGATGCGTGGATAAAAAGGAAATATGTGAGTGCACTCATGCCCTTTGAGCCCACCGACTTGAAGAGCCTACAAGGAAGACACAACTACCATCTCATGACCTCCAATGAAGTTATTCAAGAGATGGCCTCTTTCAAAGTTGCCGCCAAGAATGCCAAAGATGCCCGTGCTCGTGCCCTTGGTATGAGCAATGTTGTCAACATTGCTTTGAAGGCCAAAGTTGTGGACCATGGGGATGAAGATGATAGTGATGAAGGCCTCTCCATGGACCACCCCGATGAAGTCAAGATTGCTCATAGTCAATATATGGCCTTCTATGCAAAGAACATTTGGAAGAACCCCGCCAAGGCCAAGATGGAAATGCAACGAAGAAGCAACCCAAATGGGAAAAGAGAAAATACCACTAGATTGAGAACTTGCTTCAATTGTGGTGACCGCTATCACTTTGTGGCGATTTGCCCCTATGAGAAGAGACAAGATCATGGGGGTAAGCTTGTGTTGAAGAAGACTCTCAAAGCACCTTACAAGAAACCCTTCATCAAGAAGAATCCCATCAACAAGAAGTCGGGAGAAATTGTCTTGATCACTCATGAAGAATACTCCTCCGAAAATGAAGATGATGAAGATGAGGAAGAGGAAACCTCTAATGGTGTGGCGGCTCTATCCACTACTTCTACTCTGACATTCTCACTCTTCGATTCTCCAAATGAGAATTCCCCCATCAAGAACGTCACTTGCCTTATGGCAAGAGGAACGGAGGTATCCTCATCATCTCACTCCATGCCCTTAGCTAATGATGAACTTGATGATGAGATGTCTCTAGATGTTAAAAGGGAATTAATTGCTTTCGATGAGTTTATGACTAACCTACAAGGGGATGCTAAGATGAATTTTGGAAACATCTTAGATCAACTTTCCCACACACAAGAGCTCCTAGATGTAAGATGTAAACTTGGGCATGAACACATGGTTGAGCTAGAGGCTTTAAACAATGCTCTCTAAGAAGAACAAGAGACTAGGATGTCACTTGAATTAAAACTTGAAGGGCTTGATGAGACTAATGAAATTATTGTTAATAAACTCATCAAAGAATGTGATCATGCTATTGCTAAATGCAAAAGGGCTAAAAAGGACAAGATTGAGTTTGGTGTGGTTCATGAAAAACTTGCCGAGGACTTTAGTCTGCTTGACAAGGCTCACAAGGCTTTGGAAAGTGAACTCTTGTCACTCACAAAGTCCCATGAAACGCTTCAAACTCAATTGGCCAATATTCCTTCACCTAGTAACTTCATTCCATCTAGTAGTACAACTATTCTTGAAGAAAATTCTAGGTTGAAGGGGAGCTAGCCAAGGCCACATTTCCACAAGGCAACAAGTCCATTGATGATATTTTGAGTAAGAAAAGGCCTAGTGGTGAAAAAGGGGGCATTGGTTTTGTTTCGAAAACCAAGAAGAAGAACAACAACAACAACAAGGCCAAGACTGTACAAGAGACCAACAAGGCCATTGTGGATAGTAAGACCACAAGTGGTAAAACTATGTCTCATGATGACTTTGCGGGAAGTGCTAACCCTCACTATGTTCTAATGCATGATTATTATGGTGATGTGTATGCACAATATGTTGGCCCATATGATGGTTATATTGCTTGGTCTATTTGGGTTCCCAGGACCCTTGTTGCTAACAAAAGAGGACCCATTGAAAAATGGGTACCTAAAAACTAGCTTGATATTTTGTAGACATATGCTTCTGGTGGGTCAAAGTGGGTGCTTGATAGTGGTTGCACGAGTCATATGACCGGAAGATCGTTTATTGTCAAGGACTTAAAGCCAAATGATGATCAAATCACCGTGACATATGCCGACAAATCAAAGTCTAAGGTAATGGGTTTCGGCAAGGCAGTGGTTGCTCACGACATTACACTCGTGAACGTCATGCTTGTTGAGACCCTTGGATACAATTTACTTTCTGTCCGTGCTCTTGGGCTTTGCCTTCTTTATTGATGTTGATATTGTGGTTCTCTTGTGGAGCAAGTCTCTCAAGGTCACTTTCGTTGGGTACATCGAGCATGACTTGTACGTGGTGGACTTTTCGGGGCAAGCCACTACAAGTGCGATGTGCTTATTCGGAAAGACCAATGTGGGTTGGTTATGGCATCGCCGACTAGCCCATGTCAATATGAGAACTTTGCAAAGTATCCACAAGGAGGGCCATATTGTTGGACTAAAAGAAAATGTTTCCTTTGCCAAAGATCGTGTTTGCAGGGCATGTGTTCTAGGGAAGATGCATGATGCTCCTCACAAGCCTAAGAACCGCATCAAGTCTACCAAGATCTTGGAGCTCCTCCATGTGGACCTCTTTGGTCCTCCATCTCATGCAAGTCTTGGTGGGAAGAAATATTGTTTGGTGATTGTTGATGACTTTTCTAGATACTCATGGGTATATTTCTTCAAGTTGAAGAGTGAGACCCAAAAGACCTTCATCGACTTCATCAACATGGCTCAACATCAATACAATCTTCCCATGTTGATTATAAGAAGTGACAACGGCACTGAGTTCAATAACTACACCTTGAATGATTTCCTTAGTGATGAGGGGATAAAACATCAATATTCCGCTAAATACACCCCAACACAAAATGGTGTGGCTGAAAGGAAGAACCGTACTCTTATTGAGATGGCTAGGACCATGTTGGCGGAGTTTAAATCTCCATACAACTTTTGGGCCGAAGCCATCTCCAACGCTTGCCATGCTTCAAACCGGCTCTACCTCCGCAAAGAAATCAAGAAGACTCCATATGAAATACTTACCGGTAACAAGCCCAACATATCTTACTTCCGGGTGTTCGGTTGTAAGTGTTTCTATCTCATAAAAGGTGTCTGTTTGTCCAAATTCGAGTCTAAAGCATTAGAGGGTATTTTTTTGGCTATGGTCTCGAATCTCACACTTATAGAATCTATGATAAGCTTTCCGAAGCCGTCATAGAATCTTGTAGTGTGACCTTTGAAGAATATGATGGTCCCCAAGGGTGGCGTGTTGATGCTTGTGATACAGATGATGAAATGCCTTAGGATGCCATAGGAAGAATGGGTGTGGGATATATCCGCCCTGTTGAGGAACCCCTTATGGCGGATCGAGAAGAACTATGCTCCACTCAAGTGGAGCCCTCATCTTCACAACCTCAACATGAACCATCCACCGAAGAGGGAAATGACTCGAGCCAAAGACAAGATGTGGACCCTCAACATGTTAATCATAGTGATGACTCTAGTCAAGAGGAGCTTGATTCATTCTCCAGAATGTCAAGTGGTGACAAGTCAATCGTTCAAGGAAGATCCGTACAAACTGCCTTGAGACAAGCTCAAATTGATGCTAGAAGAGCACTTGATCAAGAACAAGGTCAATATTTGCCTCTCAATGAAGAGAATGATTCCTATGATGATCAAGGTCAAGTAGATGGTCAAGACAAGGACTAAAATGATGAAGAGGGTCCCCCAAGAAACAACACGGAGATCCACGCTCGTCATGAAGCTAGAAAGGAAAGAATGTTGGAATTAAGAGACCACTCTCTACAAAATGTGTTTGGTGACCTAAGGAAAGGCATTTCCACAAGAGAACAATTGAAGAGGTTCAGTGAACACCAAGCACACATCTCCATGATTGAACCAAAGAAAGTGTGGGAAGCTCTTGAAGATTCGGATTGGTTGGAAGCTATGCACAAAGAGCTCAACAACTTTGAGAGAAACAAAGTATGGAAGTTAGTTGAGAAGCCAAAGTTTTTCTGCAATGTTATTGGAACGAAGTGGATATTCAAGAACAAGCAAGATGCGCATGGAATTGTAGTAAGGAACAAGGCTAGATTGGTTGCACAAGGGTTCTCTCAAATTGAAGGCATTGACTATGGAGATACTTATGCACCCGTGGCTCGCCTTGAGTCCATCTGTATCCTTCTTGCTTATGCGGCACATCATAACTTTAAGTTGCAACAAATGGATGTAGAAAGTGCATTTCTTTATGGTCCATTAAATGAATTGGTATATTTTAAGCAACCCCCAAGATTTGAGGATCCCAACTTCCCAAACCATGTCTACAAACTTGATAAGGCGCTCTATGGGCTCAAGCAAGCCCCACGCACGTGGTATGAGCACCTTAGAGAGTTGTTGTTTGATCATGGATTTGATGTTGGGAAAATCGATCCTACTCTTTTTACTAAGAAGGTCAATGGGGAGCTTTTTGTTTGCCAAATATATGTCGATGATATTATCTTTGGCTCATCTAACAAAGCTTTTAATGATGAATTCTCAAAGCTTATGACTAGTAGGTTCCGGATGTCTTTGATGGGGAGTTGAGAGTATTTCTTGGTTTTGAGATCAAGCAAGTTAGAGGAGGGAAATTCTTCAACCAAGCCAAGTATACTCAAGATATGCTCAAGAGATTCAAAATGCAATATTTAAATGGAGCACCTACTCCCATGGCTACAAAGACTCATCTAGAACAAAATCCAAATGGTAAAGATGTGGATCAAAAGGTATACCGGTCTATGATTGGTTCTTTGATTTACCTTTGTGCATCTAGACCCAATATTGTGTTGAGTGTAGGTGTGTGTGCAAGATATCAAGCGGCTCCTAAAGAGAGTCATTTAATGGAGGTCAAGAGAAACTTTCGATATTTGGTTTATACCCCATTTTATGGTCTTTGGTATCCTCGAGGGTCAACATTTGCTCTTTGTGGATACACGGATTAGGATTGGGCGGATGATAAGGATGATAGAAAATCAACATCCGGGGCTTGCCAATTCCTTGGTAGGTCCTTGGTATGTTGGTCTTCTAGAAGCAGAATTGTATATCTCTCTCCACCGCCGAAGCTGAGTATGTGGTAGCTGCTAGTGCTTGCACCCAATTGCTATGGATGAGGAAAACTTTAAAGGAATACGGTGTCCATTGTGACAAAGTGCCTCTTCTATGTGACAATGAAAGTGCCATCAAGATTGCCTACAATCCGGTGGATCACACAAGGACAAAGCATATTGAGATTCGCCATCACTTCATTAGGGATCATTTTGATCGTGGTGATATTGATCTATCATATGTGTCAACCAAAGATCAACTTGCCGATATCTTCACGAAGCCACTTGATGAAGCAAGGTTTTGCTATTTGAGGAATGAACTAAATATCGTAGATTCAAGGAGCTTGACTTGATTATCTTGCATTCTCACCTATGTTTTGACCCATATTTGGTTTAGGTGCAGGCATGGATATAGGGGGAGTGCGATCCTAATTTATTGGACTATCCCTCCCCCCCATTATGCCCAAATCAATCAAAATCATTCCTCTTAATATCATTTTTTGATATGTGAGCTTAAATGATGAGTTTTGGTAATGGACCCAAGATATATCTTCATGGTGCCAAGCCGAGTATACTCAAATATGGTGGACTAGGCCACCGCCCTCTCAAACTAGAGAGGTGTGTGCTTACTCATGTTTGTCATTTGCTTGATTTTAGTCGTTTGGAGCTTTTATGAATGTTTTTGTGAATTCCTATGGCTCTTGTTGGTTCTTCACAGTTTGATGTCTCAACCCAAGCCCTTTACCTAACTTAAACCTGTCTATATCTCATATATGTCCCCAAACACCTATCCTAAAGCCTTTGCTCGAGGAGGACCGGATTCTCCGGTGTACATACACCGGAGTCTCCGGTGTAGACCGGAGTCTCCCGTCTAGACAGTTTCTGCCACTTATAGTAAGGGGGTGGGGTGAACTGGTACATCAGTTCCTCATTCTTCACCACGTCCCCCTCCTCCTAACCCGTCACCTCGCCTTCCAAAACTCCTCCCCGGAGGTCAAGAAGCCCCCGGGATCCGCCGTGCCGCTGGCCAACATTCTCCTCTCCTCCATTGGGTCATTCCCACCAGAGGAATTGATCCCATGGACAGATCTGGTACCTCTCCTCTTCTTTTTCCCTAGGGTTCATATCTAGATGTGTTTTTGAGGATTGGTGTTGATTTGTCCATTGGAATCACTTGTTTGCGTGCACTCTAGTACTTTAGCCTTGTTGCATTGCTCGATCTACTAGATTCACCCCCACCAGCATCTACCCATATCATGCCCGAGCCTCCCGATCGAAGATTCCGGACTTAGGTTTGGAGACTCCGGTCCAGGCCGGAGACTCCGGTCTGAGCCGGAGACTCCGGTATGAGGTGCGGAGACTCTGGTGTTGGATGAATCAAAACAGACCAGTAATGCATCAAACCTCTTGTACTACATTTTTGGGACATATATACTCATCTCCATGCTATCTCCCTCACTGTTGTTCACGGGTGATGGTTCTAGTCGTCCTCGTCGTACTAAGGCCAAGTCCCAAAGGGGCAATCCTCGCTATGATGAAGCTCAGGGTCAGTTTATCGTGCCTCCTTCCAACCGTATACAGCAGGCACGTGATGCAGCCTATTTGAAGAGCGACCAAGAGAGGGCTGAACGAGAGGACCGTGCCAAGAAGGCCAAATATGACAACCTTCACTCCTTGGCCAAAATGTCAAAAGAGGAGTACCGTGAACTGAGAAAGACTGATTTTTATGCGCTGCCTCGTACCAGTGAGGACCCTCGTTTCTGGAGGAAGGAACAGGTTGTGTTCATGAGTGATGTGTATGGTGTGCTCACCAAATCACCTGTCTGCCCTCAGAAGTTCATGAGTGTTGAGCAGATGTGTCTCAGCCCCTACTTCAATGATGCTTTGTGGATCTGTGAGATCTGGGACTGTATAACTTAATGGAGCTGTGCGAAGACTACAATGTCTACCTAGTACAGCAGTTCTATGCCACCGTTGTGTTTAGGTCTGATCAAGACAGGACCATGATTTGGATGTCTGGCACCACTCGCTGCATAGCTACTTTCCATGACTTCTCCAACGTCATCTTTGAGACCTTTCATGGCGTATCCACTCCCATTGGACTGCGTATGCACTCTGCAGCTCTGGGTGAGAACAAGATGAAGCTGGCACCTTTGTATGGCAGCGAGGGTGTTGTAGGGGGGTCCAAGAGACTCAAGACTCTCTACAACCTAATGTTAAGTATATTTCGTCATACCATCGCACCAAGTGCTGGGAATGATGATGCTATTAGGGGTGGGCTTGTAACCCTTGTGTACCACACCCACCGGATCTACAATGCTGTACCAAAGGCATATGCTAAACCTATTGATGTGATGGATTTTATCTTTGAGGAGATGTTCCATGCTATTATTTACAAGAAGTATACTCCATATGCACCTTTGGTTATGAGGCCCATCAACTCCAAGGAGCATGATTCTCCACTTGGCATTGGACCGCATCTCACTGAGCACACCTTGGTCTCACTGCAGCAGAAGGGGCGTATGAGGCCTGCTCCGAGGCGTCGCTATGGGGATGATGATGAGGAGGAGGAGATTGAGAATGAGAGGTCTCCCTCTCCACCTAGAGTTTGGAGGAAGAATGCCTCCAATGCACCTATGCCTACCATGACTCGAGACTATTTTCATGAGCGGGTTAAGAAGGCCACCTTTTGGGAGAGGACCCTTTGTTGCATGAACGTAGACATTCGTAAGCAGCAGCATGCATCCTACCAAAGCAACCGTCGCATTGAGAAGCTCATCAAAGAGATCAAGGAACAAGGTGAAGGGGATAATGAGGAAGGTGAGGATGAATACAATGATGAGCATGGTGCTCAGCAGTCCATAGAGTCTGACCACACACTCTCGTTTGGGGCATGGAATGCCCAACAGGATAGCCTGGTGGATTGGAAGACCTTTGCTGATGTCACCTCCGGTTTCGGGTACCAGGGTACCTCCTCTTCTCGCCCTCACGGCAAAGGGCATGCAGTCCCTGAAGATGACGATGATGACTATGATGAGGGTGGTGATGACCAGGATGAGGAGGAGGACGAGGATGACGAGAACTACTGATTTGCTGGGTCGCTAGCCTAGGTATTTTTCCTTTTTCGGCGTTTCGATGCCAAAGGGGGGAATACATTCTCATCGATTTGCACGGGTTGGGCTTTGGATATGCTACTATCTGCTTTTCATTTGCCATATTCGAACTTTGAAATTCATATGCGTTATTTGTCGTTTATGTGTGTGACTATGTGCTTGTGTGCACTATCTACTATAACTCATGTGAGATTTATGTGTGCTATCGTTGATACTATCTACCTTGCATGATTTACTTAATTATCTTATTGCACATAGTCAGGGGGAGCCCCATATATTTATTCCATGCAAAATCACTTATTGTCATCGAACACCAAAAAGGGGGAGATTGAAAGGGCATTTATTGTCATAATCACTGTGTTTGTTAACAACAAGTAGATCATTTTACAGTTTGTCACTGTCCACAGGTTGGTATTATTATAATTTAAAAGTACCCTCACACTTGGGAAAGGTTCCTACTTATGTGACACAGTTATGTAAATTCCAGACCGGAGTCTCCGGTCTGCCTAGACCGGAGTCTCATCTGTGGTCCAGATTTTCCGGATGTGTCTCCGGTGGTGACTTCAGAATCATGGCAGGGACATACTGTATGGGGGTCCGGAGCAAGGTCCGGAGGCTACCCCGGAGTCTTCGGTCTGGTCTCAGTCTGGAGTCTCCGGTGTTGGAGGACCGGAGTCTCCGGTCAAGTTGGGTCATGGCTGGCCGAGGACATTCTGATGGGTGGTCCGGAGGCTAGTCAGGAGATAGGCCGGAATCTCTAGTGTAGACCGGAGTATCCTGTGTGCAGACCAGAGTCTTCGGTCTGACTTTTCTCCAACGGTCAGAAAACGGTTCATGGAGGAGGCTGCCTATATAAAGGGACCCTTATCGTCTTCCTCCAGGGGCTCGATCTTCTCAAGAACACCAACTCCATTAGAGCCACCAAATCTACAAGATCTCTCCATCCAACCATCCAAAGTCATTGACCTTTGGAGAATCGAAGGGGGGAGCCTTGATCTACAGCTTCACCAAGAGAGATCTTCATTTCTCCCTCATTCACTTGAGGGACCCTGTAACTACCTCAGTGAATTACGCTCCTAGATACAAGCCTGGATGAGCGGAAATGGTTGAAATAGTACGGTGGGTCCCCAAAAGCCACTCACGGGTAGACCTTTCAGCCGTCCCAACCATTTCCAGTCACCGGGACAAGTACGGGCGGCGTAATCGGCAGGCGAAGGGATCAACTACATACACAAATGAGTATGTATGCAAGCCACCATACAATAGTACATCAGAGCCATTCCATCTGAAAAGAAAGGAAATATAGCAACGCCATACGGCAAGATTCAAATGACCTAGATAGATATAATAGTTTAGGATATTTCCTCATACATCACACATCAGAGTATCAGGCGGAAGCGGCAAACAAGATCCGAGTACGGATAAGAAGAAAATCGGCATAAGATGCCCAGAAATAAGCACATCCCGCCCACAGATCTCACGGATCCCCGTTCCCGGAATCTCTACACCAAACGATCGTTGCCCACATCATCAGCCACCTCCACCCAGTATCCGTCTTGCGAGTGTACATGTTCATCTGAACCAATAATTTATCGTGTGAGACCCTAAGGGTACTCAGCAAGTCTTTATGCCTCTAAAGGGGACACAACCTGGGGTGACGCAATTGCAGCGAAAGATAAACCCTAACAGTTCTATAGATAAACGCTAACCATCCGCCTAACCAAAGATAGACGGATGTCCGTGAATTAATGACAACAGTTATAACAGTAATATCATCAGATCCATCCTCCTCCTCGCTTACCAACGAGGAAGCGGACGAACAACCCCCATCCGTTGGCAGTTTTATTAACTATTCCATGAGTGTTGCACTATTTACTAGTCAATTTCTTAGTCAAATTAAAAGCGGTACTTTAGTTATGCTCGTCTATGATCGAGAAATTGTGCTCCAAGTCGTCCATAACCGCGGACACGGCTTTCAGAAAGTTTTACCCTGCAGGGGTGCACAAATAGAAACACACACTCGATCAACCTCGGAAAAACCAAATCAAAACCCAACGAGGCCTTCACGACAAAGCAATCATAGGATTCAGAAATATTTCAGGGGGCCACCCCATTGAGTAGAACCGCAACGAAGTTAGCTGACTCCGAGACGGACTCAAGGTTTGCGACAATGGTTGTAAACGACCGGGAACCCGAAAGTGTGACTGGGCTTGTCGATACCGCGAAAACATTCCGCTTACCTAAAGCGACAGTGTGCTCTCGCACAATCGTAATAAAGCAATAAAGCATGGCATAAGTACAGAATAGTAAATAAAACCTCAAACTAGTTTGTGGCCCCAAGAAATAAGATCAATCAAGCTCGCTCGGGGGTCCCATAATCCTCCGGATGTGGATAGCGCGAATAATCAAGGAACATGAATCAAGTACTCGGGGTCCTACGGGACACAAGTGAGCAGGAAAAACCAAATAGCAGATATTGCTCACTGGTGCCACTTTCATTAGTTATCCCATTACTACTCAGGTTAAGTTGTTTAGGTACCTCGTTATCCATCATACTCTCACATACCCTACACATGCTGTTCTACGACTCGCATGGCTCAAACAACTCCTGTAGTAATGGCTCATGGGATGGAGGAACAAGCTTGGTGGGGTTTAAAAGTAAAGGCTATGCAATACTTGGGATTCAGTTTAATGCAATCGCGACTCAATGATGCAAGAATAAGATAGAGGCAATAGGTACTGTATGTATGCAAGCATGTGGTAGTGCTTGCCTGGCAGCTCAGTTGAAGCAAGGTATGGATCTGGGTAGTGCTCCTGGTGCTCTTGATATATCCCCTGCTCAGTGTCTATTCGAAGAAGAACCAAACAAACAAGGGCCAACATAAATAAAGTGCACAAGCATATGAATAAAATGCGACAAGCAAACAATCATGCCATGATGAATGATGCACAATTTGCATGGCATTAAAGTAGCATGGCATGGGTGAGGTGTGGAATACAAGAAATGAACATTTTGTTGAGTTTTGGCCACAATTTATTGTCATATTAGTTGCTGTATACTATATGTTTATATGATGCATGCTGCAATTTAAGTCATGGATATCATAAACAGAAAGGTCTCGTCGAGCTGATCATTTTAGACATATCATTTGTCAAATTTGGAGTTATAGAACTAAAGTTATTAATTATTTAAGTCAAGGGGCATTTTATGTAATTTTACTCAACTTGGAATTTTAAATGTGCAAAAGGTAATTTGAATAGCATATTTGAAATCCTCACATTTTTCTGATTCAAAAACATATATTATATGTTAAATTTGGATTTATAATTCTAAAGTTATTTGAAAACAGATTTAATTTTGAATTTGAATTAATTTGAAATAGATTTGAATATAAACAGACAAACCAATAAACCTTTTGTTACTCACCCTTTTCTACCCACAGACAATGACAGGTGGGGACATGCTGACTCAGCGCCACACGCGCGCACAGGAAAAGGGAGGGACTGCGGGTTGATTAAAACGTTTGTCGGGAGCCTTTTTGCAAAAAGGTAGAGGCACAGACAGGTGGGGCAGCGAGGAGTGCGGGTTCAGAAAAAAAAGGTTTGAGGGGGGTTTGGGGAAAAGGCCACCTGGACCCTGTTCCTCTTCTCTGAACTCTCGCCGTCAGCGCTGCCGACATGAGACAGCTGCGGGTCTCGAACCCGTGACCTCGGGCGCGCTAGCGGCGGCGGCTACCGCTGCGGTGTGTGTGGCTTGGTGACAGGAGGGAGGGCGCGGCTAGTTAAGGTCTCTGCGAGGCGCAAGCGGGCAGACGGTGCGCGCTCGCCGGTGCACGCAGTGTGCTCGACGGAACGCACGTCGCCGACAGGAAACGACGAAGGCCAGGGGCATGTCTATGGGGTTCGGGGACTCACCGCGGGGCCGTTGGCGTGGTTGGAGCGGGTAGTGGCGCAGGCGATCATCGGCGTGGCGCGCGGACAGAGGCTAGGGTTTCTCGTCGGCTCGGCGCTGGTCCTGGGCTCCTGGGGCTTCTCCTTCACGACGGCGGGTCTTGGGCGTCAGAGGTTCATGGAGCTTCCTCGACAACCCTGCTCGCCACGCCACCGGCTGGTAGTGGATGGGGAGGAGGAAGCCGACGGTGGCCGTCGTAGGGGGGTAGACGGTGGCGAGGGAGAGAGAGGGAAGAGGGCAGGCGAGGCAGGGCCTCTGGGGAGATCTGGGAGAGGCCAGAGGGTTGGGAGGGAGTAGATAAGGATGGGGAGGTGAGGATGGCGTGGGGGAGGGGAAGGTGGCGTCAGCCACCTTTTTCACCTGATCCCTCACGTGCACGGCATGGGTCACGGCATGCACGGGCTGAGGGCAGGGGGAGGGGGTGCTGGGGCTGCCAAGTGGGCCAAGGAGGAGGGAGCTCGTGGTGGGGCACGCCGGCAGAGAGAGAAGAGAGAGAAGAGAGAAGAGGGGAGGCACTTGGGTGGGAGCTAGGGTTAGAGGGGCTCGGGTAGGGAGCTACGGTTAGGGTTTTGCTTGGAGATGGTAGCTAGGTGGCATGGTGGGGCCAGCTAGGTGAGAGGAAGGGAGAGGCCGAGGGAGAGAGAGAGGGAGGCTTAGGGTTTAGATAGGAGGGGGTATGGTGATTAGAGGGGGGTAGGGTTTAGGGAGAAGATTATGAGAGAGGGGTTAGAGAGAGGGGGTAGGTGGGTTTGGTGTGATGGTGGATTGGAATTAGGTTTAGATAGGTTTGATTATTTTGTTGACCAAAACAATTTATTTCACCTCTTTAGGTAAAGCCCAAACAACACCAAAACAAAGATAGAGGTAAAGAGTGTAGATGGTGCACATATTGCATGTGCCATGCAATGCATCCATAATGCATGTAGGCAAGCAATGGAGCATGCATGGGTGGAGGTGAAAAGAGAGGGAGGTGATGAAAAAGAGGTATAGAGGGAGATGATCCACTCCAAGACTCAAATAGAACCAAAAGATGACCAAGGTTGGTGATGGTTGCATGGGACATGCATTACATTTAATGCACTCCCTAAGAGATTGGTGCAAGCTTGCATGGGCCATGCATAAGCATTAAATGCCATGTTTCAATCTTGTGAAAACAAAACAATTATTCAGGGCATTCATACATATGCATTCCAGAAATATGGAACAAGCCAAGCAAAAGGATTTAGAATTAGATCCATCCATCCCACATGAGCTAGAAATAAAATCCAAAGAAAAAATTACAAGCTCATAGGTTATGGTATGGTGGAAGTGTAAGGTGGTGACAAAGAAAAAGGTGGTGGAATGGAATAAAAGATATGCCCCCAACTCAACTTGGGCATTTAACAATATATCAAGAACCAAATACAATATCAAGAGGCAAAAACAACTAATAATGCATATGAGATAAGAACCAAAACACAAGGGTTTTTATGATGCTCAAATTGCAAGGTGGCATGATGACATGAGCATGTTATGATGATGATGCATCAATTATATGTAGGAAGTGGCCATTGTATTACTAGATCCAGTAGCATTACAAATGTTAGACAATCGGGATGCTACAGCCCCCAAGCTCTAGTGTTTCTTTGGAAACCCTAACATTTATTTGGTTCTTACAAGCTTGTCTTTGATTTGTCTTGGCAGCTTGCTTGTATTTGGGAGCCTCCAATTAAGTTGTGGATGTGTGCGCCGAACTTGTTGTAAAGGTGTCGGCTTCCTCCTCGAAGGTTGCCAATATAGTGGAAGGTGGATTGAACCCGTTGGGGTGAGATTCATCGAAGAACAAGGGAGGCCTCTCGTGGCGTTGGTGGTTTGAAACCACCCCCTCTCCAAACATAGACGTACTTCCCCTCACAAGGAAGGAACTACGGGAAACAAATCCTTGTGTCTCTGCGTCCACCACTTTGGTTACTTCTATCCTTTACCACACTTTACTTACTTATTCTTGCTTAGTGTTGTGTTAGCTAGTGCTTATTTGTCATATATGTAAATTCACTTTAGTTGCATTATCTAGAGAATTTACCTTATTGTCAAACCCTAATTTGAAAAAGAAGAAAATTTGAAGTAGCACCTATTCACCCCCCTCTAGGTGCCCATACGATCCTTTCACGTGGCTAGACTATGAAGAGGACTACCAGGAGGACGGACCGCATGAAGGTTATGACAACTAGGATCATCTCCCATCGTCAGCATTGCCTGTGACCAGGAATATGGATCTTGCCCATGCTAGCGTTATTATTACGTTATTCCGCTTCTATAATTGTATTAAGACTGGATCATGTGATCATTTATTTGTGTAAGACCTTATGTATGTTTTGTAATGGATGATGTACTGTGATATCCAATTTTTTATGTCTCGCAAAAATGGTAATCCTGGGATTGCGATGTTCTGGTTAACATGTGAAGGCATGTTATTCCCTATTCCAGGAAGGAGCTGCGAACACTGCAGGAAAGGAACTCCACGAAAGTTCTGGTTAACATGTGAAGGCTGAAAAACATAGCTTTTCAGAATAAAAGCAACCTTTGAAGAAATGTTTATGAAAACCTGCATAACCTACGACCTTTGGTCTGCGATTATAGCTAGTTCCTTAAACACTCATTTTTAGTGAACTTACTGAGTACGCTCGTACTCAACGTATCTTCTTAACACTTGCTATATTTCGAAGACATTAAAGATGGAGAAGAGGAAAAATTATATTCAAGTGAAGACCAAGCCGAATTCCTCTATGAGGAACCCGAAGTTTCTGGAAGTGTCGAAGGGGACAACTACGAAAGAATCTATGGAGTGGAGATTGAAGTATCTGAAGCATAGATGTGTCAAATATAGTTGATCGAGTCTAGTAGCATAGATCTTTATCCTCTATATGTTAATCTCGTAAAAAAACTTAAAGTTTAGTTTGCTTCTTTATCTTGTTCTCAGAGTTATTATAGTGTATCACTGAGTTATCGGGATACCTCTATGGACCTAAGAGGATCTCGAAGTCTTCGTGTAATTGCTTGTTGTAATAATGATAATGTATGTTTGCGGACCTGCTTTGTTTCTGTTGTACAACTATGAGGATGTAATATTTGCGGAATGGTGTTCCGTGAGTGTTATGTCCATGACTCTAGTATATGCAGTGGTATGCTGGGTCACCACAGATAAATGCTGAAACTAGTACCTCTGTGTTGGCCTTGCCTTGGCATTAATCCTCGTCTCTGCTGCGTAGAATACGGACGCTCCCATTCATCTGAAATGGATGTGATTCGTTTTCCCAAAGTAGTTCTTCCAAGGCCTGATTAATAGTGTAGTCCAAGCAAACCCACTTAAAATCTTGACTAAACTATGACCGACCATCATATTAGCAAATAAACATATTCCTAAATTAATTGCACGAAAACAATAAGAGATTAGCTCAAGGAGTACTAAGAAAGGTGCTAACGCAAGTGGGACTCCCGCAGGTAATAAGAAGCTAAAAAAATGAAGCCCATGTCTTTGAAATCCAACGATCATAATGCCTATAAAAATTCAAAATGAAAGATCCAAAGTAATGAGAAAATTACTTGTTCAGTGTGAAGCTAAAGGGTATCATACCCTAGGGATTACTAAATAAAGAAAAAGTAAAAGTGACCAAGATACAAGGGAAAAACTTTTGTTTCATATTTTCGGAAAGACCACATATTTGTCGTTTACCAGGTTTAGCACGAAATCATAAACTTGCTCTACCAAGGATTGCAATGCATTTGGCACTGACTTTCCACCTCCCTTTTTGTAACAACAAAAAACCCAACGAGGACCAAAATGAGAGTCAATAGCATAGACAAGGATAGATTTGTGAGTGAAAGAAAAAAAGTTGCCTATATGAAGAGGAATGTAGGGGTGAAGCGCAAATTGGTCGAGTGGGGTGCTCGTCGTATCAACAGCTGCGTTACTAGATACAGTAAGAAGTTGTCGTATGGACGCCCCTCCCCCCCAACCGATTATGCCTGACCCCGTTGCTATCAATATTTTTGTAGATAGTTCTCCACATCTCATTAGTAGAAAAAAGGCTATCCGTTCGTGCCTCCGAACAGCATTAGTCCCGGTTCCGCCACGAACCGGGACTAATGCTGGCACGCGTCCCGGTTCGAGCGGGCACGGGGCCCGGAGGCATGCATACCGGTTGGTAGGGGGCATACGTCCCGGTTTGTAACACAAACCGGGAATAAAGGTTGGGCACACACCTTTAGTCCCGGTTTGTGTTACAAACCGGGACGTATGCTCCCGCCCTCTATAAATTCAACGCCCCAGCCCTCTGCCTCCACTGTGTTTTTTCTTGGTGGAAGGTGTGAGGGGTGTGCTAGTTTTTTCCCCTATGCATGCATTCAAGGTGTTTGATGAAATGTTTGAGTGAATGATCCCGTTCAATTTCTCATAGAACAAAAATATAGAAGGTGTCCGAGACGCACTTGAGCTTTCTCCTATTTATTTTCCTCGATCGAGGTTAGCAATGTTATCTTTTCTCTGTCATTGATACAATGCATGTGTCGATGTGAATTGGTCATTTCACTATTTATGATGTCCTGTTTTTGATAAACTTACTTATATGATGCAGATGAACGATCAAGAATGTATGTACGGTGACCGGCGTGTACCCGGGTATATGAAAGGCGTGGATAAATTTATCTATGTGGCTATGGCAAACAAAGAGAATGGTTTTATACGTTGTCCATGTGTTCAATGTCAGAACAACAAGGAGTACTCTTCCTCGAAAATCATTCGCGGCCACCTGATTAAGAAAGGTTTCATGCCCAACTATAATTGCTGGACCAAGCATGGGGAAAGAGGGGTTATGATGGAAGATGGTGAAGAAGAAGATGATGATAACAACTATCATCATATGTTTCCTGAATACAGTGATACTGCAATGGAAGACAATGGAGAGGAAGGAGGTGAAGAACGGGCATCAGATGAACCGGATGATGAACTTGGTAGGGTCATTTATGATGCAAAGCGAGACTGTGAAATAGAAAATGAGAAGTTGAAGTTAGAGGGCATGTTAGAAGATCACAAGAAATTGTTGTACCCAAATTGTGAAGATGGCAGCACAAAGCTCGGTACCACACTGGAATTGTTGCGATGGAAGGCAGAGTGTGGTCTAACTGACTCCTCATTTGAAAAGATGCTGAAAATAATGAAGCCAAAGTTTCCAAAACATAACGAACTTTCCGAGAGTACCTACGAAGCAAAGAAGACTTTGTGTCCTCTAGGATTAGATGTGGAAAAGATACATGCATGCATTAATGACTGCATCCTCTACCGCAGTAAGGAGTATGAGAATTTAGATAAATGCCCAGTATGCAATGCATTGCGGTATAAGATCAGACGAGATGACCCTGGTGATGTTGAGGGAGAGCCCCTCCGGAAGAGGGTTCTTGCTAAGGTTATGTGGTATGCTCCTATAATACCAAGGTTGAAACGCATGTTCAGAAACAAAGAGCATGCCAGGTTGTTGCGATGGCACAAAGAAGACCGTAAGAAAGACGGGAAGTTGAGACACCCTGCTGATGGGTCACAGTGGAGAAAAATCGAGAGAGACATTCCAGACTTTGCAGGTGACGCAAGGAACTTATGGTTTGGTCTAAGTACGGATGGCATGAATCCTTTTGGGGAGCAGAGTTGTAGTCACAGCACCTGGCCCGTGACACTATGTATCTACAACCTGCCTCCTTGGTTGTGCATTGTAAGGTTCCCAACCTTTAATAAGGTAGAGATCCCTGTGTTTACAATGCTAGTCCCTGGATAAATAGCTAGCATCCAAAGTTAAGATGTAATATCAAGAAACAAAGGTCATAATACAACTTTATAACCAGGAATAAAATAAATTATTACATCTTACATAGCTCATTTGGCCATCTCATTACAATGCAGTAGAATATAACAATAGCATGGGGTTCTTCATCTTCAAGGTGCCACAGTAAATCATGTTGGTTGTAGACTTGTAATCCTAATCAACACACTTCACTAACATCAAACAAAACTGCAACATAATAAGTTGCAGCCACAAGGGTCAATACATTTGAATTGTATTGGCAAGTTTCACTACTATGTAGAATTAAGTGGATCCTATCATTTACATGCATATTTGGCTAAGTAGGGTTTAGGCTCTTTTGCAGAAAGCAATATAATTTTATCCTATCTTTTCAAAATAGTTTTGATCTTTCTCAAATCTTTCTGAACTCCATGGAAAACTCCAAGAGCTTCTAATCTCTTGTTGTCACCATCAAGTTTTAACTTTTAGAATTTGGAATGTCGAGATCTTCCATAGCTTCAGGCCTTAGTTGCTCAGAATTGTCCATAACCGGGGACACAGATAAGTACTTAGAATTTGATCTTCTGCAGAAGTTGTACACTTTACCCACATGACACAATCTCGTCTTGATGCCACCTGTGGCCGCTGGATAAGTACTCACCAAGATGGAGTACGTGCAGATCGAGAATGTGACAAAGTCTTTCCATAGAAGTCCTCTCAATACACAATGCTAGCTTGTCTACCAGGCACCAATGTAGGCATAAATTTCCCTTAAACAATTCTAGTTAACCTGAAGATGCCAATGCACGAGTCTTCCACTATGTAGTTGACTAAGCCAGATCCCATTTAGCATGTGGTTGTACATGGAATCCACTGTACGAGAAACATGTTCAATCTCTAAGTCCCTGGGTGGTTTTCTTCTAGTGCACACACAAAAAGATAGCCATATATACATGGTTCCCTTTGTTGCCACCTTGTCCAAAACTTGAGTATCCTTGTCCACCCAGGTGGTTCATTGAGTACTTGTTTTATTATATAAAACATATATCTTTCCAACACTTAATATAATCATATCATGTATCCCATCCTAAATATATAGTAGGGCTAAGCTTACTACAACTACAATGTTTTCACTAATGAAGATATAAGGGTATCCCATTAGGATTTAGCATAGCATAAAATATAGTAGTCCTTTCCATGCATGTTACAAAAATCCACTAAGTGTAATGAAAATAGTAGGACATGGATGATAGTGTCACTTGCCTTTTTAGTAGAGAATGTTGGTTCACTTCTTGATCTTGCAAATATCACACTCTTCTAACTTCACTAAAATTCAATCAAACAAACACAATTTCAACTAGCATTCAAACCATTTCTCACACATAAAATAAAAAAAACAAGGTCATGCATGCAAGCATGCAAAAGATAGTTTTATTTTCAAAAGTGGTTTCCACTAGGCTCTAAATATTATGAAGTTCAAAGTGGTCATTTACTAAAGTGGTAAAACCATTTGCAAAAGGTTTCATCTCATAAACCAAATATTATGATAGGGTGATATTTTATGTAGTTGAAAATATCTTTTAACAAAGTAATGATTTTATATGGTTCATCAAATAAGTTGTTAATTCACAAAACTTGGTGTTTAGGGTCAGAAGGTTTGAATCAAATCATTTCCCAAAGTTTTCACTCAAAAATCATTTCTAAATCATAATCAATATTTTTATTTGACTAGAAATGAGCTAATTCAAATATTTATTCTTTATCTTCACAAAATACATTTTTAAATCCATAAGTTGGTTCCTATGGTTAGTAGGTTAAAAAAAACCATTTTGCAAGGATTTCACCTTAAAATTATATCTAGAACAATTTTTATATTCAAAATAAGCTTACACACGTTTCTGCAAATTCAACCAATTTTCCAGAAGCAAAACATTAAACAAAAAGCATGGTTGCAAAGTACTTGTTCTTTTGATTCTATTGATATAAAATTTGCAAAATTTGGACGTGTAGAACTAAAGTTATGAATTTTACAAGTTTGCATATCTAATAGATTCTATTTTCTGTTTTTAAATCGAAACCAGTGCCACGTGGCTTGTTCTTACTGGCTGATACTGTTTCGTGTGGATTGTGCTCTGTGAACCGTTGGATTTCACTTAAATCGAACGGCTCAGATGGACGCGTACCCTTTCGCTTATGATCTAATCTGATCCTTTGGATCTAGATCCGACGGACCACAACGCATTGACCAAAAGCGAGCGGCGCTGGCGGCGGCAACTGGAGGCGCGGGCTCTGCTCGCAGTGGTTCTGGCAAAACAGGAAGGAAAGGAGGGAGAGGAGATGCTCACCGAGATCGCAGAGACGCTCTGATGCTCAAGGTACTCGTCGTTGGGTAGGGGGCGCACGGGGAAGATGGGAATCCCTCACCGGAGTTGTTGCGGGCGGCGGTGCTCTTGGGTTGTCGTCGCTGGCGACGTTTAGGACCACGCTAAGACAAAGTAGAGGCACGGTTAGGTGCACACGAGGGTCGCGAGTATGGGAGCATCATCGGGAGAGAGAGGGTAGGACGGGGATTACGGGGAGACTTCGCCGAAGTATACACGGTCGTCGGTGGCGCTCTGATTTTGACGAAGCCGAGCTTCTAGAGCGGTCGTGGTCAAGCAGTTGACACTAGGAGGTGCGCCAGGTGATGGGGAACAAGCTCGTGTGCAGAGAGAGGCGAGGCGCGGTGAGGTATGACCGGAATTGGAGATGGAGCTCGCCGGAGACAGTGGCGGTGTGATTCAAAATTAGAACAGACCTGGGGCAGAGAGGTGCTAGCAAGTGAGGGAAAGGAGAGATGAGTCGTGGGCGATTAAATGGGCGTGGTCACGCCGAAAAATTACAGCGGCGTTGATGTGAATTTAATCGGGGCTTGAATGACAGAGAACGGCAGGAAGAAAAGGGGAAGCAGTCGCGGCGGGTGAGAACGATGAACAGGCAAGTGGGTCCCGTTCGTCAGCGAGAGAGAGAGTGGGCGTGGTGTCCACTGCTCAGTGACTCTGTTGGTTCTTTTCTGAGTGAAAACGGTTCACCAGAGGGGGATTTTAGTTGGGCTGCGTGTGGGCTTGCCGGGCCTGTTGGGTTGGGTCTGTTTCATTCATTTTTTTATACCAAATGTTTTTCCTTTTTCTGTTTGAATATTCTGATTTGTTTTTCATTCGAACAATTCAAACACCAATTCAAATCAAACCACCACCAAACTTTAGGTATAGATTAATTATGTTTATCAACATAATCCAAAGTCCAAAGTAAATTAATTTTTATTCATTTAGGATCTATTATTAATTAAAATAAAAAGACCTTAGTCTTTATTTCAAATAGGGTTTAATTTATTTTTAAAACTCTATTTGAAATCTAAACCAAACCAAAACATTTTCAGTAGGTTTCATTTGAAAAACAAAAACACTTGGAAATATTATTTAAAATAAATTAACAAGTTTTAGTGTTTATTTAAAATGGAAAAGCCTTTACTTTAATAAAATTGGATATTAATAAATCCTCATTATTTCATTTAAATAAACCTTTACTCTTTTTATCAAATAGAAATATTTTATTTCAAAAGCTTGGCCAAGATTTAATTTGGCTCTATAAAATAATCCTTATTTATATTTCTACTTTTTCTTTTGAAAACCATATCTTTTTATTAAAGGATCCAAAAATAGTGATTCCAAGTATTATAATTTTATTTATTAATTGTTTATCTTTTTAAATCCCTTTAGGATTTTATTTGATCAAAATAGGTTTTGATGTTTCCAATTGGAATCAAAAAGTTTCTTCTCACCCTAAATTTCAACAAAATTTTATTTTGTTTATTTATTTTTCACATTTCAAAATTTGGAAAATTTTGGGATGTGACATGCATGAAGTGTAAGTTCATTATGATGACAGTGCTCATCCAAGGCCCGAAGCAACCGGGCAACGACATTGATGTGTACCTTAGGCCATTAGTTGAAGAACTCTTACAGTTGTGGGGCAAACCAGGTGTACGTGCATGGAATGAGAACAAACAGGAGCCATTTGATCTACGAGGGTTGCTATTCGTAACCATCAATGATTGGCCTGCTCTTAGTAACCTTTCAGGACAGACAAACAAGGGATATAAGGCATGCACACACTGTTTAGATAAGACTGAAGGTACATATTTGCATAATCGACGGTTTCTTCCGACCAATCATCCCATAAAAAAGAAAGGCAAGCATTTCAAAGGTGAGGCAGATCACTGGAAGAATCCTGAACTCCCTGCTGGTGATGATGTATTTGGTATGGTCAAGGACATAGAAGTAATCTTTGGAAAGGGTCCCGGTCAATCGCCCGAACGACATCGCTACAGGACATGCACCCATGTGGAAGAAGAAATCTATATTTTGGGAGCTGACATATTGGAAAGTCCTGCGTGTCCGCTCTTCAATCGACGTGATGCACGTGACGAAGAATCTTTGCGTGAACCTGCTAGGATTCCTAGGCGTGTATGGGAAGACAAAAGATACACCAGAAGCACGGGAGGACCAACAAATTATGAAAGACCCAAAGAACATGCATACATAGAACAAGACGGATAAAGGGCGTCACTTAAGTCGTGCCAGCTATGCCCTTACCAAAGCAGAGAAGGAAATCTTTTTTGAAGTCCTCTACAGTATCAAGGTGCCATCTGGCTTCTCATCTAATATAAAGGGGATAATAAATATGGCAGAGAAAAGTTCCAAAACCTGAAGTCTCATGACTGTCACGTGATTATGATGCAATTGCTTCTGATTGCATTGAGGGGGTGTCAACACCCGGATTTTTAATCCCAGATGCTTGTTATGCCATACATCGCAATCCCAGGATTACCATTTTTGTGAGACATAACATAATTGGATACCATAGTACATCATCCATTACAAACCGTACATAAGTTTTTACGCAAATAGGGATCTCATGATCCAGTTCTTAATACAACTTCAAGCAGGGGAATAGGTAATAATAACGGTGGCGTAGGCGAAGCTCAATCTTCGGGGTCACAGGCAATGCTGACGATGGGAGATGATCCTAGTTGTCGTAACCTTCCTGGGGTCCATCCTCCAGGTACTCCTCTTCATAGTCTGGCCACGGGAATAGCCAGGGACAAAGCCATGAGTACTCTTTAAGTACTCGCAAACTAATACTAACAAGTGAAAGGGGTTTTTGGTCATAGGACACTAGGCTCTAGGGTTATTTTGCAAAAGCCAGATTTATCTCTACTAAGTATAGAAGCAACGAATGCTAGTTGAAATTTTATAACACCTAAGTGGGAACTTGTATCTCATATCACAACCCTGTTGTGGTCAAGTCAAAGTCTCAATTCATTTCCCAAGTTCTTTTAAAACATCTGACGGGGGAACAGCATGGACACTCCAAATGTCCATAACCGCGGACGCGGCTATTCGAATAGTTTGACACTCTGCAGAGATTGTACACTTTCACCACAACATTCGATACATCCGTCAGGAAAAAATCCTGAATTCACCATACTCAGTATGCGGATAATCAATCCTAACCTTTCAATTAAACGCCCTAGTATGCACACCTCTCCTGTGAGTTTGGCCTCCCAACCATGACCAACTGTCATCTTGGGTACTGCACTGGTGGACAATCTTCACAAGGTAGCCTCAGCTCAGACCTTGGCCGTGAGGGAACTAATACTAAGGTATATAAGTTTCCAGTCAATCCCTACCCAATCTTCGGGTATTGTGGTTGTATGATAAAATGGAATGGTACCGCATCCAGACAACCATCAGTTTTATAAAGGGCTAAGGCTCATGCCTCATCATTTTCATCACCAAAATCATCAAGTGTTCGGAAACACATGTCCAAAACATTTCAATAGAATGATCCATCATTCCAAGGTTTTCATAACCATTTTTCCACCAAGTATTCCCATCTAAAGTTGATCAAGTTTTATGCTTAGCACTAGCATCTACAAGTGGGGGTAAGCACTAATGAGGGGTGGTAAGCTAGTGGAGTTTAACTAAGTTTAATCTTATGCCTTAGGATGACATCAAGATTATCTAGCTTAGGCCAATTTTTATGCTCTTTATGCAACCTTCAATTATCTTTCTAATATCTATAATTTACTTAAGTAAGCTCTATGTACTAGCTTTGATAAAGAAATAAATTATAAAGCTTGTAAGTAAAACTAGGATTGGTTTATCAAGTGTATATGATCACATATGCTTAAGGCATATAGTGGTCATGGTAACAAGCAAGTATTACCTTGCATAAGTATCAGTATAATCTTGCATTATTAGGGTATCTTGCAGGTGTTAGATTGCATTGGTCAACTTGCTTAGTAAAGCTTGCCTTGTGCAGAGCAGTGGTTGAAGTTCTCCTCGGCTTCTTCTTCGTAGAATCCTCCTTCCTCCTCGTATCCTTGGTCGGTACTAGCGTCTATGAATAAATACGAGGTACACAATCACCAAACAATACTTAAATACTTGCAATCATCACACAAAAAGGGTCCTATAGATGATCTAACATCATCTCTAACATTACAATATTACGGCTTGGTTTAATTCCTTTTATTTTTAGAAAACTAATTTCTACTCATTGAAAAACTACTTAAGATTTAATATTCTCCAAACCAAACATGGGATCATGTTGACACATGTCATCACCACATATTTTAGTCCATGGGAATGTGATTTAAAGTGGTGTCACAGTTTAATAAGGTTTTACCCTTTTATTTTAATTAAATAATGTGACTAGAAATTTCTATGGGGCATTCTTTTATTACTTGAACATTATTTCTGTAAGTAATCCTATATATTTTTATATATTATGAAAGGTATGGTTAAATGTGATTTTTGAGAGTTGGAATCAACTCAAAAGATATTATGGTTTAAATTTGAAAAATGTTTGAATGCAGAAAAGCTTCTACCTTGTTATTTTTACCATGTATTATCTATAGATCCAAATGACTTGAATCCAACGGAAATGGATTCAGCACTTCCAGACCTTTCTAAAAAAATTAGTTTCATTCAATTTGGTGCACTGAATCGACCTGGGTTGATTTTTGAAACTGGGTACAGAAGTGTGTTTGAAATAAAATGGAAAAGGTTAAATTCAAATAGCTGGGCTGCGCGTGAAGCGATACTGGGCTGGCCTGCTAAGCACAGCTCTTACGCGGATTGGTTAAGTGGTTGTCCCCACGCGTCAGTGAGATGAGGGGGTGCGAAGCGATATGGGGCGATGTGGTGCGTTCGATCTGGTTCTAATCCAACGGCTGAGAGTCATCGTCGACGTTGGGCAACGCCGGCGAGACAGAAACCTAGCATGGCCAGTGGGGGTCGTTGGGGGCTCACCGGGTTCAGGCGAGGGTCGGCAATGTGGGCGAACGACGAAGTCGACGTCGGCGAACCTCCTGGTACCGGAAGCTTCTCCTGGGGCGTCTCCAATCGCTGGCTCCCTTCTTCTCAAGTAACGGCGGGCTCCGGTGAAATTCCGGCGAAGTGCTGCTTGCCTTGCTCCGGGAACGGGGTGGAACGATCAGTGATGATAGGGGAGTGAGATGGTGTGCTCAATTCGGCTGGGGGTGGCCTCTATTTATAGTGGAGCGAGGGGACCGACGGGGCACAAGGTGAGCTCGTCGTGGTCGACGATACAGACGGCTATCGGCGTGGGCGACGGTAGGGGCGGTGCGGTGCTCCCTGGCGGTGCTCAACGACACGGTGGCGAGACGTGGGGCTGTGTGGTTTGGTCGGAACGCGACGGTGCTCTGCTCGTGCCCGACGGAAGATTTAATTGCGCACAGCGCGCGTGGTCCGCACGGCGGCGAACGAGCGTGTCTGTGGGGTTGCTGGGACGGTGGTGATCACGTATGCACACGGCGGGGCCGGCGCGCGGTCTGTGGGCGTCGGTCGAGCGTGGCACACGGGGCGCGCTCTCAGCATGGTTGCTGGAGAGCTTGGCATGGTCCGTGCGCGTGGTCCAGTGGCTAGCAGGGTTCAAGCGGTGGACAGGGAGTGGCGGTGGACGGTGGGCTGTCTCCCAGACATGTTGGCTAGGCTTGGTTCTTCTCCTAGCTTGCTGTCGACTTGGGGGTGACAAGTGTGCACTTGGCCTGCTCACCATTGATGGCATTGCCAAGCTTACAGTGATGCTAAGGGTGTGCAATTGAGCTAGATGATCTACTAAAGCCTAGTTGCAACCAGAGAGGGAACAAGTTAGGCTTCAATCACTGCTCATAATAGTGTTTGGATTTTGTTTGATTTGTATCTGCAAGGTGTTTGATGAAATGGCCGCAAGAATTCAAGTTTTGAATTTTGAAAAGATTTTTGGTGGATGAGCTAGGTTGGTGCTGGTGAGTCTGCAGATGCTTGGGTTTTGAAAGTTGAGCTTGTTTCAGTGGTTTTTGAAAAAGTGGGATCTTCCCATATGATAAAGATTCAATTTTGAACTGTCATTTAAACTATGCATTTAAATGTTTTTGGATGATCACAAAGGGTTCCTTGATACTTTTTTATGAGTAAAATCAAGGGGTGCAAAGATCCAGAAAAGTTTCTGTTAGGTTCTGAAAGTTTGAGACAGCCAAAGTAGGCATGGGAGTTAAATTGGTCAAAATGACCATTCACTCATTTATCTTTGTTTTGATTTATTTGTCTTTGAGAAAAGTTTGGGAATTGCTTAGATGAGACAGCCAAAGTAGGCATGGGAATTGTTTATCTCGAACGTTACCAACCCCTAGACCACACGCACAGACCATGCCAAGCTCGCCAGCAACCATGCCGAGAGCGCGCCCCGTGCGCCACGCTCGACCGACGCCCACAGACCGCATGCCGCCCTCGCCGAGTGCATACGTGATCACCACCGTCCGAGCGACCCCGCAGACACGCTCGTTCGCCGCCGCGCTGTCACATCCCAAAATTTTCCAAATTTTGAAATGTGGAAAATAAATAAACAAAATAAAATTTTGTTGAAATTTAGGGTGAGAAGAAACTTTTTGATCCAATAGAATCCTAAAGGGATTTAAAAGGTTAAACAAAAATTAAATAAAGTTATAATAGTTGGAATTACCATTTTTGGATCTTTAAATAAAAAGATATGGTTTTTATAAGCAAAGATAGAAATATTAATTGAGGACTATTTTAAAGAGCCAAATTAAATCTTGGCCAAGAAAATGAAATAAAATATTTCTATTTGTTAAAAAGAGTAAAGGTTTATTTAAATAAAATAATAAGGATTTATTAATATCCAATTTTATTTAAGTAAAGGCTTTTTCCTTTTAAATAAACATTAAAACTTATTAAAGTTTTTAAAATAAAAATTCCAAGTGTTTTATTTTTTCAAATAAAACCTACTAAAAATGTTTTGGTATTATTTAGATTTCAAATAGAGTTTTAGAAATAAATTAAATCCTATTTGAAATAAAGACTAAGGTCTATTTATTTAATTATTAATAGATCCTAATAGAATAAAAGAATCATTTTATTTTGGACCTTGGAATATGTTGTTAAACAGAATTAAAATATACCCAAAGTTTGGTGGTGGTCTGATTTGATTTGGAGTTTGAATTGTTTGAATGAAAATCAAATTAGGAAATTCAAAACCGAAAAAGAAAAACATTTTGTATAAAAAAAATTAAACAAAGCAGCCCAGCCAACATGCCCAACCCAGCCCAGCAAACTAGCCCACCTGCTCACCCCGCAGTGAAACGTTTTTCACTCAGAAAAGAACCCGCGAAGTCACTGACGCTGCGTCCCCACTCACCCTCCCTCACTCTCGCTGACGAAGGGGACCCAGTGGCCACCTCATCGTCATCAACCCCGCGTCGACCGTTTCCCTCGACCTCGCCGTTTACTGCCACGATTAAATCCTCTTGAATTCGCATTGATGGCCGCATTAAACTCGCCAGTGACCATGCCCTATTAAACGCCACGCTCTCCTCTACCTTTCCCCCCAAACTCCATCCCCTCTCTGCCACCGAGTTGCTCCAATTTTGAGCTCGAACACCACAGCTCCGACGATCCTCCCCAACCGATTCCGGCCACACCTCGTCGCGCCTCACCTCCCACTGCACCTTATCCTATTCCCCATCTCCTGGCGCATCTCCCATTACCAACTGCTTGGCCGCGCCTGCTCCAAAACGTTGGCAACCTCGACGATAGAGCGCCACCGCCGTCTGTTTCTCTCCGGTGACCTCTTCCCTGTAAGCTCTGTCCTCTCCTGTCTCTATGGATGATGCTCCCGCACTCGCCATACCCTCGTGCGTCTAACACCACTATTTGCTTGCTCTCTCGTACTCCGTAGCGATGCCAGTGATGAGACCCGTGCATGTCTGACAGCGGCAAGAACTCCGGTGAGGGATTCCCATTGTCCCTGTGCGCCCCCTGCCCAACGACGAGCACCTTGAGCATCAGAGCGTCACCGCGATCACTGTAAGCACCTTCACTCCCTCCCTCGCTTCCAGAATCGTCGCCAACGCCATCGCCATGAGAATCGGTAGCGTCTTTGAGCGCCAGTTCTGGTAGCCTCATTTGGCCGTTAGATCTAAATCGTCTGGTTAGGATTAGATTATAGCGAAGGGGTATCGTGTGCTCTGTGCCGCACGATCTCATTTATATCCAACGATCCACAGAGTGCAATCCGCACTAAGCGGTACCGTCCAATAGAATCAAGCCACGTGGACAAAGTTTGATTTAAAACAGAAATTAGAATCTATTAGATATGCAAACTTGTAAAATTCATAACTTTAATTCTACACGTCCAAATTTTGCAAATTATATATCAATGGATTCAGCAGAACAAGTACTTTGCAACCCTGCACTTTGTTTAATGATTTGCTCCTGGAAAATTGGTTGAAATTACAGAAACATGTGTAGGCATAATTTGAATATAAAAATTGTTCTAGATATATTTTAAGGTGAAATCTTTGCAAAATGGATTGTTTTTAATGTACTGACCATAGGAACCAACTTATGGATTTAAAAATGTATTTTGTGAATTTAAGGAAGAAATATTTGAGTTAGCTCATTTCTAGTCAAATAAAAATATTGTTTATGGTTTAGAAATGAATTTTGAGTAAAACCTTTGGGAAATTATTTGATTCAAACCTTCTGACCCTCAACACCAAGTTTTGATATAAAGAACATATTTGATGAACCATATAAAGTTATTGCTTTGCTAAAAGATATTTTCAACAACATAAAATATCACCTTAGCCAAATATTTGGTTTATGAGATGAAACCTTTTGCAAATGGTTTTACCACTTTTGAAAATGACCAATGTGAGCTTGAAAATTTTTAGAGCCTAGTAGGAACCACTTTTCCAAATAAAACTATCTTTTGCATGCTTGCATGCATGACCTTGTTTTTGTTATTTTATGTGGTGAAATGGTTTGAATGCTAGTTGAATTTGTGTTTGCTTGATTGAGTTGTAGTGAAGTTAGAAGAGTGTGATATTTGCAAGATCAATAAGTGAACCAACATTCTCTACTAAAAAGGCAAGTGATACTATCATCCATGTCCTACTATTTTCATTACACTTAGTGGATTTTTGTAACATGCATGATAAGGACTACTATATTTTATGCTATGCTAAATCCTAATAGGATACCCTTATATCTTCTTTAGTGAAAACATTGTAGTTGTAGTAAGCTTAGCCCTGCTATATATTTGGGATGGGATATATTATATGATTATATGAAGTATTGGAAAGATATATGTTTTATATAATAAAACAAGTACTCAATGAACCACCTGGGTGGAAAAGGATACTCAAGTTTTGGACAAGGTGGCAACAAATGGAACCATGTTTATATGGCTATCTTTTTGTATGTGCACTAGAAGAAAAACCACCCAGGGTCTTAGAGATTGAACATGTTTCTCGTACAGTGGCTTCCGTGTACAGCCACATGCTAAATGGGCTCTGGCTTAGTCAACTACATAGTGGAAGAACCATGCATTGGCATCTTCAGGTTAACTAGAATTGTGTAAGGGAAATATATCCCTACATTGGTGCCTGGTTTACAAGCTAGCATTGTGTGTTGGGAGGACTTATATGGAAAGACTTTGTCACATTCTCGATCTTCCAGTACTCCATTTTGGTGAGTACTTATCCAGCGGCCACTGGTGGCATCAAGACAAGATTGTGTCATGTGGGTAAAGTGTACAACTTCTTTAGAAGATCAAATTCTAAGTACTTAGCTGTGTCCCCGGTTATGGACAACTCTGAGCAACTAAGGCGTGAAGCTATGGAAGATATCGACATTCCAATTTCTAAAAGTTAAAACTTGATGATGACAACAAGGGATTTGAAGCACTTGGAGTTTTCCAAGGAGTTCAGAAAGATTTGACAAAAGATAAAAACTATTTTGAAAAGATAGGACAAAACTATATTGCTTTCTGCAAAAGAGCCTAAACCCTACTTAGCCAAATATGCATGTAATGATAGGATCCACTTATTTCTACATAGTAGTGAAATTTGCCAATACAATTCAAATGTATTGACCCTTGTGGCTGCAACTTATTATGTTGCAGGTTTGTTTGATGTTAGTGAAGTGTGTTGAATAGGATTACAAGTCTACAACCAACATGATTGCCTGTGGCACTTTGAAGATGAAGGACCCCATGCTATAGTTAATTCTGCTGCATTGTAATGAGATAGCCAAAGGAGCTATGTAAGATGTAATAAATTATTTTATTCCTGGTTATAAAGTTGTATTATGACCTTTCTATCTTGATATTACATCTTAACTGTGGATGCTAGCTATTGATCCAGGGACTAGCATTGTAAACACAGGGATCTCTACCTTATTAAAGGTTGGGAACCTTACAGATGGTATCAGAGCACTATGTTGCCTGTAGGATTTGTTACCCTAGGATTGGACAAAACCCCTTAGAAAAATAGGAGTTGTATTTGTTCCAAAACTTATTTACAAACAATCTTGTAAACTCTTTCCTCAACCTTTTGGTTTTTGAATTCTACACCTCTTCCTTTTTCAACTTGATGGACAAAGCCTTCACCATGACCAATGACTTCCACTTTAGTTCCACCAAAGATTTCAACTTAGACATCACCAAAGACTACAAGTGAAAACCAAGAGACATTAGATTGCCTACCAAAAACATTGCTATCATGATAGTGTATGGATCATATTGACCTATGAGGTATGACTATACTAAGTTAATTATTTCAAGAAAACTTGTTGTTTCCTTAAACTCATGAGTTAAGCTCATAAGTTGTTAAGTGAATAGTTGCTTATTGATTGCTTGATTGTTTGATTGAACTTGATTGTTTTGAGTGGTGTGATAGAACATCTTTAGACCTATCCATCATTACTTATCCCTATCAAACCGACATATGCCTCCCCGTCGTGCAAACCCCAACCAAAACAACAATAACAACATCACCCCTGAGATGTAGCAGATGATGACAGCTCAGACGCAACTGATGCAGATGATGACCACGTTCATACAGAATCACAACACCAACAACAACAACAACAACAATCAGAATAATCCTCCAGCTCATGATATGCTCACCAGGTTTCTGAAACTAAGACCTGCAAGGTTCTCTGGAACAACTGACCCTATGATAGCCAATGATTGGTTACATTCGGTGAATAAGGACTTAGTGACTGTTGGCTGCACCGACGAGGAAAAATTTAGGTTTGCAGCATTTCTACTTGAAAGACCAGTAGCAACATGGTGGGACAACTTTCAGATCACCACTCCCTTGAAGATGTAACTTGGGCTATTTTTGAGGATGGTTTCCGTACAGCTCACATCTCATCTGGAGTGATGCACTTGAAGAAAAAGGAGTTCCACAATCTGAAATAGCGTCACCTCAGTATGGCTGAGTACATTGAAGAATTCAACAATCTGGCACGCTATGCACCGGATGAAGTTGATACAGATGCTAAGAGGAAGGAGAAATTCCTCGAAGGACTTAATGATGAGTTGAACCTGCAGCTAGTTGTTGCCTATGTCCCAACTTATCAATCACTCTGTGACAAAGCCACCATCTTGGAAAACAAGATGAATCAAGTTGAGAACAGAAAGAGGAAGCAAAATCTCAAGTATCACTCAGGATCATCACAAAAGAAGCATTCATTCAAAAAGAGCAATGAAGATTCTGAACCACATCAGTATCACCACAACAGCAATGGAAGTGATAATAATGGAAATGATACTGACAATGGAGATGACCTTGGTCAGAACCAACATGACACTTTCAGGAAAAAAGACATTATCCAGTTGCAGTGCTATAATTGTAAGGAACTTGGACACTATGCATCAGACTGTCCTGAGAATAAAAAGAAAAAGGATGCTAGAAAATCCAATGGAAATGACTCCAATGTGACCCAGAAAGGACATGTGAACCACATTGACATGGATGGGAACTTTGAAGAAATAGAAGAAGTGGATGTCAGGAACTAGTTAACTCAGAGGAGTCAAATAAGGATTCCTTGTCTGGATATCAAGTGTTGAACCCATAGTCAAGTGAACCATCAATGTACCCTATGAGACTTTCTTTTAAGGGTGGTAGTACCATAGTTGCCTTGAAGCTAACTTGTAACCCTAGCCTTCCCAAATATCGGGACAAGAATTCTTTTAAGGGTGGTAGCCTGTCACATCCCAAAATTTTCCAAATTTTGAAATGTGAAAAATAAATAAACAAAATAAAATTTTGTTGAAATTTAGGGTGAGAAGAAACTTTTTGATTCCAATAGGAAACATCAAAACCTATTTTGATCCAATAGAATCCTAAAGGGATTTGAAAAGTTAAACAAAAAGTAAATAAAGTTATAATAGTTGGAATTACCATTTTTGGATCTTTAAATAAAAAGATATGGTTTTTATAATCAAAGATAGAAATATTAATTGAGGAATATTTTAAAGAGCCAAATTAAATCTTGGCCAACAAAATGAAATAAAATATTTCTATTTGTTAAAAAGAGTAAAGGTTTATTTAAATAAAATAATAAGGATTTATTAATATCCAATTTTATTTAAGTAAAGGCTTTTTCCTTTCAAATAAACATTAAAACTTATTAAAGTTTTTAAAATAAAAATTCCAAGTGTTTTAGTTTTTAAATAAAAACTACTGAAAAGGTTTTGGTATTATTTATATTTCAAATAGAGTTTTAAAAATAAATTAAATCCTATTTGAAATAAAGACTAAGGTCTATTTATTTAATTATTAATAGATCCTAACAGAATAAAAGAATTATTTTATTTTGGACCTTGGAATATGTTGTTAAACAGAATTAAAATATACCCAAAGTTTGGTGGTGGTTTGATTTGATTTGGAGTTTGAATTGTTTGAATGAAAATCAAATCAGGAAATTCAAAACAGAAAAGGAAAAACATTTTGTATAAAAAATGAAACAAAGCAGCCCAGCCAACAGGCCCAACCCAGCCCAGCAAACTAGCCCACCTGCTCACCCCGCAGTGAAACGTTTTTCACTCATAAAAGAACCCGCGAAGTCACTGACGCTGCGACCCCACTCCCCCTCCCTCACTCTCGCTGACGAACGGGACCCACTGGCCACCTCATCGTCATCAACCCCGCGTCGACCGTTCCCCTCGACCTCGCTGTTTACTACCGCGATTAAATCCTCTTGAATTCGCGTTGATGGCTGGATTAAACTCGCCAGTGACCACGCCCGATTAAACGCCACGCTCTCCTCTACCTTTCCCCCCAAACGCCAGCCCTTCTCTGCCACCGGGATGCTCCAATTTTGAGCTCGAACACCACTGCTCTGACTAGCCTCCCCAACCGATTCCGGCCACACCTCGCCGCGCCTCGCCTCCCACTGCACGCGAGCCTGTTCCCCATCTTCTGGCGCATCTCCCAGTGCCAACTGCTTGGCCGCGCCCGCTCCAGAACGTTGGCAACCTCGACGATAGAGCGCCACCGCCGTCTGTTTCTCTCCGGCGACCTCTTCCATGTAAGATCTGTCCTCTCCGGTCTCTATTGATGATTCTCCCGCACTCGCCATACCCTCGCGCGTCTAACCCCACTATTTTCTTGCTCTCTCGTACTCCATAGCGACGCCAGCGACGAGACCCGTGCGTGTCCGACAGCGGCAAGAACTCCGGTGAGGGATTCCCATCGTCCCCGTGCGCCCCCTGCCCAACGACGAGCACCTTGATAATCAGAGCGTCTCCGCGATTACTGTAAGCACCTTCACTCCCTCTCTCGCTTCCAGAATCTTCGCCAACGCCACCACCAGATCCGCGCCACCGCGTGCTGCCGTCGAGCGCCGCCAGTTTCTGGTAGCCTCGCTGTAGCCTTTAGATCTAAATCGTCTGGTTAGGATTAGATTATAACGAAGGGCTATTGTGTGCTCTGTGCTGCATGATCTCATTTAGATCCAACGATCCACAGAGCACAATCCGCACGAAGCGGTACCGTCCAATAGAATCAAGCCACGTGGACAGAGTTTGATTTAAAACAGAAATTAGAATCTATTAGATATGCAAACTTGTAAAATTCATAACTTTAATTCTACACGTCCAAATTTTGCAAATTTTATATCAATGGATTCAGAAGAACAAGTACTTTGCAACCCTGCACTTTTTTTAATGATTTGATTCTGGAAAATTGGTTTAAATTACAGAAACATGTGTAGGCATAATTTGAATAAAAAAATTGTTCTAGATATATTTTTAAGGTGAAATCTTTGCAAAATGGATTGTTTTGAATCTACTGACCATAGGAACCAACTTATGGATTTAAAAATGTATTTTGTGAAGTTAAGGAATAAATAATTGAGTTAGCTCATTTCTAGTCAAATAAAAATATTGTTTATGGTTTAGAAATGAATTTTGAGTAAAACCTTTGGGAAATTATTTGATTCAAACCTTCTGACCCTAAACACCAAGTTTTGATATAAAGAACATATTTGATGAACCATATAAAGTTATTGCTTTGCTAAAAGATATTTTCAACAACATAAAATATCACCTTAGCCAAATATTTGGTTTATGAGATGAAACCTTTTGCAAATGGTTTTACCACTTTTGTAATTACCAATGTGAGCTTGAAAATGTTTAGATCCTAGTAGGAACTACTTTTCCAAATAAAACTATCTTTTGCATGCTTGCATGCATGACCTTGTTTTTGTTATTTTATGTGGTGAAATGGTTTTAATGCTAGTTGAATTTGTGTTTTGGTTGATTGAATTGTAGTGAAGTTAGAAGAGTGTGATATTTGCAAGATCAAGAAGTGAACCAACATTCTCTACTAAAAAGGCAAGTGACACTATCATCCATGTCCTACTATTTTCATTACACTTAGTGGATTTTTGTAACATGCATGATAAGGACTACTATATTTTATGCTATGCTAAATCCTAATAGGATACCCTTATATCTTCTTTAGTGAAAACATTGTAGTTGTAGTAAGCTTAGACCTGCTATATATTTGGGATGGGATACATGATATGATTATATGAAGTATTGGAAAGATATATGTTTTATATAATAAAACAAGTACTCAATGAACCACCTGGGTGGAAAAGGATACTCAAGTTTTGGACAAGGTGGCAACAAAGGGGTCCATGTTTATATGGCTATCTTTTTGTATGTGCACTAGAAGAAAAACCACCCAGGGTCTTACAGATTGAACATGTTTCTAGTACAGTGGCTTCCGTGTACAGCCACATGCTAAATGGGCTCTGGCTTAGTCAACTACATAGTGGAAGACCCATGCATTGGCATCTTCAGGTTAACTAGAATTGTGTAAGGGAAATTTATCCCTACATTGGTGCCTGGTTGACAAGCTAGCATTGTGTATTGGGAGGACTTCTATGGAAAGACTTTGTCACATTCTCGATCTGCCAGTACTCCATTTTGGTGAGTACTTATCCAGCGGCAACTGGTGGCATCAAGACGAGATTGTGTCATGTGGGTAAAGTGTACAACTTCTGCAGAAGATCAAATTATAAGTACTTAGCCGTGTCCCCGGTTATGGACAACTCTGAGCAACTAAGGCCTGAAGTTATGGAAGATCTCGACATTCCAATTTCTCAAAGTTAGAACTTGATGGTGACAGCAAGGGATTTGAAGCACTTGGAGTTTTCCAAGGAGTTCCGAAAGATTTGACAAAAGATAAAAACTATTTTTAAAAGATAGGACAAAACTATATTGCTTTCTACAAAAGAGCCTAAACCCTACTTAGCCAAATATGCATGTAATGATAGGATCCACTTATTTCTACATAGTAGTGAAACTTGCCAATACAATTCAAATGTATTGACCCTTGTGGCTGCAACTTATTATGTTGCAGGTTTGTTTGATGTTAGTGAAGCGTGTTGACTAGGATTACAAGTCTACAACCAACATGATTGCCTGTGGCACTTTGAAGATGAAGGACCCCATGCTATAGTTAATTCTGCTGCATTGTAATGAGATAGCCAAAGGAGCTATGTAAGATGTAATAAATTATTTTATTCCTTGTTATAAAGTTGTATTATGACCTTTGTATCTTGATATTACATCTTAACTTTGGATGCTAGCTATTGATCCACGGACTAGCATTGTAAACACAGGGATCTCTATCTTATCAAAGGTTGGGAACCTTACACGCGCGGATCACGCGCATTGTGCGCATTAAAAACCTCCGTCGGGCACGCGTAGAGCACCGCCGTGTTCCGACCAAACCACACCGCCCCACGCCTCGCCACCACGTCGTTGAGCATCACCAGGGAGCACCGCACCGCCCCCTATCGTTGCCCACGCCGATAGCCCTCTGTGTCGTCGACCACGACGAGCTCACCTTGCGCCCCGTCGGTCCCCTCTCGCCACTATAAATAGAGGCCACCCCCAGCCGAATTGAGCACACCATCTCACTCCCCTCTCCTCACTGATCGTCCCACCCTGTTCACGAAGCAAGGCAAGAAGCACTTCGCCGGAATTTCACCGGAGCTCGCCGCCTCTGGAGAAGAAGGGAGCCAGCGATTGGAGCCGCCCCAGGAGAAGCGGCCGGTACCAGGAGGTTCGCCGTTATCGACTTTGTCGTTCGCCCACCTCGTCGACCCTCGCCTGAGCCCCGGTGAGCCCCCGACGACCCCCACCTGCCGCGTTAGGTTTCTGTCTCGACGGCGTTGCCCAACGTCGATGATGACCCTCAGTGGTTAGATTAGAACAAGATCCCATGGCTGACATCGCCCCATACCGCTTTGCACCCCCTCGTCTCACTGACGCGTGGGGACAGCGACTTAACCAGCCAGAAGCTGTAGCAAAGCCAGCCCAAGATGTCGTTTCCGGTAGCCACCATTTCAAATTAACCTTTTCCATTTTATTTCAAACACACTTCTGCACCTATATTCAAAAATCAACCCAGATCAATTCGGTGAACCAAATTGAATGAAACCAATTTTGTTAGAAAGGTCTAGAAATGCTGAATCCAAGCCCGTTGGATTTAAATCATTTGGATCTGTAGATCATCCTTGGAAAAATAACAAGGCATAAGCTTTTCTACATTCAAACATTTTTCAAATTTAAACCATAATAGCTTTTGAGTTGATTCCAACTCTCAAAAATCACATTTGATCATACCTTTCAGAATATATAAAAATATATAGGTTTACTTATAGAAACAATGACCAAGTAATAAAATAATGCCACATAGGCATTTCTAGTCACTTTATTTAATTAAAATAAAAGGTTAAACCTTATTAAATTGTGACACCACTTTAAATCATATTCCCATGGACTAAAATATGTGGTGATGACAAGTGTCAACATGATCCCATGTTTGGTTTGGAGAATATTAAATCTTAAGTATTTTTTCAAAGAGTAGAAATTACTTTTCTAAAAATAAAAGGAATTATTCCAAGTTTTAATCTTGTAATGTTAGTGATGATGCTAGATCATCTATAAGACCCTTTTGTGTGATGATTGCAAGTAGTTAAGTATTGTTTGGTGATTGTGTACCTCGTATTTATTTATAGACGCTAGTACCGACCAAGGATACGAGGAAGAAAGAGGATAGTATGATGAAGGAGCCGAGGAGAACTTCAACCACTGCTCTGCACAAGGCAAGCTTATACTGATACTGATGCAAGCTTTACTAATCAAGATGACCTATGCAAGCCAATACTTGCAAGCTATTAACCTTGCAAGCTAACACTTGCAATTTACTATACCCATGCAAGTAAATACTTGCTTGTTACCATGCCAACTATATGCCTTAAGCCTATGTGATCATACCCACTTGATACCCCCTCCTAGTTTTATTCGAAAGCTTTCTATTTCATTTCTTTATCAAAGCTATTTACTTAGAGTTTACTTAAGTGAATTGTAGATTCTAGAAAGATAATTGAAGGTTGCATAAAGAGCATAAAATTTGGCCTAAGCTAGATAATCTTTATGTCATCCAAAGGCATGAGATTGAACTTAGTTAAAACTCCACTTAGTTACTTCCCCTCATTGGTATTTACCCCCACTTATAGATGCTAGTGCTAAGCATAAAACTTGATCAACTTTAGATGGGAATACTTGGTGGAAAAATGGTTATGAAAACCTTGGAATGATGGATCATTCTATTGAAATGTTTTGGACATGTGTTTCCGAACACCAGATGATTTATGGTGATAAAAATGTTGAGGCATGAACCTTAGCTCTTTATAAAACTGATGGTTGTCTGAATGCGATACCATTCCAATTTTACCGTACAACCACAATACCCGAGAATTGGGTAGGGCTTGACTGGAAACTTATATACCTTAGTATTAGTTCCCTCATGGCCAAGGTCTGAGCTGAGGCTACCTTGTGAAGATTTTCCACCTGTGCAGTACCCAAGATGACAGTTGGTCATGGTTGGGAGGACAAACTCAAAGGAGAGGTGCTTATACTAGGGCGTGTAACTGAAAGGTTCGGATTGATTATCAGCATACTGAGTATGGTGAATTAAGGATTTGTTCCTGACGGATGTATCGAATGTTGTGGTGAAAGTGTACAATCTCTGCAGAGTGTCAAACTATTCGAATAGCCGCGTCCGCGGTTATGGACAGTTGGAGTGGCCATAGTGTTCCCCCGTCAAATGTTTTCAAAATGACTTATGAAATTAATTTAGACTTTCACTTGACCACAACAGGGTTGTGATATGAAATACAAGTTCCCACTTAGGGTTATAAAACTTTAACGGACATTCTTTGCTTCTGAACTTAGTAGAGGTAAATCTGGCTTTTGCAAAACAACCCTAGAGCTTAGTGTCCTATTACAAAAACCCCTTCACTTGTTAGTACTAGTTTGCGAGTACTTAAAGAGTACTCATGGCTTTGTCCTTGGATATTTCCATGGAGAGACTATGAAGAGGAGTACCTGGAAGATGGACCCTAGGAAGGTTACGACAACTAGGATCATCTTCCATCGTCAGCATTGCCCGTGACCCCGAAGATGGAGCTTCGCCTACGCTACCGTTATTATTACATATTACGCTACTTGAATTGTACTAAGAACTGGATCATGAGATCCTTATTTGTGTAAGACCTTATGTATGGTTTGTAATGGATGATGTACTGTGGTATCCAATTCTGTTATGTCTCGCAAAAATGGTAATCCAGGGATTGCGATGTATGGCATAACGGGCATCTGGGATTAAAAATCCGGGTTTTGACAAGTTGGTATCAGATCCATCCTGACCATAGGAGACCCTAGTTAGACTGGACGTTTGGATCAAAAAGTTATTTTCAAAACCAAAGAAAGCAAGTATTTACAAAAACCTATTCCCATTCTTATCACCTTGATTCTTTTATTAAAATTCATGTTCCTCAAAAATGTTGGAGATATGCCCAAGAGGCAATAATAAAGTGGTTATTATCATATCTTCATACTTATGATAAATGTTTACATACCATGCTATAATTGTATTAACCAGAAACATTAATACTTGTGTGATTTGTAAACATAAAAGAGTCCCTAGTAAAGCCTCTTGTTAAACTAGCTTGTTGGTTAATATATGATCATGGTTTCCTGATCATGAACATAGAGATGTTATTAACAACAGGGTCATATCATTAGGAGAATGATATGATGGACATACTCCTATAGTTAAGAATAGAATAAAGATCAAGTCATTTAATATAGTTCATTTGCTATAAGCTTTCTGATACATAGTAACCTAATTACTTCGACCATGAGATCATGCTAATCACCATCACCAGAAGTATGCTTTGATGAAATCAAACACCACACCGTAACTGGGTGGCTATAAAGGTGGCATTGAGTGTTCAGAAAGTATGGGTTGAGACACATGGATCAAGAGTGGGATTTGTCCATCCATATGACGGATAGATATACTCTGGTCCCTCTCGGTGGAATGTCATCCAATTAGCTTGCAAGCATGTGACTGGCTCACAAGGGATCACATATCACGGGAACAAGAAAAGAGTACTTATCGGTAACGAGGTTGAACTAGGTATGCAGAGATACCGACGATCAAAACCTTGGATAAGTAAACTATCGTGAGACAAAGGGAGATTGGTATCGTATGTAAGTGGTTCATTCGATCGCAAAGTAATAGTAGAAATATGTGGGAGCCATATGAATGTCCAGATTCCTCTATTGGTTATTGATCGGAGAAGTTTCTCGATCATGTCTGCATAACTCACGAACCGTAGGGAGACACACTTAAGGATTAGATGTTGTTGAGTAGTTACGGAATGATGAGTAAGATACCGAATGTTGTTCGGAGTCTCGGATGGGATCCGAGATATCACGAGGAGTTCCGGAGTGGTCCGGAGAATAAGATTCATATAAGGAAAGTCTTGTTTCGGAGTTGGGGAATGATTCCGGTGTTTTCACCGGGAATGTTCTAGAAGGGTCCGGAAGGTCCAGCACTCCGGAGGGGAAGGATACATGAATGTGTCATGACAATATGGAATGGTTGCATCATGTACTAGGTCACTTGGCTGGGAAAAATAAAGGGAGAAATCAAATCCTAGTTTGAAAGTCAAACGCCAATTTGAAAAAGTCAAACGACAAGTTTGCTTGGTGGAGGGAGAGTAGGAAACCTACTTGGGGAGAAGTCCCACTCCCTCCACCCGCCGGCCAAGAAGGGAGAGTTGGAGGAGGACTCCCTCCTCCCAACCAGACACCCTCCACCTATATAAGGAGGGGTAGGGCGCCCCTACCCCTCACACCCAAACCCTAATCTCCCAGCCGCCGGCCTCCTCCAAGTCGCAGCCACCTAGGGCCTCCTCTAGCTCGGCGAGTTAGGGTTTCCCCAAACCCTAGCCGTCGGCCAAGCCCTCCCCTTGGTGCCCTCTAAACCTTAGATCACCAAGGCCTCTCTCATACTCCACCATACTCGCTCAGGCTTAAGGCGAAGCCCTGTGAGATCTCCCCTCTACTTCCGACACCACGCCGTCGTGCTGCCGGAATCGCGAGGAGAGTACTACAACCTCCGCTGCCTGCTGGAACAAGGGAGAGGAAGGTCTTCATCGAGTACCGAACGTGTGACCGACTGCGGAAGCACTGCCGGAACGCAGCGCCGGAAGGATCGTCCTACGCGATCTTGAGATCGGCAAGTGTACGACTACATCACCCACGAGAATATGCTCTTGTTAACCGCTTTGGATCTTCGAGGGTTAGTATTCTATCGACTCGTTGCTACAATCTAGTAGACAGATCTTGGCTTGATCATAGATTAGATCTTGACTATGTGTTCATGCGGTAGAATTTTTTTGTTTTCCATGCTACGAACCCCTACAGTGGTATCAGAGCCGTGTCTATATGTAGATCTGTTGCACGAGTAGAACACAATGGTCATTGTGGGCGTTTATGCTTTTGTTGTCGATTGCTTCTTGTGTACTTTGCATCTTGCGGGATGGTGGGATGAAGCGGCCCGAGCTAACCTTACATGACATCGTTCATGAGACTTGCTCCACGCTTGACATGCAACTTGTATTGCATAAGTGGCTTTGCGGGTGCCTGTTTCTCCCAACATAGTTAAGATTCAATTTACAACAGGTGATTGACAATACTAGTACCAATGTTGTGGTTCTTGTTCGTAAGTTAGAACGACACTTATTGAAAGCCCCAAACCACGTAAAACATGTAAAGAAAATTAGAGGCGTCTAACTTTGTTTTGCAGGGGTGTGTTGTGATGTGATATGGCCATGATTGTGATTATATATGATGTATGCAATGTTCATTATTGTAAGCTGGCAACCGGCAGGAGCCATATGGCTGTTTCCATTAAGTCATGCGTGTCTATTATTCAAAGTAGTTGTAATAGTTGATGCTGGTGGAAGACAACCATGAAGCGGCGCCATTGACCTTGACGCCACACCGGTGAAGATGGAGATCGGAAGCACAAGAAGAAAGGCCATATCATATCACATATTATGAATTGCATGTGATGTTAATCCTTTTATGCATCTTGTATTGCTTAGTTCACGACGGTAGCATTATAAGATGATCCCACAAGCACACAATTTCATGTTTTAAAGTGTTCATCCTTAGTAAGCACCGTTGCTAAAGCTCGTTGTTTCGAAGCATCACATGACGATCGGGTGTGTTAGATTCTATAACATCCCAAAAATACTAAACTTGGATCATCAAACTCTAATCATCAAAATTAGGGTTAACAAAAACTTTTCTAAATAAAAATATGAAAGCATGCATGGTGTATGCATTTCATTTGGAATTCTTTTGAACCACCTTGTTTGTGTGTTCCTTTGCTTGTAAATGGATTCTTGGGTGAAATAAACATCATCTAAACAATTCCCAAACTTTTCTCAAAGACAAATAAATCAAAACAAAGCTAAATGAGTGAATGGTCATTTTGACCAATTTAACTCCCATGCCTACTTTGGTTGTCTCAAAATTTCATAACCTAACAGAAGCTTTTCTGGATCTTTGCACCCCTTGATTGTACTCATAACAAAGTATCAAGGCCCACTTTGTGATCATCCAAAAACATTTAAATGCATAGTTTAAATGACAGTTCAAAATTGAATCTTTATCATATGGGAAGATCCCACTTTTTCAAAAACCATTCAAACAAGCTCAACTTTCAAAACCCAAGCATCTGCAGACTCACCAGCACCAACCTAGCACACCCACCAAAAATCTTTTCAAAATTCAAAACTTGAATTCTTGCGGCCATTTCATCAAACACCTTGCAGATACAAATCAAACAAAATCCAAACACTATTGTGAGCAGTGATTGAAGCCTAACTTGTTGTAACATCCCTAAATTCATGTTTCAAAGCTCATTCATATCATCCATGCATCCATCATCATTTAGGATTTTCTCAAAATCATTTCAGAAAACAGGAGCAAATGTGGCACATTATTTTATGTATGAAAACCCTAGCCTTTGTGATACATGCCATTGAGAAAGATGTTGTTATTCATTCAGGATGATTTGAATTCAAACTTAAGTGGTATCAAAATTTTAAGCAAAGTATCAAAGCAAAATATGAAACTAAAACAAATTATATGCCTATTATCATAGAGGCATAGTTTTAATTTATTTTTCAAAAGACCCAAGTGTTCAGAAGTGTTCAGATGTGTTTAACACTTATTTAAGAGCAAGATCTATTATACAAAAGTCTTGTAAAACTTTGGATTCAAACAGATTTGAATTTGATTTTAAAAACCATTTCTAGAAATTCAATCAGAAAAAGAAAAGGAATAAAGAAGAAAAAAATAGCCAAACCAGCCAATCTGGCCGGTCCAGCCCAACACGGCCTGCCAGACCATGGCGCACACCCCCGCGAATCGTTTTCTTTACCCACTCTCGCACCCACCAGCTCACTGACAGAAGGGACCCGCTCCCACTCCCCTCTCTCGCTGACAACCACGGCCCACTCGAGCATCGTCGTCTCCACCCCCCCACGACCAGTTCATCCCCAAATCAGCGCGGTCGTTTCCTGTTTGATTCGCGGCTTCAATTCGTATCAATGCCCGAGTAATTCTCGCTCACGACCAGGCTATTTAAACCCCCTCTTTCCCCTCTCTCTTCTCCCCCAAACCCCAAGCCCAGGCTGCACAAATTTCTCTCTGCAACCCCGCCGTCTCCAACGAGCTGCCGCAGCAATTCCGGCCACCTCCGACCACCCCTCTGCCTCTACTTCACACGAACAGACTCCTCTTGACCTCACGCATCTCCTAGCACTCCTGGTTTGCCCGCGGGTGACCCAGAACGTCGGCTACGCAAACGTCTGACCGCCACCGCCTCCAGCTTCAACTCCGGCGAGCTCCAGCGGTAAGTCCAGACCGCCCCGAACCTTGTCTTTCACGCACGCATCTTCGCCGTGTTATTCTGCATCTGACCACATCCTCCGTTTGCCTCCTAGTGATCTACAATGTCGCCTTCGACCTTGAACGGAACCACCTGTCGGCGGACTCAACTCCGACGAGGAATCATCGCCGTGCCAGCACGCCCCTTCGCAAACCGACGCTACCTTGAGCTTCAGCAGCCTCTTGCGAATCTGGTATGGCCCTTCTCCCTCTCGCGGACGACCTGGAACGCTAGCGCCGCCGTGCGCTCACGCCGCAGCGCCGGGACATGACATGGTCGCTTGCTCGCGCGTCGTTAGGATAGATTCATTAATCAGCGAAGAGGTACGCGATCTGGAGCGTGCGATCTATTTAGATCTTGCGGCTACAAAGCTCGATCCAGTGCGAACCGGTACGCGCAAATCACAACACGACGCGTGGCAAGTATTAGAACTAAAAACAGATTTAAAACCAGAATTTGATCCAAATTTCAAATGCTTATAACTTTTGATTGCAACGTTGGAATTTTGCAAACTTTATACCGTTGGATTCAGTGAAACAAGACCTTTTTGAATATCCAATGTGTTTAACAAATAGTAACAGTAAAAATGACTTTATTTGTAGAAACATGTTTAAGGCTAATTTAAGTATGGATTTATTTTGGTAAATTTTATTAGTGCCAAATAAGTTTAGTTGGCAAACTTGTGACTTGTTAAGTTTCTGTAAACATGTGCATGCTTGGTAGAGTTTTCAAAATCACCACTTAGTAAATTCTTGCATGCATGCATTCATATTATGTTTGATTGTATATAATTGTGTGTAATTGTATGCTATAATTTTTGTGTAGATTTTGCTAGTGATTGTGATTGTGAAGAGTGCTACTCTCCCCACTACCAAGGCAAGTGATATGTTCATAAATATTTATATCCTATGTTTTGTACTAGCATTAGATATTTTGCTAAGTATTGCATGCTACTTTTGTCAAATCTAAGTTGGGAAATCCTAAGTAGTGTAGTATTGTGGAATTGCTAGGGAATTTTCCTAAGTTAAGTTATCATGCTATGCTTAGCCTAGCTATTTAGCAAACAAGGGTTGGTGAAAATCTATACTTACTATGATGAAAATATTTCTAAGTCATGAGACTTATGCTTTCCTAATAAAACAACTAAGTCAAATGAACCTCCTGGGTGGAATGGAAGGATTGGGTTATGTTGAGTGGTTACACAAGGCCATGGACTTGGGTTGTGTATCTCACTTGTGGTATGCCACCCAGGCACAAAGGGATTTGGAGGCCAAGTGTTGAGAATGTTTATAGTGCAACCACTTGGAAATATGGGCTCTGCCTTGATCATATAGGTTGCTAGAACTTAGTCACTTGGACAGTTGGTGGTAGTGGGAATGATAGGTTGGAGCGCGTCCATTTGACTAAGGAAAGGCTTCTGAAAGGTCCTGTCTTGGGAAACCAAGTCTGGTGGGGAAAGTGCACAACCTCTGCAGATGGAAAACCTAAGTACTTAGCCTTGTCCAAGGCAATGGACAATTTGAGCATCAAGACATGGAAGCTACAAGAATCTCATCACTCCAACTTCTAAGTAAAAATTGGTGGGTGAACAAGGGTGAAGGACCCCAATGTCTATTGGTGGTTTCTTGGGAAGTTTTTGATAAAGAAAAACTTAGTGATTTCAACTAATAGGTAAAACCTATTTTCAAGCAAAGCAAGCCAAGCTACACTTAGCCAAAATGCATATAGTAATATAGTCCACTTAAAATATACTAAGGTATCACTTGCCAATACTATTCCAAAGTATTGACCCTCTGTGGCTGTAACTTGTGATGTTGCAGGTTACTCCGATGATGAGTAGGAGTCATGAGTCTACACTCAACATGCTTGCCTGTGGCACATGAAGATGAAGACTTATGTTTATTTACTTATTCCTTAAACTCTTGTATTAGGCCTATGGCCCTGAGTTGTAGAAGACTACGTTTTATCTCTGGAATGAATGTAATAAACGACCTTTGTATCTGTGTACTTCATCTTAAACTGTGGATGCTAGCATTGATCCAGGGACTAGCATTGCAATCACAGGGATCCTTTCCTTTATAAAGGAGGGGTCTAACACTTGTTCCCTCTCTAGTTGCAACTAGGCTTTAGTAGATCATCTAGCTCAATTGCACACCCTTAGAATCACTGTAAGCTTGGCAATGCCATCAATGGTGAGCAGGCCGAGTCGACAGCAAGCTAGGAGAAGAACCAAGCCTAGCCAACATGTCTGGGAGACGGCCCACCGTCCATCGCCACTCCCTGTACACCGCTTGAACCCTGCCAGCCACTGGACCACGCGCACGGACCATGCCAAGCTCGCGAGCAACCATGCCGAGAGCGCGCCCCGTGCGCCACGCTCGAACGACGCCCACAGACCGCACGCCGCCCTCGCCGCGTGCATACGTGATCACCATCGTCCCAGAAACCCCACAGACACGCTCGTTCGCCGCCGCGCGGACCACGACGAGCTCACCTTGCGCCCCGTCGGTCCCCTCGCTCCACTATAAATAGAGGCCACCCCCAGCCGAATTGAGCACACCATCTCACTCCCCTCTCCTCACTGATCGTGCCACCCTGTTCCAGGAGCAAGGCGAGCGACTGGCCGAATTTCACCAGAGCCCCGCTCTCGGAGAAGAAGGAGCCGATCGAGCCGCCCAGGAGAAGCTACCGGTACCAGGAGGTTCATCGTCGTCGACTTCGTCGTTCGCCCGCATTGTCGACCCTCGCCTGAACCCCGGTGAGCCCCCAACGACCCCCACTGGCCGCGCTAGTTTTCTTTCTCGCTGGCGTTTCCCAACGTCGACGATGACTCTCAGCCGTTGGATTAGAACCAGATCGAACGCACCACATCGCCCCATACCGCTTCGCACCCCCATGTCTCACTGACGCGTGGAAACAGCCACTTAACCAGCCCGCGTAAGCGCTGTGCTTAGCAGGCCAGCCCAGTATCGCTTCCCGCGCAGCCCAGCTATTTGAATTTAACCTTTTCCATTTTATTTCAAACACACTTCTGTACCCAATTTCAAAAATCAGCCCAGGTCGATTCAGTGCACCAAATCGAATGAAACTAATTTTGTTAGAAAGGTCTAGAAGTGCTGAATCCAAGACCGTTGGATTCAAATCATTTGTATCTATAGATCATCCATGGTAAAAATAACAAGGCAGAAGCTCTTCTGCATTCAAACATTTTTCAAATTTAAACCATAATAGATTTTCAGTTAATTCCAACTCGCAAAAATCACATTTAACCATACCTTTCATAATATATAAAAATATATAGGATTACTTATAGAAATAATGTTCAAGTAATAAAAGAATGCCCCATAGGCATTTCTAGTCACTTTATTTAATTAAAATAAAAGGGTAAAACCTTATTAAATTGTGACACCACTTTAAATCATATTACCATGGACTAAAATATGTGGTGATGACATGTGTCAACATGATCCCATGTTTGGTTTGGAGAATATTAAATCTTAAGTAGTTTTTCAATGAGTAGAAATTACTTTTCTAAAAATAAAAGGAATTAAACCAAGCCTTAATCTTGTAATGTTAGAGATGATGTTAGATCATCTATAGGACCCTTTTTGTGTGATGATTGCAAGTAGTTAAGTATTTTTTGGTGATTGTGTACCTCGTATTTATTCATAGACGCTAGTACCTACCAAGGATACGAGGAGGAAGGAGGATTCTACAAAGAAGAAGCCGAGGAAAACTTCAACCACTTCTCTGCACAAGGAAAGCTTTACTAATCAAGTTGACCAATGCAAGCTAACACTTGCAAGATACCCTACTAATGCAAGCTTATACTGATACTTATGCAAGCTAATACTTGCTTGTTACCATGACCACTATATGCCTTATGCATATGTGATCATATACACTTGATAAACCAATCCTAGTTTTACTTACAAGCTTTATAATTTATTTCTTTATCAAAGCTAGTACTTAGAGCTTACTTAAGAAAATTGTAGATATTAGAAAGATAATTGAAGGTTGCATAAAGACCATAAAATTTGGCCTAAGCTAGATAATCTTGATGTCATCCTAAGGCATAAGATTAAACTTAGTTAAACTCCACTAGCTTACCACCCCTCATTAGTGCTTACCCTCACTTGTAGATGCTAGTGCTATGCATAAAACTTGATCAACTTTAGATGGGAATACTTGGTGGAAAAATGGTTATGAAAACCTTGGAATGATGGGTCATTCTATTGAAATGTTTTGGACATGTGTTTCCAAACACTTGATGATTTTGGTGATGAAAATGATGAGGCATGAGCCTTAGCCCTTTATAAAACTGATGGTTGTCTGGATGCGATACCATTCCATTTTATCGTACAACCACAATACCCGAAGATTGGGTAGGGCTTGACTGGAAACTTATATACCTTAGTTTTAGTTCCCTCACGGCCAAGGTCTGAGCTGAGGCTACCTTGTGAAGATTGTCCACCTGTGCAGTACCCAAGATGACTGTTGGTCATGGTTGGGAGGCCAAACTCACAGGAGAGGTGCTTATACTAGGGCGTGTAATTGAAAGGTTAGGATTGATTATCCGCATAATGAGTATGGTGAATTCAGGATTTCTTCCTGACGGATGTACCGAATGTTGTGGTGAAAGTGTACAATCTCTGCAGAGTGTCAAACTATTCGAATAGCCGCGTCCGCGGTTATGGACAGTTGGAGTGGCCATACTGTTCCCCCGTCAGATGTTTTAAAGAAACTTGTGAAATGAATTGAGACTTTGACTTGACCACAACAGGGTTGTGATATGAGATACAAGTTCCCACTTAGGTGTTATAAAATTTCAACTAGCATTCGTTGCTTCTAAACATAGTAGAGATAAATCTGGCTTTTGCAAAATAACCCTAGAGCCTAGTGTCCTATTACCAAAAACCCCTTTCACTTGTTAGTATTAGTTTGAGAGTACTTAAAGAGTACTCATGGCTTTGTCCCTGGCTATTCCCGTGGCCAGACTATGAAGAGGAGTACCTGGAGGATGGACCCCAGTAAGGTTACGACAACTAGGATCATCTCCCATCGTCAGGATTGCCTGTGACCCCGAAGATGGAGCTTCGCCTATGCCACCGTTATTATTACGTATTCCGCTGCTTGAAGTTGTATTAAGAACTGGATCATGAGATCCCTATTTGTGTAAGAACTTATGTATGGTTTGTAATGGATGATGTACTATGGTATCCAATTCTTTTATGTCTCGCAAAAATGGTAATCCTGGGATTGCGATGTATGGCATAACAGGCATCTGGGATTAAAAATCCGGGTGTTGACAAGTTGGTATCAGAGCCATCCTGACCATAGGAGACCCTAGTTAGACTGGATATTTGAATCAAATACTTAGTTTCAAAACCAAATAAAACAAATATTTACAAAAACTTATTCTCATTCTTATCCCTTTGATTCTTTCATGAAAATTCATGTTCCTCAAAAACTCTTGCAAAATACATAAAATTTTGACACACTTGATCACTCTACTAACTTACTAATCCTATATTCTTATAGATGGACGTGAAGTACAACAAGTTTTATCAGTTGGGGAATGGAGGAGACCTTATCTTTGAGAGGGATTTGGACCAGCTTTCGGAACTTCTGGAGCGTCCGCACCCCGAGTTCTTCGGAGCTCAGATCAATGATCAAGGAGGAGAAGATCTGTAGTGGCTAATTGTTGCAAGTCTCCGAGGAAAGATTGAACCTCCCACTGCGGAAGGAATTCAGTTTACCTTAAGAGAGAACAACTGGATCGATGGACTTGCTAGGGCCATGCAGGAAGCTCTTTCCCGTGTGTGCGGGCAGAGTATCAACCAAATCAAGGGTACTCTCTTTGAGTTTTGCCCAAGGCGTGATGCAAATGGACAACCACTGGAAGCCCCATATCACCCTGAGCTGAAGACCCAAGTGTACCACCTTAGCTTCATGATGTACGATCGTCAGCAGGAGCTGGATAACTGCCGTGACTACTGCAATCACAAGTCTGCCATCATCAAGACGAAGGACCAAACCATCGCCAGGCTTGCAAAGGATCGCAAGTCTTGCCACCGTAAGCTCGACAAGAAGGAGCGCATTATTGCCCGTCTTCGCCACCGTATCTCGTCTTTGGAGGAGACCATCTACGAGAGAGACATGCAGTTAGAGGAAAGGGAGAATGCCGGAGAGGATCTTCGTGGAGACCCCTACTCCTACCTCAACGATGATGATGATTTTCTGGAGGATCAGGCCATGGATTTCTTCACCGATGAGGATGATTTCGCCTTCATAGATGACGATGAGGATGACGAAGCCACGGATTCCGAGCAGTAGTAGCACTTGATAACTAGCGTAGTGAGTAGTATTCGGTCCCACTGTATCGTAGTTTCCAGAATGGTTCTTAAAACCATCTATCTTTCTTTGTTGTGGTGTGTGTTGTACCGTGTGCTATGAATGAATGCATGAAAAGCGTGTTGCTAGAAAATCTGAGTCAAACTTTAAAAACTTTTCAAAGACCCTGAACCTTAGAAATTTCCTTCTTTTCTCACGATCTATCTCAATCTTCAGATGCCACGCGGAGGAAGTGGTTCATCCCCGGACCCGATGTTGCAGATTCTGCAAATGTTGACTTCTGACCCGCGAAGCTGAAAGAGCGGAACGTCAAGCCAACCTAGCCACACCGCAACAGATAGCCCAACTTGCCCACAACAACCAAGGCCACGGAAATCAGGAAAACCATGGATGTATGCTCAAGAATTTCCAGAATACCAACCCACCTGTTTTCACTAAGTCAGAAGAACCCCTAGACGCCGATGATTGGCTGCAAACCATGGAAAATAACCTAGAAGTCACCGGAGTGGAAGCCAACGAGAAAGTTCTGTTCGCCACCCACTATCTAGCCGGAGATGCCAGGGCATGGTGGAACAGTGTTCGCACAATGACCGGAGGCCAGATGATGACCTGGGAGGAATTCAAGGTCAAGTTTAGCAGAACCCATGTGCCACCGGGTTTGATCAAGAGAATGAGAGACGAGTTCAGAGAACTGAAGCAAGGATGGATGACTTTAGTGGAATATCGTGACAAATTATTGTCATTAGCTAGGTATGCCCCGGATGAGATCGACACCGAAGCCAAGAAGAAAGAAAGATTCCTGAATGGGTTGCATGATGAGATGCAGACGGTATTAGTCAATATCCCCTTTGCTGATATTGAAGCCCTTGTCGACTCGGCCATCCAAAAGGAAGGAAATATCAACCAAGCCAATGAGAACCCCAAGCATCGCATGATGCATCAACCAGGAACCCATCAGACCCCAAAGTATCGCCCTAACCCATCTCCCGGATTTGCCCCAAGAACCAACAGACCCCCGATGAACCGTCCGACCTATCCCAACCGTGGAAACCGTAGGCCCGGAGGAAATCACAACAATCCCGGCAACTCTAGCAATTTCAACCGTGCCCCACCCAAGTTCAACAACAACAATGCTACCGCCAACACTGCGCCTAAACGAAGCAATGCTGTGCTCAGAGCGACAAAGGACAAGTCGCAAGTGACTTGTTATGATTGTGGAAATAAAGGCCACTATTCCAACGAGTGCCCCAACAAGAAGAATGACGCATTACCCAATGCCAATGCCCCAGCTCAGCAACAGCGTCGTGTTCAGCCAGGAAAGAGATTTGCCCCAGGGAACTCGCTCAACCGCAATGGCCAACTTTTCCTCATGCATGCTGAAGAATCTCAGGAAGCGCCAGACGTCGTGCTGGGTATGTTTTCTGTTAATTCAGTACTTGCAGGAGTGTTGTTTGATTCTGGTGCATCGCACTCATTTGTCATAGAAGAATTTGCATGCACTAGTAAAATTCAACCAACCAAACTGAAGCATGTTATGATTGTTCAAATTCCCGGATCAACCACCAAGGCTAGGCAAATTTTCAAAGCCGTCCCTATTCGAATCCATGGCATAGATTTTTATGCTAACCTGATAGTACTCGGAACTAAAGGTTTGGAAGTGGTACTAGGAATGGATTGGATTTCCAAACATAAAGGATTGATTGACTGTGCCAAGAAAGCCATAACCATGACCAGTACCGCCGGAATATTAGTCGAGCATATATCTGAAACCTTACCTTGTCAATTCAAATGCAACAAGAGTATAGCCCAACCTACATTGACCAAGTCCGGATATTCTGTGAATACTCCAATGTATTTCCAGATGTTTTGCCCGGTATGCCCCCAGATCGGGATATTGAGTTTATCATCGAACTAATCCCCGGAACCGGACCCATAGCCCAGAGACCCTATAGTATGAACCCGTCTGAGCTAGCAGAACTGAAGAAGCAATTGGATGCCATGCTGGAAATTGGATTGATTCAACCAAGTGCGTCACCATGGAGGTCACCTGTCTTGTTTGTGGACAAGAAGGATGGAGGTAACCGTTTGTGTACGGATTATCGGAAATTGAATGATGTCACTATCAAGAACAAATACCCCTTGCGCAAGATAGAAGATTTGTTTGATCAGTTGACTGGTGCCAAAGTGTTTTCTAAGATTGATCTTAGGACTGGCTATCATCAACTCAAGATTCGTGCAGAAGATATTCCCAAGACTGCCTTTACCACCAGATATGGATTGTACGAGTATACAGTCATGTATTTTGGATTAACCAATGCCCCCTCTTATTTCATGAATCTCATGAATAAGATTTTTATGGACTTCCTGGATAAGTTTGTCGTTGTTTTCATAGTTGACATTCTGATTTATTCCAAATCAGAAGAAGAACATGAGCTACACCTAAGGACCATTCTTGGAACCCTTAGAGAGCATCAGCTGTATGCAAAGTTTAGCAAATGTGAATTCTGGTTACACGAGGTAGGATTCCTCGGTCACATTCTATCAGCCGGAGGAATTGCCGTTGACCCTACCAATGTGAAAGATGTTGAGGATTGGCAAGCCCCAACCACTCAAACCCAAGTTCGTGCATTTCTCGGATTGGCGGGATATTACCGCAAGTTTGTAGAAGGATTCTCGAGTATCTCCAGACCCATGACCCAATTGGTGAAGAAGGACAAGAAGTTTGAATGGACCGACAAATGTGAACCGAGTTTTCAAGAACTCAAGAGGAGATTGAGCCGCCCCAATCTTAATCATGCCGGATATCACGAAGCCCGGCCTTCGATGTGTATTGTGATGCATCCAAGATCGGTCTCGGATGTGTGCTAATGCAAGAAGGCAAAGTTATATCTTATCTATCTCGACAACTGAAGCAACATGAGCAAAATTACCCAACCCATGACCTCGAGCTCGCAGCCGTAGTTCTAGCCCTGAAGACATGGAGACATTATCTGATGGGAAACCGTTGTGAGATCTATACGGATCACAAGAGTCTGAAGTATATATTCACTCAGAAGGAGATGAATATGAGACAGAGAAGATGGATTGAGCTAATCAAGGATTATGATATGGACATTCACTATCACCTTGGTAAAGCCAATGTGGTGGCCGATGCCCTTAGCATATTGCCGTGCCGCTTGAACTCCATGATCATGAAGGAGCAACCAAGCTTGCACAAAGAGATGGAAGATTTTCGAATGGAATTAGTAAGTAAAGGATTTTTGGCTAGCATAGAACTCCGCCCACTTTGATCAGTCAGATTAAAGAGGCGCATAAAGGAAATGCTAGTATTGACGGTATCAAGCGTCGTATCGGTACAGGAAAAGTACCCGAATTCACCGAAGACGAAGTACCCGGATTCACCGAAGACGAAGAAGGAGTTCTGTGGTACAAAGGAAGCCTTTGTGTACCAGCAGATTCTGAGTTTAAAGAAGTTATTCTGAAGGAGGCTCATCATACTCTTTATTCTATCCATCCCGGAGGAACTAAGATGTATCAAGATTTAAAAGAGCAATTTTGGTGGCATAAGATGAAGAGAGAAATCGGAAGCTATATCGCCAAGTGTGATATATGTCAGCGAGTCAAGGCCGGACATCAAAGACCCGCTGGATTGTTGCAACCATTGCAGATTCCGGAATGGAAATGGGATTCCGTTGGAATGGACTTTATAACTGGACTGCCTACTTCTAGTAGGGGAAAGGACTCTATCTGGGTCATAGTGTACAGATTGTCCAAAGTCACCCATTTCTTGCCCGTCAAGACCACATATCAGAGTTCGAAGCTAGCAGAGTTGTACATCGCTAGAATAGTTAGTTTGCATGGAGTCCCCAAGAACATCGTATCGGATCAAGGAACTCAGTTTACCTCGAGATTCTGGAAGAAAGTCCAAGAAGGTTTAGGAACCCACCTAGATTTCAGTACCGCTTATCACCCTCAGACCGATGGACAAACGGAGCGAGTAAACCAAGTACTCGAAGATATGCTGAGAGCATGCGTGTTAGAATATGGATCCAAGTGGGAAGACTGTCTGCCGTTTGCAGAATTTTCATACAATAACAGTTATCAAGCCAGTTTGCAAATGGCCCCCTTTGAATTCATGTACGGAAGAAAGTGTCGCACCCCTTTGAACTAGTAGGAAGTAGGAGACAGTCAGATTTTCGGACCCGACATCCTACGAGAAGCAGAAGAGAAGGTTCACAAGATTCATGAGCACCTTAAGACCGCCCAGTCCAGACAGAAGAGTTACACCGACAAGAGACGTCGAGACCTCGCCTTCAACATAGGAGATTTTGTTTATCTGAAGGTGTCGCCATTGAAGGGAATGCAGCGTTTCCAACTGAAAGGAAAGTTAGCCCCCAGATATATCGGACCCTTCAAGATTCTAAACCGTCGAGGAGAAGTGTCGTATCAATTGGAACTGCCCGAAGAGATGTCAGCCGTGCACAATGTGTTCCATATCTCGTTACTTCGCAAGTGTCTCAAAGTCCCCGAGAAGACCGAAGTGTTCAAAAATATCGATCACTAGACCATAGAGATCAATGATGACCTAACCTATCCCGAAGTACCTATCCGTATTTTGGAAGAAGATTTTCTAACTACCCGAACCCGAAGCATCAAGTTTCTCAAGATTCAGTGGAGCAACCACACAAAAGAGGAAGCTACCTGGGAGCGCGAAGATAACATCAGGACAGAGTTTCCCGATCTCTTCAAATCCTAAGTAATCTTTTTCGTCCTTTTTCAAATCTCGGGATGAGATTTTGTTTAAGGGGGGAAGGTTTGTAACATTCCAAAAATACTAAACTTGGATCATCAGAATCTAATCATCAAAATTAGGGTTAACAAAAACTTTTCTAAATAAAAATATGAAAGCATGCACGGTGTATGCATTTCATTTGGAATTCTTTTGAACCACCTTGTTTGTGTGTTCCTTTGCTTGTAAATGGATTCTTGGGTGAAATAAACATCATATAAACAATTCCCAAACTTTTCTCAAAGACAAATAAATCAAAACAAAGCTAAATGAGTGAATGGTCATTTTGACCAATTTAACTCCCATGCCTACTTTGGCTGTCTCAAACTTTCAGAACCTAACAGAAACTTTTCTGGATCTTTGCACCGCTTGATTGTACTCATAACAAAGTATCAAGGCCCACTTTGTGATCATCCAAAAACATTTAAATGCATAGTTTAAATGATAGTTCAAAATTGAATCTTTATCATATGGGAAGATCCCACTTTTTCAAAAACCACTCAAATAAGCTCAACTTTCAAAACCCAAGCATCTGCAGACTCACCAGCACCAACCTAGCACACCCACCAAAATATTTTCAAAATTCAAAACTTGAATTCTTGCGGCCATTTCATCAAACACCTTGCAGATACAAATCAAACAAAATCCAAACACTATTATGAGCAGTGATTGAAGCCTAACTTGTTCCCTCTCTGGTTGCAACTAGGCTTTAGTAGATCATCTAGCTCAATTGCACACCCTTAGCATCACTGTAATCTTGGCAATGCCATCAATGGTGAGCAGGCAGAGTGCACACTTGTTGTGGCATCCCGCAAAAACCACAACTAGAAAATCGCGTTGTTTTTGTGCATTGCATCGTCATGACCGCATGCTCATGTCATCATGCCACATTGCATTTGAGCATCGTCATCATCATGCATATTAATTTGCCTAAAAACTATTTGCGAAAGACAATCGTTTTCTAAAATTAACCCTCCTTCTATTTCAAATTAAACCCCCGGATGCTTCCGGATATTTTTGTTTGTCTAAAATCTATTTATACAAGCTTATTGCAAAAATTAAATAAAAATTATATTATTTTAGTGGGGCAGTCGAACGGGCCGATTCGACCCGAACGACCACCCCCAGAATAAACGGTCCATTTAAATCGGTCCACCCAAAAATCCCTAAGCTACCTAGTCCTAATCTACCCACCCCTCCAGCCACCTCACTCCCTCCAACCCCCTCTCTCCACCTCATCCTCCTTCCCTCCTCCATCCACTCGGCTTCTGCCACCTCACCCCATCCCTCTACTTCCCCATCAGCCGGCCACACACCCACACACCCAACGCACACACGCACGCACCCAATCCCGAGCCGCCGCCTGCCCTGGCCCCACCTGGCGCGCCCACTCCCCGGGCCCCACCCCGGCCCTCTCTCCTCTTTTCCCCCACCGCACACCCCACACCCGCCACTGTTCCCTCCCTTCCACCCGGGTCCCACCGACCCCACCTGCCGATCCCCACGCACCCCCGGCCCGCGCCTGTCCCGTCTCCCTCTCTCCTCCACCCCACCAACCCCGCTCCCTTCTTCCCTCTCGCATCGACCTCACCCCGCCGCCGCCGGTGCTCATCAGGAACCGACACGCCCGGCGCCGTCCTCCTCCCTCGCTCGGCCTCCCGCACGCTCCTCCCGACCCCACCTCGCGGGATTCCCCTCCGGCCGTCGCCCCGGAGCCGACCGCCTCCTCCGCAGCAAGCCGCGACGCTGGCCCCACGCCTCAACCTCTCTCTCACCGCCCCGCTCGGCCTCGGCTCCCTCACCCCGGCCGCGCCCTCTACCTCGCCTCCGCCTCTCCTCTCTGCGTCTGGCGCCGCGCCCACAGGCCCGCTTCCCCGACGCCGCCTTGGCCGCTCGTCGCTGCCAGTGCTCTCCGCCGGCCACCCGTCTGCCGTCGCCCGGGCCTCCTCTCCTCCCAGCAACGTCACCGGCCCCGTGCTGTCCGGCCTCTGCCCGTCCCCCAGGCAGAGCCGCGCCGCCAAGCCCATCGTTGCCCGGCAGCGTCATCGTCCGCATGTCGTCGCCCTCATCTAGCCATCCTCCTGTGGCCGCTCTCCTCTCCGCGCGTGGCCCCGCCTCCGCCGGCCTCCCGTCCGCCTCAGGTCGCTGTCCCGGCGGCCTCGCTTCTCCGCAGTGGCTTCTTCCTGCAGAGTATCCCAGTTTTATGCTTCGTGTTAGCTCCTGTCAGTTGAGGAGATCGTTGCAGCCTAAGGTGTAAATCGGTTCCCCTCAAAATCGTGTGTCCCTAGCTATGCATGTGTGCCGGTGTGTCCTCTTCACCGTGTCACTGTTCAAGTGCTTCACATCGTGATCCAAGACCATGTTGTCGACAAGATCTTCCAGGCTACCACTCCTCGATATTATGTCAAGACCGTCTCACACCAAGATCTCGTGCCGTCCGAGGACTGAAGCCAGACCTCAAGATCTTCCGGCGCCGAGATCCAAGATCGACCCCGATAAGACCGAACAGCGAACCCTGGCGCGCCAAGTTCTACGACCCCGAGGACCGGTCCACCGGACGCCAAGATCTCCCACACGGACTCGAGTACCCCGATGCCATGATTCGAGGACCGATCCCGGCGCCCGAAGCCGAGAACCCCGACAAGAACCACGACACCGATACGCCGAGTCTCCATCGAGGACACCAAGGCCGTCGACATGGAACCGAAGGACGTCAAGCACTTCTTCCCGGAACTCCAAGATCTACTCCGTTATCCGAGAACGATCCCGTCGAACCCTGAACCCTGAGACTGGACCCCGACCCCCGGAACCCCCAAGATCCTCGGACCAATGTGTGAACCTTTTCCCGAGCCCTATTTTATAAATGCTTTATATAAATTGTTGCATATTAAATTGTCATTCGCATGCATATTGTCATGTGGTTTGGGGGAATTAGGCCGATTCACTGCATAATTAAATATGGGGCCCATATGCGGGCAAATCTAGTCTTATATTGGCCTCATTTAAATTTGTGTAGCGAACCGGTGCTATCTTCTGCCATGCTAAAACAACATTTAATTTGCGGGGTAGATAAATAACTTGAACCATCTAATCAATTGTCGGGACCCCGGTTCCGCTTAATATGACCTAATTGCATCGCACCTTCGCCATGTCATACATCATACATGCATCATGCCGATCTTCTGCCATTGTATTAAATAGTGCATCTGGTGTTTCTTCTAGTGTTTTGTTTCTTCGCGGATAAGGCCGTTGAGTTGATGTGAGCTTCGCCCCGATCTTCGGTTGAACCTTCGACAATGTTTCAGGCGAGCATCTCCCCCTTTCTACCTATCTTACTTTTATAGTATTTATTCCCTCCTGTTGATCTATTGCTATCTGTGTTGCGATGCTCTAGCTTTCGAACCGTGATATCCCTTGCAGCCTTATATTGCCTTGGACACCTCCTATTACCTGTTGTGTGGTAGTTAGTTGGACCTGCGCGTCGTAGTCGCTTGCTCAAGTGCTGTTGTGTGTTGTCAAGTGCCACAGTTGTTGGAGTAATGCCGCATGTTTGATGTTGGAGATGATCATGGTTTTACTTATCGTACACTTTAATTCCTGTTTAACAACTAAAATTGAAGTAAGCAGAGGCATCAGTGGGTGATAGATAATATTTGGTTTCCGAACGCCCACTTGTGTCCCGTAGGACCCCGAGTACTTGATACCTGTTCCTTGATTTATCGCGCTATCCACATCCGGGAGGATTATGGGACCCCCCTGAGCCAGAGCATGATTCATTCTTATTTCTTGGGGCCACAAACTAGTTTGAGGTTTTATTTACTATCCTGTACTTATGCCATGCTACTCAGTATTTACGATTGTGCGAGGAGCACACCGATCGCTTAGGTAAGGAGTGTTTTCGGTATCGACAAGCCCAGCCACACTTTCGGGTTCCCATCGTTTCGACCATTGTCGCAAACCTTGAGTCCGCCTGAGTCACCTAACTTCGCTATGGTCTACTCAATGGGTGGCCCTAAATATTTCAAATCCTGTGATTGCTTTGTCGTGAAAGCCTCGTTGGGTTTTGATTTGGTTTTTCCGAGGTTGATCGAGTGTGTGTTGCTATTTGTGCACCCCGGCCGGGTTAAAACTTTCTGAAAGCCATGTCCGCGGTTATGGACGACTTGGAGCACAGTATCTCGACCATAGACAAGCATAACTAAAGTAGTGCTATAAATTTGACTTTATAATGACTAGTAATCAGCTTCACTATAATGGAATGGCTAAATAATACTGCCCACAACTGCTTGTTTGGATTGTCGCTTGCGACCATTGTACCTGACTAGTAAATATTGCAACTACAACGGAATGGCTGAATAAAAGTACCAACAACTGCTGGGTTTTGGGTTTATATCATGCTATCTGTATCTGATTAGTAATTGCTGCAACTACAACGGAACGAATAACTAAAAGGGCCCACTGCTTCTTTTATCAGGACAATTATCTATACCTGACTAGTAATTGCTGCAACGATAACTGAATAAGTAAAACTGCCAACTGTGTGAGTTCCTCGGCTGACTTCCTTGTTTGGTCTCGAGGGGGAAACTCCAGGATGGGTTTGTTTGGTGTTAGTATCAGTCTGGTTCCGAATAGGTCTTTCTTACCCCTCTCTGATAGTCGCCAGTTGGATCGAGTCTCTATAGGTTGTTTAGTGCATGCTGCCGCTGCCGCTTCCGTCCACCATACCTATGTAGGCGAGGACCGCCGAATTCTAGCCTCGCTGTCTTGGCCTCAAGATCTTGACGCTCCTCTTTTTCCTTTGCCCTTTGTCGGCACCTTTGTTTAAGCGGTGTTGAGATCGACGTCGTTAGCGGGGTTACCCTTCCGGCTTGGCTGGCAGGGTTATGGACTCCATTGGTTATTCTTCGTGGCTCTTAGCCCCATTTGCATCTTGTCCGTAGTCGGACGCCTATCGCTTTCAAGGTGATTTGGATCTTTGTATATTATATCTGTATTCTTGACTCTTTGAGTCATTTGTATATATCTGCTGGGTCCCATCGAGGACTGTTGTGTAATGTTATTACTTCGTTTTCCATCCGCACGAAAGTGCCTGGTGGGCACCTTTGAATCGTTTCTATGCGGGTTTGGCGGGTTTCGCTAAAACTTGCATAGGTCCGATTCTGAGGGTGTTACACTTGTCACCCCCCATGTCGACAACAAGCTAGGAGAAGAACCAAGCCTAGCCAACATGTATGGGAGACATCCCACCATCCACACTGTCCACCGCTCGAACCCTGCTAGCCACTGGACCACGCGCACGGACCATGCCAAGCTTACCAGCAACCATGCCGAGAGCGCGCCCCATGCGCCACGCTCGACCGAAGCCCACAGACCGTGCTCCGCCCTCGCCGCGTGCATACGTGATCACCACCGTCCCAGCAACCCCGCAGACACACTCGTTCGCCGCCGCGCGGACCACGCGCGCTGTGCGCCATTAAATCCTCCGTCGGGCACGCAGAGCACCGTCGTGTTCCGACCAAATCACACCGCCCCACGTCTCGCCACCGTGTCGTTGAGCATCGCCAGGGAGCACCGCACCGCCCCCTACCATCGCCCACGCCGATAGCCATTTGTACCGTCGACCACGACGAGCTCACCTTGCATCCCGTCGGTCCCCTCGCTCCACTATAAATAGAGGCCACCCCCAGCCGAATTGAGCACACCATCTCACTCCCATCTCCTCACTGATAGTGCCACCCCGTTCCCGGAGCAAGGCAAGTAGCACTTCGCCGGAATTTCACCGGAGCCCGCCGCTACTGGAGAAGAAGGGAGGCAGCGATTGGAGCCGCCCCAGGAGAAGCTGCCGGTACCAGGAGGTTCGCCATCGTCGACTTCGTTGTTCGCCCGTATCGCCGACCCTCGCCTGAACCCCGGTGAGCCCCAAACGACCCCCACTAGCCGCGCTAGGTTTCTGTCTCGCCGGCGTTGCCCAACGTCGACGATGACTCTCAGCCGTTGGATTAGAACCAGATTGAACGCACCACATCGGCCCATATCGCTTCGCACCCCCTCGTCTCACTGACGCGTGGGGACATCCACTTAACCAGCCCGCGTAAGCGCTGTGCTTAGCAGGCCGGCCCAGTATCGCTTCCCGCGCAGCCCAGCTATTTAAATTTAACCTTTTCCATTTTATTTCAAACACACTTATGTACCCAGTTTCAAAAATCAACCCAGGTCGATTTAGTGCACCAAATCAAATGAAACTTATTTTGTTAGAAATGTCTGGAAGTGCTGAATCCAAGCCCGTTGGATTCAAGTCATTTGGATCTATAGATCATCCATGGTAAAAATAACAAGGCAGAAGCTTTTCTGCATTCAAACAGTTTTCAAATTTAAACCATAATAGCTTTTCAGTTGATTCCAACTCTCAAAAATCACATTTGACCATACCTTTCATAATATATAAAAATATATAGGATTACTTACAGAAATAATGTTCAAGTAATAAAAGAATTCCCCATAGGCATTTCTAGTCACTTTATTTAATTAAAATAAAAGGGTAAAACCTTATTAAATTGTGACACCACTTTAAATCACTTTCCCATGGACTAAAATATGTGGTGATGACATGTGTCAACATGATCCCATGTTTGGTTTGGAGAATATTAAATATTAAGTAGTTTTTCAATGAGTAGAAATTACTTTTCTAAAAATAAAAGGAATTAAACCAAGCCTTAATCTTGTAATGTTAGATATGATGTTAGGTCATCTATAGGACCCTTTTTGTGTGATGATTGCAAGTAGTTAAGTATTGTTTGGTGATTGTGTACCTCGTATTTATTCATAGATGCTAGTACCGACCAAGGATACGAGGAGGAAGGAGGATTCTACGAAGAAGAAGCCGAGGAGAACTTCAACCACTGCTCTGCACAAGGCAAGCTTTACTAATCAAGTTGACCAATGCAAGCTAACACTTGCAAGATACCCTACTAATGCAAGCTTATACTGATACTTATGCAAGCTAATACTTGCTTGTTACCATGACCACTATATGCCTTAAGCATATGTGATCATATACACTTGATAAACCAATCCTAGTTTTACTTGCAATATTATTACTTTATTTCTTTATCAAGGCTAGTACTTAGAGTTACTGGAATAAATGGTAGATACTAGAAGGATAATTGAAGGTTGCATAAAGAGCATAAAATTTGGCCTAAGCTAGATAATCTTGATGTCATCTTAAGGCTTAAGATTAAACTTAGTTAAACTCCACTAGTTTACCACCCCTCATTAGTGCGTACCCCCACTTGTAGATGCTAGTGCTAAGCATAAAACTTGATCAACTTTAGATGGGAATACTTGGTGGAAAAATGGTTATGAAAACCTTGGAATGATGGATCATTCTATTGAAATGTTTTGGACATGTGTTTCCGAACACCTAATGATTTTGGTGATGAAAATGTTGAGGCATGAGCCTTAGTACTTTTTAAAACTGATGGTTGTCTAGATGCGATACCATTCCAATTTTATCGTACAACCACAATACCCAAGAATTGGGTAGGGCTTGGCTGGAAACTTATATACCTTAGTATTAGTTCCCTCACGGCCAAGGTCTGAGTTGAGGCTACCTTGTGAAGATTGTCCACCTATGCAGTACCCAAGATAACAGTTGGTCATGGTTGGGAGGCCAAACTCACAGGAGAGGTGCTTATACTAGGGCGTGTAATTGAAAGGATAGGATTGATTATCTGCATACTGAGTATGGTGAATTCAGGATTTATTACTGACGGATGTATCGAATGTTGTGGTGAAAGTGTACAATCTCTGCACAGTGTCAAACTATTCGAATAGCCGCGTCCGCGGTTATGGACAGTTGGAGTGGCCATACTGTTCCCCCGTCAGATATTTTCAAAAGACTTGTGAAATGAATTGAGACTTTGACTTGACCACACCAGGGTTGTGATATGAGATACAAGCTCCCACTTAGGTGTTATAAAACTTCAACTAGCATTCGTTGCTTCTAAACTTAGTAGAGATAAATCTGGCTTTTGCAAAATAACCCTAGAGCCGAGTGTCCTATTACCAAAAACCCCTTTCACTTGTTAGTATTAGTTTGCGAGTACTTAAAGAGTACTCATGTCTTTGTCCCTGGCTATTCCCGTGGCCAGACTATGAAGAGGAGTACCTGGAGGATGGACCCCAAGAAGGTTACGACAACTAGGATCATCTCCCATCGTCAGCATTGCCTGTGACCCCAAATATGGAGCTTCTCTTACGCTACTGCTATTATTACATATTCCGCTCCTTGAAGTTGTATTAAGAACTGGATCATGAGATCCTTATTTGTGTAAGACCTTATGTATGGTTTGTAATGGATGATGTACTGTGGTATCCAATTCTGTTATGTCTCGCAAAAATGGTAATCCTGGGATTGCGATGTATGGCATAACAGGCATCTGGGATTAAAAATCCGGGTGTTGACAAGTTGGTAACAGAGCCATCCTGACCATAGGAGACCCTAGTTAGACTAGACGTTTGAATCAAAAACTTAGTTTCAAAACCAAAGAAAACAAATATTTACAAAAACTTATTCTCATTCTTATCCCTTTGATTCTTTCATGAAAATTCATGTTCCTCAAAAAATCTTGCAAAATACATAAAATTTTGACACACTTGATCACTCTACTAACTTACTCATCCTATATTCTTATAGATGGACGTGAAGTACAGCAAGTTTTATCAGTTGGGGAATGGAGGAGACCTTATCTTTGAGAGGGATTTGGACAAGCTTTCGGAACTTCTGGAGCATCCGCACCCCGAGTTCTTTGGAGCTCAGCTCAATGATCAAGGAGGAAAAGATCTGCAGTGGCTAATTGTTGCAAGTCTCCGAGGAAAGATTGAACCTCCCACTGCGGAAGGAATTCAGTTTACCTTAAGAGAGAACAACTGGCTCGATGGACTTGCCAGGGCCATGCAGAAAGCTCTTTCCCGTCTCTGTGGGCAGAGTATCAATCAGATCAAGGGTACTTGATTTGAGTTTTGCCCAAGGCGTGATGCTAATAGACAACCACTGGAAGCCCCATTTCACCCCGAGCTGAAGACCCAATTGGACCACCTTAGCTTCATGATGTACGATCGTCAGGAGGATTTGGATAACTGCCGTGACTAATCCAACCACAAGTCTGCCATCATCAAGACGAAGGACCAAACCATCGCCATGCTAGCAAAGGATCGCAAGTCTCGTCGCCGTCAGCTCGACAAGAAGGAGCGCATTATTGCCCGTCTTCGCCACCGTATCTCATCTTTGGAGGAGACCATCCACGAGAGAGACATGCAGTTAGAGGAAAGGGAGAATGCCGGAGAGGATCTTCGTGGAGACCCCTACTCCTACCTCAGCGATGATGATGATTTTCTAGAGGATTAGGCCATGGGTTTCTTCACCGATGAGGATGATTTCGCCTTCATCGATGACGATGAGGATGATGATGCCACAGATTCCAAGGAGTAGTAGCACCTGAGCACTAGCGTAGTGAGTAGTATTCGGTCCCACTGTATCGTAGTTTTCAGAATGGTTCTTAAAACCATATGTTTTTCTTTGTTGTGGTCTGTGTTTTATTGTGTGCTATGAATGAATGAATGAAAAGCAAGTTACGAGAAAATCTGAGTCAAACTTTAAAAACTTTTCAAAGACCCAAAACCTTAGAAATTTCCCTCTTTTCTCATGATCTATCTCAATCTTCAGATGCCACGTGGGGGAAGTGGTTCATCCCCGGACCCGATGTTGCAGATTCTGCAAATGTTGACTTCTGACCGCGAAGCTGAAAGAGCGGAACGTCAAGCCAACCTAGCCACACTAAAACAGATAGCCCAGCTTGCCCACAACAACCAAGGCCACGGAAATTAGGACAACCATGGATCTAAGCTCAAGAATTTCCAGAATACCAACCCACCTGTTTTCACTAAGTCAGAAGAACCCCTGGACACCGATGATTGGCTGCAAACCATGGAAAATACCCGAGAAGTCGCTGGAGTGGAAGCCAATGAGAAAGTTATGTTCGCCACCCACTATCTAGCCGGAGATGCCAGGGCATGGTGGAACAGTGTTCGTGCAATGACCGAAGGCCAGATGATGACCTGGGAGGAATTCAAGGTCAAGTTTAGCAGAACCCATGTGCCCCCGGGTTTGATCAAGAGAATGAGATACGAGTTCAGAGAACTGAAGCAAGGGAGAATGACCATAGTGGAATACCGTGACAAATTTTTGTCATTAGCTAGGTATGCCTCGGATGAGATCGACACCGAAGCCAAGAAGAAAGAAAGATTCCTGAATGGTCTGCATGATGAGATGCAGACGGTATTAGTCAATATCCCCTTTGCTGATATTGAAGCCCTTGTCGACTCAGCTATACATATGGAAGGAAAGATCAATCAAGCCAATGAGAACCGCAAGCGTCGCATGATGCATCAACCAGGAACACATCAGACCCCAAAGTATCGCCCTAACCCATCTCCCGGATTTGCCCCAAGAACCAACAGACCCCCGATGAACTGTCTGACCTATCCCAACCGTGGAAACCCTAGGCCCGGAGGAAATCACAACAACCCCAGCAACTCTAGCAATTTCAACCGTGCCCCACCCAAGTTCAACAACAACAATGCTACCGCCAACACCAACACTGCCCCGAGGACTGGAAGCAATGTTGTGCCTGTAGCAGCAAAGGACAAGTCGCAAGTGACTTGTTATGACTGTGGAAATAAAGGCCACTATTCCAACGAGTGCCCCAACAAGAAGAATTCCGCAGCACCCAATGCCAATGTCCGAGCTCAGCAACAGCGTCGTGTTCAGCCAGGAAGGAGATTTGCCCTAGGGAATTCGCTCAACCACAACGGCCGTCTTTTCCTCATGCATGCTGAAGAAGCTCAGGAAGCGCCAGACGTCGTGGTGGGTATGTTTTCTGTTAATTCAGTACTTGCACGAGTGTTGTTTGATTCTGGTGCATCGCACTCATTTGTCACTGAAGAATTTGCATGCACTAGTAAAATTCAACCAACCAAACTGAGCATGTTATGATTGTTCAAATTCCCGGATCAACCACCAAGGCTAGGCAAATTTGCAAAGTCGTCCGTATCCGAATCCATGGCATAGATTTTTATGCAAATCTGATAGTACTCGAAACTAAAGGTTTGGAAGTAGTACTAGGAATGGATTGGATGTCCAAACATAAAGGATTGATTGACTGTGCCAAGAAAGCCATAACCATGACTAGTACAGCTGGAATATCTGTTGAGCATATATCTGAAACCTTACCTCGCCAATTCAAATGCAACAAGAGTATAGCCCAACCTACCTTTGACCAAGTCCGAATAGTCTGTGAATACCCCGACGTATTTTCCAGATGTTTTGCCTGGTATGCCCCCAGATCGGGATATCGAGTTTATCATCGAACTAATCCCCGGAACCGGACCCATAGCCCAGAGACCCTATAGTATGAACCCGTCTGAGCTTGCGGAACTGAAGAAGCAACTGGATTCCATGTTGGAAATTGGATTGATTCAACCAAGTGCGTCACCATGGAGATCACCTGTCTTGTTTGTGGACAAGAAGGATGGAGGTAACCGTTTTTGTACGGATTATCGGAAGTTGAATGATGTCACTATCAAGAACAAATACCCCTTTCCCAAGATAGAAGATTTGTTTAATCAGTTGACCGGTGCCAAAGTGTTTTCTAAGATTGATCTTAGGACTGGCTATCATCAACTCAAGATTCGTGCAGAAGATATTCCCAAGACTGCCTTTACCACCAGATATGGATTGTACGAGTATACAATCATGTATTTTGGATTAACCAATGCCCCCGCTTATTTCATGAATCTCATGAATAAGATTTTTATGGACTTCCTCCATAAGTTTATCGTTGTTTTCATCAATGACATTCTGATTTATTCCATATCGGAAGAAGAACATGAGCTACACCTAAGGACCATTCTTGGAACCCTTAGAGAGCATCAATTGTATGCAAAGTTTAGCAAATGTGAATTCTGGTTACAGGAGGTAGGATTCCTCGGTCACATTATATCAGCCGGAGTAATTTCCGTTGACCCTGCCAAAGTGAAAGATGTAGAAGCTTGGCAAGCCCCAACCACTCAAACCCAAGTTCGTGCATTTCTCGGATTGGCGGGATATTACCGCAAGTTCGTAGAAGGATTCTCGAGTATCGCCATACCCATGACCCAATTGCTGAAGAAGGACAAGAAGTTTGAATGGACCGACAAATGTGAAGTGAGTTTTCAAGAACTCAAGAGAAGATTGATTTCAGCCCCAATCTTGATCATGCCGGATATCACGAAGCCCTTCGATGTGTATTGTGATGCATCCAAGATCGGTCTCGGATGTGTGCTAATGCAAGAAGGCAAAGTTATATCTTATCTATCTCGACAACTGAAGCAACATGAGCAACATTACCCAACCCATGACCTCGAGCTCGCAGCCGTAGTTCTAGCCCTAAAGACATGGAGACATTACCTGATGGGAAATCGTTGTGAGATCTATACGGATCACAAGAGTCTGAAGTATATATTCACTCAGAAGGAGATGAATATGAGACAGAGAAGGTGGATTGAGCTAATCAAGAATTATGTCCTGGACATTCACTATCACCCTGGTAAAGCCAATGTGGTAGTCGATGCCCTTAGTAGATTGCCGTGCCGCTTGAACTCCATGATTTTAAAGGAGCAACCAAGTTTGCACAAAGAGATGGAAGATTTTCGAATGGAATTAGTACGTAAAGGATTTTGGCTAGCATAGAACTTCAACCCACTTTGATCATCCAGATCAAAGAGGCGCAGAATGGAAATGCTAGTATCGATGGAATCAAGCGTCGTATCGGTACAGGCAAAGTACCCGGATTCACCGAAGACAACGAAGGAGTTCTGTGGTACAAAGGACACCTTTATGTACCAGCAGATTCTGAGTTGAAAGAAGTTATTTTGAAGGAGGCTCATGATACTCTTTATTCTATCCATCCCGGAGGAACTAAGATGTATCAAGATTTAAAAGAGCAATTTTGGTGGCATAAGATGAAGAGAGAAATCGAAAGCTATATCGCCAAGTGTGATATATGTCAGCGAGTCAAGGCCGGACATCAAAGACCCGCTGGATTGTTGCAACCCATGCAGATTCCGGAATGGAAATGGGATTTTGTTGGAATGAACTTTATCACTAGACTGCCTACCTCTAGTAGGGGAAATGACTCTATCTAGGTCATAGTGGACAGATTGTCCAAAGTCGCCCATTTCTTGCCCGTCAAGACCACATATCAGAGTTCGAAGCTAGCGGAGTTGTACATCGCTAGAATAGTTTGTTTGCATGGAGTCCCCAAGAACATTGTATCGGATCGAGAAACTCAGTTTACCTCGAGATTCTGGAAGAAAGTCCAAGAAGGTTTAAGAACCCGCCTAGATTTCAGCACCGCATATCACCCTCAGACCAATGGACAAACCGAGCGAGTAAACCAAATACTCGAAGATATGCTGAGAGCATGTGTGTTAGAATATGGATCCAAGTGGGAAGACTGTCTGCCGTTTGCAGATTTTTTATACAATAACAGTTATCAAGCCAGTTTGCAAATGGCCCCATTTGAATTCATGTACGGAAGGAAGTGTCGCACCCCTTTGAACTGGTCAGAAGTAGGAGAGAGTCATATTTTCGGAACCGACATCCTACGAGAAGCGGAACAGAAGGTTCACAAGATTCGTGAGCACCTCAAGACCGCCCATTCCAGACAGAAGAGTTACGCCGACAAGAGACGTCGAGACCTCACCTTCAACATAGGAGATTTTGTTTATCTGAAGATGTCGCCATTGAAGGGAATGCAACGTTTCCAACTCAAAGGAAAGCTAGCTCCCAGATATATCGGACCTTTCAAGATTCTGAACCGTCGAGGAGAAGTGTCGTACCAATTGGAACTACCCGAAGAAATGTCAGCCGTGCACAATGTTTTCCATATCTCATTACTTCGCAAGTGTCTCGAACTCCCAGAGAAGACCGGAGTGTTCAAAAACATCGATCACCAGACCATAGAGGTCCACGATGACCTGACCTATCCCGAAGTACCCATCCGTATTTTGGAAGAAGCTTTTCGAACTACCCGAACCCGAAGCATCAAGTTTCTCAAGATTCAGTGGAGCAACCACACAGAAGAAGAAGCTACCCGAGCGCCAAGATCACATCGTGAGAGTTTCCTGATCTCTTCAAATCCTAGGTAATCTTTTTCGTCCTTTTTCAAATCTCGGGACGAGATTTTTTTTAAGGGGGGAAGGTTTGTAACATCCCAAAAATACTAAACTTGGATCATCAAACTCTAATCATCACATTTAGGGTTAACAAAAAAATTTCCAATTAAAATATGAAAGCATTTCATATGTTTAGGTATTAAAATATGGATTCTTTTGAATTGCCATGATTATGTGTTTCTTTGCTTGTAAATGGATTCTTAGGTGAAATAAACATCATATAAACAATTCCCAAACTTTTCTCAAAGACAAATAAATCAAAACAAATAAAATAAGGGAATGGTCATTCTGACCAATTTAACTCCCATGCCTACTTTGGCTGTCTCAAACTTTCAGAACCCAATAGAAACTTTTCTGGATCTTTGCACCCCTTGATTGTACTCATAACAAAGTATCAAGGCCCACTCTGTGATCATCCAAAAAAATTTAAATGCATAGTTTAAATGACAGTTCAAAATTGAATCTTTATCATATGGGAAGATCCCACTTTTTCAAAAACCACTCAAAAAAGCTCAACTTTCAAAACCCAAGCATCTGCAGACTCACCAGCACCAACCTAGCACACCCACCAAAAATCTTTTCAAAATTCAAAACTTGAATTCTTGCGGCCATTTCATCAAACACCTTGCAGATACAAATCTTCTAAAATCCAAACACTATTGTGAGCAGTGATTGGAGCCTAACTTGTTCCCTCTCTGGTTTCAACTAGGCTTTAGTAGATCATCTAGCTCAAGTACAAACCTCTAGAATCACTGTAAGCTTGGCAATGCCATCAATGGTGAGCAGGGCGAGTGCACACTTGTCAACCCCATGTCGACAGCAAGCTAGGAGAAGAACCAAGCCTAGCCAACATGTCTGGGAGCAAGCCAACACCCCACCGCCACTCCCTGTCCACCCTCGAACCTTGCCAACCCCTGGACCACACGCATGAACCATGCCAAGCTCGCCAGCAACCATGCCGAGAGCACGCCCCGTGCGCCACGCTCGACCGACGCCCACAGACCGTGTGCCGCCCTCGCCGCGTGCATACGTGATCACCACCGTCCCACTAACCTAGCAGACATGCTCGTTCGCCGCCGCGCGGACCACGCGCTCTGTGCGCCATTAAATCTTCCGTCGGGAACGCGCAGAGCATCCTCGTGTTCCGACCAAACCACACCGCCCCACGTCTCGCCACCGTGTCGTTGAGCATCGCCAGGGAGTACTGCACCGCCCCCTACCGTCGCCCATGCCGATAGCCGTCTGTACCGTCGACCACGACGAGCTCACCTTGCGTCCCGTCGGTCCCCTCGCTCCACCATAAATAGAGGCCACCCTCAGCCTAATTGAGCACACCATCTCACTCCCCTCTCCTCACTGATCGTGCCACCCCGTTCCCGGAGCAAGGCGAGCAGCGCATCGGTGGAATTTCACCGGAGCCCGCCGGTACTGGAGAAGAAGGGAGCCAGCGATTGGAGCAGCCCCAGGGGAAGCTGCCGGTACCAGGAGGTTCGTCATCGTCGACTTCGTCGTTCTCCCGCCTCGCCGACCCTCGCCTGAACCCCGGTGAGCACCCAACGACCCCCACTGGCCGTGCTAGGTTTCTGTCTCTCCGGCATTGCCCAACGTCGACGATGACTCTCGGCCGTTGGATTAGAACCAGATGGAACGCACCACATCGCCCCATACCGCTTCGCACCCCCTCGTCTCTCTAACGCTTGGGGACAGCCACTTAACCAGCCCGCGTAAGCGCTGTGCTTAGCAGGCCAGCCTAGTATCGCTACCCACGTAGCCCAGCTATTTGAATTTAACCTTTTCCATTTTATTTCAAACACACTTCTGTACCTAGTTTTCAAAGTCAACCCAGGTCAATTCAGTGCACCAAATCGAATGAAACTAATTTTGTTAGAAAGGTTTGGAAGTTCTGAATCCAAGCCCGTTGGATTCAAGTCATTTGGATCTATAGACCATCCATGGTAAAAAATAACAAGGCAGAAGCTTTTCTGCATTCAAACATTTTTTAAATTTAAACCATAATAGCTTTTGAGTTGATTCCAACTCACAAAAATCACATTTAACCATACCTTTCAGAATATATAAAAATATATATGTTTACTTATAGAAATAATGTTCAAGTAATAAAAGAATGCCCCATAGGCATTTCTAGTCACTTTGTTTAATTAAAATAAAAGGGTAAAACCTTATTAAATTGTGACACCATTTTAAATCATATTACCATGGACTAAAATATGTGGTGATGACATGGTCAACATGATCCCATGTTTGGTTTGGAGAATATTAAATCTTAAGTAGTTTTTCAATGAGTAGAAATTACTTTTCTAAAAATAAAAGGAATTAAACCAAGCCTTAATCTTGTAATGTTAGAGATGATGTTAGATCATCCATAGGACCCTTTTTGTGTGATGATTGCAAGTAGTTAAGTATTGTTTGGTGATTGTGTACATCGTATTTATTCATAGACTCTAGTACCGACCAAGGATACGAGGAGGAAGGAGGATTCTACGAAGAAGAAGCTGAGGAGAACTTCAACCAATGCTCTGCACAAGGCAAGGTAACACTTGCAAGATACTCTACTTTAGCAAGCCTTACTATAGAATTTAACCTTGCAAGCCTAATACTACTAGTTGAATGTGCAAGCTAACACTTGCAATCATGAGAGTTAATAACCTATGCAATGCACTAAGCATGCTTGGTTAGATACATTGGATGATACCCCATCCTAGTTTTACTTGCAAGCTTATTACTTTATTTATTTATCAAAGCTCTTACTTAGAGTTAGTGGAATAAATGGTAGATACTAGAAGGATAATTGAAGGTTGCATAAAGAGCATAAAATTTGGCCTAAGCTAGATAATCTTGATGTCATCTTAAGGTATAAGATTAAACTTAGTTAAACTCCACTAGTTTACCACCCCTCATTAGTGCTTACCCCCACTTGTAGATGCTAGTGCTAAGCATAAAACTTGATCAACTTTAGATGGGAATACTTGGTGGAAAAATGGTTATGAAAACCTTGGAATGATGGATCATTCTATTGAAATGTTTCGGACATGTGTTTCCGAACACCTGATGATTTTGGTGATGAAAATGTTGAGGCATGAGCCTTAGCCCTTTTTAAAACTGATGGTTGTCTGGATGCGATACCATTCCAATTTTATCGTATAACCACAATACCCGAGAATTGGGTAGGGCTTGACTGGAAACTTATATACCTTAGTATTAGTTCCCTCACGGCCAAGGTCTGAGCTGAGGCTACCTTGTGAAGATTGGCCACCTGTGCAGTACCCAAGATGACAGTTGGTCATGGTTGGGAGGCCAAACTCACAGGACAGGTGCTTGTACTAGGGCGTGTAATTGAAAGGTTAGGATTGATTATCCGTATACTGAGTATGGTGAATTCAGGATTTATTCCTGACGGATGTATCGAATGTTGTGGTGGAAGTGTACAATCTCTACACAGTGTCAAACTATTCGAATAGCCGCGTCCGCGGTTATGGACAGTTGGAGTGGCCATACTGTTCCCCCGTCAGATGTTTTCAAAAGACTTGTGAAATGAATTGAGACTTTGACTTGACCACACCAGGGTTGTGATATGAGATACAAGTTCCCACTTAGGTGTTGTAAAAATTCAACTAGCATTCGTTGCTTCTAAACTTAGTAGAGACAAATCTGGCTTTTGCAAAATAACCCTAGAGCCGAGTGTCCTATTACCAAAAACCCCTTTCAGTTGTTAGTGTTAGTTTGCGAGTACTTAAAGAGTACTCATGGCTTTGTCCCTGGCTATTCCCGTGACCAGACTATGAAGAGGAGTACCTGGAGGATGGACCCTAGGAAGGTTATGACAACTAGGATCATCTCCCATCGTCAGCATTGCCTGTGACTCCGAAGATGGAGCTTCGCTTACGCTACCGTTATTATTATGTATTCCGTTGCTTGAAGTTGTATTAAGAACTGGATCATGAGATCCCTATTTGTGTAAGACCTTATGTATGGTTTGTAATGGATGATGTACTGTGGTATCCAATTCTGTTATGTCTCGCAAAAATGGTAATCCTGGGATTGCGATATATGGCATAACAAAATTCGGGTGTTGACAGTATGTGAAACAAACAAACGTTTTTCAATGCATGTTATTCATGATCTTTTTTTGTAGCTTGCCATGTTGCATGCATAGTTACTATGTCCTATTGTTAGAACTCCATCTTTCATGCACATGTTTAGAGTTCTTTGATCCCAGCTTTCAATGCTTGCAAAATGGTTGGATCTTTATTGTGAGGGTGCATGTCACCTCAAAAATTATTCTTTTATCACTTACCTACTCGATGACGAGCAGGAGTTAAGCTTGGGGATGTTGATACGTTGGAAACGTATCTATAATTTTTGATGCTCCATGCTTGTTTTGTATCTACTTTGCTTTGCTTGTCTACACTTTGAGGTGCTTTTTACATGTTTTCTAGTACTAAACTATAAACAACTTGCAACAGTGCCAGATGCCTGTTTTCTGCTGTTTTTGGTTTCAGAAAAGTTAGTAAAGAAATATTCTCGGAATTGGACGGGACAAACGTCAAAGTCAATTACTTTCCGTGGGGAACAAGAAGTCTAGAGGAGAGCCGGAGGGGCCGTCCAGAGGGGCCATACCCTCCCTAGGCGCGGGTGGGCCCCACCCCGCGCCTGGCTAGGGTTTGGCGCCCCTGGCCGCCGCCTCGGTCTCCCCCTTCGCCTATAAGAGGCCCCCGATGCAGAAACCCTAAGAACCGGATCAAATATCCACGAAAATGTCTGTAGTCGCCGACACCATCGTCCCTAGATCGGGGGATCTGAAGTTCTTCTTGGCACCCGGCCGGAGGGGAGATCATCCCGGAGGCCTTCTCTCCGATATGATGTGTGAGTAGTTCCACCTTGGACTATGGATCCATGTAGTAGCTAGATGGTTGTATCTCCTCCTTTGTGATATCATGTATAGATCTTGTGAGCTCCGTTCATGATCAAGATCTAATCTATTTGTAATCATGCATGTTGTGTTTGCGGGGATCCAATGGATATTGATATTATTATATTGGTTTGATTAATGGTTTTGTCTTTATGATTCTATCATGTCTGTGTTGTTTGTGATCTGGCATGCTCTCTGCTGTTAGTAGCTATCTTGGCCAAGTAGTTGCTAGTGACTCCAAGAGGGGGTATTTATGCTCGACAGTGGGTTCATGCCTCTAGTTTCCAAGGGAAGTGACAGAAATCTCTTAGGTTGTAGATGTGTTGTTGCTACTAGGGAGAAAACAACGGTCTCTTGTCCATGGAACATGTGGACTGTTGACCTTACACACTTCGCTTAAAGCAGTTGTCTGTTGCTTGCAACTTAATACTGGAGGGGGTTCGGATGATAACTTGAAGGTGGACCTAGTCATAGATGCAGTTGGATGGCGGTCTATGTATCTTGTTGTATTGCCCAATCGAATCTCATAGGATCTTTCTGACTAGTAATAGCATTTATTTGCCTTGCTCAGTTCCTGTTAATTGCCCCGTTGTAATTTGTTTACCATTTATGCCATGTTGTTTATCTAAGGAGAGCACCTCTAGTGAACTATGGACCCTGGTCCAATCTTTACCATTGATATATCTTCCACTGCTACTTGTTTACTTGCTGCAAACCATTACCTTCCACACCATATGTTTAATCCTTTGTTACAGCAAACCTGTGAGCTTGACAACCTCACTGTTCGTTGGGGAAAAGTCTTGAGTTTGTGTTGTGCAGGTCTCCGCGTTGCTTGCAACACCTGTTTGACGTTTCCTTCCTCCTAGTTCGATAACCTCGGTCTCAACTGAGGGAAAACATGCTGCTTGATGCTTCACACCTTGCTCTTGGGGTTCCCAACAAGCTGTTCGTAGACAGTCGTCAAGGGCCCACACCCCTGGTGGTGCGCCTAGGGTGGGCCCGTGCCACCCTAGGGTGTGGCCATCCTGGTGCCATACTCCATCTCTGCTTTGAGTTTCCGTATTGCTCCGGGAAAATAGTAACTTTGGCTTTTGTCTCGTCCAATTTCAACAATATTCATTTTTTAGCTTTTCCGAAACCAAAAATAGCAGAAAACAGTCAATTAGCACTACGGGATCTTGTCAATAGGTTAGTTCTAGAAAGTGTATAAAAATACCTCAAAGTATAGACAAAGCATAAGACAAATGATATAAAACAAGCATGGAGCATCAAAAATTGTAGATACGTTTACGACATACACTCTCATGTCGCCAAAGATGCAGCCTCGAGGTCTCCTACACCAGAACAATAAAAAACACTTTGTAATATTTGTTTCTTCTGGTATGAGATATGCGGAAAACACTGATGTCTGTAAGGCGGAAAACTTGGCTTCAAGCCCCCAGCCACTACAAGGAAAGCGCTCATATGTGACTCTCCATTTTCGTCATCGAATCGTCGTGATAGTTCGCTTGTGACGATAGCATGACGAAAATGAGAACGTCGAAAGCTGGCCGTCACCAATGAACTATGTTGACGTTCCTGGTAAGATCGTCGTAAGCGCTCATGATGATATTGCGTCGTCATAAGCCTATGACGATCCAATATCGTCACGCGCTGCCTGGGCTGGCCATGTAGGATGTCCTACGTGGCAGAAACTTGTGACGATCTCAAATCGTCAAAAATCGTATTCGGCCCGGTCCAATTTGGTTGGCTACATGGTTGAGCCCATTTATTCGGCCTTTTTATTTTCGAACCCTGGGCCATTTTGGTCAATTTTTTTTTCTGTTAACGCTTTAATCTTTGGGCCTTGGCCTTTTTTGCATCCCATATTGATTCTTGGCCTGGGCCCTTTGCAGCCCATTTTGGTTCTGGACCTTGGCCCTTTTGTAGCCCATTTCGGTTCTAGCCTTTACCCATTTTGCAGCCCATTTCAGTTCTAGGCTTTGACCCATCTGCAGCCCATTTCGATTTTAGGCCTTGGCCCGTTTACAACCCATAACATTTCTGGGCCTTGGCCCATTTTACAGCCCATTTCAATTTTAGCTGCAGCATTTTTGCAATCCATTGATTCTAGATTTTCAGCCTTTTTAAACCATATTATTTTGAAAAGTATGATGATCTGATTCAAATTTGTTTGGGCCACAGCCTTTTAGAGGCCCAAGTTCTATTAGGCCTATTTGCACATTTTGGCCTTTGTTTGCCTGTGTTTGGAATCAACTTTATATTAGGCATGCGGCCTTTTCATATATGCAAACAACCCATATTAAGCCCAGTAATTTCACACAATAATCATAATATCAATATACGAGCCTACATGACAGGAGCAACAATGCCAAAATGTACACAATTATCATTACATGGACAAAATACAACATCTAGGACGTCCACCACCTGCTCACATCTAGCAAGTTCACAATATAAGCCAAAATGCAACGTACATCAAGTTCACCATGTGTGCAAATAGCAACCAGCAAGTTCACCAAAATTCCACCATCTACTACCAACTTACCCATCTTACAACAATCATCAAGTTCCTAACCAGCAAGTTTCATCTACCAAAAAAATGCCACTCCATGTACTACTTCCCAGAACTATTACCTCCAAACATTGCCATCATATGTTCAACTCTCGCATTACTCTCTTCTGTCCTCTTGAGTAGCAGCCGGTACTCCTTGTCGCATTGAGATTGTGCAGCTTCAGCTTCCGCAGCCTTCTTCTTCATGGCAGCCAATTCTGCACGCATCTCTGAAGTCTCCTGTTGTGACTTCTCCAAACGATCTTCTAGATCAATCACATGGGCGGACACCTAGGCGTTTGTCTTGTTGAACTTGTTCTTCGAGCCCGTCTGCAAACCAAGATTCTTCAAGAAAGTGTTGGATCGGTTGTCCTTTGTCAAAACTTGAGCAACAATCTCGGTAGCCGACTTTGGTGTTTCACCTTCGGGTACCGGCTTGGCCATCTCAGCTTCCATTTCAGCCTATCATTTGGCAATAGTTTCAAAACAAAACAGAAATATTAGGAAACAGTAGCATGTGTTGTTAATAACAGTTTGCAAACCAACACTAAACACCTAAAAGAACAAACCGGTACAGGTCTCAACTGCAAACCAGCACTAACAACAGCATACATACAAATCAGTAATACATACAAATCTGAATTTGCAAAACAGCACACATCAGCAACATAACAACAGTAACAGCAACATACATACAACAACACTAATGGTTTGCAAAGCAGCATACATACAACATCATAAAAGTAGCATACATACAGCAGCACTAATGGTTTTCAAAGCAGCAGTAACAGGAGCATACATACAAATCTGAATTGCAAAGCAATTGCTAAACAGCAGGATACAAATTTTAGCATAGAGAAAGAGGCATCATAGCAAGATAAATGTACTACCAAAAAGTAACTTACTATAGCATCAAGCGCTTCCACCGAGAAACCTTTTTTATACTGTTTTGTGTTGCCTTAAACATCTCAATTGTAGAAAGATCAGCAACCTTACGTTCTTCCCGCTGAAATGTTAACAAGAATCAACCACAAGCTTATAGGGACAAAGGTTGATTATGCCTAAAGAAAAATGAAAGTGTGTTCTTACAGTGGCATATATATGACCAACATAGCAACGTGAACCAGTTTTCTGCGGAAACTTGACTTTTCCTTGGTTGAACTTATTCTTCGTGCATGTGACCTATAGATGGGCACATTTCTATAAGATATCTCCAACAATATGCATTAAAATGACAACTAAATCCATAACACTCATTGGCAGTACCAAAACAAGAACAAGACATTGCAAGGTAGGGTAAACAAGAATACCTTGTGCTGCGGGCTTGTCCACAAGTTGACTAGCCTTTGCCATTGAGCATCGGAGACATAAGTGACATGGGACTTGATCCTGACTTCGCTTGCATTTACTGTGTCGAAGAACTTAATTTTAAGGAAGTGGTGCCTATTCTTTGACACGTTCTTCAACATATCAGTGCACGCATCGTTAATCAAATGATCTTTAGTATCCAGCTCTTAATTACCCTACAAAAAGGCATCAAACAAGGAGAACATTAGTAATCAAATAACATGTTAAAGTGGGAAGAAAACAACACAATCAGCTGAGAAATAATGAGCTTACAACAACTTTCCCAATGAAATCCTTGACAAGGTTTTTGTCCTTGTTGTACTCCTTGAAGTGTGGAAGGATGGGTGTATGTCCTCTAGCTATCATTCCACCCTCGGATGCAAACTTGGCTGCTTGCACAGGCTTCTCTGTAAGCTTCATACCCGCGGAGATTTCAATCCTGACTTTGCATCCCAACCCTGTGGTAATCTTTTCCAGCCCCGGGCCCTTCCTTTTATGCCCGAGCACAATAGATGTACCTGAATAGGATGCGCACAAACATCAAATGTATTCATTAATACAACTACACTCTATAAGACATCGCTACAGCAAGAAAATCATAGGGAATGATCATAATGTCACATAAGAAGCAAACAAGGAATAATAGTAAGGAACTTATTTCTATTAGCATGTAATAGATCTGATTACTTTGTGTTTCGGTAATCTGGTTACTTGTTTGAATGATTAAAGTGTACAGCATAGAGGTTTCATATGCTAGCTCCTATACAAATAACAGCCCCACATACATACATGCATTGCTTACATCTAAAAAATGCAAGTGTAAAGTGAATAGTGATTGAGGAACTTGCCTTCATCACTCGTAGGATGCTCAGGTTCCTCGGCAAACACATCAGAGTCAAGTGGCTGCCTTACCGCAGTAGGTGCAATGGGGCTAAGGTCCATACGCACGGTGCTTCCTGTTGGAATTATGCCCTAGAGGCAATAATAAAGATATTATTATTATAATTCTTGTTCATGATAAAGTTTATATTCCACGCTAGAATTGTATTAAGCATAAACTTTGATACTTGTGTGGTTTATGAACAACACTGTGTCCCTAGTACGCCTCTATGGACTAGATCATTGATTAATGATGGTTAAGGTTTCCTAACCATAGACATGAGTTGTCGATTAATAATGAGATCATGTCATTAGGAGAATGATATGATGGACAGACCCAAATTAAGCAGAGCAATTAGATCGTGTCATCGTGTTCATCTTTGTGAAGATTTTTCTTATGTCAAGTATTGTATTCCTTAGACCATGAGATAATACAACTCCCTGGTATCGGAAGAAAGCTTTGAGGTCATCAAACGTCATCCTATGTGAGGGTGATCATAAAGGTGTCTCTCAGGTGATCGGAAAGTACTTGTTGGGTTATCAAGATGGAATTTGTCCCTCCCGAGTCGGAGAGATATACTGGGCCCCTTTCGTGTCGATATCAACACCGCTTGCAAGCATGTGGTTAAGGAGTTAATCACAAAGTGATATCGGATTACGGAACGAGTAAAGTACTTGCTGTGAACGAGATTGAACTAGGTATGCCGATACCAACGATCGAATCTCGGGCAAGTAAAATATCGCGTGACGAAGGGAATACATATTTGGGATTAATTGAATCCTGGCATCGTGGTTCATCCTATATGATCATCAATGAATATGTGGGAGTCAATATGGGTTTCCAGATCCCGCTATTGATTATTGATAGAAGATCATGTCTGCATATTCTCGAACCCGTAGGGTCACACATTAACATGCATCGACGCTAGGATAGAATGGATAATTGGTTTATGAGTTTTTGTTCGGAGTCTCATATGAGATCCAGGACATCATGAGAGGTTCCGGAATGGTCCGGAGAATAAGATTCATATAAAGGAAAGCAGTTTTTGGATTTCGGAATCGTTTCGGAGTTTATCGGTATTGTACCAGAAGGTTCTAGAAAGTTCCGGAGTGGGACCAATGTGGGCCCACTTGTCGGAGGCCTACGTGGGCCTAAGGGGAAGTGCCCTGGCCACTTTGGACTAGGGGCACAAGGCCCCCAAGGCCCATCCGGCCAACCCTAGGGGAGCCTTCTAGAAGGAGGAGGGAAGACTTGCCCCCCCCCACTCCACCCTTGGGGCCGCCGCCCTAGGGCTTGTAGGAGGGGCCAAGGGGGGACGGACAGCCTCCGATATAAGGAGGGCAGGGGCGCAGCCTCACCCCACTCCTCCAACCCTAGCCGCCAACTGCTGCCCCTCCTCTCTCTCCCCCCCCCCCCCCCGACTGCGCGTAGGCAAAGCCCTGCCGCAGAAACTCTCCACCATAAGCACCACGCCGTCGTGCTGCAGATCCAATCTATCTCTCCACCATACTTGTTGGACCAAGGAAGTAGGAGACGTCGCTGCACCGTACGTGTTCATCTCTCGGAGGCGCCGCCACTTGCGGCGTAGGATCGGATCGGATCGTGTGGAGGAGACGGCGAGTATGACTACATCAACCACGTTCTGTTGAACGTTTATGCTGTGTGATTTCTTCAAGGGTATGAAGATCTCATCAATCTCTCTCGTTTGATTACATCTCCTAGATTAGATTTTGGCTTTCTTGTTCGCATCCGTAGGAAAATTTTGATTTACTATGCTGCGAATCCCTTCAGTGGTATCAGAGCTAGATCTATGTGTAGATGTGTTTCACGAGTAGAACGCAACATGCTTTTTGCGGGCGTTGATGTTTTCTGTTGCAAACCTCTTGTTGTGTATTTCTTATGGTGCGGCATAGTGAGATCGAAGCGGTCCAGGCCAACTTTACGCGACCTCGTTCGCGAGACCGGCTCCGCACTTGACGTGTGGCTTGTTCCACACATGCGGCTGGTGGATGCCAGTTTCTCTCACTATAGTAGTCATGGGATTTACAACGGATGTTAGCAACCATAATATCACCATTGTGGTTTTCCGTAGGTAAGAATCGTTCTTATGTTGTTACTCCCATAAGCCACGTAAAACATGCAACAACAAAGTAGAGGCGTCTAACTTGTTTTTGCAGGGAGTGTTTTGTGATATGGTATGGCCAAAGACATGATGTGTATGAATTGAGATGTATGCAATGATCATGTTTTGTAATATTTCATGACTTGCATGTCGATGAGTTCACAACCGGCAGGAGTCGTATGGTTGTCTTTATAATTGTGTATGACCTGCGTGTCAACTTCTTATACGCCATGTAATAGCTTTACTTTATCGCTAAGTAGTTAGCAATAGTTGTAGTTGCTATTCGTGGTGGAGGCAATCATGGTGGAGTGATGGAGATCATGCTGGTGCGCACAGGATGGAGATCATTGCGTGGAGATTGGCTATACCATGTCACATAAAATTATATGCATGTGATGTTTATCCTTTTATGTATCTTATTATGCTTAGATCGCGACGGTAGCATTATAAGATGATTCCTCACTTAAAGATCAACATAAAATTGTGTTCTCCCCATGTATGCACCGTTGCGAAAGTTCGTCGTGTTCAAGCACCTCATGATGATCGGGTGCTATAAACTCTACGTTCACATACAACGGGTGCAAGCCAGTTTTCCACACGCGGAAATACTTGGGTTTGACTTGACGAGCCTAGCATGTACATACATGGCCTCGGAACACACGAACCGAAAGCTTAAACATGAGTCATATGAATGATATGATCAACACTTTGTTGTCCACCATTGAAACCACATCTCTTCTTGTGAAGATCGGATTAGGTGTGGTGAATTTGGATCGTGTTCACTAAACAACTTGAGGGATGTTGAATTTAGTGGGAGTTCATCTAGTAATTTGATTAAGTTGAACTAGTTATCATGAACATAGTCTAAATTGTATTTGCAAATTTTGTAGATCAAATGGCTAAGTCCAACTTCAACTTCAACGTTTTTGCTGAGAAAGAAAATCTTAAGAACAATGGGTCTAACTTCACCAACTGGTTCCGCAATCTAAGAATCATTCTCGCTGGCGGACAAAAGGACTATGTACTTGAGAAAGCGCTAGGTGACTCCCCTGCTACTGATGCGCCGGCTGATGAAAAAGATGTTTATCAGTCACACAAGGATGATTATGGAGTGATTAAGAGTACCATGTTGTTTCCTATGGAACCGGAACTTCAAAATCGTTTTGAGGAGTTCGCCGGGCCCTTTGAGATACTTGAAGAACTGAAAACCATGTTTCAGACTCTGGCCCGTTCTAAGAGATATGAGATCTCTGAGAAGTTCTTTAACTGCAAGATGGAGGAAGGGAGTTCCGTTAGTGAGCACGCCATTAAGATGTCAGGCTACACTCAACGTCTTGAGCAACTGGACTGCAAGATTTCAAAAGAGCTCAAGATTGACAGAGTTCTGCAATCACTCCCTCCTAGCTACAAAGGTTTTGTAGTTACTCACAATCAAATTGGTTCCACTGATACGATCACTAAGCTATTCGCTAAGCTGAAAGCTGTGGAGGTGGATATCAAGAAAGATAATCATGTGTTGATGGTCAACAAGACCACTAGCTTTAAGAAAGCTAAGGGTGCAAAGAAATTCTTCAAGAAAGGCAGCGGCAAGCGTGTTGCCCCTGCTGAGAAGAAGCTCAAGTCTGGACCTAAGCCGGACACTGAGTGCTTCTATTGCAAGGACAAGGGTCACTAGAAGCATATGTCCAAGTACTTAGCGGACAAGAAGGTCGGCACCATTAAAGGTATATTTGATATACATGTTATTGATGTTTACCTTACTAGCACTCGTTGTAGTGCAGGTATATGATCTTGGTTCGGTTGCTAATATTTGTAATCGAAGCAGAGCTACGGAATAGGCAAGGACTAGCAAGGGATGAGGTGACGATGCGCGTTGGCAATGGATCAAAAGTTGATGTGATGGCCGTCGGCACGCTCTCCTTAGTTTTACCTTCGAGATTAGTTTTAAACCTTAATAAGTGTTATTATGTGCCTGTGTTGAGCATGAACATTATATCTGGATTGTGTTTATTGCAGGACGGTTATTCATTTAAATCAGAGAATAATGGTTGTTCCATTTATATAAATAACATCTTTTATGGTCATGCACCTGTTGTGAATGGTTTATTTCTTCTGAATCTCGAAAGCAATGAAATGCACATCCATAACATTGAGGATAAGAGATGCAAAGTAGATAGTGATAATCCAACTTATTTGTGGCACTGCCGTCTAGGTCATATTGGTGTAAAACGCATGAAGAAACTCCATTCTGATGGACTTTTGGAGTCTCTTGATTTTGAATCATTCGACATGTGCGAGCCATGCCTCATGGGCAAGATGATCACAACCCCATTCTCCGGAATGATGGAGCGAGCAACGGACTTATTGGAAATCATACATACCGATGTATGCGGACCAATGAGTGTTTCGACGCGCGGTGGATATCGCTATTTTCTCACTTTTACTGATGACTTAAGTAGATATGGGTATATCTATTTAATGAAACATAAATCTGAAACGTTTGAAAAGTTCAAAGAATTTCAGAACAAAGTGGAAAACCATCGTAACAGGAAAATTAAATTTCTATGATCCGATCGTGGAGGTGAATATTTGAGTTATGATTTTCTCACGCATCTTAAAGCAAGCAGAATCGTTTCGCAACTCACGCCACCCGGAACACCACAGTGCAATGGTGTGTCTGAATGCCGGAATCGAACTCTATTAGATATGGTGCGATCAATGATGTCTCTTATAGATTTGCCGTTATCATTTTGGGGTTATGCATTAGAAACCGTTGCATTCACTTTAAATAGGGCACCATCTAAATCTGTTGAGACGACACCGTATGAACTATGGTTTGGTGCTAAACCTAAGTTGTCGTTTCTTAAAGTTTGGGGATGCGAAGCTTACATCAAGAAGTTGATGCCGGACAAGCTTGAACCCAAAGCGGAGAAATGCGTCTTCATAGGATACCCTAAGGAAACGATTGGGTATACCTTCTACCACAGATCTGAAGGCAAAGTGTTTGTTGCAAAGAACGGATCCTTTCTTGAGAAGGAGTTTCTCTCGAAAGAAGTCAGTGGGAGGAAGGTAGAGCTAGACGAGGTTATTGAACCTTCTCTCGAGTTGGAGTGTAGCGCAGCACCTGAAATTGTTCTAGTGCCGTCTACACCAACAAGAGAGGAAGCTAATGACAAGGATCATGAAACTTTGAACGATGCTACTACTGAACTTCACAGGTCGACAAGGTCACGTGCCACTCCTGAATGGTACGGCAACCCTGTCTCAACCATCTTGGTGTTAGACAATAGTGAAACTGCGAACTATGAGGAAGCAATGATGAGCCCAGACTCTGAGAAATGGCTAGAGGCCATGAAATCCGAATTGGGATCAATGGGCGAAAACCGAGTATGGACTTTGGTGGACCCTCCTAGTGATCGTAAGGCCGTTGAGTGCAAATGGATTTTCAAGAAGAAAATGGACGCGGATGGTAATGTTACTGTCTATAAAGCTTGGCTTGTCGCAAAAGGGTTTCGGCAAGTTCAAGGTGTTGACTACGATGAGACTTTCTCTCCCGTAGCGATGTTTAAGTCCATTCGGCTTTTATTAGCAATTATTGCATTTCATGATTATGAAATATGGCAGACGGATGTCAAGACTACATTCCTCAATGGCAACATTGATGAAGAGTTGTATATGATGCAGCCCGAAAGTTTTGTCGATCCTAAGGATGATAATAAGGTGTGCAACCTTCAGCGTTCCATTTATGGACTGAAGCAAGCATCTCGGAGTTGGAACCTTCGCTTTGATAAAGTGATCAAGAGTTTTGGATTTGTTCCAAATTGCTACGAAGCTTGTATCTACAAGAAAGGGAGTGGGAGATCGGTAACATTTTTAGTACTATATGTGGATGACATATTGATTATTGGAAATGACATTGGTATGCTTAACGATGTGAAGAGTTATTTGAATAAATGTTTTTCAATGAAAGACCTAGGAGAAGCTGCTTATATATTAGGCATCAAAATCTAAAGAGATAGACAAAGACGCCTAATAGCTTTAAGCCAAAGTACATATCTAGACAAAGTTCTGAAAAGGTTCAGAATGGATAAAGCAAAGAAAGGTTCATTGCCCATGTTGTCAGGTAATATATTCAGCAAGGCTCAGTGTCCAGCTACGGTAAACGATAGATATACTATGAGCAAAGTGTCATATGCCTCGGCCATAGGTTCTATCATGTATGCCATGCTATGTACTAGACCGGATGTGTCCAATGCTCTTAGTTTGACGAGCAGATACCAAAGTGATCCAGGAGTGGAACACTGGACAGCCGTAAAGAACATCCTAAAGTATTTAAATAGGACTAAAGAAATGTTCTTGGTCTATGGAGGTGATGAGCTGCTCATCGTAAAAGGTTACGTCGATGCTAGTTTCGACACCGACCCAGATGATTCTAAATCTCAGACAGGATACGTTTATATTTTGAATGGTGGAGCAGTGAGCTGGAGAAGCTGCAAGCAAAGCGTGGTCGCGGGATCTACAACAGAAGAGGAATACATGGATGCTTCAGAAGCATCAAGTGAAGGAGTTTGGATCAGGAACTTCATCACTGAGCTTGGTGTGGTTTCAAGTGCCTTGGACCCACTGGAGATATTGTGCGACAACACTGGCGCCATAGCACTGGCTAAGGAACCGAGATATCATCCAAAAACCAAGCACATCGACCGCCGTTTTCATATAATTCGATATTATAGAGCAGATGGAGATCTGAATATTAGAAAAGTACATACAGATCTGAATGTCGCAGATCCCTTGACTAATCCTCTTCCACGAGCAAAACATGATCAGCACCTTAATGCCATGGGTGTTAGATTGTTGCCAGATGTAAACTAGATTATTGACTCTAGTGCAAGTGGGAGACTGTTGGAATTATGCCCTAGAGGCAATAATAAAGATGTTATTATTATAATTATTGTTCATGATAAAGTTTATATTCCATGCTAGAATTGTATTAAGCGGAAACTTTGATACTTGTGTGGTTTATGAACAACACCGTGTCCCTAGTATGCCTCTATGGACTAGCTCATTGATTAATGATGGTTAAGGTTTCCTAACCATAGACATGAGTTGTCGATTAATAATGAGATCATGTCATTAGGAGAATGATAAGATGGACAGACCCAAATTAAGCAGAGCAATTAGATTGTGTCATCGTGTTCATCTTTGCGAAGCTTTTTCTTATGTCAAGTATTGTATTCCTTAGACCATGAGATAATATAACTCCCTGGTATCAGAAGAAAGCTTTGAGGTCATCAAACGTCATCCTATGTGAGGGTGATCATAAAGGTGTCTCTCAGGTGATCAGAAAGTACTTGTTGGGTTGTATGTATCGAGATGGAATTTGTCCCTCCTGAGTTGGAGAGATATACTTCGGGCCCACTCGGTAATCGATATCAACACCTCTTGCAAGAACGTTGTTAATGAGTTAATCACAAAGTGATATCGGATTACGGAACGAGTAAAGTACTTGCTGTGAACGAGATTGAACTAGGTATGCCGATACCAACGATCGAATCTCGGGCAAGTAAAATATCGCGTGACGAAGGGAATACATATATGGGATTAATTGAATCCTGGCATCGTGGTTCATCCGATATGATCATCTATGAATATGTGGGAGTCAATATGGGTTTCCATATCCTGCTATTGATTATTGATAGAAGATCATGTCTGCATATTCTCGAACCCATAGGGTCACACACTTAACGTGCATCGACGCTAGGATAGAATTGATATTTGGTTTATGAGTTTTTGTTCGGAGTCTCGGATGAGATCCAGGACATCACGAGAGGTTCTGGAATGGTCCAGAGAATAAGATTCACATAAAGGAAAGCAGTTTTTGGATTTCGGAATCGTTTCGGAGTTTATCGGTATTGTACCGAAAGGTTCTAGAAGGTTCCGGAGTGGGACCAACATGGGCCCACTTGTCGGAGGCCTGCGTGGGCCTAAGGGGAAGTCCCCTGGCCACTTTGGGCCAGGGGCACAAGGCCCCCCAAGGCCCAGCCGGCCATCCCTAGGGGAAACCCTAGGGGAGCCTTCTAGAAGGAGGGTGGAAGACTTGCCCCCCACTCCACCCTTGGGGCCGCCGCCCTAGGGCTTGGAGGAGGGGCCAAGGGGGCCCGGCCAGCCCCCTATATAAGGAAGGCAGGGGCGCAGCCTCCCCCCCCACTCCTCCAACCCTAGCCGCCAACTGCTGCCCCTCCTCTCTCTCTCTCTCTCTCTCTCCCGACTGCGTGTAGGCGAAGCCCTGCCGCAGAAACTCTCCACCATAAGCACCACGCCGTCGTGCTGCAGATCCAATCTATATCTCCACCATACTTGCTGGACCAAGGAAGGAGGAGATGTCGTTGCACCGTACGTGTGCATCTCTCGGAGGCGCCGCCACTTGCGGCGTAGGATCGGATCGGATCGCGAGGAGGAGACGCCGAGTACGACTACATCAACCACATTCTGTTGAACGTTTCCGCTGTGCGATTTCTTCAAGGGTATGAAGATCTCATCAATCTCTCTCGTTTGATTATATCTCCTAGATTAGATCTTGGCTTTCTTGTTCGCATCCGTAGGAAAATTTTGATTTACTATGCTGTGAATCCCTTCACTTCCTTCATCCATGGACCCATACCCAACATCCATGTGCGGCGAGCTTTCCACAATAAGCTGTAGTGAGCTTTCCACATTCTGCTGCGGCAAGCTTACCACATTCTGCTCTAGGGGCTTCCATCTTTGCTACTTATAACCTTGTCCTTCACTTCTGCCTGGTGACCCAAGGAGTGGGATCAGCTTCAGCAATATCGAACAGCCGCTCTGATCCTCCTGGAGGGACAACAAGCACCCGTACTGGAGCCATTATTTAAGATGCTTCAGAATTGTTGGCCTTCTTGCTTCTCTTCTTTACAACACCCCTCTTCGTCCTACATGCCTTCGGTACCTTACACAAACAGTAAGGAAAGAAGCATTAGATCACAAGTAAGAAAATTGTGTGCATCAGAATTTAACAAGGAATCACAACATATAATTACCCCCCCCCCTAAAACAAAGACAGAATTTGCACCTTAATGCTGGTCTCAACTACACTATCATCAACTTCCTCCTCGGCAATAGCTTCATCTTCGTTTGGATTATAGTCTGAGCTTTCGCCTTGTGTTATGGCAGATGTTGAGTCATCATTGGTAACTGAACTACCTTGTTGACCACCATTTCCTCTCCTAATGATTTTTGCTATTCCGCTAATGCCGAGGGACGCAAATATTCGATTGTTCCTCATCATATTTCTAGCCCTAACCTTCTCATATTCAGTGAGAGGTGCTTCTTTACATGAACAAAAAAGAGACCATTAGATGAATGGTTGAAATGCACAGGAAAGCAAGACAACTCCAATAGCTAAGGTAATTTCATTTTATCCTATTAATTCAACTAAGATAAAAACAGCAGATGCAAATTCTAACCAAGTTATTCAAATTACAGCAATACACTATCAGATTTTAATTATAATATAGCAATGCAATACACTATCAGGTTTTATTTACAACACAAGAAAAATACAACCTAGTCATTTAGATTACAGCAATACAATATCAGGTTTTATTTACAACAAAGGTAGACTAACAACACAAGCAAAATACAACCTAGTCATTTAGATTACAGTAATACAATTTCACTTATCACATAGACACATATTCATAGATAAAAATAACGGAGAAACATACAAGTACAAGAAGATGTTGTGCATACCAGCGAGCTGCTTCTTCTTTGCCATCTTTGGTTGGATGATGTTGAGGAGGTTGGACTGGTGCTTGGCAAGGTTCACAATGTCCACTTCCCCTATTACCTTGCAAAGTAGAATGAGCACGAATAAGATACAGCAGTGATAAAGTAGAATGTTGTTTCAATAAACTAACTTGCCAGCTACAAAATAAATAGGAAAAACTAAGCTAATATATTGTCATTCAATTTCAGGAACAAAAGCACAATAAAAACAGCACCAACAGTCCAACAGGTTCACTAAGTATCTAGGAAGAAGCACTTATAACAGGCAATACATGACAATCAAACTTGCTGAAATAACAAGAAAGTGATGCCAGTAAATATATTATGAGCAAACTACAACAACCCACCACTTTATCTCACCCCTTCGCTCCGTTCAACTTGAGAAATCCCTTGACACTTTCCTGCAAGGAACATGTTGTTAGATAGCTGTGCCAAAATACAATTAAGCGAATAAAGCTATTTACAATAATACAAAAGGGAAACCAACTAGAAATATAAACAATTTGGAATATGCATGCAAAGAAAAAACTAAATGAAATAGCTTAAAATGTATAAAGAGTAGCTCTATTAGCTACTTATGCTAACCATGAATAGTATTTGCTATAAGCTAACACATGCGAAGATAGAGTTGAGTCAACAGTAAATAAACAAGCATGTGGAGATAACATTAACTAAGATAACAACCACGTGAAGATAGAGGTAGCAAATATTAATCATCCATGCCAAGGCTACTAACAAGAAAAGCATGTAAATGGCATGCACCATGCACTTCATATCTACCATGCGCGGAATACACACTATCTTGAGCACTTCATTCAGGCATGTAAATGACAAGCAAGAAAAGCATGTAAATGACAAGTAAAATGGAATGGATTAACATCTCAAATCAATTGTAAATGCTTGCATATAATTTGAACAGGTTATGATTTTAACTTTAATTCTATACATAGCCCAAGAAAAGCTCAAACATGTACTGTTTTTATGCTGTTGTAATTTATAGAGAAAATCTCAAACATGTAATAAGATCTCAAACTTTAATTCTATCATGCACTTCATTCAAGCATGTAATAAGATCTCAAATGAATTAAAAATGGAATGGATTAACATCTCAATTCAATAGTAAATGCTTGCATATAATTAGAACAGGTTATGATTTGAACTTTAATCCTACACATAGCCCAAGAAAAGCTCAAATATATATTGTTTTTCTGCTGCTGGAATTTATAAAGAAAATTACATCTAACTTGAGCACTATCACTACCTAATTTCGTCCAACATCTTCATAACTAAGCGGTGAGTACATATACTACTATTGCAATCATTCAATACACAAACCCTAACCAATCTCTATTGCAATCATGCAGCAAATCTCTAATCAGCCCACAAACCCTAACCCTAGCAAACCCTAGATGCAGCATGTTACCCAGCAAGCAGGAATCTCACGCTAGAACCCTAGAACGAGATGGCAGCCAAGCCTAGTACTAAAACGCCATGACACGCAAACCCTAACCCTGGACAGAAACCCTAACCCTAGAAATCCATGACACGGTGAAGGGCCCTACCCTAACACTAGGACCGGAGCAAGAAGGAAATCGCCTTTGGAAGATGTAGACGATGCAGATCTCGCGAGCAGCTACCTGATGAAGATGTAGACAATGCAGACGGTGGCCGTCCTCGCGAGCAGCTTCCCGAACGCCTGTCGCCGTCCTCACGAGCAGCTACCTGGCCTCCTGTCGCCGTCCTCGCGAGCAGCTACCCGCCGGTGACCGTCGTCGATCGATGGCTCCAGCGTGCGGCCGTCATCGGTGTCCGCGCTCCCCGTCGGCTTGGATGGGGAATGGGTTGGGTGGGTAGGGTGGCCAGGGCGTGGTCTGGTTCGGGTGGGTGGGGTGGGATGTCGACCGTGGCTTGGGTGGGGATTGGTATGGACACGTGGTGTGGCCATGTGGGTGGGAATGTCTGAATAGCCCCTCCTTTTTTACTTTAGTTGTGTCTTTTCAGTCATTTCACACCAATAGTGGCGTGCGCGGGAGTTTTGTGCGAGAGAAATTATTGGGAGGGAACCTTGGTAATTTTGGAAAGGGGGCAGTTTTGGCCATGGGCGGGAGTTTTGGGGGGGAAATTTTGGTAATACATTTTATAGAGATATTTTGTGTAAAATAAATATAAGTAAATATCTAAAAAAAATAAAAAAAGACTAAATATTTAGTACAAATATAACATATTTTCTAGGCCAGTCCAATAGTAAATTTACTCAGATGATATAGTCTTTTCTTGTTTGTTGTCTTTCCAAGTCTCCGCGTCGACGTTTTAAACATGTCACTTGTTTCATTTGACAATATCAAAAAAGATACGGAACACTACGAATGTTAGTGCATACGGATTATATCATATGAATAATGTGAATAACCTTGATACTGGTGATCTTTTCATCCGGTACCGTTTTGACCGCATCTTGAAACCGACACAAGAAATTCAAAAACATGGAAAATGAAAAACTTAACCTTCCCATTGCGTAATAACAAACTTAAAAAAATTCGCAAACATTTTCTTAAAAGTGTTCTAAGAAATGAGCTACCACGAACGAAGCCAAATAGCCGATATTATGGGCCGCATCATGGCATATACTTTTAAAATAACCAATGTTAGGGATTTTCAGTACCGAAGAGTTGCAAAACTCCCGTCGCGGGTCTACTAAGAAATCTTCATGAATATTGGGACCAAATTGTTTGGGCATGTTACTATGACCTAACCAATCACAAACAGATAGAACGTTCCACTAGGGGGTAGACGCTGCTAGGCGGTTCGGGCTACGGTTTCGGCAGAACAGGTGCTTCGGTGGCCCGGGGTCCCTAGAAAATATGCATGTGTGTATGTGTGGTGGGAGGGTAGTAGAGACATTATCCACCTCCCATGCATGGAGGTACCTCACACGCGCACATGCGGTAACACACTTTACAGATTTCTCCACGAAAAAGCCCCGAAACCCCCCGCCGCGGCTCTACGCCAGTGAATCTTCATCAGTGTTGGCTCCAACTTTGCTTTGGCATGTTCGTATGACATAAAAAAACACAAATGAACATAAATTTCCATTGAGCTATGTCACATCCCAAAATTCTCCTAATTTTGGAATGTGAAATAAATAAATAAGTTTGATTGATTGTTTGACTATGTTGAAAATTCTCAATGAGAAGAAACTTTTTGAATAGAAAATCCTCTCAACCTTGAATTCAAAATCTTATATTCTTTTGTTATGACCTAAGTAGCCATATAGGCAAAAGGGCATGGATTGATTATGGATTGTAGAATTGGTGTGCAAGATTTCAAAATGAAAATCATGAAGCATTCATAAGCATTTCATTACATCCATGCAAAGATCTCACAAACTGAATCCAAATCCTGGTATCTAAATCCTATAGTTGATTGCCTAAATGTTCCTAAAGGAAATTAAATTGACTATAAAACCCACTGTTGCTAACTCATAAATTATTGATAATTATAGCCTAAAGATATCCAATTAATATTACAAAATTTTAGAAACAAAATTGAGCTCATTTGGAGCTAGTATGAAAAAGTTATGGAACAAATACAAACACATAAAGATATAAATAAAATGGAATATACAAGGATTTATAAATCCACTACTTCCAAACTAGTAAAAATATTACAAATTTGATCCTATAATGATCTATTCGATTTTAGAAAAATTTAGAAACAAGAATCGTGTCATTTGGAGTTCGCATGCAAAAGATATGAGGGAAACAAGTAAATAGAAAAAAAAAAGAAAAAAAAAAGAAAAGAAATTCTAACGGGCCGGCCCACCCAGACCGGACCGAGCCAGCCGACGGATCCAGCCACGTACGTGATCGTGTTCCAGGTTGCTTTAAAAAGCGTGCAAATCGGTTTTCGTTAAACCTATCTCTACTCAAACTGCTATAACTTTTTATCTACAACTCCGAATCGACTTCAGTTTGTTTCTACTTGTTCCCTACTCCAATACCTATCTCTACAACATCCTAAATCTCCATATAAACTCATGGAGCCACAGCTGTACGAGTTTCTTTCCTCGAAATCCCGAATCTACATATGCCCGAATCTTATTTCGCTTTTTAACCAATCTAGACTTCGTTGTTTGCCTTCGGTCAAAAAAATGAAAGTTGTAGGAATCATAGAAATCTTTCAATCCTGACAAACCTCACCTCTTTTCATCCACCACAGCCGGAGAATTTCGTATCGCAATATTTCAGATCTTACGGTGTAAATCCAATATGTACTCGCGCTCGTTTCTTCAAATCCAAATTCCTGTGGTGAGAAGGTAGAAATAATGATTCCCCACAACTTTCATATTGTAAGTTTTTCAATTTGACCTACGGATTTGTCTCTCTAACACAGATCTATTTCTTGTCTATTCTGAGCCAAAATCGGGTCAATCTCTTCTTCTAGCCACCGGATCCTATCCAGACGGTCGAGATCCAATCAAACCGGTGCGTTTCATGTCGTCATCCCGGTCATCTTTCTCATCAACGCCACGTCAACGTAAGGTCAACATCTAGTCCTAGTCCGCATGCAAAGTCAACCTATCCAGTCAGCGGAATATTCCCTGGAATATTCCGTTCGAATTTAAAATTGCATATTATAGATCTAACTTGTAAAATTCATTAGAAATTCATACCACGTCCAAAAATTGCGTATAATATACCAAATTGAAGATAATTTTACGTAGAATCACCTTATCAGAATAGATCCAACTTTTACTGTACGTGGTTACTGCAGTAATTTAATTAGTTTTAATGGTCTTTTAGGTTAATAAATTCATAAGATATTATCTGTAACTACGAAAAATATGAACAATATATCGAATTGAAGCTACTGTAATGTACATTAATAATATCTGGTTGGATCTAGCCTTTGCCGATTATTTAACCCGTAGAAATTTAATTAGTTTTAATGGCTTTATAAATCATTAAATTCATTAAAAATTAATTGCTTTTCACAAAAATATAAATGATATACCGATAGAAAGTTGGTTCCATGTAGATCATCAATATGCATTTAGTTTAGCCTTTGACTGTAAGGTTTTGCCGTGAAGATTTAAATAGTTTAATGGCTTATTTAAAGTAATAAATTCATAAGAAAATAAATACTATTCAGAAAATTACAAATAATATGTCCCTGAAATCACAATTCTGTGGAGATTACAGATATAATTTTAGTTTAATTTTTAGACAACAAAAACTATATGAATCATATAAAACCCATTAAACACTATTTAAATCATACAAAAAGATCTATAACTCCGATTAGGGTGAATCCAAGTGCTAAGGTTTTGTATTGACAATATCTATACAGAGAAATTGCATGACAAATTATTTGGTACTGTTAAAACAGAAATTCATACAAAAATATTTAAACCCATTGAAATAGTGTTTTAATCATAGGAAAATATCTATAACTCCTTTTTAGGTGATTCAAATTGCTACTGTCTCTAAATTGCATTACCTCTATCCAGTAGCATCTAGTTCACAATTTAATACGACATAAACATATTTAGTTCAATTAAGGTGGTATAAACCATATTAAATTGATACAACTTTAGTAATAAAAGCTTTAGTGCATTAAATGACTTTCCACATGCATCATGTAATCTAACTATGTTCAGAACTAAAGTAACAACCATTGTGACTTATTAAATTGTCATGCATGCATTTGTTGTATTTGTTTGATCTCTATGTTCTATTGTTTATGTTGTATGCAATTGTTTGATCGATAGATTGCGAGGAGTGCAACGTGTGTGATTGCAACTACTATGATTGCAAGTATTGTGGTTATGACGAGAGCAACCATTATATCTTTGAGAATTGTGAGGATTATCTAATCGACTACATCTACAACAAAGGCAAGTGGTGCTATCTTGGTCATAAATGTCCTATTGTTTTCCTATGCATTGTAGATGCTTTTGTAGAATTGCATCTGTAGTAATTGATGTGTATATGCTATGATATATCCCATATTATTCCCTAGTATTACTTGTTTATGAGCCATCGTATTGGTAGATTGCTTAGCTATGCTATTTAGACGAGGAAGGGAATCACATCATGAAAAGTTATATGTTTTAAAAGGCTTATGTTTTGCTAAATGACAAACCAATATGTTTTAATGAACCACCTGGGCGGAATGGCATTGATTGGTTCATCGAGTGTATTTATGGTGGGGAATGCCGCCCAGGACACTGAGAAATGATTGGTTTCTTTGTTTGGAAGCTTTCGTGTGTAACCATGTGCCAATAATGAAATGGGCGGTTGGCTGAACTCAGTAGGTTGTGGTAACTCGAACCCGCGTATCCAGAGATGTAGATAGTGTAGGTTGGACCGGTGCGCGTCGGGATTGGGGAGCTACTTCCCGAAAGGTTCCTTCTTGGACTTCTCCCTATCATCACCCAATATGAGAGTGGTGGTACGAGCTGGGCTGGCCAAGTCACATGGGTAACCCCTGCAGGGTGTATAAACTAAGTGCTTAGCCGTTTTCCCGGTTATGGACAATTTGAGTGACCTGATACTGATGCTATGATATTTCTCACTCATCATTATTTCTTAATTACTTAAAACTTGTTGGGAGAACATAATTGCGTAGGAGAACCTGGGAGTGAACCAGAGTGTCCTATTTATCGTATTGGAAAACTACTTTGTTACAAATGTTAGGATAAAACTGTTGCTTTATGCAAATGAGCCTGAACTCCACTTGGCCAAATAAGCATGTAGTTGATAGATCTGTTGTTAACCACTTTAGCCTACTTGCCATACATTCAATGTATTGACCATTCGTGGCTGCAACGTTTCATGTTGCAGGTTATATCGTATCTGAGTGATCGTTCATAGGTCGCGAGACTTCACTCAACAATTGTTTGCCTGTGGCACATTTGGAGGATGCAGATCTACCTTGTATTCGTTTTCCGCTGTGTACTTGTATAAATGATGTAAATTATGGATCATATTCGATGTATTTATGATGCACAGTTATATTTGGTATCATTTTGTACCATGTGTGCCAGTGAACCGATCCAGGGATTGGCACTATACACATGAACTCAGCCTTATCAGGCGAGGGTGTTACAAGATGGTATCAGAGCCGTGCGTTGGCTGTAGGATTGTGACCTTAGAAATGGATTAGTAATAGAAGACCTCTATTAGGAGAACTATCATATTTTCTACTTATTAGATGTTCTTATATTCCTTGTCTATCTTTTCTATAACCTCTTCTTGTTCAAAATTTATAGTTGTCCATTCTTATGATACCTATATGAGGGTTAGCATATAAGTAAAACAATAAATAAGATGAAATAAATTAACATCTCACCAAGTTTGGGTAGGTCTGGACCACCATATTTTATCTCTTTAGGAGATCATCGCTATCGTGTTAGCATATTGTTCTTACCAACTTATGTGGTATGACAATATAGGTTGCTTGCTTGTTTGTACTGAACCATATCGTGTGATTCCTTATTTAGGATATGTTGTTTTGAAACTCTAAAGTTGCTGGAGTTTTCGTGTGGTTTTAAAATTATTTTAATGGTGTGAATTGATTGAAATTCGTGGGATTACTGCTGCAGTTTTCTGCCTGACCTTTTGTACCGCGCGATTTTTCTTATTTTATTGGTAACTCCTAAAAATCTAAAAAAATAGGATCTGGATCGTAATTACCTTTAGTATATGTACAAAAATTGGCTAAAATTACTGAGGCGTTTAAGTCAGTCATAAAAATTCGTGAAGTCTTCTGTACCGTTTTAACAAATTTTGTTTATTGCTTATATGGTGCTATGTTTTACTCTAGTATTGTTCCCAATGTTTCAAAATATTTTGTGGTTATACTACTAATTTTAGACCTATGTATTATTTTTATGCAAGTGTTTTCTTGTGTGTTGATTCCGTATGATCGTTTGCTTGTTTATGACATTGAATGCTTCATATAGTTATGGGTAGGATTATTTTTCTTAGTCGTTTCTTTCCTATATAATCTATTCTTCCCTATCTTGAACCCTGGGAGATATAATGATGTGTTAAGCGGAAGGTTTGACAAAATAATACATTTAGGAAAGAGAATGCTTTATCTAATGGAAAAAAAGAGATGTGGAAGTATGAAGTGTTGAAATGATGTTATGTAGTAGATTACGCAACCTGAAAGTTGAAGTATCGATAGTTTAGTTTTAGTAGTAGCTTTGTTGATTGAATACATCAGAGTATACATAGAGCATTAGCTCGTGCCCATGGAAACATTCTTCAAGGCAAGTGAGAATGCCCGAGTGATAGAAAAACGTGACTCACCTATCCTCATACAGGGTAATGATTTGGGTGCAGGATGGATTGATCACCATTCCTACTACTCTTATTATTCGCTCTTGTACTGTTGGCTTTGTGAATCTTGAGTGCCCTTTTCAACCTTAGCAGAGAGTCGACGTTAAGCCTAGACCTTAGAATGGTATATTTCCCCCTTTATAAAAGCACCCAGTGCTTAGTGTAGGAATATACGGTAAGAATGAATCCCAACCATGATTAATGGGTACCGTGAAGTAAACGTTCCCTATTTGCCCACCATGAGAGTTTCCCTAGTTTAAGAAGTGCTTCCTCATAAACTATCAATTATGGAATTATAATGTTCAATGAAAACCAATTGAGCCAAGTGAATCCTTGAGAAGTGACCTAGTCAGATTTCTTTTAAGGGTGGTAGCATCCTAATGGATCCCGAGCCTTTCTTTCGTTCTTTCTAGCCTTCCCAAATCTCGGGACGAGATTTCTTTTAAGGGTGGTAGTCTGTCACATCCCAAAATTCTCCTAATTTTAGAATGTGAAATAAATAAATAAGTTTGATTGATTGTTTGACTATGTTGAAAATTCTCAATGAGAAGAAACTTTTTGAATAGAAAATCCTCTCAACCTTGAATTCAAAATCTTATATTCTTTTGTTATGACCTAAGTAGCCATATACGCAAAAGGGCATGGATTGATTATGGATTGTTGAATTGGTGTGCAAGATTTCAAAATGAAAATCATGAAGCATTCATAAGCATTTCATTACATCCATGCAAAAATCTCACAAACTGAATCCAAATCCTGGTATCTAAATCCTATAGTTGATTCCCTAAATGTTCCTAAAGGAAATTAAATTGACTTTATAAAACCCACTGTTGCTAAGGCATAAATTATTGATAATTATAGCCTAAAGATATCCAATTAATATTACAAAAATTTAGAAACAAAATTAAGCTCATTTGGAGCTAGTATGAAAAAGTTATGGAACAAATACAAACACATAAAGATATAAATAAAATGGAATATACAAGGATTTATAAATCCACTACTTCCAAACTAGTAAAAAGATTACAAATTTGTTCCTATAATGATCTATTCGATTTTAGAAAAATTTAGAAACAAGAATCGTGTCATTTGGAGTTCGCATGCAAAAGATATGAGGGAAACAAGTAAATAGAAAAAATAAAAAGAAAAAAAAATTTGTAACGGGACGGCCCACCCGGACCGGACCGAGCCAGCCGACCGATCCAGCCACGTACGTGATCGTGTTCTAGGTTGCTTTAAAAAGCGTGCAAATCGGTTTTCCTTAAACCTATCTCTACTCAAACTGCTATAACTTTTTATGTACAACTCCGAATTGACTTCCGTTTGTTTCTACTTGTTCCCTACTCCAATACCTATCTCTACAACATCCTAAATCTCCATATAAACTCGTGGAGCCACAGCTGTACGAGTTTCTTTCCTCGAAATCCCGAATCTACATATGCCCGAATCTTATTTCGCTCTTTAACCCATCTTACGGTGTAAATCCAAGATGTACTCGCGCTCGTTTCTTCAAATCCAAATTCCTTTGGTGAGAAGGTAGGAATAATGATTCCCCACAACTTTAATGTTGTAAGTTTTTCAATTTGACCTACGGATTTGTCTCTCTAACACAGATCTATTTCTTGTCTATTTTGAGCCAAAATCGGGTCAATCTCTTCTTCTAGCCACCGGATCCTATCCAGACGGTCGAGATCCAATCAAACCGGTGCGTGCCATGTCGTCATCCCGGTCATCTTCCTCATCAACGCCACGTCAATGTAAGGTCAACATCTAGTCCCAGTCAGCATGCAAAGTCAACCTGTCCAGTCAGCGGAATATTCCCTAGAATATTCCGTTCGAATTTAAAATTGCATATTATAGATCTAACTTGTAAAATTCATTAGAAATTCATACCATGTCCAAAAATTGCGTATAATATACCGAATTGAAGATAATTTTACGTAGAATCATCTTATGAGAATAGATCCAACTTTTACTGTACATGGTTACTGCAGTAATTTAATTAGTTTTAATGGTCTTTTAGGTTAATAAATTCATAAGATATTATCTGTAACTCCAAAAAATATGAACAATATATTGAATTGAAGCTACTGTAATGTACATTAAAAATATCTGGTTGGATCTATCCTTTTCCGACTATTTAACACGTAGCAATTTAATTAGTTTTAATGGCTTTATAAATCATTAAATTCATTAAAAACGTATTGCTTGTCACAAAAATATAAATGATATACCGATGGAAAGCTGGTTCCATGTAGATCATCAATATGCAATTAGTTCAGCCTTTGACTGTAAGGTTTTGCCGTGAAGATTTAAATAGTTTAATGGCTTATTTAAAGTAATAAATTCATAAGAAAATAAATACTACTCAAAAAATTACAAATAATATGTCCTTGAAATCACAATTCCGTGGAGATTACGGATATAATTTTAGTTTGATTTTTAGACAACAAAAACTATATGAATCATATAAAACCCATTAAACACTATTTAAATCATACATTAAGATCTATATGAGTGCAACGTGTGTGATTGCAACTACTATGATTGCAAGTATTGTGGTTATGACGAGAGCAACCATTATATCTATGAGAATTGTGAGGATTATCTAATCGACTACATATACAACAAAGGAAAGTGGTGCTATCTTGGTCATAAATGTCCTATTGTTTTCCTATGCATTGTAGATGCTTTTGTAGAATTGCATCTGTAGGAATTGATGTGTATATTCTATGCTATATCCCATATTATTCCCTAGTATTCCTTGTTTATGAGCCATCGTATTGGTAGATTGCTTAGCTATGCTATTTAGATGAGGAAGGGAATCACATCATGAAAAGTTATATGTTTCAAAAGGCTTATGTTTTGCTAAATGACAAACCAATATGTTTTAATGAACCACCTGGGCGGAATGGCATTGATTGGTTCATCGAGTGTATTTATGGTGGGGAATGCCGCCCAGGACACTGAGAAATGATTGGTTTCTTTGTTTGGAAGCTTTCGTGTGTAACCATGTGCCAATAATGAAATGGGCGGTTGGCTGAACTCAGTAGGTTGTGGTAACTCGAACCCGCGTATCCAGAGATGTAGATAGTGTAGGTTGGACCGGTGCGCGTCGGGATTGGGGAGCTACTTCCCGAAAGGTTCCTTCTTGGACTTCTCCCTATCATCACCCAATATGAGAGTGGTGGTACGAGCTGGGCTGGCCAAGTCACATGGGTAACCCCTGCAGGGTGTATAAACTAAGTGCTTAGCCGTTTTCCCGGTTATGGACAATTTGAGTGACCTGATACTGATGCTATGATATTTCTCACTCATCATTATTTCTTAATTACTTAAAACTTGTTGGGAGAACATAATTGCGTAGGAGAACCTGGGAGTGAACCAGAGTGTCCTATTTATCGTATTGGAAAACTACTTTGTTACAAATGTTAGGATAAAACTGTTGCTTTATGCAAATGAGCCTGAACTCCACTTGGCCAAATAAGCATGTAGTTGATAGATCTGTTGTTAACCACTTTAGCCTACTTGCCGTACATTCAATGTATTGACCATTCGTGGCTGCAACGTTTCATGTTGCAGGTTATATCGTATCCGAGTGATCGTTCATAGGTCGCGAGACTCCACTCAACAATTGTTCGCCAGTGGCACATTTGGAGGATGGAGATCTACCTTGTATTCGTTTTCCGCTGTGTACTTGTATAAATAATGCAAATTCTGGATCATATTCGTTGTATTTATGATGCACAGTTATATTTGGTATCATTTTGTACCATGTGTGCCAGTGAACCGATCCAGGGATTGGCACTATACACATGAACTCAGCCTTATCAGGCGAGGGTGTTACAAGCTACCCCCTTCTGATGCATGTTTAGGGAGGTAGACGCCACTGGGGGCGTTCTGGCTACGGTTTCGGCAGAATGGGTGCTTCGGTGGCCCGGGGTCCCTAGAAAACATGCATGTGGACCTAACTTATGTGTGTATGTGTGTTGGGAGTCTAGTAGAGACATTATCCACCTCCCATGGATGGAGGTACCTCACACGCGTGCATGCTATTACAGACTTTGCAGATTCTCCACCTAAAAGCTCTGAAACCCCCCGCCGCGGGTCTACGCTAGTGAATCTTCATCAGTATTGGGTCTAACCTTGCTTTGGAATGTTGGTATGACATAAACAAACACAAATGAACATAAATTTCCATTGAGCTACCCCCTTCCGATGCATGTTTAGGGGGGTAGACGCTGCTGGGGGCGTTTTGGCTACGGTTTCGGCAGAACAGGTGCTTCGGTGGCCCGGGGTCCCTAGAAAACATGCATGTAGACCTAACTTATGTGTGTATGTGTCGTGGGAGTCTAGTAGAGACATTATACACCTCCCATGCATGGAGGTACCTCACACGCGTGCATGCGGTAACATACTTTGCAGATTTCTCCACTAAAAAGCCCCGAAACCCCCCGCCGCGGGTCTACGCCAGTGAATCTTCATCAGTATTGGGTCCAACCTTGCTTTGGAATGTTGGTATGACATAAACAAACACAAATTAACATAAATTTCCATTGCGCTACCCCCTTCCGATGCATGTTTAGGGGGGTAGATGCCGCTGGGGGCATTCTGGCTACGGTTTCGGCAAAACGGGTGCTTCGGTGGCCCAGGGTCCCTAGAAAACATGCATGTGGACCTAAATTATGTGTGTATGTGTGGTGGGAGTCTAGTAGAGACATTATCCACCTCCCATGCATGGAGGTACCTCACACGCGTGCATGCGGTAGCACACTTTGCAGATTTCTCCACTGAAATGCCCCGAAACCCCCCGTCGCGTGTCTACGCCAGTGAATCTTCATCACTATTGGATCCAACCTTGCTTTGGCATGTTGTTATGACATAAACAAACACAAATAAACATAAAGTTCCATTGAGCTACCCCCTCCCGATGCATGTTTAGGGGGGTAGACTGCGCTGGGGGGTTCTGGCTACGATTTCGGCGGAACGGGTGCTTCGGTGGCCCGGAGTCCCTAGAAAACATGCATGTGTACATACTTATGTGTGTATGTGTGTTGGGAGTCTAGTAGAGACATTATCCACCTCCCATGTATGGAGGTACCTCACACGCGTGCATGCTATTACAGACTTTGCAGATTCTCCACCGAAAAGCCCCGAAACCCCCCGCCACGGGTCTACGCAAGTGAATATTCATCAGTATTGGGTCCAAACTTGATTTGGCATGTTGGTATGACATAAACAAACACAAATTAACATAAAGTTCCATTGAGCTACCCCCTTCCGATGCATGTTTAGGGGGGTAGACTGCGCTGGGGGGTTCTGGCTACGGTTTCGGCAAAATGAGTGCTTCGGTGGCCCGGGGTCCCTAGAAAACATGCATGTGCACCTAACTTATGTGTGCATGTGTGGTTGGAGTCTAGTAGAGACAGTATCCACCACCCATGCATGGAGGTACCTCACACGCGTGCATGCGGTAACAGACTTTGTAGATTTCTCCACCGAACCCCCCCCCCCCCCCCCCGCGGGTCTACGCCAGTGAATCTTTATCAGTATTGGTCCAACCTTTCTTTGGCATGTTGGTATGACATAAACAAACACAAATGAAAATAAATTTACATTGAGCTACCCTCTTCCGATGCATGTTTAGGGGGTAGACGCCGCTGGGGGGTTCTGGCTACGGTTTCGGCAGAATGGGTGCTTCGGTGGCCCGGGGTCCCTAGAAAACATGCATGTGGACCTGAATTATGTGTGTATGTGTGGTGTGAGTCTAGTAGAGACATTATCCACCTCCCATGAATGGAGGTACCTCACACGCGTGCATGCAGTAACACACTTTGCAGATTTCTCCACCGAAAAGCCCCGAAACCCCCCGCCGCGGGTCTACGCCAGTGAATCTTCATCAGTATTGGGTCCAACCTTGCTTTGGAATGTTGGTATGATATAAACAAACACAAATGAAGATAAAGTTTCATTGAGTTACCCCCTTCTGATGCATGTTTAGTGGGGTAGACGCCGCTGGGGGCGTTCTGGCTATGGTTTTGGCAGAACGGGTGTTTCGGTGGCCCGGGGTCCCTAGAAAACATGCATGTGGACCTAACCTATGTGTGTATGTGTGGTGGGAGTCTAGTAGAGACATTATCCACCTCTCATGCATGGAGGTACCTCACACACGTGCATCCGGTAACACACTTTGCAGATTCTCCACCAAAAAGCCCCGAAACCACCGCCGCGGGTCTATGCCAGTGAATCTTCATCCGTATTGGGTCCAAACTTGCTTTGGCATGTTGGTATGACATAAACAAAAACAAATGAACATAAAGTTCCATTGATCTACCCCTTCTGATGCATGTTTAGGGGGGTAGACTGCGCTGGGGGGGTTCTGGCTACGGTTTTGGCAGAACTGGTGCTTCGGTGGCCCGGGGTCCCTAGAAAACATGCATGTGGACCTAACTTATGTTTGAATGTGTGGTGGGAGTATAGTAGAGACAGTATCCACCTCCCATGCATGGAGGTACCTCACACACGTGCATGCGCTAACAGACTTTGCAGATTTCTCCACCAAATAGCCCCGAAACCCCCCGCCGCGGGTCTACGCTAGTGAATCTTCTTCAGTATTGGGTCCAACCTTGCTTTGGCATGTTGGTATGACATAAAAAAACACAACTCAACATAAATTTCCATTGAGCTACCCCTTCCGATAAAAAATTCCCCGCTTGATAAAATTTGATTGCATTAATTTGCAGTACTTCACAAGGAAGTATACAAATGCCTACATCAAGAAGCATGTTGACTTGAGCGATTGGAGGGGAAAAAATCTGAGGGTATGGTCGGGGGGAAGAGAATTGGAAAGGACAGGATGGTGAAGGGGCTAGACAAGGGAAAAGGTGCTCTGGCATGATAGGGGCACTTTATAGATAGGTGGAAGAACACAATGCTGACAGAAACACTAGCACGGTCCAGTGGCAACTTACACGTTTCACAGGCATGGAGGTCCTGGGTTTGAATCCGAGGTCTAAAATCATCTGACTGAATACATTCAAGTATTCAGAATACAGAGCAAATATCTGACTAAATCCCACATTTTTTGCAAACATTTAGGCATTCAGAATATAGAGCAAACATCCACTTATGAATTCATAGTTCAAAGTATACACCTACACTTAAACATTTAGAGCACCATTCAAAATACAATCTAAATATTCAGAGCACCATTCAGAATACATGATTCACATTCAGAAGCCAACAGTCAGAATACACCATAGTAGCTTCACAACTTCCAGGCTAGCATCAGTCCAAGGTAGTGCTGCTCCCAGGCTTCCATGCTTCAATGTTACATGCAAAAACATACAAAATTAGCATTTGGCTAGAAGAACCAAAATTAGAAGGTGAGGAATTGTTGGCAACTCCATATCAGGCTACTCATTATCGTTGATATCAAAACCAGGACCTCGACGCTGCGGCCTATTATCTTCACCATCGATGCAATATTGGTGCAATGTTTCATCTGTCCTTTTTATTCATCATCCTCGCTCTCATGTCCATTAACTAGCTCCTGCCTCCTTCTCTTCATTTTCTCTACAACTGCAGCATCAACTAGCACACGTGCTGGACCCTTTCGCAATCTGGTTTGCACAAGGTTGCCTTCTTGAACAGTAACTTGCGTAGAGTTATCATCTTGGTATGATAGTCCGCTACCCCCAGGACCATTTTCCACTTCTGTTTCGGTCACGCTCCACAGATGCCTATGCTGGAATTTTTGAACAACTCTCCAACTACCCTTCAACTTGGTGTCTGGCAGATAGAATACCTTTGTAGCTTGTGTTGTTAGAATGTAAGGATCATTCTTGTACCAGAACCTTCCGGTGTTGATGCTTGTGAAGTGGCCATCATCCTTGATTCCAGATTTCTTCATGCTACCAACATCAAACCAATGACATTGGAACAAGACCACGGAGCGATCGATGCCGCTGCTGGATTTATACTGCAACCTGATGATGCTTTTGAGCTGACCGTAGAACTCAATGTCCTCTGTAGCAGCTGGTCCCTCGGCAAGGATTCCACTATTCTGCGTGTTCCTACTTTTGTCGCGGTCAATGGTGTGGTAGCGGACACTGTCAACAATACATGCCGAATACACTCTCACTCGCTTATCCGGTTCGCATGCCAAAAGCAAACAGATCATCACTGACCGTCTTCTCCTCGTGCAATTTTACAATCTGCACATATAAACTAGCGTGAATAACACATGCACACACAAACAACAAAAAACATGTGTCAAATGATTCCAAGGATTAAAAGATCTCACATGATTTTTAAACCATTTAGCAAATCTCTCCGCGAGACAATTATCAACATTCATGTAGCTATCTTGCTGCCTCAACTATTCCTTGCACAGGCTGCAATGCCATCGTAGATATATAGTTAATAATTAAAACTACAGGCCTAAAATATGGGTTCCTTCCAACCAGATCAGTAAAAAGATTAAAGTGCACAAGAGAAGACATACTCAATATATGGTAGAACCTATGGGCAACTTCTGATCACATACCAAACCATCTTGTCATAGTCACCAGCAGCCGCCTCCACATATTGATGCCCTCCAATAAAGTTCACACCATGGTCGAAAAAAGAGACATCATCGGTGTACGAATCATCCCGTGCTTTATTTCTGCCCGGCCGATTAAATCTTGTTTCCACATCGTCAAAGTACCTTGAGCAAAATGTCAAGCACTCATCAACAATATATGCTTCAGCAATTGATCCTTCAGGTCTGGCCGTGTTTCTATTGGAAACATCCAGCCGTATTGCACAGGGCCTCTAACGATTGCCTCTTTGGGTAAATGGACGGCCAAATGAACCATCACAGTAAAGAAAGCTGGGGAAAAAATCTGCTCAAGCTTGCAAAGGATAACTATGATTTCTTTTTTGAGTCTTTCAAGAACATCTAGCTTAAGTGTTTTGTAGCACAACTCTCTAGAAAAGTTTCCTAGTTCAACAATCGCTTCATATATTTCCTTATCCACAGTAATCCTCGGAGTCCTACAGGTAAAATCCTTTGTAACAATATGTGGGAATCATACGTTTTCAGACCTTGAAGCTTGCATCCATCAGGCGAAACACATTTTCGCAGATTTGCGGCGTACCCATCTAGAAATCTTACCGCTCTTATATACTCACTGAATGCAATTTCTTCTTCTTTGGTCATTGTATACCATGCAATTGGCATTTAAGACGATTCTTCGTCACCTTCAACACGTTGTAGATGCAACTCTGGTCTAATGCCCATGTCTTGCAAATCCAGTCTAGAGTTAACCGTGTTCTTTGACTTCCCAGAAATGTTCCAAGCAGATTGTCACATATATTTTTCTCGATGTGCATTACATCTAGATTGTGCCTCAACTTCGGATCTTCCCAGTATGGGAGGTCCCACAAAATAGACCTCCTGCTCCAACATTGACCATCCTCACGCTTTTTTTCTTTACAAGCTTTCCTGGTCTCACATCTTTGACCCTGTCAAGTTGCTGCTCAAGCTCTTCCCTAGTGAATTCCTTCAGCTTGTCGCGGGGTTTAGCCTCACCGTTAAACGCTTTGCTTTTCCGCCAAGGATGGTCGCGAGGAAGAAAGCGGTGGTGCCCAATAAAGTAGATCTTGTTCCTTATTTTCTTCGAGCAAGGGTCCTTGTCACAACGGACACATGCTTGATAACCTGTTGTGATCCTCCCGAATAAAGTGTGTAGTGCTGGTAAATCATGGTGCACCATATGATCGCAGCACGAAGATCAAATTTATCAAGACTCGCAGCATCATATGTACGTACACCCTTCCAAAGCAGCATCAGTTCTTCTACAAGGGGCTCCATAAAGACGTCAAAATCCTTTCCTTGAGAATCTGAACCAGGGATCAGCAACGCCATCATAAAGTTGGACTGATCCATACAAACCCATGGCGGAAGGTTGTACGGCACCACAAATACCGGCCACATGCGGTATGAATTGCTCTGAATGCTATATGGATTGAATCCATCCGTGTCAATGCCGAGCCTTATGTTCCTTGCATCCGTGTTAAAATCTTTATATTTACCATAAAAATCTTTCCATGCCTTCCCGTCAGCTGGATGGCTGAGTTCATTTTCCATAGGTTTTCTCTTTAGCTTGTGCCACTGGACCTCCTCTGATTGTTTCTTTGATATAAACATCCTCTGCAGCCTTGGAATCACAGGGAAGTGCCTCAAGACCTTCTCCGATATCTGCCTCTTTCCATCAGCGTCTATCCACCTAGAGGCACCACATTTTGGACAATTTTCATGGTTGGAAAACGTCTTCCGAAACAACACATAGTTATCCAGACAGACATGGATGTTATCATACTCAAGCCCCAATCTTCTGATTATTCCCAATGCCTCATCATAGGATTTGGGAATTGAGCTATTCGGGTACTGCAAGGTCAAGATACGGAGCATTGCATTGAATGCAGCATTGCTGATCCGATTGAAAGACTTGACATGGAGCATCTTGACGGTGAAGGTAAATCTGGAAAATGTACCACCATCACTAGCTGGGCGCTTCGCCTCCTATATCAGCCCAGCAAATATTGTATTCAGTCCATCACCTTATGGTTCAGACCTATACAGATCCTTAAAAAGGTCATGAATTCTGTCATCTTCATGTCCATCCTCCTCCACAAAACCAGAATCATCCACAAGTGGCTCGTCTTCCACAAAATCATTGCGTTGATCAACATGGTCTGCGTCGGGTTCAGGTTCAGCATGTAAAGGTTCTCCATGATAGATCCACCTATCATATGTGCTTGCCATCCCAAACATCAGCATGTGGGCCTCTACAGTTCCTACAGTTTGAGGGTCACAGTTGAGGCAGCTGCGACAAGGGCAAAGAACCTGACCATCCTCGCAAACACTGCTGCGAGTATATGGCATGAATTCATGAAATCCCTTTATATGTTCATGGGAAAGCCTTCTAACTCCTTTTGTTATCCAGCTTTGTCCATCTGCCCACCAAAGACAAAAAAAAAGTTGAAATTTACCATTCTAAAACATCTAGCTGAAGCATCATTCTACGCCTACATCTAGCTGAAGCATCATTCTAAAACATCAATGAACACTATCAAAGGTTGCACTCAAAGCTAGCAGTAAAAGGCACAATTTTTCTACAGACTTGAACTTGAATCGATTCCAATTATTATCTACCACAAGATAAAGTGTTCACCTGAAACAATGGATTTTGAAACCCTAACGAAACTAGTCTCTAAAAAAATCTAAATTTGCTGTCAAGAGTTGATCTATTCTTCAGTTAACTCGCACTAGCCCTACCACTGCGATGGCGGCCGGAGAAGAAGGATGGTAGGGTAATAATAGATAGAGACGGGAGAGAGAGGAGAGGGGTGCATAACGTGAGGTGTCCTCGGATGGCGAGTCCTGCGGCGGGGCCGGAGTTGCCAGAGAGCTTCCTATCGTAGACGAGGCGAACGACTTGGTCCTGTCATGGGCGAGGCTCTCTAGCAGGTCCACCGCAGAGCACCACCGTCCCAGTATCCTCCGACGTTCGCCGTCGCCCAAGTCCTCTCCGCCGGCCACCGCCCCTGCCCCCTCCATATCGTTGCTGAGGCGAACGGTGAGGAGCTCGACCAGCCGATGTCAATTTCCCTGCCCCTTACGCCGCTCGCCACCACCTCAAACCCCTCCGCCGTTCACCGCCACTCCAGATCCATCCGTCGGTCACCGCCGCCCAGACCCCTCCGCCGTTCACCGCTGCCCCAGACCTAGCATGTCCCGTGTCCTAGAAATTTCAGAGTGCCATGTGCTGTCGGAGCAAGCCTTGACTGCAAGTTGTAAGATAGGGAAAATGAATAACTCTATATAGCTTTTGTTTTTGAATATGTCATGAACACAACATTAGCTCAGCGGTAGGGAATAAGGTGAACCAAACCATCGGTTGTGGGTTCGAGTCCCCGCTCCGCTACCTTTTTTGCGAATGATTAAAACGGAGGGTGTCGTGGGTTCGAGAGAAGGCCCAGTCTGGGAAGGAAGAGAGGTGGGACGAATGGAGGGCATGGGTTCGAGAGAAGGCCCAGTCTATGGAGTAAGAGAGGTGGGCCGAACGGAGGGCGTGGGTTCGAGCAGCGGTCTTAAAATGGATGGCCCATTCTGTGGAGGATGAGACGGGCCCAGTTTAAGAGGAGGGCCAGCGTAAGAGTCCAGTATATTCCTGTAGCTACGAGGAGGCCCACCTATCAGTGGAGATGGTTCCACATGTCAGGTTAGTCAAACAGATCAAATATGTGTTGACTGCCGATGGTCCCACATGCCAGTGCTGGAAAGTGACATGTAAGCAAGCCACGTACACAGAATTGATGATGTGTTCTGCCAGTTGTACCAGAGCACGACGATTTTATAAATCGTCATAGGCCTATGACGAATTTTAATTGGTCGTGAGGGCATGTAAACAAGGCATAAAGCTAGGTTTTTTAGCTTATGACAATTTCATTTAATGATATTACGACGATTTGCGTTGATCCACTGGGAGTAAGTAAGCCCATAGTTGAATTCAGTGCGTAGCCAGTTGAATAACCTGCAAAAAATTTACATCAGTTTGTTTGTTAAAGATAATATTGTTTTAACAAGTCTATATGGACCAACATAAATCCGACACCCCAATACGGATCCTAGCTTCATTTCTCTTGGCTATACCATTCATCCAATTACCAAATATATTTGTGATACTCATTGGTGGTGGTAGACTATAAATAAAGTACTCCCTCCGTTTCGGTTTACAAGTCCTACGCATATATCTAGGTTATCAATTTGACCTATATAATTTTAATTATATAATATAAAAATTATATCATTAGAAAATACAAAGTCTAAAGTTTCCGCTGATATATTTTTTGTAATATATACATCATACTAAGTTGCTCAATTTGGCGACATAGAACTACGTGCATGACTTGTAAACCAAAACGGAGGGAGTAAACCATATGCCAAATGATTTGTGCAAAAGGACATGAAGGAAACAAGTGTTCAATAGTCTCCATTGAGTAAAAAACAGTATTTCTGACACCAATTTCAATTGCGGTTTGGCCAAGTTATCCTTTATTAACAGGACTTTTTGATAAAGGAACCACATAAAAATATTTATCTTCAAAGAAAATTTTAATTTCCATAAGTAATCCTATAGAAATATAGTATGGTCGGGGTTCATTAAGTCTAGATACATAAATTTTACAATAAATTTTTCATCGAAAGTAAGTTTCCACACAAACTTATCAGGGTTTTGGGTTAAATATACAGCTATTAGTTTTTGGCATACATTTAACCAATCGTTCCATTTATTGCCAGTTAAACCTCTTCTGGAAGCAATATTCAATGGGATTTGCGCTAAAATAGTTGCAACAAGAACATTTTTCATTTGAATAATATTATCTCAGGGCATATCCTAGAAAACATCTTCCCAAAACCTCACTGATGGCCCATTTCCAACTTTGAAAACTCCTTGGTTAAAAAACTCATGTTTGACCTTCATGAGACCTTTTTAAAAGAGAGAGTCGATTGGTTTAGCCTCAACTTGAGCTAGTGTCTTATTGTTTAAGTACTTGTTTCACAATAATTCTTGCCTCATTCCTTCTTTTGATAGAAATTTGAAGATCCATTTGCCTAACAAACATCTATTTTTTAGTTCAAGTACTTCAGTTCCCAACCCTCCCTGATCTTTGGGGAAATAAATTATATTCCATTTTGCGAGCCTATATTTTCTATTTGTATCATCACTTTTCCAGAAAAATCTTGATCGAAAGAAATCTAATATTTTTCTTATACCTTTTGAAATTTCAAGAAACGATAACATAAATATTGGTAGACTAGTAAAAACCGAGTTTGTAAGAACTAGTCGATCCCCATAGGAGAGAAGCTTTTCTTGCCAACATCCTAACTCGGTCATAAGTCGACTCTCCACAAAGTTTCATTCAACATTTTGAAGTTTACTATGATGAATAGGTATACCAAGGTACCGAAAAGGTAAGGAACCAGACTCGTAGCCGAAGATATGCTTGTACTGTTGTTCCAAATCTTTTGATTTTCCAAAACAAAAACTTTGCTCTTGTGAAAGTTTATTTTAAGTCCTGACAGGTGTTCAAAAATGGCAAGTATTAACTTCATGTTAACCGCCTTTTCTAACTCATGTTTTAGAAAAAGAATCATATCATCCGCATACTGCAAAATGGAAACCCCTCTCTCTACCAAGTGAGGTACGAGAGACCCAACTTGACCAACATCCTTTGCTCTTGCAATAATTACTGTCAACATATCTGCAACAATATTAAAGAGCATCGGTGACAGTGGATCATCTTGTCTCATCCCTTTTCGAGTTTGAAAATAATAACCAATATCATCATTGACCTGTATTCCCACACTCCCGCCCTGCAAAAAGTTTTTAATCCATTCACACCATTATGGATCAAAATCTTTCATGTGTAGTTCCTCTTGGATAAATGGTCATTTTATTTTATCATATGCCTTCTCAAAATCAATTTTGAAAAGCACGCTCTCTAACTTCTTGCGAGGAATCTAATGAATAGTCTCATGTAATACAATTACCCCTTCTAAAATGTGACGGCTAGGCATAAAAGTTGTCTGTGTTGGTCTAACCACTTTACTAGCCAAATTGGTGATACGTGGTCACTTTTGTAAAAATCTTAAAAGTGACATTAAGCAAACAATTGGGTCTATATTATTGTATTTGTATTGCATTTTCTTTTTTTGGCAACAGAGTAACTACCCCAAATTTCAATTTAAAAAGTGGTAAATGCCCTGCATGTAATTGCCGAAACAAATCCATAAGATCATTTTTGATGACACTCCAATTTTTTGATACAACTCATCTACAAACCCATCCGGTCCAGGATCTTTATTATGTTCCAGCTGAGAAATAGCTTCAAACACTTCCTCAGTGAACAAATCAATAAGAAGAGCATTTTATTCTGTACTAATATCCTGAATTTGTTCCTCCATCATGGAGAAACTATTATGTTCCGGTTCTCCAAAATGCTTTTTTGTAATATTCATTAATATAAACTTTGAGATTCTCTCCGTCCACTATGGTTTCTTCATCCTGCTCTAGTTGAAATATTTTTATTTCTATGTTTTCCATTTGTCATGAGGTGAAACTGCTTAGTGTTATTTCCACCCTCTCGGATATGCTTAACCTTAGCTCTTTGGGCCCATTTTGTTTCCTTATCCCTCCTAAGTTTAGAAATAGGTTCATTAGCATTATGTAAACTTTGTTTCTCCACATAAGTTAGAGGAATAGTTTCATCCTTGATGTCCAAATCATCAATGGTGGCTAAAAATCTTTCCTTCTCATTTTTATATTTGCCACTCATGTTTTTTGCCCATCCTTTAAGACAATGCCTTAGATGCCTTATTTTATTTTGCCAAATTTGTATCTGTGTGTCACCCTTAGTTGCCGCAACCCATTTAGTTGCGACCATTTCAAAAAAAACTTCATGTCTCAACCATGATAATTCAAATGAAAATTTTGCTTTATTTCCAATTTGAGATTGATGACCATAGTCAATCAACAAGGATATATGATTAGATTCAGAGCGAGACAAAGCCCTGAACGAAACTAATGGGAACTTTTGTTCCCAATCAACACTTCCTAGAACTCGATCTAACTTTCCATAAGTTGGATTTTCACGTCCGTTAGCCCAGGTATATTGTTGGCCAGAGAGATTAATTTCACTATGGTCCAAACTTTCTATTTCCGCAATAAAAATGAAAGGCCAATGGCAATTATAGTTATCATTACTCTTTTGCTCTTGCTTCCGAAGTATATTGAAGTCCCCTCCTAACAACATAGGAAGTGACTCATTTTCACACATTCTTACAAGCTCCGATAAGAATTCTGATTTGTTTGAATCTTGTGTCGTTTCATATACCGGTATAAAGACCCACTCAAAACCAACCGTCTTTCTTGTAACAAAAATGCAATTTTACACAATAATCTTCAGTCTCTACTTTATTAACTAAAAGAGACTCCATATTAATGCCTACAAGGATTCCACCCGACCGTTCATGTGGCGGTAGAAAAAACCAAGAGAAATCCTTGCCTTGAGAAAGATGATTTAAAAAGGGTGTCGTAAAATTAGATCTTCCCATTTTTGATAACGCACTAAAATCTAACAGATATTCTCGAATTGACTCTTGCACAAAGAGATGCTTACCTGGATCTCGAAACCCTTCACTATTTTAAGACATACCTCTCAAACCATCCATCCTTAAAGATTTTTTTAATTCTAACTCTTGTACTTCTTCTTACGTTGGTTTTATCATAGGATTTCCTCCTCCTTGTACGAGGAACCTTTTCATGATAAACGTGCTCTTTAATATGATCTTCCATATTGGTCAACTGATCATCCACTAAATCCTCACATAAGTTTGAAGCCCTTGGCACCAAAAAATGGTGGGAGCTAGTATTTTCATTATCAATTGCTAATTCACTTTTAGTTAAAATTGTTAAAGCATGATGCACATCATTTCCCTTAATCATATTAGCCGCAACCACTCTACAATCGTATCTCCTAAAGAAACGTCTATTTGTTTCGATCTACTAATTATTTCCACAACCGAGAAAGATAGTAACTCAAATTCATTATTTAGATTTTTACATGATGTCTGTAGCTCGTCATGGCGTTGGGCAATCATCATCGCCCTCTCCATTTGGATTGCGTCCGCATTCGGCTGTGCACGTAGCCTTCCGCTAGAATGGATACCCATTGTCGTGGTCTTTTTGATACCTCCAAAAGCTATAATTTCCTCTTCAGTCGGATTCTTTGTGACACCTGCCATATCAGCCTCGAATTCATTAGACCATGGCCCATTACAACAAGCCAAGGTGATGCATGGTGACACACTAGGTTCATTACAAAATACCGAATTGTCACAAGAAGCATAAGACAACAAACCTGATTTGGTATACTTAACATTGCCAAGTGACCCACTTGATGATGATTTGAGCAATGAACTCCCCAACAGGAGATATATGCGGATAATATCTAGGTGATGATGCAGTCAAAACAAGAGGCCGCGGAAATGTAACACCAGATTGTAGCTGTCCAGAAAGTTGTTGTGAAACCTCCCTCTCCACATAACCAAGATTAGAAGTAAGCCGAAGAATATTGGACATTAATTAAGTAAGTAATGTTTTGATATCTAATGTTTTATTCAGTGATTTCATATTGGATGAACTAGATGATGCCGCGCGTGTTGTTGCGGACCATTATGCTTATTTTATAAATGTATATGTACATCAAAAGAAGATGAGTATTAATGAATTAAGTGGCAAGATCGTAGATGTTGCTCGCAAACTATTAAAATGGTGTGATATCACGTATGTGTTGTTAAACATTAATAGATCGAAGAACCAATTATGCATAAACCGTGACTCACGAAGAATTTTTCAAAGATAAGTGCATTTACTCCAAATTAAAAAGAATCCATATCCGGAAAGGGGCCTACGCCAGGGGGATCCCCTGTCCCCTTATTTGTTCATCATCTGTGTGGAGGCTTTTTCAATTCTATTGCAATGAGACGAGGAGGAGGGTGCATTGGAAGGGGTGAAACTATGTGTCGATGCCCCAAAGATAAACCATTTGTTCTTTGCTGACAATTCGTTGATTGTGATGAGGGCTACAACCCAGAGTGCTTAGAAGCTGCAGGAGATACTTGCTCTATACGAGCTGCATCAGGGCAAGTGATTAACAAGGAGAAATCATCGGCCTTTTTTAGTAAAGGTATAAGATGGAGGGAGAAACGGGCTATTCTTCAAGAGTTGAGGATACCAAGAGAGTTATAGAATCAACGTTGTTTGGGATTGCTGGTTCATCTCGGCATATCAAAAGCAAGGAATTTTATATGAAAGAGAATATTTGGTGTAGGATACAAGGGTGGAAAGAACATATACTTTCCAAGGACGGGGGGGGGGGGGGGGGTTTTGATCAAGGCTATTGCCCAGGCGATCCCAACCTATGCAATGTCATGTTTTGACCTTACTAAGAAGCCATGTGATGAGATCAGTAGTATGATCTGTATATATTGGTGGAGCCATCAAGATGGGAAGGAGAAAATTCACTAGATTAGCTGGGAGCGAATGACAAGGGCAAAGAGTGATGGTGGTCTTGGATACAGGGATTTGCATATTTTCAACATGGTTATGCTTGCTAGGCAGTTTTGAAAGAACATTTCATGATCTATAGTGTTTTTTGTGTTAGATAACAATACCAAGGGTACTTTAATGTGTGTCGAGTGCTGCAAATATTTGTCCCCAAAATAGCTCCTGGTCAAATTAAGCAAAAGGAAGATTCTTAGGCAGGATTATCCGCCCCTTGCTAGGGCTAGATTATCCGCCCCTGGCTAAATCGACTAAGGACCAAAAACGTGCAACGATGAAATGGGAGGAGGGGCGGATTATTGACCGGATATTTGGCACCAGGCCGAAGCTTTGCCCAAGGATGGATTATTCGGTCCCTACCACCACCGGATTATCCGCCCCTCCCAAGAATCATCTAAGGACCAAGTGCGCGGCACTCAGATGCGTGGCGGAGAATTCTCCGAATATTTTGGCCAGGGCCAAAGTTTGCGCCTTGACCGGATAATCCACCCGTCCCCATGGGCCGGATTATTTTCCCCTAGGGATTTTTTTCTAAGGACCATCGGCGTGATGCTCTGATGGGTTGTAGAGGTTTGGCCTGGATTTTTGGCTTTGGACATGACTTTTGCCCCTAGTTGGATTATCCTGTAGAGGTTCGTAGCATGAAAAACAAAAAATTTCTATCGTATGAACACACACAAGACAAGATCTATCTACTAGATTGTAGCAACAAGTCGATAGAGTACTAACCCTTGAAGATTCAAAGCGGTTAACGAGATTGGATTCTCATGGTTGATGTAGTCGTTCACTTGCCGATCTCAAGATCGCGTAGACTATCCTTCCGGCGCCGAGTTCTCGCAGCGCTTCCGCAGTCGGTCACACGTACGGTACTCGGTGAAGACCTTCCTCTCCATTGTTCCAGCAAGCAGCAGAGGTTGTATCTCTCTCCTCGCAATTCCGGCAGCACGACGACATGGTGTCAAAAGTAGAGGGGAGATCCCGCAGGGCTTCCCTAAGCCGGAGCGAGTATGGCGGAGTAGAGGAAGCCCCGATGATCTAGGGTTTATAGTTTTGAGGTTTAGAGGTATCTAGAAACTAGGGTTTAGCTAGTCGGTAGCTGTTTAGAGGAGATCTAGATTGGCCGCAACTAGAGAGGGGGTGCGGTGTCCAACCTAGAGTTTCTTGTGTGGGGTAGGGGCGCCCTACCCCTCCTTGTATAGGTGGGGAGGCACCAATGGGGAGGGAGTCCTCCCCCAACTCCACTTCATGTGGCCGGTGCAAGGGAGAGGGAGGGATCCTTCCTTAGGCAGGATTCCTTCCCTCCCTCCACTTGGAAACCAATATCCCAGTTTGACTTTTTCAAACTGTCTTTTTGACTTTCAAACTAGAGTTTGATTTCTCTCTTCCAAGTGTCCAGCCAAGTGACCTAGGACATGATGCAACCATTCCACTTTGTCATGACACATCCATGTACCCTTCCCCTTCCGGATCGGTGTACCTTCTAGACCCTTCTAGAACAATACGGTGAAAACACCGAAACCATTCCCGAACTCCGGATTTGGACTTTCCTTGTATGAATCTTATTCTTCGGACCATTCCAGATCTCCTTGTGATATCCCGGATACCATCCGAGACTCCGATCCACATTCGGTCTCTTTACTCACTTTCCATATCTACTAAACAACATCGAATCCTTAAGTGTGTCTCCAAACGGTTCGTGAATTATGCAGACATGATCGAGACTCTTTTCCGATCAATAACCAATATAGGAATTTAGATACAATTATAACATGGTATGTAAACATTTATCATAAGCATGAAGATATGATAATAATCACTTTATTATTGCCTCTTGGGCATATATCCAACATATCCGGCCCTCGCTAAGGCCGGATTATCTGGTACCAGTTGACTCCAAAGGGATCCTTTCTAGGAGGGGTATAAATCCCCCTCCCCATATTCAACCTGGACCTTCTCGGATCTGACAAAAGAGCACTATACCGTTGAACTCAAATTTCCACAAGATCTCCACTTCCAACCATCCGAAGGTCTTGAACTTTGGAGAATCAAAGAAGGAGGACTTGATCTACATCATCACCAAACCGATCTTCAATTCCCCTCATTCATTTGAGGACCCTTCGATCTAGAGTTTCTTTTTAATATCTAGATCTCGGTTCGTGCATTTTCATAAACTTGTTTATTGTGGTAGCTTGATGTCATCTCGGGAGCCTCCAATTCAGTTGTGGATGCATGCCCTGATTTTGTTGTAAAGGCATCAGTTCCCATCTCGAAGGGTACCATATAGTGGAAAGGTAGATCAGGCCAGTTGTGGCGAGATCCATCCGATAATAGGGTGAGGCCTATTGTGGTGTGGTGGTCTTAGTACCGCCACCCCTCCAATGTAGATGTACTTACCTTAACAAGTAAGGAACTCTGGTAAAACAAATTCTATGTCTCCGCGTGCTCCACTCTCGATTACCATGTTCCTCTCGCCGCCTTTACTCGTTTAGTAGCTAGGTTGGCATATAGGGAAATTCACTATAGTTGCATATCTAGAGAATTTATCTTTGTGTTAAGCCTAAACTGAAAAATTATTAAAAATTGGAGTAGCACCTATTCACCCCCCCCCTCTAGGTGTCCATACGATCCATTTAAAGTGCTGGAGAATTCTGCAATTTCCTAACTCCCTATGTGTGTTGTTGTACTCAAGGTGGAATATTTCCCCAATGCTCTATTATCAAAGCCAAGCCGATACCAAACATTTCATACACTTGGCGAAGCATCCTGCGCAGGATCAAAATCCTTAAGGAAGGGATAGTATGGCGTGTTGTGGACGGTGAGTACATCGATGCTTGGAATGATCCATGGATTTCGCGTGGTACAAGTAGAATACCAGTGGCTTCTCAAGGACAGTCAATTGTCACTAGGGTTAGTGATCTAATCAACCCAATTAGTGAAACCAGGGACGAGGATCTCATTCGTGACAATTTCACCGAGGATGATCTGAGGTATATTCTCTCCATACCCCTCAAGCCATATATGGATGATTGGATGGCCTGGCACTATGACAGTAAGGGAATTTTTAGTGTAAAGTATTCATATCAGCTCGGAGTGCACTTGCCTGACACTAGGCTCCACCATGCTACAAGTACTTCTGTGAATAGTGATACCCCCTCTGTTGAATGGAATAAGATTTGGGATCTGGATGCCCCTAGAAAGGTGAAACTGTTTATTTGGAGATTTTTCCTTAATAGTATGCCAATGCTCATGAATATTCAGAGGAAGAAAGGGGCACTTGGATACATGTTGCCTGGTCTGCAACCGCTTGGATGAGGACGGTGCACATATTTTCTTGAAGTGTAAATTTTTAAAGCAAGTGTAGAGGTTAATGGACTTGGAGGAGATCAAATTAGCCTCGGTGTCATGCCCCAATGCTCGAACTATCCTCCAGCACATTTGGAAGCTCAAACCTGACATGCAACAGAGGGTTGTGATTCTTCTCTAGGACTGGTGGACTACTATAAATAAAGTCAATACCGATGAGACTAGAAAGAGTGCAGAGGAAGTGGGTCGCTTCATTATCAAGCACATTGATACCTTCGATCCGGATTCATGGATGTAGTATAATTGTCTTTTCCTTAGTAGACCTAGGTTTAATCGGACCTTGGGAAACAATGCTTAAAGGAATTAAAAAGGACACGTGCGCAAGACTTTTTTGTTTTACCTTCGTTTACCAGACAACTCTAGTTTACTTTATATCATGGGTTGTTTCAATGGATGGATATAGGCTAGGGTTGAAGATTCACCTATAGCTACACATCATATGGGATAAAATATAATAATAGGTACAGTCATGTGCAATGTTATAATAGAGATAATCTTTGGGGGCACCACATCCTAATATACTAAAGCCCCTACGAGTCATAGGAATAACAATAGCCTTTTGATTCAACTAGATGCACCATGAAGTACCGGGATACTGATATGTCCAATTTGCATCACCATTCTATATCATAATTTGCCTCTATTTATTGATATATTTCATATTAAGAGGTGTTACTTATGTATTTTCATATATTTTTGCATGTTGGATGATTCTTGGAGGATGAACTGCCAATGTCAGGATTCTGATGGAAAAAGCATTGTTTTGATGCAATTTTGCGAAGATTAGAAAAATACAAGAAAACAACAGAAAATTATATTTTCCCAGAAGATGAAGGATGTCAGAAGGGTAGGCAGAGTTGGGCCACAGGGGGCCCACACCCCCTAGGCGCGGGCCACCCTAGGTCGCGCCTGCAGGGTGTGGCCACCCTGGCCCACCTCTGGCTCCACCCTCTCGCCTATATCTTCTCCTCGAAACCCTAATACACGGGGAGCGACCACAGAAAGATTCCACCACCTCTACAGGATGGAGAACACTGATAGAGAAAGAGCTCTTCGGCAGACAGATTTCTGCCAGGGAAATTCCTTCCCGGAGAGGGGAGATCGTCGCCATCAACACCATCATCAAACTAGACTTCATTGGGATCATCATCCACACCATCATCTCCACCAGCACCATCATCGTCACTCCATCCCGCTCTAACAATTATGTTGAATCTTGCATAGTTCTTAGGGGAAACTTTCTCGGTGTTGATTGCTATTGTAGTTGATGCTTGTGAGTGGAACCATTTAATTATTGTTTATGTTCAGATTTTATCCATCATTATATCATCTCTGATCTTGATCCATATGATGTCTCATGATTAGTTCGTTTAGTTCTTGAGGATATGGGAGAAGTCATGTTGTTAGTAGTGGGATTGTGTTGAGGTATTATTCAATGGTTTAATATTGAAGTTGTGGTGCTATTATTCTAGTGGTGTCATGTGAACGTCGACTACATGATACTTCACCATTTATGGTCCTAGGGGAATGCATTGTATATTTGGATGTTAATTGTGGGGTTTCCGGAGTGACAAAAACCTGAACCCCCGTTAGGAAACCATTGCACAAGAGAGTGTAGGATCACAGAGTTTAAGGATGTGGTTAGGTTTATATCTTAATTGCATTCTTGTAGTTGCGGATGCTTGCAAGGGGTTTAATCACAAGTATGTATTAGTCCAAGTAAGGTTGGTACATTAGCATAGTTTCACCCACACAACACTTATAAAACCAAAGAAGATTAATCAGCTATATGAAACGAAAGCCCTTGACAGTATTCCCATGTGTGCTCGATAACGTTTGGTCCTCATTAGTATTTTCATCGGCTTGTCCGTTGCTAAGAAAGGATTGGGCCACTTGCTGCAATTATTTGTTGTCTTCATTTACTTGCACTTTATTTCCTTGCTTTATCAGAAAACCCCTAAAAATCCTTTTGGTAAGTATTTACAGAGATTTCCTGCTCCATATCACTAGTCAACACCTTCTGCTCCTTGTTGGGATCGACACTCCTATTTATCGAAAGTACTACGATACACCCCCTATACTTGTGGGTCATCAAGACTATTTTCTGGCGCCGTTGCCGGGGAGTGAAGCGCTATTGAAGAGTGGAACTGGTAAATGAAACTTCTACTATGAGTATTGCTTTTTATTTCTGTTTGTTATTTTGTTTCCAATATGGATAACCCACTTGGTTTCCTATTTAGGAAAACTACTACCACTGTTAGGTAGTAGACGAACCACCACCTAATGAGATAGATCCTTTTAAGATACCTACGAGTATTGTTGATCGTGTTATGGATAATTATTATTTAGGGGATGGAACTTTCCATTCCGGTGATCACTTGCTTTTTAGCCATGAATTATGCGGGTTGTTTAAGTGTGCAGGTATCACAACTGAACAGGTGAAGAAGAAGTTACTCTCTATATCATTGAAAGGGAGAGCTGAAGAATGGTATAAGCTACTGAATGGACAATCCATGGAGTGGGAGGAAATAGTACCTCTCTTTTATTCTAAATTATATCCTCCCAGTGGGATTCATAAGGATAGGAATCAAATATATAACTTTTGGCCTCGTGATGGAGAGAGCACAGCTCAAGCTTGGGGGAGATTGAAGTTATTAATTCTTAAATGTCCTATTCATGAACTCCCTAACAATATTATTATCAAATAACTTTTATGCTAGGCTTTCTCTTCATGATAAAGATTTGTTAGATGCTTCTTGTGCTGGATCATTCACACGTATGAAGTAATAAGCTAAATGGGATCTGCTAGACCGTATTCAAGAGAACACTAAAGCATTGGAGAATCACAAAGGAAGAAAGTCAGGTATAAATTATGATTATGAATGCATTAAATCTTTTATGGGAACTGATGACTTCCGTGATATTAGTACTGAGTATGGTCAAGACTCTCAAAGTATTGCCAATTGTTTTAAGGCTTTTGCCTCTTATATAGAAATTCCTAAAAATAAGTGGAATAAGTACCATGCACCTTATAAAGATGTTGTTAATCATGTTCCTGCTAGAAATACTGAAGTTTGTACTATTGATCATATTTTTCCTGAACCTTTTGTTGAGAAAACACCTTTCCTAGCTAAGCTAAAGGAGTATTCTATGATAATTAGTGCTGTCAACAAAGGTACAAACAAAACTGTGGAACCTGATGAGCAAATAAACATTGAACCTGTAGTAGCCATTGAGAAAGATCTTGTCACTAAAAGTAGAAGTTGGGCACATTGTCTTTTGCGAAGACGCTTCTAATATTGTCTCTTATCCTAGTAAAGCTAGGAAAACTAGTGTCCCTGTGCTTTCTGTGAGAATTGGTGATCATTGCTATTATGGTTTATGTGATATTGGTGCTAGTTATGGTGTTATTCCTTCTGAGCTTTACAAAGAAATTATGCATGAAATTGGTCCTTATGAGCTTGAGGACATTGATGTGGTTATTCACCTTGCTAATAAGGAAACCATTTGCCCTATTGGTATTGTAAGAGATGTGGAAGTCCTTTGCGGTAAGATTAAGTGTCCTGCTGATTTTCTAGTGCTTAGTTCAGCAGCTAGCAAAATTTGTCATATTATCTTTGGTATACCTTTTTTGAACACTTGTGGAGCTATTATAGATTGTAAGAAGGAGAAAGTTTTGACTAAGTTTAATGGAGAGTCTTATGAGTTTAACATTTCCAAATTTTCTAAAGTTCCTTATGAAAATAGTTTGCCTAATGAAGATTTCAGGGTTGAACAACTTGCTTCTATTGATCCAGTTTATGACCTTGGACCTCTTTTTGACGATTGTAAGTATGCTCATTCTAATGATAGAGTTATTTCTTGTGACAGTTATATTGTCAACTTTATTCAAAGTTCTACTGAAAGTTATTATGAGAGAGGGAAACATGGTTTTATGCATCTCAATAATATTAAGTTTCCCCGTTTTTTATGTTGAAAGCTTTGAAGTTGCATTTGTTTTGTCTTCCTATGCTAGTGGTCATTTGTTTCAATAATTTGTTTTCTCATGAGACTACCTTGCATAGGAAGTGGGTTAGACTCAATTGTGTTGGATATTTGCTTCTTGATGCTCTCTTTCACTTCAAATCCATATCTCCTATGTGAGCATCTTTGAAATTATCATGCCCATCTTAAAGGCTATAAAGAAAGAGCTTTTGGGAGACAACCCGTTTTAGTTTTAGTTTGGTTCTTGTTTTGTTGAGTCTTGGGAAGTTATTACCCCAATAATAACCGCTCCTTATCCTTTTTTTGTCAAGATCAACTACTTTTGAGAAGTAGAGGAGTTGTGAAAAGTGGCTGTCTTGGGACAGATTTTTGTGCTGCATTGTAAAAATTGGTGAAGGAGCTCAGTACTTCGGATGGAGATGTAATTTGTTGTGCTTGTTCCCCAAGTTTCTACCCAACTTTCATTAGTTTTGCACTTTTTGATTTGAGCAACATAAGTTTTTCGAAAAAAACAATCTTTATTTGCTGGTCTGTTTTGACAGATTTCTGCCATCATTTGCATTTGCCTCATAAATCGATTTCCTTTCAGATTCTTTGAGGTTTTTGGAAGTAGTTGTTTCAGTAGATTTTGTTTTGTTGGATTTCAATTGAAATTTGTACCTAGAGGTTTATTGTTTTTGCATACACTAATGTTGCCAATGAGGTTTGTGTAAGGCCTTGTATGAAAGGAATTTTCAGGAGATGGACAGAAGGAATCTGTAGAGTCCGTCTTTGAATAGGTAAAAGTGCTACAAACTAGAGGTTCGTGAAAACCTTATCTTTTTATATTTTTGATGTTTTTATTACATACGAAAGGTTACGAGATGAAACAGAGGAGGAAACGGAGCCCAGGTGGGCCACACCCACTAGTGGCACGGGACCCAGCTAGACGCGCCACCAGGGGGTGTGAGCCCCTAGAGTCCGTCTCCGCCTTGTTTTCACATAGTACCTTCCTTATGAAGTGAAACGTCGTAATATATAACCCCCCGGATCCCCGAGGTTTGTATATCGTGTTTTCGTTTCGATCTGTTTCTGTCAGGAAATCTTCTCAAGTTTAGAGCAACATGGTCTCCGCCAATGACAAAGGCAAGAAGCCCGTGGAACATGATCCTCAAAACCCCAAGGAGGAGGAGATCTTGGTTGGGGATGAAGAAGACGAGAAGGAGGATGAGCATCCAGACACCCGCGCAACCGTTGCAAGCATTGGAGTGGTGGCAAACCCTACCAAGCTTAGGAGGACATCACGGATGTCTACAGGAGGGAAAACTCCGCGTCATATCCTCGCTCCACGCTCACTTCCTTCACGCACCAAGAACCCCTTCCATACTCTCATACATGAGCAACAATACCAAAAGGTGCCCCAAGGGAGGTTGCCCTCTGTTTGGGATCTGCCTCATTCAAACCATGCAGGGAAGGAACACACTAAGAAGGAAGAGTGGGGAAAGAATAATAAGGACTAGGATTCTCGGTCTGACATGATCATGAACCGCATTGAGCATAATTCGGAATTGTTTCGTACTCTAACCTTCGAGATTGAGGATTTGAGGGAACTGATTAAAGAGATTATCAAGAGAACACCCCCACCAAAGAAGGAGTAATTCGTCATTAGGTTTTCCATCTGCTTGGCTTGTTCCAAGCTCAGGGGAGTGCCGCGGTATCACATCATTATCTTTTATCTTTTACCTTTTTATTAGAGTCATATCTTGGGTAGAGAAGTTATCTTACAGGTTGGTTTGCATTGTGGAAGTATCTCTCCTTTAGTTGGTTATCTATGTATCCCTTGGTGTGAGTGCCTTTATGGAATATTAATGAGAAGTTTCAGCTTTTACTTTTTGCACTTCTTATTTTAGTTTGGAGTCTCTATTATATGATTGATCTTGTTGATCAGTATTGGTATCACTTTGGGAGCATCAAGTAGATCTAAATTGGTTTTGGCAAACCGAGCTCTCGTCAGTAGCAACGCTTTTTGAGGTTTGAAAGGAAAAGAGAAAAAGCTTACAGGTATTTTGTATAATTTATTTTCTTTCTTGATTGGCTCATAAGCTTAGTATTCTTTATTTAAGATCTTTTGTGTCTTCAAGGAAGATTGCATGTTTGACTTTATCACTTGTATGTTTGTTTGTTTCCTTCAACTCTTTTGCTTGCTACCCAGCCTTGCTAGCCAAAAACATGTATTGAGAGGGCATACTTCTCATGCATCCAACCCTTTAAACCAAAACATTTTCCATTTGTGTCCACCATATCTACCTATTATCATTATTGTTGTTCCAAGTAAATTTTCAAGCATCATCTATCTTTCGAATTAAAAATTATTTTGTTATGTGAAGACTAGTTAGTAAATCCCTCACGAACTTGATGGCACACCTTACTTTCCTGCCCCTAATAAACTTGAACCATTGTGTCATCGAAGTTGTATATGCTTGCATCTATACGTTGGGATTAGCAGAACCGTGCTGTCACGAGGAACGCTTTCAACACATGTAAATATCTACCCAGTTGATATCAAGCTCTTTTGTTTGCGGATGCCGTCGGTGTGAAATAAAAGGGGAGCTTGTAAGTCCATGGTATGTATGTGTGTTAGAGAAACGCCTGGGCTGCTACCCTAAGACATGCTTAATCATGGTGGAAACTTGTAGCATCACCATAATGAGAAATCTATGAAGCTTTCTTTTATATATAAAAAAGAGACATATTGAAAAGAGGATAGAGAGAAAAAATCACAATTTTCCCATGGTAAATAAGAGATTGTTGAGATGCTCACTGTCTGATTGCCTTGTCATTTTGATTATGGGATAGCTCCTGTATCATGTGCAAGGGGTACCCCGTTGGCGGTTCTTTACGATACACATGTACTTACAATGACAAGAACTTACCGGTAACTAAAGTTGAGTAGCATGAGGAGCGGCCCTTGTACTCGAGGGACATGAGATTGCCAACTTATATTTCATCAAGCATATACTCCATCTTTGTTCACTTTAACCATAATCACCTCAAGATTCTTATGCTAGGTGCAATGAGAGCTCAAAGCTAGTAAGTACCATAATCTTTTGGAAGCTCTTTATGAACTTGAAATCCCTGCTTCCCTCTATGAAGGGCCTTTCTTCTACTTCTAAGTTGAGTCAGTAAACCTATTCCTCTCTATCTCCAGCAAGCATTTGAGTTGTTGTGTTTCAAGCATTCATGTGATGATTTATTCAATCATGTTTATTTATCTTCCTTGTTTGCACAAGACTCTTATCTAAATGAGTATTACTTTGAAAGCTATCATTGTGAAAAACCTTTTATGTTTGAGCAAAGAGGACTCCTGTTGTAAACTTCTTTACAAAAGCTTTACTTGAAAACTGTTTGCCAACTATTCTCTGACCAAGAACAAAGGTTGCCAATCCCAATTATGATTTATCTTTATGCATATTTATTGTGACTCCTATACTTGTTTCAAGCTAAGTTATATAATGGTGAGTTGCTTTCTTCTATGAGTTGTGAATTGGTAAGTGTGATGCTTCTTGTCTGTATTCTTTTTATCGACACTTCACTCCATAAACTTGTGGACATGTTTACTGAGCTCAGTTTTCGCTTGGGGACAAGCGAGGTCTAAGCTTGGGGGAGTTGATACGTCTAATTTGCATCACCATTCTATATCATATTTTGCCTCTATTCATTGCTATATTTCATATTAAGAGGTGTTACTTATGTATTTTCATCTATTTTTGCATGTTGGATGATTCTTGGAGGATGAACTGCTGTAGTCAGGATTCTGATGGAAAAAGCGGTGTTTTGATGCAATTTCGCGAAGAACATAAAAACTACAGAAAAATATATTTTCCCAGAAGATGAAGGATGCCAGAAGGGAAGGCGTAGTTGGACCATAGGGGGCCCACACCCCCCCCCCAAGCGCGGGCCACCCTAGGCTGTGCCTATAGGGGCCGTGGCCACCCTGGCCCACCTCTGGCTCCGCCCTCTCGCATATAACTTATCCTCGAAACCCTAATACACGGGAGCGACCACAGAAAGATTCCGCCGCCTCTACGGGGCGGAAAACACCGAGAGAGAAAGAGCTCTCCGGCAGACAGATTTCTTCCGGGGAAATTCCTTCCCGGATAGGGGAGATCGTTGCCATCAGCACCATCATCAATCTAGACTTCATCGGGATCATCATCATACACACACCATCATCTCCACCAGCACCATCATCACCACTTCATCCCGCTGTAACAATTGCGTTGAATCTTGCATAGTTCTTAGGGGAAACTTTCCCGGTGTTGATTACTATTGTAGTTGATGCTTGTGAGTGGAACCATTGAATTATTGTTTATGTTCAGATTGTTATCCATCATTATATCATCTCTGATCTTGATCGATATGATGTGTCGTGAGTAGTTCGTTTAGTTCTTGAGGACATGGGAGAAGTCATGTTGTTAGTAGTGGATTTGTGTTGAGGTATTATTCAATGGTTTAATATTTAAGTTGTGGTGCTATTCTTCTAGTGGTGTCATGTCAATGTCAACTACATGATACTTCGCCATTTATGGGCCTAGCGGAATGCATTTTTTATTTGGCTACTAATTGTGGGGTTGTCGGAGTGACAGAAACCTAAACCCCCATTAGGAAACCATTGCACAAGGGAGTGTAGGATCTCAGAGTTTAAGGCTGTGGTTAGGTTTATATCTTAATTGCTTTCTTGTATTTGCGGATGCTTGCAAGGGGTTTAATCACAAGTATGTATTAGTACAAGTAAGTTCGGTACATTAGCACAGGTTCACCCACACAACACTTATAAAACCAAAGAAGATTAATCAGCTATATGAAACGAAATCACTTGACAGTATTCCCATGTGTGCTCGAGAATGTTTGGTCCTCATTAGTATTTCCACCGGCTTGTCCTTTGCTAAGAAAGGATTGGGCCACTTGCTGCAATTATTTGTTGTCTTTATTTACTTGCACTTTATTTCCTTGATTTATTAGAAAACCCCTAAAAATCTGTTTGCTAAGTATTTACAGAGATTTCCTGCTCCATACCACTAGTGAACACCTTCTGCTCCTCGTTGGGATCGACACTCCTAGTTATCAAAAGTACTATGATACACCCCCTATACTTGTGTGTCATCAGATACAATCAGTTATTAAATGAAAACATAGATCAAAGCCTTAAGGAGAGATGTTGTTGTTGTTTCCGAATGGGTCGCTGAGCGAAGAATGTACATCCCTTTCTATCACCGGGTTTCCTATGAGATCGCCACAAGCCAAGTATCTCACCTCAAGCCTTTATCGATCTCAGGGATCTTGGGTACCTAAAAGTCCAAATACCGAGGCAAGAGACAAAGAAACAAAACATACAAATCTCCTAATCAAACAAAACACAATGCTCCCATATATTAGATGCACATAGTCGCTGCAAGGTTTCACCCCAACCCATAGCCCGTGAGGACTACCCACTCATAAAAATAAGATCAAGGATAGAAAACATTGTGCAAAATACTTAGATTGAAATAAAATATTCTTACAATGGTCGTCGAATCACAAGGGAATCACAAGGATATCGCAAGTACAAAGTAATGGCTAATGGAGAGGATAGAAGTTGGAGGGGATGAACTATGGTGTGGATCTCCCTTTTTGGTGTTGTGTGATGCAAACTGAGAATGGCGGCCCTCTGTGCGGCGACTAGGACCTCGAAATATATAGGCCTCTTCATGAAAGTTGTAGGGTTTGACGAGACGAGGCCGTCACCACATGATACGGGCGGGCCCTGCCCATACTAGTGGTCGTTATGGCCGCTGACACCTGGTAATTGATCCAGGATTACTTGGTTGTGTGGACTTCCTCAAAATCTTCATTAATGACTCATGATTTCGCATTAAAAGCGTGATTTCCTACACAGTACAACTCAAAGCAATGGTTTGGATATCTTTGCAATAATTATTCATTCGTGGTAAGGCTAGAGAGATTCTTGTCAATTGGTTGACCAAAAAAAATATTTAAACGCAGAAAAATTGCTATTTTCAGAGCCATCAACCTCCCCAGAGCTCAAACATTGATCGCCCTCGAGCAAGAAAAACAACAAAACTATATGAAATTCAGCGTTTAAACTGAAAATAAAGAGAATATGAATTCACTTACAGTTAGTCAGATGCATCCAGCACTTCTTCCATTTGAAAGGCTCATCAAAGTTAGAGACATGCCAAGAACACTATACATGCTTTGATAACTCAAGGTAATCAAAGTAGAGTTTAATATAAGTATAAATAACTAGAAGTGTAACAATCAATCCAATTCCTCTAGTTAACTCTTAACTTGCCAAGGAACACTAGGGTGTTTTATAATAGCAAAATTGAGTAAGAGAGTTCATGTCCTAAGTAGCATAACAGTGAAGTGTCTTATTGCCACCCACATCAATAAATCAAGACTATCAAAACACTTCTATTCCAATCATTGTCTTTTAAGAAAATTCATAAAGTAGTAATGAGACCATGCCGATGACTTGTTATGTGGATCTTCATACATATTTTGTTCTTCCTTGTTTCAAGCATAATTCTCAACAAGGATCATTGAGTGATTCTTTTAAACAATGGTTTGCACAACCTTCGAGAGTACCAATAATTTTTCCCATTATGGTGACAAGTGCCACCCATGTCGTCAACTCATAGCCAAAATCAGGGGTTGTACCATTGATCATTTGTAGGCTAGCAGAGTTGTTGGCATCCAAAGGTGTACGTGAAAAAATAGAACTCTTTAAATAGTATCACAATTTGATCCACAAGGTTATATTTGGCATGAATCACAATTACCGATAGACTTCATTTCAATCAAACAACTACTTTGAAGAGTGCTATCAAGTGTATCAAAACATCTATGGGGTTAAGTATATTCAAAGGTAAACTCTCAATACAATCATTCATCAAACAAGTCATAAATTTGAGAATTTTTCTTGTTGTACTTGTTTGGAAATATTGTTTCCAAGACAAGACTCGGTTAGCTACAAGAACTAGAGCAAAATCTTTCATAACTAATCATTCATACAAATAAAAAGCTCTACTCTAACTATTTTTAATTACTCCCACTAGCATAGCATCTTAGCAAATCAATCAACTAAGATAAACAATTCAAACTTTGAAAGTGTGAGACATAGGACATACCTCTCATGAGCGACTTCATAATCCTCTTCCTTATAGGGACGTGTTCCTTCAAAACTCAAGTAAAAAATCACTCCCATAATAAAATAAAATTAAATAGGCAAAAGGCAAATCCATTTTCGCGAAAAAAGGAAAAAAGGAAAAAATATTTTTGTATTTTTAGGATGGGGATTAGAGAATATAAAATAACTTGCGACCAAGCAAGTGTTGATGGCAACAATCATGGCCACTTTTCGTTGGGACTCCAAGTGCAAAGTGTTGTAGCAAGCTTCTTTTCCCCACAAGGGTGACTCAAGGGTTTATATCGACCTCTCGGGGAATTTGTTGTGGAAGTTTTATTCGTCTTCTCCTCTTCAAGAAACCTATAAAGTAAATAATTTTTCTTGTGTCCCCAACTCCACCAAATGGTTATCAAGCACAAGGTTTCATATTAGTAATATGAAATATAAATAAAGTAAAGTAATGCAAACTATATGATATGGAAGATAGTAGAGTCGTTTTTGGGGTTTTATGAGTGATTGCAAGTAGGGAAAGTATTTTTGTATTTTCAAAATAATAAATTGCAGAAAATATGTAGTTGAAATGGAAAGGTGTTTCTTATGATTAAAATTGGACCGGGGTTCATGTGTTCACTTGTCTACTCACTTTTTAAGTTGTAGTAATCATAAAACAATTCATCAATGATAAATATTCATGGAACTTCTTTATGTGTATGATAAGCATTCATATGGGCATTAAGTTCTAACATAGAGATGAAACACATCTATCTTATACTCCTCAATAAAGGGAAACTCCATGCAATCTTGAATTAAGAACAAATCGGAGTATAGCTTTAAGTAATATAACATGATGTTTGAAATACAAATATGCTACCTTGATCTAACAAGATTATCTCACTATCACATGATAATTATAGCACATGATTTCACTAGTGAGGCAGAAAAAGAGAGGTAAAACCCAAAGTAGATCTTGAATATTGTTGTCACAATTCAATCACTATGACCATGCTACTCCATCTAATACACACTTCTCTCCATACAAGTTCTTGCATACAAGTTGGATCAAAACAAGCAATTAAGAACGGGGTACATGATATGCATCTACCAATACATCTTAAACAAAATAGGTTCCAATCTCATATATCAAATCATACAATAAAGATCCACCATATAGGAATTACATATATGACCATAATCATGTTGGGGAGCTCATATGGTACTAGATCTATGAAGAACAAGAGAGAAATAGATCAAGCTACTGCCACAAACCCATAGTACGGAGGTGGACTACTCCCTCTTCATCATGGTGATGATGCTGGAGATGTTGGAGAGGGTGGAGATCCCATGGAGGCGGCTCCGGCAGAGTTTCCCCCTCCAATCTTTGTTGGATCTGAATCTGTTTGGTGGTGTTTTCATTTCTGGTGTCTTCTGTCTCGAGGACTCCCCAGGGGATCCTTATATAGGGGTTTTTAGGTCAAGGTAACTCCATGGGCGAAAGAATCAAGGCGATCGGACGACCGAGGAGGAAAAGAGGGTAGTTGACGCGTCCACCTGGGCTGGGCACGCCACCCAGTCTCTTTTGGGCCTCCTGGCCCTCCAGGTGAGGTTCTTATGCTCCAGATGCTTCTCATAGATAAATATTGACATCCCCAAAATCTCAGGTCCATTTAACTTCATATAGGTCCTAAAACATCAAAAACATTGAAAACCGGGTTTTTCTGCCCTACTAGGTTATAGCCAAAATAAAGGCAATCATTGTAAATCCCCAAAAATCAATGTAAAACATGGATATAACATTATATGTGATGCAAATATGTGGATAAACATGTTAACAAAGTACAAAGTTCATGTATGCATTTTACATGCATCAACATCCCCAAGCTTAACCTATGCTCGTCCTCAAGCATGAAGGTGATAAAAATAAACATGGACTTTGGAGTTTGTCACTTTTGTTTCTTTCATTACCATGTAAAGTTCATAGGTTTAAATCCTTTCAATGAAACATAATATTCAAGTGTACTATCAAGTTGTATCTTTTACACATCTATAAACATGTTAAACAATAAGTAATGGTGTGATAAAACAAATGAGGGATATGTAGGGGTTCGTAGAATGGAAAACAAAAAAAATTTATCGCATGAACACACACAATCCAAGATCTATCTACTAGATTGGTGCAATGAGTTTATAGAGTACTAACCCTCGAAGATTCCAAAGAGGTTAACGAGCTCGGATTCTCGTGGGTGATGTAGTCGTTCACTTGCCGATCTCAAGATCGCGTAGACGATCCTTCCAGCAGCGCTTCCGCAGTTGGTCACACGTACGATACTCGATGAAGACCTTCCTCTCCCTTGTTCTAGTAGGAACCGGAGGTTGTATGTAGGGATCTCAACCTAATAAGGTAGATTCCTCCTATGTTTACAATGCTAGTCCCTGGATCAATAGCTAGCATCCACAGTTAAGATGTAATATCAAGAAACAAAGGTCATAATATAACTTTATAACCAGGAATAACATAATTTTATTACATCTTTCATAGCTCATATGGCTATTACATTACATTGCAGCGAAATAACTATAAGCATGGGGTCCTTCATCTTCAAAATGCCACAGGCAGATGTTGGTTGTAGACTTTGTAATCCTAATCAATCAATCTTCACTAAAAACAATCAAACCTGCAACATACAAGTTACAGCCACAAAGGGTCAATACATTTGAATTGTATTGGCAAGTGATACTATGGTAGTATAGTGGAATCTATCATCTATATGCATTTGGCTAAGTGGAGTTGAGGCTTGCATTGCTCAAAATAGATTTTTCTTATCATTTTGAAAATACTAAGTTTTTTCTTGACAAAATCATTTTTCTCAATCAAAGATTGAAGATCCTTTCCAAGGCATCTACCAATCAAAGATTTAAGATTTCAAACAACCCTTGTTCAATCCACAAGTTTTAACTTAGAAATTTGAATGATGAGATTCTTGATTGCTTCCATGTCTTGATGCTCAAATTGTCCTTTACCAGGGACATGGCTAAGTACTTAGATTTTACACTCTGAAGAGGTGGTGCACTTTCCCCACAAGACTTGGTTTCCCAAGACAAGATCTTTCAGAAGCCTTCCCTTAGACCAAAATGGAAGCGTTCCAACCTATCAAACACTACCACCCACTGTCCATATGGCTAAGTTCTTGCAACCTATATGATCATGGCAGAGCCCATATTGCCAAGTGGTTGCACTTGAAGCTTATCAACATTTGACATCTCAAATACCTTTGTTTCCTGGGTGGCCATCCACAAGTGAGATACACAAGGTCAACCATAAACATGGGACTTGTGAACCACTCAACATAACCCAATCCTTCCATTCCACCCAGGTGATTCATTTAGTTGTTTTATTAAACAAAACATAAGTCCTCAGACTTAGAGATTTTTCCATAGTGTGAATATATATTCCACCCATGTTTTCTATTAGCTAGGCTAAGCTTTGATATTAGTAGGAATCTTTAACTTAGGAAAATCATACTAAGGATTCATCTACTAGGTTTCCTATAGCAAGGTTTATACTTAGCAAAATCCATGCAAGTTTTACTTAGCAAAATCACTAATGCATAGTGAAAGTAATAGGATAGAAAGTATGAAGCATCACTTGCCTTTTTAGTAGAGAATGGTGGTTCACTCCTTGATCTTTCTAGTCTCACACTTCACTACAAATCAATCAAGCAAACACAATTTCAATTCACATTCCAAACCAAAGTCAAACAAACAATTTTTTACACACACAAAGTAATGGAGTCTAAGTCATGCATAAGCATGCAAAGGTTGGTTCTATTGCAAGGATGGTCTCCACTAGGCTCCTAAACTTTGTAAGTTCCAAATTGGTCATTTACCAAAATGGCAAAGTCATTTGCAAATGGGTTTCATCTTAAAACCATTTTAAAATCCATTCATCATTTTATGTGGTGAAAAATGTTTTATCAAAACAAAACTTTTAAGTTTTTCACCAAATGAGTTGCTATTGCAAAACTTGGTGTTTTTGGGTCAGTAGGTTTGGTCCAAACTATTTTCTCCAAAGTTTTTTACTCAAAATCATTTTCACAAACAAATCAAAAGTTTTATTTAGCTAGAAATGGACTAAACCAATAAATCTATTATAAACTTTTCCAAATCCATTTTGCAAATCATGGGTTGGTTCCTAGGGTCAGTAAGGTCACAACAGACCATTTTGCAAAAGTTTTAACCCTAAATTCAATTTTAAACAATTTTTATGCTCTAAACAAGCTCACAAAAGTTTCTGCAAATTCAATCAAGATAACAGATACTATTTGCTAAAATAAGGGCATGGTTGGCTAGGGCTTGTTCTCCTGATTTCAACGATATAAAGTTTGCAAAATTTGGACATGTGGTTTGAAAGTGACAATGGTTTGAAGTTTGCAAATAAATCTGATTCAAAAATCTGTTTTAACTCAAACACTGGCCACGCGTCGCTATCTCACTGGCTGATACCGGTTCGGCCGGATCACGCGCGGTAGCCCTTGGATCTAGTTAGATCGTGCGGTGCTGAGCGCATACCTCTTCGCGACTAAATGATCTAATCCTGCCCGTTCAAACTAAATCCTACGGTGCTAGTTCTCTGGACCAAAAGTGAGCGGCGCCGACGGCGGCTAGCGGCGGCGTACGGCCAGTCGATGACGGCGCCGGCGGTACAGGAAGCAAAAGAGGGTGGGGAGATGCTCACCGGAATCGCTGACGCTCGCTGATGCTCAACGTGGTACTTGTCTGTCGAGGGGCGCTAGGGCCTGTCCTTGATTGCTCGCCGGAGACGAGCTGGGCTTCGGCCGGTTCAGGAGGTCGTCGAGGGCGAGGATAGGGGCGTCCTAGGAGAAATAGAAGATGCTGTGAGGTTCGCACGGGCCTGTAGATCATCATCGTGTCCACGGGGAAAGGAGGGAAGGTCAGATTCTACCTGGGGCGTCGTCGGAGAAGAGGGCAGACGACGGCGCTACAGGTCGTCGACGTTGCCGGCGCTGTAGGGTACCCACGGATGAATGAATGGCACAGAAAGATGCGCCAGGGTGTGGTGAGCGTGTTCGTGTGCTCGGGGAGGCAGGAGGTGGTGTCGAGTCGCCGGAATCGGTCGAGAAACTCGTCGGAGCAGAGGATGCTCGGGAAGAAATTTAGACGGCCTAGGGGCGTGCTACTGCGGGGTGACAGGAGGAAAACAGAGAGGAGGGGCGAGCGCTTTAAGGTGCGTGATCAGAGCAAGTAAATGCGGCCGCGTTAAGGCAAATTTATGCCGCGAAATCAAGGCCTGCAACGGTGACGTGGGAGGGAGAATAGTCGTGCGGGTGGGGAGGAAGAACAGGAGGAGTGGGGTCCTCTGGTCAGTGGGGAAAGGAGCGAGGAGGAGGTCCACTGCTGAGGGTGCGGTTTCTTTGGGGTGAAGAAAACGCTTGAGGCGAGGTGAGGTGGGCTAGGTGGGCTGTTGGGCTGGGGCAGTTGGGCTGGTCGTTTTACTCTTATTTTTTTCTGTTTGCTTTGTTTTATCTTTTTATATTTCCTATTTTCTGACTTGAACTTCATCCAACTATTCAAGCATTCAAATAATTCAAACAATTCAACAATTGTAATGAGTTTTTGGTTCTGTCTATCAACATAAACCAAATCTGAAAATAAAATAATATTTAAGATTCCTTCATTAATTAAATAAAAGGGTCCTTTATTTATTTAATATGGTTTGATTTATTTAATAAAATCTTCATTTGAAATCCAAACTCTTTCAAAACCAAATCAGTAGGTTTTATTTGGAAAGAAAGAATATCTGAAAAACTTGTTTAAAACAAAATAACATTTTTGCTATAGGGTCCATTAATAATTAAATAAATAGACCAAGGTTTATTAATCAAATAGGGTTTTGTTTTATTTAAAAACCTCCTTTGAAATCTAAATATTTTTAAAACCAAATCTGTAGGTTTTATTTGGGAAATATAGAATACTTGGAAATTTGTTTAAAACATAATAACCCTTTATTTTAGAGTCCATTAGATATAATAAACTTTCATTATTAAATCAAATAGGATTTGTTTTATTGAGATATTTATTTTGAAATCTAAAAATAAAGCCAAAACACATTAGTAGGTTTTATTTGTGAATATCAAATATTTGGGAAAACTTATTTTAAATAATTTAATAAGTTTTGATGTTTCAATTTAAATTGGTAAAACCTTTTATTTAAATAAAGTTGGATATTAAATCCTTATTAATTTATTTAAATAAACCTTTGCTAATTTTATTAAAAATAAAATGTTTTAATACCAAAGCTTGGCTAAGGTTTAATTTGGCTTTATAAAATAATATTTATTCATAAATTTTTTATTTCTATTGAAAACCAAATCCTTTTATTTTAATGATCCAAAATAGTATTTCCAAAATATTTTGTTTTACTTTATTTAAAATGTTTATTTTTTAAAATCCCTTTAGGATCTTATTTGATTCAAATGGGTTTGAAGTTCCAATTGAATTCAAAAAGTTTCTTCTGGCCTTGAAAATCAAACAAAGTTTTATTTTATTCATTTATTTTCACATTACAAGATTTGGAAAATCTTGGGATGTGACATTGTAGCTCTCTTCTCACGATTCTGGCAACACGATGGCGTGGTGTCAGAAGTAGAGGGGAGATCCCGCAGGGCTTCGCCTAAGCCGGTGCAAGTATGATGGAGTAGAGGGAGCCCCGGCAATCTAGGGTTTAGAGGCACGAGGTTTAGAGATGGCCAACGGCTAGGGTTTAGCTAGATGGCGGCAGTTTAGAGGAGGGTCTAGGCAGCGGAAACTTGGGGGCCAATCCTTCCCTAAATCCACCTCATGGTCGGCGGCAAGGGAGAGGGAGGAATCGTCCCCTAGGTAGGATTCCTTCCCTCCCTCCACTAGGCAACCAATGTTGGGATTTGACTTTTCCAAATTGGCGTTTGACTTTTTCAAACTAGAGTTTGATTTCTCTCTTTCTATTGCACAACCAAGTGACCTAGTACATGATGCAACCATTCCACTTTGTCATGACACATCCATGTACCCTTGCCACTCTGGATCGATGGACCATCTAGACCCTTCTAGAACATTCTGGTGAAAACATCGAAACCATTCCCGAACTCCGAAATTGGACTTTCCTTATATGAATCTTATTCTCCGGACCATTTCGGATCTCCTCGTGATATCCCAGATCCAATCCGAGACTCCGAACAACATTCGGTCTCTTACACATATTCCATATCTACTAAACAACATTAAATCCTTAAGTGTGTCTCCCTACGGTTCGTGAATTATGCAGACATGATCGAGACTCTTCTCCGATCAATAATCAATAGAGGAATCTGGAAATTCATATGGCTCCCACATATTTCTACGATGACTTCATGATCGAATGAACCATTTACATACGATATCAATTTCCCTTTGTCTCGTGATACTTTACTTATCCGAAGTTTGATCATCGGTATCTCTGCCTACCTAGTTCAACCTCGTTAACGATAAGTACTCTTTACTCATTCCTATGATATGTGATCCCTTGTGAGATAGTCACATGCTTGCAAGCCAATTGGTGACATTCCGCCGAGAGGGCCCAAAGTATATCTATCCGTCATATGGATTGACAAATCCCACTCTTGATCCATGTGCCTCAACACATACTTTCCGAACACTCAATGCCACCTTTATAACCACCCAGTTATGAAGTGGTGTTTGATGTCATCAAAGCATCCATCTGGTGATGGTGATTAACATGATCTCATGGTCGAAGGATTTAGGTTACTATGTATTTGAAAGCTTAGAGAAAGTAAACTATTTAAATGACTTGATGTTATGCTAATCTTAACTATAGGAGTATGTCCATCACATCATTCTCCTAATGATATGACCTTGTTATTAATAACATCCAATGTTCATGATCAGGAAACCATGATCATCAATTAATGAACAAGCTAGTTCAATAAGAGGCTTTACTAGGGACTCTTACATGTTTACAAATCACACAGGTATTAATGTTTCACGTTAATACAATTATAGCATGGTATGTAAACATTTATCATAAACATAAAGATATGATAATAACCACTTTATTATTGCCTCTCGGGCATATATCTAATAGGATAAAACAAACCTTCAAGCACACTTTGATGGACCTATAGAATAAGAGACACTTTCCTCTAATTGGCATTGGTGTTTTATGCCTTTACTTTTATTTTTGGGCTACTTCTTAGTTTAGTACCCGACTAGAAGACTCACTTCTTAGTTTCATGTCTTCCATTGATATGTTTTGCATCTTGTACCGAAAGTAAGCATGGAATATATATGTTAAACCTCCATAAAGAATGTAAAAATAAGGTTTAGAGATATGTAATTCATGTCAATAATACTAATAAGGATGGGGTTCCAAGTATCTTTTATTTCAAAGATTCATATGGTTTATGTGTTAAACATCTTACAAGTTGATTTTCTCATGTAGCATACCTATGATCTTGCACTCCTCGTGCTACTCAACTTAGGTCTGTCATTATAGGATACATATTTATCATTGAAACTGCATGACTGAAGTACCTCTTGCTCCATGTGTATCTATACGCCCCCTTATGTTTATTTAGCATATGAGTTAATATAGTGTGATGGTCATGTTAATAGGGGGAAGTATATCTACTACAGAAGAACAAGAAAAACTGACATATGAATCATCTCAACAAGGATCATCATGATGTAAGTTTCCACCATGAGTGCCGCATGGCGCATGGATTTGACTAGCGGTTCAGGAGCATTTTTTCTAAACCAGCCTACTCCAGTATGCACACTTTATTTAACACTAATGCAATCCATGTAACATCCCAGCATTATAGCTTAGAAACAAGTTGAGCTCAGATGTGTGCATTGCATTCATGCATAGAAAATCTGGATAATTTTTGCGCTTTTGAATAAAACTTGTCAAAGTGATTGAAGCTTCTCTAAATTTTATGGAATTGAAGTAGATCATCAAGTTGACTGCGATAAGTTTTAATATGACCTTTGCTAAAACTTTATCTTGGGAAAGATGATTTGATCTAAGGGTAGATCAAATGTAATAAAACTAACAATTGCTTAATGATTAATTTTTTATCCTTAAGAGATCATACCATAGTGTTCATTACAACAACTCATGAATGCCAAGTAGAATATAACTCAAGTAACGAGAATTCAATAACTAAATCTTGCTCTATTTTATTCTTATCTATTTATACCATGAGGATCATGGTAATACTTAGCCCTACTCTTTAGTTATATGGAGTAGGAAGGAAACCAAGTCAAGACCATTCACCATATATCTTTCTTTCCATATCAATTCCTATCATCTATATTGAACCATATTCTAATATCTATTGAACATCAATGTTGAGTGATCTACTATTGATTTATTAATTATTAACCTATAAATTCTTGATCTATCAACTCTTGTCCTTGTCATAGCATTCAATTTAAATCCTTTAGAGAAAGAAGTAAGAAGAGGTAAGTAGGAATGCTAGTGTTAGATATTATCTATAGGATGGGAGTGTTTGAAGAATCAAATCAATATGGTGTTTAGTGGAGTTAATTCACTCCTGAATGGAATAGAAGAGTTATCTGAAATAATCCTATATGTGGTAACAAAGAGGATCATAAGGATGAATTCTGAAGATAGTTACACAGGAGTAATCTTATTAAATCAAGTAGGCATAGAAAATGAATAGTATCTCTTAGTCAAATGGAAATTCTAAGAAGATAATTATAATACAACTGTAATGTTGTATTGAAGAAAGCCTTGACACTACAAAAAATATCCTTTTACAACGGACGATTTTCGTGGTTGAGGGCCCGTTTTTCGTGGCTGAAGAGCCTTCTATGAAGGATGCACTTCGTGGTAAAAGCCCCATCCAAAATGATTCTACCACAGTTTTTTTTCGACCGTGGCGGATCGCACCCTTTAGCCACGAAAAGTTGTTCCGTCGTAGATGTGTTTGCTAGCCGCGTTGACTGCTCACGTCATGCAAACTACCATGTGGAGAGCGTCGTTAACGGCCAGTTAACACCGTTAAATATCAATGAAACCATGGTAGAAGCCAGGCACATCCAAGGCCTGGTAATTATTAAGAGGGATGGCCCAGTAAGGAAGCCCATCAGGATCGTGGCCCATTACTATTTTGACATGCACTGTTATAAATGAGCCCACTAGTGCAGCCGTAGTCGGCCCGTAAACTTTCTGGCCCGTTACTATTACATTATGCACTGTTTGAATTGAGCCTATTTGTGTTGCCGGTCGCGGCCCATGTACTTTTGGGCCCTTCACTATTTCGGCCTAGTGAAGTCTCGCTGGGCTTGCTACTGTGCGGCCCATTAGCGGCCTACGCAAAATCAGCCCTGTACTGTTGAGGCCTGCGATCAGCCTGACACTGTTCTTATAGACCGTAATGGGATACCAACTGACAACCCATTTGTAGAAAGGCTCGTTACTGTTATGGCCCATAAGGCGGCCTGCTCATTTTCTGGCATGTTACTATTCTAAACAAGGAAGGATTCCCGGCATGTTACTGTTCTGACCTGCTACTATTCTGGCATGCTCTTGTTCTGCTTCGTACTGTTCAAGCCAGTTACTGTTCTGGCATGTTACTGTTTTGGCTTGTTACTGTTTTGGCCTTTTTCTCTTTTGCTATTGAACCGATTTTTTTGGCAGGTATAATTTAAGACCTATGGCAGCTTATGCGGCCTACCGTGATCCAGGCCTTTTACTGTATATTGAGCCCATCTACTGGTTGGCATATCATATTCTACAATTATGGCGCAATTCTTCTTTAAAACCGTCCATTAATATTTTGTCTCATTAATGCGGCGCAAGAATCAGCATATTACATCAACAAGAAAATACTAAAATTTATTACAGACCAGAATTCAACAAAAACAAAAAGATATATTACACAGACATCGTTAGTCATGGGTTGGAACAGGGTTTCTGCTAGAGCTTACATCACCATACAAGTAACAACAGGCTTACCATGACAGCTACAAAAGAGATTATCAAGTAGACGGTCAGTCCAATCTTGTCGATCTTTCAGTTCCAGTATCTATTCGCGTGTAATAGTGATTATTGCATATGTTTCCTCAGTTTCTTGTTGAATTAAATCAATTGTTTCGAGTGAAGATATAACACCTCTTTGTGCTGGAATAACTGGAACAGTGGGTCGATGCAAGCAATAACTACTGTCACTGCTGCTTTGTGAAATAACCTCAATGCTTAACGTAGGAGTGTTCGCTTCTGCCTCCATAGCTTCATGTGCAGCCTGAAACAAAGAAAACAAGTCAGCACAACATACTATCAAATTGGCAGCCAACTTATATTTAAAATAATTGTAATGCATCATTGGCCAAGAACAATCAATGATGTGCCTTGTACATCTCTTTCTAGAATAACAGGAACAGTCGACGTCCTGGACCGATGCGAGCATGTGCTTATATCACGGCCGCTCTATGGAACAAACAATACAGATATTTGCAGTCTGAAACTAATACATATTAAGTTAGTGCAGCAAAGCAGGCGAAGAAACACTGTGTTTATTGTTAAAGATTTTCAAAATCAGTATTGTCCTAATATAACAAATCAAGCAATCAATATGTGTCTCATGTAGTCTAACTAAACTTGTTTGGAAGTGAATATAGTGCACCAAGCAACTACTCTTTCCCTCATAAACAAGTCATGTCACTGCCTAATAGAAATATAGAAAATATAACAAAAATAGGTGCTTGGGATCCCTTGAGCTGCTTAGAATTGGTCAAGACAACAAGCATTAACCTATAATATAAAATAGCGTTTAGAAATGGTCTATTGTACGAACTATCCATATCAGTATGCAGTTCGAGAAATTATGGTTGGACCTCCAACCATAGAAGGTGGCATTATTTTAATCATCAGCGAACTATGATAGTACCTTGGAAAAACAAGCAATAGATCAAGTGTATGTCTTAAATAGACCACCAACATATTTTTAGAGAAACAAGATATCAACCACTGCTTTTCAGTAGCCAGATCATTCAAATATTTTGATCGTCGGGCCAGTATATAAAAAAGAAGAGAAACAAAGAGATGAGTCATTTGCTACTAAAATAATAGTTGGATGCAGCCAAAAAGTAGCAGAAACCTTCTTTGTAATGCCTACAACTATTGTATTTCCAACTGCTGACAGTATCATTGTGCATATAACCAGGCAGCTAAGAAAATCGAGTAGACAAACAAGCAACTGATACATTGTGCACATTGCAAGATCAATGAAGTATTTGTACAATGTATGGATGATATGAAGTGGAAGATCAAATTAAGCAGAATGTGACATTCTTTCAATAGAAGCAATTTGTTCACCATACAGAGTTGGTAGCTGTAGGGGTTCGTAGCATGGAAAACAAAATTTTTCTATCGCATACAAACAAACAAGCCAAGATCAATCTACTAGATTGTAGCAACGAGTCGATAGAGGAACTCACCCTCGAAGATTCCAAAGCGGTTAACGAGAGCAGATTCTCGTGGGTGATGTAGTCGTACACTTGCCGATATCAAGATCGCGTAGACGATCCTTCCATTGCGTTCGTGCGCTCCCTTGATCGGTCACATCGTTGTACTCGACGAAGACCTTCCTCTCCCTTGTTCAAAGCAATGGAGGTTGTAGCACTCTCCTCGCGATTCCGAAGCAACGACGACGTGGTACCGAAAGTAGAGGGAGATCTTGCGAGGCTTCGCCTAAGCCGGAGCGAGTATGGTGGACTATGAGAGCCTTGGTGATCTAGGGTTTAGACACACCAATTAGAAGGGGCTAAACCAGCGGCTAGGGAAATTAGAAGCTCTAACTCGGCGGCTTGGGAGAAATCCCTAGGCTGTGGCTAGGGTTTAGGTTTAGAGGGAGGCAACTTGTGTGTGCTAGGAGGGCCCTGCCCCTCCTTATATAGGTGGAGGGGCCGGCCGGCCAAGGGGAGGGGGTGGAGTCCCTCCCCAACTCGGCAGGTGGTGCGCCGGCTTGGGGAGGAGGGACTCCCTCCCCAACTCGGTTTCACCTTCCTTCTCTTTTCCACTTTCCAAATTTAGCTGTTTGACTTTTCAATTTAGCTATTTGACTTTTCAAACTAGGATTTGAATTAATCCTTTATTTGGAACAGCGATGACACTTAGTACATGATGCAATCATTCCAACTTGCAATGACACATTCATGTACCCCTTCCCCTCCGGAGTGCCGGACATTCCGGAACCTTCTAGAACATTCCCGATGAAAACACCGGAATCATTCCCGAACTCCAAAACGAGACTTTCCTTATATGAATCTTATTCTCCGGACCATTCCGGATCTCCTCGTGATATCCCGGATCCCATCCGAGACTCCGAACAACATTCGGTCTCTTTCTCATCATACCATAACTACTCAAACAACGTCGAATCCTTAAGTGTGTCTCCCTACGGTTCGCGAATTATGCGGACATGATCGAGACACTTCTCCGAACAATAACCAATAGAGGAATCTGGAAATTCATATGGCTCCCACATATTTCTACGATTACTTTGTGATTGAATGAACCACTTACATACGATACCAATTTCCCTTTGTCTCACGATAGTTTACTTATTCGAGGTTATGATCGTCGGTATCTCTGCATACCTAGTTCAACCTCGTTACCGATAAGTACTCTTTTCTCGTTCCCGTGGTATGTGATCCCTTGTGAGCCAGTCACATGCTTGCAAGCTATTTGTATGACATTCCACCGAGAGGGCCCAGAGTATATCTATCCGTCATATGGATGGACAAATCCCACTCTTGATCCATGTGCCTCAACACATACTTTCCGCACACTCAATGCCACCTTTATAGCCACCTAGTTACGGTGTGGTGTTTTATGTCATCAAAGCATCCTTCCGGTGATGGTGATTAGCATGATCTCATGGTCGAAGGAATTAGGTTACTATGTATCAGAAAGCATATAGCAATTGAACTATTAAAATGACTTGATCTTTATGCTATGCTTATGTATAGGAGTATGTCCATCACATCATTCTCCTAATGATATGACCCTGTTGTTAATAACATCTCTATGTTCATGATCAGGAAACCATGATCATATATTAACCAACAAGCTAGTTTAACAAGAGGCTTTACTAGGGACTCTTTTATGTTTACAAATCACACAAGTATTAATGTTTCCTGTTAATACAATTATAGCATGGTATGTAAACATTTATCATAAGTATGAAGATATGATAATAACCCACTTTATTATTGCCTCTTGGGCATATCTCCAACAGTCTTCCACTTGCACTAGAGTCAATAATCTAGTTTCAAACCTTTGTGTATTCAACACCTATGGATTTCCAGTGTTATATGTACACGATTGCTAGTGGTCAACTGATCTCTGGATCTGACACTTCCAGGTCCGTGTGTAATTGCATGTCTTTGCGTCTCTACGCATCACTCATTCTCTAATGAGATGGCTTCGTACAATTTGGTCCTTTGGTGTGACCTTTAGTTCTTTGGGGTTAAAAACATGTTGATAATATTGTCGTACAATATATCTTCATAGTATTATCCCACTGTGAACAACACCTAGTTTGATAACAAACTACTTGACACAAATGCCCTCTTTTGCTGCTAAAATAGCAGTCATACACTTAGCCTTTTGTTGTAGTATCTGTCACAATGTCTTTAACTTTGGAACTCATCCAAATCCATTATGGAACTCACTTTCCATTATATTGTGCCACCCTTGGTTTAGATTGAGATAAACTTAATTTGTACTTTGTGACAAAACTAGTATCAATGTAGTACTTTTACAATGAACTAATGTGGCATCCCGCAAAACCACTACTAGAAAATCGCGTTGAATTTGTGCATTGCATCGTCAGCATCATGCATTGTTTGCCAAAAACTATGTTTGCAAAGCCCGTGTTGTTTTCTAAACGCCCCTCTTGATTCAAACCTCAAAACCGGGTCCCCGGAATATTTTGGTTCGCCCGAAATCGGTTTGCAAAAACTTTGTTGAAATAAATAAAATATTTAATTTATTTTAGCGGGGCAGTCGAACGGGCCGATTTAGCCCGAACGACCACCCCAGAAAAACCAGATCGGTCCAGCTATAAATCCTAAAGCTACCCAGTTCCCTACCCACACACAACCTCCACCTCACTCCCACCATTCAGAGCCCGCCACGTCACCCTGCTACCTCCCTCTACCTATCCCACACCGCCACGTGGCCTTCCCTCACCTCTCTCTCTCATGCAACCCCACTCACCCAGCTCACCCACCCCACGCCACACACGAACACGCACTCCCCGCACGCCTGCGAGGCCCCAGGCCCCACGTGGGACCCGCCTCCCCTGGCCGCTTGTCCCCCAACCCCCGCGCCTGGGCCCCACTCCCACCTGCCCGGTCCCCCGGCCCACCTCCCTTCCTCTCTTCCCCAGCAACCGCCTCCCGTGCTTCTTCTTCCTCTGCACCACGCCCCCTCCGCCTCTCCTCCCGCCCAGCCGCCCAGCGCCTCGCTCGCCTTGCTCCCCTCCGCGACCCGCCTCTCCGCCGCCGCCGCCGCCTCGCCGCGCCCCGCCTCCGGCAGGCCAGTGCCCCTGGCCTCGCCTGGCGCCTCCCGCCCGGCCGCCTGCCTCCCGTCGACCCGTCGCCTCCCGCGCCGCCTCGGGCGCGCATCCCGCCGCTCCTCCCGTCGTCTGCGCCCGGCCCGAGCTCTCCCGGCCGCGCCCGAGCTCGCCGGAGCCGCCCTCCACCCTGCCCGCCTCGTCCTCGGCGGGCTCCCGTCCCAGCCGCGGACCGCTCAACCATCGCCGCTGGCCGCCTCCTCGCCCCAGCCCAGCGCCCTGCTGGCCTCTCTGCAGCGCCGCGTCAGCCAAGCACCCTCCCTGCCCCGCGCCGGCTCCCTCACCCACGCCCCGTCCGCACGAGAACCCTCGCGCTCCCACAACTCTGACGCCTCGCCTCTGCGAGCTTCGCGACATGACGCCCGCACCAGACCCTCCCCGCCGGCCAACCGTCTCCGCCTCCGTCGAGCTCCGTCTCCGTCTGACCCCACCTCAACCGCCGCCTCGCCCCAGTCGCTCAGGCGCCGCCGGCGCGCCCCGGCGCATCCTTCGGCCGAGCTCGCCCCGGTTCGGCCCCCTCTGCGCCTCGCGCTAGCCCCGGCCCGGCCCTGACCGCTTCCTCGCCCAGGCTCCCCTCTGCAGCGAGCCGTCCCCGAGCCGTGACCGTGCCGCCTCGAGCCTCCCCAAGCCCGGCCTCCGCGTCCCTGGGGCCCCACCTCTTCGCAGGCGTCGGTGGAGTCGCAGCAGCCCAAGCCTGCAAGCAAGTCCGCCACAAGCTACCCGAGGAGCTCCTCCGAGGGTGTGCCGACGCTCGTGGATGGGGAACAGGGAACACGAAGGACCCAGATAGCAAAAGAGCGACGGTGTCGAGAACCCCGTGCAGAAGACCTCCGACAGGAAGCCGACAAGACCTCCATCACGGACGCAGGAAAAACCCCCGGGACCCCAAGATCGCCACGAGGACGACAAGTTCTTCTTCCCTCGCCAAGACCGCCTCGATGGCGCGGGCCCGACAAGACGCTCGCAACGGCAAGACCGACCCCGTGGGACCCAGCAAGACCTTCGCGATGACTGAGAACGGCACCGACCCGGAAGAAGCCGATGCGCCCCGACACCGACCCAAGTTCTGCTCCCCGGACATCGAGACCCCGAAACGACAAGATCTGCCCCGATACCGAGACGACCCCGGAGTCCGAGAACGTTTCCGTCGAATCTCGTCGATCTCGTCGAACCCTGGACCCCGAGACCGGACCCTGGACCCTGTCGAATCCCGAACCCCGGAACCCAAGATCGTCGAGCCCCCTCTGATGTGTGACCCTTTCCTTCGAACCCTATTTTATAACATAATAACAACTTGTCGCATATTAAATTGTCATCTCGCATGCATATCATTGGTTTGGGGGCCTTATGCCGATTCACCTAATAATTAAATATGGGGCCCATATGCGGGCAAATCTAGTCTCATATCGGCCTCATTTAAACTTGTGTAGCGAACCGGTATCTCATCTTGCCTTGTTAAAACAACATTTAACTTGCGGGGGTTTTAAACAACTTGAACCATCTAATTAAATGTCGGGACCCCGGTTCCGCTTAATATGACCTAATTGCGTCGCACCTTGCCTTGCCATCCATCATACATGCATCATGCCGATCTTCTGCCGTGTATTAAATATTGCATCCGGTGTTCTTCTAGTGTTTTGCTTCTTCGCGGATAAGGCCGTTGAGTTGATGTGAGCTTCGCCCCGATCTTCGGTTGAACCCTTCGACAATGTTTTCAGGCGAGCATCTCCCCCTTTCTACCTATCTTACTTTGCTAGTATTTACTTCCCTCCTGTTGATCTTTGTTATCTGTGTTGCGATGCTCTAGATTTCGTACCCGTGATATTCCTTGCAGCCATATATGTAGCCTTGGACACATCCTATTTACCTGTTGTTTGGTAGATAGTTGGACCGCGTGTCGTAGTCGCTTGCTCAAGTGTTTTGCTTGTCGTCAAGTACCACCTTTGTTGGAGAATTGCCGCATGTTGACGTTGGAGATGATCGTGGCTTTACTTATTGTTCACTTTAATTCCTTTTAACAACTAAAATTGAATTAAGCAGAGGCATCGGTGGGTGATAGGTAAGATTTGGTTTCCGACCGCCCACTTGTGTCCCGTAGGACCCGAGTTCTTGACACCTGTTCCGAGATCGAGCGCGCTAACCACAGGTGGGGAGATATGGGCCCCCCATCGATAATTACCTGATTTCAAAGTATTGTACTGGGGGCCACAAACTAGTTTGAGGTTTTATTTACGATCCTGTACTTATGCCATGCTACTTATGTATTTACGTTTGTGCGAGGAGCACACTGTACTGTTTAGGATCGGGCCACGATTTCGCGGTGTCGACAGTCCCCGTTTGGGGGCGTACTGTCGTTCACAGCCGTCTTCCCAACCCTAAGTCCGTCTCGGAGACCGGCCGACTTCGTTGCGGGTGTACTTAGTGGGGTGGCCCCCCGTGCTTGCTTTGGGTCTGGGAACGTCGTGACTTAGGCCCCGCCGACATACCGATGGGTGTATGTTAACTGATCTGGCAAAAAGGGTCGAAGTGCCTGTGGATACTTTGGTGCACCCCTGCAGGGTTAAATCTTTTCGAGAAGCCGTGTCCGCGGTTATGGACGACTTGGAGCACAGTGTCTGATCATAGACAACTATAACTAAAGTTTACTGTTTTAAAATGACTTGTTTCCGATATGATTAGTAATCAGCTTCACTACAACGGAATGGCTAAGTGAAAGTATCCACGACTGCTGGGTTTTGGGTTATCTCATGCTAATTGAATCTGACTAGTAAGTGATGCCACTATAACGGAATGACTAACTAAAAGTGCCCACTGCTTATTTTATCAGGATGATTATCTAAACCGGACTAGTAAAGTGCCGCAACTATAACTGAATAAGTAAAATTGCCAACTGTGTGAGTTCCTCGGTTGACTTCCTCGTTTGGTCTCGAGGGGGAAACACCAGGATGGGTTTGATTGGTGGTAGCTTCAGGTTGGAACCGGATAGGTCATTCTCCCCCCTCTCTCATAACCGCCAGCTGTATCGAGTCTCTATAGGTTGTTTAGTGCACGCTGCCGCTCAGTCCACCATACCTATGTAGGCGAGGACCGCGAATTCTAGCCTCCGTGTCTTGGCCTCGATCTTGACTCCTTCTTTTCCTTTGCCCTTTGTCGGCACCCTTTTGTTTAAGCAGGTTTTGAGATCGACGCCGTTAGCGGGGTTACCCTTCCGGCTTGGCACAGGGGTTAGGGCGCCATTGGTTATTCTTGAGGCTCTTAGCCCCATTTGCATCTTGTCCGTAGTCGGACGCCCCATCGCTTTTCAAGGTGATTTGGATCTTTGTACCGTATATTTGTATTCTTGACTCTTTGAGTCATTTGTATATATATCTGTTCTGGGGGTCCCATCGAGGACTGTTGTGTAATGTTATTACTTTGCTTTCCACCCGCACGAAAGTGCCTGGTGGGCACCTTCGAATCGTTTCTATGCGAGTTTGGCGAGTTTTGCTAAAACTTGCATAGGGCCGATTCTGAGGGTGTTACAGAGTGGTATCAGAGCTCAGCAGTTGCGATACCCCACAAGTCCAGCCTGTAGGATAACCTAGCTAACAGCCGAAGTAGAGTGTCAAAACTATTTTTGCAAAAATCGGTTGGATAGTTCTGATTAGGTCTGATTTTACTCCTTACCCCTCTGCTATTCCCCTCTCATCTCGACGTGTTTTGAATCTGCTCTCTCCTTCCTCTTTGAGTCCAGGATTTCTCGTGGTTGGGATCCGTCGTACCTTCAGGGTTTCGCTTCCTTCTTTGATAACGGTGCTCTCCCATCCGGTGTTCACGATGCTTGAGGGATCCGTCTTCCGTGGGACCATTCTTTATTCCTTGTTTGTTCCTTCCGGTGTTTTCTGACGCGACGACATCATCCACGCCAGATCTGATGCAGAGTCTGCATCACTCCTTTGTTTCCGAACCTCGCTTGTCGAGATCTTCAGTCCGAATCCGAGGGTTGGTTGCATAATCCGTCTATTCGTGTACATAGTAATGCTTTGAGTGCGGGATGGAGTCGCGACCATACCACTACTCTTATCATTTGCTCGGTATATTGAATAGTGGATCGATGCAATTTTACTCCTTCCATGGAAGTTAGAGGTGGCCTTACCTTTAACTTCGTCCGTTGTTTTCCGGAGTGTTCTCTTGATGATCGGGATCAACGACCCTTTGTTAGTGGTGTCGCGAGAATCTACACGAAGCGAGAAGACGCAGATCGCCGACCCTCCTTCCGGTACCATGAGGCGGATCTCGAGGGCGAGATCCATTGTTAGTGGTGTCGAATTGTGGCATCCCGCAAAACCACTACTAGAAAATCGCGTTGAATTTGTGCATTGCATCGTCAGCATCATGCATTGTTTGCCAAAAACTATGTTTGCAAAGCCCGTGTTGTTTTCTAAACGCCCCTCTTGATTCAAACCTCAAAACCGGGTCCCCGGAATATTTTGGTTCTTAAATCGGTTTGCAAAAACTTTGTTGAAATAAATAAAATATTTAATTTATTTTAGCGGGGCAGTCGAACGGGCCGATTTAGCCCGAACGACCACCCCAGAAAAACCAGATCGGTCCAGCTATAAATCCTAAAGCTACCCAGTTCCCTACCCACACACAACCTCCACCTCACTCCCACCATTCAGAGCCCGCCACGTCACCCTACTACCTCCCTCTACCTATCCCACACCGCCACGTGGCCTTCCCTCACCTCTCTCTCTCATGCAACCCCACTCACCCAGCTCACCCACCCCACGCCACACACGAACACGCACTCCCCGCACGCCTGCGAGGCCCCAGGCCCCACGCGGGACCCGCCTCCCCTGGCCGCTTGTCCCCCAACCCCCGCGCCTGGGCCCCACTCCCACCTGCCCGGTCCCCCGGCCCACCTCCCTTCCTCTCTTCCCCAGCAACCGCCTCCCGTGCTTCTTCTTCCTCTGCACCACGCGACCCCCTCCGCCTCTCCTCCCGCCCAGACGCCAGCGCCTCCCCTCCGCCCTTGCTCCCTCATGACCGCCTCTCCGCCCGCCGCCTCGCCGCGCCCGCCTCCGGCAGCCGGCCATGCCAAGGCTGTCAAGCGCCTCCCCGCCAGCCAGCGCCGCCCTGCCTCCGTCGACCCGTCGCCTCCCATGGCCGCTTCCGCCTCAGCCGTGCATCGCCGCTCCTCCCGTCGTCTGCGCCGGCCCGAGCTCTCCCGGCCGCCGCCCGGCTCGCCGGGCGCGCCCTCCACCCTGCCGCCTCGTCCTCGCCCGGGCTCCCGTCCCAGCCGGACCGCTCCAACCATCGCCCTGGCCGCCTCCCCTCGCCCAGCGCGCCCTGCCTCTCTGCAGCGCCGCGTCGCCGAGCACCCTCCCCTGCCCGCTCCTCACCACGCCCGTCCAGCGCTGAGAACCTCGCGCTCCGCAACTCCGACGCTCCGCCTCTGCGAGCTTCATGACCGCCTGCACAGACCCTCCCGCTGCCAACGTCTCCGCCTCCGTCGAGCTCCGTCTCGTCGACCCCACCTCAACCGCCTCGCCCGATCGCTCGGCGCCAGCCATGCGCCCGGCGCATCCTTGGCCGAGCTCTTCGGTTCGGCCCCTCTGCGCCTCGCGCTAGCCCAGCCCACTGACCGCTTCCTCGCCCAGGCTCCCCTCTGCAGCGAGCCGTCCCCGAGCCGTGACCGTGCCGCCTCGAGCCTCCCCAAGCCCGGCCTCCGCGTCCCTGGGGCCCCACCTCTTCGCAGGCGTCGGTGGAGTCGCAGCAGCCCAAGCCTGCAAGCAAGTCCGCCACAAGCTACCCGAGGAGCTCCTCCGAGGTGTCTGCCCGCTTCGTGGATGGGGAACAGAACGAAGGACCCAGATAGCAAAAGAGCGACGGTGTCGAGAACCCCCGTACCCGAAGACCTCCGACAGGAAGCCGACAAGACCTCCATCACGGACGCAGGAAAAACCCCCGGGACTCCAAGATCGCCACGAGGACGACAAGTTCTTCTTCCCTCGCCAAGACCGCCTCGATGGCGCGGGCCCGACAAGACCCTCGCAACGGCAAGACCGACCCCGTGGGACCCAGCAAGACCTTCGCGATGACTGAGAACGGCACCGACCCGGAAGAAGCCGATGCGCCCCGACACCGACCCAAGTTCTGCTCCCCGGACATCGAGACCCCGAAACGACAAGATCTGCCCCGATACCGAGACGACCCCGGAGTCCGAGAACGTTTCCGTCGAATCTCGTCGATCCCGTCGAACCCTGGACCCCGAGACTGGACCCTGGACCCTGTCGAATCCCGAACCCCGGAACCCAAGATCGTCGAGCCCCCTCTGATGTGTGACCCTTTCCTTCGAACCCTATTTTATAACATAATAACAACTTGTCGCATATTAAATTGTCATCTCGCATGCATATCATTGGTTTGGGGGCCTTATGCCGATTCACCTAATAATTAAATATGGGGCCCATATGCGGGCAAATCTAGTCTCATATCGGCCTCATTTAAACTTGTGTAGCGAACCGGTATCTCATCTTGCCTTGTTAAAACAACATTTAACTTGCGGGGGTTTTAAACAACTTGAACCATCTAATTAAATGTCGGGACCCCGGTTCCGCTTAATATGACCTAATTGCGTCGCACCTTGCCTTGCCATCCATCATACATGCATCATGCCGATCTTCTGCCGTGTATTAAATATTGCATCCGGTGTTCTTCTAGTGTTTTGCTTCTTCGCGGATAAGGCCGTTGAGTTGATGTGAGCTTACCGATCTTCGGTTGAACCCTTCGACAATGTTTTCAGGCGAGCATCTCCCCCTTTCTACCTATCTTACTTTGCTAGTATTTACTTCCCTCCTGTTGATCTTTGTTATCTGTGTTGCGATGCTCTAGATTTCGTACCCGTGATATTCCTTGCAGCCATATATGTAGCCTTGGACACATCCTATTTACCTGTTGTTTGGTAGATAGTTGGACCGCGTGTCGTAGTCGCTTGCTCAAGTGTTTTGCTTGTCGTCAAGTACCACCTTTGTTGGAGAATTGCCGCATGTTGACGTTGGAGATGATCGTGGCTTTACTTATTGTTCACTTTAATTCCTGTTTAACAACTAAAATTGAATTAAGCAGAGGCATCGGTGGGTGATAGGTAAGATTTGGTTTCCGACCGCCCACTTGTGTCCCGTAGGACCCGAGTTCTTGACACCTGTTAGAGATCGGCGCTAACCACGGTGGGGAGATATGGGCCCCATCGATAATTACCTGATTTCAAAGTATTGTCTTGGGGGCCACAAACTAGTTTGAGGTTTTATTTACGATCATGTACTTATGCCATGCTACTTATGTAATTACGTTTGTGCGAGGAGCACACTGTACTGTTTAGGATCGGGCCATGATTTCGCGGTGTCGGCAGTCCCCGTTTGGGGGCATACTGTCGTTCACAGCCGTCTTCCCAACCCTAAGTCCGTCTCGGAGACCGTCCGACTTCTTGGGTGTACTTAGTGGGGTGGCCCCGTGCTTGCTTTAGTGCAGGAACGTCGTGACTTAGGCCCGCCGACATACCGATGGGTGTATGTTAACCGATCCGGCAAAAGGGTCAAGTGCTGTGGATACTTTGGTGCACCCTGCAGGTTAAATCTTTTCGAGAAGCCGTGTCGCGGTTATGGACGACTTGGAGCACGATGTCGATCATAGACAACTATAACTAAAGTTTACTGTTTTAAAATGACTTGTTTCCGATATGATTAGTAATCAGCTTCACTACAACGGAATGGCTAAGTGAAAGTATCCACGACTTCTGGGTTTTGGGTTATCTCATGCTAATTGAATCTGACTAGTAAGTGATGCCACTATAACGGAATGACTAACTAAAAGTGCCCACTGCTTATTTTATCAGGATGATTATCTAAACCGGACTAGTAAAGTGCCGCAACTATAACTGAATAAGTAAAATTGCCAACTGTGTGAGTTCCTCGGTTGACTTCCTCGTTTGGTCTCGAGGGGGAAACACCAGGATGGGTTTGATTGGTGGTAGCTTCAGGTTGGAACCGGATAGGTCATTCTCCCCCCTCTCTCATAACCGCCAGCTGTATCGAGTCTCTATAGGTTGTTTAGTGCACGCTGCCGCTGCCGCTCAGTCCACCATACCTATGTAGGCGAGGACCGCCGAATTCTAGCCTCGCCGTGTACTGGCCTCAGTACTGACGCTCCTTCTTTTTCCTTTGCCCTTTGTCGGCACCCCTTTTGTTTAAGCAGGTTTTGAGATCGACGCCGTTAGCAGGGTTACCCTTTCGGCTTGGCCTGGGCAGGGTTAAGGACGCCATTGGTTATTCTTCAGGGCTCTTAGCCCCATTTGCATCTTGTCCGTAGTCGGACGCCCCATCGTTTTCAAGGTGATTTGGATCTTTGTACCGTATATTTGTATTCTTGACTCTTTGAGTCGCTGTTGTATATATATATCTGTTCTGGGGGTCCCATCGAGGACTGTTGTGTAATGTTATTACTTTGCTTTCCACCCGCACGAAAGTGCCTGGTGGGCACCTTCGAATCGTTTCTATGCGAGTTTGGCGAGTTTTGCTAAAACTTGCATAGGGCCGATTCTGAGGGTGTTACAACTAACCATCTATTTGTCACTTCTACAAATAATATACTCTTAGTTCTTCCAAAAGATCATAAGAATATTCTTACTATTGTCCAATGATCATCTTATGAATCATTCTGGTATATGCTCACAACATTTAGAGCATAGGACATATCTGGATTTGTACATATCACAGTATGATTGATATAAATATTCTTTGTGATTTCATACATCAAGTATCAATCTATACTTGAATCTTTGTTTAACTTACCAAGTGTCAATACACTTGAATATATCATCAATATTGAACTCATTCAATCCTTTCTGTGCGACAAGAACCTTTCTTGTAGTTTCTATATTGAACTCATTCAATATCTCATCTATGTACTTTTGGCACAACCATATTGGCGTCTATTGATGCCAATTATTTGGGTTTTGCCTAAGTCTTTCATCGAGATGAAATTCTTATCTTGTGTTAATAAAAGATACATCACTTCCAATCAAAAATATGTCTCCTACATAATGTATTAGAAATATTTCTTAGCGCTCCCACTTAATTTCTTGCAAATGCAAGCATCTTCATTGTCTCTGATGAATTTAAACTCTTTTAACAATTTCATCATTGTGAAGATTCCAACTCCGCGATGCTCACTTCAACCATTGAAGTTTGCATATGCTTTTAGCATCCTTTGGATTAACAAAACCCTATGTACCGTGTCATGCACACGTCCTAGGTAACAATTCTATGTAGTGGTTGCTACATTAATCCGTCTAGACTAAATATCGCTATGAAAGATCAAATCTTGTCATATACAACCTTTGAACATTTTTGTGAACTCTTTCCCAACATGTCGACTATTTCATAGATGTGAAACATCCATGTCTATTTCTTTATAGATCCAAATATGACTGTAAGGTCTTGTACCTTTTCAGAGGGTCTTTCAAGTTCAAAGCTTGATCTCTTGTATATGGAACTATCACGGATTTTATGGCTTCAAGCCATTTGATGGAGTCAGGGCCCATCGTCACTTCTTTGCATGTAATCTGATCATTATTCTCAAATAATGATTCAACCCTCAAATCTTGGTATTTGATTGTTTACTCGACCTACTTGGTTCAACAGAAACTTTGACCTTTGTAACCACAACCTTTGAGGCACGTGAGCCATGAGCATTGTTGCTGCCTCCGGAACACTTTTCGGCGCTGCGCAACTTTGCACATATAGCTAAGGTTCTTTTAACCTTATCAAAGTTCTATTGTCCTCCCACTTATCTTTTCACGGAAAATTCCTTCTTAAAGAAACCTGACGTTCTAAGTGACAAACACTTTTGTTTCCGATGTTATGGAGGAACAGTTATTCGAAATAACATAAAAAGACAGGTTCATCCGACTTTGGTTGCAAACATCTTTCTTATGCATAGCATACCAATGTTTAAGAAAGGACTACTTGGGTTTTATCCCAAACCATAACTTTATATGGTGTCATTTCAACGGATTATGATGGAGCTCTTTTCAGTGGAAAAACGGTAATCACTAAAGCTTTTAATCTTTAAAATATAATGACAGTTTTATGAATTACACCTTCGATCTTACCATGTCAAACAAGGTTTAATTACATAATTTGAACGCTCCATACTCTTATGGTGTTTTGGGAAAATGCAAATCCACGGAACGATTCCTTAAATCTTAGGTAATATGCTAAACTTGTAACTCAAATATCTTCCTTTATGATCTTATCATAAACTATTTATATTCTTGTTACAATGATTTTGCACTTCATCTTGAAAGTCTTCGAACTTTTCAAATGTTTCATACTTCATCCTTATTAAGTAAATATTCATATATTCACTTAAATTTTCGGAGAAAGCATATGAAGTTGAAATCCATCGCTCTTGACTACACATAATGGACTTCGTACAACAATATGTACAAGTTCCAATAAGCTAGTCATTCGTTCCCTTTTGGCCTACGAACGAAGTTTTAATTATCTCTAGGAAAGTTTCACAAGCGTCATGTGATCAAAAATCACAAGACTCCAAAATTCCATCCACCTGGAGTTTCTTCATGTTTTCTTTCCAATATAATTTAAACGGCGATGTCACTTCCTAAGTGATCTTTCAATCAATTTGTCTTTCGACATTTTTAGCACTAGTTTTATGGATGTGATTTCTCCAACGAGATTTGTGAATCGTCCATCTTTTTTATGGATTACGACAATTATTTGAACAACCCTTTTGTTCTCATAATACCCGATAAAACAAATCTTGAAGGCAAGCTTTGACGTTTAACGAGCAACACAATAACCTTTTATTTGTTCTCGATGAACATCATCACATTTTCTTTTGCTAGTTACTTAGGCCATTGTAGTTCATGAATTGTGTTGTTTCGTATGACGATTCACACCAACAAATTCAGTATCAAATACTTAAGAACCACATTGTTTAATAAGCAAAGGATATAGCCATAACATGTATATCATCTATATACTTAAACTGAACAATTCTAGTCTTTTCTTTTCTGCCATATATTTATGAGATTCTCTTTCAGTATTTCCTTTTCTGTTTGAAAGAATCTATCAATATCAATAGTGCAGTCATACATATGACACATAGTCCAAAGCGTGTATAGTTAAATACCAATGTCTTTGGACTTGCACTTTGAAGTAGATCACCATTATCAAATGTTTGGTGTTCTTTCAAATTCCTTTCTTTAGTAATCTCTTGGTGTAGTAAACATTTTACCTACATCAAATATTCACCCTCATCATGGAATTATCCATGATCAAGCTACTTTTAGCTTATAAAGATGAATCGTGAGTATAATGTTGCTATCCAAAACCTTTTGGTGGATTAGGACAACTAGTGTCTCCAACCCTTTGCAGATTCTCATCAAATATGAGAACATGACTTTTGCCATATTATACTCTGTCATGTTGCAACCAGAACTTTGTTTCAGATATCACAATATCTTCCACACATCATGGTTTCTGAAACAACTCTTTCAGATCCTAGATAACCTTGATATTAAGACAATCCTTTGAATATCAAGAATCATGGATACAAACATGATACTCATACACTAACACTTGGAATTGTCACTCTCGTTTTAATACCAATTATTAAACTTCATGGAGTGACCGGAACTTACTGAAAGTTTGCAATAGGACTTTTAAACTTTAGATTAACACTTCAAAACAATACGATACTAGTTCGTAAAGTAACTAACCAGAATTCTATAGTTCTAACATCTCAATTAAAACTAAGCGCAAGGTGGTAAACGGATGCCAATGACTACAACAATTATGCAAATTCACTTTGAGTTAATTTATGATAAATAGTGTTCAACTTTTAATCATATTGCTGTTAAACTCCCACTCAAAACAATATCCCTCACATTGTTTTAGTGATCACACGAACCAAATCCACCACATCAAAACCGATCATCACGAGAGTTGATGTAGCTTCAATGGCGAACAATCAACATGTTCATCATATCTACTATATTACTCATGCTTTACCTTTCGGCGATCCGTGTTCTGGGACCATGTCTGTACATGCTAGGCTCGTCAAGATCAAACCTTAGCTTCCGCATGAGCAAATCTGGCTTACTCACGTTGTATACACTCGCAGAATCTAACACACCCGATCATCACGTGGTGCTTCGAAACAATGAGCTTTAGAAACGGTGCTTACTAAGGATGAACACTTTAAAACTTGAAATTGTGTGCTTGAGGGATCATCTTATAATGCTACCGTCGTAAACTAAACAATACAAGATGCATAAAAGGATTAACATCACATGCAATTCATAATTTGTGATATGATATGGCCTTTCTTCTTTGTGCTTCCGATCTCCATCTTCTAGCACGAACATGATCTCCATCATCACCGACATTGCATCAAGGTCAATGATGCTTCTCCATGGTTGTCGTCCACCGTCTTCAACTATTACAACTACTTTGAATAGACACGCGGGTCTTAACAGAAATTAAAGACAACCATATGGCTCCTTCCGGTTGCCGACTTACAATAAGGAACATTGCATACATCATATATAATCACAATCATGGCCATATCACATCACTGCACACCCCTGCAAAACAAAGTTAGACGCCTCTACTTTCTTTGCATATTTTACGTGGTTTGGGGCTTTCAATAAGTGTTGTTCTAACTTACGAACAAGAACCACAACATTGATACTAGTATTGTTAATCACCCGTTGTAAATTGGATCTTAACTATGCTAGGAGAAACAGGCACCCGCAAAGCCACTTATGCAATACAAGTTGCATGTCAAGCGTGGAGCAAGTCTCATGAACGATGTCATGTAAGGTTAGCCGGGCCTTCATCCCAACATACCGCAAGATGCAAAGTACACAAGAATCAATCGACAATAAAGCATCAACGCCCACAATGACCATTGTGTTCTACTCGTGCAAACAGATCTACATATAGACACGGCTCGATACCCTTTGTAGGGGTTCGTAGCATGGAAAACAAAAAATTTCTACCGCATACAAACAAACAAGCCAAGATCTATCTACTAGATTGTAGCAACGAGTCGATAGAGGAACTCACCCTCGAAGATTCCAAAGCGGTTAACGAGAGCAGATTCTCATGGGTGATGTAGTCGTACACTTGTCGATCTCAAGATCGCGTAGACGATCCTTCCGGCGCTGCGTTCCGGCAGCGCTCCCGCAGTCGGTCACATGTTCGGTACTCGACGAAGACCTTCCTCTCCCTTGTTCCAGCAGGCAGCGGAGGTTTTAGCACTCTCCTCGCGATTCCGGCAACACGATGGCGTGGTACCGGAAGTAGAGGGGAGATCTCGCAGGGCTTCTCCTTATGCCGGAGCGAGTATGGTGGACTATGAGAGAGCCTTGGTGATCTAGGGTTTAGACACACCAATTAGAAGGGGCTAAACCAGCGGCTAGGGCAATTAGAAGCTCTAACTCGGCGGCTTGGGAGAAATCCCTAGGCTGTGGCTAGGGTTTAGGTTTAGAGGGAGGCAACTTGTGTGTGCTAGGAGGGAGCCCTGCCCCTCCTTATATAGGTGGAGGGGCCGGCCGGCCAAGGGGAGGGAGTGGAGTCCCTCCCCAACTCGGCTTGGGTGGTGCGCCGGCTTGGGGAGGAGGGACTCCCTCACCAACTCGGTTTAACCTTCCTCCTCTTTTCCACTTTCCAAATTTAGCCGTTTGACTTTTCAATTTAGCTATATGACTTTTCAAACTAGGATTTGAATTAATCCTTTATTTGGAACAGCGATGACACTTAGTACATGATGCAATCATTCCAACTTGCAATGACACATTCATGTACCCCTTCCCCTCCGGAGTGCCGGACATTCCGGAACCTTCTAGAACATTCCCGATGAAAACACCGGAATCATTCCCGAACTCCGAAACGAGACTTTCCTTATATGAATCTTATTCTCCAGACCATTCCGGATCTCCTCGTGATATCCCGGATCCCATCCGAGACTCCGAACAACATTCGGTCTCTTTCTCATCATACCATAACTACTCAAACAACGTTGAATCCTTAAGTGTGTCTCCCTACGGTTCGTGAATTATGCGGACATGATCGAGACACTTCTCCGAACAATAACCAATAGAGGAATCTGGAAATTCATATGGCTCCCACATATTTCTACGATTACTTTGCGATCGAATGAACCACTTACATACGATACCAATTTCCCTTTGTCTCACGATAGTTTACTTATCCGAGGTTATGATCGTCGGTATCTCTGCATACCTAGTTCAACCTCGTTACCGATAAGTACTCTTTTCTCGTTCCCGTGGTATGTGCTCCCTTGTGAGACAGTCACATGCTTGCAAGATATTTGTATGACATTCCACCGAGAGGGCCCAGAGTATATCTATCCGTCATATGGATGGACAAATCCCACTCTTGATCCATGTGCCTCAACACATACTTTCCGCACACTCAATGCCACCTTTATATCCATCCAGTTACGGTGTGGTGTTTGATGTCATCAAAGCATCCTTCCGGTGATGGTGATTAGCATGATCTCATGGTCGAAGGAATTAGGTTACTATGTATCAGAAAGCATATAGCAATTGAACTATTAAAATGACTTGATCTTTATGCTACGCTTATCTATAGGAGTATGTCCATCACATCATTCTCCTAATGATATGACCCTGTTGTTAATAACATCTCTATGTTCATGATCAGGAAACCATGATCATATATTAACCAACAAGCTAGTTTAACAAGAGGCTTTACTAGGGACTCTTTTATGTTTACAAATCACACAAGTATTAATGTTTCCTGTTAATACAATTATAGCATGGTATGTAAACATTTATCATAAGTATGAAGATATGATAATAACCCACTTTATTATTGCCTCTTGGGCATATCTCCAACAGTAGCTAGGAAATGTAGCAACACTGTATGCATCAAATAAACTACTATTCGTAAAAAAGATATCCAACATATATAATGTCAAGTAAACATGTACGAGCTCTATTATCCACATTATATCCATAAAAACCACGACACAATATCGATTATTGCAATCACAAGTCAACTAAACATGCAAAGGAATTATAACCAATCGAACCATATGGTTGCTAATATTAAACTAGCAAGATCATCTGATCATCTACAGATTAAATCGAGTAGACATGAGTCGGAACATATGCATAATGTCTCATATTTCTTAGTAATCAACAATTGTATTCTCAATGAAATTGACATAATATAAGTTAAGAAAATCATGACACTGCTTTAACCATGAGCAAACTAAAGAATCAAATTGGCAATAGAATCTTTATGTGCCTCATGTAGAGTAGATAGTGAGGTAATCAATTAAGCAATAAAACACCAGGTGCAATATAGACTTCCAGATCATACTAATATGATTATAGTACATATATATAGTAACTAAGTATCATACGGAGCTTAATTATGCTTTTTGTATCTAGGGAGAATATTGCGTTAATGGTCATCTTGTTCTAATCATTGGCCAACTTATGTGGTGCCAACACTAGACAATGTGACTACCTCCAGGGTTCATACAAACTCTTAATAGCAGAAAAATACTACAATAGACTATAAATTATCATAAAAGTGGATATAATTAAATTACCATGACCTAATAATAGTCTAGTTAACGCATATATAGATTGATTGATGGTGAGTCAAATATAGAAAATAATAGAGCATCACCATGATTGAGTGAGATAATTGAATTACACATCGAGATATTTACATTTGGACTTTGTTACATAGCAGAAAAATATAGCATAAAAGTGGATATACATAAATCACCACCACCAAATCATGGTCTAGTTGACGTATATATATAGATAGATGGACATAAGTCAAATATAGAAAGAATAGATCAGCACCATGATCGAGTGAGCACATTGAATTATAATCGACGTATTCATGTTTGGTTTTTGCCCAGTCTGGTTTAAGGTTAATCTTGTTCTAATCATTAGCCGACTCATGTGGTTCCTCATACAAACAAGCATCTGACACCAAGCACATCTCGGTAGAAATAAGTGACTTATTATTTCTCTTTGTGCAGTCTCGTTGGAGGACATCCTATTGTCAGTTCGTTCGTTGAAGGCATCCACCGCACCCAGCACTTGGATAGACGATTCATCTGCTTTATTGTTTCTCCTCTGCATATAGGTTCCGGCCACTCATTAACATAAAACAGGTATGCATCCAGCAATACAAAGCAATAGGTACTAACAAGATTGTAGGGGTGATTCACTCTACGATTCTCCGTGTTCCCTCTGAGGGGAAATAATATCAGATAGTGGGTGTTGTTATTTACAAAGATCTAGATAGAAATTATAGTATAATCACTTGTGAATAAGTAAAAATGTTGCCAACGGGGCAATGATCCCTTCGTTGGTTATACGTTGTTAGGTAGGTGAGACACCCGGTTTATTCATGCCTCAGTGGCGACTCAAAAGTCTTCCCATGCTAGGACTCGAAACCAGGCGGGCTGGCCTCCACACCAGGAGTATCAGCTACTAGGCCAGCGCCTGGTTCTCCACTTGTGAAAAAGTAGAGCAGGGAATGGTGGAATATAATCAAACATTTTAATGACATAAATTTTGTCATGGCGCCAAAATAAAATGCAGATACAGTCAGTCCTTGGCACGAAAAGGAGACAAATTACAATGGAAAATGGTTTTAACTTCTGAAATGGGATTGCAAACAAATATATGAAGTGCCATAAAATTTGCCATGATCTACGGAGCAGGAAGATACTGTATTAACATTAGGACAAACAAGATAGACATTACAATGGTATACCTCGTGAACTTATAGAGAAGGGAATGCAAAAACATGTGAAGTGACTTAAAATGCCATGAACAACATAATGGAAGGTAGATACTGCTGCTCTATAAATTATAATTGAGAAACTTGAATTTATAGAGCAGGGCATGCAGATAACCATGTTAAGTTTCTTAAAACTTCCCATATAATACTACATCTAATCCAAAAACTAAGGAATATAATTTTTTTACAAGTCAGTCGATGCAAAACTCGACCAAGTTTGTAAAACATACAAGTAACATCTACCATGCCAAACCAATACCATTCGATACATCGAGAAATGTATTTTTAGTCACAAATAATACAAATTAACCGTTAATATATTTTATATCTGCCTGGTCAAAGTCATCATTGTTTGACTTTAAAAAGTATAGGCCTTCTTTTATGGAACGAATGTAGTATATAATAGGAGGCAGCTACTGTTGGAGGTTAATTGAAATGAGATATAAATAATAATGGCATACCTTGCAGAGGGAATGCAAAACCAACAAGTTCAATGACATAGAATTTGAGATGAATTACATAAAAGAAGGCAGTTATTGTGGTTGCTTAGTACAAATCAGATTGAAATTAAAATAGCATAAATCTGAACTTGTAGAGCAGGGAATGTTAACCTACATGTTCAGTGGCTTAAAACTACCAATGAACTCCAAAATTACATGCAGTCGGTGATGTAGCTACGGACAAAGCAAATGCACATTATGATGACATAACTTGCGAACTTGTAGAACATGTAGGCAGCTTTAGATGTTCAGTGAATTAATATTTTCCATGAACTGCATAACAACAATGAGCTCCAATGATGCTAGTTTTGTACTACCAAAATTATTTATATATTAAGATTAATTGTTGGTCAAAAAAACACGGAAAACAAGGACGCCTTATTCCTCGAAACATAGGAAGTAGTTTAACACCTGGATTTAACATAGACTACATCGGATTTATTAAGGGAGAGTCGGATATTAATTAAGCCAGTATTGAGGTAGGAATTTACCACCAATATGCAGTTCACCATCGCAGGTTTATACCTACTATAATGAAATGAACAAGCAGATCTGGTTTACCTAGGTCACGGCGTCGTCTACGCATACACGACATCTTTGCGGGTCACGTCAAGGACGCCGAGTGTGTTGGGTAGTGGTGAGTCCTCTAAAGCAGATAGATCATGGCGGCGTCGGTGAAGCAGATCTGTGGAGGTTGTTGATGGGTCTCACTTGCTTGATAAGATTGCTGCTGGAGGAGATCCGATGTAGTGCATGGCGTCGTCGGTGGAGCAGATCTGTTACTACCGACTATGGAGTCGAGGCTCTGCTCAAGAGCGTCGGTGAAGCAGATCTGGTGTAGTGGATTGTTGAGTCCATGAAGCAGATCGAATGAAGTGCACACCAGCATAGGTGAAGTAGGTCAGGTGCTGTGGACGAGGGAGTCAGCGAACTACGTTTGGTAAGGAGGACGTCGACTGATCCGATAGACTGGTGAGGAGTATGTGGTATCGCGACGTATGGCATGCAGACCGGCGAAGTGTAGCGATGCATAAGCCAGAGGTGGGATAGGGGGTTTGGGGTGGCGTGTGGCGTGTGGACCGGCGAAGTGCGGCGGGGATGTTTCGGTGCGGTGGTTTGGGGGCTGTAGGTGAGATAGGGGGTTGGGTGGCATGTAGGGCGGGCTGCGGCAGGGATGTTCCAGTGTGATGGTGCAGGATCTGGAAGTGAGATAGGGGGTTGGGTGGTGAGTAGGCCGGCGAACTGGGGCGGGGATGTTCCGGTGCGGTGGTGCAGGAGTTGGAGGTGAGATAGGGGGTTGGGTGGCATGTAGGACAGCGAAGCGCAGCGGGATACTCCGGTGCGGTGGTGCAGGAGCCGGAGGTGAGATAGGGGTTAGGGTTTCTCGAAGTGCTATGGGGGATATGGCGTCGGTGGAAGGTGGAGTACCCATCTTCAGAGCTGTGAGGCCCGGGCGAGAAAATTTACGAAAGATACCCACGACCCGACATTTGTAGTTTGGCCATTGTCATGGGTAGAAAAGTAATTTCATACGGCTAAAACTTGGCGTGTGACCGCTCGAAATATTTCGATGGAGGTGTGGTGGGAGAATTTCGCGCTCTGAGATTTTGAATTTGGCTATACAGTACAAAATATATAGAAAATAATAACCTAATCCAAGGACTAGAAAAATAAGTACTAGTTTACTATAATGTTCTAGCCTTTGTAGGTACAGAGTATTTCTGGACCCATTTCTGCACAAATAGGGTCTCTGTCTTCGACTTAATTACGAACACACATGTTACCCACTTGTAGTATAAAGGTAGTAGTACTAACATGAACTAGTAGGAACACTTTGTCATTACACTCAACAATGGATTAATATCTCTTACATTCATGCATGTGATTGGGCTACTAGAAATTGTTTTTTGTCTATACCTGCGTGCAAGAATACTAGTTTAGATAATGTACTAGTAGTACTACCTGAGTACTCCTCATAGGTAACAATAGTTACTTAGTTAGCCTATGATACTGCGCTAAGAGACTCCCATTGTTGTGATGAAAGGCCTAAGGCTGATAAGTGTGGTAACTTGGATTATGCATATGTTAGCGGGTACATACTGTTAGTATTTTATACGTACTAGTATTTTGCACACTAGACATCTCTAGTAAGTTGTGCATGCCTTGCACATGTGTGAGAATCAGATAATAGAAGTATGACATATATAAAATCATACTAGGTGGTACGATAAGATGTGTTTTGAGCAGAACGCAATCTAAATATAAACAGAGAGAGTACTACTGCTTCCGTACAAAAATGTACAGTAAACTGCGTCCCTGAAACTAATCCGTAAATATTTCACACGAGTACGTGGGCGGGCCGGGGGAAACTTCATAACCTTTGTTTCCACAACCGCTCACGCATGCATGCATCTCCCAATCTTTCTAGCGGTTCCTTTGATCTTCTCGATCCCATTCATTTTCTGTCATTTTCCTCACCCAGCCAAACCTCTACAAAACAAAAGAAGTCGTCAATCATCGTCCATGGCGCTGCTGTTCGACAAGCTGTACTCCTTCCTGGACCCCCGCAACACCACCATACTACGGCTGGCGTATACCAACAGAGCATCGTCAGTGAACGATTACATCGAGAATATCCAACCGCTCCTAGAGGAAGCGGATGGAAATATTGTTGGCCTTGACGTCGAGTACACCAATGAGCAATCATCAACGCAGAAGGCTGCCATCGTCCAACTATGTGTGGGCACGGATTGCCTGGTCTACCAGATCTGCCAAGCCGGCAAGCCATGCTCCAAGCTAGTAGATTTCCCCGCGGATCCTAACATTTCCTTTGTCAGCGTCGACATCGGCAACGACAGTATCAGGCTCAGGCATTCTCTAGTGCTAGTGACGAACTTCGTGGATATCCTTAAGAGGTGGAACCTTGCCGGCTCCATGAATAAGATGGATTCTTTGGCTGACTACGTTGTGGACCTCATAGACAGTCGTTACAATGTCATGAAGGAGAAGAAGAAGAATGTGGACCACAAGCAGTGGGAGAACATGCCTGTCACATCCCAAAATTCTCCTAATTTTGGAATGTGAAATAAATAAATAAGATTGATTGATTGTTTGACTTTGTTGAAAATTCTCAAAGAGAAGAAACTTTTTGAATAGAAAATCCTCTCAACCTTGAATTCAAAATCTTATATTCTTTTGTTAAGACCTAAGTAGCCATATAGGCAAAAGGGCATGGATTGATTATGGATTGTAGAACTGGTGTGCAAGATTTCAAAATGAAAATCATGAAGCATTCATATGCATTTCATCCATGCAAAGTTCTCACAAACTAAATCCAAATCCTGGTATCTAAATCCTATAGTTGATTCGCCCAAATGTTCCTAAGGGTAATTAAATTGACTTATTAAAACCCACTGTTCCTAAGGCATAAATTATTGCTAAATCATAGCCTAAAGAGATCCAATTAATACTACAAAATTTTAGAAACAAAATTGAGCTCATTTGGAGCTAGTATGAAAAAGTTATGGAATAAATACAAACACATAAGGATATAAATAAAATGAGATATACAAGGATTTATAAACCCACTACTTCCAAACTAGTAAAAAGATTACAAATTTGATTCTATAATGACCTATTCGATTTTAGAAAAATTTAGAAACAAGAATCATGTCATTTGGAGTTCGTATGCAAAAAATATGAGGGAAACAACTCCAAAAAAAAAACTGAACGGGCCGGCCCACCCGGACCGGACCGACCGCAGCACCACGCGCGCGTACACAAGGATCGATCGTGGAAGTGCTTTAAAAAGCGTGCAAAATCTGTTTTCTAAAACCTATATCTATTCAAACTCTTGTAACTTTTTATCTACAACTCCGAATCGACTTCTGTTTGTTTCTACTTGTTCCCTACTCCAAGGCCTATCTCTACACCATCCTAAATCTCCATATAAACTCGTGGAGCCACGGCTGTACGAGTTTCTATTCTCGAAATCCCGAATCTACATATTCCCGAATCTTATTTCGCTTTTTAACCCATCTAGACTTCGTCGTTTGCCTTCGGTCAAAAAACAAAAGTTGAAGATCGCGTCGAAATCTTTCAATCCCGACAAACCTCACCTCCTTTCATTCACCACAGACGGAGAATTTCGCATCGCAATATTTCAGATCTTACGGTGTAAATCCAATATCTACTCGCGCTCGTTTCTTCAAATCCAAATTCCTTTGGTGAGAAGGTAGGAATAATGATTCCCCACAACTTTCATGTTTTGAGTTTTTCGATTTGACCTACGGATTTGTCTCTCTAACATAGATCTATTTCTTGTCTATTCTGAGCCAAAATCGGGTCAATCTCTTCTTCCAGCCACCGGATCCTATCCAGACGGTCGAGATCCAATCAACCGGTGCGTGCCATGTTTTCATTCCGGTCATCTTCCTCATCAACGCCACGTCAACGTAAGGTCAACATCTAGTCCCAGTCAGCATGCAAAGTCAACATGTCCAGTAAGCGGAATATTCCGTTCGAATTTAAATTTGCATATTATAGATCTAACTTGTAAAATTCATTAGAAATTCATACCATATCAAAAAATTGCGTATAATATACCAAATTGAAGATAATTTTATATAGAATCATTTTATCAGAATAGATCCAACTTTTACTGTACGTAGTTACTGCAGTAATTTAATTAGTTTTAATGGTCTTTTAGGTTAATAAATTCATAAGATATTATCTGTAACTCCGAAAAATATGAACAATATATCAAATTGAAGCTACTGTAATATACTTTAATAATATCTGGTTGGATCCAGTCTTTGCAGATTATTTAAACCGTATCAATTTAATTAGTTTTAGTGGCTTTATAAATCATTAAATTCATAGTAAATTAATTGCGTGTCACAAAAATATAAATAATATACCGATAGAAAGCTGGTTCCATGTAGATCATCGATCTGCAAATGGTTTAGTAAAATACTATAAGGTTTTGCAGCAATTAAATAAATGGTTTAATGGCTTATTTAGAGTAATAAATTCATAAGAAAATAAATACTATTCAGAAAATTACAAGTAATATGTCCCTGAAATCACAATTTCGTGGAGATTACAGATATAATTTTTGTTTAATTTTTAGGCCACAGAAACTGTATGAATCAATTAAAACCCATTAAACACTATTTAAATCATATAAAAAGATCTATAACTCCGATTAGGGTGAATCCAACGCCTACTGGTTCGTATTAACGTCCTCTATCCAGTAAACCCAAGAAACAAATTTAATTATACAGTTAGAATAGGCATTACAACAGAACTATCAAAAACCTTATATTGGCAAGTAATTATTAATAACAAGTACCCTATTGCATTAAATGAACTCATACATGCATCATATGATATATTAATATTCATAAAACTAATTATACCCATTGTGTAATGTTAAATCATCATGCATGTTTTCGATCATCCTTGTTGTGTTTGCTATGTTTGCAATTGTTTTGATTGGAACTACCTTGTCCTCGTATTAGATTGTTCGGAGAGTGCGATTGCTGCGGAGAAATACAATCAACACCCATATTATCAACATAAGGCAAGTTACACCACTTGTTCATAATTTTGTCCCAGTTTTGATTCTATGCATGTGATCTTCAAAATTCTGTAGTATGCATGTGTAGGATGTTCTAGTAGATTTTCCCCTTAGTATTATTTTGCAAGTGCGATGATTTTGTAGTATGCCATGAGTAGCTCTATACTTAGGATTTCCCATCCTAATAGGTTACCCCTGTTTTTGCTAAGTATTGCTTGCTATGCTATATATACAAAGTACCGTTGGGGGGTTCGAAAGACAAAGAATTTTTCTAAGTATAAAGGCTCTCTAGAGCAAACTTTTCTTCTCAAATCCACTTCAAAATAAAACTAAGTTTTCTTCTGGGCGGAATGGTTGTCGGGACAACAAGTGAGATTTTGGTGGAGGACGGCCGCCCAGGAATCAAAGAAGGCTGCCATGTTTCAGAATTCAGAAGCTTCCAGTGCAACCACAATACATTATGGGCTCTGTCTTGGCCTAGTACTTAGTAGGAAACCTCACGTGGGTACTAACATTTGGAGGTTCTTGGCATGGTTGGATCCGGAAGGTAGAGGGGCTACTAAGGGAAAGCCTCGTCATGGTCTTGTCTGTAAAAGGACTTGATCGTGGATTGTGGGTAAAGTGCACAAACTCTCGAGAGTATTGCAATCTGATCGATCAGTCGTGTTCACGGAAACAGAACAACATTGAGCATCTGAAGGATGGAGCCTCTGAAGTATCTTCCTCTATCTTTTCTAAAAAAAAAGTTTTGAAAACCCCATGGCGTGCGTAATATCGCCAATGGGTGGGATTTTGGGGAACTTGGTGTGTAATATCCAAGTGTCACTTGGTGCGTAATATCCAAGTGTTTGGTTGTTTGGACACTTGGTGCGTAATATCCTCGTGTGCCACTCGACCTTATTTTATCTAAGCAAATGTTTACAAAGTAGGGTAAAACTCTCTCTCTTTTCTCCATACTTAGAGAAAATTAGCTTTATGCAAAAGAACTCCAAAGCCTAAACTAGCCTTGCATGTAGAGTTAGTCTTTCCTTCCTTGGTGTAATATGCCAATACATTCAAAGTATTGACCCAACTTGTTGGCTGCACGTTTTGTGCAGAATTTCGGAGATCGTTGAAAGGTGCGCTAGGATCGCGGGTCTTCACTCAACCTGCATGTGGCATTGATGGGACTCCAAGTTGTATTTATATCACTTCTGTTGTAATAATGTAAACTCTGGATTATTCGATTCATGTAATAAAGACTTGTGTTTTACATGATATTTCATCGACTGTGAGTGCTAGTTATTGATCCAAGGACTAGTATGTTAATCACAAGGACTTAGGATCTTACTTGATCCGAGGTCACTACAGATGGTATCAGAGCATAAGTTGACTGTAGATCGTGACCATAGACATGGAAAAACCTTAGGACAAATGTTTTCTAAGTTATTTCAGAAAACTCTCATACTTCTCATCATCTACCTTTGGGGTTTTAAAATTTAAGTCTCTTCTTTTCAACATTAGAAAGACCACTACACACTTCAAGAAGAAACTTTTCTCAAGATTACCTTTTCAAAGAAGATCATCTCAATGTTTCGATTAAGTTGGTACTTGAAGACCTCCATGAAGGATGTTCCAAGACTGATGATGCAAGATTAAATACTTCAAAGGCCTTAAGTCAATGTTACTAACTAAATAACTCGAAAGATTGAAGATTATGAAGAACATGAAGACTATCAAGAGCATGAAGACTTTTGGAGACTCGAAGCCTCGAAGATTCCAAGTGACCTATTAGGAACCAAACCCGAATAAGATTTCGCTAAATATAGATACGACAAATTGTTTGCTATCTTGTATGATTTATTACCATAGCTAATGAAAACCTATTTTCTAAACAAGATTTCTTGTATGGGTTATTCTTCTTCTTTCCATACTCCATTCGTTCCCACTCTAAACCTTGGTCAACTCGACGGATGGACCATATCAATAAGGAGGACAAGGAACTCAATTCCACCAAGCGTAAGAGCCACGCCGATGCAAAGAAGTGGATGCTCCAGGTTGAAGAAAGAATGAAGGATGCCAACATTGAAGTCAACAGAATGCTTCATTATGACACCCAATTCCTAAGGGACGACGCTCCAACTTGGTGGGAGATGCAACACACCATTGATGATCATCAAGGGGTGATATCTCAGGAAGAATTTAAAGTGGTTCTACTTCAATCTCGTCTCGTATACCAAAAATCCAAGAAGTTGAAGTCCCGAAACATTTAGCTTGCACGATCTATGGAGAAATAGGACATATCACCAAGGAGCATCATGATCAGCGCCCCTACTGTGAAGGAAGGCACCCATCAGAAGAATGTCCCACCTCTCAAGTTACATTCTTCCTGTGCGAAGGGACCAATCACAACCCCGCTCAATACACCTCTACCCAGTGGTACATCAACTGAATCAACAAGTCAGAGACGGAATGCGACAAGACCTCATGAAGCTCCGCGAGGACACGACAAAGACAAGGGACGGATTCAAGACTCTATACACCGCACCCAAAGTCATCACTTCGCAATACTCGACATATGAATGGAATGCCCATTTTCCCCAAACTGGCTCAAGGAAATGATCAAGGCTTCCAAATGTTGAGGTAGAACATGAAGAACCACAAGACGGGATGTCCTTGCCAAAAAGGAGGAAGGATTTAAGCAAAAGTCCTATGCTTCCAGTGTCACAATCCTGGGCATTATGCTGATAATTGTCCAAAACATGTGAATGTAGCTGGAAAGGATAAAAACGACGATGGTAATAGCAATAAAAGACCTTTATTAGGAGAATTATCATATTTTATACTTATTAGAGTTCTTATATTCCTTGTCTATCATTTTCCAGCACCTCTCCTTGTTCAAACTTGTAGATGTCCATTCATTTGATTAGTAGAAGAAGTGATCTACCATAAAAACTACAAGAATTGGAAAATGTTATTAGTAGTTTTCCGTAAAGAAAATCACTATATGAGAGTTGGCCTACAAGTAAAGAACAAATAACATGGCATAAATGAACATCTCACCAAGTTTGTTTAGGTCTGGACCACCATATTTTATCTCTTTAGGAGATCATCGCTATCGTGTTAGCATATTGTTCTTACCAACTTATATGGTATGACAATATAGGTTGTTTGCTTGGTTGTATTGAGCTATTTTGTGTGATGCCTTGTTTAGGATCTGTTGTTTTGAAACTCTAAAGTTGCTGGAGTTTTCGTGTGGTTTTAAAATTATTTTAATGGTGTGAATTGATTGAAATTCGTGGGATTACTGCTGCAATTTTCTGCCTGACCTGTTGTACCGCGCGATTTTACATATTTTTTTGGTAACTAAGAAAAATCTAAAAAAATAGGATCTGGAGCCTAATTACCTGTAGTACATGCACAAAAATTGGCTAAAATTCCTGACGAGTTTAGGTCGGTTAGAAAAATCCGTGAAGTCTGCTGTACCGTTTTGACAGATTTTGTTTATTGCTTATATGTTGCTCTATTTTAATCTAGTATTGTTCCCAATGCTTTCAAACTATTTTGTGGTTATATACTACTAAGTTTATACACCTGTATTGTTATTATACAAGTGTTTGATTGAGTGTTGATTCGCCTATGATTGCTTCCTTGTTTGTAACATTGATTGCTTCATATAGTTATGGGTAGGATTATTTTCTTAGTCGTTTCTCTCCTATAGAATCTATTCTTTCCTATCTTGAACCCTTGGAGATATAATGATGTGTTAAGTGGAAGGTTTAACAACACAATGCATTTAGGAAATAAAATGCTTCACCTAATGAAAAAAGGATGTGGAAGTATGAAGTGTTGCACATGATGGTATGTAGTAGATTACCCAACCTGAAAGTTGAAGTATCGATAGCTTAGTTTTAGTAGTAGCTTTGTTGATTGAATACATGGGAGTATACGTAGAGCATTAGTTCGTTCCCATGGAAACATTCTTCAAGGCAAGTGAGAATGCCCGAGTGATAGAAAAACGTGATTCACCTATCCTCATACAGGGTAATGATTTGGGTGCAGGATGGATTGATCACCATTCCTACTACTCTTATTATTCGCTCTTGTACTGTTGGCTTTGCGAATCTTGAGTGCCCTTTTCAACCTTAGCAGAGAGTCGACGTTGAGCCTAAACCCTAGAATGGTATATTGTTACACCCTTCTAAAAGCATCCATTGCTAAGCATAGGATGTACGGTAAGGATGAATCCCAACCGTGAATTATGGGCACCGTGAAGTAAATGCTCCCTATTTGCCCCACCATGAGAGTTTTGCTAGTTTAAGAAGTGCTTTCTCGGAAACTATCAATCATGATGTTTAGAATATGCTAGAGACATTGTGCCAATAAAAGTCTAAAAGAGAACCAATCTGAGCTAAGTGAATCCTCGAGAAGTGACCTAGTCAATTTCTTTTAAGGGTGGTAGCATCCTAAAGGATCCTGAACCTTTCTTTCTTTCTAGCCTTCCCAAATCTCCGGACGAGATTTCTTTTAAGGGTGGTAGTCTGTCACATCCCAAAATTCTCCTAATTTTGGAATGTGAAACAAATAAATAAGATTGATTGATTGTTTGACTTTGTTGAAAATTCTCAAAGAGAAGAAACTTTTTGAATAGAAAATCCTCTCAACCTTGAATTCAAAATCTTATATTCTTTTGTTAAGACCTAAGTAGCCATATAGGCAAAAGGGCATGGATTGATTATGGATTGTAGAATTGGTGTGCAAGATTTCAAAATGAAAATCATGAAGCATTCATATGCATTTCATCCATGCAAAGTTCTCACAAACTAAATCCAAATCCTGGTATCTAAATCCTATAGTTGATTCGCCCAAATGTTCCTAAGGGTAATTAAATTGACTTATTAAAACCCACTGTTGCTAAGGCATAAATTATTGCTAAATCATAGCCTAAAGAGATCCAATTAATACTACAAAATTTTAGAAACAAAATTGAGCTCATTTGGAGCTAGTAATAAAAAGTTATGGAATAAATACAAACACATAAGGATATAAATAAAATGAGATATACAAGGATTTATAAACCCACTACTTCCAAACTAGTAAAAAGATTACAAATTTGATTCTATAATGACCTATTCGATTTTAGAAAAATTTAGAAACAAGAATCATGTCATTTGGAGTTCGTATGCAAAAGATATGAGGGAAACAACTCCAAAAAAAAACTGAACGGGTTGGCCCACCCGGACCGGACCGACCGCAGCACCACGCGCGCGTACACAAGGATTGATCTTGGAAGTGCTTTAAAAAGCGTGCGAAATCTGTTTTCTAAAACCTATCTCTATTCAAACTCTTGTAACATTTTATCTACAACTCCGAATCGACTTCCGTTTGTTTCTACTTGTTCCCTACTCCAAGGCCTATCTCTACACCATCCTAAATCTCCATATAAACTCGTGGAGCCACGGCTGTACGAATTTCTATTCTCGAAATCCCGAATCTACATATTCCCGAATCTTATTTCGCTTTTTAACCCATCTAGACTTCGTCGTTTGCCTTCGGTCAAAAAACGAAAGTTGAAGATCGCGTCGAAATCTTTCAATCCCGACAAACCTCACCTATTTTCATCCACCATAGACGGAGAATTTCGCATCGCAATATTTCAGATCTTACGGTGTAAATCCAAGATCTACTCGCGCTCGTTTCTTCAAATCCAAATTCCTTTGGTGAGAAGGTAGGAATAATGATTTCCCACAACTTTCATGTTCTGAGTTTTTCGATTTGACCTACGGATTTGTCTCTCTAACACAGATCTATTTCTTGTCTATTCTGAGCCAAAATCGGGTCAATCTCTTCTTCTTCGACCACGGATCCTATCCGCATCGGTCGAGATCCAATCAAACGGTGCGTGCCATGTCGTCATCCCGGTCATCTTCCTCATCAACGCCACATCAACGTAAGGTCAACATCTAGTCCCAACAAGATGCAAAGTCAACTTGTCGATCGGTGAATATTCCGTTCGAATTTAAATTTGCATATTATAGATCTAACTTGTAAAATTCATTAGAAATTCATACCATATCCAAAAATTGCGTATAATATACCAAATTGAAGATAATTTTATGTAGAATCATCTTAACAGAATAGATCCAACTTTTACTGTACGTAGTTACTGCAGTAATTTAATTAGTTTTAATGGTATTTTAGGTTAATAAATTCATAAGATATTATCTGTAACTTCGAAAAATATGAACAATATATCAAATTGAAGCTACTGTAATATACTTTAATAATATCTGGTTGGATCCAGTCTTTGCAGATTATTTAAACCGTATCAATTTAATAAGTTTTAGTGGCTTTATAAATCATTAAATTCATAGTAAATTAATTGCTTGTCACCAAAATATAAATAATATACCGATAGAAAGCTGGTTCCATGTAGATCATCGATCTGCAAATGGTTTAGTAAAATACTATAAGGTTTTGCAGCAATTAAATAAATAGTTTAATGGGTTATTTAGAGTAATAAATTCATAAGAAAATAAATACTATTCAGAAAATTACAAGTAATATGTCCCTGAAATCACAATTTCGTGGAGATTACAGATATAATTTTTGTTTGATTTTTAGGCAACAAAAACTGTATGAATCATTTAAAACCCATTAAACACTATTTAAATAATATAAAAAGATCTATAACTCCGATTAGGGTGAATCCAACGCCTACTGGTTCGTATTAACGTCCTCTATCCAGTAAACCCAAGAAACAAATTTAATTATACAGTTAGAACAGGCGTTACAACAGAACTATCAAAACCCTTATATTGGCAAGTAATTATTAATAACAAGTACCCTATTGCATTAAATGAACTCATACATGCATCATATGATATATTAATATTCATAAAACTAATTATACCCATTGTGTAATGTTAAATCATCATGCATGTTTTCGATCATGCTTGTTGTGTTTGCTATGTTTGCATTTGTTTTGATTGGAACTACCTTGTCCTCGTATTAGATTGTTCGGAGAGTGCGATTGCTGCGGAGAAATACAATCAACACCCATATTATCAACATAAGGCAAGTTACACCACTTGTTCATAATTTTGTCCCAGTTTTGATTCTATGCATGTGATCTTCAAAATTCTGTAGTATGCATGTGTAGGATGTTCTAGTAGATTTTCCCCTCAGTATTATTATGCAAGTGCGATGATTTTGTAGTATGCCATGAGTAGCTCTATACTTAGGATTTCCCATCCTAATAGGTTACCCCTGTTTTTGCTAAGTATTGCTTGCTATGCTATATATACAAAGTACCGTTGGGGGGTTCGAAAGACAAAGAATTTTTCTAAGTATAAATGCTCTCTAGAGCAAACTTTTCTTCTCAAATCCACTTCAAAATAAAACTAAGTTTTCTTCTGGGCGGAATGGTTGTCGGGACAACGAGTGAGATTTTGGTGGAGGACTACCAGAATCAAAGAAGTCTGCCATGTTTGATTGAAGCTTCCAAAGGCAACCACAATACATTATGGGCTCTGTCTTGGCCTAGTACTTAGTAGGAAACCTCACCTGGGTACTAACATTTGGAGGTTCTTGGCACGGTTGGATCCGGAAGGTAGAGGGGATACTAAGGGAAAGCCTCGCCATGGTCTTGTCTGTAAAAGGACTTGATCGTGGATTGTGGGTAAAGTGCACAAACTCTCGAGAGTATTGCAATCTGATCGATCAGCCGTGTTCACGGAAACAGAACAACATTGAGCATCTGAAGGATGGAGCCTCTGAAGGATCTTCCTCTCTCTTTTCTAATTTTTTTTTTTGAAAACCCCATGGCGTGCGTAATATCGCCAATGGGTGGGATTTTGGGGAACTTGGTGTGTAATATCCAAGTGTCACTTGGTGCGTAATATCCAAGTGTTTGGTTGTTTGGACACTTTGTGCGTAATATCCTCGTGTGCCACTCGACCTTATTTTATCTAAGCAAATGTTTACAAAGTAGGGTAAAACTCTCTCTCTTTTCTCCATACTTAGAGAAAATTAGCTTTATGCACAAGAACTCCAAAGCCTAAACTAGCCTTGCATGTAGAGTTAGTCTTTCCTTCCTTGGTGTAATTTGTCAATACATTCAAAGTATTGTCCCAACTTGTTGGCTGCACGTTTCATGTGCAGAATTTCGGAAAGGTGCGCTAGGAACGCGGGTCTTCACTCAACCTGCCTGTGGCATTGATGGGACTCCAAGTTGTATTTATATCTCTTCTGTTGTAATAATGTAAACTCTGGATTATTCGATTCATGTAATAAAGACTTGTGTTTTACATGATATTTCATCGATTGTGAGTGCTAGCTATTGATCCAGGGACTAGTATGTTAATCACAGGGACATAGGATCTTACTTGATTCGAGGTCACTACAATGCCCCTGACCGAAGAGCAGATCCAGTATGCAAGCCTCAACGCCTATGAGACATACGAGGTATACAGGCGGATAGTGAACTTTGAGAGGGGTCATCGAACTCTCAAAATGTTCAACAAAAATAAACAACTAGAGAAGAAGGGCAAGGGAAATCGCAAGCAGACCACAGAAGAAGATTCAGAATGGTATACCATGTGAGACATACGAGTACTATATTGGTGTTTCGCTCTATCCTTGCATGATACTCCATACAAGTTAATGCATGAAGTATATATACTACAATAGGAGTACAGGAGTAGTACTACATCATGTAAGGGGCGTAGGTAAGAACTAGATGCAAGGAATCACAACAGTTTTTTTATTTGACTATAGAGTGCTTGGAGTGCAGTTTTATGCATCGTAGCATGCCACCACACTACAAGGAATCACAACATTTTCTTTTAATTCATGGTAGAGACTTTCTTTGAGTAATTGCATTTATTATACTGTTGAAGGAGTAGTAGCAGTGTGAAATGGAGTACAAGAGGGAAGACTCATACAAACAAACAATAACAGTAGAACAACAAGATGAACTTTTAACGATTGCCCGAATGTATGTCAAGTATAAACATACATACATACTACTACTACTAGCAAAAAACCACCATCCCTACTAAGGAAAGGTTATTATTTCTTCCAACCAAACTACATCTACTACTACTCCACTACCATACTACCACTAATTAACTACATACTCCATATACCTTACTACTACTCCAAAATTCACCCTTCCTCGTATGCCAATGATCTTTCTACAACTAAACCAATTGACAACCGGTTAAATATGTGGGGGTTCGTAGCATGGAAAACAAAAAAAATATACCGCATGCAAACAAACAAGCCAAGATCTATCTACTAGATTTTAGAAACGAGTCGATAGAGGAACTCACCCTCGAAGATTCCAAAACGGTTAACGAGAGCAGATTCTCGTGGGTGATGTAGTCGTACTCTTGCCGGTCTCAAGATCGCGTAGACGATCCTTCCCAGCTGCGTTCCAAGGCGCTTCATGATCGGTCTACGTTGATTACTAGATGAAGACCTTCCTCTCCCTTGTTCCAGCAGGTAGCTGAGGTTGTATCACTCTCCTCGCGATTCCGGCAGCACGACGGCATGGTGTCGGAAGTAGAGGGGAGATCTCGCAGGGCTTCGCCTTAAGCTGGAGCGAGTATGGTGGACTATGAGAGAGGCCTTGGTGATCTAGGGTTTAGAGGGCACCAAGGGGGAAGCTTGGCCGGCGGCTAGGGCTTGGGGAGGCCCCAACTCGGCGGGTTGGAGGAACCCTAGGTGGTGGCGACAACTTGGAGGAGGCCGGCGGCTAGGCTAGGGTTTTGGGTGTGTTGGGTGTGAGGGAGAGGGGCAGCCCTGCCCCTCCTTATATAGGTGGGAGGGCGCGGCTTGGGAGGAGGGATTCCTCCCCAAAGTCGGCCTCCTTGGCCGGCGGGTGGAGGAAGGAGACTTCCTCCCCAAGTAGGTTTCCTACTCTCCCACCACCAAGCAAACTTGTCGTTTGACTTTTTCAAATTGGCGTTTGATTTTCAAACTAGGATTTGATTTCTCCCTTTATTTTTCCTAGCCAATTGACCTAGTACATGATGCAACCATTCCATATTGTCATGACACATTCATGTACCCTTCCCCTCCGGAGTGTCGGACCTTCCGGACCCTTCTAGAATATTCCCGATGAAAACACCGAAATCATTCCCCAACTCCGAAATAGGACTTTCCTTATATGATTCTTATTCTCCGGACCATTCCGGATCTCCTCGTGATATCCTGGATCCCATCTGAGACTCCGAACAACATTCGGTGTCTTACTCATCATTCCATAACTACTCAACAACATCGAATCCTTAAGTGTGTCTCCCTATGGTTCGTGAATTATGCGGACATGATCAAGACACTTCTCTGATCAATAACCAATAGAGGAATCTAGAAATTCATCTGGCTCCCACATATTTCTACGATTACTTTGCGATCGAATGAACCACTTACATACGATACCAATTTCCCTTTGTCTCACGATAGTTTACTTATCCGAGGTTTTGATCGTCGGTATCTCTATATACCTAGTTCAACCTCGTTACCGATAAGTACTATTTTCTCGTTCCCGTATATGTGATCCCTTGTGAGCCAGTCACATGCTTGCAAGCTAATTGGATGACATTCCACCGAGAGGGCCCAGAGTATATCTATTTGTCATATGGATGGACAAATCCCACTCTTGATCCATGTGTCTCAACCCATACTTTTCGAACACTCAATGCCACCTTTATAGCCACCCAGTTACGGTGTGGTGTTTGATGTCATCTAAGCATCCTTTCGGTTATGCTGATAAGCGTGATCTCATGGTCGAAGGAATTAGGTTACTATGTATCAGAAAGCTTATAGCAATTGAACTATTAAAAAGACTTGATCTTTATGCTACGCTTATCTATAGGAGTATGTCCATCATACCATTCTCCTAATGATATGACCTTGTTATTAAAAACATCTCAAATGTTCATGATCAAGAAACCATGATCATCTATTAAGAAACAAGCTAGTATTATAAAGAGGCTTTACCAGGGACTCTAATTTAGTTTACAAATCACACAAGTATTAATGTTTCTGGTTAATACTGTTATAGCATGAATGTAAACATTTATCATAAACACAAAGATATAATAATAACTACATTTATTATTGCCTCTAGGGCATATCTCCAACAGTCTCCCACTTGCACTAGAGTCAATTAATCTAGATTACATGGTAATATACCGAACACCCATGGAAGTTTGGTGTTGGTCATGTTTTGCCCTCGGGAGAGGTTTAGTCAACGGATCCGCCACATTCATATCTGTGTGTACTTAGCAAATCTTTATGTCACCATCTTGGAAATGTTCTCGAATAGAGTGAAAACGTAGCTTGATGTGCTTCAGCTTCTTGTGTGACCTTTGTTCTTGCGCATTGGCTATGGTGCCCATGTTATCACAGTAGATAGACATTGGGTCCAGCGCACTTGGAACCACACCGAGCTCTGTAATGAACTCCTTCATCCATATCGCTTCTTTTGAAGCCTCCGAAGCAGCTATGTATTCTGATTCAGTTGAAGATCTCGCCACAACGCTTTGTTTTGCACTCCTCCAGCTAACTGCTACACCATTCAAAGTAAATACGTATCCAGATTGAGATTTAGAATCATCCGGATCGGTGTTCCAACTAGCATCGGTGTAACCATTAACAACGAGTTGTTCGTCACCTCCATAAGAAAGAACCATATCCTTAGTTCTTCTCAAGTATTTAAGGATGTTTTTGACCACTGTCCAATGATCCACTCCTGGATCACTTTGATATCTGCTAGTCAAACTAACAGCATATGCAATGTCAGGTCTAGTACATAGCATGGCATACATTAGAGATCCTATGGCCGAGGCATAGGGAGTCTTACTCATCCTTTCTCTATCTTCTGTCATTGCTGGACTTTGAGTTTTACTCAAGGTCGTGTTGGGTAACATGGGCAAGAACCCTTTCTTGCTATCTTCCATTCCAAACGTCTTTAGAACTTTGTCCAAATATGTACTTTGTGACAATGATATTAGGCGTCTCGATCTATCTCTATAAATCTTTATGCCTAATATGTAAGCTGCTTCGCCAAGATCTTTCATTTAAAAAATATTATTCAAATATTCTTTGACACTATTAAGAAGGTCTACATCATTCCCAATCAACAATATGTCATCTACACATTGTTTTAAGAATGCTACAGAGCTCCCACTCACTTTTTTGTAAATACAAGCTCCTCCATAAGTTTGTATAAAACCAAAACTTTTGATTACCTTATCAAAATGTTTATTCCAACTTCGGGATGCTTGCTTCAATCCATATATGGACCGTTGAAGTTTGCATACCTTGTTATCATATTTAGGATCGACAAAACCTTTGGGTTGCATCATATACAACTCTTCATCAATGTCTCCATTGAGGAACGCCGTTTTGACATCCATCTGCCATATCTCATAATCATAATATGCAGCGATTGCTAACATAATCCTCACAGACTTTAGCTTCTCTACTGGTGAGAAAGTCTCATCGTAGTCAACTCCTTGAATTTGTCGAAACCCTTTTGCGACAAGTCGAGCTTTATAGACAATAACATTACCATCAGCATCTGTTTTCTTCTTGAAAATCCATTTATTATCGACAGCCTTCTGGCCATCCGGTAAGTCCACCAAAGTCCATACTTAGTTTTCGTACATGGATCCAATCTCGGATTTCATGGATTATTTCCATTTATTGGAATCTGGGCTCATCATCGCTTCCTCATATGTCGCATGGTCATCGGTGTTGTCCACCAACATGACACTCATAAAGGGATCATACCAATCAGGAGTGGTACGAGTTCTTGTTGACCTGCGAGGTTCTGTAGCAACTTCAACCAAAGTTTCATGATCATCATCATTAGCTTCCTCTCTTATTGGTGTAGGCACCACAGGAACTACTTCTGGTGCTGCGCTACTCGCAAGTTCGAGAGAAGGTTCAACAACCTCGTCGAGTTCTACTTTCCTTCCAGTCACTTCTTTCGAGAGAAATTCTTTCTCTAGAAAGGATCCATTCTTAGCAACAAAGATTTTCCCTCGGATCTATGATAGAAGGTATACCCAATAGTTTCCTTCGATTATCCTATGAAGATGCATTTTTCCGCTTTGGGTTCAAGCTTGTCCGGCTGTAACGTCTTTACATAGGCTTCGCAACCCCAAACTTTCAGGAACGACAATTTAGGTTTCTTCCCAAACCATAATTCATACGGTGTCGTTTCAACGGATTTAGATGGTTCCCTATTTAAAGTGAATGCGGCTGTTTCTAATGCATAACCCCAAAACGATAGCGGTAAATCTGTAAGTGACATCATAGAACGAACCATATCTAAGAGAGTTTGATTACGACGTTCGGACACACCATTACGCTTTGGTGTTCCCGGCAGTGTCAATTCTGAAAGTATTCCGCATTTCTTTAAATGCTCGCCAAACTTGTAACTTAGATATTCACCTCCACGATCAGATCGTAGAAATTTAATCTTCTTGTTACATTGATTCTCTACTTCACTTTGAAATTCCTTAAACTTCTCGAAAGTTTCGGACTTATGTTTCATGAAATAGATATACCCATATCTACTCAAGTCATCCGTGAAGGTAAGAACATAACGATAACCACCGCGCGATGCTACACTCATTGGGCCACACACATCGGTATGTATGATTTCCAATAAGTCCGTAGCTCGCTCCATCATCCCAGAAAATGGAGTCTTAGTCATTTTACCCATCAGACATGCTTCGCATCTTTCAAGTGATTCGAAATCAAGTGATTCAAGAAGTCCATCGGAATGGAGTTTCTTCATACGCTTCACTCCAATGTGAGCAAGACGACAGTGCCACATATAGGTCGAGTTATCGCTCAATTTCAAACGTTTAGCCTCAATATTATTTATGTGTGTATTACTACAATCGAGATTCAATAAGAATAGACCATCTATCAAAGGTGCATGTGCATAAAACATATTACTCATATAAATCAAACAACCATTATTCTCGGACTTAAAAAAGTAACCGTCTCGCAATAAACATGATCCAGATATAATGTTCATGCTCAACGCAGGCACCAAATAACAATTATTTAAGGATAAAACTAATCCTGATGGTAGATGAAGAGGTAGCGTGCCGACCACGATCACATCAATCTTTGATCCATTTCCAACGCGCATCATCACCTCGTTCTTCGCTAGCTTCCGTTTATTCTGCAGCACCTGTTTCGAGTTACAAATATGATCAACCGAACTAGTATCAAATACCCAGGCACTACTACGAGTACTAGTGAGATACACATCAATAACGTGTATATCGGATATACCTTTCTTCTTGATGTTGTCGTTCTTCAAATCCTCCAAGTACTTTGGGCAATTCCGCTTCCAGTGAACTTCTCCCTTGCAGTAAAAGCACTCAGTATCAGGCTTAGGCCCAGCCTTGGTCTTCTTCGTCGGTGCGGCAACTTTCTTACCACCCTTCTTGAAGTTTCCATTTTGCTTAGACTTGCCTTTCTTGAATTTGGTGGTCTTATTGACAAACAACACTTGATGCTCTTTCTTGATCTCCACTTCTGCAGATTTCAACATGGAGAAGAGTTCTGGCAACGTCTTGTTCAGGTTTTGCATATTGTAGTTCATCACAAAGTTCTTGTAACTTGGTGGCAGTGATTGGAGGACACGGTAAATCCCCAAAGCATTATGAATCACTATACCCAAACTTTGGAGTTTGTTTGCGTGCCCAGACATCTTAAGAACATGCTCACTGACAGAGCTGCCCTCTTCCATCTTGCAGTTAAAGAACTTTTCAGAAGCCTCATAACTCTCAAGTGCCACATGAGCCTCAAATATCATTTTGAGTTCACGGACAATATCATGTGGGTCATGGTTCTCAAACCTTTTCTGAAGCTCCGATTCCAAACCATACAAGATAGCACACTAAACTATGGAGTATTGATTCTTCCGAGTGAGGTAAACATTCTTTACTTCATTGGTAGCATCAGCTGCAGGCGGGTCACCCAGCGGTGCATACAGCATATAGGTCAAATTACTAGCATTGAGGACAATCCTCAAATTGCGGAACCAATCCGCGAAGTTGCTTCCATTGTTTTTCAACTTTTCTTTCTCTAGGAACGCATTAAAATTGATGGTAGGGTCCGCCATTGATCTACAACATATTTGCAATAGTTTAGACTAAGTTTATGATAAATTGAGTTCTAATTAATAGTTAAATTAATCTAGGTGAACTCCCACTCAAAACAATATCCCTCACATTGTTTTAGTGATAACATGATCCAAATCCACCACATCAAAACTGATGATCACGGGAGTTGATGTAGCTTCAATGGCGAACAATCAACATGTTCATCATATCTACTATATGACTCATGCTTTACCTTTCGGTGATCCGTGTTCCGAGACCATGTCTGTACATGCTAGGCTCGTCAAGATCAAACCTTAGCTTCCGCATGAGCAAATCTGGCTTGCTCACATTGTATACACTCGTAGAATCTAACACACCCGATCATCACGTGGTATTTCGAAACAACGAGCTTTAGCAACGGTGCTTACTAAGGATGAACACTTTAAAACTTGAAATTTGTGTGCTTGAGGGGTCATCTTATAATGCTACCATCATTAACTAAGCATACAAGATGCATAAAGGATTAACATCACATGCAATTCATAATATGTGATATGATATGGCCTTTCTTCTTGTGCTTCCGATCTCTATCTTCAAGCACGAACATGATCTCCATCATCACCGGTATAGCGTCAAGGTCAATGGCGCCGTTTCATGGTTGTCGTCCACCAGCTTCAACTATTACAACTACTTTGAATAGACATGCGGGTCTTAAAAAAATTTAAAGACAACTATATGGCTCCTTCCGGTTGCCAACTTACAATAAGGAACATTGCATACATCATATATAATCACAATCATGGCCATATCACATCATAGCACACCCCTGCAAAACAAAGTTAGACGCCTCTAATTTTCTTGGCATATTTTACGTGGTTTGGGGCTTTTAATAAGTGTCGATCTAACTTACGAACAAGAACCACAACGTTGATGTTTAAACTATCAAGTGCCGGTTCTATACTATGATGGGAAAGACAGGCACCCGCAAAGCCACTTATGCAATACAAGTTGCATGTTGAGCGTGGAGCAAGTCTCATGAATGATGTCATGTAAGGCTAGACTGGGCCGCTTCATCCCATCATACCGCAAGATGCAAAGTACACAAAAAGAAATTGATAATAAAGCACCACCGCCCATAATGACCATTATGTTCTACTCGTGCAACAGATCTACATATAGACACTGCTCTGATACCACTGTAGGGGTTCGTAGCATGGAAAACAAAAAAATTCTATCGCATGCAAACAAACAAGCCAAGATCTATCTACTAGAATGTAGCAACGAGTCGATAGAGGAACTCACCCTCGAAGATTCCAAAGCGGTTAACGAAAGCAGATTCTCGTGGGTGATGTAGTCATACTCTTGTCGATCTCAAGATCGCATAGACGATCCTTCTGGCCCTGCGTTCTGGCAGCGCTTCCGCAGTCGGTCACATGTTCGGTACTCGATGAATACCTTCCTCTCCCTTGTTCCAATATGCAGCGGAGGTTGTAGCACTCTCCTCGCGATTCCGGCAGCACGACGGCGTGGTGTCGGAAGTAGAGGGGAGATCTCGTAGGGCTTCGCCTTAAGCCGGAGCGAGTATGGTGGACTATGAGAGAGGCCTTGGTGATCTAGGGTTTAGAGTGCACCAAGGGGGAAGCTTGGCCGCCGGTTAGGGCTTGGGGAAGCCCCAACTCGGCGGGTTGGAGGAACCCTAGGTGGCGGCGGTGACTTGGAGGAGGCCAGTGGCTAGGGCTAGGGTTTTGGGTGTGTTGGGTGTGAGGGAGAGGGGCAGCCCTGCCCCTCCTTATATAGGTGGGAGGGCGCGTATTGGGAGGAGGGAGTCCTCCCCAAAGTCAGCCTCCTTGGCCGGCGGGTGGAGGGAGGAGACTTCCTCCCCAAGTAGGTTTCCTACTCTCCCTCCACCAAGCAAACTTGCCGTTTGACTTTTTCAAATTAGCGTTTGACTTTCAAACTAGGATTTGATGTCTCCCTTTATTTTTCCCAGCCAATTGACCTAGTACATGATGCAACCATTCCATATTGTCATGACACATTCATGTACCCTTCCCCTTCGTAGTGCCGGACCTTCTGGACCCTTCTAGAACATTCCCGATGAAAACACTGAAATCATTCCCCAACTCCGAAACAGGACTTTCCTTATATGATTCTTATTCTCCGGACCATTCCGGATCTCCTCGTGATATCCCGGATCCCATCCGAGACTCCAAACAACATTCGGTCTCTTACTCATCATTCCATAACTACTCAACAACATCGAATCCTTAAGTGTGTCTCCCTACGGTTCGTGAATTATGCGGACATGATCGAGACACTTCTCCGATCAATAACCAATAGAGGAATCTAGAAATTCATATGGCTCCCACATATTTCTACGATTACTTTGCGATCGAATGAAACACTTACATACGATACCAATTTCCCTTTGTCTCAAGGTAGTTTACTTATCCGAGGTTTTGATCGTCGGTATCTCTGTATACCTAGTTCAACCTCGTTACCGATAAGTACTCTTTTCTTGTTCCCATGATATGTGATCCCTTGTGAGCCAGTCACATGCTTGCAAGCTAATTGGATGACATTCCACCGAGAGGGCCCAGAGTATATCTATCCGTCATATGGATGGACAAATCCCACTCTTGATCCATGTGTCTCAACCCATACTTTCCGAACACTCAATGCCACCTTTATAGCCACCCAGTTACGGTGTGGTGTTTGATGTCATCAAAGCATCCTTCCGGTGATGGTGATAAGCATGATCTCATGGTCGAAGGAATTAGGTTACTATGTATCAGAAAGCTTATAGCAATTGAACTATTAAAATGACTTGATCTTTATGCTACGCTTATCTATAGGAGTATGTCCATCATACCATTCTCCTAATGATATGACCTTGTTATTAACAACATCTCAAATGTTCATGATCAAGAAACCATGATCATCTATTAATCAACAAGCTAGTATTATAAAGAGGCTTTACCAGGGACTCTAATTTAGTTTACAAATCACACAAGTATTAATGTTTCTGGTTAATACTATTATAGCATGAATGTAAACATTTATCATAAACACAAAGATACTCCCTCCAATCCATATTACTAGTCACTAAAATAGATGTATCTAGACACGTTTTAGTGCTAGATACGTCCATTTCAATGACAAGTAATATGGATCAGAGGGAGTATAATAATAACTACATTTATTATTGCCTCTAGGGCATATCTCCAACAAAATAGCCACTAAAAGTCAACGTGAATGAAAGAACAAAGCTCATTTGCCATAGCAGGACCGGGCAGGTAATGCGGTGGCGCCGGCAGGTAAGACGTAAGGTCCTCGATCACGACGTCGCCCGGCTTAGTGGATCTCAACGCCTGGAGATCCACATTCACGCTATCAGTCATCCTCCTACAGTGAGGCCAGAAGAGCACCGGCGGGCATTGATGGTGCGCGGACGCTTTGTTGGGAGACCCCAAGAGGAAGGTATGATGAGCACAGAAGCAAGTTTTCCCTCAGTAAGAAACCAAGGTTATCGAACCAGTAGGAGAAAGGAAACGACTCAAAGGTGTTGGTAGCAACTTGGAAACCTGCACAACACAAACTCAAGACTTTGCCCCAACGAACAGTGAGGTTGCCAATCTCACCGGTTTGCTGAAAAAAAAGGATTAACTGTATGGTATGGAAGGTAATAGTGGTTTGCATAAAGTAAACAGTAACAGTGAAAAATGTATCAATGGTAAAGATTGGACTTGGGTCCATAGTTCACTAGAGGTGTTCTCCTTAAGATAAACAAACATGGAATGCTGGGTAAACAAATTATAGCAGGGAAACTAACAGGACTGAGCAAGGCACAACAATGCAATACTAGACATTTATTATCCTATGAGATTCGATTGGGCAATACAAAAAGATACATAGACTGCCATACAACTGCATCTATGACTGGAAATCCACCTTCAGGTTATCATCCGAACCCCCTCCAGTATTAAGTTGCAAGCAACGAATAACTGTTTTAAGCAAAGTGTATAAGGTAAACAATCCACTTGTTCCATGAACAAGAGACCGTTGTTTTCTTCCTAGTGGCAATAGCACATCTACAACATTAGAGATTTTTGTCACTTCCCTTAGATTAAATAGAGGCATGAACCCACTATCGAGCATAAGTATCCCCTCTTGGAGTCACTAGCATCTACTTGGCCAAGATAGCTACTAGAAATAGAGAGCATGCAAGATCACAAACAACACAGACATGATAGAATCTATAAGAAAAAACCATTAATCAATCTAACATAGTAATCTCAATATCCATAGGATCCCCGCAAACATAACATGCATGATTACAAATAGATGATCTTGATCATGAACGGATCTCACAACATCTAAACATGGTAAAACAAAGGAGGAGATACAACCATCTAGCTACTACATGGACCCGTAGTCCAAGATGGAACTACTCACACTTCATACCGGAGGCTGGCATGATGAAGAAGAGGGCCTCCAGGATGATCTCCCCTCCGGCAGGGTGCCAGGAAGAGCTTCATACCCCCCCCCCCCCGATCTAGGGACGATGGTGGCAGCGGCTACAGACGGTTTCATGGAAGATTGATCGGGTAGTTAGGCTTTCTGTATCGGGAGGTCTTTATAGGCGAAGAGGAGAGGCAGGGGGGCAGCCAGGGCGGTCGCACCCCCCAGGCGCGGGCTAGGGTTAGCCACGTGGCCAGGGCGTGCCCCCTGTTTTCTCCCGTCTGTCTTGTATTCTGGCTCCATGTTTCCCATGGTAAAATATTGGCTTTGGCTTTTGTCCCGTCCAATTCCGAGAATATTGATTTTATACCTTTCTGGAACCAAAAATAGAAGAAAACAAGCAACTGGCACTGTGGCATCTTGTTAATAGGTTAGTACCAGAAAACATATAAAAACACCTCAAAGTGTAGACAAAGCAAAGCAAAGTAGATACTAAACAAGCATGGAACATCAAAAATTATAGATACGTTTCCGACGTATCAAGCATCCCTAAGCTTAACTCATGCTCGTCCTCGAGTAGGTCAGTGATAAAAAGAATAATTTTTTAGGTCACATGCACCATCAAAATCAAGATCAAACCATTTGCAAGCATTGAAAGTTGGGATCAAATAACTCTAAACATGAGCATGAAAGATGGAGTTTTAACAGTAATACAAAGTAACTATGCATGCAACATGAAAGGTTACAAACAAAGATCATGAATAACATGCATTGAAAAACGTTTGTTTGTTTTACATACAGAAAACATAGCATAGTGGTATTCAGCTTGTCCCTCATGGAGTACCAAATATATGCATAGGACACCTTCAAAGTTCATAAGAGTTACTAGATACAACTAGCACAAGAACAAGTAATATCAACAATATTCATCAATCAATAAGTTTTGGGACAATGCACATAGAACTAAGAATGGCAACTATCCTCTCTTAAATGGAGCCTAAGGGTAGAAGATGGAGACTCAATATAGTGGAAGAAAGACCCTTCATAAAGGGAAGCAGGGATTTCAAGTTTCAAAAAGAGCTTCCAAAAATTATGGTACTTGTTAGCTTTCAGCTTTCATTGCCCCTATCATAAGCATCTTGAAGTGATTAAGGTTAAAGTGAACAAACTATGGAGTATATGATTGAAAAAGTATAAGTTGGGAATCTCATGTCCCTTGAATACGAGGGCCGCTCCTCATGCTACTCAACTTTAGTCACCTGTAAGTTCTTGTCATAGTAAGTACATGTGTATCATAGAGAACCGCCAACGGGGTACCCCTTGCACATGATACAGGAGCTATCCCATAATCAAAATGACAAGGCAAGTAGACAATGAGCATCTCAGCAATCTTCTTATTTACCATGGGAAAATGGTGCTTTTTCTCTCTTTCCTCTTTTCAATATCTCTTTTTTTATAAGAAGAAAGCTTCATAGATGTCATTATGGTGATGCTGAAAGTTTCCACCATGATTAGGCATGGCTTAGGCTAGCGGCCCAGGCGTTTCTCTAACACACATACATAACTCCATGGACTTACAAGCTCCCATTTTATTTCACACCGACGATATCCATAGACAAAAGAGCATGATATCAACTGTTTACAAAGTACAAGTGCAATGTTTAAAGCGTTCCCCATGACATCACGGTTCTGCTAATTCCAACGTATAAGTGCAAGCATATAGAACATAGATGAAACAATGGTTCAAGTTTATTAGGGGCAAGAAAATAAAGTGTGCCATCAAGTTTGTGAGAGCTTTAATCACTAAGTTTTCACATAACAAAATACTTTTTAATTGGAAGATAGATGAAAACAAGAATATACTTGGAATGGTGTAACACACCATGCATAGGAATTTATAGTGGACACTTTGGAATAACTTGGTTTCTTGGGAGTTGGTTGCATGAGTAGAACTTACTCATCAAAGTGGAGGCTAGCAAAAGATTGGGAGCGACCAACTAAGAGAGCAATAATGGCCATAATCATGTAGAGCGACAAAACATTACTAATAAAAGCATTAATTGGTATTACAAGTCAAGGACTAAATGATCATAGAGGCTATGGTGACTTGTTCATAGTCATAACATGGTGTGAGCATGTGCCAAGTCAACCCAAACAAAGCATCAAAGGAGAATACCACAATATTATGCTTTTGTATGCTAAAACAACGCATGATTCCTTCAAGGCACACTAAGCAATCCCAATTGTTTGGAACAAGTCATGCTATAGCAATAATCACTAAGCATAAAGTCAAAACAACACCTAGCATGACATGATAAAGTCTAAGTCACAGTCAAAGCAAGCTCTTCTTGTACTACTCAAGCAAGAACTTTGTACTCCTCTCCAACACCAATCAACTTATTTGAAACAACACAGCGAGAACAGGGGTCCAAACTACTTTATTCAAGAAAACTAAGCAAACCAAACGAAAACTAAGACGCTCCAAGAACAACACAATAGTGCATGAAACAATAAAAACGATGTGTCTAGAAAGACCTGATCTTTTTATTGATGAGAAAGGGGATGCCTTGGACATCCCCAAGCTTTGACGCTTGTACCTCTTCAATATTTATTGGGGTGACACGAGGTGGCATTCCTAAGCTTGAGCTTTTGTCCATTCTTCATCTCATTACATCATTCTTTCTCTACACCTGCAAATTTTCCTCCATACAAAACTTCACACAATCTTCATTGGCAATATTAGTGTATTCAAAAGATAATAGACCTTTGGGTTTAGCTTTAGAACAGAAAAACTTTCACTATAAACACAAGATATTGTAGCAATTCCCTAAAAAAGCTCAATTTCCCAAAAAGAACCCAAAAAGGAATCAATAAGAAGCTAATGCAAATAATGGCAGAAATCTGTCAAAACAGACCAGCAGGTAGACACCGATTTTTTCGAAGAACTTCTGTTGCTCAAATCAAAAAGTGTTGAACTAAAGGAAGTTAGCTAACATACTGGGGGATTTAATTAGAAAATAGCAGCTCAATCCGACTAATAGAGAGTTTACACGAATTTTTACGGTGGAGCACAAAAATCTGTTTCGGCACAGCAACTCCCCAAATCTTACTTTCCTATCATTAGAGGTCATTCTTGGCACAAAAAAACAAATAAAAAGGATAAGGAGAGATCATTACTGAAGTAATAACTTCCAAGACTCAAGAAAACTTTTGGGTTATCTCCCAATAAGTACTTTTCTTTAATTCCTTTAAGTTAGGCATAAGAAGCAAGAATCACGTATTTTCAAATGAAGAAGAATTAAGATCAATACTTGCAATCTCTTCAACTAAGAAAGGTATCTCATCCAATTGAGTTTTATAGGATCCCTTCTCATATATCCTTGGTTCACTACTTTCATCAAAAGGGTTTTCAGGAACAATCCAATCAAAATTCTTTTCTAAGGCTTCATGCATTCCTACAAGTTTAAAAGTTATGGGTAGTTTAATTTCCTCTTTGGGTTTGGTTTTATCTAAAGTACCCATAACATCTTCACATGAGCCTAGCATATTAAAACATTCAAAGACCTTTTTGAATTCCTTAGCAACATCATTGAACTCTTTTAGTAAAGTTTCTAGGATAAAATCTCTCTTTTCAGGATCCTTTTCTTCTTTTAGTTTAAGGAACAAAATTTGCATCATGGGGTTAAGGTTAACAAACCTAGCCTCCAACATATGAACTAAAGAAGTTGCAGCAATTTCATAATTAGGAGCAAGTTCTTCTATAGATCTATCCTCAATATCCTCGTGTTTGCTAACATGATTAAAGAATTCTTTAATATTTTCTTTCCCAATTATAGAGCCACTACCTATTGAAAGGTCTGTCAGGGTGAACTTGGAAATCAACATGGTGAGCTAGAGCAAGGTGACAACTAGAGTAGGAGCTGATTTTTTATGTCTTTGATAAGAGAAAGCAAACCAAACTAAACTAATTTTTTTTTGGAGTTTTTGATAAAAAGAGGCAAACAAAACCAAGAAAAAGAAACTAAGCAAAACAAAAACAAAGTAAAGAGAAAGGTTGTGAAGGACTCCCCTTGTGAAGACGTCCTTAGCCTCCCCGGCAACAGTGTGAGAAAAAGTCTTGATGGTGCGCAAACGCTTTGTTGGGAGACCCCAAGAGGAAGGTATGATGAGCACAGAAGAAAGTTTTCCCCCAGTAAGAAACCGAGGTTATCGAACCAGTAGGAGGAAGGAAACGACTTAAAGGTGTTGCTAGCAACTTGGAAACCTACACAACACAAACTCAAGACTTTGCCCCAACGAACAGTGAGGTTATCAATCTCACCAGTTTGCTGAAAACAAAGGGTTAACTGTATGGTGTGGAAGGTAATAGTGGTTTGCAGAAAGTAAACAGTAACAGTGGAAAATGTATCAATGGTAAAGATTGGACCGGGGTCCATAGATCACTAGAGGTGTTCTCCTTAAAATAAACAAACATGGCATGCTGGGTAAACAAATTACAGCAGGGCAATTGAAAGGACTGAGCAAGGCATAACAATGCAATACTAGACATTCATGATCCTATGAGATTCGATTGGGCAATACAACAAGATACATAGACCGCCATCCAACTACATCTATGACTAGAAATCCACCTTCAGGTTATCATCCGAACCCCGTCCAGTATTAAGTTGTAAGCAATGTATAACTGCTTTAAGCAAAGTGTGTAAGGTAAACAATCCACTTGTTCCATGAACAAGAGACCGTTGTTTTCTCCCTAGTGGCAACAACACATCTACAACCTTAGAGATTTTTGTCACTTCCCTAAGATTAAATAGAGGCATGAACCCACTATCGAGCATAAATACCCCCTCTTGGAGTCACTGGCATCTACTTGGCCAAGATAGCTACTAGAAACAGAGAGCATGCAAGATCACAAACAACACAGACATGATAGAATCTATAAGACAAAACCATTAATCAATCTGACATATTAATCTCAATATCCATCGGATCCCCGCAAACACAACATGCATGATTACAAATAGATGATCTTGATCATGAACAGAGCTCACAAGATCTAAACATGGTAGCACAAAGGAGGAGATACAACCATCTAGCTACTACATGGACCCGTAGTCCAAGGTGGAGCTACTCACACTTCATACCGGAGGCTGGCATGATGAATAAGAGGGCCTCCGAGACTATATCCCCTCCGACAGGGTGCTAGGAAGAGCTTCAGATCCCCCCGATCTAGGGACGATGGTGGCGGCGGCTATAGACGGTTTCATGGAAGATTGATCGGGTACATAGGGTTTCTGTATCGGGGGGTCTTTATAGGCAAAGAAGCGAGGCAGGGGTAGCCAGGACGGCCACACCCCCGAGGTGCTGGCTAGGGTTAGCCGCGCGGCCAGGGGGTGTGGTGTAACATCCCAAAAATACTAAGCTTGGATCATCAAATTCTAATCATCAAAATTAGGGTTAACAAAAAACTTTTCTAAATGAAATCATGAATGCATTCATAGGTGTATGCATGGATTTTGAATTCTTTTAAAACCACCTGGTTTATTTGTTCCATTGCTTGTAAAATGTTTATTAGGTGAAATAAACATCATCTAAAACATTTCCCATACTTTTCCTAAAGACAAGTAAATCAAAACACATATATGAAATGAATGGTCATTTTGGCCAATTTAACTCCCATGCCTACTTTGGCTGTCTCAAACTTTCAGAACCTAACAGAAACTTTTCTAGATTTTTGCACCCCTTGAATATACTCATAACAAGGTATCAAGGCCCACTTTGTGATCATCCAGAAACTTTCAAATGCATAGTTTAAATGACAATTCAAAATTGAATCTTTATCATATGGGAAGATCCCACTTTTTCAAAAACTACTGAAACAAGCTCAATTTTCAAAACCCAAGCATCTGCAGACTCACCAGCACCAATCTAGCAAACCCACCAAAAATCATTTCAAAATTCAAAACTTGATTTCATGCGGCCATTTCATCAAACAGGTTGCAGACATAAATCAACCAAAAATCAAACACTATTGTGAGCAGTGATTCTTGCCTAATTGGTTCCCCATTTAGCTCACACACAACTCAGTAGATCATCTAGGAAGTTTAGCCAGGAACTAGCACCACTGTGAGCTTGCCATTGTCATCAATGGTGAATAGCCGAGCACCCTCTTGCCACCCCATAGTCGACAGCAAGCTAGGAGCAGCAGCAAGCCTAGCCAGCATGTCTGGGAGGCAGCCCACCGTCCATCGCCACTCACTGTCCCAGCCGCGAGCGTTGCCAAGCCCTGGACCACGCAGCGCTGGCCGTTTAGACCATGCCGGCGTGCGCGAGCGCCACCTCGACCATCACCCACAGAAGCGCGCGCCCGCCAGCGTGCCACAATCCCCACCGACCGGGAGACAGCAGACATCCCGTTTGCATACGCGCCTGACCACCGCCCACCGTCGAAGACGCCGCCTCTGCCGCGTAGAGCACCGCTCGTTCCAGACCAAACCACACCGCCCCATGCCTCGAGACCATGTCGTTGAGCATCGCCAGGAGACACCGCACCGTCCCCTACCCTTGCCCATGCCTTTAGCCGCCTGTAACCTCGCCCCCGACGAGCTCACCATGAACCCCGACGGTCCCCTCGCTCGACTATAAATAGAGGCCACCCCCGCACGATTTCTTCACACCATCTCACTCCCCTCTCCTCACTGATCGTGACACACCATTCTCAGAGAAAGGCGAGCACCACCTCGCCGGAATTTCACTGGAGCCTGCCGCTGCCGGAGAAGAAGGGAGCCAGCGATTGGAGCCGCCCCAGGAGCTGCCGCGACCACCCCTGAGTTTGCCGTCGTCGAGTTCGTCGTTTGCCCGCCTCGCTGACCCTCGCCAGTACCCCGGTGAGCCCCCAGCGACCCTCACTAGCCACGCTAGGTTTCGTTCTCGCCGGAGTTGTCTCGCGTTGACGATGACTCCCAGCTGTTAGATTAGAACTAGATCGAACGATCCACGTCGCCCCATACCACTTCGCCCAGCCCCGTGTCACTGACGAGTGGGGACACCCACTTAAGCAGCCCGCGGGAGCACTGCGCTTAGAAAGCCGGCCCAGTAATTTTTCCCGCGCAGCCCAGTTTTTCAAATTAAACCTTTTCTATTTCAATTCAAACACACTTCTGTACCCAACTTCAAAAATCAACCCAGATCGATTCAGTGCACCAAATTGAATGAAACCAATTTTGTTGGAAAGGGATGTGAATGCTGAATCCAAGCCCGTTGGATTCAAGTCATTTGGATCTATAGATCACCCATGGTAAAAATAACAAGGCAGAAGCTTTTCTGCATTCAAACATTTTTCAAATTTAAACCATAATAGCTTTTGAGTATATTCCAACTCTCAAAAATCACATTTAACCATACCTTTCAGAATATATAAAAATATACAGGTTTACTTGTAGAAATAATGTTCAAGTAAAAAAAGAATGCTACATAAGCATTTCTAGCCACTTTAATTAATTAAAATAAAAGGGTAAAACCTTATTAAATTGTGACACCACTTTAAATCACATTCCCATGGACTACAATATGTGGTGATGACATGTGTCAACATGATCCCATGTTGGGTTTGGAGAATATTAAATCTTATGTAGTTTTTCAATGAGTAGAAATTACTTTTCTGAAAATAAAAAGATTTAAACCAAGCCTTAACCTTGTAATGTTAGGGATGATGCTAGATCATCCATAGGACCCTTGTGTGTGATGATTGAAAGTAGTTAAGTATCGTTTGGTGATTGTATACCTCGTATTTATTCATAGACGCTAGTACCGACCAAGGATACGAGGAGGAACGAGGATACTACGAAGAAGAAGCCGAGGAGAACTTCAACCACTGCTCTGCACAAGGCAAGCTTATATTGACATTGATGCAAGCTAACACTTGTAGGACACCCTACTGACACAACAAACCCCTACTTGTTACTATTCCTTAAGCATATGTGATCATACCCATTTGATAAACCAATCCTAGTTTTATGTGCAAGCTTCTTACTTTATTTCTTTATCAAAGCTTACTTAGAGTTTACTTAAGTGACTGGTAGATATTGGAAAGATGCTGAAGGTTGCATAAAGGGCATAAAATTTGGCCTAAGTTAGAAACCTTGACATCATCCTGAGACATAAGGTTGTACTTAGTTGAAACTCCACTAGTTACCACCCCTCATCATTACTACCCCCACCTGTAGATGCTAGTGCTAAGCATAAAACTTGATCAACTTTAGATGGGAATACTTGGTGGAAAAATGGTTATGAAAACCTTGGAATGATGGATAATTCTATTGAAATGTTTTGGACATGTGTTTCCAAACACTTGAGAATTTTGGTGATAAAAATGTTGAGGCATGAGCCTTAGCCCTTTATAAAACTGATGGTTGTCTGGATGCGATACCATTCCAATTTTATCGTACAACTACAATACCCGAATATTGGGTAGGGCTTGACTGGAAACTTATATTCCTTAGTATTAGTTCCCTCACGGCCAAGGTTTGAGCTGAGGCTACCTTGTGAAGATTGTCCACCTGTGCAGTACCCAAGATGACAGTTGGTCATGGTTGGGAGGCCAAACTCACAGGAGAGGTGCTTATACTAGGGCGTGTAATCGAAAGGTTAGGATTTATTATCCGCATACTGAGTATGGTGAATTCAGGATTTGTTCCTGATGGATGTATCGAATGTTGTGGTGAAAGTGTACAATATTTGCAGAGTGTCAAACTATTAGAATAGCCGCGTCATGATTATGGACAGATTGGATGGCCATCTTGTTCCCGTCAGACTTTTCAAAATGACCTGTGAGATGAATTGAGACTTTGACTTGACCACAACAGAGTTGTGATATGAAATACAAGTTCCCGCTTAGGATTTATAAAATTGTGACTAGCTTTGGAGCTTAGTAGAGATAAATCTGGCTTTTGCAAAACAACCCTAGAGCCTAGTGTCCTATTATCCAAAAAAACCTCTTTACCTATTAGTATTAGTTTGCGAGTACTTAAAGAGTACTCATGGCTTTGTCCCTGGCTATTCCCATGGCCAGACTATGAAGAGGAGTACCTGGAAGATGGAACCCAGGAAGGTTACGACGACTAGGATCATCTCCCATCGTCAGCATTGCCTGTGACCCCGAAGATGGAGCTTCTCCTACGCTACCGTTATTGTTATGTATTCCGCTGCTTGATGTTATATTAAGAACTGGATCATGAGATCCCCATTTGTGTTAGAACTTATGTATCGTTTGTAATGGATGATGTACTATGGTATCCAATTTTGTTATGTCTTGCAAAAATGGTAATCTTGGGATTGCGATGTATGGCATAACAGGCATCTAGGATTGAAAAATCCGGGTGTTCACATGTGGCCCCCTGGTGGCTCCCCTCCCTCTCGTATTCTGGCTCCGTGTTCCGCACGGTAAAATATTGACTTTGGCTTTTGTCCCGTCCAATTCCAAGAATATTGATTTTCTGCCTTTCTGGAACCAAAAACAGAAGAAAATAGGCAACTGGCACTACGGCATCTTGTTAATAGGTTAGTACCAGAAAACATATAAAAACACCTCAAAGTGTAGACAAAGCAAAGCAAAGTAGATACTAAACAAGCATGGAACATCAAAAATTATAGATACGTTTCCGACATATCGGGCATTCCGCCCGCATCCTCACCCTATACACCGGCGAGTCGGACAACCGCGGGCCTTATGCATACCACAGACACGAGGGAGACCACGAATTCTCGTCGACTAGCTTGTGTCTTCATATTCTTTGCCGGGCTAAGTACCATCATGTCTAGCATGCAAATCGTCAGGAGGAACATGTTGTCGTCCTGCTCCCCGACGAGGATGAGCTGGTGGGACGCCTTGCCCGCCAGCGGTACCGTCTCCTAGAAAGCTTTGTTCATGGCATACTGGATCTTGTGCACTTGGATTGAGTGGACCGCTGCAAGGTGGGCGACGAGCGCTGGCGGCGGGGCGGCGAAGTCGCAGCCGGTCTCCGTGCAAGTGCAGGGGGCATGCACATGATTTCATGCTGGTCGAGTTTGTTGTAGGGCATCAAGCTCCCGCAGCCTTTGTGGGAACTCTTGACCCGAGCCACTAATAGGACGGCGTCCATGGTGGGCTTGTGGGTGAATCCGCCCCGAGGGTACTCGCACTTCTGGTAGGAGGTGATCTTGCGGACGCAGTTGTGGCAGATTAGATGAATATACACGCACTGGAGAAATGGAAGTTCTAAAAATAAGATAGTTGCACGGACAAACCGACTAAAGAGAAATCAATGGATTTGTGAGGGAGAAAGGGAGCAACCTTGTAGACCCGCCAGGGCTTGAGGGGCTGGAAGCAGGAGGAACAGTTGAGCACGGTGGCTTCCATCTACAGAGTAAGCGTTCCAAGCATTGCGATTTGGCAGGGGGAAATGTGGACTCTCTGATTCGGGCTCGAGCCATTCTCTTCTTTTTATACAACCACTGATAATCAACAAGTAAAAAAAGAACGGACTTGGGTATATAACAGTACCAACCTATGGTGGGTCCATGGGAATGCGGCCATTTCTTCCTCGGTGCATGGTGAGAAATGGAATAATTTGAGTATATAAGAGTAAAATATAGGAAGGCTGGCCAAGTCTTGATGAAGTGCATTAAAAAATGTAAGTTGAAATATTTTAAGCATGGAAGGGTGGAGAAGCCATGCCATGTTATGCATGTCAAGTCGTGCCATGGCTAGTGGAGGGAGGATGACAAGGCAGGTTGCGGTCGCCTCGGAGGCACCCCAAAATTATGATTGTGCCCATCGAGTGCGAGAAGCAGAGGCAGCTGATACGTCAAAAACTTATCTTTAATTTTTGATGCTCCATGCTAGTTTTGTATCATATGTCTTAGTTTTGTCTACACTTTGAGGTATTTTTATACAATTTCTAGAACTAACCTATTGACAAGATGTCATAGTGCCAGTTGCATGTTTTCTTCTTCTTTTGTTTCCATAAAGGCACAAAATCAATATTCTCGGAATTGGACGGGACAAAAGCCAAAGTCATTATTTTTTCTGGAGCAACACGGAACCACGAAGAAGAGCCAGAGGGGACCACAGGGTGGCCGCACCCCCTAGGCGTGGACAAGCCCTGGAGGCGCCTGGAGGGGGTGTGGCACCCCTGGACCCCCCACCGACCTTGATTCCTACGCCTATAAGAAGCCTCCGACCCAAAAACCCTAGGGCATCCAGAAGAAATCCACGAAAACCTCTGTAGCGCCGCCGCCACCGAAGGGGAGATTTGAGGGACAGAAAGTCTCTGTTCCGGCACCCTGCCGGACGGGTAAGTGCCCCCGGAGCCATCTCCATCGATCTCCATCGCCATCTTCATCATCGTTGCTGATTCCCATGATGAGGAGGGAGTAGTTATCCTTCGAGGCTAAGGGCTCTACTGGTAGCTATGTGTTCATATCTCTCTCTATGCATGATCTTGTGGTCATGAGCTTTGTAATCAAATAGATCTACCTTGCTACTCAAGTGCTTCATTAGATCTTTGCTCTCCCCATGTGTGTGAAAGTGACAGCATGCACGCCATGGTGGCATTTAGGCTTGAGTCTACATAAATACTCTTTGTGCTTTAATAGATCTATGCTTTTCCCCACGTGTGTGAAAGTGACAGCGGGCATACCGTGTGTGGCACTTTGGCTAGATTGAATATTTGTTATGAGTTATATTTGGAGTTGGATGTCTCTATGAAATTGTGGTGTTTGTTGGAACCATCTAGCGCTCAAGGTGACAGTGTGGGGTTATCTAGATTGGGGAAGGCGGACTTTGAGGAGTGCTGTTATAGCCCTACCGATGATTAGAGTGTCCAACCGGAGAGTATTTAAGAGTATTATCATGAAGAAAGGATATTTATATGATAGAGTGTTCAGTAGTGAAAGTATGATCCCTAGGCCTTGTTTCTAAACATTGAAACATCGTTTGCTACTAGATCTGTTGCATGTTTGCTTGCTTCCTTCTTGTTGCCTTTAGTCTTTACCTCACCGTCAAGCTATTTTCTGGCACCGTTACCACTTGTATTTCACTATCTCTTCGCCAAACTAGTGCACCTATACACCTGACAAGTGTATTGGGTGTGTTGGGGACACAAGAGACTTCTTGTATCTTGATTTCAGGATTACTTGAGAGGGAATACCTTTGACCACTTCCTCCCTGAGTTCGATAGACCTTGGGTAATCCACTTAAGGGAAACTTGTTGTTGTTATACAAACTTCTGCACTTGGAGGCCCAACAACTGTCTACAAGAATATAAATGTGGAGACATCAAGCTCTTTTCTGGCGCCGTTGCTGGGGAGGTTTTGGCTTTTACCTTTCCTCCACGCCATCAGCTCTTTTCTGGTGCCGTTGCCGGGGAGGTAAGGTAAAAGGTACTCACATCCTCCGGTGTGAGTGCTCGAAGTTATTTCCTTTAGATTCTGCAGTTTTGTCTTTTTGTTTCTTGTTTTCACTAGTTAGGCTTAATGGAAAACAACAACAAAATTAGAGAGCTTTATAGTGATTATCTTGAGATAGGACATGAAGTGTTTGAAGAGAAAATTTAAAAACCTATGGAACTTTCTATGCATGCTAATAGCAATGTTATTAGCATGAATTTCTTGAACACCATTGTTACTAATGGTATGGAAATGTCTAAGCTTGGGGAAGCTAGTTTTTATGAGAACGATATTTTTAGCTCCCCATCTTTAGGGAAGAAAATTTTCTCTGATGATACTTTATCTCCCATATGTGGTAATTCAAATGATACTTGTGATATTTTAAATCGACATACTGAAAGTGTCCCTTTTAAAATACCTATTGAAATTGTTGAATGTGTTATGAATAACTGCTATTTTGGAGATGGAACTGTCCATCCTAGTGATCATTTACTCTTTATACATGAATTATGCGAGTTGTTCAAGTGTGCAGGTATTTCAATGGACCAAGTTAAGAGGAAACTATTCCCTTTCTCACTTAGGGACAAAGCAAGGGAGTGGTATAAGCTACTAGATGATCATCGTCATTTGGAGTGGAAGGAACTTGAATCTCTCTTTTATTCTAAATTTTATCCTCCTCATGAAATTCATAAAGATAGGAATTATATTTATAATTTTCATCCTCATGAGGGAGAAAGTATTGCCCAAGCTTGGGGGAGATTGAAGTCACTAATGCTCAAATGTCCCATTCATGAGCTCCCCAGTAATGTTGTTATCAATAATTTTTATGCAAGGCTTTCAGGACACTACAAGGACTATCTGGATACCTGTTTAGAGGGATCCTTCACAAGTAAGGAGGTCAAGGCTAAGTGGGATTTTCTTGAAACAATTCAAAGCAATACCTAAGGTTGGGATAACGACAAAGGTAAAGAACCAGGTATAAACTATGAGTATGATTGCATTAAGTCTTTAGCTAAAACTGCTGATTTTCAAGAGCTTAGTGTTAAACATGGTCTTGATCCACAAATTCTTGTTAGATACTATAGAGCCTTTGATTCCCATATTAATGCTCCTAAAGAAAAATAGGACATGTATCATGAACCTTTTAAAGACACTTGCATGGAAAATGAAAATGTTATTAATGATTGCAATAAACATGCTCAAACTTCTAAACGTACTATTTCTTATAAGCATGTTAATTTTTGTGGTATGCATAAACCTTGTGAGAAGAATCAAACAGAAGTAGAATATTGTATCACCCACTAGAACGAAAAAACTAGAAAGTGGTATAAGGCTCTAGATGATCTTGGTAAAAAGTTTGTGCCCTCTATCCTTTTATTTGTGAACTTTTCTTTGAAGTGGTTCATTTCAATTTTCAATGCTCTGGCCATAATAATCCTGCAAGTTTGTATTGTGATAACGTGATCACTGATAATCAACATGATGAACTTACATTATTTTTGGGGTGTGAGGAGTTATCAAGAAAAACTTCTTTGATAGACATGAGTACTTTTTATATGAATAGCGTCATGCATGGTTGTCATCTTTATTGTGTTGAAATCTGCCACGCAAATACTTACATACAAAATCTTATAAAAGATGATATTTTACCAAATTATGATAGGACTGATATGTGTTTTGATCTTATTAATGAAAAGGAGGAATCCTCCAAAGTTTCTTCTATTGTGTCTAACAATAAGCCATGGTATGTGGAGAAGCTTCCTTTCAAGCCTCTCCCTCCTAAAGATAAGAAGGAGAAGAAAAAGAGGAGTAAAAGGAGAGAGGAAATGGTATCTTCCTCTAATCATATTGCTCCTATCATAGTTTTTGCTGATGAATCTGAACTAGATGATGTTCCTATGCCTGTTACATGTAGTAGTGATCATGATTGGGAAAAGCACACCACTTTTGATATTGAAAATCTCTTTGGAACCAATTCTGAAAATGATGATATTAATAGTTGTTGTGCTATTAGTGCTATCCATGTTCCTTCCAATGATGATATGTTTACAAATGAACACACTTGGGAAGATAGCTATTCTATTGCTTATGATGATACTATACCTCCAATATATGATGATTACAATGATGAATATGATATTTTCAGTCCACCTACTATTGAGGAGAAAAATTATTGTGATTACAATATGCCTCCTATATTTGATGATTATGGTGATGAGAATAATAATGATAGCTATTTTGTTGAATTTGATCCCACTACAATTAACAAGAATGGGTATGCTTATGTGGAGAGTAATAATGATTTTATGCATGTGGCTCATGATAAGAATGTTTTATGTGATAATTATATTGTTAATTTCATTCATGGTGCTACTGAAAGTTATTATGAGAGAGGGAAACATGGTCTTATGTATCTCAACAATATTAAGTTTCCCCTCTTTATGTTGAAAAACTTGAAGTTGCATTTGTTTTGCTTTCCTATGCTTGTGGTTTTGTGCTTTCATGACTTGTTTCTTTACAAGATTCCTATTCATAGTAAGTGGGTTAGACTTAAATGTTTTTTGAATTTTCTTCTTGATGCTCTCTTTTACTTCAATTCATATTTCTTATGTGAGCATCTTCTCAAACTATCAAGCCTAACTTAAAGGCGTTAAACAAAATTACTTTTTGGGAGATAACCCAAGAGTTTTCTTGAGTCTTGGAAGTTATTACTTCAGTAATGACCTCTCCTTATCCCTTTATTGTTTGCTTTTTGTGCCAAGAATGACCTCTAATGAGAGGGAAGTAAGATTTGGGGAGTTGCTGTCCCGAAACAGATTTCTGTACTCCACCATAAAAATTCGTGAGGAGACTATGTAATTCTGATTGAGCTGAAAATTTATGAATAAATCCCCCACTATGTTAGCTAACTTTATTTAGTTCAACACTTTTTTATTTGAGCAACATAAGGTCTTCGAAAAAATCGATTTCTACCTGTTGGTCTGTTTCGACGGATTTCTGCCATTATTTGCATTTGGTTTTTATTGATTCCTTTTTGGGTTCTTTTTGGGAAATTGAGATTTCTAAAGGAGTTGCTACAGTATCTTGTGTTTTTAGTGAAAAGTTTTGTTGTTCCAAAGCTTTTCCAGAGGTCTAATGTCTTTTGAATACACTAATGTTGCTAATGAAGATTGTGTGAAGTTTTTATGAAGGAAAATTTGCAGGTGTAGAGAAAGAATGATGCAATGAGATGAAGAATGGACAAAAGCTCAAGCTTGGGGATGCCACCCCATGTCACCCCAAGAAATATTCAAGAGGTACAAGCGTCAAAGATTGGGGATGCCCAAGGTATCCCCTTTTTCATCAATAAAAATCTCAGGTCTTTCTAGATACTTTGTTTTTATTGTTTCATGCATAGTTGTGTTGTTCTTGGAGCGTCTTAGTTTGGTTTTTGTTTGCTTAGTTTGCTTGAATAAAGTTTTTTGATCACAACACACCTTTTTGGAGAGAGACACACTCTGTTTCCATTGCCTAGAACACTCTAGTTTTCACTCTTATTGTTTTGTGAGTGTTCTCTTTTGCTAGCACTGTGTTTAGCCTTAGTTTTCTTGTTCTTTCAGCTTAGAAATTTTTAGTTCTTCTTTGTGGATTTGTGAGACAATCTCACTGGTCTTTATTGATTATTATCTTTGAGAGTTGTTTCAAATAGGTTGGTTGGTGTTGGAAAAGAGTAGTAAGTTCATGCTTGTAAGTGCAAGAGGAGCTTGCATTGACTATGACTAAAATTTTAGTATGACATGCTAGGAGTTGTTTTGACCTTATGCTTAGTGATTATACCTCCGACCCAAAAACCCTAGGGCATGTAGAAGAAATCCACGAAAACCTCTGTAGCGCCGCCGCCACCGAAGAGGAGATTCGGGGGGAAGAAATTCTCTATTCCGGCACCCTGCCGAGACGGGGAAGTGCCCCCGGAGCCATCTCCATCGATCTCCATCACCATCTTCATCACCGTTGTTGATTCCCATGATGAGGAGGTAGTAGTTCTCCTTCGAGGCTAAGGGATCTACCGGTAGCTATGTGTTCATCTCTCTCTCTCTATGCATGATCTTGTGGTCATGAGCTTTGTAATCAAGTAGATCTACCTTGCTACTCAAGTGCTTCATTAGATCTCTGCTCTCCCCATGTGTGTGAAAGTGACAGCGTGCACGCCATGGTGGCACTTAGGCTTGAGTCTACATGAATACTCTTTGTGCTTTAATAGATCTATGCTTTTCCCCACGTGTGTGAAAGTGACAGCGGGCATACCGTGTGTGGCACTTTGGCTAGATTGAATATTTGTTATGAGTTATATTTGGAGTTGGATGTCTCTATGAAATTGTGGTGTTTGTTGGAACCATCTAGCGCTCAAGGTGACAGTGGTGGTTATCTAGATTGGGGAAGGCAGACTTTGAGGAGTGCTGTTATAGCCCTACCGATGATTAGAGTGTCCAACCGGAGAGTAGTTAAGAGTATTATCATGAAGAAAGGATATTTATATGAGAGAGTGTTCACTAGTTAAAGTATGATCCCTAGGCCTTATTTCTAAACATTGAAACACCGTTTGCTACTAGATCTGTTGCATGTTTGCTTGCTTACTTCTTGTTGCCTTTATTCTTTACCTCACCGTCAATCTATTTTCTAGCACCGTTACCACTTGTATTTCACTATCTCTTCGCCGAACTAGTGCACCTATACACCTGACAAGTGTATTGGGTGTGTTGGGGACACAAGAGACTTCTTGTATCTTGATTGCAGGATTGCTTAAGAGGGAATACCTTTGACCACTTCCTCCCTGAGTTTGATAAACCTTGGGTAATCCACTTAAGGGAACTTGCTGCTCTTCTACAAACCTCTGCACTTGGAGGGCCAACAACTGTCTACAAGAATATAAGTGCGTAGACATCAGCAGTGCTCCGTCCCATCGGCTTACCCTAGTCTTTGTCATCCACATTTGCCACATGCATCGGTTTCATCAACGACTTTGATTGCCCCTCGGTTCGGCTAATCTGCCACATTAATCTTGGATCACCTCCTTCTTATTTACAAATATTCTATCTCCTTCACCATGATCCCAGCATCTCCAGTCCCCAACTTCCAGCAACTGTCTCTATCCCCGTCAGTCATCCATGGCCACCTTCCGGCTGCCGCCGCCTTACCAGAGCAGAAAGACATCGACGTCGCCACACAGGAGGACAATTCCATGCGCATTTGGGCCTTCTCCCCGCGGAGAACACCATGGTAGCTGGCGTGCGCCTTCCTCAATGCTAGCTACGGTCACCGCAAGTACCATATGTACGACCTCCATAGCACTTCAGACAGCGGGACGTTGATGGTCAAGTTCGTCAACTTCAGGGACGCTCGTCTCCTCTACGGCTAGGCCTTCCACTGCGGCTGCGAGATGGTGGTGTTCACCGGCGCCAACATCTTCACCAACTAATGGGACCAGTTCCCCTACAACGGCAACTTCATCCACAGGGTCGTCCCGGAGTTGCCGATGGCGCAGGAGGTGTCACCGGGTCAGGAGCCGGCGGCGGCACTGGAGCTGTTGTTGCTTTCGGTGTCTAACGAGCTCCCGATGGCGGCACGGGACTAGGTATTAGGAGGCGCTAGACCTGCACTAGTTCAGCAGCGTGTCCTATATATGTAAACTCGTGTTGTTATGTTAATGGTTGAATGAAGATTCTTTTGAGATGATAACCGATGAACTTTAGCTAACGAGGAATGTCAAAGGAAATAAAATGCCTCGCTAACCACCGACGGTCGAGGCAAGCACGCGAGGAGGCGCAACAGGCGCTTGCGTGGCGCGCGCGCGAACACGCAGAGGCGCAGCACGTGGGTCATTACGCAGCGCGCAGCACACAGAGGTGTAGCAAGCACGCGGGTGGCACAACTGTTCACAACGTGCCGGCGGCGGGGCAAGCACGCACCGGCGATTGCTTCTACTCCCTCGGATCCAAATTAATTGACGTGGATTTGTCTAGATACAGTGTATTTTGATTTTGGGCTAGCTATCCATCGGATTTTGCCTCGATTTACTGATTTGTGCATCGATTCGTCTGATTTACCTTATGTGTATTCCTATTTTGATATAAGATGATCTCTGTTCAGCCGTTAGCTACTCAGTTTTGGACAAAAAAGTTAATTATGAGTAAAAATCTAGCCATTCCATTCCATGTTTTTGTCCCAATCGAACATAAATCGGAACCTTTTGTACTCATAGTCTTTTCACCCTAATACTCCTATGAAGTAGGAACTAAGCATAAATACGTTCTGATTTTACCACTTACTTTTAGGTTAAAAATTTACACGAGCGGTGAAAGTAAATTATACATCAAGGACCTAAAAAGGCAAAATTACATCGAGGTCCATAAATTTAGCATAAAGGACCATAAAATTAAGCAAGAAAATATTTGGGTCGGCCTCCGACTCGAGGGAGCCATACTCTTCATATTACTACTTCCTCTTCGATTATTTTCAAAATATGGCCAAATTTGTCGTCATGCAAATTCTTTGATATCAGATCATCATTATAAAGTATGATGTAGATATGGCCATAACCTTGCTTGTTCGGCTTCAAAACCTAGAATGTTCATACTCATTGACAACTAAGCTTAAATTCGTTTAGATTTACCAACTACTTTTAGGTTAAAATTTTACACGGGCGGTGGGAGTACATTTTTCATCAAGGACCTAAAAAGAAGGAAAATTACATCGAAGTCCATACATGTAGCACAAATGATCCTAAAATAATTAAGAAATAAAAACATTCGGGTTCGTCTCCTTCTCGAGAGAGCAGCTGATCGAGCCATACTCTTCATACCACTTCCTCTTCGATTGTTTTCAAAATATGGCCATATTTATCGGCATGCAAATTCTTGGATATGGGATCATCAACATAAATTATGATCTAGATATGTCCATGACCTTGGTCCTTCGGCTTGAAATCCAAGAATGTTCATACTCGTTGCCAACTAAGCATAAACTCATTTAGATCTTACCGCTTACTTTTAGGTTAGAATTTTACACAGGCGATGGGAGTACTTTTTGAGCCAAGGACCTAAAAAGAGGTAAAATTACATCAAGGTCCATACATTTATCACAAAGGACCCTAAAATAATTAAGGAAGGAAAACATTCGGGTTTGTCTCCTTCTCGAGAGACCAGCAGATAGAGTCATGCTCTTGATGCTACTTCCTCTTTGATTGTTTTCAAAATATGTCCATATTTGTTGGCATGCAAATTCTTGGATATGGGATCACCAATATATGATGTAGATATGGCCATGACCTTGGTTGTTCAGCTTCAAATCCAAGAATGTGTATACTCATTAAAAACTAAGCTTAAATCCATTTAGATTTTACCACTTACTTTTATGTTAAATTTTTACCCGTGCGGTGGGAGTATATTTTACATCAAGGACCTAAAAGGGGAAAATTACATCGAGGTTCCATACATTTAGCACAAAGGGCCCTAAAATAATTAAGCAAGGAAAACAGTCGCTTCGGCTCCTTCTTGAGTGAGCAGCTGATCCATCTTCTAAATAGTACTTCCTCTTTGATTGTTTTCAAAATATGGCCATATTTGTCGGCATGAAAATTCTTTGATATTGGGATCATCAATATAAAGTATGATGTAGATATGGCCATGACCTTGGTCATTCGACTTCAAATCCAAGAATGTTCATACTCATTAATAACTAAGCTTAAATTTGTTTAGATTTTACCACTTACTTTTAGGTTAAAATTTACTTGTGCGGTGGGAGTACATTTTACATCAAGTACCTAAAAAGGGGGATTACATCAAGGTCCATATATTTAACACAAAGGGCCATAAAATAATTAATCAAGGAAAACAGTCGAGTTCAGATCCTTCTTGAGAGAGCAGCCGATCGAGGCATACTCTTCATGCTACTTCCTCTTCGATTATTTTCAAAATATGGCCAAATTTTGTTTGGCATGAAAATTCTTGGATATGGTCACCAGCATAGAGTATATGTAGATATTGCCAGGACCTTGGTCGTTCAGCTTGAAATCCAAGGATGTTCATACTCGTTGACAATTAAGCTTAAATTCATTTAGATCATACCACTTACTTCTAGGTTAAATTTTACACATGCGGTGGGAGTACATTTTACATCAAGGGCCTAAAAATAGGAAAATTACATCGAGGTCCATACATTTGGCACAAAGGATGTCGGGGGGATAACCCCCGGTAGGGTCATGAGGGGTAAAACACAGCCCATCTTGGCTTACACCGAGTAAAGAAAGAACCAGGCTGAGTAAGGACGACCGGGTAAGAGGATCATATGCGGCCGACATAGTTTCTATGTCGGCCCGTATAGGACAAAGATGTTAACCTTGCAGGGAAGAACGAGCCGAGTCTCACGAGGAGGGGCCGAGTCAGAAAGGACGTGTGGCACCTTTCCGAGTGAGATTCAGGAGGTACCATGGTAAAGCATGGTCAAAAGAGAAGGGCGATGCCGGGTGACACGAAAGGATCCGGGTGACTCCTAAAGCAAGGGCTGACGTACAAAGTTACTGCGTGACGCCAAAGGAACAGGAGGAGACGTACCTGAAGACCGTTAGCTTTATGGACTAGGCCACTGGTCTTAGGGCAAGCCCATGACCCGGCCCACATAGTAGGGACCAAGATCCAAACAGTAACCCTAGAACCCGAAGGGGTGTAACCTAGCTAGCTACGCCTATATAAGGAAGGGCATAGATGTAGTTAGAGGAGGTTGGACCTAGTAGGGAACTAGTGCATTGAACACTAGTTCATACAACTATAGGATCACTTGTAAACCACCAGCATCAATAAAATTCCTAAGTGTGGATAGTTCATCTTGTTCTTCGTGCATGGAAAGACCGTGCACTCCCTCCCCGGTGACCACAAGCACCCATTCGGCCCCCAACTTCAGCCTACCCATGGCATCTGCCATGACACCACCACGACAGTTGGCGCCCACCGTGGGGCAGAAGCAGGTGCTTGATGGAGTCTTCATCCGGACGGGCAACATCATCGCCAAGACCGTCGAGCGCATCTACTCTAGCCTCATCCAGAGGTTTGGAGCGCTCACTTCGTTAGCGACAATGCGGGGTGCTTCGGGACGAAGCCGTTCCCAAGGGGCGGTCGATTCATCAAGTTTGGCGAGCACCAGGTCTACGTCGCGATGCGTGTGGATTGCGCGTATCCGGAGCGCGTCGTTCAGGCGCCGGATGCACCTGTGGTTCCTGTCGTAGGAAAACTTCACCAGCTCGGATCCGTTGAGGTAATGATGAAAGCCCCTAACCCAGTAGCTCCACCAGTAGCTCCAGTACTGAATGAGGATCCTGAGGGAGGAAAACAAGAGGAAACGCCAAGGGCTGCAAGAACAGCAAAGGCACTGCTAGAAAAGACGGAGAACATAGCTAGGAGTAAGAGAGCTAAAGAGCTACAAGACGCAATAGACAAGTTGGTAGAGCCAGTAGCGCAAGCAACTGATCCAGCACGCGTGCAGGCCAAGTTAGAGGAGGCCAGGATAAAGGTTCTGGAGAAAGCAAAGGAGCTAGCGCAGTTACAGCGAGATGTGGATATCACAATCCGAGAGCTCAACTCTGCAAATCGAGTCAAGGGCACGAAGACCCGGCTTGATGCAAAAAGTACAAGAGGAAGAAACCTCAATGAGGAGCTGGCGGATGCAACATCAAAGATAACACCAGAGAACAACAATGAAACAGCCATGCGGCCCACATACAATACAGCAGCAGCTAACCTGAGAGCCGCAGAGGAAGCAATGGCAGAGCTACCCCATTTGACGGGTGAGGCAAAGAAAAAGCAACAAGAGCGAGTCAATGAATTGGTAAGAGCAGCAGGCATGCTGAATGAGGCATACTACAGGGTGAATCCGGGTATAGCAGGGAGATCGCAGCTGGTTCACTCGGCAACTCCTATCCCGGCAAGATCCGGAGGCCATACAGCTTCCTCACCCGGAGTGGCGCCGAGGCAGAGAAAAGAAAAGAGTGTGGATTCAGGGAGGAACAAGCAAATGATCACCTATGACCCGGCGATGGCTCAGGGAAACCCAGCACGTGCATAAGAAATGAGAAGGCACAATGCCCAGGGAAATGAGAACCAGGAAAATGCAGGCCGAGAAAGGCAAGCGGGACAAAGGAATGACAATGGAGGGCAAAATTTTGTGCCTCATCCTAGGCGTGGAGCTCACTCGGCTGGAGGAGAAATTCCAGCTCCGAATAATGCTCCATCTCAACCCGAAAGAAGACAGCAAAGCGCGGGAAAAGAAACACAACAACCTGCAGACCCGAAAGCAAACAGGTACAATGATGGTTACTTGGCAATGGTAAATGACGGGTATGAATTACCGGATCATGCATACCAAGCAATGGGAGCCAGACTCGGAGGGAGAAACCTTCAGCTGGATGATGCAAGGCTGAAGCTTGACCGAATAAAGATGGCAGAACTGATCGAGTCGCAAGGTCCACAGGGTCCACCATGCTTTGGACCGAGGATCATGAAGGAGCCACCTGTGGCAAATTTCCAGCTAGTCAGAGGAACAAAACTTATGATGGAAGCACGAAGCCAGAAGACTGGCTCATAGATTATGGAACTGCTGTGAAAATCGCGCAGGGAAATTTGAGATGGGCGGTATGATATGTACCGCAAATGCTAGAAGGACCAGCACGTGTGTGGCTGAATAACTTTCCACCCGGAAGCATCAACAGCTGGATCGATTTTCAGGAAGCTTTTGTGAGCAATTTCACAAGCACCTACAAGAGGCCGAATCGCCCACACAACTAGCAATGTGCAAGTAAAGGCCGAATGAGACAGACAGAGAATTCCTCACAAGATGGTGCACAATGCGCAACTCTTGCGAAGGGGTAATCGAGTCACAAGCCATTGCTTGGTTTGTAGAAGGATGCAGACATGGAAGTGTGTTGTGGCAAAGGTTACAGAGAGATATGCCGGCAAGCTTGGTAGAAACAATAAGAATTGTTGACTAGTATTGGTTAGGAGATCTGACTCAGCTTCTGCTCATGTCGGCAGACGGGATGACAACAATGGATACCAAAAAATGATGGCAAAAAGCCATATGAAAAAAGAAAGATGTATCAGGACAGACAGAAGTATACCTATGAGATGATGATGGATCAGCTGTGTAAATTTCACACGCCTAGTCTGAGTAAGTCAGCAAATCACACAACAAGGCAATGCACATGGTTTCAGAAGGGAGATAGAGTGGATTCGCTGACTAAGCAGCTACCACCACCACCCCCTCCACCACTCATAAGAGGAAATGCTCAAGTTGTTGGAGCTGATAATAGATACCAGAACAGGCATCCAAGGTATCATAATCAAGAAAGAAGATAAGTTGTGCACCAGGTGCACAATCCAAGATGTGACGATGCTCATGTCAGCCATGGAACTAGAAATTAGTATAGAGAACATACCAGAGCTACATGGTCTTTGTCACGGAGCCGAATGACAAAAAGAGCCAGCAGAGACGAATGATGGAAGTGAATTCTACAATGCCGGCAATTCCAAAGTACATGCATTGGTCTGAACAGGAAATAACTTGGAGCATAAAGGATCATCCCAAGATCATGCCAACCCCAGGAGGTTATGCTCTAGTCTTGGATCCAAATTTCATGGGCCCTGATATCAACGTGAAAATTTCCAAGGTACTGATCGATGATGGCAGTAGCATCAACATCATGTACAAGGATACCATGCTCAAGTTAGGCATTACCATGAACATGCTAGAGCCAACTAAGACAACTTTCCATGGCATTGTGTCGGGATTGTCCTGTGAGCCAATTGGCAAGATCTGGGTTGAGGTCTTATTCGGCAACAGAGAAAATTGCCGCACTGAAGCCATAGAGTTTGAGGTGGTTGACTTGGTCATCTCATATCATGCCTTACTCGGCAGGCCGGCTATGGCAAAGTTTATGGCTACTCCTCACATTGCTTACTTAAAGATGAAGCTACCAGGTCCATGTGGGGTGATCACAGTCGAAGGAGATTACAAAAGATCTATTGCTTGTGCCTCAGCCGGATCTTCACTGGCTGAGTCACTGGTCATAGCACAGGAAAAGCATCAAATGTTGGAGGTGGCAGCATTGGCCAAAGCAGCACAAATGTCCATGTCGGCCCTCACTAATCTGCATGGCAATGTGTCATTCCAAGCTACCAAAGGGTCCAAGAAGGTACAAGTGTATGAAATTTTCCCAGAGCGCACAGTTACCATTGGGGCCGGGCTAACTGACAAATAGGAAAGCGAGCTCACCAGCTTCCTCCATGAGAATCGGGATATCTCTGCATGGTCCACACAGGATTTGCAAGGAGTTCCGAGGGAGATGGCTGAGCACTCTCTTCATGTAAGGCCAGATGCCAAGCCGGTGAAGCAACCCCTCTGCCGCTTCGCCGAAGATAGGAGGAAAGTGATAGCTTCTAAGATTGCTAGGCTCTTAGCCACTGGATTCATCATGGAAGTATTGCACCCGAATTGGTTATCAAATCCAGTCTTGGTCGAGAAGAAAAAGGATGACCCGAACGTGGCAGTGGTATGGCGCATGTGTATTGATTACACGAACATCAATAAGGCATGTCCAAAAGATCCATTTCCCTTGCCACGGATCGATCAAGTCATAGATTCTACTTCCGGGTGTGAGTTGTTGTCATTTGTGAATGCGTATTCTGGATTCCACCAGATACCACTGAATCCGAATGATCAAATAAAGACAGCTTTTATCACCCCGTACGGGGCTTATTGCTATCGTACCATACCATTTGGCTTAAGAAATGCAGGTGCAACATATCAAAGATGCATGAAAAAATGCTTGCGAGATCAGTTGGACAAAAATGTTCAAGTATATGTCGATGACGTGGTGATAAAAACCAAGCAAAGTCATACTCTAATTGAAGACTTGCGTCAAACATTCGCAAACTTAAGAAAATTCTGAATGAAGCTTAACCCGGAAAAATGCACAATTGGTGTCCCTACTAGGAAATTACTCGGATTTCTTGTATCCAGCCGAGGAATTGAGGCTAACCCGACAAAGATCAGGGCCATCGAAAGAATAGAATTGCCAAAAACCCTCAACGATGTCCAGAAGTTCACAGGATGCCTGGCCTCGTTGAGTAGGTTTATTAGTTGGCTAGGTGAAAAAGCCCTACCACTATATCAACTGATGAAAAAATCAGACAAATTCACATGGACACAGCAAGCTGATAGCGCTTTCCATGAACTCAAGAAAATGTTGGCGACAACACCAATATTAGCATCACCACTATCCAAAGAGCTAATGTGCTATATGTCGCCGCAACCAACAGGGTTGTAAGTGCAGTAATAGTAGTTGAACGTGAAGAAGAGGGCAAATCATTCCAAAGGCCAGTTTATTACTTGAGCGAAGTGCTCTCTATATCAAAGCAAAATTACTCTCATTACCAAAAAATGACATATGGGGTATATATGGCAAAAAAGAAGCTGAAGCACTATTTCCAAGAACACCCAATCCGGGTCATATGTGAGGCGCCTATCTCGGATATATTGGGCAGCAAAGATGCCAGTGGCCGAGTCGCAAAATGGGCCATAGAACTAGCACCATATACTCCACAGTATGATAGGCGAGATGCAATTAAATCTCAAGCCATAGCAGATTTCTTCGTGGATTGGATGGAGATGCAATACGAACCACCACTGCCATATCCGAATTATTGGAAGATGCATTTTGACAGATCCAAGACAAAAATGGGTTTAGGCACCGGGATAGTGCTCACATCACCAAAGATGGATCATCTCAAGTATGTGTTATAAATTCATTTTGCTGCTTCCAATAATGTTGCCGAGTATGAAGCACTTGTCCACGGTATCAAAGTGGCCAAAGAAATTGGCATCAAAAGGATCATGTGTTTTGGTGATTTGGATTTGGTGATCCAGCAAGTATCTGGACATTGGGGTGCACTGGATGCAAACATGGCACTATATCGTTTTCATGTGCAACAAATTTAGGGATACTTCGACGGGTGTGAATTCCATCACGTCCCAAGAGAAGAGAATGAGGCAGCGGATGTACTATCCAAGTTAGGCTCATCTCAGCAAGCAATACCACTAGGAATAGCATTGGAACATCTCAGAAAACCATCGATCAAGCCCTCACCAGAGTCCGAGTCAATATTCATCCCGGCAACACAAGAGTCAGACGTTGTGCCAATGGACATTGACTCAGGGGCAGGTTCGAGTCACTCGGGGACTGATCCGCTCACCTCAGGGGTTGCCGAATCACACTCGGGGACTCCTCAGGTCATGTCGGCAGAACATATGTCGGCTGAGCCAATGGAAATTGATGGGAAAATAGATCCGACACCACTGATACCAACATGGGCACGACCAATATTCAACTACTTAAAAGATGGAACTTTTCCAGATGATGAGATATTAGCAAGGCAAACAGAAACAAGGGCAAAATCATACACCATAATCAACAAGGAACTGTACAAGAGAAGTGTGACGAGTGTACTGCAGCGTTGCATAAGTTCAGAGAAAGGCCAAGAAATCTTGTTGGATATTCACCAAGGAGAATGTGGGCACCATGCATCATCAAGGGCATTGGTGGCCAAGGCATTCTGACATGGATTTTATTGGCCAAGTGCACTGGCAGAAGCATAAGAGCTAGTTGGAAAATGCAACGATTGCCAGCTCTATGCATCCAACTCACACTTACCAGCATCTGAATTGAAGACTATACCAATCACTTGGCCATTCGCAGTATGGTGCCTGGATATGGTAGGACCATTCAAGCCAGCAAGGGGAGGCATGACTCATATACTGGTAATGATTGACAAGTTCACCAAATGGATAGAAGTGAAGCCCATCAATAAGTTGGACGGAAAAACAGATGTCACATTCCTAAGGGACATAATCCTGAGATACGGTTACTCGCACAGCGTAATCATAGATATTGGCACAAACTTTGCCGAAGGAGATTTTGCTCGGTTCTGCGGAAAAAACCAAATAAGACTCAATGTAGCGGCAGTCGCTCATCCAGAATAAAATGGACAAGTTGAACGAGCTAATGGATTAGTTCTATCCGGGATAAAACCCCTCCTAATGGAACCACTCTAGAGATCACCTGGTTGATGGATAGAGGAACTACCCTCAGTGCTATGGAGTCTAAGGACAACTCTGAATATATCAATAGGCTATACGCCATTTTCCTCGTGTATGGGGCAGAAGCAGTTTTGCCTGCCAACATAGAGTATGACTCGCCAAGAGTAAGGCAATACTCGGAAGCCGAGGTAAAAGAGGCCCGAGAAGATGGAGTCGACTTACTCGAAGAAGCAAGGGAATTGGCATTGTCCAGATCCAGTATATATCAGCAAAATATCCGATGCTATCATAGCCGGAAAGTTCAACCTCGTGTTTCGAGAAGGGGATATGGTTCTAAGACTAGTGCAGCGCACAGCTGGAATGCATAAGCTATCACCCCCATGGGAAGGTCCATTCATTGTAAGCAAAGCATTGCACAATGATTCATATTATCTCATAGATGCTCGTGAAGTACAAAAGAACAAGGTGGACATATCAGGTGATGAGACCAAAAGGCCATGGAATGTGGCACTCATTCGCCACTCCTACACTTAGGAGAAGCAGTGCATGTAGCACTCGAACTCTCATATGTCAGACGTTTGTGCCGGTTATGTGTTGATAATAAAATGGTATGACTTGAAAAAACTGACTTGGGGACTTCCCCTTATGTTTATCCTTTCAATCATTTTATGTCGGCTGGCGTAACACCTAAAGCTTATCTTGGAACAAGTAGTGTTGACTCGGAAAAAATCAACTCTTCGACTATGCTGTTGACCGAAAATGGGTCTTTATGGCAAGCAAGAGGAAAGGATGCAGGACGAGTAAACATGAATGCCGGATAAGTACAAGGAGAAACGCGAGTCGACACTATGTTTTTACCTAACCCACTGCAGGTTATATCGCATTGTATGTTGAATGATCCTCGGCCAAGTGATCTAAGTTTCATACCCGCTAATTAAATCCTTAGTACTTTGAGACTCTAATGTCGAACGCCAAAAAAAAGGTAGACAAGAGCCAAAGTCAAGGAAAGGTGAAACAGCAAGATGAGACTCGGGGACTTGCCCTTGGATGATTCACATTCAAAATATAACAAGAAGTTTAAGCCTTATCAAAAGGCACACATCCAACAAATAAGTGCAATGTATGTTATATTTGTACCTGGCATACCGGGGATCTCATCAAAGTTCAAGCGTTTTTTCTCAGCCTAAGTAGAAGTTGAGCTCGGAGGAGCGGTCTTGGAGATAGGAGCGTCACCTGGAGCATCTGCCGAGTCAGGGGCATCAGTCGCCGAGTCTTTGAGGTCGTCTGACTCGGTGGCCTCGCTGTCAGCACCTTCTTCATTAGCAACTTTAGCAAGTGGTTCGCCGAGGTTGAGGAAGCTAGGCCCGTCGCACCAAGCGTGCACCATAGTATACTCGATCATGGCGTAGGCTCGCTCCTGGCGTCTCTTGATCAGCTCAGGATCATACAGCCACTTGTTGTCCCCCCTTATGCGTGCAAGAACATCAAGATTGATGCCCTCGTACCATGAAAGAACGAAGGAAAGGGCCTTGTCCGCTGCAGCTCGGCCAGCTGACTCACGCCATTGATCCAGCCTATCCTTGGTTAGGAGTAACCTTTCAGCAAGGGGCTCGATGAGTGTGGGCGCGTCTTCATCCTGCCAGAGCATTCGGAATGCATGAATCGCTGATTTGAGAAGGTCCACGCTGCATGACTTGAGGGTCTTGACACGCTCTGAAAATGCCTCGAGATGCTCATCAATGGTCATCTCGCCATCAACTGGAGCGCTAGACTCGGCGCGCACTCTTTTCATGGCCCGAATGGTGAACATATCAGCCTCGGGAAAGTTCTCTGCAAACAAAATAGAGCATTAGAAAAGTAACAATGAAGACGAATTAGTCAAGAACATAAAAGACAGTGCAAAAAAGGTAAGAACTCACTACCGAGGAAAGAGTTGATGGGACCGAGCTTGCTTTGCCAAGTCTTGGCCTTGGCTTGGAGGGCGTCGAGATCCAAGTTAGCCGACTCGGCCTCCTTGAGCATCTCCCTGGTCTTCTCAGCGCTGGCAGCGTGCTGGCTGTCTTTCTCGGCAAGCTCCTCCTTCAGCCCCTTCACCTCGACCTGATGCTTCTACTCCATATCGGTTATCAGCTTTTTCAGTCGGATCACCTCGTCTCACTCCTTCTGGAGTTCGGCTTGGTGCTTCTCTGCTTATTCGGAACAAATTACTCGTCAACAGTGACAAAGCTATCTTGATCCGTCAGGATAACAAGGGCAAAAGAATGAGCATGAACATAATGCAGCACAACAATGTCTCGCTGATCTGCGAGTGGAGCGCGTCGATGGTGGACTGGGCAGAAGCTAAAAAAGCGAGAAAAGATTAATGAATGAAACAAGGAAAGGTGCACCGAATAAATATATGGTGAGTAAGAAAATTACCTTGGCCTTGAGTCTCGGCTTGCAGCTTCTGATGAGCAAGTTCGAGCTTGCGATGCTCCAGGAGGAGAGCTTGATGCACCTTGGTGCGCTCATTATGTGTAAGCTGCATAAAGGAAAAAGATAGTGAATAAATGGAGAAGTCAAGCTCATAGCCGGATAAAGGGTGACTCCTATCTTAGATCTTACAGCTGAATAAGTTTCTCATTCAGCAGTAACCTCGGGTACTAGGGATCGAAAATCTAACATGCAAACTTGGCATAAGGAAATAAAGGCTTAGTTATTGCTTAGATCTTACAGCCAAGTAAGTTCCTCACTCGGTAGTAACCTCGGGGACTAGGTGATATGTATAATAGAAATAATCAATAACACAAAAGAGTAAGAAGGTTATTTACCTCGTTCACTTCATCCGCGCGAGCCATTAAGGCAATGGCCTGCTGGGTCATGTCGGAAACAGCCTTGGGGCCCAGCTTCATCTTCTTACCAGCGCGGGTGCTGACCTTTTACTCTCTAGCTGTGTTCCATGCCATAGCATAAGGCTTAGCGGCACCAAGTCCATTCCCGCTGAGCGTCCGAGTGATAACTTTCCCCTTCTTCAGGGTAGTTCCCACATTGGCACGGGTTGCAGCGGCACTAGTGTGCAGCGTAACAGCTTTAGAACTGTCGCTCGACCTGGCGACCACGGATCCGCTCGACTTACCCGTGGGGACAAGCATTGTTGATGTAGTTATGCGCCGTATCTGAGGAGCGTTGCCCGGAGCACAGACCAAGGTCGTTTGTTTGGTGGAAATGGTCTTGCTGGATGAAGTGCGAGACGAACCAGGAGCAGTAGGCCGGGTCTGGTTCTTTGACAGTGGAGGAGAGTGAGCATGTTTGTTTGGACATGAAATGGGATCCGACTGAGTAGGCTCAGCAGTATTGCTGGCACCAAGATCAGAAAGTTGTTCATGAGCACCAACTTGAGGGCTGGTGCCAGAGAACTGGTGGCGAAGATCTTATTGATGCCAGCGTCGCCGGCACCAAGATCAGGAAGTTGTTCCTGGGATGCGGCAGAGGTGCTGGGTCGAGTCTTCTCCGCTGGGTGTGCCACCGGGTCTGACTGACACTGAGAAGCGTGAGCTTGAGCAGTGGGAGCCTCGACTCGGATGGGGCTTTGCACCGTATAATCATCTGGAGAAGGCGCAGTCCTTAGCGATGAGGCAATGCTAGGAGCAGCCTGGTTGGCCGACAAAGGCGCAGTGCTGAAAACAACAAGACGCTCATGAGAAAGTAGTAGGAAAGCATAAGAAGGAAAAATGCAAAGTAAGCAGACCGCAAAAGCTTACCCGGTGACAGTCGAATCGCGCGGTGGGCGATGGGTGACTGGGCGTCCAGCTACTTTGCGAGTCTCCAACAGCATGGTAGCGGCAGCAGTAGCCTTGTGCTTCTTAGCCGGCTGAGCACTGGAGGAGGCCCCCCGTCGCTTATTCGGCTTGGCGACAGGGATTTTGCCGACTCCGCCCACAGCAAGAGGGGGAGTGTTGTGTACCTGGTCAGCTGCATAAGTAAATGATAGGCTTACTCGAATATGTTAGAGGGCAAAGGTCTAAAGGAAAGTACCTCCAGAATCTCACAATCATCATCATCATCATAGTCAGAACAATCTTGTAAGGAGTTTCGAGTGTGGCTCTTACCCGGAGTTGAAGTAGCAGCCGCGTGCGGAATTGGCATGAAGCGCTTCAGATCATACTCGACTTTGTCGGAGTCGGAGCGGTCCTCATTGTAAGCACTAGGAGGGACAATACTGTCATCAACCTGGTGAATAAGATTCTGCGAAAGACAAACAGAATAAGCACCGAAAAATAGACAAAAAATAGCAAAACAAGCTAAAGCTGACTCGGCAGCGAAAGGTGACTCAGAAACTTACCCAGGGAACAGGCCTGACCCGGCTAAAAGGAGGGCAGCTCCAATCCCAATCATCCGCCAAGTTCAGCTTGAAGATTAAGCTTACTCGGCGGGCCACAGAATCGTGGGTAAGATCCTTCATGGAGTGCCAAGTGGGGTCATGCGTGCCGCTCATGAAGCACATCTTATGGCTCCTGGCTTGGATGGGGCTGACCCGGCGTGTAATGAAAGTGCACATGAGATCCGTGTCGGCAAGATGGAAGTTCTCATCCGGCGACAACAGCCTCTCTAGAATAAAGTTGGCCTCATTCACCGTAGCGTTTTGGTCGCGTGGGTCAAGCTGCCAGAGCTTTTTGCTGGGGACCTCGTCCGAGAAAGGGGGAGCCGGATGTAGTCAGTGGCCCCGCTGTTTTTGACATAGAAGAAAGTCCTATGTCATTTCTTGCAAGAGTCAAGGCCAGTAACCCGAGGAAAGATGGAGTCTCTCCTGGGTGCGATACTAGCAGCACAGCACTGAGTCGGCTTTTTCTCGGCTCAGGGAGCGCCAGGCTGAGGAACAACCTAGACCCTAAAACTAAAATATTTGGCCCACAGAAGAACTATAGGCCAAATGCCAAAGTAGGCCTCGCAAGCAGAAATGAAACAAGAAAGGGAGCCAATCGCATTGGCAGACAAATGATGGGTCTGGAGATGGAATGTGGAAAGAAAGGAAGCAAAGAAACTGCTCACAGGTAAGGCAAAACCTCGCTCAAAATGAGAGAGGAAAACCACCCTCTCATTGGCATCGGGTTTGGGGGAAACCTCACCGACGGGAAGATGGCAGTCCACCTCGAGCGGGATGTGCCTGGTGGAGCGAAGCCATTCGAGCTCCTTGGCGGAGACCTCCGAACCCTCCTAGCCACCGCGCTCGCTAGCGGGAACCTCCTGTTCTTCAGCTCCTTCGGCTTCGTCGCGTGCGTCCATGATCTCCCTGGACACAATCTCCTCCGCCGTTGGAAGAGGCTTGGAACAGCAAGGACCCATAGTGGAATGAAAAGAGGGAAAAGGCAATCACAGAGCAAGAAAAGAGGGCAAGAAGAATCGCAGAGGAGGAAGTTGGATTTTGGAGGCGTAAGGAAGAAGAAGAGGCTATGGGGAAACTGAACGGGCGAGGGAAGTTATGATCCCCTCACCCCTACTTAAGGGCAGTAAAAACCCCAATCGTGGGATCCCCCTGCGTCGTGTGGCCAGCGTGTGTCCGTGTATGCGGTCAGGTGAGCCAATCAGCGGGTGCCACGTGACAATGATACACGAAAAGTCCCCTGCCACGTCACGAAAGGAAGGACAAGGGGCACAGACCGATGGGACTGCCATAGTGACGGGGAATAACTGCGCAACCGTCACTGTGCAGCCAATGCTTGGAACAAAATTTGAGGCAAGTCACCATGATTACCAGCTATCAGTGACTGAAGCACACCGAAAATGACTCGGAATTGGCCAAAATGACTCGGCATGAGGCGAAAACGAGCCAAAAAGTCAAAGAACAGACCCGAAAACTATCAGATAGACTCGGCAAGGAGCAATATTGCACCAAATAGTGCGCCCTAAGAAGCAAAAAAGACAAAATAGGAAGTTCCAATTACATTAAAGGAACCTGGAGACGCCTAACAGCTAGAGCTGCTAGACCTCACCAGCTTCGGGGACTAATGTCGGGGGGATAACCCCCGGTAGGGTCATAAGGGGTAAAACACAGCCCATCTTGGCTTATGTCGAGTAAATAAAGAACTAGGCTGAGTAAGGACGGCCGGGTAAGAGGATCGTATGCGGCTGACATAGAAACTATGTCGGCCCATATAGGACAAAGATGTTAACCTTGCAGGGACCAACGAGCCGAGTCTCACGAGGAGGATCCAAGTCTCACAAGGAGGGGCCGAGTCAGAAAGGACATGTGGCAACTTTCCGAGTAAGGTTTAGGAGGGACCATGGTAAAGCGTGGTCAAAAGAGAAGGGCGACGCCGGGTGACACGAAAGGAGCCGGGTGACGCCTATAGCAAGGGCTAACGTACAAAGTTACTGCGTGACGCAAAAGGAATAGGAGGCGACGTACCTGAAGACCGTTAGTTGTATAGCTTTATGGACTGGGCCATTGGGCTTAGGGCAAGCCCATGACCCGGCCCACATAGTAGGGACCAAGATCCAAATAGTAACCCTAGAACCCAAAGGGGTGTAACCTAGCTAGCTACGCCTATATAAGGAAGGGAATAGTTGTAGTTAGAGGAGGTTGGACCTAGTATGGAACTAGTGCACTGAACACTAGTTCATACAGCTCGAGGAGCACTTGTAAACCACTAGAATCAATAAAATTCCTAAGTGTGGAGAGTTCATCTTGTTCTTCATGCATGGCAAGACTGTGCACTCCCCGGTGACCACAAGCACCCATTCGGCCCCCAACTTAAGCCTACCCATGGCATCTGCCGTGACACCACCACGACAAAGGACCCTAGACTAATTATGCATGGAAAACTATCGGGTTCATATCCTTCTTCTCAAGAGACCAGCCAATCGAGGCGTACTCTTCATGCTACTTCCTCTTCAATTGTTTTCAAACTATGGCCAGATTTGTCGGCCTACAAATTCTTTGATATGGGATCATTAATGTAAAGTATGATGTAGATATGGCCCTGACCTTGGTCATTCTGCTTGAAATCCAAGAATGTTCACACCCATTGAAAACTAAGCTTAAATTTATTTAGATTTTACCACATACTTTTAGGTTAAAATCCTACACGTGCAGCGGGAGTACATTTTACATCAAGGACCTAAAAAGGAAAATTACATTAAGGTCCATACAGTTAGCACAAAGGACCCTAAAACAACTAAGCAAGGAAAAGAATCGGGTTCAGCTCCTTCTCGAGAGAGCAATTGATCGAGGCATACTAGCTCTTCATGCTACTTCCTCTTCGATTGTTTTCAAAATAGGGCTAGATTTGTCGGCATGCAAATTCTTGGATATGGGATGATCATCAACATAAAGTAAGATGTAGATATGGGCATCATGACCTTTGTCGTTCGGCTTAAAATCCAATAATGTCCATACTCGTTGACAACTACACTTAAATTTGTTTAGATATTTGCACTTACTTTTAGGTTAAATTTTACACACGTGGTGGGAGTACATTTTTCTTCAAAGACCTAAAAAGAACCAAATTTAAATTGAGGTCCATACACTTAGCACAGAGGGCCCTAGAGTAATTAAGCAAGGAAAATAGTCGGGTTCAGCTCCTTCTCGAGAGAGCAGCTCATCGAACCATACTCTTTACGCCACTTCCTCTTCGATTGTTTTCAAGATATGGCCAGATTTGACGCCATGCAAAATCTTGGATATGGGATCATTAACACAAAGGGCGATGTAGATATGGCCACAGCCTTGGTCGTTCGGCTTGAAATCTAAGAATGTTCATACTCATCGATACCTAAGCTTAAATTTGTTTAGATTTTACCACTTACTTTTAGGTTAGAATTTTACACGGGCCGTGGGAGTACATTTTAATCAAGGACCTAAAAAGGTGGAATTACATTGAGGTCCATATATCTAACACAAAGGGCCCTAAGATATTTAAGCAAGGAAAACAGTCGGGTTTAGATCATTCTCGAGATATCAGTCGATCAAGCTATGCTCTTCATGCTACTTCATCTCTCGATTGTTTTCAAAACATGGCCACATTTGTCGGCATGCAAATTCTTAGATATGGGGTCATCAACACAAAGTATGATTTTTGATTGCTTTCCTAACAAGGACATAAATTTTTACATGCAAATTATTAGCAAGATGTGAAATATTTCAAAAAGAACCTCCATGGTTTTCGATATATAGAATGCTTGGTGGGTACTACCTTCAAAAGATATTTTATTTATAGAACTTTGAGAGAAATCTACCACATAATTTTAGGTTAAAATTCCACCTAACATTGAGAATAGAGCTTAAATTCGTTTAAATGGGCGAACTTAGCTAGGAAGCTTAAGAACTTGTTAAACTTGGTGTAAACGTAAGTGAAACATGGTCCAAACTTTGTCTCGAAAATGGGCTTGCGGTATTCTGAGCCATATTCTTCGTACTTGATTTAATTTAAAGTAAACACATTCTTTTTACAATGAAAATATAAAAATGTTTTTCCTAAAAGTTGGAAACTCCCATTATTGGCAGCATTATGGTTCACCATGCCAAGATGCACCCATCTACCAAACATCAGAACATTTCCATAAAGTATCATGTACATATATGGCCATATATTCACCCACATTGTTTTGCTTGAAGACTAAGGAAGTTCATACAATGTAGGCCATATTGCCAAGCCGATCTATTTTTTCAAAAGTTGTGAAGACTAGTGATTGTCAACATGCAAATGCTTAGCAAGAAATTGAATCTTTCAAAAATCTCGTTGGGTTCTACCGTCAAAAATAAATGTAGAACTTTAAGAGCAATCTACCACTTACTCGTATTTAAAATTTTACATAATATTGGCAAATCGACTTAAATTCTATAGGATGGAGGGAGTACTACTACTTGCTTGGCAAGAAAAAAAATCACTCCTCACTTTCGAACCAGCTTGTTGCTGGTCTGCCTGGTGCTTCCTCTTCCTAGGGTGGAACGAATGGAGGTGGAGTAGTTGTGGGTAGGAAGGCTAGCCAGATCATAGTGGTGTCCCCGCAAAAATAAAAATAAAAGATCATAATGGTGTATATCCTATGCGATGGGACACCCCTTGTCCACCACTTTAAGTAGTAGTACTAGTACTGCGCATGGCGATATTTTGACTATCCTTCACCCCTGAAATTTACTAGTTACTACTACTCATTGTATGTGTACCTCGTGTCAGGAACTCATCGCAGCTTTGCTCTGACATCGCACTGCCTTCAAATCCTCATATTCGCTACTCTCGCACTGCCCCCTCTATGCTCTCGGTCCCTTCTCCCTTCTAGTTTTTTTTCAATAGGGGGGAAGTCAAAGTGGCAATATTGTTTACCATGACAAGATTTTACCACCACTTACTTTTAGGTTAGAATTTTAAACCGGTGGTAGGAGTACCTTTTAAACCAAGGACCTAAAATGTGAAAATTACACCGAGGCCCATACATCTAGCATAAAGGACCCTAAAAATACATCGAGGCATGCACATTCTTGGATATGGGATCATCAATATAATGTATATGATGTATATCTGGCCATGACCTTGGTCGTTCGGCTTCAAATCCAAGAATGTGCACACTCATTGACAACTAAGCTTAAATTCATTTAGAACTTTAAACCGGCCGTGGGACTACCTTTTACACCAAGGACCTAAAAAGCAGAAAAATTACATCAAGGTCCATACATCTAACACAAAGGACCCTAAAATTAAATCGAGGCATGCACATTCTTGGATATGGGATCATCAATATAATGTATATGATGTAGATATGGCCATGACCTTGGTTGTTCGGCTTCAAATCCAAGAATGTGCATACTCATTGACAACTAAGCTTAAATTCTTGTAGAACTTTAAACCGGTCGTGGAAGTACCTTTTACACCAAGGACCTAAAAAGGAGAAAAATTACATCGAGGTACATAAATCTAGCACAAAGGACCCTAAAATTACATCGAGACATGCAAATTCTTGGATATGGGATCATCAATATAATGTATATGATGTAGATATGGCCATGACCTTGGTCATTCGCTTCAAATCCAATAATGTGCATACTCATTAACAACTAAGCTTAAATTCGTTTAGATTTTACCACTTACTTTTAGGTTAAAATTTCACATGCACGGTGGGAGTACATTTTACACCAAGAACCTAAAGAAAGGCAAAATTACATCGAGGTTCCATACATTTAGCACAAAGGGTCCTAAAATAATTAATCAAATAAAACAGTCGGGTTCGGCTCCTTCTCGAAAGAGCAGCTGATCAAGGCATACTCTTCTAAATACTACTTCCTCTTCGATTCTTTTTAAAATATATCCATATTTGTCGGCATGCAAATTCTTAGATATTTGGATCATCAATATAAAGTATGATGTAGATATGGCCATGACCTTGGTCGTTCAGATTGAAATCCAAGAATGTTCATACTAATTGACAACTAAGCTTAAGGGTTGCAATTTTACACATGCAGTGGGAGTGCATTTTACATCGACGACCTAAAAAGGGGAAAATTTCATTGATGTCCATACATTTAGCACTAATGGCCCTAAAATAACTAAGCAAGGAAAATAGTTAGGTTCAGATCCTTCTTCTCGAGAGACCAGCCCATAGAGGCATACTCTTCATGCTACATCCTCTTCGATTGTTTTCAAACTATGGCTATATTTCTCGGCCCACAAATTCTTGGATATGGGATCATCAATGTAAAGTATGATGTAGATATGGCCATGACCTTGGTCGTTCTGCTTGAAATCCAAGAATGTTCACACTCATTGCAACTAATCTTAAATTTGTTTAGATTTTACTACTTACTTTTGGGTTAAAATTCTACACGTGCAGCGGGGGTACATTTTACATCAAGGACCTAAAAAAGAAAAACTACATTGAGGTACATACATTTTGCACAAAGGACCCTAAAACAACTAAGCAAGGAAAACAATCGGGCTTGTCTCCTTCTCGAGAGAGCAACTGATCAAGGCATACTAGCTCTTCATGCTACTTCCTCTTTGATTGTTTTTAAAATATGGCTAGATTTGTCGGCATGCAAATTCTTGGATATGGGATCATCAACATTGAGTAATATGTAGATATTGCCATGACCTTGGTCGTTCGGCTTAAAATCCAAGAATGTCTATACTCGTTGACAACTAATCTTCAATTCGTTTAGATCTTACCACTTACTTTTAGATTAAATTTTACACGCACGAATGGAGTACATTTTTCTTCAAAGACCTAAAAAGAACCAAAATTACATCGAGGTCCATACACTTAGCACAGAGGGCCCTAGAGTAATTAATCAAGGAAAACAGACAGGTTCGGCTCCTTCTCGAGATAGCTGCTCATCGAACCATACTCTTGACGCCACTTCCTCTTCGATTGTTTTTAAGATATGGCCAGATTTGACGCCATGCAAAATCTTGGATATGGGATCATCAACACAAAGTGAGATGTAGATATGATCAGGGCCTTGGTCGTTCGGCTTGAAATCCAACAATGTTCATACTCATCAACAACTAAGCTTAAATTCGTATAGATTTTACCAATTACTTTTAGGTTGGAATTTTACACCGGTGGTGCGAGTACATTTTTCATCAAGGACCTAAAAAGAAGGTAAATTTATATCGAGGTCCATACATTTAGCACAGAGGACCCTAAAATAATTAAGCAAGGAAAACATTCTGCTCATTCTCGAGAGAGTAGTTGATCGAGCCATGCTCTTGATGCTACTTTCTCTCTCGGTTGTTTTCAAAATATGGCCAGATTTTTTCGGCATGCAAATTCTTGGATATGGTATCATCGACAGATTTATTTTTTCAGAAGTTGTGAAGACTCGTGATTGTCAACGTGCAAATGCTTAGCAAGAAATGGAATCTTTCAAAAATCTCGTAGGTTTTCTGTACATTGATTACCTGGTGGCTATCGTTAAAAGATAGATGTAGAACTTTAAGAGCAATCTACCACTTACTCGTATTTTAAATTTTACATAATATTGGCAAATCGGCTTAAATTCTTTGGGAAGGAGGGAGTGCTACTTTTTCTTCATGAATAAAAAAGAGGGCTCCTCACTTTCAAACCAGCTTGTTGGATGCATGCTTGGTGCTTCCTCTTCCTAGGGTGTGAAATGGAATGAATGGAGATGGAGTAGCTGAGAATAGGAAGGCTGTCCAGATCATAGTGGTGTCCCCGCAAAAATAAAAATAAAAAGATTATAATGGTGTGCATCGAAATCCAATGCGATGGGACGTACGGTAGTATCAACGCACCCCTTGTCCATCACTTTAAGTAGTGTACTGATTACTAGTACTAGTACTGTGAATGGTGATCTTTTGAATATACTTCCCCTCGGATGTTTGGGGAAGAAAGTGAAAATTTGGAAACCGGGGAAATTTGAATTGCTACTCTACTACTCCAGACAAGGCCCAAAATGGTTCGCATCAACGCAGCTGACGAACAAGCCAGACACAGACACGGAGCCGCCGACGCACATGAGCGGCGCCACGTTGTGGACGAGGAAGAGATACCGATATGCGCGCACTAGCGCGTACTTGCCAAGGTGCTTCAAGAAGGAGCGGGAGGCATTGTTTTGGCTTTGCAGAGCTCATCATCCGGAGATCCACCCGGATCTACGCAACCCTGAAGGGAGGTAGCGCTTCTGGGCAGTGCCTGGGCATACACCCTCCACCGTTATCGATGTTGCGCGCCGTGCAACACTCGTGAAGAGGAACGTCATCGGGCTCATCCTCATCGATTCAAACTCGGAAGAGGCGGACGGCGACACGGAGGACGTTGTGCACGATGAAGACAGCGGGAGCGGCATAGTTGATTAGGGTCACTTGATCCTAAATTTAATCTATGTACGGTAGTTTAATGACCTTTTCGGATAGAATGGCCAAGTTGTAAGAGTGTGTATAGCGTTGTTTGAGTCTAGCAAAAATCTTAGACACGAGTCTAACAGAGGGAAATATGCTACAGCATTTAAACACACTCTGTTAGAATAAAATACCTATTTAAAAGGGCTCTTTTCTTCTCGTCAAAGCTCTTTTCTTGTACAGCGTCGGTTCAGTCTAAAGAAAATCTTAGATACGAGTCTAGCAAAACCAAGTATGCTCCAGTGTTTAGATACACCAGTAGGCCCCTCTACTGGAATAAAAAACCTATTTATAAAGACTCTTTTCTTATCCTTTTTTTCTTGCCAAAGATTTTTTCCTCTTATAGAGCATCAATGCCCCTGACGTTGTTGATGCGACATCGCGGACAAAGACGAGTTGAGGCTGATGGGACATTACGCTGTCTCTGTTCCCATCACTTGATGGCATAGTCATAATTTTGGAGTGCGTCAGAGGAGGAGACGCGCGTATCCGCAAAAATTCTGCTCCCCGCTTCCTAGTCCAGTCGGCGTCCTCGATACAGCTACGCACTACAGAAGACTGACAAGGCAACATGCAAACACCCCTCAGTCAATTTTTGGTCGTTGAACTGTTACAACTCCATGATTATTGTTACAAACACTAACGAGGTCCAGCAAGAGCCTCACTAACTCCATAGCACAGCCATAATTTTGGTCGTCGAACTGTTACAAATCCATGATTATTGTTTATGTATAATCAGTTTAAAAATTAATGTACTATCTAAAGACCTCGAATCAGGTTGACACCACACATCACATACCCGTTACAAGTACCAGATATGAATAAATTTCAATGAAAATTCAAGAAATGATGTTACTGTGCCACCTTCTCTCTGCTCCTCTTATTAATGTTCCATCCCGCGCTGCATTAAACAACAGTTGATGAGGACTGAAACAAAAAATGATCAAAATGCCAAGTAAAACTAGTTTCAATCTTAGCTTTCATCCGGAGAATCATACAGAGATGAGATTGACATTGATTTATTGTTTCTCTTGCAGTTAGCCAAAAGATCCTCAAGGTCATCATCAATCACCCCCAACAACTTCTTCATATTCAAACTCAACTCCGTTATTATTGTTTCTCTTCCGCTCTTGCTTACCCTTTTGTTTCTTTTCGCCCCCTATCCCCGCCGGCACGTCCACGTCCTCAACCAATTGTTGCTTACCAATGTTTCCCTCCACATGCGCATCACTGTTTTCCTTCACATGCAACACTTCCTCCATGTCATCTCGATGCGCTTCCTCCAGTTCTAACTGAGAAGCCTCATCTTGTGCCTCCATGATGTGAACAGGGACAAGGTCAGCATCTCCGAAATCATGTGGAACTAGGTTTTTGCATAGCCTCTTGATATGGCCCAACCCTCCACACCGTTTGCACTTCTTCTTCCTTGCTCCTAGTCTCGGACCTTTTGCGGTGAAGGCTTTGGTCCTTTCCTTTCTAGGCCTCCCAGGTGGCCTACTAAGAACTAGTGGTTCGAGTTTGAACCTTGGATCGACTATCTCCCAATCATTTTCATCAGCAATAGGTGGTACGTTTTCTGCATAAGTTGCAGCAAACTTGTCCATGGAGAAATAGTTATGAACATAGTTCTCTATTTTAGCACCTCTACCTCTCAGCTTTAAGATGAAGTGCAGTGCATGATGGCATGGCAGACTAGTAACCTGCCACTTCCTGCATGAACAAGTCTTGTTACCAATGTCTACAGTAAACCTCCGTTCAGTTCCATGCTTGTCTTATGCATAAACCTTAGCCAATGTATTGGAACTTCTGACCATCCTCGTCTTTATCGTTCTCATTGCCCTGGTTCTTGTATTCCGTAATAAAATCACCTTTGGAACTATTTTATGGCCTATAAATTTTCTCGCACAAATTCTTTGCCTAAAATCTATCTTCACCATTATACACTGTCTTATTGCATCTAACAAAATAACAATTGCAAGTGACTTCATGCTCCTAATCTTAGCATTGAACCTTTCTGTCAGATTATTACAAACAAAATCCACTTTTCTTAACTCACCAAACTTGCTTCTGGCCCATAACTTGTTATGATGTTCTTCGAGGTATTCTTTCAGCTTCGACACGGTATACAAGTTCTGCATGTAAGTACAATGTGTGCTTGGGGTGTACGTGTATGCTGATCGCCACAAGTTTTCTTCAAAGGTATTTCCTTTGAACTTCTTCGTGAAGCTAGTAGCGAGGTGTCGCATGCATTCCCTATGATCAACCTCAGGAAACATAGCATCAACAGCATTCTGAAGCCCCTTGCATGCACCAGTGTGTATCACCAAGCCTTCAGGGTGACCAATTACTGCATGTAGTCTCTGCATGAACTATGCCCAGCTTCCAGTCGATTCACCCTCAAGAACAACATAGGATACGGTAAAAAGCCAATTATGCGCGTCCACAACACAAGCGGTAGCAAGCTGTCCCATGAACTTCCTTGTTAAAGAAGTTGCCTCTATTGCCAAGTATGGCCTGCAGCCGTCTAGGAACCCCTTCCAGCATGCCTTCAGGCAGACAAAACATCTCCTGAAGCATTTCTTATTTACCTGCTTATACTTGACCCCCCTTGAGACCTTTTCTTTTCCTTTCACAACCTCGTAATCAATGCCAACAACACTACCAGGTGATGTCTTCTCTACCTCATCTTTGAAACTATACAACATGTGAAAACTGTCAGTCCACTTTCCCTGAATGAAGTCTAGAGCCATCTCCTTCCCATCAAATACTCTATGGTAAGGAATCAGAATGTTGAACTTTTCGCTAAGCTTAGTTCTGAGTTTAGCAGGTCCAATGCTACGATCCTGCCTCACCCAGTCAAGTACCTTAGCAGCAATCCACTTGGTTGTCGCTGGTCTAACTTTATCACTTAAAGAAGTATTAGGGTAGTTTTGTTTCTTTGTTTTTACCTTGATCTGCATTCAATGGAAATAAAAATAAATCAGAGGACTCATCAGCAGAACAAATATGAGAAAGACCGAAACTAAATGTAGCTATTGCAACCTGAAATGGGTGTCCACCCTACATTGGAGATGCATGCAATCTCCATTTACACACCTTACTTTCCCTACAATGTACCCTAAATATCTTTTATTCGCTCTTTTCAATGATAAATTCGAACCCAACTCTTATTGCATATGCAGCAACGGCATATCTGCATTCCTCCATAGTATCAAAGACAGTCCCCTCATCAATTGTACGGTTGTCCCCGTCAAAGTGTATCACTGGCCTGTCCTCGTCTTCGTCATCGTATCTGCATCCCATTTCCCCATCCTCACATTCCTCTTCCTCATCAGTCCCATTGTCAGGCTCATAGTTCGAATCAACCAAATATTCCCTACTCTCCATCCTATCAGGGTCAGCAGCCACATCTGGATATGTTTTCTCATCATCATCATCATCATCATCATCATCATCATCTTCGAGCACAAAATCACCCTGACTGCCACACATTTTGATGTCTTCATGCTCAACGACAGGCTGGTCGATCGCGCTCGGTATCGAAAACAGAGACTGCTCTGTTTGCATTCCACACGGTCGGTATCATTCAGGACAGTCTCTTCCCTAGTATCTTTGTTAACGATGTCCACAAACATCAGCATGGTCCTCGTGCTGAGGTGTTTACCCCACATCATGGCCAGAGCGTCCTTAGTTCTAACATGGCAGAAAGTCTGCGAATTTGTGTCATAGTACCTGATTACGAATTCATCATGCTGACCAATGGGAAACTTGCCAAATTGCATGTGCAAGTCACTTAGAGTTATGTCCTCCGCTTCTACTATCAGCCAATAATCAAATCCACTGGTAACTGCGATTCTACCATCGGACAAGGTTTTAGTCTGACACCCATGTCTAACCTTCAAAAGAAATCTGGATGAAGCAGACGTCCTATGGTCACCAACATAGATCCTCTCCATAAACACAGGACTAGAAATGCTAATTGGGAGATGCAGAGATGGAATTGCAGTTCTTACCCTTTAGGGAGGATGTACGGCACGTTCAATGGGCTCCAGAGCACCAAAGCTTTGCACCCCGCTGTTGGGAATATGCCCTACAGTCAATCATGTATGATGATATTCCCCATTGTATTCATAAAGATATTAAGTAGCCCTTGTATAAACATCTGATGTGTATCATTGAAAATGTGATTCAGTTGTGGAACTATGCATTCATGTTGTTTGTACTAAATATCCTTGGTCATTGAGGTTGTGCTGGACACACAACTTAGACCAACGTGAAGGTCGTCTTGATGACTCAGTTCCACTTGTCATGGGCATGGAGATGCTATTCCGACTTACATGGCTAAAGAGTTTAGCGAGTCGGATTGACCCATATTGAGGTACGACGAACAAGTTGTCATTTGTATATCTCAATCGATGTAATCCTTAGACCTGAGGTTATTGCATAGTCCGAGTTGAGGATCACCGACTTAGGTTCTGTCAAACGCTGATCTGTTACTAGGCAGTTATAAAGGCAAAGTTTGGGTCGACTGAGAATCAAGATGCGTGATGTGAATATGCCCTCTCGTGAGATATGATTCAGAAAGCATGGCCATGCGCGACTCGGTAAAGTGTTAACCGAGGCGATCGACTAAGAGTTAGTCGGGTCAATCACTTATCTCGGATCGAGAAGAGAGTCGGACTATTTAAGGAATGACAAATATTCTCCTATAGTCTGACAAGGTATATCGTGAGGCAAAAGGGACTCGGACATAAGTCACATTGGAAAGGCAAGTCGTCATGACTCTTTGGTACTTGGGAGTCGGCACGTTCTGCTAGAAGCCGCTACCGACTGATCGATTGAGAGTCGGACTCCAATCGCGTCCAACTGGCCATGAGCCTGCGGGGTCACACACTTAAGAGCGGGAGCAAGTTCGGATTGGATCTGAACCGGAAATCCAGTTGGGTTGGACCTGAGCCGGATTTGGACTGAGTTAGTGAGTCGGACTCACGGTGACTAATATTATATGGGCTTTAGTGAATGGGCCATGAGTGAGTGGAGCCCACGTTCACTCCCTATATATACTAGGGAGCAGAAACCTAGGAGGGTTGTTTAGTTAGGTCATTCCATGAGTTGGAAACCCTAGCTCTACAGTAGTCCTGCCGTCGTACTGAACCTAGTAGTTCACCGCCGACGCTCCACCTTGTACGTGTGGACACCAGTAGAGGCGTTGTACCATCAACGCTTGGACGATCGTCGATTGGATCGAGATCGCGAGGACTGCACTGCATCAACTGACGCGCTACATCAGTAATCCGCAATCGTGCATCTTGTGGTAAACCTCGTGGCCTTCTACCTCAGATAGATCTTGGGATCACCGCGTTAGAGGGAAAATTTGTTTTATCTCTACATGGCCCAGTAGTGGTATAAGAGCGGTAGCTTCTGATTTTAGGCTCGAGATCTCGCATGTGTGATATGCGGTTGGCTATAGATTGGAAGTATGTGCTGTTTTGGTGGTCGATATATGAGATAGATCGGTTTTGTATGATGTTGATTGGATCAACTATACTCGGGGAATGGTAGATCTGATTTCCGTGATTATACTGCTGAGGTTGTGGAACGACATACCCCTATCGGTCGGTTTTCTCCATCGGGGTAGACTATGACACGTAAATCCAGATGCGGTGATCGAAGATCAAAAGGTTTGATCGAGTTAGAATGATGGTCGGAATCCATGTTCGGGATGTAGATGAGATCTATGTTTTTGGAAAAATCGTCGGGCGTTGTCCGCACCCACGAGGGGCGCTGACCCTTCGATCCCCGCCCCCTATCCGGCTAGTGGGTCCGTCGACTTCGCCCTGTCGTAGCGTCTCAGATGTCGTTGTGAGGTTCACAATGCCAGTAGATATCGTATCTATGCATAACTTGTTTTTGCAGAAAGTTGTGAATGGTATGGTTCATGTGCATGTGATGTATGTGTGTAATCCATACGTGATCTGCGAATCACGGTTTTGTCAGCCGGCTGGAGCCTAGGTGTTGTCATTTTATTGTCTAACAACCTGCGTGTTGGATTCTCCATGTAATTTACTTTACTAAGCTAGTGTAGTTGTGTGGAGAACCCGGATGGCATGCAGGCGATGTACATGTCGGCGACATGGAGTAAGACGGCAAGTGACAAGAGTTGGCACGAGTCGGATTACAGGTTTTGTGGAGATGGAGATCGCCATGAAGAGAGCCATACCATTTCACATTATAATTGCTTTATTTTGTGTTGTTGATATGTCTCTGTTTTAACTCTATTAGATAGTCGGTAAAATTTAATCCCTCAAAGAAGGTCTAGTCGGTTTTCCCGCCAGTTTTGCACCATCACAAGTCGGACATTTTTTTGGTAGTTGGCTCATAAAATTGAGGTGCTGCCAATTCTTTTCGACTAGGTGGGTTCTAGTCGGACTCTTACTATGGAAACACTCAGTAAGCTAGACGGGTCTATCACAACGGTTGTGGGACTTGGGGAAAAGTCGGACAGGAGCCGGGGTATGTGATGCCACCCGACCAACAGGAGTCGTATGAGATGCGTTTGATAAGGAGTTGTCTACCTAGATCACTTGGCGGCTAGCGGTGATGCTAAAGCTCACTAGCCGACTTGCTTATTTAGGATCCTGAATCACTAAGTAACCATCGGAGGGGTGTTGGTTCTAGTGGGAGAATAAAATATTAAAGTGTTTAATATGCTTGCTCTTTTATGAATACATGTCTTAAGTGTTTTGCATATTTTCTATCGTAGATCATGGCACCAAGTAGCAGTCACTCTCAGATATCCGTTTTTGTGTTGAGAACCATTCTTGAGAAAGATAAACTGAACGACACTAATTTTACCAACTGGTATCGAAATCTGAGAATTGTTCTCAAACAAGAAAAGAAGGACCATGTCCTAGACAACCCACTTCCAGATAAGCCGAATGAGAATGCGCCTATCGCTGCCACCAATGCCTACCGTCGGGCTAAGGATGAGTCTATGGATATAAGTTGTCTTATGCTTGCTCACATGGAACCGGACTTGCAAAATCAGTTCGAAAATGTTGAGGCCTACGATATGATCGAAAGCCTCAAAAGTTGTTCCAGGCTTAGGCGAAGACTGAGAGGTATCAAGTCTCTCAGGCTTTGCTGAGTTGCAAGCTTAAGGATAGTGATCCACTGAGTCCGCATGTGATCAAAATGGTTGGTTACATGCAGTCTCTGGAGAGGCTTGGCTACCCCATTAGCAAAAAGTTCGCTACGAATATAATTTTGAACTCTCTTCCTAGTGCATATGGGCAGTTCATTTCGAACTACCACATGCATGGTATGGATAAGAAGCTCACTGAATTACATGGTATGCTCAATTAGGCAGAGGAGGATCTCAAGAAGGGCGCCAGTCAAGTGTTGATGGTGCAGAAAAAGGCTAAGTTCAAGAAGAGTTCTTGGACTAAGAAGAAGGCTTAGTCGGGAGGAAATCAGGCTCAGGACCCGGTCCCAAGCGCTTCCTCAGGGACTAAGCCATCTCCTTCAGACGGATCCACTTGCTTCTACTGCAAGGCGGATGGCCACTGGAAGAGGAATTGCAGGAAGTACTTGGCCGACAAAGCCAAGAGTGGAGGTATGACTTCCGACTCAAGTACACTTGTTTGCAATGTTATAGACATTTATCTTGCTGATGCACCTAATAGTTCTTGGGTATATGATACCGGATCAGTTATTCACATATTGCAACTTGTTACAGTGACTGGTAAGAACTAGGAGCGTAGCAAGAGGCGGGGTTGATATCCGAGTCGGCAACAAAGCAAGAGTTGCTACGTTGGAAGTCAGCACAATGCAACTTCATTTACCTTACGGATTCATTATGGAACTGAGTAATTGTTATTATGTTCCAGTGCTTAGTCGAAACATTATTTCTACTTAATGGTTGATTTGGCAAGGCTATGAGTCGAATATCAAGAATAATGGTTGTTCTTTGTATTTGAATGATATGTTTCACGGCTTTGCACCCGTCTAGGACAGGTTATTTATTTTGAATCTTGATGGTGAGTCGGTTTATAACATAAATGTTAAAAGGTTGAAACCAAATGATCTGAATATGACTTACTTTTGGCATTGTCGGCTTGGTCATATAAGTTGGAAACACATGAATAAGATCCATGATGATGGACTCCTAACTTCATTAGACTTGGAGTCGTTCGAGACATGCGAATATTGCCTACTCAGCAAAATGACCAAGACACCTTTTGCAAAGAGTTGTGAAAGGGTGTCCGACTTGTTGGGACTAGTACATAGTGATGTATGTGGACCAATGAGCACGACAACCAGAGGTGGTTATGAGTACTTCATTACCTTCACTGATGATTTGAGTAGGTATGGATATATCTACTTGATGAAACGTAAGTCAGAAGCCTTTGAAAAGTTCAAAGAATTCCAGAATGAAGTACAGAATCAACTCGGCAAGAAAATAAAGTTTCTTCGGTTGGACCGAGGAGGCAAGTACATGAGCCATGAGTTTGATGACCATCTGAAAAGTTGCGGATTAGTTCCTCAACTTACTCCGCCAGGAACGCCGCAAAGGAACAGTGTTTCGGAAAGATGGAATCGGACGTTGTTAGACATGGTATGATCAATGATGAGTCGGACAGATCTGCCTTTATCATTTTGGGGTTATTGTCTAGAAACATCAGCGTTCACACTAAATAGAGTACCATCAAAGTCGGTAGAGAAGACGCCGCATGAGATGTGGACAGGCAAAAAGCCGAGTTTGTCTTTTCTTAAGATTTTGGGTAGTGAAGCATTTGTCAAGCGACTTCAGTCGGACAAGCTTACGAACAAGTCGGATAAGTGTAACTTCGTGGGGTATCCGAGGTAAACCTTGGGTTACTACTACAACCGAGAAGAGGGCAAAGTGTTTGTTTCTCGGAACGTGTCTTCCTTGAGAAAGAGTTTCTCAGTCGGTGAGTCAGTGGCAGTATGGTGCAACTCGAAGAAATTCGAGAGGAACCGGCTAGTAGCGAGTCGGCAAAAACCTTGGAGGTTGAGCCGATCGTGGTAGCTGAGCCGGTAGCAACACCTATAGTATGAAGATCGACGAGATTATGAAATGTTCATGATGTATTAAAGTTACACGGTGATGAGCCGGCAAATTATTCGGAAGCGATGGTGGGATATGATTCCGAGTCATGGATTGACGCCATGAGATCCGAGTTAAATTCCATGGATGAAAATCAAGTTTGGAATTTGGTTGATCTGCCAGACGGTGCAAGATCCATCGAGTGCAAATGGGTCTTTAAGAAGAAAACTGATATGGATGGAAATTTTGCCGTCTATAAAGCATGTCTTGTCGCGAAGGGGTTCCGACAAGTTCAAGGAGTTGATTACGACAAGACTTTCTCGCCCGTAGCGATGCTTAAATCAGTTCGGATCATGTTAGCTATAGCGGCCTATTTTGACTATCAGATATGGCAGATGGATGTCAAAATGGCTTTCCTTAACGGAAATTTAACCGAGGACGTGTATATGAGACAGCCCGAGGGTTTCGTCGATCCGGCTAATGCTGAAAAAGTGTGCAAACTTCAGAAATCCATTTATGGTTTGAAGCAAGCATCTCGGAGTTGGAATATTTGGTTTGATGAGGTAGTCAAATCGTTTGGCTTCATCAAGAGTGATCATGATTCTTGTTTATACAAGAAGTTTAGTGGGAGCAAAGTAAACTTTCTAATATTATATGTGGATGACATATTACTGATTGTATATTATGTACAGATGTTGCAAGAAACCAAGGAATCATTGGAAAGGAGTTTCTCAATGAAATACTTGGGTGAGGCAACATATATTCTCGGAATCCGGATCTATAGAGATATATCAAGGAGGCTCATTGGATTGAGTCAGATTAGTTATTTGGACAAAGTGTTGAATAAGTTCAACATGGAATCATCTAAGAAGGGGTTCTTACCGATGTCCCATGGTGTAAAACTTAGCAAGACTCACTGTCCTTCAACAACTGATGAGCGAAGTTGGATGAGTGCGATTTCGTATGCTTATGTAGTCGGATCCATCATGTATTCCATGATTTGTACTAGGCCGGATGTTTCCTATGCTCTAAGTCTTGTGAGCAGATACCAGGCTGGTCCTGGAGAAATCCACTAGACAGCGGCTAAAAATATCCTAAAGTACTTGAGAAGGAATAATGATATTTTTTGGTTTATGGTGGTGAAGATGAACTCGGTGTAAAGGGTTACATGGAGGCGAGTTATCTTACCGACTCTGATGATTCTCGTTCGCAATCCGGATATGTGTTTGTAATAAACGGAGGTGCTGTGAGCTGGAAGAGTTCCAAGAAAGAGACCGTGTCTGCATCTACAACAGAGGCTGAGTATATTGCCGCCTCAGAGGTAGCAAAGGAAGCTATTTGGATGAGGAATTTCCTCATGGATCTTGGTATGGTTCAGGGCTCGTCCAATCCGTTAGACGTGTATTGTGACAACAATGGTGCTATTGCACAAGCCAAGGAACCTAGAAAACACCAGAAGAACAAGCACATACTCATGCGGTACCACCTCATGCAAGGTACACACGGATGCAAATATTGCGGACCCATTGACAAAGCCGTTAGCACAGCCGGAGCATGAGGCACACTTGAGAGCCATGGGCATTAGATGCCTAGACATGTGATGTCGGAAGATTGACTCTAGTGCAAGTGGGAGGCTATTGGGAATATGCCCTAGAGGCAATCATGTATGATGATATTTCCCATTGTATTCATAAATATATTAAGTTGTCCTTGTATAAACATCTGATGTGTATCATTGAATATGTGATTCAGTTGTGGAACTATGCATTCATGTTGTTTGTACTAAATATCCTTGGTCATTGAGGTTGTGTTGGACACACAACTTAGACCAATGTGAAGGTCGGCTTGATGGCTCGGTTCCACTTGTCATGGGCATGGAGATGCTATTCCGACTTACACGGATTCGGCTAAAGAGTTTAGCGAGTTAGATTGACCCATATTGAGGTACGACATATAAGTTGTCATTTTTATATCTCAATCAATGTAATCCTTAGACCTGAGGTTATTGCATAGTCCGAGTTCAGGATCATCGACTTAGGTTCTGTCTAATGTTGATCCGTAACTGGGCAGTTATAAAGGAAGAGTTCGGGTCGATTGAGAATCAAGCTGCGTGATGTGAATAACCAAGATGGAATTTTTCCCCTCCACTTGGAGAGATATTCTCTAGGCCCTCTCGTGAGATATGATTCAGAAAGCATGGCCATGCGCGACTCGGTAAAGTGTTAACCACGGCAATCTACTAAGATTTGGTCGGGTGAATCACTTATCTTAGATTGAGAAGAGAGTCGGACTATTTAAGTGATGACAAATATTCGCCTATAGTCTGACAAGGTATATCGTGAGGCAAAAGGGACTCGGACGTAATTCGCATTGGAAAGGCAAGTCATCATGACTCTTTGGTACTTGGGAGTTGGCACGTTCTGCTAGAATCTTCTACTGACTGATCGATTTAGAGTCGGACTCCAATCGTGTCCAAGTAGCCATGAGCCTGCGGGGTCACACACTTAAGAGCGGGAGCAAGTTCGGATTGGATCCGAACCAGAAATCTGGTTGGGTTGGACCTGAGCCAGATTTGGACTGAGTTAGTAAGTCGGACTCACAGTGACTAATATTATATGGGATTTAGTAAATGGGCCACGAGTGAGTGGAGCCCATGTTCACTCCCTATATATACCCAGGAGGGTTGTTCGGTTAGTTCATTCCATGAGTTGGAAAACCTAGCTCCACAGCAGTCCTGCCATCGTACTAAACCTAGTAGTTCACCATCGGCGCTCCACCTTGTACGTGTGGACACCAGCAGAGGGGTTGTACCATCAGCGCTTGGACGATTGTTGAATGGATAGAGATCACGAGGACTGCACTGCATCAACTAACGCGCTACATCAGTAATCCGCAACCGCGTGTCTAGTGGTAAACCTCATGGCCTTCTACCTTAGCTAGATCTTGGGATCACCGTGTTAGAGGGAAAAATTGTTTTATCTCTACGTGTCCCAACACCCGCGTCCTCTTCCCCTGTTTCATGCTCCTCCATGTTCTCTAGCCTTGAAGGGTCCCTCTTCTCGCTCTCCGTCCGGGAAGGACCCATCTCCGTGTTCTCTGGCCACGTAGGATCCATTTCCATGCGAGATCATGATCAAAGCACCATCGTTGCGCGAGAACCTAGCGCCCGCCAAATGTTTTTCGTTCCTAGACGCGCTTGGGCAGCGACGGAGGCAAGGAGACAGGGCAAGGGGGCAAGGCAGGGTGGGTAGGGCGGGTAGGGGATGACGGGAGGACGATAGTGTTGCCGGAGGGGACGGAGTGGCAGCGTGCAAGACCAGAGCGGTGGAGCGGAGCGGAGCTATGAACGAGCGACATAATATGGAAAATCACATAATAATGGGGAGCACTAATCCTCGAACCTGGGATGCACGACATCAACGGTCGAGGTTGTGGGCCAACCAGTCAGTAAAATGCCACGTCCTCTTCCCTTGTTTCTGATGGTGTTGCTACAATTCTTCGATCGTAGTGGCATAGGCAAAATTTCTGGACACAACTAAGGACACACTCGCAAATATACTTAAAATGAAACTCTGACCCGGTACATTGCCCGATCCGGTTGCTATCCATGACCTGTATATTTAATATCTTAGCACTCTTATGTTGAGAAGGGAAATAAAGATTCAGCAGTTAGTCGAACTAGTTTCAAATAAATAAGATACACTCTTAGGAATCTTAGCTATGGCCCCGCCTAAGCAGAAGCCGCCGCCCCGACGGCCTCTGCCGAAGCTTGCCTATTTGGCCCCTCTAAGGCAGCTCATGCGGCTATACTACAAGACTGGTCTTCCATTGCCATCCGAGACGGTTGATTTTGCAGAATGTGCTGCATCTGTGGTGGCGGTGGCAACGGCGAAGGCCACGGCGGCGTCGAGAAGGGCCAACCGAGCGTCGTGGAGAATGCGCATGGCGACATTTTCGTGTGCTCTATGCACGAGAAATAAGGTACGCTCCAAAGCGTTCTTGCGAGCTTTCCGCCGAGGAAACAAACCCCTGAACAGGGCGGCGCCAAGGTCAACAAAATCTCACCTCCATGCCTCGGCGCGGGCAACCTTACCGTGGGGCAATCTGGGCGCATGCCGTCAGCGTCTAAGACAATCCATCTTACGTATCGTCGGTGGCCACACCGCAACGACATGCATCCATCTACACTTAGCTTGTTGGAGTGTTCGACAGCTGGAGCCGACGACGGGCAATAGATCAGCGCTGGAATTCAGTGTTCAGATTCACATGGACCTACGATCCCTGCCACGAGAAGCTGGAGTTCACCTTCAAAGAAATCGTTGCGGCGACGTGGTTGTTCGTACTGAACCAGGACTGGTTCAAGCGCATCAACTAGTGCATCAATATTGCAGATCTCTTAAAGTTTGGCGGGAAGGAAAAAGATCAGTTGCGGTTGAACGATCCCTTACGTCCTCTCTAGGCAATTGGCTAGCCAACTTTTATGGTGGAGATCTGTAATTTCTTCAGCGTAGAACAGTTAAGTTCAGACTAACTCTATAGAATGCCTTTTGTAGAGGCAATAGCCCCCTTTTGCGCAGATATCCCATACTATAGTATGGAATTAATTCAGAAATAACCAAATACTATTAAGATGTATATATTTATTCAATTACTACCGGCGGTTGAATTCAGTTTACTGTCAGACTTATCCGAGGCAGACAAGATTAAGACAGCATTTTATGAACTGATCTTGGGTGGTTTATTCATTCAAGTTCCATACAGAACCACGCACCATCTCGAACAAATCTATGTAAAAATTGTTCGAGGCATACAAAGGCGCATCATTTTGTGCCTTTCGGATCGCTCACCAGCAGCATTTTCCCGGTAATGGTGACCTTGACCATTGCTATCCCACCCTCTTTTCAGGAGGCTAACCTTGGTTATTCACACAAATTCATTAGATACACATACTACAAATTCATTAGCCACACAAACTATAAATCATTAGCCCCACGTACTATAAATTCAGTAGCCCCACAAACTACAAATCATTAGCTACACATACTATGAATTCAGTAGCCACACATTACAAATTCAGCAGCCCCATATACTACAGCAGTTTAAACTATTACATAAGGCGTACTATGTGCTCGACTCTAAAGTCACCTATCTTTTAGATTCACTAAACCTCTATATTCACTCGAGGAAAATCAGAACTACCAGCCTATCCACGCTCGGTCCCCCCACCAAAACCGTGCGCTCCTTCGTGGAAAGGTGGTGGTCCTATGCCATCGATCCTTCCAGGCCAACACTGCAGGAGACGAGGATGCTTTCTGTCCACCTCGTCGGGGTCCTGAATGCCATGTATCGGATCCAGAATCTCCTGCAGGTGGATGATCACCGGGTGCTTCCAGAAAAGCTATCCTCTTGGCCTGCTTAGAATCTCCACCTCGTACATCTTAGGAACAGTGTTTGGATCTGTAACATCCCTAAAATCATGTTTCAAACTCATTCATATCATCCATGCATCCATGATCATATAGAGTTCATTTCAAACAAAACAATTCAAAAACAGGAGCATATGAGCTCATTATTTTATGTGATCATCATTTGAAAAAAATGCTACTCTTTCTATGAGAGGTGGTTGTTCATGAAACCAAACCTTGTGCCTTATTGCTTTCAGAATGAGTTGCTAGATTGCTAAGGTTTAAACCAAAATTTTCAAAGCAAATACCATTTGAAAATCAATTTCAAAACCAATGTGAAACAAGTGCTATGTCACTGTTATTTTATTTTTATTCCAAATGACCAAGCCAATTCAAAGTGACCACTTGGTTTTATGCCCAAATTTGTGACTGTTGCACACTTCAAAAATCCCAAAAAGATTTGAATCCAAATAGAGTTTGAATTCATTCCAGAAAATCAATTTAGAAAAAGAAAAAGAGAAAGGAAATGGAAAAGGGCCGGCGCCAGGATTTGAGCCCAGCAACAGACGCAGCCCATTTAGCCCACCCGGGTCCCCCTCTCTCTCTCTCACGCGCAGACGCACCCGCGGAGTCGCTGACGCCAGGACCCCACCTCCCCTCTGTTTATTTCGCTGACAGGTGGACCCATGACCCCGTCGTCGTCTTCGTCAATCACGCGCGCCTGCGCCGCTCACGCCGCCGTTACTCGCCACAGTCACTGCCGCGTTGATTTCCCTTGATTCCGCGAGTAACTCCATGCCCAGCTCCGGCTATAAGAACATCTCCCCCTCACGGTCATTTTCCCCCACACTGCACACCCTTCTCGCCACCAGGCTGCCAGTATTCGCTCTTGCGCCGCCGCAGACAGAACCTACTCCGGCGACCAATTCTGGTAAACCTCGTGCGCCCCTTCCTCTCTAGTTCATACGAGCAGCTTCGCAACTTCCTTGCGCACCTCCTTATCCCCATTTCCCATCTGTTTGTGATCCAGAGCTTCGTCTTCGACGAGCACCGAGAGAATCCGACGCCGTCTCCAACTCCGGTGAACCTTCCTGGTTAGTTCTGACCGCGCCTTGTTTTCTCTTTGACACTCGCATGACCAGCATCACTCCGCGCATCTGACGCACTACTTATTTTTCCTTGGCGTGGTCTGTATGTTCGCCAACGTCGACGAGCAGCCGCACCCGATGCGTTCGCGAACTCCGACGAGGAATCACGACGACTCGGCGCCTTCGCCAAGGACACGTTGAGCTTCACCTCGTCATTGCGGTTCTGGTGAGAATCCTCTTCCCTCCCCGGGCGACCTAGAACGCCGCACGGCATCGCCAGCCGCTCACCGCTACGCCGCCAGACCTTGGTCGTTTGATCGAGAGCCGTTGGATCTAGATCCAACGCGTGTAATAGAATCACTTAACGAAGCGGTACGTTAGATCTGAGACGTGCGTGATCACTTAAATCCAACGATCTGCGTCGATCGATCCGCCCGAACCGGTACGGGCCAATAGGAAACAGACGCGTGGCTGTGAGTTAGATTTAAAATAGATTTTGAATTAGATTTTAGTTCAAATTTATTTTGTTTGTAACTTTTGATTTACACGTTAGATTTTGACAAATTTTATACCGTTGGAATCAGGAGAGCAAGCTCTTTCAAAATATGCAATGTGTTTAATGTTTAACTTCTGTTAAAAAGGTTTTATTTGCAGAAGATTATGTAGGACTAATTTGAGTATTTGAAATGTTTAGGATTTGTTTTAGGATATGAATATTGGTTGATTGGCAAGTTTTTATCTTGTTAGTGAATCAGTACCTTGCACTTGTTTAGTTGAGTTTTGAAAATCATCACTTAGCATTTTGCATGCATGCATATATTTTTGTTTGTTTGTATATGTTGTGTGTAATTTGTTGCTACCATTCTTTGTGTAGACTTTGGTGCTAGTGATTGTGATTGTGAAGAGTGCTACTCTCCCAACTACCAAGGCAAGTGGTACTTCATGAATATTTCTATCCCTATATTTTGTACTAAGCATTAGAAATATTTTTTGCTAAGTCTTGCATGTTATTTTTGCCTATATGCCATGTTGGGAAATCCTAAGTAGTTGTAGAATTGCTAGGAAATTTCTAAGTTAAGTTACTATCTATGCCATGCTTAGCCTAGCTAGTAGCAAACAAGGGTTGGTGAAATACACATGCTATGATGAAAATATTTCTAAGTCTTTGGACTTTGTTTTGCTTAATAAAACAACTAAGTTAATGAATCACCTGGGTGGAAAGGGACTTGATTGGTGGTTTTTGGTTGAGTGGTTACATAAGGCCCATGGCTATGGTTTACCTTGTGTATCTCACTTGTGGTAAGCCACCCAGGAACAAAGAGATTTTAGAGGCCAAGTGTTAAGAAGCTTCTAGTGCAGCCACTTGGCAATATGGGCTCTGCCTGGATCACATAAGTTGCTAGAACTTAGCCATTTGGACAGTTGGTGGTAGTGGGAATGATAGGTTGGAGCGCGTCCATTTGGTCTAAGGGAAGGCTTCTGAAAGGTCCTGTCTTGGTGAAACCAAGTCTGGTAGGGAAAGTGCACAACCTCTGCAGATGGAAATATCTAAGTACTTAGCCAAGTCCATGGCAATGGACAACTTGAGCATGAAGGCATGGAAGCTATTAAGAATCTCCTCATCCCAATTTCTAAGTAAAAATTTGTGGGTGAACAAGGGTGAAGGACCTCAATGTCTATTGGTGGTTCCTTGGGAAAAGTTTTGATAAAGAAAAACTTAGTGATTTCAACTAATAGGAAAAACCTATTTTGAGCAAAGCAAGCCAAGCTACACTTAGCCAAATTTGCATATAGTATCTACTCCACTTAAAATTTACTAAGGTATCACTTGCCAATACTATTCCAAAGTATTGACCCACTGTGGCTGTAACTTGTGATGTTGCAGGTTACTCTGATGAGGATTAGGTGTCATGAGTCTACACTCAACATGTTTGCCTGTGGCACATGAAGATGAAGACTTATATTTATTTACTTATTCAAACTCTTGTAATAGGCCTGTGGCCTTTGAGTTGTAAAAACTATGGTTATCTCTGGAATGGATGTAATAATTGACCTTTGTATCTGTGTACTTCATCTTAAACTATGGATGCTAGCAATGATCCAGGGACTAGCATTGCAATCACAGGGATCCTTTTCCTTTACAAAGGAGGGATCTTACAGATGGTATCAGAGCACTGTGTTGCCTGTAGGATTATTACCCTAGGATTGGAAGCCACTAAGGAAAAAATTTCAGCAACTTCTACACTTGTCTATTCTTCTCGTAAAAACTTTTCTAATCTTCTCTCTCATCTCTATTTTGTAGATGAACTCCATCAACGAAGCCTTGAGGAAAGGACCACTCATGACAATGACTTTGGAGTGTGAGACAGAATTCCCCAAGGCTCTCAAGGACCTCATGGTTGCATTAGACATACAAGGTGCAGCTGTGTACAAGGGCTTTCCTGTGATGGATGAAGGAGAGGAATACTGGTGGGTACAACTTCACTTGTATAAAAACAAGGAAGACAACCATCAGGAAAAAGGATTTTGCATGTTCACCAATTCAATGGTGCACCCTACATCTTTGAATCAGCAAAGGATGCAGCTTGGGAGACCATCAAAGAACTTGGTGATAAAGTCAAGTGCAGAATGCTCAACCTCCAAAATGATCTAAGGAAGGAGAAGGAACATACCCAAGAGTTGGAATCTACCAACCAAACCTTAAGAGGAGACATTATAGACTTAGTGATGGAGTCATGTGAGCAAGATAGGATGATTGCTTCTAGAAACATTGTGTTAGCCAACAGATCCAGTGAGATAGGATTGTAAACGTACTTCGTTAGTTGGACCACCACCTATCACCTTATTTTCCAAAATGTTGCTTTAAAATAAGATTGAACCTTGGTTGTTGTAATGGTTTCATGTATGCATGACTTGTGTGTTTTGCTTCCCAAGGATATGTATGTGTTGTTTTGTCTTTTGTTTTATCATGATTTGTGTTGTTCTAACTTTTCTATCTTATAAATAGATGCCTATTACCATCAGCACTGTTGAGGAGTTCCAGGTTACCCGCTTTGGTCCTCGTATCGTTGAGCTTACTACTTTTCTCAATCTCCCTCTTCCCACCATCATGGTGCATCCCCTCACCAAGTTTGAGAGGAAGGACCTCTGGGGCTTCAAGGTCAACCAGCCCGGACGCCAGACAGAGCCGACCATGGAGGCCATTGTCTTCAAGCTCATGCACGATGACAGGGAGAGAGGCCTTGAGGTAGTTATGCAGGATCTGATAGGACGTCTACTAGGGCAACACTCCCGACAGGTTAGAGGTACCCACTTCCACGTCTTCGGAAGACGTGATGAGGATGGAGAGTCCATCGACTTCGAGGACGATTCGAGGGACGCAGCAGAGCCGATACGCCTGTACCTCCAGGACTTAGAGTCTCTCATTAGGCACGTGGACACAGACAGGACCAATGTCATGCTCAGCAATGATGAGCTCCAGGTGCAGCTTCGCGAGAAGGAAAATCTCTTCGCGGAGCAAGACGAGATAGTCAAGGAAATGGAGGCAAAGTTCGAGACCAGGACAGGAAGTTCAAGAGTCAGGAGAAGCGTGTCTAGGATAGGAACAAGAAGATCCGGGACATGACTGAAGAACTGCAGTCCAAGGACTTCGAGCTCGAGCAGCAGCAGATGGTGATAGAGAGGCTTCGCTCCTAGAAGAGGGCTCTCAAGGCCAAGATAGAGACCTTGACCACTAGCATCGAGGAAAACAAGACCGCGATGGAGAACGCAGGTCTTACCTTTGTCGAGGAGGAGATTGATGCCGATGAGTAGATTGACTACTCGTTTATCTTTTATTATCATACTTGTTGTTTGAGAACTTGTTATTTGACCATCCGACATGTGGATGGCTTGCTACTTGTGTGTTTTACTTTGTGAACTTGTTATCTTGTTGTGGAACCTTTATCTTTCTGTTGCATGCTTGTGTTTGCTTATGTGATGTAATGTGCATGAAAGCATCTATGGGTATCTCATTCTTATCTCTATTTGAACAAACCACGGATGCCTCCCCGTCGTGCAAACCCCAACCCCAACAACAACAACAACATCACTCCAGAAATGCAAAAAATGATGACTGCTCAAACTCAGCTAATGCAGATGATGACGACGTTCATCCAGAACCAAAACAACAACAACAATAACAACAATACCAACAACAACAACAACAACAACAACAACCCACCGGGTTTTGATATGCTCACTAGGTTCTTGAGATTGAGGCCAGCTAAGTTCTCAGGGACGACTGATCCCATGGTGGCCAATGATTGGCTACGCTCAGTGAACAAGGACTTGGTAACCGTGGGCTATACTGATGCTGAAAGGTCAGATTTGCAGCACATCTGCTGGAAGGGCCAGCCGCCACTTGGTGGGATAACTTCCAGATCACCACTCCCATAGATGAAGTGACATGGGCTATATTTGAGGATGGCTTTCGCACTGCTCATATCTCATCTGGAGTGATGAGTCTGAAAAAGAAAGAGTTCCACAATATGAAGCAGCGCCACCGCAGCATGGCTGAATATATTGAGGAGTTCAACAATCTGGCGCGTTATGCACCGGATGAAGCTGACACTGATGCCAAGAGAAAGGAAAAATTTCTTGAAGGCTTGAATGATGAGCTAAATCTGCAATTGGCTGTGGCATATGTTCCCACTTATCAGTCGCTCTGTGACAAGGCTTCTATTTTGGAGAACAAAATGAAGCAAGTTGAGAGTAGAAAGAGAAAGCACTCCGACAAGCACAGCTCGGGATCGTCTCACAAACGATCTCATTATGATGACAGCAGAAGCTTAGGATCCCACAAGCATGGGAAATTCAACAAGCACCACAACCACAACCGTCATGACAACAAGCATCACCGTAGTCATGACAATGACAAGTACAAGAACCACAAGAGTGGACATAAGAGCCACCACAGTGGTAATGGAAGTGGAAGTGGAAGTCAGCCTGTTAAGAGAGACATTAGTCAGGTTGAATGCTTCAAATGCAAGAAGATGGGGCATTATGCAAATGACTGCCCAGAAAAGAAAGTTGAAGGACCCAACAAGCCCAATCCTTTCCAGAAGGGACAGGTGAACCACATCAGTGTGGAGGAGGTCTATGAGGAGCCTGATGCTGTTGCTGGTAAGTTCAGACTCAATACTATTCCAGCATTTGTTCTTTTTGATACTGGAGCATCACATTCATTCATATCAAAAGCATTTGTTGATAGAAATGGGTTTCCAACTAAAAACATTGGGTGTCCCATAAGAGTTAGTTCTCCGGGTGGAGATATGATAGTAAGTCTTGGATGCCGGGATCTAGTAATAGAGTTTGGAAAGCATAAATTTCCAGTGAGTCTGATAATCCTAGATTCCCAAGGACTGGACGTAATATTGGGAATGGATTGGATGGCTAAGTATGAAGGAGTACTAGATTATGCTAATCGCACTGTTGCACTCACAACCCCGGAAAGAAAGCGGATTAAATTAAAGTCCAACTTTGAATCTAAATGAAGTAAGCTAAATTCTCTTAAGTGGGTTAGCATGGACAGTGTGCCAATTGCGAGTGAGTATCCGGATGTGTTTCCGGAAGAATTTTCGGGAATGCCACCAGATAGAGATGTGGAGTTTCTGATAGATTTGGTACCAGGGTCTGGACCAATAGCAAAGAGACCATATAAAATGTCAGTTGATGAACTGAAAGAACTCAAGAAACAACTTGGAGAACAGTTGCAGAAAGGATTTATTCAACCAAGTTCTTCATCTTGGGGAGCCCCAGTTTTGTTTGTGGAGAAGAAAGATAGAAGTCAAAGGTTATGCATAGATTACCGTTCACTCAACGAGGTAACTATCAAGAACAAATACCCTTTGCCTAGAATCAATGACTTGTTTGATCAGCTAGAAGGAGCCTGTGTGTTCTAAAAGATTGATCTTCGGTCAGGCTATTTTCAACTCAAGATAAGGGAACAAGACATACCTAAGACAGCATTCACTACGAGGTATGGATTGTATGAGTATACCGTAATGCCTTTTGGTTTGACCAATGCTCCAGCATACTTCATGAATATGATGAACAAGGTGTTCATGGAATTCCTTGACAAATTTTTTGTCGTTTTTATCGATGACATCTTAGTCTACTCCAAGAGCAAAGAAGAGCATGAAGGACATTTGCGATTGATACTTGAGAAGTTGAGAGAGCATAAACTTTATGCCAAATTCAGCAAGTGTGAGTTCTGGTTGGATGAAGTTGGTTTTCTAGGACATGTTATGACAAAGGATGGTGTAGCAGTTGATCCTGCTAAAGTTTCAGCTGTGACTGAATGGGAATATCCCAAGTCCGTGAAATAAGTTCATAGTTTCCTTGGCTTAGCAGGTTACTACAGAAGGTTCATTGAAAATTTCTCCAAGGTTGCTAAGCCTATGACGGAATTGTTAAAGAAAGACAAGAAGTTTGCTTGGTCTGAAGGTTGTGAACTCAGCTTTCAGGAATTGAAGAAGAGACTTGTGACAGCACCAGTCTTGTGTCTGCCAGATTTGGAGAAAGATTTCCATGTATATTGTGATGCATCTCATCAAGGTTTGGGTGCAGTACTTATGCAAGACGGTAAAGTTGTGGCTTATGCCTCGAGACAACTCAAAACTCATGAAGTAAACTATCCTACTCATGATTTAGAGTTAGCCTCTGTTGTCCATGCACTCAAAACATGGAGACACTATCTTTTGGGAAAGCGTTGTGAAGTGTTCACAGATCACAAAAGTTTGAAGTATATCTTCACCCAGAAGGAAATTAATATGAGACAAAGAAGATGGCTTGAACTTATCAAGGACTATGACTTAAGTTTGCAATACCACCCCAGTAAAGCAAATGTTGTAGCGGATGCTCTAAGTCGTAAGGTTTTTGTGAATGGCCTTACCAAAGGAGAATTGCCAGATGATCTGTGTACCCAATCAAGGACTATGAATTAAGTTTGCAATACCACCTCGGTAAAGCAAATGTTGTAGCAGATGCTCTAAGTCGTAAGGTTTTTGTGAATGGCCTTACCAAAGGAGAATTGCCAGATGATCTGTGTACCAATTTAGAAAACTCAGATTGGAGATTGTGCCTGAAGGACATCTCATGTATTTGGATGTTCAACCCACTTTGTTGGACAAGATCAAAGAAGCCCAGAATATTGATAAGGAAATTGAAGAGATTAGGGAAAAGATTGGCAAAGTAAAAGCCAAAGAATTCCATGAAGACGAACAGGGTACTTTATGGCATGGGAAATGTATCTGTGTTCCACAAGATCCGGAACTGCGGAAACTGATTTTGCAAGAAGCACACAACTCTCTGTATTCCATCCATCCGGGTAACACCAAAATGTACATGGACATGAAAGAAAGATTTTGGTGGAATAATCTCAAGAAGGACATCGCCGAACATATTGCTTTGTGTGATGTGTGTAGTAGAGTGAAAGCGGAACATCAGAAACCAGCAGGTTTACTTCAACCACTACCTATTCCTGATTGGAAGTGGGACAAGATTGGTATGGATTTCATTACCGGATTACCAAGGACCAGGTCAGGATACGATTCTATTTGGGTAGTAGTGGATCGCCTAACTAAAGTGGCTCATTTCATACCCGTGAAGACAACTTACACAAGTACTAAGCTAGCCAGAATCTACATGAGTAGAATTGTATGTCTACATGGAGTACCCAAGAGTATTGTGTCTGATAGGGGAACTCAATTCACCTCTCATTTTTGGAGACAGTTACATGAGTCATTGGGAACGAGGTTGGAATTCAGTACTGCTTTTCATCCTCAAACCGATGGACAAGCAGAAAGGACTAATCAGATTCTTGAAGACATGTTGAGGGCATGTGCCTTAGACTATGGAGCCAGTTGGGATGAAAGTCTGCCTTACGCAGAATTTTCTTATAACAAAAGCTATCAAGCCAGCATTGAGATGGCACCGTTTGAGTTTCTCTACGGAAGAAAGTGTACCACCCCATTGTTATGGAATGGTGTGGGAGAAAGAAGTTTATTCGGGCCAGATCTTATCAAAGAAGCCGAAGAGAAGGTCAAATTGGTTAAGGACAGGTTGAAGATAGCACAGTCCCGACAGAAAAGCTACGCAGATCCTAAGCGTAGAGAAGTCACCTACGAAGTGGGTGATAGAGCTTATCTTAGAGTGTCACCACTTCGTGGAGTGAAGAGATTCGGAGTCAAAGGAAAATTGGCACCAAGATATGTTGGGCCATTCAAGATTCTGAGTCGCAAAGGAGAAGTCGCCTATAAAATTGAACTGCCAGAATCTCTGTCAGCTGTCCATAATGTGTTTCATGTGAGTCAACTTAAGAAATGTCATCCAGAAATGGAAGAAACTTCTTTGAAGGATACTATACCTTTGGAGGAGGTTCAATTGGAAAGTGATCTCACTTATGAAGAGAAGCCTATCAAGATTCTTGAGACTGCAGAAAGAGTCACAAGGACTAAGACTATCAAGTTCTGCAAAGTGCAGTGGAATCATCATTCCGAAGAGGAAGCAACATGGGAAAGAGAAGATGACCTTCGGAAAGACCACCCTCACCTATTTGCTAGCCAAACCGAATCTCGAGGGCGAGATTCACCTTAAGGGGGTTAGATTTGTAACATCCCTAAAATCATGTTTCAAACTCATGCATATCATCCATGCATCCATGATCATATAGAGTTCATTTCAAACAAAACAATTCAAAAACAGGAGCATATGAGCTCATTATTTTATGTGATCATCATTTGAAACAAATGCTACTCTTTCTATGAGAGGTGGTTGTTCATGAAACCAAACCTTGTGCCTTATTGCTTTCAGAATGAGTTGCTAGATTGCTAAGGTTTAAACCAAAATTTTCAAAGAAAATACCATTTGAAAATCAATTTCAAAACCATTGTGAAACAAGTGCTATGTCACTGTTATTTTATTTTTATTCCAAATGACCAAGCCAATTCAAGTGACCACTTGGTTTTATGCCCAAATTTGTGACTGTTGCACACAGCAAAAATCCCAAAAAGATTTGAATTCAAATAGAGTTTGAATTCATTTGAAATTCATTCCAGAAAATCAATTTAGAAAAATAAAAAGAGAAAGGAAATGGAAAAGGGCCGGCGCCAGGATTTGAGCCCAGCAACAGACGCAGCCCATTTAGCCCACCCGGGTCCCCCTCTCTCTCTCACGCGCAGACGCACCCATGAGTCGCCGCCTTGAGACCCCACCTCCCCTCTGTTTATTTCGCTGACAGGTGAACCCATGACCCCGTCGTCGTCTTCGTCAATCACGCGCGCCTGCGCCGCTCACGCCGTCGTTACTCGCCGCAGTCACTGCCGCGTTGATTTCCCTTGATTCCGCGAGTAACTCCACGCCCAGCTCCGGCTATAAGAACCTCTCCCCCTCGCGGTCATTTTCCCCCACACTGCACACCCTTCTCGCTACCAGGCTGCCAGTATTCGCTCTTGCGCCGCCGCAGACAAAACCTACTCCGGCGACCAATTCTGGTAAACCTCGTGCGCCCCTTCCTCTCTGGTTCATACGAGCAGCTTCGCAACTTCCTTGCGCACCTCCTGATCCCCTTTGCCCGTCTGTTTGTGATCCAGAGCTTCGTCTTCGACGAGCACCGAGAGAATCCGACGCCGTCTCCAACTCCGGCGAACCTTCCTGGTTAGTTCTGACCGCGCCTTGTTTTCTCTTTGACACTCGCATGAACAGCATCACTCCGCGCATCTGACGCACTACTTATTTTGCCTTGGCGTGGTCTGTATCTTCGCCAACGTCGACGAGCAGCCGCACCCGACGCGTTCGCGAACTCCGACGAGGAATCCCTGACGACTCCGAGCGCCCCTTCGCCAGCCAAGGACACGTTGAGCTTCACCTCGTCACTGCGGTTCTGGTGAGCATCCTCTTCCCTCCCCGGGCGACCTAGAACGCCGGCACCGCCACTGACAGAGCGCTCCGCCGCTCGCCGTCACCGCGCGCCGCCAGACCTTGGTCGTTTGATCGAGAGCCGTTGGATCTAGATCCAACGCGTGTAATAGAATCACTTAACGAAGCGGTACGTTAGATCTGAGCCGTGCGTGATCACTTAAATCCAACGATCTGCGTCGATCGATCCGCTGGTGATGCGGGCCAATAGGAAATGTACGGCGTGGCAGTGAGTTAGATTTAAAACAGATTTTGAGTCAGATTTTAGTTCAAATTTGTTTTGTTTGTAACTTTTGATTTCCACGTTAGATTTTGACAAATTTTATACCGTTGGAATCAGGAGAGCAAGCTCTTTCAAAATATGCAATGTGTTTAATGTTTAGCTTCTGTTAAAAAGGTTTTATTTGCAGAAGATTGTGTAGGACTAATTTGAGTATTTGAAATGTTTAGGATTTGTTTTAGGATATGAATATTGGTTGATTGGCAAGTTTTATCTTGTTAGTGAATCAGTACCTTGCACTTGTTTAGTTGAGTTTTGAAAATCATCACTTAGCATTTTGCATGCATGCATATATTTTTGTTTGTTTGTATATGTTGTGTGTAATTTGTTGCTACCATTCTTTGTGTAGACTTTGGTGCTAGTGATTGTGATTGTGAAGAGTGCTACTCTCCCAACTACCAAGGAAAGTGGTACTTCATGAATATTTCTATCCCTATATTTTGTACTAAGCATTAGAAATATTTTTTGCTAAGTCTTGCATGTCATTTTTGCCTATATGCCATGTTGGGAAATCCTAAGTAGTTGTAGAATTGCTAGGAAATTTCTAAGTTAAGTTACTATCTATGCCATGCTTATCCTAGCTAGTAGCAAACAAGGGTTGGTGAAATACACATGCTATGATGAAAATATTTCTAAGTCTTTGGACTTTGTTTTGCTTAATAAAACAACTAAGTTAATGAATCACCTGGGTGGAAAGGGACTTGATTGGTGGTTTTTGGTTGAGTGGTTACACAAGGCCCATGGCTATGGTTTACCTTGTGTATCTCACTTGTGGTAAGCCACCCAGGAACAAAGAGATTTTAGAGGCCAAGTGTTAAGAAGCTTCTAGTGCAGCCACTTGGCAATATGGGCTCTGCCTGGATCACATAAGTTGCTAGAACTTAGCCATTTAGACAGTTGGTGGTAGTGGGAATCATAGGTTGGAGCGCGTCCATTTGGTCTAAGGGAAGGCTTCTGAAAGGTCCTGTCTTGGTGAAACCAAGTCTGGTGGGGAAAGTGCACAACCTCTGCAGATGGAAAAATCTAAGTACTTAGACAAGTCCATGGCAATGGACAACTTGAGCATGAAGGCATGGAAGCTATCAAGAATCTCCTCATCCCAATTTCTAAGTAAAAATTTGTGGGTGAACAAGGGTGAAGGACCTCAATGTCTATTGGTGGTTCCTTGGGAAAAATTTTGATAAAGAAAAACTTAGTGATTTCAACTAATAGGAAAAACCTATTTTGAGCAAAGCAAGCCAAGCTACACTTAGCCAAATTTGCATATAGTATCTACTCCACTTAAAATTTACTAAGGTATCACTTGCCAATACTATTCCAAAGTATTGACCCACTGTGGCTGTAACTTGTGATGTTGCAGGTTACTCTGATGAGGATTAGGTGTCATGAGTCTACACTCAACATGTTTGCCTGTGGCACATGAAGATGAAGACTTATATTTATTTACTTATTCAAACTCTTGTAATAGGCCTGTGGCCTTTGAGTTGTAAAAACTATGGTTATCTCTGTAATGGATGTAATAATTGACCTTTGTATCTGTGTACTTCATCTTAAATTGTGGATGCTAGCAATGATCCAGGGACTAGCATTGCAATCACAGGGATCCTTTTCCTTTACAAAGGAGGGATCTTACAGGATCTTTCAGCCACGCCTTTACCTCGATGATCCATCTGTCGCTCGGTGGCACAATCTCCACCGGCTCGCCACCAAGGCTACTGGCGACCTGCTTGAGGGCCTCTGGTACCCAAGCATGCAAAAGGAGCCCATCAAAGCTGAGTTTAGAGAAGAAACGAAGCTGCCCCAAGCGATCGTCTCACCCACAGGCGCGATGCCAACGCATGAAGATCATTTTCTCCACACAGCACTCGAAAGAACGGGAAGAATGCAGAACACTCTCACTGTCTGGGTTGTGGGCGAACCGGACGAAGAAATCGAATGGTGGCACGCATACCTCAATATTGACCACTTTTCATGTGATCCCAAAACGAGACCTGAAAGCCGATAACAAGTCTACCGGCGACACGGCGGGACGCGTGCCCGGCACGGTGGCCATGAGAGCGTTGTTATCAAACTCCTCTGCCAGGGCTACCATTCCTGGGGTGCGCGACATCATGCAACCGCCCGAGGCCGGTCGCCTGTCCGGATTTCCTGGCCGGATGTGCTCCTGCATGCGAGAAGGTCTAGGCAGCGGCAAGAGGCTAGGCTGGGGACGCGACACACCGACATGAAAAAACGAGGCGAGGGCGACGGCGGCGAGATTTGATTAAGGGCTTGGGAGGTTGACCAGCCTTGGCGGGGAAGCAAGGAGAGCAATGGCGAGCTCCGATCTAGAGACTAGTAGCCAGAGATAAGCAAGGTAATGGAGAGGGAAATAATAGGGGAGAAGAGCAGAGCAGAGAAGAGGATCTAGTCCTCGTAGGGGTAAACCAGTCCACGACCGCAAAGGATAACGGGAAATACTGACAGGGCGGGGCAAGAAGAGTTGACCTAACGGCGGGATTTGAGTTCAACCATTTTTTGACTGGTTCAAATGATCGTTTGGCCGTTAGATTTGTATTTACCCCCATTTGGACCCTCTCGACAATTGGAGAAGTTACTACAACCCTTCCGTGAGATTACACGCATCTTGGACCCCGCGTTGCCTTGGCGTCTAATCTTTCGGGACGCATATTAAAATTCTCAACAACGAGGCTGAGTATGAGGCACTCCTACACGACATGCGGATGGCCAAAGTGTGCGACGCCACGCGATTGGTCATCTACATGACTCTAATATCGTTGTCCAGCAGACGATGAACCAATGCGACGCCGTCAGCGACAACATGATCGCCTATCATAACCTCTACAACACACTCGAATGAGACTTGTACGGCTGCGAACTCCAGCACATCGGACGGGAAAGCAATGAAGAGGATAACAAGATTGCCAATATCGGGTCCACTTGCACCCCAGTACCATTGGGCGTGTTCCTCGAATAGATCTGCGAATGCTCCATCAAGCACAAGAATCCCAAGGCCACAGTCAAAGCTGCAAGACACTCGGGGGCTGCGTCACCTGAAAAAGCAGAGGCACTTGAGGAGCTGGAAATGGGCGTCGAACTGTCCAGCCACATGCAGGACCTGGCAATCGAGCAAACATGGACCCAGCCATACCTCCGGTACCTGCTAAGCAATCAACTACCCGAGGACCCGACGGACGCCAGGCACATCGCTCGCTGATCAAAAGCCTTCACCATCATCAACGGCAAGCTATACTAGCGCAACATTAAAGGAGTACTCCAGCGGTGCGTCACCAACAATGACGGGAAGATCATCCTCCTCGACATCCATGAAGGCATCTGCCGCCACCACGCAGGCAGCCACGCCCTAGTCGCCAAGGCTCTACGAGCTGGATTCTACTAGCCAACTACGATGCGCGACGCCAAGGACATCGTCGAGAAGTGCAACTCTTGCCAATGGTTTGTAGACAGGACACACGCGCCAGGATCAAAGTTACGGCCCATACCACTAGCCTAGTCCTTCGCCCAGTGGGGCCTCGACAAGTCTTCCTCCTAGTGGCAGTCGACAAGTTCACTAAGTGGATTAAAGCCATGCCTATCACTAACCAAACTGGCACCACTGCCGTTAAGTTCTTCCAATCCATTGTCTACAGGTTCGGAGTGCCTCACAACATCATAACCGACAATGGCACGAACTTCACCTCGAAGGAGTTTTGAGACTTCTGCGAAGGACTCGGCATCAGCATCACGTACGCATCTATGGTGCATCCGGAGACCAACGGACAGGTTGAAAAGGCCAATGGCCTCGTCTGCAACAGAATCAAGAAGCGACTGCTACGCCAACTCGAGCGACTAGAAGGAGCCTGGGCAGATGAGCTACCTTCTGTCCTCTAGAGCCTGCGCACAATGCCAAACAGCGCCACCGGCTACACACCTTTCTTCATGGTGCACGGATTTGAAGCAATGTTACCCGCCGAGGTACGCTATAAGGCCCCACGGGTCGTCACTTACAGCAAAGCTGAATCAACATATGCACTCGAAGATGTCGTCGACACACTAGACGAGGCTCGCGACATCGCTGCAGCCTGTTCGATAGTGTACCAGCAAAGTCTCCGCAACTACCACAGTAGATAGCTACGCCCAAGGTCCTTCATCAAAGGAGACCACGTCCTACGACTCAAGTAGAAAGGGCACTTGAATCTAGAGTCACCCTGGGAAGGACCCTACGTGGTCACTGAAGTAATCCCAGGTGGCGCCTACTGCCTCAAGGACGTCGAGTCCAGATTAGCATACTCCAACCCCTGAAACGTTGCACAACTGCGACGCTTCTACCCTTAGTCGTCTTTTACTTTCAATAAGGCTATTCAGCCAGCTACTCACCCAAAACTTGTATCCCCTACTATGCAATCAATAAAAGCTAAGTTCCTTGGCCAAACACACTTTTTCTCTCTTATGTGCATTTCAATTTGTAAAAACGCTCGGGGGCTGCGCCTCATCCTACGACTTTATCGACTGTCACAATAATGCATCACCCTAAGTACATGACCACGTCAGGCTAATGAAAAGGACATGCACAAATTAACACCAATAACGCACTACGTGCAAATACATATTTACAAATTTTATAAGGGTACAAAAACCCATTCGAAACTATACAGATTTTACATTACTATGTTCAAAATCTGCAGGACTCAACTACGCTGGAGCAGGACGTTTGTCCGCTCGTCGAAGAAGTTTACGATGTCTTCAACATGGTGAGCCACCACAGCATAGTGCGGACGCATGTTCCATGCCATACCATCCGGAGGAGCAGGTGGCCCTACCGCTATATCCGCCAAGTCAACATCACAGCGATGTAGTTGAACAAGCGCAAGCACCGCCTTCACACCTGCCACAAGTCGTTGGTGAACAAGATCTTTCACGACATCTATCGTGCGGAACTTCCGCAATAGCCCCAAAAAAAATGGACGGAGCCACATCCAAAGGGAACATTGCAGCCCATATAGATGCAAGTGACGACCTCGCAAGCTTCAAGACCTGAAGCACCTGGTGAACTCGATCCTGAACTCTTGCGACAACAGTCGCCAGGCCACAGTCCATCCAAAAGAAGCCTCCAGTCTCCAACTCCTGATGGGTGAGGCAATTGAGTCGAATAGCAACACGCTCCTTCTCTTCCTATGGAAGAAGATTGACAACTACAAACAAGAGCAGCAGCTCAGAAGCCACAGAGGTCGTGCCTAGTCGAAAAACAAAACACGAACAACTACGATGACTTACATTGGAGTTTCTCGCCGATCTGCCGAAATTCTTCAAGGAGAAATTCCTCTCCCGCAACGGCCCATTCCGTCTTGGATTTCCAAACATCCGCATGGGCACGGATGATGATAACATCCTTCTCCAGGCTTCGGATACGATCACGTATCAAAGGCAATTGCGATGCCTCGCTTGACGGTGGACGGGCAACACTCAAGGCAGATGATATGGTCACCGGATCAGCATTTGAAGGGCCGTAAGAGGCGAATAGGTGACAGAGCATAAAGACAGGGGCAATCGACAGTAGTCAAAGAAAATGTGTATATTTACATCAAAATAACCACTATGTGGTAGAGTTAGATTCATCCAGTATGGGGCATTACATGCACACTGGAAAAAGCAAACTCAAAAACTACAAAGGAAACTACGGTGCAAGGACCCTAAGGAGCAGCCGCATCCGGAGCAAATTTGGACTCCGAGGCCTTTGCCTTGGCTGCCCGTTGTTGCTCCCACGCATATGTGGCTAGGAGGACAATGAGGCACGGGTCAAAGTGCTTGCGGCGGGAGGCGAAAGGAGCAAAGGCTATCTGTCGTCGGATTGTCGACAAGTACGCCATAGGGGGTCCTAGTGGCGTTGGAAATATGGGGTGTGATACGTCGGATGTTCCAGGAGCGGTGAGCACAAGTTTACCCAGGTTCAGATCCAACTGTGGTGATCGTATCCTACTCCTGCTAGCAACCCAGTAATATATCAGCGTGAGCCGGATGTTACAGTGGATTACAAGAGAGGTTCGTCTGTGCGAGTTGTGATTGTGGTAGTACAATTGGTTGTGCCCTAAAGGCTCCCATAGGGACGGTTTATATAGTCATCGGGACCTAGGGTTATAGGAGAGACCTATCCGGCTGCGTTACAGAGTCGGTAACTAGATACAGCTTGGACTACAAGTCATACTAAAGGCCTAAGTCGGTAACTCTTCTAGGGCTTGTCGTAGCCGGAACTGGCTCCTCCTCTTTCTCTGACTGGGCCGCCCGTGAAGCAAAGATCTAACCCATTGGTGGGACACCCTGGTCAGTGAGTCCTGTGGGTATACCCAGGAATTATATCCCCAACAGTAGCCCCCGGAAGTCTCCAAGATCCAAAGTCGGATAAATCGTCTAGCTTGATGGTTTCTTTGCCTTCTAAATCTTGAAGGGTTCCCAAACACTTCTTTCAGTAGCGGAGGATTCCGAGTCAGTTGAGTCGGATATATTGTGTTCTGACTTCAGTCTTTTCCTTGCTCAGCTTAAAACATGAGCCGGATTTTTTAGAGGCGTGCGGGCTGACAACTTTTCAGACCAGGTCCTGTCACTGACAGGAGTCCCATCAACATGACCGTTGGTGGGTCCACTCCTTACGGAACAGAGCACCATTTCAATACCCACACGAGAATCGAGGGGCGGAGGAGTCGCAAGGAAGCTACCCACCTCTCTCCTATAAGCGTGGCGTAAATCGCAAGCATCAACGCACGAATCTTAGCGCAGAGGCAAATAAAAGAGAGGAGAAAACCCTTCTCTCAGATTTATCTCTCCATCGATTCATTCATTGCCTCCTCGTACTCCTTGAGCGCTCCGTATCCATTCCCATCTACACATCTCAAGAAAAATTTCTCTCCCCCACCAGTCGTTCTTCTCCAAGATCAATTGCGCCAGCCTCGGGCTTAGGAGCGACGGCGGGTTCGTCGACGGCAGATGAGAAGAAGATGCAGGGCCTCTGGATTACCAGCGTCATGGATGACGCCAAACTCCAGGTCATGGAGGACGAAGGATTTGTTGGAGATATGCCCAAGAGGCAATAATAAAGTGGTTATTATCATATCATCATACTTATGATAAAAGTTTACATACCATGATATAATTGTATTAACCGGAAACATTAATACTTGTGTGATTTGTAAACATAAAAGAGTCCCTAGTAAAGCCTCTTGTTAAACTAGCTTGTTGGTTAATATATGATCATGGTTTCCTGATCATGAACATAGAGATGTTATTAACAACAGGGTCATATCATTAGGAGAATGATGTGATGGACATACTCCTATAGTTAAGCGTAGCATAAAGATCAGGTCATTTAATATAGTTCATTTGCTATAAGTTTTCTGATACATAGTAACCTAATTCCTTCGACCATGAGATCATGCTAATCACCATCACCGGAAGGATGCTTTGATGACATCAAACACCACACCGTAACTGGGTGGCTATAAAGGTGGCATTGAGTGTTCGGAAAGTATGTGTTGAGGCACATGGATCAAGAGTGGGATTTGTCCATCCATATGACGGATAGATATACTCTGGGCCCTCTCGGTGGAATGTCATCCAATTAGCTTGCAAGCATGTGACTGGCTCACAAGGGATCACATACCACGGGAACGAGAAAAGAGTACTTATCGGTACGAGGTTGAACTAGGTATGCGAGATACCGACGATCAAAACCTCGGATAAGTAAACTATCGTGAGACAAAGGGAAATTGGTATCGTATGTAAGTGGTTCATTCGATCGCAAAGTAATCGTAGAAATATGTGGGAGCCATATGAATTTCCAGATTCCTCTATTGGTTATTGTTCAGAGAAGTGTCTCGATCATGTCCGCATAATTCACGAACCGTAGGGAGACACACTTAAGGATTCGATGTTGTTGAGTAGTTATGGAATGATGAGAAAGAGACCGAATGTTGTTCGGAGTCTCGGATGGGATCCGGGATATCACGAGGAGATCCGGAATGGTCCGGATAATAAGATTCATATAAGGAAAGTCCTATTTCGGAGTTGGGGAATGGTTCCGGTGTTTTCATCGGGAATGTTCTAGAAGGTTCTGGAATGTCCGGCACTCCGAAGGGGAAGGGTACATGAATGTGTCATTGCAAGTTGGAATGATTTCATCATGTACTAGGTGTCATAGTTGTACAAAATAAAGGGTTTAATCAAATCCTAGTTTGAAAAGTCAAACTCCAATTTGAAAAGTCAAACGGCTATTTTGGAAAGTGGAGAAGAAGTGGGAAACCGAGTTGGGGAGGAGTTCCTCCTCCACCACCGGCCCACTAGGGATCCGAGTTGGGGAGGGACTCCCTCCCCTTGGCCGGCGCCTCCCTCCACCTATATAAGGAGGGGCAGGGCTCCCCTCCTAGACACACAAGATTACCCCCTCTAAACCTAACCCTAGCCGCCGCCCACCATAGCCGCCGCCTAGGGTTTCTCCCCTAGCCGCCGACTTGGGCACCTCCAAGCCCTAGCCGCCAGCCCTAGCACCCCCTCCTTGGTGTGTCTAAACCCTAGAACACCAAGGGCTCTCTCTCATAGTCCACCATACTCGCTCCGGCTTAAGGCAAAGCCCTGCGAGATCTCCCCTCTACTTCCGGTACCACGCCGTCGTGCTGCCGGAATCACGAGGAGAGTGCTATAACCTCTCACCTTTGGAACAAGGAGAGGAAGGTCTTCGTCGAGTACGAACGTCTGACCGATCATTGAAGCTGCCGAACGCAGTCTTGGGAAGGATCATCTACGCGATCTTGATATCGGAAGTGTACGACTACATCACCCACGAGAATCTGCTCTCGTTAACCGCTTTGGATCTTCAAGGGTTAGTATTCTGTTGACTCGTTGCTACAATCTAGTAGATAGATCTTGTCTTGATCATAGATTAGATCTTGATTGTGTGTTCATGCGGTAGAAAATTTTTGTTTTCCATGCTACGAACCCCTACAGTGGTATCAGAGCCGTGTCTATATGTAGATCTGTTGCACGAGTAGAACACAATGGTCATTGTGGGCGTTGATGCTTTTGTTGTCGATTGCTTCTTGTGTATTTTGCTTCTTGCGGGATGGTGGGATGAAGCGGCCCGGGCTAACCTTACATGACATCGTTCATGAGACTTGCTCCACGCTTGACATGCAACTTGTATTGCATAAGTGGCTTTGCGGGTGCCTGTTTCTCCCAACATAGTTAAGATTCAATTTACAACGGGTGATTAACAATACTAGTATCAATGTTGGGGTTCCTGTTCGTAAGTTAGAACGACACTTATTGAAAGCCCCAAACCACGTAAAACATGCAAAGAAAATTAGAGGCGTCTAACTTTGTTTTGCAGGGGTGTGCTGTGATGTGATCTGGCCATGATTGTGATTATATATGATGTATGCAATGTTCCTTATTGTAAGTTGGCAACCGGCAGGAGCCATATGGTTGTCTTTAAATTCTGTTAAGACCCACGTGTCTATTCAAAGTAGTTGTAATAGTTGAAGCCGGTGGACGACAACCATGGAGAAGCATCATTGACCTTGATGCAATGTCGGTGATGATGGAGATCATGTTCGTGCTTGAAGATGGAGATCGGAAGCACAAAGAAGAAAGGCCATATCATATCACATATTATGAATTGCATGTGATGTTAATCCTTTATGCATCTTGTATTGCTTAGTAGACGACGGTAGCATTATAAGACAATCCCTCATGCACATGAATTTCAAGTCATAAAGTGTTCACCCTTAGTTAGCACCGTTGCTAAAGCTTGTTGTTTCGAAGCACCACGTGATAATCGGGTGTGTTAGATTCCACAAGTGTATACAACGTGGGCAAGCCAGATTTGCTCATGCGGAAGCTAAGGTTTGATCTTGACGAGCCTAGCATGTACAGACATGGTCTCAGGAACACGGATCACCGAAAGGTAAAGCATGAGTCATATAGTAGATATGATGAACATGTTGATTGTTCGCCATTGAAGCTACATCAACTCTCGTGATGATCGGTTTTGATGTGGTGGATTTGGTTCGTGTGATCACTAAAACAATGTGAGGGATATTGTTTTGAGTGGGAGTTCAACGGCAATATGATTAAAAGTTGAACACTATTTATCATAAATTAAATCAAAGTGAATTTGCATAATTGTTGTAGTCATTGGAATCCGTTTACCACCTTGCGCTTAGTTTTAATTGAGATGATAGAACTATAGAATTCTGGTTAGTTACTTTACGAACTGGTATCGTATTGTTTTGAAGTGTTAATCTAAAGTTTAAAAGTCCTATTGCAAACTTTCAGTAAGTTCCAGTTACTCCATGAAGTTTAATAATTGGTATTAAAACAAGAGTGACAATTCCAAGAGTTAGTGTATGAGTATCATGTTTGTCTCCATGATTCTTGATATTCAAAGAATTGTCTTAATATCAAGGTTATCTAGGATCTGAAAGAGTTGTTTCAGAAACCATGATGTGTGGAAGATATTGTGATATCTGAAACGAAGTTTTGGTTACACCATGATATAGTATAATATGGCAAAGTTCATGTTCTCATATTTTGATGAGAATTTGCAAAGGGTTGGAGACACTTGTTGTCCTAATCCTCCAAAAGGTTTTGGAGAGCAACATTATACTCGCAATTCACCGTTATAAGCTAAAAGTAGCTTGATCATGGATAATTCCATGATAAGGGTGGATATTTCATGTAGGTAAAATGTTTACTACACCAAGAGATTACTAAAGAAATGAATTTGAAAGAACACCAAACATTTGATGATGGTGATCTACTTCAAAGTGCAAGTCCAAAGACATTGGTATTTAATTATACACGCTTTGGACTATGTGTCATATGTATGACTCCACTATTGATGTTGATAGATTCTTTCAAACAGAAAAGGAAATACTGAAAGAGAATCTCATAAATATATGGCAGAAAAGAAAAAGACTAGAATTGTTCAGTTTAAGTATATAGATGATATACATGTTATGGCTATATTCTTTGCTTATTAAACAATGTGGTTCTTAAGTATTTGATACTGAATTTGTTGGTGTGAATCGTCATACGAAACAACACAATTCATGAACTACAATGGCCTAAGTAACTAGCAAAAGAATATGTGATGATGTTCATTGATAACAAATAAAGGGTTATTGTGTTGCTCGTTAAACATCAAAGCTTGCCTTCAAGATTTGTTTTATCAGGTATTATGAGAACAAAAGGGTTGTTCAAATATTTGCCGAAATCCATAAAAGATGGATGATTCACAAATCTCGTTGGAGAAATCACATCCATAAAACTAGTGCTAAAAATGTCGAAAGACAAATTGATTGAAATATCACTTAGGAAGTGATATCGCCGTTTAAATTATATTGGAAAGAAAACATGAAGAAACTCCATGTGGATGGAATTTTGGAGTCTTTTGATTTTGATCACATGACGCTTGTGAAACTTTCCTAAGAGATAATTAAAACTTCGTTCATAGGCCAAAAGGGAACGAATGACTATCTTATTGGAAGTTGTACATATTGTTGTACGAAGTCCATTATGTGTAGTAAAGAGCGATGGATTTCAACTTCATATGCTTTCTCCGAAAATTTAAGTGAATATATGAATATTTACTTAATAAGGATGAAGTATGAAACATTTGAAACGTTCAAATACTTTCAAGATGAAGTGCAAAATTATTGTAACAAGAATATAAATAGTTTATGATAAGATCATAAAGGAAGATATTTGAGTTACAAGTTTAGCATAATACCTAAGATTTAAGGAATCGTTCCGTCGATTTGCATTTCCCGAAACACCATAAGAGTATGGAGTGTTCGAGATATGTAATTAAACCTTGTTTGACATGGTAAGATCAAAGGTGTAATTCATAAAACTGCCATTATATTTTAAAGATTAACAGCTTGAGAGACTACCGTTTTTCCACTGAAAAGAGCTTCATAATAATCCGTTGAAATGACACCGTATAAAGTTATGGTTTGGGATTAAATCCAAGTTGTCCTTTCTTAAAACATTGGTATGCTATGCATAAGAAAGATGTTTGCAACCAAAGTCGGATGAACCTGTCTTTGTATGTTATTTCGAATAATTGTTCCTCCATAACATCGGAGACAAAAGTGTTTGTCACTTAGAACGTCAAGTTTCTTTGAGAAGGAATTTTTCGTGAAAAGATAAGTGGGAGGACAATAGAACTTTGATAAGGTTAAAAGAACCTTAGCTATATGTGCAAAGTTGCGCATCGCCGAAAAGTGTTCTGGAGGCAGCAACAATGCTCATGGCTCACGTGCCTCAAAGGTTGTGGTTACGAAGGTCAAAGTTTTTGTTGAACCAAGTAGGTCGAGTAAACAATCAAATACCAAGAATTGAGGGTTGAATCATTATTTGAGAATAATGAACGTACTACATGCAAAGAAGCGATGATGGGCCCTGACTCCGTAAAATGGCTTGAAACCATAAAATCCGTGATAGTTCCATACACGAGAAATCAAGTTTTAAACTTGAAGGACCCTCGAGAAAGGTGTAAGACCTTACAGTTGTGTTTGGATCTATAAAGAAATAGACATGGATGTTTCGCATCTATGAAATGGTCGACATGCTGGGAAAGAGTTCACAACAATGTTCAAAGGTTGACTATGACCAGATTTAATCTTTCATAGTGATTTAGTCTAGACGGATTAATGTAGCAACCACGACATATAATTTTCTTATGTGTTGGATAAACAAAACAAGTTCTTCTAATAGAAGGGTTACCTAGGACGTGTGCATGACATGGTCCAAAGGGTTTTGTTAATTCAAAGGATGCTAAATGCATATGCAAACTTCAATGGTTGAAGTAAAGCATTGCGGAGTTGGAATCTTCACTATGATGAAACTGTTAAAGGAGATAAAATTCGTCGGAGACGATGAAGATGCTTGCATTTGCAAGAAATTAAGTGGGAGTGCTAAGACATGTTTCTAATACATTATGTGGAAGACATATTGTTGATTGGAAATGATGTATCTTTTATTAACACATATTAAGAATTCCACCCTGATGAAAGACTTAGGAAAAACCCAAATATTTGGCCCCAATAGATGCTAATATGGTTGTGCCGAAAGTACATAGATGATGTATTGAATGAGTTCAATATAGAAACTACAAGAAAGGTTCTTGTCACACAGAAAAGATTGAATGAGTTCAATATTGATGATATATTCAAGTGTATTGACACTGGGTAAGTGAAACAAAGATTCAAGTATATATTGATACTTGATGTATGAAATCACAAAGAGTATTTATATCAATCATGCTGTGATGTGTACAAATCCAGATATGTCCTATGCTCTAAATGTTATGAGCATATACCAGAATGATTCATAAGATGATCATTGGACAATAGTAAGGATATTCTTATGATCTTTTGGAAGAACTAAGAGTATATTATTTGTAGAAGTGACAAATAGATGGTTAGTTCATTGTAAAAGTACTACATTGATACTAGTTTTGTCACAAAGTACAAATTAAGTTTATCTCAATCTAAACCAAGGGTGGCACAATATAATGGAAAGTGAGTTCCATAATGGATTTGGATGAGTTCCAAAGTTAAAGACATTGTGATGATACTACAACAAAAGGCTAAGTGTACGTCGCTATTTTAGCAAAAAAGAGGGCATTTGTGTCAAGTAGTTTGTTATCAAACTAGGTGTAGTTCACAGTGGGATAATAATATGAAAATATATTGTACGACAATATTATCAACATGTTTTAACCCCAAAGAACTAAAGGTCACACCAAAGGACCAAATTTATGCAAGCCATCTCATTAGAGAATGAGTGATGCGTGAGACGCAAAGACATGCAATTACACACCGGACCGAAGTGTCGATCCGGAGATCGATTGACCACTAGCAATCGTGTACATACAACGCCGGAAAGCCATAGGTGTTGAATACACAAAGGTTTGAAACTAGATTATTGACTCTAGTGCAAGTGGGAGACTGTTGGAGATATGCCCAAGAGGCAATAATAAAGTGGTTATTATCATATCTTCATACTTATGATAAATGTTTACATACCATGCTATAATTGTATTAACCGGAAACATTAATACTTGTGTGATTTGTAAACATAAAAGAGTCCCTAGTAAAGCCTCTTGTTAAACTAGCTTGTTGGTTAATATATGATCATGGTTTCCTGATCATCATAGAGATGTTATTAACAACAGGGTCATATCATTAGGAGAATGATGTGATGGACATACTCCTATAGTTAAGCGTAGCATAAAGATCAAGTCATTTAATATAGTTCATTTGCTATAAGCTTTCTGATACATAGTAACCTAATTCCTTCGACCACGAGATCATGCTAATCACCATCACCGGAAGGATGCTTTGATGACATCAAACACCACACCATAACTGGGTGGCTATAAAGGTGGCATTGAGTGTTCGGAAAGTATGTGTTGAGGCACATGGATCAAGAGTGGGATTTGTCCATCCATATGACGGATAGATATACTCTGGGCCCTCTCGGTGGAATGTCATCCAATTAGCTTGCAAGCAAGTGACTGGCTCACAAGGGATCACATACCACGGGAATGAGAAAAGAGTACTTATCGGTAACGAGGTTGAACTAGGTATGCAGAGATACCGACGATCAAAACCTCGGATAAGTAAACTATCGTGAGACAAAGGGAAATTGGTATCGTATGTAAGTGGTTCATTCGATCGCAAAGTAATCGTAGAAATATGTGGGAGCCATATGAATTTCCAGATTCCTCTATTGGTTATTGTTCAGAGAAGTGTCTCGATCATGTCCGCATAATTCACGAACCGTAGGGAGACACACTTAAGGATTCGATGTTGTTGAGTAGTTATGGAATGATGAGAAAGAGACCGAATGTTGTTCGGAGTCTCGGATGGGATCCGGGATATCACGAGGAGATCTGGAATGGTCCGTAGAATAAGATTCATATAAGGAAAGTCCTATTTCGGAGTTGGGGAATGGTTTCGGTGTTTTCATCGGGAATGTTCTAGAAGGTTCCGGAATGTTCGGCACTCCGAAGGGGAAGGGTACATGAATGTGTCATTGCAAGTTGGAATGATTGCATCATGTACTAGGTGTCATTGCTGTACAAATAAAGGGTTTAATCAAATCCTAATTTGAAAAGTCAAACGCCAATTTGAAAAGTCAAACGGCTATTTTGGAAAGTGGAGAAGAAGTGGGAAACCGAGTTGGGGAGGAGTTCCTCCTCCACCGCCGGCCCCCTAGGGATCCGAGTTGGGGAGGGACTCCCTCCCCTTGGCCGGCGCCTCCCTCCACCTATGTAAGGAGGGGCAGGGCTCCCCTCCTAGACACACAAGATTGCCCCCTCTAAACCTAACCCTAGCCGCCGCCCACCATAGCCGCCGCCTAGGGTTTCTCCCCTAGCCGCCGACTTGGGCACCTCCAAGCCCTAGCAGCCGGCCCTAGCACCCCCTCCTTGGGGTTTCTAAACCCTAGAACACCAAGGGCTCTCTCATAGTCCACCATACTCGCTCCGGCTTAAGGCGAAGCCCTGCGATATCTTCCCTCTACTTCCGGTACCACGCCGTCGTGCTGCCGGAATCACGAGGAGAGTGCTACAACCTCCGCTGCCTGCTGGAACTAGGGAGAGGAAGGTCTTCGTCGAGTACCAAATGTGTGACCGACTGTGGAAGCGCTGCCGGAACGCAGCGCCGGAAGGATCATCTACGCGATCTTGAGATCGGAAGTGTACGACTACATCATCCACGAGAATCTGCTCTCGTTAACCGCTTTGGATCTTCAAGGGTTAGTATTCTGTTGACTCGTTGCTACAATCTAGTAGATAGATCTTGGCTTGAACATAGATTAGATCTTGATTGTGTGTTCATGCGGTAGAAATTTTTTGTTTTCCATGCTACGAACCCCTACAGGATTCATTGTCTTCGGCGCATGGCGGAGCGCCTCAGGGCACGCTGTTCCCGCCCCACGCGACGGCGAGAGGGTGCTGTTCGGCACGCACATCGACCGTGGCCTCAGCTTGCCACCGTCAGACTTCATCATCGAGGTCCTCAACTACTACGATGTGCAACTCCATAACCTCCCTCCCAACTCTCTTCTCAAGCTTAGTACCCACGCAGCTCTGTGCGAGGGGTTTCTTGGCATTAGGCCAAGTCTCACCCTTTTCCGGTACTACTATGGTACCTGGAAGAACTCTATTAGTGCCAGTGTGCCTTACATCATCGGCACCCTTAGCTTAGTCCTTAGGAGAAACCAAGTTTATCCTAGGAATAACGCTGGCGAATCCGTCAAACGCTGAGCCGGAACCTTCTTTTATCATAAGGATATTCCGGCTCCTGGAAAGGCGGAAGGTCTTCCAGCCTTCGTCGATGGTGCCGCCCCCCACCAGAAGTCATGGGACGCGGAAGCGCTGGAACTGTCAGATATCTTGATCCTCGCCAAAAGGCGGATTGAGTTTCTGATGAAGCACATGGGGATCCATGGATCCGACTTGATCCACTGCTAGTTGGTGCGCCGGATTCAACCTCTACAGCACCATGGATACCACCTCATGCACCAGATCTCCAGCGACAAGAAGGACAGGATGCGGGTCAGTTCGAGCCGGATTCCGGTGAAGGACTACAAGACCCTTATGCAATATTTGATCAAGGAAAGAGTGGAACGAAAAGTTCCGGATGTCTCCATGAAGATGTTTACATCCAACTGTCCTCTGACTCCGGTAAAAATTTTGACTCTGCTGTCGCGTTTTGTTAGTTGTTCTGTTCTATCTTTCTCCGACTCTATTTTCATCGATAACTTTGTTAGCTCGAGAAACTCCCCGAGTCTGAGCTAGATCCACTAGAGGGCTATCTCTCAGACAATCCGGAGGCGACGGAGGATGATGAGGTGCAAGAAGTTCCCGCCTCCGCCTCCAAGAAACACAAGGCTAAAGAAGTTGTCACTGCTGGTAGCCAAGTGTTTCCAGTAGTTAAAAAGTAAGCACCCTGTCTTTTGTTTTCAGTACTTTGTACCTTTCTTTGTTTCCAGAGCACACCTGATATACGGATTTTTATGTTCTAGAGCTAAAGCAGTTTTGAAGAGTAAGACCAAGCCGGACAGCAAGTCGGGCAAGCAACTGCGTCAGCAGAAGCTTGTCATCTCACTACCATGCCGCCACCAACTTCGTCTAGTACTCCATCAGCGCCAGAGGCTTCTGCCTCTCCTGATGCTGGCAACGTCTCGAAAGCCTTGGTCACCTTTGGTGGCCAAGCAACTAACAAGGGTGAACCTGTTAAGGGTAATGATCCCATGGTAATTTCTACAGGAAGCTTGGATAAAGTGGCCGGCTCTGCTATCTCTGGCCTGAAGAGGGAAAAGAAGGAAGAGATCCTCAGACTGGCTTAGTCCAGCCTTGAGAAGCAAACCTTAACCGTAGAGGCAGCAAGCCAGGAGCAGGAGGACGTTAAGTTGGTTAGCCTCCTGGACCAAATTTTGGTCCGGGATGCTAAGATAGAGTCTGGCGAACTCCCAGCGACGGATGTTCCCTCCCTCTCCCTTGCCGAGAAGGTGTTTCACGGCACCAAACTCGGATTTGAGAAGTTGCACTTGGAACACATTGTAAGTTTCTAATTATTATTTGCATTTACTTTATTATCATATCCTCTAGCCCCCAATCATAAAGTCAGATAAAAATCGTTGGATCCGAGTTGATGCTTTTAGGTTGCAAACGAACGATGTAGTGTAGCCCCCAAGGCTCGTGTTGTATTTTTACTTAGTTAAATTTGCAGCCCGAGTCTTAGTAGCCATCTGACGGTATTTATGTCTTCCAAACTCACATAAAATTGCATCTTCCAACCAGGAATTTCTCAAAAATATTTGTAATAAACACGAGGAGATCAAAGCCTTGCGCCTTGAGAATTCAAAGTTGCAAGTTGAGAAAAATGAAGCAGAAGGTAATTTTTGCTGGCTTCCTTTTTGTCAATTAGCTATTGTCATAGTCAAACTTGTTTTGTCCGACTGATATTTTTCCCTTTGCAGAACTGTTGTGCAAGTCCACAAAGATGGTGGAGAAATCCGAGAACTTCAAGGTCTTGGAACTGGAAAATGCTGAGCTCCGGGACAAGCTTCAGAAGCTCACTATTGAGTCAGAGAAACTGTAGCTGTTGTCCTGGAGTCAAGCAATCATGAGACCGTGAGGCTGGAGAAGCTGCTAGCCCTCCGAGATAAACAATTGGATGATCTCAAGAAGGACTTCGATAGTCAGAGAGATCTATCCCAGGCCATAGAGAATGAACTGAATAGTCTCCGCGAGGAGCATGCTCAATGGAATCGTTCTGTGCTAGGTAAGATTTCCGACCTTTATTTTTTCGTTGAATTTTTGAACTTTCTTTTAAGACGAAATTTGACTTTTGGTTCTTTCCCAGCCCTCCTGAATCTTTTTGACTCTCCTACCTCTGAACCTCGCCTCGAGCGCATCAAGCTCGTTGGAGATATCTTGTTCGACTTCCATCAAACTCTTGAAGAGGTTGGCGAGTCGGTCAAGCTTTCCGACTTGCACACGATGTTAGTGCAAGAGGTGAGGGACAAGGTCAAGGAGATTCCGAAGCTTATCGAGGACTAGAAGATCTCCTATGCTCGGACTGCTGCCCAGACTGCTCTTACCATGGTAATGAGCCACCATAGCGAGATGGAAATCTGGCATGTCACCAAAGGTATCGCCGAGGAGGAGGATGAGGGAAACCCACTGTCACATCCCAAAATTTTGCAAATTTTGAAATGTGAAAAAAAAAACTTAAACAAAATGAAAAAAAAACTAAGTCTTGGAAATTCAGAGGGAACAAAAATTTTTTGACTATTTAATATAACTCCTTCAAACCAAAAGTTAAATAAAACAATTTTGGTTGTGAAGTTGTATGCATGTTTTCAAAACCTCAAACTCATGAAGCATGCATGGTTGCATTTTAAAACTAAGAGAAATAACTTACTTCTCAAAGTTGAATTGGCCACTTAACCACATGAGAGTTTGGATATATTCTATATTGAAAATATACAAAAGAACTCCTAAGTGAGCTAAAAAGATAAAGGGCAAAATTATAAAACCATAGAAATTAGTTTGACTCTATTTTGAAGCTCCAGATAAAATGATATGAAATTTATAAAATATAGGAAGATAAGTAAAGTCAAGTTACGGCAAAGACTAAGAACGAAATAAAAGCATTCTTAAATGAGTGATTATGATAAATAATAAAATTATAAAGTTAAGGAAATTGATTTGAACATTTTTGGAGCTCTAAATCAAAAGATATGAAATAAACAAGAATTGAGAAAATATACTGTATAGGCCTACGTGCCATGCTTAATTTTTTTAAAATGAAATATACTTTATAAAAAAATTTATTCCAAATATTCTAATTAGAGTAAACTATCAACTTATATTTTATATAAGATTTTCTGAAAAGTTTGGTACAAATTTAAATCAAATTGAAGAGACAAATTAGAAACTAGAAAATAAACCAGAAATAGAAAAGAAGAAAACGTTGAAGGAAAAAAAAAAGAGAAACAACACCAGCCCAAGGCCCAATCAGCCCTCCATCTCATTCTATTTTTTTCTTCCATTTATTTTGTTGTTGGGCCGGTTTAGCCAAGCCCATCTAACCTTACCCAACACGATCAATATTCTTCCTCCTCTCGACAGAGAGCACGTACATGGCGGTTGTACGTTACCGAGAACCACGTCACCTCTTCTCCTCCTCATTCAAGGCGTTTAAGACTCCAAAATGAATCGTCATCAACACGAAAAACGTTTAGAATCAAGTGAAGGTTCCGTTCAGGAAAGTAATTTCGCATTTAGTTGAGTTAATACATCAAGCCAAAACGGTGCTCCGAATGCCACCCGTCGGCATACGTACCCCGATCTCCCTCTATAGACCATCTTAGCAAAAACCGAAGTGAGCACCATATTCCTCTCCTCCTCCTCCATTATTTTTGTTCTCAAACTCACACACGGTCGATGCCAAATTCATCCCCAAAATTTGAGTTCATCGTCAGATCTTGTCTTCTACGGTGAGTCCCTCGTCGATTCCTTCTACCAGAGGACTAATCTTGATATTGCCTACCTCCAGGACATGATTGTTCATCCTATGGTTGCAGTTCGCCGCGCCGCCGACGTCGCACGTTGCTCCAGCCGTGGATTGTCGTCACCATTGGAGACGAACGAGCTCTAAATCACGTCCAGTAGCATCGCCTCGACGTCCTCTACACCGTCCACATTTTATTCAACTCCAGATACTTTCCTAGCAACGGGAACGGCAATGCCAAGCCCGTGTCCGCTATTCCGGCGAACTTTCCGGTGAGTTATTCCGATGATCTCTTCTAGTCCGTCCGATCTTCATCTAACGATTGAAATCAGATCACTTAAACGAAGGGGTACCGGCCTATTAGAATCAGCCACTTGTCAATTCCTTTTCTATTTTCGTTCATATTGGGCAGATTTACTTATGAACTTGCAAAAATCATATCTTTAGTTCTGTTTATCCAAATTTAGCAAATAATATGTCTATGGATTCACAAAAACGAGTAGAACACAGTGGAGCCATAATTCGGTATTTTTGAGTCTGTTAAAATCACGTTTTATACAGAACCATTTGTGGAGTATTTTGAGTATAAAAATTGTTGTGTAAATTATTTTTAAGTGAATCCTTTTGCAAATGGTTGTAAATTAAACCCTATGTATAGTAAGACAAAAATATAATTTTATTCTAGTATAAATAAGAACATGCCAATTATTTAGTAAGAATGACATTTCCAAGTGTTAGAAAATATTGCTAATTGCTATGATTGCACAAATGGTTGCATTTGTAATCTTGAAAATATAAAATGTTCAGAAATCACTTAGTAATGTTCAGAACCTTGTTATAAAAATTTGTACAATAAAAATTGCCATCTTGCATGTTTGCATACTTTGCATGATTTTTGTGTTGCCATTAGTGTTGATCTTGTGTATGTTTTGTCTTGGTTGTTTTGCTTGATAGATTGTGGTGATTGTCAAGTGTGTTATTGCAAATAGTGTACCAACACCACCAACTACTAAGGCAAGTGACACTATCATCCAAGTCCTATTATTTTCATTACACTTAGTGGATTTTTGAAACATGCATGATAATGATTTCTATATTTTATGCTATGCTAAATCCTAATAGGATACCCTATACATTCCTTAGTGAAAACAATGTAGTTGATACATGCTTATCCATGCTATATTTTGAAAAGAGATACATGTTGAGATTTTATGAGATTGAGAAAAGACTTATGTTTTATATAATAAAACAAGGACTCAATGAACCACCTGGGTGGACAAGGATACTTTGAGTTTTGGAGAAGGTGGCAACAAAAGGAACCATGCTATGTCAATCTCTATGTGTTGTGCTCCAAAGGAAAACCACCCAGGAAACTTAGAGATTGAACATGTTTCTCGTGCAGTGGCTTCCGTGTACAGCCACATGCTAAATGGGCTCTGGCTTAGTCGACTACATAGTGGAAGTCCCATGTGAAGGGAATATGCCCTGAGAGGCAATAATAAAGTGTTTATTATGTGTATTCCAAGTATATGATAGATGTTTATTTTGCATGCTATAATTGTATTAATACGGAAACGTTAATACATGTGTGTTTAATAAACAAACAGAAAGTTCCTAGTTATGCCTCTCTCATAAACTAGCTCGTTGATTAACAAGATGATCAAGGTTTCCTGATCATGGACATTGGATGTTGTTAATAACGGGATCACAACATTAGTGTAATGATGTGATGAACATTCATCCGAAGTATAGCATTACGATCAAAGTCATTGAGTTTATATTGCTATAACAACTTACGAAGTGATCCTAATCCTTAGACCATGAGATCATGTCAATCACTAACACCAGAAGAGTTTCTTGATAACATCAAACGTCACACCGTAACAGGGTGATTATAAAGATGGATTCAGAACTAATGAAGTGTTATGTTGAGGCTCATAGATCGAGAGTGGAATTTGTTCATCCCGATGACGGATAGATATGCTCTGGGCCCTCTCGGTGATATCACATTGATTAGCTTGCAAGCAAGTGATTTGATCACTAGAATGTTATATCACAGGAACGAGAAAAGAGTGCATGTCGGTAACGAGATCAAACTAGGTATGGAGATACCGATGATCGAATCTCGGACATGTAATATATCGTGAAACAAAGGGATTAAGATACTAGCATAAAAGGTTACGACGATCACAAGAAAGTCATCGTTGAATGTGTGGGAGTCAGTATGGGTCTCCAGATCCCTCTTCTGATTATTGATCCGAGAGGGGTCTCGATCATGTCCGCATTATTCACGAACCGTAGGGTGACACACTTAAGAGACACCGACATCCAATTGGAGCAAATGTTTCATGCCGAAAGAATAAACAAGCGCAGGAATTTATTTCACTAGATACCAAAAGTTTTTGGTGAAATTGCATAAAGTGGTTATGCATGTGAAATAGAATTCTAGCAAGGGTTATTTGTGAATGTTTGTCATTAAAGTAATTGACAAAATTCTGAATAAAATAAAAGAGTTTTATTTAATGAGAGTTTGCATTAAATTTGGTGGAAATTTAATGGGAATTTTGAGTGGACTTTTGAGTGGAGGGAATTTAGAGGAGTTTTGTGAGTGGAGTGTCCACCCACATGAAGAGGGGAGGCAAGGGGCAGCCCCATGCGCTGCCACCCCTTGGGGTTCCCCCTCCTCCTATAAAAGGAGCCCCTCCTCCGACTTGTCTCTCACACCTCCTCGTGAAGGATCTCTCTCCCTCTAGAATTTATCCCCATGGTCTCGGACTAGCGAGATACATGTTCCCGGTGGCTATTCGGCAAGAAAGAGTTGTGCTTCCGCATCGCTGGAGAGGAGGCGGAGGTTGCTCGATGCCTCGAGCGTGTGTGCGCACGGATCTTGCCGATTTGCGGCGCTAGGACTTCCTCTCGATCTTGAGATCGGCAAGAGATCGTCTACATCAACCACGAGTTGAACTCGTTAAGCTTTGTCGGTCTTCAAGGGTATGTTCTCTACGGATATACATCCGCTCGTTGTTTGTATCTAGTATATAGATCTTGGTATATAGTTCACATCGTAGGAAATTTTTTGTTTTCTATGCTGCGAACCCTACACCATGCATTGGCATATTCAGGTTAACTAGATTTGTGTAAGGGAGTAACCCTACATTTGTGCCTGGTAGACAAGCTAGCATTTTGTACTGGGAGGACTCCTATGGAAAGACTTTGTCACATTCTCGATCTGCCGGTACTCCATTTTGGTGAGTACTTACCCAGCGGCCACTGGTGGCGTCAAGACGAGATTGTGTCATGTGGGTAAAGTGTACAACTTCTGCAGAAGATAATAAAATCTAAGTACTTAGCTGTGTCCCCGGTTATGGACAATACTGAGCAACTAAGGCCTGAAGCTATGGAAGATCTCGACACTCTAATTTCAAAAAGAAGACTTTTTAAACTTGAGGCACTTGGGGTTACCAAGGAGCTCAAGGGATTTTGACAAAACTTGATGCTCTTGGGGTTACCAAGTAGCTCAAGAGATTTTTGACAAGGACTTGAACACTTGTGTTTCTACCAAGGAGTTCAAGGAACTTGGAAAAGGAGATTTAACAAAGGACCAAAACCATTTTGAAAAGATAGGATAAAGTATTGCTTTATGCAAATGAGCCTAAAATCTACTTAGCCAAATATGCATGTAATGATAGGATCCACTTATATTCCACATAGTAGTGAAACTTGCCAATACAATTCAAATGTATTGACCCCTTGTGGCTGTAACTTGTATGTTGCAGGTTTGATTGATTTTAGTGAAGATTGTTTGATTAGGATTACAAAGTCTACAACCAACATCTGCCTATGGCACTTTGAAGATGAAGGACCCCATGATTATAGTTATTCCGCTGCAATGTAATGTAATAGCCAAATGAGCTATGTATGATGTAATAAAATTATGTTATTCCTGGTTATAAAGTTATATTATGACCTTTGTTTCTTGATATTACATCTTAACTGTGGATGCTAGCTATTGATCCAGGGACTAGCATTGTAAAACACAGGAGGAATCTACCTTATCAGGTTGAGGCCTCTACAGATGGTATCAGAGCATTGTGTTGCCTGTAGGATTTGTAAACCCTAGGATTGGACAAAAATCCTTAGAAAAATAGGAGGTATATTTTGATCCAAAAACTTATTTACAAAAACACTTGTAAACTCTTTACTCCACCATTTTGGTTTCAACTCTACTTCTCTACTATTTTAACTTGATGGAAAACCTACCCATGGCCAAAGACTACACCATGTGCAAAGGACTTCTTCAACATCTCCAACTCTAAATGACTTCAACTTCTTCAACTCTAATGACTTCAACATCTTCAGCATGTTCACCAAGGACTTCCAACTTGGATATCACTAAGGACTACTAGTGAAAACCAAGAGACATTAGATTGCCTACCAAAAACATTGATATCAAGTTAGAGTATGGATCATATTGTCCTATGAGGTATGATCATACTAAGTTGTTATTTCAAGAAAACTTGTTGTTTCCTTCAACTCATGAGTTAAGCTCATAAGTTGTTAAGTGATTGGTTGCTTGTTGAATGTTTGATGGTTTGATTGTTTGATTGAACTTGATTGTTTTGAGTTGTGTGCTAGGAATTCTTAAAAACCTATCCACCAATACTTATCCCTATCAAACCAACAGATGCCTCCCCGTCGTGCCAACCCCAACCAAAACAACAACATCACCCCCGAGATGCAGCAGATGATGGCAGCTCACACACAGTTGATGCAGCAGATGACCACATTCATACAGAATTTGAATGACAACATCAACAACAACAATCAGAATAATCCTCCAGCACTTGACATGCTCACCAAGTTTCTGAAACTTAGGCCTGCAAGGTTCTCTGGAACAACTGACCCAATGGAAGCTGATGACTGGTTACGTTCAGTAAACAAAGACTTAGTGACTGTTGGTTGCACCGATGAAGAAAAAGTAAGGTTTGCAGCATTTCTGCTTGAAGGACCAGCAGCAACATGGTGGGACAACTTTCAAATCACCACTCCCCTTGAAGATGTGACTTGGGCTATTTTTGAAGAAGGATTCAGAACCACTCACATCTCACCTGGAGTAATGTACTTGAAGAAAAAGGAGTTTCACAATCTGAAACAACGACACCTCAGTGTGGCTGAGTATATTGAAGAATTCAACAATCTGGCACGTTATGCACCGGATGAAGTTGATACAGATGCTAAGAGAAAGGATAAATTTCTTGAAGGACTTAATGATGAGTTGAATCTGCAGCTAGCTGTTGCCTATGTCCCAACTTATCAATCACTCTGTGACAAAGCCACCATTTTGGAAAACAAGATGGATCAAGTGGAGAAAAGAAAGAGGAAGCATAACCTCAAGTATCACTCGAGATCATCACAAAAGAAGCGTTCATTCAAAAAGAGCAATGAAGATTCTGAATCACATCAGTATCACCACAACAACAATGGAAGTGATAATAATGGAAATGATACTGACAATGGAGATGACCTTGGTCGGAATCAACATGACAATTCCAGGAAGAAAGATATTAGCCAATTGCAGTGCTATAATTGTAAGGAGCTTGGACACTATGCATCGACCGTCACGAGAAGAAAAGAAAAAGGATGCGGAAGAGCCAATGGAAATGACTCCAATGTGACCCAGAAAGGACATGTGAACCACATTGACATGGATGGAAACTTTGAAGAGATAGAAGAAGTGGATGTCAGAAACTAGTTAACTCAGAAGAGTCAAATAAGGATTCCTTGTCTGGATATTAAGTGTTGAACTCATAGTCAAGTGAACCATCAATTTACTCCTATGAGACTTTATTTTAAGGGTGGTAGTACCCTAGTTGTCTTCAAGCCAACTTGTAACCCTAGCCTTCCCAAATCTCGGGACGAGATTTCTTTTAAGGGTGGTAGTCTGTCACATCCCAAAATTTTGCAAATTTTGAAATGTGAAAAAAAACTTAAACAAAATGAAAAAAAAACTAAGTCTTGGAAATTCAGAGGGAACAAAAACTTTTTGACTATTTAATATAACTCCTTCAAACCAAAAGTTAAATAAAACAATTTTGGTTGTGAAGTTGTATGCATGTTTTCAAAACCTCAAAATCATGAAGCATGCATGGTTGCATTTTAAAACTAAGAGAAATAACTTACTTCTCAAAGTTGAATTGGCCACTTAACCACATGAGACTTTGGATATATTCCATATTGAAAATATACAAAAGAACTCCTAAGTGAGCTAAAAAGATAAAGGGCAAAATTATAAAACCATAGAAATTAGTTTGACTATATTTTGAAGCTCCAGATAAAATGATATGAAATTTATAAAATATAGGAAGATAAGTAAAGTCAAGTTACGGCAAAGACTAAGAACGAAATAAAAGCATTCTTAAATGAGTGATTATGATAAATAATAAAATTATAAAGTTAAGGAAATTGATTTGAACATTTTTGGAGCTCTAAATCAAAAGATATGAAATAAACAAGAATTGAGAAAATATACTGTATAGGCCTACGTGCCATGCTCAATTTTTTTAAAATGAACTATACTTTATAAAAAAAATTATTCCAAATATTCTAATTAGAGTAAACTATCAACTTATATTTTATATAAGATTTTCTGAAAAGTTTGGTACAAATTTAAATCAAATTGAAGAGACAAATTGGAAACTAGAAAATAAACCAGAAATAGAAAAGAAGAAAACGTTGAAGGAAAAAAAAAGAGAAACAACACCAGCCCAAGGCCCAATCAGCCCTCCATCTCACTCTATTTTTTTTCTTCCATTTATTTTGTTATTGGGCCGGTTTAGCCAAGCCCATCTAACCTTACCCAACACGATCAATCTTCTTCCTCCTCTCGACAGAGAGCACGTACATGGCGGCTGTACGTTACCGAGAACCACGTCACCTCTTCTCCTCCTCATTCAAGGCGTTTAAGACTACAAAATGAATCGTCATCAACACGAAAAACGTTTAGAATCAAGTGAAGGTTCCGTTCAGGAAAGTAATTTCGCATTTAGTTGAGTTAATACATCAAGCCAAAACGGTGCTCCGAATGCCACCCGTCGGCATACGTACCCCGATCTCCCTCTATAGACCATCTTAGCAAAAACCGAAGTGAGCACCATATTCCTCTCCTCCTCCTCCATTATTTTCGTTCTCAAACTTTCTCGAGAGGAGCTCTGTAGAACACACACACGGTCGATGCCAAATTCATCCCCAAAATTTGAGTTCATCGTCAGATCTTGTCTTCTACGGTGAGTCCCTCGTCGATTCCTTCTACCAGAGGACTAATCTTGATATTGCCTACCTCCAGGACATGATTGCTCATCCTATGGTTGCAGTTCGCCGCGCCGCCGACGTCGCACGTTGCTCCAGCCGTGGATTATCGTCACCATTTGAGACGAACGAGCTCTAAATCACATCCAGTAGCATCGCCTCGACGTCCTCTACACCGTCCACATTTTATTCAACTACGGATACTTTCCTAGCAACGGGAACGGCAATGCCAAGCCCGTGTCCGCTATTCCGGCGAACTTTCCGGTGAGTTATTCCGATGAGCTCTTCTATTCCGTCTGATCTTCATCTAACGATTGAAATCAGATCACTTAAACGAAGGGGTACCGGCCTATTAGAATCAGCCACTTGTCAATTCCTTTTCTATTTTCGTTCATATTGGGCAGATTTACTTATGAACTTGCAAAAATCATATCTTTAGTTCTTTTTATCCAAATTTAGCAAATAATATGTCTATGGATTCACAAAAACGAGTAGAACACAGTGGAGCCATAATTCGGTATTTTTGAGTCTGTTAAAATCACGTTTTATACAGAACCATTTGTGGAGTATTTTGAGTATAAAAATTGTTGTGTAAATTATTTTTAAGTGAATCCTTTTGCAAATGGTTGTAAATTAAACCCTATGTATAGTAAGACCAAAATATAATTTTATTCTTGTATAAATAAGAAAATGGAAATTATTTAGTAAGAATGACATTTCCAAGTGTTAGAAAATATTGCTAATTGCTACGATTGCACAAATGGTTGCATTTGTAATCTTGAAAATATAAAATGTTCAGAAATCACTTAGTAATGTTCAGAACCTTGTTATAAAAATTTGTACAATAAAAATTGCCATCTTGCATGTTTGCATACTTTGCATGATTTTTGTGTTGCCATTAGTGTTGATCTTGTGTATGTTTTATCTTGGTTCTTTTGCTTGATAGATTGTGTTGATTGTCAAGTGTGTTATTGCAAAGAGTGTACCAACACCACCAACTACTAAGCCAAGTGAAACTATCATCCAAGTCCTATTATTTTCATTACACTTAGTGGATTTTTGAAACATGCATGATAATGATTTCTATATTTTATGCTATGCTAAATCCTAATAGGATACCCTATACATTCCTTAGTGAAAACAATGTAGTTGATACATGCTTAGCCATGCTATATTTTGAAAAGAGATACATGTTGAGATTTTATGAGATTGAGAAAAGACTTATGTTTTATATAATAAAACAAGGACTCAATGAACCACCTGGGTGGACAAGGATACTTTGAGTTTTGGAGAAGGTGGCAACAAAAGGAACCATGCTATGGCAATCTCTTTGTGTTGTGCTCCAAAGGAAAACCACCAGAAACTTAGAGATTGAACATGTTTCTCGTAAAGCTTGGTGTCTGACCACATGCTAAATGGGCTCTGGCTTAGTCAACTACATAGTGGAAGTCCCATGCATTGGCATCTTCAGTTAACTAGATTTGTGTAAGGAGTAACCCTACATTTGTGCACAGTAGACAAGCTAGCATTTTGTACTGGGAGGACTCCTATGGAAAGACTTTGTCACATTCTCGATCTGCCGGTACTCCATTTTGGTGAGTACTTACCCAGCGGCCACTGGTGGCGTCAAGACGAGATTGTGTCATGTGGGTAAAGTGTACAACTTCTGCAGAAGATAATAAAATCTAAGTACTTAGCCGTGTCCCCGGTTATGGACAATACTGAGCAACTAAGGCCTGAAGCTATGGAAGATCTCGACACTCTAATTTCAAAAAGAAAACTTTTTAAACTTGAGGCACTTGGGGTTACCAAGGAGCTCAAGAGATTTTGACCAAACTTGATGCTCTTGGGGTTACCAAGTAGCTCAAGAGATTTTTGACAAGGACTTGAACACTTGTGTTTCTACCAAGGAGTTCAAGGAACTTGGAAAAGGAGATTTAACAAAGGACCAAAACCATTTTGAAAAGATAGGATAAAGTATTGCTTTATGCAAATGAGCCTAAACTCTACTTAGCCAAATATGCATGTAATGATAGGATCCACTTATATTCCACATAGTAGTGAAACTTGCCAATACAATTCAAATGTATTGACCCCTTGTGGTCAGAACTTGTATGTTGCGAGGTTTGATTGATTTTAGTGAAGATTGTTTGATTAGGATTACAAAGTCTACAACCAACATACACTGTGGCACTTTGAAGATGAAGGACCCCATGATTATAGTTATTCCGCTGCAATGTAATGTAATAGCCAAATGAGCTATGTATGATGTAATAAAATTATGTTATTCCTGGTTATAAAGTTATATTATGACCTTTGTTTCTTGATATTACATCTTAACTGTGGATGCTAGCTATTGATCCAGGGACTAGCATTGTAAAACACAGGAGGAATCTACCTTATCAGGTTGAGGCCTCTACACCCACATGACATCAAGGCAATCCAAGATTCCTGTGCAGGTTATGCTTGTCGTGTGGCGGAGATTACCAACTATTCGACGTCGTTCTTCGGATCTGTCGCCGTGCCTCCCTCACCTTAAGAGCCAGAAGACAGCCTAGCAGCTTCCGAGTCTGAGATTCAGGGTGACAACATTGTCGACTCCAGTGCTCCACCTTCATCGCCACCACCTGGCTCTACAGCATAAACAGTTTTTATGCATTATTTTGAACATTTGGGCAATGTAATGATGGACACGATGTTTTTATTTGTGTTGGTCTGTAAAAACTTATGCTTTTACTATCGTAGCACTTATATTTATATATTTTATGCGTGTGCTTGAAAAAAATTTGAAGCACTTTTTTGGTTTATGCCTATACTTGTCATTTTATCTGGCTCTCTGCCTCGTCCCTTTCATGGGCCAGCCAACCTTCAACACGAAAACTTTGTTGAGCAATGGAGCATAATTCCTAAACCAGTTTAAACTCGGAAACAAAGACGGCTTCCAGTACGAACAACTCATTACTTGTAAAATACCCGCATCTAAGCAATCAGATAAAAAACCAAAGTATAAACAATAAATTTAATTTTTTACCCTAAGGTAACATTTTTTAGATATTTCAAAAATCGTAACCAGAACAAACATGAGCATAAAGTACTTTCAAGCATTCTGGGATTTTTGAAAATGACATGCTCTTTTGGAAATAAGATGGCAAAAAACTTCTCAAAAATAATATATAAGGAAACCAATACTTTATTTCACTTTGAACATGTACATATATTATTACAAGGAAATATAACTAAGAATAGAAGGGACGTAGCTATGCAATATTCCATGGTCGGTCTATTTCATCTGGGTTTGTGCTACCGCGAGCTCTTTTTCTCTTCCGAGTATCCGGTCTTTCCTTGACTGGTCTCATATCGGTTAAATAATACGACCCATTATGCAGAACTCTGCTAATCATAAAAGGTCCTTCCCAAATCGGGGAAAGTTTATGCTTTCTTTTTTGCACAAGTCGGAGAACTCAAATCGCCTTTTTTTAAGGAACGGTTTTGAACTCTCTGACTATGATACTTGCTTAACTTCTGCTAGTAGGCTATAGATCTCTGCTCAGCAATGATGCATATTTCTTCGATTATATCGAGATCATCTTGTTGAGAAACTTCTGCATCTTCTTCGATATACGCTTTGACTCGTGAAGACTGATGAATTAGATCGCCTGGAAGAACTACTTCTGCACCATAGACCAATAAGAAAGGAGTGTCTCCGGTTAGATCGCTTGGAAAAACTGCTTCTGCACCATAGACCAAGAAGTAAGGAGTGTATCCGGTTGATTTGTTAGGAGTTGTACGCAAGATCCATATCACAGACGGTAATTCTTCTACCCAAGCCCCCGCGGCCCGACGAAGCGGTGCCTCGAGGCGAGGTCAGAGTCCTTGTAAAATAAGACCGTTTGTTCTTTCAACTTGTCCATTAGCTTGTGTATGTGCGACTGATGCAATATCGAGTCGGATCCCTTGTTCCTCGCAGAATTCGGCGAGTTCTCCCATGGAAAAATTGCTCCTGTTGTTAGAAATTATACTATGCGGATATCCGAATCGGGTGATTACATCCTCAACGAACTTTCTGGTTGTGGCTCCATCACAACTTGTTATGGGTTTAGCCTCAATCCACTTTGTAAATTTATCCACCATTAGTAGTAGGTGAGTAAATACACATTTTGCCGTATGAAACGGCCCTACCATATCAAGCCCCCAGACCGCAAATGGCCATGTAATAGGGATTGTTCGCAGCTGTTCAGCCGAAACGTGTGCCTGATGGGTGTACTTTTGGCAGCCTCTACATGTTTTGACCAGTTTGTCGGCATCCGCCTTAGCTGTAAGCCAAAAGAATCTATGTCGAAAAGCTTTTGCCACTAAGGGTCTGGCTCCAGCATGGTGACCACACTCGCCTTCGCGTATCTCTCGCAAGATTTCCACTCCTTCTTCCAAAGAAATACATCGCTGGAAACCGCCAGAAACACTCCGCTTATAGAGATCGCCATTTATTATAGTATAGGCTTTTGCTCGTCGGACGGTCTGCCGGCTCAAGACTTCGTCTTCGTGTAATTTTCCATCTATCAGAAATCCAGATAGGGTTTTGTCCAGCTGGGAATTACAGCCAGAACTGCTATTAAAGGTGAGTCGGATTTCATCGGATAGTCCTCATCAAATCCAACTATGGAGGGACCCTTAAATGCTCTAAGAAAGCGCCATCCGGTACTTGTTTCTGCACAGATCCTATCCTTGATAGAGCATATGCTTCCTCGTTTTCTGCTTGAGGGATGTTTTGAACCTCAAAACCCTCGAACGATTTAGATAGTTCATCCACAACAGCTTTGTATGTTGCCATGTGCTTGTTTGTGTTGCAGATATCGGATACCTATTGAGCAACTAAGTCTGAGTATCTGTAATACATGAGTCTTGTTATGCCAATGTTTTTGTCCATGCGTATTCCATGTAGCAATGCTTCATACTCGGCAATATTGTTTGTTGCCGTAAAGTGTATTTGCAACACATAGAACAACTTATCTCCTTGGGGTGATTTGAGCACCACGCTAGCCCCCGAGCCCTCTCGTGCCTTTGATCCGTCAAAGTGAAGGGTCCAAAACTACGAGTCTGGAGGACCTGTGTTTTCTGCCGTCTCTGCCCAATCAACAACAAAGTCGGCAAGTATTTGGGACTTGATTGCTGTACGCGCCTTGTACTCAATGTCGAATGCTGCAAGCTCTATTACCCACTTTGCGACACGTCCTATGGCGTTGTGGTTATTGATTATATCTCGCAGGGGAGCGGTGCTCACCACTATGATCGTGTGCTCTTAAAAATAGTGGCGTAGCTTTCTGGATGCAAAGAACACTCCATAGGCTAGCTTCTGATGATGTGGATATCGTTCTTTCGACTCTGTCAGGAGCTCACTCAGGTAATAAGTTGGACGTTGTACCTTATGCTTGTGGCATTATTCCTCGCGTTCCAGTACTGTTACCACGCTTATGACCTTTTTGGTCGCTGCAATGTAGAGTAACATAGGCTCCTAAGGTTCTGGCGCTGCGAGAACTGGTGGGTTTGGACCTGGATGTTGTAGATGTAATAGGGACGAGCCATGAGCGCCCAGTAAGCCGGACATCTGAAGATGGTGTGGTAAGAACTTTTGAACGGTACCACCTAAAAAGAGAGTGGCTCGGTCTGGTAATTTTCTCGGGTTCCGAATGTCACGTCCAAAGTAATTTCACCCAGAGAATCCGTCTGTCTCCCTGGTACAATGCCATGGAAATTTACACTATTGTAACTCAGCTGGCTCTCGTGCAGCTTCATGCGGTGGAGCGTCTCGATGTAGAGGATATTGGTGTTGCTCCCACCATCCATGAGTGTTTTAGAAAACTCATAGCCATCAATAAGAGGATTGACGACCAGAGGGTACTTTCCCCCGCAATGTGTTCTCCTCGAGTGATCTGAGCAATCAAAGGTGATGGTTACATCCGACCAGTCCAGAAATTGTGGAACAGCCGGAACCGTGGCATTGAGCTCACGGAGAACCGCCTTCTTTTCCTTGGCAGGTTGGGATCCAAGGAAGCAGACGTACGCGTCTTTCTTAGTCGAAAAAGTCTTCTTTCCATCCGACTTGGGCTCTGCGGCGGTATCCGCTTCTTCCATGTTAGAATCTTCCTTGGGATCCTTTCCTTTCTCAGAATTTTTCTTTCCGTTTGGTCGCTTGGCTCTGTAGCCAGCGAATTCGTCTTTCTTGATGTCCTCATTGAAACGACACTTGGCATTTGTGTGGGTAGATCCTCCGTTACTATCCAAGTGGTGGACACATGGATTATTGGCAATGTTGGCCCGGGTATAGGTTCTTCCGGGTTGCTGATCTCCTATGTCCTGGATTCGGGAAGTTCCACGGCCTCTACCCCGTCCGCCTCCGCGTCCTTCTCGTCTGCCAGATCCAAATGTTACGTTAACAGCTGCGTTATCCGGAACCGGTTTTTCGTCCGAGGTGTTCTTGCGCTTCTGAGCTTGTTGTTTTGGCTGTTTGGTTGCATTAGGATTGGCCAGAATGTTTAGCATCCCTTCTGAATCATCATCCACATCAGCGTATTTGCTTGCCGTATCTATCGTTTCTCCCAAATCTATGACGTGGTCACGCTTCAGTCTGTCACGCAAAAGTCCGACTGGGAGTCCTGTGATGAAACCTTCTATCGCAGTTTATTCGTTTACTCCCTCGCAGGAGTTCTTCATGTCAATCCAGCGTCCGAGGTAATCCCGACAGGTTTCTCCGGGTCTTTGTGTGCAATGCTGCAAGTCTCCGACTATGCAGGGCCTCCTGTATGTTCCCTCGAAGTTTGAAAAGAACGCACTTTGCATATCATACTAGTTATGGCTTGAATTCTCTGGAAGTTCATTGAGCCATGATCGAGCCGTCTTCCTCATCATAAGCGGGAGATATCGGACTACGACCAGGCTATTTCCTCCTTTGGCGATTAATACGTCGTATCTATAATTTTTTATGCTCCATGCTTGTTTTGTATCTACTTTGCTTTGCTTTGTCTATACTTTAAGGTGTTTTATATATTTTCTAGAACTAACCTATTAACAAGTTGCCACAGTGCCAGTTGCCTGTTTTCTTCTGTTTTTGGTTCCAGAAAGGCAGAAAATCATTATTCTCGGAATTGGACGGGAAAAAATCCAAAGTTATTATTTTTCCCGGAGCAACACGGAACTACGAAGCAGAGCCGGAGGGGGGCCACAGGGTGGCCAAACCCACTAGGCGCGGGTAAGCCCTGGAGGCGCCTGGAGGGGGTGTGGGCCCCCTAGACCCCCACCGACCTTGATTCCTGCGCCTATAAGAAGCCTCTGATGGGAAAACCCTAAAAATCTAGAAGAAATCCAAGAAAACCTCCATAGCACCGCCTCCACCGAAAGGGAGATTCGGGGGACAGAAAGTCTCTGTTCCGGCACCCTGCCGGGACGGGGAAGTGCCCCGGAGCCATCTCCAACGATCTCCATCGCCATCTTCATCACTTTTGTTGATTCCCATGATGAGGAGGGAGTAGTTCTTCCTCGAGGCTAAGGGCTCTACCGTTAGCTATGTTTTCATCTCTCTCTCTATGCATGATCATGTTGTGGTCATGAGCTTTGTAATCAAGTAGATCTACCTTGCTACTCAAGTGCTTCATTAGATCTCTGCTCTCCCCATGTGTGTGAAAGTGACAGCATGCACGCCATGGTGGCACTTAGGTTTGAGTCTACATAAATACTCTTTGGGCTTTAATAGATCTATGCTTTTCCCCACGTGTGTGATAGTGACAGCATGCATACCGTGTGTGGCACTTTGGCTAGATTGAATATTTGTTATGAGTTATATTTGGAGTTGGATGTCTCTATGAAATTATGGTGTTTGTTGGAACCATCTAGCGCTCAAGGTGACAGTGTGGGGTTATATAGATTGGGAAGGCCCTACCGTGGATTAGAGTGTCCAACCGGAGAGTAGTTAAGAGTAGTATCATGAAGAGAGGATATTTATATGAGAGAGTGTTCACTAGTGAACGTATGATCCCTATGCCTTGTTTCAAAACATTCAAACACCGTTTGCACCTAGATCTGTTGCATGTTCGCTTGCTTCCATCTTTGTTCCGTTTGCCGGGGAGGTTTTGGGCTTTTGCCTTTCCTCCACGCAATCAGCTCTTTTCTGGCACCGTTACTGTTGGAATTATGCCCTAGAGGCAATAATAAAGATGTTATTATTATAATTCTTGTTCATGATAAAGTTTATATTCCATGCTAGAATTGTATTAAGCGGAAACTTTGATACTTGTCTGGTTTATGAACAACACCGTGTCCCTAGTACGCCTCTATGGAATAGCTCATTTATTAATGATGGTTAAGGTTTCCTAACCATAGACATGAGTTGTTAATTAATAATGAGATCATGTCATTGGGAGAATGATATGATGTACAGTCCCAAATCAAGAAGAGCAATTAGATCGTGTCATCGTGTTCATCTTTGTGAAGCTTTTTCTTATGTCAAATATTGTATTCCTTAGACCATAAGATAATGCAACTCCCTGGTATCGGAAGAAAGCTTTGAGGTCATCAAACGTCATCCTATGAGAGGGTGATCATAAAGGTGTCTCTCAGGTGATTGGAAAGTACTTGTTGGGTTGTATGTATCGAGATGGGATTTGTCCCTCCCAAGTCGGAGAGATATACTTCGGGCCCACTCGGTAATCGATATCAACACCGCTTGCAAGCAAGTGGTTAAGGAGTTAATCACAAAGTGATATCGGATTACGGAACGAGTAAAGTACTTGCTGTGAACAAGATTGAACTAGGTATGCCGATGCCAACGATCGAATCTCGGGCAAGTAAAATATCGCGTGATGAAGGGAATATATATATGGGAATAATTGAATCCTGGCATCGTGGTTCATCCGATATGATCATCTATGAATATGTGGGAGTCAATATGGGTTTCCAGATCCTGCTGTTGATTATTGATAGAAGATCATGTCTACATATTCTCGAACCCGTAGAGTCACACACTTAACGTGTCTCGACGCTAGGATAGAATGGATAATTGGTTTATGAGTTTTTGTTCGGAGGCTCGGATGAGATCCAGGACATCACGAGAGGTTCCGGAATGGTCCAGAGAATAAGATTCATATAAGGGAAAGCAGTTTTTGGATTTCGGAATTGTTTCGGAATGTTCGGTATTGTACCGGAAGGTTCTAGAAGCTTCTGGAGTGGGACCAATGTGGCCCCACTTGTCGGGAGGGGGCGTGGGCCTACGAGGGAGTGCCCTGGATGCATTGGGCCAGGGGCACAAGGCCCCATAGGCCCATCCGGCCAAGCCCTAGGGGAAACCCTAGGGAGAGCTTCTAGAAGGGGGGGAACTTGCCCCCCACTCCACCCATGTGGCCGCCGGCCCTAGGGCTTGGAGGAGGGGCAAGGGCAGACGTCCAGCCCTCTATATAAAGAGGGCAGGGGCGCACCCTCCCCCCCCCCATACCTCCTCCAACCCTAGCCACATACCTGCTGCCCTCCTCTCTCTCTCTCCCGACTGCGCGTAGGCGAAGCCCTGCCTCAGAAACTCTACACCTTTGCACCACGCCGTCGTGTTGTAGATCCAATCTATCTCTCCACCCCACTTTCTGGACCTAGGAAGTAGGAGACGTCGAGGTTCCGTACATGTGCATCTCTCGGAGGCGTCGCCACTTGCGGCGTTGGATTGGATCGGATCGCGAGGAGGAGAAGGCTAGTACGACTACATCAACCATGTTCCGCTGAACGTTCCGCTGTGCGATTTCTTCAAGGGTATGAAGATCTCATCTATCCCTCTCGTTGTTTGCATCTCCTAGATTAGATCTTGGCTTTTCCTGTTCGCATCCGTAGAAAATTTTGATTTACTATGCTGCAAAACCCTTCAGTGGTATCAGAGCTAGATCTATGCGTAGATGTGTTTCACGAGTAGAACGCAACATGCTTGTTGCGGGCGTTGATGTTTTCTATTGCAATCCTCTTGTTGTGTACTTCTTATGACGCGGGATAGTGAGCTCGAAGCGGTCCAGGACAACTTTATGCGACCTCGTTCGTGAGAACAGCTCCGCACTTGACGTGTGGCTTGTTCCACACATGCGGCTAGTGGATGCCAGTTTCTCTCACTATAGTTGTCATGGGATTTACACCGGATTTTGGCAACCATAATATCACCGTTGTTGCTTTCCGTAGGTAAGAATCGTTCTTAGCTTGTTACTCCCATAAGCCACGTAAAACATGCAACAACAAAGTAGAGGCGTCTAACTTGTTTTTGCAGGGAGTGTTTTGTGATATGGTATGGCCCAAGACATGATGTGTATGAATTGAGATGTATGCAATGATCATGTTTTGTAATATTTCACGACTTGCATGTCGATGAGTACACAACCGGCATGAGCCATATGGTTGTCTTTATAATTGTGTATGACCTGTGTGTCAACTTCTTATACGCCATGTAATAGCTTTGCTTTATCGCTAAGTAGTTAGCAATAGTTGTAGTTGCTATTCGTGGTGGATGCAATCATGGTGGAGTGATGGAGATCATGCTGGCATGCACAATATGGAGATCATTGCGCGGAGATTGGCTATACCATGTCACATAAAATTATATGCATGTGATGTTTATCCTTTTATGTATCTTATTATGCTTAGATCACGACGGTAGCATTATAAGATGATTCCTCACTTAAAGATCAAGATAAAATTGTGTTCTCCCCATGTATGCACCGTTGCGAAAGTTCGTCGTGTTCAAGCATCTCGTGATGATCGGGTGCTATAAACTCTACGTTCACATACAACGGGTGCAAGCCAGTTTTGCACACGCGTAAATACTTGGGTTTGACTTGACGAGCCTAGCATGTACAGACATGGCCTCGGAACACACGAACTGAAAGGTTAAGCATGAGTCATATGAATGATATGATCGACACTTTGTTGTCCACCATTGAAACCACATCTCTTCTCGTGAAGATCGGATTAGGTGTGTTGAATTTGGATCATGTTCACTAAACAACTTGAGGGATGTTGAATTTAGTGGGAGTTCATCTAGTAATTTGATTAAGTTGAACTAGTTATCATGAACATAGTCTAAATTGTACTTGCAAATTTTGTAGATCAAATGGCTAAGTCCAACTTAAATTTCAACGTTTTTGCTGAGAAATAAAAGCTTAAGAAAAATGGGTCTAACTTCACCAACTGGTTCCGCAATCTGAGAATCATTCTCGCTGGCGGACAAAAGGACTATGTCCTTGAGAAAGCGCTAGGTGACGCCCCTGCTGTAGATGCGACGGATGATGAAAAAGCTGTTTATCAGAAGCGCAAAGATGATTATGGTGTGATTAAGAGCACCATGTTGTTTGTTATGGAATCGGACCTTCAAAATCGTTTTGAGGAGTTCGCCGGGCCCTTTGAGATTCTTGAGGAACTGACAACCATGTTTCAGACTCAGGCCCGTTTTGAGAGATATGAGATCTCTGAGAAATTCTTTAACTGCAAGATGGAGGAAGGGAGTTCCGGTAGTGAGCACGCCATTAAGATGTTGGGCTACACTCAACGCCTTGAGAAACTGGACTGCAAGATTCCAGAGGAGCTCAAGATTGACAGAGTTCTGCAATCACTCCCTCCTAGCTACAAAGGTTTTGTAGTTACTCACAATTAGATTGGTTCCACTGATACGATCACTGAGCTCTTCACTAAGCTGAAAGCTGCGGAGGTGGACATCAAGAAAGATAATCATGTGTTGATGGTCAACAAGCCCCCAGCTTCAAGAAAGGTAAGGGTGCAAATAAGTCCTTCAAGAAAGGCAGTGGCAAGCGCGTTGCCCCTGCTGAGAAGAAGCTCAAGTCTGGACCTAAGCCGGACACTGAGTGCTTCTATTACAAGGACAAGGGTCACTGGAAGCGCAACTGTCCGAAGTAATTAGCGGATAAGAAGGCTGGCACCATCAAAGGTATATTTGATATACATGTTATTGATGTTTACCTTACGAGCGCTCGGTGTAGTGCCTGGGTATTTGATACTGGTTCAGTTGCTAATATTTGTAACTCGAAATAGGAGGTACGGAATAGACGGCAGCTAGCGAGGGATGAGGTGACGATGCGCGTTGGCAACGGATCAAGAGTTGATGTGATGGCCATCGGCACGCTCTCCTTAGTTTTACCTTCGGGATTAGTTTTAAAATCGGAGAATAATGGTTGTTCTATTTATATGAGTAACATCTTTTATGGTCATGCACCTGCTATGAATGGTTTATTTCTTCTGAATCTCGAAAGCAATGAAACACACATCCATAACATTGAGGCTAAGAGATGCAAGGTAGATAGTGATAATACGACTTATTTGTGGCACTGCCATCTAGGTCATATTGGTGTAAAACACATGAAGAAACTCCATTCTGATGGAGTTTTGGAGTCTCTTGATTTTGAATCATTTGACACGTGCAAGCCATGCCTCATGGGCAAGATGATCAAAACCCCGTTCTCCGGAATAATGGAGCGAGCAACGGACTTGTTGGAAATCATACATACCGATGTATGCGGACCAATGAGTGTTTCGACGCGCGATGGTTATCGCTATTTTCTCACTTTTACTGATGACTTAAGTAGATATGGGTATATATATTTAATGAAACATAAATCTGAAACATTTGAAAAGTTCAAAGAATTTCAGAACGAAGTGGAAAACCATCATAACAGGAAAATTAAATTTCTACGATCCGATCGTGGAGGTGAGTATTTGAGTTATGATTTTCTCACGCATCTTAAAGCAAGCGGAATCGTTTCGCAACTCACGCCACCCGGAACACCACAGCGCAATGGTGTGTCTGAACACCGGAATCGAACTCTATTAGATATGGTGCGATCAATGATGTCTCTTACAGATTTGCCGTTATCATTTTGGGGTTATGCATTAGAAACCGCTGCATTCACTTTAAATAGGGCACCATATAAATCCGTTGAGACGACGCCGTGTGAACTGTGGTTTGGTGCTAAACCTAAATTGTCGTTTCTTAAAGTTTGGGGATGTGAGGCTTACGTCAAGAAGTTGATGCTGGACAAGCTCGAACCCAAAGTGGAGAAATGCGTCTTCATAGGATACCCTAAGGAAACTATTGGGTATACCTTCTATCACAGATCCGAAGGCAAAGTGTTTGTCGCAAAGAACGGATCCTTTCTTGAGAAGGAGTTTCTCTCGAAAGAAGTGAGTGGGAGGAAAGTAGAGCTAGACGAGGTTATTGAACCTTCTCTTGAGTTGGAGAGTAGCGCAGCACCTGAAATTGTTCCAGTGCCGTCTGCACCAACAATAGAGGAAGCTAATGACAAGGATCATGAAGCTTCAGACGATGCTACTACTGAACGTCGCAGGTCGACAAGGTCACGTGCCCCTCCTGAGTGGTACGGCAACCCTGTCTTAACTGTCTTGTTAGTAGACAACAGTGAACCTGCGAACTATGAGGAAGCAATGATGAGCCCAGACTCTGAGAAATGGCTAGAGGCCATGAAATCCGAATTAGGATCCATGAGCGAAAACCAAGTATGGACTTTGCTGGACCCTCCTAGCGACCGAAAGGCCGTTGAGTGCAAATGGATATCAAGAAGAAAACGGACGCGGATGGTAATGTTACTGTCTATAAAGCACGACTTGTCGCGAAAGGTTTTTGACAAGTTCAAGATGTTGACTATGATGAGACTTTCTCTCCCGTAGCGATGTTTAAGTCCATTCGGATTTTATTAGCAATTGTTGCATTTCATGATTATGAAATATGGCAGATGGATGTCAAGACTGCGTTCCTCAATGGCAACATTGATGAAGAGTTGTATATGATGCAACCCGAAGGTTTTATCGATCCTAAGGATTCTGATAAGGTGTGCAAACTTCAGCGTTCCATTTATGGACTGAAGCAAGCATCTCGGAGTTGGAACCTTAATTTTGATCAAGTGATCAAGAGCTTTGGATTTGTTCCAAATTGCTACGAAGCTTGTATCTACAAGAAAGTGAGTGGGAGCTCAGTGACATTTTTAGTACTATATGTGGATGACATATTGATTATTGGAAATGACATTGATATTCTTAACGATGTGAAGAGTTATTTGAACAAATGTTTTTCAAGGAAATACCCAGGGGAAGATGCTTATATATTAGGCATCAAAATCTATAGAGATAGACAAAGACGCCTAATAGCTTTAAGCCAAAGTACATACCTAGACAAAGTTCTGAAAAGGTTCAGAATGGATAAGGCAAAGAAAGGTTCAGTTCCTATGTTGTTAGTTAAGATATTGAGCAAGGCTTAGTGTCCAGCTACGGTAAACGATAGAGAAGCTATGAGCAAAGTGCCTTATGCCTCGGCCATAGGTTATATCATGTATGCCATGCTATGTACTAGACCGGATGTGTCAAATGCTCTTAGTTTGACGAGAAGATACCAAAGTGATACAGGAGTGGAACACTGGACAGCCGTGAAGAACATCCTAAAGTATTTAAATTGGACTAAAGAAATGTTCTTAGTATATGGAGGTGATGAACAGCTCGTCGTAAAAGGTTACGTCGATGCTAGTTTAGACACCGAAAAGGATGATTCTAAATCTCAGACAGGATACATTTATATTTTGAATGGAGGAGCTGTGAGCTGGAGAAGCTGCAATCAAAGCGTAATCGCGGTATCTACAGTAGAAGCGGAATACATGGCTGCTGCAGAAGCGTCAAGTGAAGGAGTTTGGATCAGGAACTTCATCACTGAGCTTGGTGTGGTTCAAGTGCCTTGGACCCACTGGAGATATTGTGTGACAACACTGGCGCCATAGCACTGGCTAAGGAACCAAGATATCATCCAAAGACCAAGCACATCAACCGCAAGTTTCATATAATTCGAGATTATATAACAGATGGAGATCTGAAGATTAGCAAAGTACATACAGATCTGAATGTCGCAGATCCGTTGACTAAACCTCTTCCACGAGCAAAACATGATCAGCACCTTAGTGCCATGGGTGTTAGATTGTTGCCAGATGTAAACTAGATTATTGACTCTAGTGCAAGTGGGAGACTGTTGGAATTATGCCCTAGAGGCAATAATAAAGATGTTATTATTATAATTCTTGTTCATGATAAATTTTATATTCCATGCTAGAATCGTATTAAGCGGAAACTTTGATACTTGTGTGGTTTATGAACAACACCGTGTCCCTAGTACGCCTCTATGGACTAGCTCATTGATTAATGATGGTTAAGGTTTCCTAACCATAGACATGAGTTGTCAATTAATAATGAGATCGTGTCATTGGGAGAATGATATGATGGACAGACCCAAATCAAGCAGAGCAATTAGATCATGTCATCGTGTTCATCTTTGCGAAGCTTTTTATTATGTCAAATATTGTATTCCTTAGACCATGAGATAATGCAACTCCCTGGTATCGGAAGAAAGCTTTGAGGTCATCAAACGTCATCCTATGAGAGGGTGATCATAAAGGTGTCTCTCAGGTGATTGGAAAGTACTTGTTGGGTTGTATGTATCGAGATGGGATTTGTCCCTCCCAAGTCGGAGAGATATACTTCGGGCCCACTCGGTAATCGATATCAACACCGCTTGTAAGCAAGTGGTTAAGGAGTTAATCACAAAGTGATATCGGATTATGGAATGAGTAAAGTACTTGCTGTGAACGAGATTGAACTAGGTATGCTGATGCCAACGATCGAATCTCGGGCAAGTAAAATATCGCGTGACGAAGGGGATATATATATATGGGATTAATTGAATCTTGGCATCGTGGTTATTCCGATATGATCATCGATGAATATGTGGGAGTCAATATGGGTTTCTAGATCCCGTTGTTGATTATTGATAGAAGATCATGTCTGCATATTCTCGAACCCGTAGGGTCACACACTTAACGTGTCTCGACGCTAGGATAGAATGGATAATTGGTTTATAAGTTTTTGTTCGGAGTTTCGAATGAGATCCAGGACATCACGAGAGGTTCCGGAATGGTCCGGAGAATAAGATTCATATAAGGGAAAGCAGTTTTTGGATTTCGGAATTGTTTCAGAATGTTCGGTATTGTACCGGAAGGTTCTAGAATCTTCCGGAGTGGGACCAACGTGGCCCCACTTGTCGGGAGGGGGCGTGGGCCTATGAGGGAGTGCCCTGGCCGCATTGGGCCAGGGGCACAAGGCCCCATAGGCCCAGCCGGCCAAGCCCTAGGGGAAACCCTAGGGAGAGCTTCTAGAAGGGCGAAACTTGCTCCCCACTCCACCCATGTGGCCGCCGGCCCTAGGGCTTGGAGGAGGGGCAAGGGCAGCCGGCCAGCCCTCTATATAAAGAGGGCAGGGGTGCACCCTCCCCCCACACCTCCTCCAACCCTAGCCGCCTACCTGATTCCCTCCTGTCTCTCTCTCTCTACCGACTACGCGTAGGCGAAGCCCTGCCGCAGAAACTCTCCACCTTTGCACCATGTCATCGTGTTGTAGATCCAATCTATCTCTCCACCCCACTTGCTGGACCTAGGAAGGAGGAGACGTCGAGGTGCCGTACGTGTGCATCTCTCGGAGGCGTCGCCACTTGCGGCGTTGGATCGGATCGGATCGCGAGGAGGCGAAGGCTAGTACGACTACATCAACCACGTTTCGTTGAATGTTCCTCTATGCGATTTCTTCAAGGGTATGAAGCTCTCATCTATCCCTCTTGTTGTTTGCATCTCCTAGATTAGATCTTGGCTTTTCCTGTTCGCATCCGTAGAAAATTTTGATTTACTATGCTGCGAAACCCTTCAGTTACCCCACATCAACAACAAGTCAGAAGCATTTTCTGGCACCGTTACCACTTGTATCTCACTATCTCTTCATCGAACTAGTGCACCTATATTGGGTGTGTTGGGGACACAAGAGACTTCTTGTATCTTGATTGTAGGGTTGCTTGAGAGGGAATACCTTTGACCACTTCCTCCCCGAGTTCGATAAACCTTGGGTAATCCACTTAAGGGAAACTTGCCGCTGTTCTACAAACCTCTGCACTTGGAGGCCCAACAACTATCTAGAAGAATAGAAGTGCGTAGACATCAAGATCTTTTAAAAGGCCGTTCTTGCCGTGAGGTAAAAGGTACTCACATCCTCCGATGTGAGTGCTCAAGTTATTTCCTTTGATTCGCATTTTGTCTTTTTGTTTCTTGTTTTCACTAGTTAGGCTTAATGGAAAATAATAACAAAATTAGAGAGATTTTAGTATTTTTCCTAAGTTAGAACTTGAGTGGTTTGAAAAGAAAATCAAAAAACCTATGGAACCTTCGTTGCATGCTAATAGCAATGTTATTAGTATGAATTTTTCGAACACCATTGTTACTAATGGTATGGAAACGTCTAAGCTTGGGGAAGCTAGTTTTTATGAGAAAGATCTTTTTAGCTCTCCAGCTTTAGGGAAGAAAATTTGCTCTGATGATACTTTATCTCCCATATGTGGTAATTCTAATGATACTTGTGATATTCTAAATCCACATACTGAAAGTGTCCCTTTTAAAATACCTATTGGAATTGTTGAATGTGTTATGAATAACTGCTATTTTGGAGATGGAACTGTCCATCCTAGTGATCATTTACTCTTTATACATGAATTATGCGAGTTGTTCAAGTGTGCAGATATTTCAGTGGACCAAGTTAAGAGGAAGCTATTCCCTTTCCCACTTAGGGACAAAGCAAGGGAGTGGTATGAGCTACTAGATGATCTTCATCATTTGGAGTGGAAGGAACTTGAATCTCTCTTTTATTATAAATTGTATCCTCCTCATGAAATTCAAAAAGATAGGAATTATATTTATAATTTTCATCCTCATGAGGGAGAAAGTATTTCCCAAGCTTGGGGGAGATTGAAGTTACTAATGCTCAAATGTCCCATTCATGAGCTCCCTAGTAATATTATTATCAATAATTTTTATGCAAGGCTTTCAGGACATTACAAGGACTACCTAGATACCTGTTTAGAGGGATCCTTCACAAGTAAGAAGGTCAAAGCTAAGTGGGATCTTATTGAAACAATTCAAAGCAATACTGAAGATTGGGATAACGGCAAAGGTAAAGAACCAGGTATAAACTATGAGTATGATTGCATTAAGTCTTTCGCTGAAACTGCTGATTTTCAAGAGCTTAGTACTAAATATGGTCTTGATCCTCAAATTCTTGTTAGATATTATAGAGCATTTGCTTCCCATATTAATGCTCCTAAAGAAAAATGGGACATGTATCATGAACCTTTTAAAGACACTTGCATGGAAAATGAAAATGTTATTAATGATTGCAATAAATATGCTCAAACTTCTGAAAGTACTATTTCTTATAAGCATGTTAATTTTTGTGGTATTCATAGACCTTGTGAGAAGAATCAAACAGAAGAAGAATATTGTGTCACCCACTAGAATGAAAAAACTAGAAAGTGGTATAAGGCTCTAGATGATCTTGGTAAAAAAGTGTGTGCCCTCTATCATTTTATTTGTGAACTTTGCTTCGAAGTGGGTCATTTCAATTTTTAATGCTCAGGCCATAATAATCCTGCAAGTTTGTATTGTGATAACGTGATCACTGATAATCAACATGATGAACTTACATTATTTTTGGGGTGTGAAGAGTTATCAAGAAAAACTTCTTTGATAGACATGAGTACTTTTGATATGAATAGTGTCCTGCATGGTTGTCATCTTTATTATGTTAAAAACTGCCACACAAATACTTACATACAAAATCTTATAAAATATGATATTTTACCAAATTATGACAGGACTGATATGTGTTTTGATCTTATTAATGAAAAGGAAGAATCCTCAAAGTTTCTTCTATTGTCTCTAACAATAAGCCAGTGTATGTGGAGAAGCTTCCTTTCAATCCTCTCCCTCCTAAAGAGGAGGAGAAGAAGAAGAAGAATAAGATGAGTAAAAGGAGAGAGGAAACGGTATCTTACCCTAGGAATGTTGCTCCTATCATAGTTTTTGGTGATGAGTCTGAACTAGATGATGTTCCTATGCTTGTTACCTATATTAGTGATCATGATTGGGAAGAGCACACTACTTTTGATATTGAAAATCTCTTTGGTACCAATTCTGAAAATGATGATATTAGTAATTTTTGTGCTATTAGTGATATCCATGTTCCTTCCAATGTTGATATGTTTACAAATGAACACACTTGGGAAGATAGATATTCTATTGCTTATGATGATATTATACCTCCAATGTATGATGATTACAATGATGAATATGATATTTTCAGTCCACCTACTATTGAGGAGGAAGTTAATTGTGATTACAATATGCCTCCTATATTTGATGATTATGTTGATGAGAATAATAGTGATAGCCATTTTGTTGAATTTGCTCCCACTACAATTAATAAGAATGACTATGCTTATGTGGAGAGTAATAATCATTTTATGCATGTGGCTCATGATAAGAATGTTTCATGTGATATTTATATTGTTAATTTTGTTCATGTTCCTACTGAAAGTTATTATGAGAGAGGGAAACATGGTTTTATGCATTTTAAGAATATTAAGTTTCCCCTCTTTATGTTGAAAATTTTGAAGTTGCATTTGTTTTGCTTTCCTATGCTTGTTGCTTTGTGCTTTCATGACTTGTTTCTTTACAAGATTCATATGCATAGGAAGTGGGTTAGACTTAAATGTGTTTTATATTTTCTTCTTGATGCTCTCTTTTACTTCGAATTCATATTTCTTATGTGAGCATCTTCTCAAACTATCAAGCCTAACTTAAAGGCGGTAAAGAAAAGTACTTGTTGGGAGATAACCCAAGAGTTTTCTTGAGTCTTGGAAGTTATTACTTCAGTAATGACCTCTCCTTATCCTTTTTTGTTTGATTTTTCTGCCAAGAATGACCTCTAATGAGAGGGCAGTAAGATTTGGGGAGTTGCTATCCTGAAACAGATTTAACAGAAGATGTTCGAAAAAATCGGTTTCTACCTGCTGGTCTGTTTTGATAGATTTCTGCCATTATTTGCATTTGCTTCTTATTGATTCCTTTTTAGTTCTCTTCAGGTCAATTGAGCTTTTTGAAGGAGTTACTACAGTATCTTGTGTTTTTAGTGAAAAGCCTTGTTGTTCCAAATCTCTGCCAGTGGTCTAATATCTTTTGAATACACTAATGTTGCTAATGAAGATTGTGTAAAGTTTTGTGTGAAGGAAAAATTTCAGGTGTAGAGAGAGAATGATGCAATGAGATGAAGAATGGACAAAGTATCAAGCTTGGGGATGCCACCAAGGTGTCACCCCAATAAATATCCAAGAGGTACAACGTCAAAGCTTGGGGATGCCCAAGGCATCCCATTCTTCATCAATAAAAATCTCAGGTCTTTCTAGACACTTAGTTTTTATTGTTTCATGCATTGTTGTGTTTTTCTTGGAGCGTCTTAGTTTTTGTTTTTGGTTTTAGTTTGTTTAGTTTGCTTGAGTAAGTTGGTTGGTTACACCACACTTCTTTTGAAGAGAGACACACTCTGTTTTCATTCCCTAGAACACTCTAGTTTTCACTCTTATTGTTTTGTGAGTGTTCTCCTTTGCTAGCAATTTGTTTAGCCTTAATTTTCTTCTGCTTTCAGCTTAGGACTTTTTAGTTCTTCTTTGTGGATTTGTGAGACAATCTCACTGGTCTTTATTGATTATTATCTTTGTGAGTTGTTTCAAATAAGTTGTTTGGTGTTGGAAAAGAGTAGAAAGTTTCATGCTTAAGTGGTACAAAAGGGATCTTGCATTGACTGTGACTTAGACTTTAGCATGACATGCTAGGTTTTGTTTTGACCTTATGCTTAGTGATTATTGCTATAGCATGACTTGCTCCAAACAATTAGGATTGCTTAATGTGCCTTGAAAGAATCATGCGTTGTTTTAGCATACAAAAGCATAGTATTGTGGTATTCTCCTTTGATGCTTTATTTGGGTTGACTTGGCACATGCTCACACCATGTTATGACTATGAACAAATCACCATAGCCTCTATGATCATTTAGTCCTTGACTTGTAGTACCACTCTATGCTTTGATTAGTAATGTTTTGTTGCACTGTATGATTATGGCCATTATTGCTCTCTTAGTTGGTTTCTCCTAGTCTTTTGCTAGCCTCCACTTGTATGAGTAAGCTGTACTCATGATTCCAACCCCAAGAAACCAGGTTATTCCAAAGTGTCCACTATAAACTCCTATGCATGGTGTGTTACACCATTCCAAGTATATTCTTGTTTTCAACTATCTTCCAATTAAAAACTATTTTGTTATGTGAAAACTTAGTGATTAAAGCCCTCACAAAATTGATGGCACACTTTATATTCTTTGCCCCTAATAAAATTGAATAATTGTGAAAACTTTGTTGTCTATGCTTGCACTTATAAGTTGGAATTAGTAGAACCATGCTGTCACGGGGAACGTTTTCAACATTGCACTTGTACTTTGTACTCAGTTGATATCATGCTCTTTTGTCTATGGATGTCACCAGTGTGAAATAAAGAGGGAACTTGTAAGTCCATGGAGTTTGTATTCTGTGTTAGTGATTAAAGCCCTCACAAAATTGATGGCACACTTTATATTCTTTTCCCCTAATAAAATTGAATCATTGTGAAAACTTTGTTGTCTATGCTTGCACTTATAAGTTGGAATTAGTAGAACCATCTCACACACGGAACGCGTTTTCAACATTGCACTTGTACTTTGTACTCAGTTGATATCATGCTCTTTGTCTATGGATGTCACCAGTGTGAAATAAAGAAGAACTTGTAAGTCCATGGAGGGTTTTGTATTCTGTGTTAGAGAAACGCTTGGGCCGCTAGCCTAAGCCATGCCTAATCATGGTGGAAACTTGCAGCATCACCATAATGAGCTATCTATGAAGCATCCTCAATAAAAATCTATGCATATGGTAAATAAAAAGATTGTTGAGATGCTCATTATCTGCTTGCCTTATCATTTTGGTTATGGGAAAGCTCCTGTACCATGTTCAAGGGGTACCCCGTTGGCGGTTCTCAATGATATGAAAATACTTACAGTGACAAGAACTTACCTGGACCCAAAGTTGAGTATGCATGAGGTGTGTCCCTCGTATTCAAGGGACTTGAGATTGCCAACTTATACTTTGTCAAGCATATACTCCAGCTTTGCCACTTCAACTTTAACCACTTCAAGATGCTTATGATAGGGGCAATGAATGAAAGCTAACAAGTACCATAATTTTTGGAAGCTCTTTTTGAAACTTGTAATCCCTACTTCCTTTACAAAAAAGGCCTTTCTTCCACCATTATTTGAGTCTCCACCTTCTACCTTTAGGCACCATTAAAAGAGCATAGTTGTCATTCTGTGTGCAGTGTTCCAAAGCTTATTAATTGATACATATTGTGATATTACTTGTTCTTGTGCTATTTGTTTTAGTCACCCTTGTGAACTTTGAAGGTGTCCTATGCATCTATTTGCTACTCTATGAGGGACAAGCTGATTTCCACTATGCTATGTTTTCTGTATGTGAAACAAACAAACGTTTTTCAATGCATGTTATTCATGATATTTGTTTGTAGCATTTCATGTTGCATGCATAGTTACTATGTCTTATTGTTAGAATTCCATCTTTCATGCACATGTTTAGAGTTCTTTGATCCCAGCTTTCAATGTTTGAAAATGGTTGGATCTTTATTGTGAGGGTGCATGTCACCTCAAAAATTATTCTTTTTATCGCTTACCTACTCGAGGACGAGCAGGATTTAAGCTTGGGGATGTTGATATGTTGGAAACGTATCTATAATTTTTGATGCTCCATGCTTGTTTTGTATCTACTTTGATTTGCTTTGTCTATACTTTGAGGTGTTTTTATATCTTTTCTAGAACTAACCTATTAACAAGTTGCCAGAGTGCCAGCTGCCTGTTTTCTTCTGTTTTTGGTTCCAGAAAGGCAGAAAATCAATATTCTCGGAATTGGACGGGACAAAAGCCAAAGTTATTATTTTTCCTGGAGCAACACGGAACCACGAAGCAGAGCCGGAGGGGGGACACATGGTGGACAAACCCTCCTAGGCGCGGGCAAGCCTTAGAGGCGCCTGGAGGGGGTGTGGGCCCCCTGGACCCCCACCGACCTTGATTCCTGCGCCTATAAGAAGCCTCCGACGGGAAAAACCTAAAGAATCTAGAAGAAATCCACGAAAACCTCCGTAGTGCCGCCGCCACGGAAAGGGAGATTCGGGGGACAGAAAGTCTCTCTTCTGGCACCCTGCCGGGACGGGGAAGTGCCCCCGGAGCCATCTCCATCGATCTCCATCGTCATCTTCATCACCGTTGCTGATTCCCATGATGAGGAGGGAGTAGTTCTTCCTCGAGGCTAAGGGCTCTACCGGTAGCTATGTGTTCATCTCTCTCTCTCTATGCATGATCATGTTATGGTCATGAGCTTTGTAATCAAGTAGATCTACCCTTGCTACTCAAGTGCTTAATTAGATCTCTGCTCTCCCCATGTGTGTGAAAGTGAAAGCGTGCACGCCTAGGTGGCACTTAAGTTTGAGCCTACATAAATACTCTTTGTGCTTTAATAGATCTATGATTTTCCCCACGTGTGTGATAGTGACAGTGTGCATGCCGTGTTTGGCACTTTGGCTAGATTGAATATTTGTTATGAGTTATATTTGGAGTTGGATGTCTCTATGAAATTATGGTGTTTGTTGGAACCATCTAACGCTCAAGGTGACAGTGTGGGGTTTTCTAGATTGGGGAAGGCCCTACCGTGGATTAGAGTGTCCAACCGGATAGTAGTTAAGAGTAGTATCATGAAGAGAGGATATTTATATGAGAGAGTGTTCACTAGTGAAAGTATGATCTCTAGGCCTTGTTTCTAAACATTGAAACACAATTTCATCTAGATCTGTTGCATGTTTGCTTGCTTCCATCTTTGTTCCGTTTGCCGGGGAGGTTTTGGGATTTTGCCTTTCCTCCACTCCATCAGCTCTTTTCTGGCACCGTTACCCCACATCAACAACAAGTCAGAAGCTATTTTCTAGCACCGTTACCACTTGTATCTCACTATCTCTTTGCCGAACTAGTGCACCTATATTGGGTGTGTTGGGGACACAAGAGACTTCTTGTATCTTGATTGTAGGGTTTCTTGAGAGGGAATACCTTTGACCACTTCCTCCCTAAGTTCGATAAACCTTGGGTAATCCACTTAAGGGAAACTTGCTGCTGTTCTACAAACCTCCGCACTTGGAGGCCCAACAACTGTCTACAAGAATAGAAGTGCGTAGACATCAGCGATGCAGCAAGCCTCAAAAAAATCCTAGATCCAGGTATCTGGCCGAGCCGCGCCGTCGTAGGGCTGAATGTGTTTGGCAATACCAAAGTCAACAGAAAATTTGGTCCAACATATGCGTGGTCCAAAGCCACATACACATATTCTTCCTCGTATCGTTGTGCCTCTATGTTTGATTCAATGCGATGGCGAGCGTCGCTCGGCGAGAGAGATCTGCGCCTTGGAGGCTCACGACTTATGCGCGGTGGAGTCGGATTTCTGCTTCTCCTTTCACCATTGCCGTCTCCGCCCCTGCGGCTTCCATGGCTACGTCGGGATCCTTCATGATCGCTGCTAGGAGACGATGGTGGCCCTGGTGGATTATTTCCGGCTAGGTTACGCGGCGGTGGCGGTGGAGACTCATTATGCTTACTCCGATGCCGGTTTCTTCAGGCTCCGTCCCTACTTGATTCAAGACGATCCGGATCATCTCTTCGTCCGGCATTGCCAGCCAGACGGCTCGGTGGTGGCATCCTTAGCCGATCTTGCACTTCTCACTGGCGACGTGTTTCCGGGTCTTCTCTGTAGCGGTTGTTTTGCCGATGATGGTCCTGATGAGGGACCATTGCTCCGATGGCATCTTTGGACGCAGCCAGAATAACTCTTGCCCAGTCACGCGCCGGCCGATGGGAATGGCCATTGGAGCTGGTTCTTGAATTCTCTTCTTCTTCTCCACGGGGATGATAGTGCTGATTCGTATCCCTGTGGAGCCTTCCATCAGCGCTTTGGTCAGCGCCAGTTTGGAAAAACTCGGACTTCGAGGCCATCTTGCCATGGAATGACGCGGCCATTTTCTGCTGCTTTAATCCTTTGTCCAGCAATGCGATGCACTGCTGGACCTGTTGTGGAGACGGATTGTTGGCGAGGATGGCTCGAGCTGCAACAGCATTTTCCAACGACGTGTTGTAGACTCCGATCTTCTCTCCGGTCTTTCCGTGGAATAGATCTTTGTGGATATTCGGGTTCTTGTTGGCAAGAAACGGACCTCCCCTTGTCTTGTTTGGGTGTCGCTTGAAATCTGACTGATATTTGGTGGGATCACTGTCTAACTGTTGTCTATGCTCAACGATGCGTGCGGTCTCTTCTCTAAGCTCAAAGAAACATACAATGCTTTTCCAGGTCCTCAGCCCTTTTCTCTAGCGCCTCCGGTGTAAGATCCGAAGCCGTAGGGACTGGAATTGTGAGAGCATCTCCGTAAATTTCACATGCACCCTTGGTGACGACGTTTCCATCTACGGGAGGGTCGATCGGAGTGGTATTAATCGGATCTCCATCTTGATTCTCCATCTCGATCTCTTCATCAACTTTTTATTTGCTGGTTTCCTCGATGTTCGGCTCTATCGATGTCGGATTCTTATTCTTCTTCTTCTTCTTTGACCATCCAGTAGACTTAATGTGCATACCAGTGGCAAAGACGGCTTTTGGTCTAGTACCGGGGGATAAACTTCCGTCGGTACTTTCCGTCGTGGTTGTCTTGTGGACCTCGGAGGAATCTCCGGTATCCATATCATCTTGCGAGGTGTAGCTTTCATCCATGCTATCATTTGGACTAGGAGAATTTTCCGTCTCACCTTGTGTTGGCTTGGAGGCGTGTTCTTGCTCATACTCCTCCATCTCCTTGTCGAAGTCTCTAAGTTCCTGCGATGTTATTGACTCTTGAGGGGAGCCAGCTAAGTCGGCATTTTCTTCGATTGCGTCTAGGACTGAATCGCTGCCGGCTCTAGCATCGACAGAGTTGGATCCAGAGCTTATGTGGTACACGAAACAATGCTTCTTCTTGTTTATGTTCTTGAGGTAGTGGTATAACTTTGTTTCCGCCTCAACATCGGCAGAGCCGGATCCGTAGAGTATGTATTCCTCATCCGTGTATCCGATCTCGTCGGAGAGATCAGATCAAGATTCTTCTTCCACCTCTTCTTCCACTACAGGAGTGGGCTAGGTGGGTTTGATTTTCTCCGGGATCTTAAACTCTTCCGCCTCTACGGACAAAGTAGATCCGGATTTTTCTTTCGCCATGGTCATCACCTCAAGTGTGGGTTGTGCGGGTTCAGCGAAACCAAGATAAATATCGATCTGGCCGATAGACATGATCGTGTAGGTCGTCAAGGATTTTGAAGCTGAAATCAAGGTCTCATCGAGAAGGACGAGAGGGACATCACTGGCATAGACCACGCGATCCATGGAAATAGTTTTGCCGATTCCTGCACGCGTAGATTCCACCTCGAACGAAGCTCCAAAGGTCACCTGCCCCATAGTGGGCGCCAACTGTCGTCGGATTGTCGACAAGTATGCCATAGGGGTCCTAGTGGCGTTGGAAAGATGAGGTGTGAGACGTCGGATGTTCCAGGAGCAGTGAGCACAAGTTTACCCAGGTTCAGATCCGACTGCAGTGATCGGATCCTACTCCGGCTAGCAACCCAGTAATATATCAGCGTGAGCTAGATGTTACGGTGGATTACAAGAGAGGTTCGCCTGTGCGAGTTGTAATTGTGGTAGTACAATTGGTTCTGCCTTAAAGGCTCCCATAGGGCCAGTTTATATACTCACCGGGACCTAGGGTTATAGGAGAGACCTATCCGGCTACGTTACAGAGTTGGTAACTAGATACAGCTTGGACTACAAGTAATACTACAAGCCTAAGTCGATAACTCTTCTAGGCCTTGTCGTAGCCGTAACTGGCTCCTCCTCTTTCTCTGACTGGGCCACCCGTGAAGCAAATATCTAACCCATTGGTGGGCCACCCTGGTCAGCGAGTCCTATGGGTATACCCAGAAAGTATATCCCCAACAATATCTCAGTGCCATCCGCTGCCACCGGCATCTTGGAGGTGACCTAGCTCAGGTTCAACTGCGCTCCAGCCGCCATTGCCAAGCCCAGGGTAGCCACACACCCTTCTGGGTCTTCTTGTAGTCCGCAGGGGCATCACCCGCCAAGGCCTTCGCCAGGGAGTCGATGTCGTTGAGGGCGATGCCCTTCGGGAATATCTTCTGGTAGAAGCGGGCGAGGACCTCCTTGGCATTGCCCAGCATCTCGACGGTAGAGCTGCAATGGTCCTCGTCCGCCGCAACAGCATCCGTCATAGGCTCCCCATGTTCCAAGACACCGTGATCAAACGCGGTGCCAATGGCATCTGCAAATTGCAACAAAGAAACTTCGAGTGAGGCAAAATAAATGCACCAAAAAAGCTTATAGGAAGGTATGGTAACTTACCAGACAACGCTTTGGCAGCATCCATAAGTTGTTCCACCATCGCCTTCTCCCGAGACGCCGCGGCAGTCGCAAGCTGCTCCTGGCGCTCCTGAGCCTCCTGCCTGCACCGCTCAAGGGCCTCCACGGCATCCTTCGCCTTGGTCTCCGCCTGGATGTGCCGCTTTTCGAGTGCGTCCAGCTTACGGGGAGCCTCATTGTTCTCATCTTCGAAAACCAAAATGATCAAAGATCAGAAAAGGGAAACCCATCATTAGCATCTGAGGAAAATGAGCAGAAGTATACACACCTTGGAGTTGACAAAATCTTTCCTCCAGGGTGAGGTATTGTTTCCCAAGGCGGTTGATGTCACAGATGAAGGGCTACAGCAAAGAAACAACAAACCAGGTAAATAAAGTACTCGGGGGCTCGCCTGTGTCAAAATGACAAAGTACTTCCATGGCCATCCGAAGACTCTGAAGGAGTAGCTTGCGTCTTCCGGGTAAACAAACGCACGAGTCCTCAGCTTCGAGGAGCTCGACGAGACATCACCGGAGTTGGCTGGTATCTTCGAAGAGGCGGTCTCATGCTCTGCATGCACCATCTTCGACTCCACAACAACTTCTTCAGTCTCATCCTTTACGTATTCGGTGAGGAAGACCTCCTGATGTAGCCAGAATGAACGAGTCACTCAAAACATAAAGCAGATCAAGCACAATAAAAAACATAAAAGCGTTCTATACTTATGTGGGGATATCAGAGAGGTTGAAGACCGGCATCTCTTTCTTCTTCTTGGTCGGCGGCTGAGAGGCTATGGCTCGAAGAGGCACCGCATGAATGGGGGATTTAGCACCTTCATCCCCAGATTGTCGCTCCAGGAAGGTGGGCCCTTTTAGCGACAGCAGTGTCACGCCATCCGAACTTTCACTTCAGGTTCACTTGCGAGAGATCCCTTCGCTATGCTTAGGGGCTTCCGTAGTTGGCGACTGCGTGGGGGGAAGCGTGGAATCAGATTCCGCATCCCCACCATCTGGCGCAGCCGTGTACTTTTCAGGAAGGGGAGGCATCATGCTCTCCACCTTAATTTACTGCGAAGCGCCGAAGATGCATGTCTAAATCAAGAACAGAAGATACAAACAAAAATGAAAACGCACTATGTGCAAGTACAAGACTTACTTGAGGAACTTCCTTCCTGGCAGTGAAGGGGGCAGTCAAAGACTTCCCTGACATATCCTCGTCACCTGCATTTAGGGTTTGAGCGGTCGAGGTCGGCTGAGGACATATCCTCATCCGACACTCTCGTCGGGTCGGTGGCGTCGGAATACAAATACATCAGGTACGCCCTCGCTTGGAGGGGCTGCACCCAACACTTGAGGAACGTCTGGATGATGTCTACGCCGCAGAACTCCTTGCCCCGCACCAGCTGGAGCTCCTCCTCTCGCTGGTACAACTTCTCCACCACCTCGGTCTCACCCTCCATAATGTCGTTTGACCACGAACATTTTCGGGTGACCACCTTGCTGGCGTCGAAGGGGGCTAATCCATAGTGTTGTCCATCGAGATTGGAGTTGTGAAGGTAGAACCATGTGTTCCTCCATCCTTGGACAGATTCGCAGAGGTAGAAGGTGAACTACTGAACGGTGGGGCGAATGGATATCCCGCACCCACCTAGCGCGTAAACGCCGCCAGTACCAGATTGCCTCTTCAGGGAATAGAGTTTCCTGAATAGGCCAAAGTGCGGCTCAATTTTGAGCCAACACTCGCATACATGATAAAGCACGTGTTATGCAAAAGGGAGTTGGACAACGACTGGTGGAGTTGTAGCCCATAAAGAAAAAGAAGCCCACGAAGAAATTCGTTGGCAGGGAGAGAAAGCCCGTGGATGACAAAAGCATAAAACATAACCCGAAAAACTTTGGGTGGGTTCGGGGTTACCTCGTTACCAGGAATAATGGTGTCGCCCTTCTCCTACGAGATCAGCCAAATCCACCTCCCTGATCGAAGACCGCCGCCAACCACCATTGGTGACGCAGCCGGTGGTGGAGGCCTTCTTGGCGGCACCAGCAGCGCTTGTCCCCGCAGCAGCAGAAGCATACTTCTTTGACTTGCCCATCTTGCCTGTGCGGCGTGCGGTTCGATGGGCACGAAGGAGATAAGAACGAAAAATGCAAATAACGTCCAGTGCACAGCGTGTGCGAGCTCTGGAAATGGAGGAGGCAGAAAGACAAAGAACGATGAAAGCAAATGGCAAGGGGAAGAATTACCATGATCCCCCGCAGTATAAAATGACAAGGACGATGAAGCAGGGGCATTGATCCAATTACCCTAACATGCGTCCTACATCATGACATACACGTGGCAAGCACCGCCCGAACCGTCGCGAGCATGCCATCCACTACGCGCAAAAATCGAGGAGACGTAGTAATTATCGTGTAAACTACGCGTGACTAGTCAAATACAGGTCAGATAGTGGGACCAACGATCATATTGTCACATTACTTCTGCTACCATAGACGATTGACCTCACCAAGCGTCAGCAATGATGTCAGCAAAAGCAAAGGCCTGCAATGGCTACAAACTTTCGGCTGGAAATAAAAGTACTTACTCGAGTCTATGACTCAACCAACTACTCGGGGGCTACTCCTATCAGGAGTGCTAGTCGCTCACCTGAAAATTTGATACGGTCCCCGAGTCAGTCGAAGAACTTCCTAAAGCTTCGAGTCCTTCTTTGAGTCTACGACTCCACTATGGACTCGGGGGCTACTCTCATAGGGAGCACTGGCCGCGTATTCTAGAAAGTGTCGGCGCTAGTAGCATTCTGGGTCATCTGAGGAACTTCTGGATCGCCGTAATGCACAACTAATAATTATTAGTCTATGTTCGAGTCCGCGACTCAAACACACTCGGGGGCTACTTCCATAGGGAGTGCTGGTCGCGCACCCTATGAATTACGAAAATGAAATCTTTCGGATCCTTTATGATTAGAATAAAGCATGCATCTTATTCAGCAACTCTGCTCAAAATAGCACTAAGAGAGGCAACGCCTCCTTAGTCACCCGAAACGCCTCCGCGGCGATAAACTTTCGGATGTTGTATCTACGATGCAAAGGTAATACCTATAGATACTTCTGATGGCCTGGCACCGCACCCGACTACGCTCTGCTAGTAATATTCCGTGTCAGCAGGCATGATAAAAAATCCCTACAGATGCGTTGGGTACATAACTTACAACACCGAAATTCTATAGGAATCGAATACCTGACTCGCCTCGTCGGGTCTTGGGGGAGGTCTTATAGGAGTCAAATCCGGTATTTTAAGTTATGTACCCAACGCGTCCGTCGGGATTTTTCATTGTGCCTGCATGCCAAATGTGTCCGAAAAAGAAGAGAAAAACAAAGGTAGCATGACCAAAAGTGAACGAAGCGGTATTGCTTAGAAAAGTGATTCAATATATAATCGATCGAAGTAATGAGTCTTCCTTTGTGGTGATAAATTGCCTACTTAACTCAGTGGTTAGAGTATTGCTTGACACGGAATATTATTAGCAGAGCACAGTCGGGTGCGGTGCTAGGCCATTCGAAGTATCTATAGGTCTTACCTTTGCGTCGCAGATGCAAAATCCGGAAGTTTACCGATGCGAAGGCGTTTCAGATGACCAAGGAGACGTTGCCTCTCTGAAAGAACATGTGGGCCCCCATGTGTGGTTTTGGTAATTAATGACAATCTCTATGGACTAATGCTTGTATCAAGTTGTATTTGTAGAAACTGTCCATAGGCAATGCTTGAACCATATGTTGGCTTTAAGGTTTGGAGAAGAAGAAAGTGAAGAGGATCAAGTGGTGACCAAGGTGTTCAAAGAGTGATCCACAAATTGGTCATGTGAAAGTTGAGCCTTTTGCAAGGGTGTCTTGAAGAAGAAGATAGAGTTCATCATATGTATCTTGAAGAAGAGGGTGTCTTGAAGAAGAAGATAGAGTTCATCAAAGTGGAGAAATGCGTCTTCATAGGATACCCTAAGGAAACTATTGGGTATACCTTCTATCATAGATCCGAAGGCAAAGTGTTTGTCGCAAAGAACGGATCCTTTCTTGAGAAGGAGTTTCTCTCGAAAGAAGTGAGTGGGAGGAAAGTAGAGCTAGACGAGGTTATTGAACCTTCTCTTGAGTTGGAGAGTAGCGCAGCACCTGAAATTGTTCCAATGCCGTCTGCACCAACAATAGAGGAAGCTAATGACAAGGATCATGAAGCTTCGGACGATGCTACTACTGAACGTCGCAGGTCTACAAGGTCATGTGCCCCTCCTGAGTGGTACGGCAACCCTGTCTTAACTGTCTTGTTAGTAGACAACAGTGAACCTGCGAACTATAAGGAAGCAATGATGAGCCTAGACTCTGAGAAATGGCTAGAGGCCATGAAATCCGAATTAGGATCCATGAGCGAAAACCAAGTATGGACTTTGCTGGACCCTCCTAGCGACCGAAAGGCCGTTGAGTGCGAATGGATTTTCAAGAAGAAAACGGACGCGGATGGTAATGTTACTGTCTATAAAGCACGACTTGTCGCGAAAGGTTTTCGACAAGTTCAAGATGTTGACTACGATGAGACTTTCTCTCCCGTAGCGATGTTTAAGTCCATTCGGATTTTATTAGCAATTGTTGCATTTCATGATTATGAAATATGGCAGATGGATGTCAAGACTGCGTTCCTCAATGGGAACATTGATGAAGAGTTGTATATGATGCAACCCGAAGGTTTTATCGATCCTAAGGATGTTGATAAGGTGTGCAAACTTCAGCGTTCCATTTATGGACTAAAGCAAGCATCTCGGAGTTGGAACCTTCATTTTGATCAAGTGATCAAGAGCTTTGGATTTGTTCCAAATTGCTACGAAGCTTGTATCTACAAGAAAGTGAGTGGGAGCTCAGTGACATTTTTAGTACTATATGTGGATGACATATTGATTATTGGAAATGACATTGATATGCTTAACGATGTGAAGAGTTATTTGAACAAATGTTTTTCAATGAAATACCCAGGGGAAGATGCTTATATATTAGGCATCAAAATCTATAGAGATAGACAAAGACGCCTAATAGCTTTAAGCCAAAGTACATACCTAGACAAAGTTCTGAAAAGGTTCAGAATGGATAAGGCAAAGAAAGGTTCAGTTCCTATGTTGTTAGTTAAGATATTGAGCAAGGCTTAGTGTCCAGCTACGGTAAACGATAGAGAAGCTATGAGCAAAGTGCCTTATGCCTCGGCCATAGGTTCTATCATGTATGCCATGCTATGTACTAGACCGGATGTGTCCAATGCTCTTAGTTTGACGAGAAGATACCAAAGTGATCCAGGAGTGGAACACTGGACAGCCGTGAAGAACATCCTAAAGTATTTAAATTGGACTAAAGAAATGTTCTTATTCTATGGAGGTGATGAACAGCTCGTCGTAAAAGGTTACGTCGACGCTAGTTTAGACACCGACAAGGATGATTCTAAATCTCAGACAGGATACATTTATATTTTGAATGGAGGAGCTGTGAGATGGAGAAGCTGCAAGCAAAGCGTGATCGCGGGATCTACAATAGAAGTGGAATACATGGCTGCTGCAGAAGCGTCAAGTGAAGGAGTTTGGATCGGGAACTTCATCATTGAGCTTGGTGTGGTTCCAAGTGCCATGGACCCACTGGAGATATTGTGTGACAACACTGGCGCCATAGCACTGGCTAAGGAACCAAGATATCATCCAAAGACCAAGCACATCAACCGCAAGTTTCATATAATTCGAGATTATATAATAGATGGAGATCTAAAGATTAGCAAAATACATACAGATCTGAATGTCGCAGATCCGTTGACTAAACCTCTTCCACGAGCAAAACATGATCAGCACCTTAGTTCCATGGGTGTTAGATTGTTGCCAGATGTAAACTAGATTATTGACTCTAGTGCAAGTGGGAGACTGTTGGAATTATGCCCTAGAGACAATAATAAAGATGTTATTATTATAATTCTTGTTCATGATAAAGTTTATATTCCATGCTAGAATTGTATTAAGCGGAAACTTTGATACTTGTGTGGTTTATGAACAACACTGTGTCCCTAGTACGCCTCTATGGACTAGCTCATTGATTAATGATGGTTAAGGTTTCCTAACCATAGACATGAGTTGTTAATTAATAATGAGATCATGTCATTGGGAGAATGATATGATGGACAGACCCAAATCAAGCAGAGCAATTAGATCATGTCATCGTGTTCATCTTTGCGAAGCTTTTTCTTATGTCAAATATTGTATTCCTTAGACCATGAGATAATGCAACTCCCTGGTATCGGAAGAAAGCTTTGAGGTCATCAAACGTCATCCTATGAGAGGGTGATCATAAAGGTGTCTCTCAGGTGATTGGAAAGTACTTGTTGGGTTGTATGTATCGAGATGGGATTTGTCCCTCCCAAGTCAGAGAGATATACTTCGGGCCCACTCGGTAATCGATATCAACACCGCTTGTAAGCAAGTGGTTAACGATTTAATCACAAAGTGATATCGGATTATGGAATGAGTAAAGTACTTACTGTGAACGAGATTGAACTAGGTATGCTGATGCCAACGATCGAATCTCGGGCAAGTAAAATATCGCGTGACGAAGGGAATATATATATATGGGATTAATTGAATCTTGGCATCATGGTTATTCCGATATGATCATCGATGAATATGTGGGAGTCAATATGGGTTTCCAGACCCCGCTGTTGATTATTGATAGAAGATCATGTCTGCATATTCTCGAACCCGTAGGGTCACACACTTAACGTGTCTCGACGCTAGGATAGAATGGATAATTGGTTTATGAGTTTTTGTTCGGAGTCTCGGATGAGATCCAGGACATCACGAGAGGTTCCGGAATGGTCCGGAGAATAAGATTCATATAAGGGAAAGCAGTTTTTGGATTTCGGAATTGTTTCGGAATGTTCGGTATTGTACCGGAAGGTTCTAGAAGCTTCCGGAGTGGGACCAACGTGGCCCCACTTGTCGGGAGGGGGCGTGGGCCTACGAGGGAGTGCCCTGGCCGCATTGGGCCAGGGGCACAAGGCCCCATAGGCCCAGCCGGCCAATCCCTAGGGGAAACCCTAGGGAGAGCTTCTAGAAAGGGGGGAAACTTGCCCCCACACTCCACCCATGTGGCCGCCGGCCCTAGGGCTTGGAGGAGGGGCAAGGGCCAGCCGGCCATCCCTCTATATAAAGAGGGCAGGGGCGCACCCTCCCCCGACACCTCCTCAAACCCTAGCCGCCTACCTGCTGCCCTCCTGTCTCTCTCTCTCCCGACTACGCGTAGGCGAAGCCCTGCCGCAGAAACTCTCCACCTTTGCACCATGCCATCGTGTTGTAGATCCAATCTATCTCTCCACCCCACTTGCTGGACCTAGGAAGGAGGAGACGTCGAGGTGCCGTACGTGTGCATCTCTCGGAGGCGTCGCCACTTGCGGCGTTGGATCGGATCGGATCGCGAGGAGGAGAAGGCTAGTACGACTACATCAACCACGTTCCGTTGAATGTTCCGCTGTGCGATTTCTTCAAGGGTATGAAGCTCTCATCTATCCCTCTCGTTGTTTGCATCTCCTAGATTAGATCTTGGCTTTTCCTGTTCGCATCCGTAGAAAATTTTGATTTACTATGCTGCGAAACCCTTCAGTTACCCCACATCAACAACAAGTCAGAAGCATTTTCTGGCACCGTTACCACTTGTATCTCACTATCTCTTCATCGAACTAGTGCACCTATATTGGGTGTGTTGGGGACACAAGAGACTTCTTGTATCTTGATTGCAGGGTTGCTTGAGAGGGAATACCTTTGACCACTTCCTCCCCGAGTTCGATAAACCTTGGGTAATCCACTTAAGGGAAACTTGCCGCTGTTCTACAAACCTCTGCACTTGGAGGCCCAACAACTATCTAGAAGAATAGAAGTGCGTAGACATCAAGCTCTTTTCTGGCGCCGTTGCCGGGGAGGTAAGGTAAAAGGTACTCACATCCTCCGATGTGAGTGCTCGAAGTTATTTCCTTTGATTCTGCATTTTGTCATTTTGTTTCTTGTTTTCACTAGTTAGGCTTAATGGAAAATAATAACAAAATTAGAGAGATTTTTAGTATTTTTCCTAAGTTAGAACTTGAGTGGTTTGAAAAGAAAATCAAAAAACCTATGGAACCTTCGTTGCATGCTAATAGCAATGTTATTAGTATGAATTTTTCGAAAACCATTGTTACTAATGGTATGGAAACATCTAAGCTTGGGGAAGCTAGTTTTTATGAGAAAGATCTTTTTAGCTCTCCAGCTTTAGGGAAGAAAATTTGCTCTGATGATACTTTATCTCCCATATGTGGTAATTCTAATGATACTTGTGATATTCTAAATCCACATACTGAAAGTGTCCCTTTTAAAATACCTATTGGAATTGTTGAATGTGTTATGAATAACTGCTATTTTGGAGATGGAACTGTCCATCCTAGTGATCATTTACTCTTTATACATGAATTATGCGAGTTGTTCAAGTGTGCAGGTATTTCAGTGGACCAAGTTAAGAGGAAGCTATTCCCTTTCCCACTTAGGGACAAAGCAAGGGAGTGGTATGAGCTACTAGATGATCCTCATCATTTGGAGTGGAAGGAACTTGAATCTCTCTTTTATTATAAATTGTATCCTCCTCATGAAATTCATAAAGATAGGAATTATATTTATAATTTTCATCCTCATGAGGGAGAAAGTATTTCCCAAGCTTGGGGGAGATTGAAGTTACTAATGCTCAAATGTCCCATTCATGAGCTCCCTAGTAATATTATTATCAATAATTTTTATGCAAGGCTTTCAGGACATTACAAGGACTACCTAGATACCTGTTTAGAGGGATCCTTCACAAGTAAGAAGGTCAAAGATAAGTGGGATCTTATTGAAACAATTCAAAGCAATACTGAAGATTGGGATAACGGCAAAGGTAAAGAACCAGGTATAAACTATGAGTGTGATTGCATTAAGTCTTTCGCTGAAACTGCTGATTTTCAAGAGCTTAGTACTAAATATGGTCTTGATCCTCAAATTCTTGTTAGATATTATAGAGACTTTGCTTCCCATATTAATGCTCCTAAAGAAAAATGGGACATGTATCATGAACCTTTTAAAGACACTTGCATGGAAAATGAAAATGTTATTAATGATTGCAATAAACATGCTCAAACTTCTGAAAGTACTATTTCTTATAAGCATGTTAATTTTTGTGGTATTCATAGACCTTGTGAGAAGAATCAAACAGAAGAAGAATATTGTGTCACCCACTAGAATGAAAAAACTAGAAAGTGGTATAAGGCTCTAGATGATCTTGGTAAAAAAGTTTGTGCCCTCTATCCTTTTATTTGTGAACTTTGCTTTGAAGTGGGTCATTTCAATTTTCAATGATTAGGCCATAATAATCCTGCAAGTTTGAATTGTGATAACGTGATCACTGATAATCAACATGATGAACTTACATTATTTTTGGGGTGTGAAGAGTTATCAAGAAAAACCTCTTTGATAGACATGAGTACTTTTGATATGAATAGTGTCCTGCATGGTTGTCATCTTTATTATGTTAAAAACTGCCACACAAATACTTACATACAAAATCTTATAAAATATGATATTTTACCAAATTATGACAGGACTGATATGTGTTTTGATCTTATTAATGAAAAGGAAGAATCCTCCAAAGTTTCTTCTATTGTCTCTAACAATAAGCCAGTGTATGTGGAGAAGCTTCCTTTCAAGCCTCTCCCTCCTAAAGAGGAGGAGAAGAAGAAGAAGAATAAGAGGAGTAAAAGGAGAGAGCAAACGGTATCTTACCCTAGGCATGTTGCTCCTATCATAGTTTTTGATGATGAGTCTGAACTAGATGATGTTCCTATGCTTGTTACCTATATTAGTGATCATGATTGGGAAGAGCACACTACTTTTGATATTGAAAATCTCTTTGGTACCAATTCTGAAAATGATGATATTAGTAATTTTTGTGCTATTAGTGATATCCATGTTCCTTCCAATGTTGATATGTTTACAAATGAACACACTTGGGAAGATAGATATTTTATTGCTTATGATGATATTATACCTCCAATGTATGATGATTACAATGATGAATATGATATTTTTAGTCCACCTACTATTGAGGAGGAAGTTAATTGTGATTACAATATGCCTCCTATATTTGATGATTATGTTGATGAGAATAATAGTGATAGCTATTTTGTTGAATTTGCTCCCACTACAATTAATAAGAATGACTATGCTTATGTGGAGAGTAATAATCATTTTATGCATGTGGCTCATGATAAGAATGTTTCATGTGATATTTATATTGTTAATTTTGTTCATGTTCCTACTAAAAGTTATTATGAGAGAGGGAAACATGGTTTTATGCATTTTAAGAATATTAAGTTTCCCCTCTTTATGTTGAAAATTTTGAAGTTGCATTTGTTTTGCTTTCCTATGCTTGTTGCTTTGTGCTTTCATGACTTGTTTCTTTACAAGATTCCTATGCATAGGAAGTGGGTTAGACTTAAATGTGTTTTATATTTTCTTCTTGATGCTCTCTTTTACTTCGAAATCATATTTCTTATGTGAGCATCTTCTCAAACTATCAAGCCTAACTTAAAGGCGGTAAAGAAAAGTACTTGTTGGGAGATAACCCAAGAGTTTTCTTGAGTCTTGGAAGTTATTACTTCAGTAATGACCTCTCCTTATCCTTTTTTGTTTGATTTTTCTGCCAAGAATGACCTCTAATGAGAGGGAAGTAAGATTTGGGGAGTTGCTATCCTGAAACAGATTTAACAGAAGATGTTCGAAAAAATCGGTTTCTACCTGCTGGTCTGTTTTGATAGATTTCTGCCATTATTTGCATTTGCTTCTTATTGATTCCTTTTTTAGTTCTCTTCAGGTAAATTGAGCTTTTTGAAGGAGTTACTACAGTAGCTTGTGTTTTTAGTGAAAAGCCTTGTTATTCCAAATCTCTGCCAGTGGTCTAATATCTCTTGAATACACTAATGTTGCTAATGAAGATTGTGTGAAGTTTTGTGTGAAGGAAAAATTTCAGGTGTAGAGAGAGAATGATGCAATGAGATGAAGAATGGACAAAATATCAAGCTTGGGGATGCCACCAAGGTGTCACCCCAATAAATATCCAAGAGGTACAACGTCAAAGATTGGGGATGCCCAAGGCATCCCATTCTTCATCAATAAAAATCTCAGGTCTTTCTAGACACTTAGTTTTTATTGTTTCATGCATTATTGTGTTGTTCTTGGAGCGTCTTAGTTTTCGTTTTTGGTTTTATTTTGTTTATTTTGCTTGAGTAAGTTGGTTGGTTACACCACACTTCTTTTGAAGAGAGACACACTCTGTTTTCATTCCCTAGAACACTCTAGTTTTCACACTTATTGTTTTGTGAGTGTTCTCCTTTGCTAGCAATTTGTTTAGCCTTAGTTTTCTTGTGCTTTTAGCTTAGGACTTTTTAGTTCTTCTTTGTGGATTTGTGAGACAAGCTCACTAGTCTTTATTGATTATTATCTTTGTGAGTTGTTTCAAATAAGTTGTTTGGTGTTGGAAAAGAGTAGAAAGTTTCATGCTTAAGTGGTACAAAAGGGATCTTGCATTGACTGTGACTTAGACTTTAGCATGACATGCTAGGTGTTGTTTTGACCTTATGCTTAGTGATTATTGCTATAGCATGACTTGCTCCAAACAATTAGGATTGCTTAATGTGCCTTGAAAGAATCATGCGTTGTTTTAGCATACAAAAGCATAGTATTGTGGTATTCTCCTTTGATGCTTTATTTGGGTTGACTTGGCACATGCTCACACCATGTTATGACTATGAACAAATCACCATAGCCTCTATGATCATTTAGTCCTTGACTTGTAGTACCACTCTATGCTTTGATTAGTAATGTTTTGTTGCACTGCATGATTATGGCCATTATTGCTCTCTTAGTTGGTTTCTCCCAGTCTTTTGCTAGCCTCCACTTGTATGAGTAAGCTCTACTCATGATTCCAACTCCCAAGAAACCAGGTTATTCCAAAGTGTCCACTATAAACTCCTATGCATGGTGTGTTACACCATTCCAAGTATATTCTTGTTTTCAACTATCTTCCAATTAAAAACTATTTTGTTATGTGAAAACTTAGTGATTAAAGCCCTCACAAAATTGATGGCACACTTTATATTCTTTGCCCCTAATAAAATTGAATAATTGTGAAAACTTTGTTGTCTATGCTTGCACTTATAAGTTGGAATTAGTAGAACCATGCTGTCACGGGGAACGTTTTCAACATTGCAATTGTACTTTGTACTCAGTTGATATCATGCTCTTTTGTCTATGGATGTCACCAGTGTGAAATAAAGAGGGAACTTGTAAGTCCATGGAGTTTGTATTCTGTGTTAGTGATTAAAGCCCTCACAAAATTGATGGCACACTTTATATTCTTTGCCCCTAATAAAATTGAATCATTGTGAAAACTTTGTTGTCTATGCTTGCACTTATAAGTTGGAATTAGTAGAACCATGCTGTCACGGGGAACGTTTTCAACATTGCACTTGTACTTTGTACTCAGTTGATATCATGCTCTTTTGTCTATGGATGTCACCAGTGTGAAATAAAGAGGGAACTTGTAAGTCCATGGAGTTTGTATTCTTTGTTAGAGAAACGCTTGGGCCGCTAGCCTAAGCCATGCCTAATCATGGTGGAAACTTGCAGCATCACCATAATGAGCTATCTATGAAGCATCCTCAATAAAAATCTATGCATATGGTAAATAAAAAGATTGTTGAGATGCTCATTATCTGCTTGCCTTGTCATTTTGGTTATGGGAAAGCTCCTGTACCATGTTCAAGGGGTACCCCGTTGGCGGTTCTCAATGATATGAAAATACTTACAGTGACAAGAACTTACCTGGACCCAAAGTTGAGTATGCATGAGGTGTGGCCCTCGTATTCAAGGGACTTGAGATTGCCAACTTATACTTTGTCAAGCATATACTCCAGCTTTGCCACTTCAACTTTAACCACTTCAAGATGCTTATGATAGGGGCAATGAGGGCTGAAAGCTAACAAGTACCATAATTTTTGGAAGCTCTTTTTGAAACTTGTAATCCCTACTTCCTTTACAAAAAAGGCCTTTCTTCCACCATTATTTGAGTCTCCACCTTCTACCTTTAGGCACCATTAAAAGAGCATAGTTGTCATTCTGTGTGCAGTGTTCCAAAGCTTATTAATTGATACATATTGTGATATTACTTGTTCTTGTGCTATTTGTTTTAGTCACCCTTGTGAACTTTGAAGGTGTCCTATGCATCTATTTGCTACTCTATGAGGGACAAGCTGATTGCCACTATGCTATGTTTTCTGTATGTGAAACAAACAAACGTTTTTCAATGCATGTTATTCATGATATTTGTTTGTAGCCTTTCATGTTGCATGCATAGTTACTATGTCTTATTGTTAGAATTCCATCTTTCATGCACATGTTTAGAGTTCTTTGATCCCAGCTTTCAATGTTTGAAAATGGTTGGATCTTTATTGTGAGGGTGCATGTCACCTCAAAAATTATTCTTTTTATCGCTTACCTACTCGAGGACGAGCAGGATTTAAGCTTGGGGATGTTGATATGTTGGAAACGTATCTAAAATTTTTGATTCTCCATGCTTGTTTTGTATCTACTTTGATTTGCTTTGTCTATACTTTGAGGTGTTTTTATATCTTTTCTAGAACTAACCTATTAACAAGTTGCCAGAGTGCCAGTTGCATGTTTTCTTCTGTTTTTGGTTCCAGAAAGGCAGACAATCAATATTCTCGGAATTGGACGGGACAAAAGCCAAAGTTATTATTTTTCCTGGAGCAACACGGAACCACGAAGCAGAGCCGGAGGGGGGACACATGGTGGCCAAACCCTCCTAGGCGCGGGCAAGCCCTAGAGGCGCCTGGAGGGGGTGTGGGCCCCCTAGACCCCCACCGACCTTGATTCCTGCGCCTATAAGAAGCCTCCGACGGGAAAACCCTAAAGAATCTAGAAGAAATCCACGAAAACCTCCGTAGTGCCGCCGCCACCGAAAGGGAGATTCGGGGGACAGAAAGTCTCTCTTCCGGCACCCTGCCGGGACGGGGAATTGCCCCCGGAGCCATCTCCATCGATCTCCATCGTCATCTTCATCACCGTTGCTGATTCCCATGATGAGGAGGGAGTAGTTCTTCCTCGAGGCTAAGGGCTCTACCGGTAGCTATGTGTTCATCTCTCTCTCTCTATGCATGATCATGTTATGGTCATGAGCTTTGTAATCAAGTAGATCTACCCTTTCTACTCAAGTGCTTCATTAGATCTCTGCTCTCCCCATGTGTGTGAAAGTGACAGCGTGCACGCCATGGTGGCACTTAAGTTTGAGCCTACATAAATACTCTTTGTGCTTTAATAGATCTATGCTTTTCCCCACGTGTGTGATAGTGACAGTGTGCATGCCGTGTTTGGCACTTTGGATAGATTGAATATTTGTTATGAGTTATATTTGGAGTTGGATGTCTCTATGAAATTGTGGTGTTTGTTGGAACCATCTAACGCTCAAGGTGACAGTGTGGGGTTATCTAGATTGGGGAAGGCCCTACCGTGGATTAGAGTGTCCAACCGGAGAGTAGTTAAGAGTAGTATCATGAAGAGAGGATATTTATATGAGAGAGTAGTATCATGAAGAGAGGATATTTATATGAGAGAGGCCCTACCGTGGATTAGAGTGTCCAACCTCTAGGCCTTGTTTCTAAACATTGAAACACCATTTCCATCTAGATCTGTTGCATGTTTGCTTGCTTCCATCTTTGTTCCGTTTGCCGGGGAGGTTTTGGGATTTTGCCTTTCCTCCACTCCATCAGCTCTTTTCTGGCACCGTTACCCCACATCAACAACAAGTCAGAAGCTATTATCTGGCACCGTTACCACTTGTATCTCACTATCTCTTTTCCGAACTAGTGCACCTATATTGGGTGTGTTGGGGACACAAGAGACTTCTTGTATCTTGATTGCAGGGTTGCTTGAGAGGGAATACCTTTGACCACTTCCTCCCTGAGTTCGATAAACCTTGGGTAATCCACTTAAGGGAAACTTGCTGTTGTTCTACAAACCTCCGCACTTGGAGGCCCAACAATTGTCTACAAGAATAGAAGTGCGTAGACATCAGCGATGCAGCAAGCCTCAAAAAAATCCTAGATCCAGGTATCTGGCCGAGCCGCGCCGTCGTAGGGCTGAATGTGTTTGGCAATACCAAAGTCAACAGAAAATTTGGTCCGACATATGCGTGGTCCAAAGCCACATACACATATTATTCCTCGTATCGTTGTGCCTCTATGTTTGATTCAATGCGATGGCGAGCGTCGCTCGGCGAGAGAGATCTGCGCCTTGGAGGCTCACGACTTATGTGCGGTGGAGTCGGATTTCTGCTTCTCCTTTCACCATTGCCGTCTCCGCCCCTGCGGATTCCATGGCTACGTCGGGATCCTTCATGATCGCTGCTAGGAGACGATGGTGGCCCTGGTGGATTATTTCCGGCTAGGTTACGCGGCGGTGGCGGTGGAGACTCATTATGCTTACTCCGATGCCGGTTTCTTCAGGCTCCGTCCCTTCTTGATTCAAGACGATCCGGATCATCTCTTCGTCCGGCATTGCCAGCCAGATGGCTCGGTGGTGGCATCCTTAGCCGATCTTGCACTTCTCACTGGCGACGTGTTTCCGGGTCTTCTCTATAGCGGTTGTTTTGCCGATGATGGTCCTGATGAGGGACCATTGCTCCGATGGCATCTTTGGACGCAGCCAGAATAACTCTTGCCCAGTCACGCGCCGGCCGAAGGGAATGGCCATTGGAGCTGGTTCTTGAATTCTCTTCTTCTTCTCCACGGGGATGATAGTGCTGATTCGTATCCCTGTGGAGCCTTCCATCAGCGCTTTGGTCAGCGCCAGTTTGGAAAAACTCGGACTTCGAGGCCATCTTGCCATGGAATGACGCGGCCATTTTCTGCTGCTTTAATCCTTTGTCCAGCAATGCGATGCACTGGTGGACCTGTTGTGGATACGGATTGTTGGCGAGGATGGCTCAAGCTGCAACAGCATTTTCCAACGACGTGTTGTAGACTCCGATCTTCTCTCCGGTCTTTCCGTGGAATAGATCTTTGTGGATATTCGGGTTCTTGTTGGCAAGAAACGGACCTCCCCTTGTCTTGTTTGGGTGTCGCTTGAAATCTGACAGATATTTGGTGGGATCACTGTCTAACTATTGTCTAAGCTCAACGATGCGTGCGGTCTCTTCTCTAAGCTCAAAGAAACATACAATGCTTTTCCAGGTCCTCAGCCCTTTTCTCTAGCGCCTCCGGTGTAAGATCCGAAGCCGTAGGGACTGGAATTGTGAGAGCATCTCCGTAAATTTCACATGCACCCTTGGTGACGACGTTTCCATCTACGGGAGGGTCGATCGGAGTGGTATTAATCGGATCTCCATCTTGATTCTCCATCTTGATTCTCCATCTCGATCTCTTCATCAACTTTTTCTTTGTTGGTTTCCTCGATGTTCGGCTCTATCGATGTCGGATTCTTATTCTTCTTCTTCTTCTTTGACCGTCCAGTAGACTTAATGTGCATACCAGTGGCAAAGACGGCTTTTGGTCCAGTACCGGGGGATAAACTTCCGTCGGTACTTTCCATCGTGGTTGGCTTGTGGACCTCGGAGGAATCTCCGGTATCCATATCATCTTGCGAGGTGTAGCTTTCATCCATGCTATCATTTGGACTAGGAGAATTTTCCGTCTCACCTTGTGTTGGCTTGGAGGCGTGTTCTTGCTCGTACTCCTCCATCTCCTTGTCGAAGTCTCTAAGTTCCTGCGATGTTATTGACTCTTGAGGGGATCCAGGTAAGTCGGCATTTTCTTCGATTGCGTCTAGGACTGAATCGCTGCCGGCTCTAGCATCGACAGAGTCGGATCCAGAGCTTATGTGGTACACGAAACAATGCTTCTTCTTGTTTATGTTCTTGAGGTAGTGGTATAACTTTGTTTCCGCCTCAACATCGGCAGAGCCGGATCCGTAGAGGATGTATTCCTCATCCGTGTATCCGATCTCGTCGGAGAGATCAGATCCAGATTCTTCTTCCACCTCTTCTTCCACTACAGGAGTGGGATGGGTGGGTTTGATTTTCTCCGGGATCTTAAACTCTTCCGCCTCTACGGACAAAGTAGATCTGGATTTTTCTTTCGCCATGGTCATCACCTCAAGTGTGGGTTGTGCGGGTTCAGCGAAACCAAGATAAATATCGATCTGGCCGATAGACATGATCGTGTAGGTCGTCACGGATTTTGAAGCTGAAATCCAGGTCTCATCGAGAAGGACGAGAGGGACATCACTGGCATAGACCACGCGATCCATGGCAATAGTTTTGCCGATTCCTGCACGCGTAGATTCCACCTCGAACGAAGCTCCAAAGGTCACCTGCCCCACAGTGGGCGCCAACTGTCGTCGGATTGTCGACAAGTATGCCATAGGGGTCCTAGTGGCGTTGGAAAGATGAGGTGTGAGACGTCGGATGTTCCAGGAGCAGTGAGCACAAGTTTACCCAGGTTCAGATCCGACTGCAGTGATCGGATCCTACTCCGGCTAGCAACCCAGTAATATATCAGCGTGAGCTAGATGTTACGGTGGATTACAAGAGAGGTTCGCCTGTGCGAGTTGTAATTGTGGTAGTACAATTGGTTCTGCCTTAAAGGCTCCCATAGGGCCAGTTTATATACTCACCGGGACCTAGGGTTATAGGAGAGACCTATCCGGCTACGTTACAGAGTTGGTAACTAGATACAGCTTGGACTACAAGTAATACTACAAGCCTAAGTCGATAACTCTTCTAGGCCTTGTCGTAGCCGTAACTGGCTCCTCCTCTTTCTCTGACTGGGCCACCCGTGAAGCAAATCTCTAACCCATTGGTGGGCCACCCTGGTCAGCGAGTCCTATGGGTATACCCAGAAAGTATATCCCCAACAATATCTCAGTGCCATCCGCTGCCACCGGCATCTTGGAGGTGACCTAGCTCAGGTTCAACTGCGCGCCAGCCGCCATCGCCAAGCCCAGGGTAGCCCCACACCCTTCTGGGTCTTCTTGTAGTCCGCAGGGGCATCACCCGCCAAGGCCTTCGCCAGGGAGTCGATGTCGTTGAGGGCGATGCCCTTCGGGAATATCTTCTGGTAGAAGCGGGCGAGGACCTCCTTGGCATTGCCCAGCATCTCGACGGTAGAGCTGCAATGGTCCTCGTCCGCCGCAACAGCATCCGTCATAGGCTCCCCATGTTCCAAGACACCGTGATCAAATGCGGTGCCAGTGGCATCTGCAAATTGCAACAAAGAAACTTCGAGTGAGGCAAAATAAATGCACCAAAAAAGCTTATAGGAAGGTATGGTAACTTACCAGACAACGCTTTGGCAGCATCCATAAGTTGTTCCACCATCGCCTTATCCCGAGACGCCGCGGCAGTCGCAAGCTGCTCCTGGCGCTCCTGAGCCTCCTGCCTGCACCGCTCAAGGGCCTCCACGGCATCCTTCGCCTTGGTCTCCTCCTGGATGTGCCTCTTTTCGAGTGCGTCCAGCTTACGGGGAGCCTCATTGTTCTCATCTTCGAAAACCAAAATGAGCAAAGATCAGAAAAGGGAAACCCATCATTAGCATCTGAGGAAAATGAGCAGAAGTATACACACCTTGGAGTTGACAAAATCTTTCCTCCAGGGTGAGGTATTGTTTCCCAAGGCGGTTGATGTCACAGATGAAGGGCTACAGCAAAGAAACAACAAACCAGGTAAATAAAGTACTCGGGGGCTCGCCTGTGTCAAAATGACAAAGTACTTCCATGGCCATCCGAAGACTCTGAAGGAGTAGCTTGCGTCTTCCGGGTAAACAACCGCACGAGTCCTCAGCTTCGAGGAGCTCGACGCGACATCACCAGAGTTGGCTGGTATCTTCGAAGAGGCGGTCTCATGTTCTGCATGCACCATCTTCGACTCCACAACAACTTCTTCAGTCTCATACTTTACGTATTCGGCTGAGGAAGACCTCCTGATGTAGCCAGAATGAACGAGTCACTCAAAACATAAAGCAGATCAAGCACAATAAAAAACATAAAAGCGTTCTATACTTATGTGGGGATATCAGAGGGTTGAAGACTGGCATCTCTTTCTTCTTCTTGGTCGGCGGCTGAGAGGCTATGGCTCGAAGAGGCACCGCATGAATGGGGGAGGTAGCACCTTCATCCCTAGATTTTCGCTCCAGGAAGGTGGGCCCTTTTAGCGACGGCAGCGTCATGTCATCCGAACTTTCACTTCAGGTTCACTTGCGAGAGATCCCTTCGCTATGCTTGGGGGCTTCCGTAGTTGGCGACTGCGTGGGGGAAAGCGTGGAATCAGATTCCGCATCCCCACCATCTGGCACAGCCGTGTACTTTTCAGGAAGGGGAAGCATCATGCTCTCCACCTTAAGTTACTACGAAGCGCCGAAGATGCATGTCTAAATCAAGAACAGAACACACAAACAAAAATGAAAACGCACTATGTGCAAGTACAAGACTTACTCCTTCCTGGCAGTGAAGGGGGCAGTCAAAGACTTCCCTGACATATCCTCGTCAGCCCTGTACTTCAGCAGGGGTCGGAGCGCCCGGTCGAGGTCGGCTGAGGACATATCCTCATCCGACACTCTCGTCGGGTCGGTGGCGTCGGAATACAAATACATCAGGTACGCCCTCGCTTGGAGGGGCTGCACCAAACACTTGAGGAACGTCTGGATGATGTCTACGCCACAGAACTCCTTGCCCCGCACCAGCTGGAGCGCCTCCTCTCGCTGGTACAACTTCTCCACCACCTCGGTCTCACCCTCCATAATGTCGTTTGACCACGAACATTTTCGGGTGACCACCTTGCTGGCGTCGAAGGGGGCTAATCCATAGTGTTGTCCATCGAGATTGGAGTTGTGAAGGTAGAACCATGTGTTCCTCCATCCTTGGACAGATTCGCAGAGGTAGAAGGTGAACTACTGAACGATGGGGCGAATGGATATCCCGCACCCACCTAGCGCGTAAACGCCGCCAGTACCAGATTGCCTCTTCAGGGAATAGAGTTTCCTGAATAGGCCAAAGTGCGGCTCAATTTTGAGCCAACACTCGCATAGCATGATAAAGCACGTGTTATGCAAAAGGGAGTTGGACAACGACAGGTGGAGTTGTAGCCCATAAAGAAAAAGAAGCCCACGAAGAAAGCCCGTGGATGACAAAAGCATAAAACATAACCCGAAAAACTTTGGGTGGGTTCGGGGTTACCTCATTACCAGGAATAATGGTGTCGCCCTTCTCCTACGAGATCAGCCAAATCCACCTCCCTGATCAAAGATCGCCGCCAACCACCATTGGTGACGCAGCCGGTGGTGGAGGCCTTCTTGGCGGCACCAGCAGCGCTTGTCCCCGCAGCAGCAGAAGCATACTTCTTTGACTTGCCCATCTTGCCTGTGCTGCGTGCGGTTCGATGGGCACGAAGGAGATAAGAACGAAAAACGCAAATAACGTCCAGTGCACAGCGTGTGCGAGCTCTGGAAATGGAGGAGGCAGAAAGACAAAGAACGATGAAAGCAAATGGCAAGGGGAAGAATTACCATGATCCCCCGCAGTATAAAATGACAAGGACGATGAAGCAGGGGCATTGATCCAATTACCCTAACATGCTGTAGCATCCCAGTTGTCTAACACCTGTAATGCTACTTGTTCTAGTAATAAAGGAACACTTCCTACATATAATTGTGCATCATCATCATATCATGCTCATGTCATCATGCCACCTTGCATTTGAGCATCATATAAAACCCCTTCTTGTTTGGTTCTTATCTCATGTGCATTATTAATTGTAGTTGCCTCTTGATAATTGTATTTGGCTCTTGATATATGGTTAAATGCCCAAGTTGTTTTGGGGGCATATCTCTTATCAACTCCACCACCTTTTCTCTTCACCACCTTATAAATTCCACAATCCAACTAAATATGAGCTTGGCATTTATGGGTTTTACCTCTAGCTCATGTGGGTTGGGATGGATCCACTTCTCTCCACATGCTTCCATGTTTGCACCATGTTGTTTTCACAATATTGGTACATGAGAGCCACATGGCCACCTTTGCATGCCTTGTGTCCATATGTGTTGTTTTGGGATTATCATCATGTTGGGATATTTTGTGGGCTTAATAAATGTCTAGTGGAATATACACACTAGTAAGTCCCCAAAAATAATCCAATGTGATCAAATCCTCATACTCCACTTGGAATTCTATCTAATTCTTTAAGCTTGGCCTTTATTCCAATTTTGGAGATGCAAATAATAATGCCCTGTAATAACATTGTTTTCACAAGAATCAGCAGGGCATTAAATATTCTGCATGGGCCATACAATTACCATCTTATGCTTGCCATTGGTTTTATTTGGTTTTTGGGTGAACATCTCTAGCTCTATCCTTTTCTTTTGGCTTGAACCATGTTGATCTTGTCCAAATTCTATCACCACTTTTCTCTCTCTCTCTCTCTTTTTCTTGTCTTGTTCTTGTTAGAGCTTGTCTAGTGCATGGTTTGATCTTGCCAAAGAACCCCTAGCATCTATTCTCCCCCCCCCCTCTCTCTCTAATCCTCTAACCTAGCTCTCTCTAACCCCTACCCCCATACCCCATGTCCCATCTTGGTTAAACCCTAAGATGCACCTAATCCATCTAAACCCAGCTAACATGTCCCTCCATATCTAGCTAAACCCTAGCTCACCACCCCTCTCTCACCCCCTCTCTCTACCTCATTGGAACCACCTGCCACCCTGGCCCCACCTAACTACCAACCACCCCAAACCCTAACCCGAGCCATGCCTAGCCCAAACCGTAGCCCGAGCCGGCCCCCTCTCCCTCTCCCTCTCCTCTTTTTCTCCCGGCCAAGGGGCCCTCCCACCTGCTGGCCACGAGCCCCTCGCCCTACCCCACCTGCCAGCCGTGCCTAGCTACCCTGGCCGCCCATGCACGTGAGGAGGACAAGGTGGCACCGAGGCCACCTTTCCATCAACCCCTCCCCCACGCAAGCCCCACCTGTCCCCCCTCGTTCTTATCCTCTCCCTCGGCTCCTAGCCGTCCCCAGATCCGCCAGGGCGACGCCCTCACCTCCCCTTCCCCTCCTCTGTTCTACCTAGCCTCGCCGTCCACCGCCAGTCTACCCCTGCCCTCCATCTTCCTAGCCGGTGGCGTGACAGTTGTGGTTGTCGAGGAAGCCCCGGCGGTCGTCTGCGTCGCCCCCGTGCTCAGCCGCGAGGAGGAGGAGCCCCAGAACACACGCACGGCGCCGCCCCGACAAACCCTAGCGCCAGCGCGTCTGCGTCCTCGTCGATCGCCTGCGCCTCGAGCCGAACCACCGCCACCTACACACCCGCGGTGAGCCCACCGTCCTCCCCGACAACCTTTCCCCGCTCCTCGCTTCCTGTGTGCACCGCGACACGAAGCACTTTGCGGGCGCTGCTGCTTGTTTCGCTGCCAGCAACCGCCTAACTAACCACGCCCCCTCTATCTAACAGCAACACGCAGCCGCCGCAGCGCCGCCCGCTAAGCGTGCTGGAGGGCGGGTTCGATCCCCACCGCCTCTCTGCCCGCGACGATAGGAAGAAACGGTTCGTTGTACACTTTGCACATACCCCCCTTTCTGCTTTTGTCAACCCATGTCCTCCTCCTCTCGCCATCGGGCGTGGGTCCAGTGCCTGTCCCCACCTATCTGTGACTGGGGCTAGGTTGGCCTGGGTGCTAAACTGTTTTTCAGATTCTGTTTAAATTCAAAACTATTTAAATTTAATTCAAAATCAAATTCAAATCAGATTTTAAATAACTTTTCAATTATAAATCCAAATAATGCAAATGATATATGTTTTTGAATCAGAAAAATGTAAGGTTTTCAAATATGCTATTTAAATTACCTTTTGAACATTTTAAATTCCAAGTTGAATTAAATTACCATAAATGCCACTAGAACTTAAATAATTAATAACTTTTGATTTATAATTCCAAATTTAACAAATGATATGTCTAAAATGATCAGCTCGACGAGAACTTTCCGTTTATGCTATCCTTGACTTTAATTGCAGCATGCATCATATAAAAATATAGTAAACAGCAACTATTATGACAACAAAATGTGGCCCAACCTTAATAAAATGCCTTATTCTTGCATACCACACCTCACCTATGCCATGCTACTTATTGCCATGCAACTTGTGCATCATTCATCATGGCATGATTGTTTGCTTGTCGCATTTTATCCCTATGCTTGTGCACTCTATTTATGTTGGCCCTTGCTTGTTTGGTTCTTCTTTCGAATAGACGCTGAGCAGGGGATATATCAAGAGAACCAGGAGCACTACCCAGATCCGTCTCTCGCTTCAACTGATGTCGTGGGAATGACCACGGCAGATGCTGCAATCGGCAGCGAGTAGTAGAACGAAGGGCAAGGGCGGCCAGCCATCTGCGGTGCGAGATGAGGGCGGAGACTCAGGGTTTTACCCAGGTTCGGCCCCCCGGAGGGTAAAGACCTACTCCTGCTAGATTGTATTATGGAGGTGTTTACAATGGGCAAACTCGGTGGCTAGGCGGCGAGTTGCTTGGGTGTATGAGGGAACGTCTCTCTACTCACCCCTTAGGGAGGTTTATATAGGCTTACCTCCCCTAGGGTTTACATATCTCAACCGATTCGGTTACAACTTTGTCAATCGTTTAACTCAGACCGACTGGGCCTATCTACTCGTCTGGGCCTTCGACCTCGATGCCTTGGTACCTGATGGGCTTTGATCCACTCGCCGCTCACAGCCCACTCGCCACCTTTGGGCTGTCGGAACGTCCCACGAGGATACCCCAAGAGGCATATCCCCATCGAGTCCCCGAGGCCGCCGTTGATTGGGCGCGGTGGGCTTGGCGATCGAGTATACGGCTTCAAGTTGGCATCCAGTCGAATCGTCGGCGGGCTCCTGTACAAAGGAAAAAATCCGGCGAACCGAGTCGCGTTTTGAGCATACCAAACCAACAGGTCGCGGCCTCGGCGAATAACTCAGCGAGCCGAGTGGCAGGAGGCGGACCGTCGGGCGTGGTCAAACTAGCCGTTAAGGTAACTTAACGGTAACTTTCGGCGTAATCATCGCGCGGTAACGGCCCCCTAATTTGGCGGGCAGCTCGCTATATAAGGGAATGGTTGGCCATCGAAAGCCAACCGCCCACCATTTCTTCCGAGTACGCACATCTTTCGCCTGCTGATCTCGCGACCGCAATCCTCCGACCTCCGTGCAAATCCTCGCCCATGGCCCTCCACCGAACCTTGGGTAGATCCAAGTGCACCAAGAATCGGCCTCCTTCGAGGAGGCCGGAATCTCTTGAACTGCTCGGCCGAATCCCCGCCGGAGAAACGACCCAACCTGGCGAGAGAGTTCATCTGCTTCACTAGTCACCTCGAGTGGGGTTTAGGGTTTCCCACTTCTCTGTTCTTAGGCTGCGCTTACCACGGATCCAGCCCTCGGATCCGGGTCCCATAGTATCGAGCAGCTCGCCATCTTTGTATGCTCATGAGTGCTACTTGGGCTGCGCCCTATTTTCCCTTGTGGCAAGATCTGTTCCATGGACGGATCAGCCGAGGAGGCGCGGCCCAATGCTAGCCGCTGGCGGCTTAACCTTCCAAATGAAATCCAAAGCCTCCTTCTTCGACTTGATGCCGCCAAAGCAGCGGCGATCGAAAAAGTCTTGGTTTTACGTGACCGAGGCGACCGAGGACGAGGCGGCGATCCCACGGTACTCGCCGACCGCTCCGAGCAAGCAATCTCCAGTCGCCAGCTTCCCGACCAGCGGATGGTCGTCGACGAGATGCTCCGCACCATTCGCGGTCTCAAGAAGAAGGGCTCCAGACGGTGAACTGTACAGCTGGTTTGGGCGGCGATTGCCCCGCCGCCTAACGCGAGCACTACATGTACCAAGACACGCCGAGAAGACTCGAAAGGCCTCGCCGAAAGTGGAAGCTGGAGGACTACCTCCGCGTCAAGAGGATCACCCAGCGGCATACACGGATGCGCAGGCGGGCTCCTCCATACACCACGAAGCGTCCGGCTCCGACGGTAACAACCTGATCTTATTCGCAGTCGCAGCATATGCAGTCGCGGTAATCCTAACTTTGTTCCATGTTAACGCAGCTATTCCAAGTGGTGGAAGGGTGGCTTCCACCCGCCGATGACGAGAGCTCCAGGCCATCCGCCCAGGACACAAGCGAAGTCGCCGCCAAGGGCAATGAGGACGAGGACGAATCCGAAGAGGAGATCGCCCATCGTCCGAAGACCCATGGCAACGCCGGGCGAACTCGAGGCGAGCAGGAGCCTCGATCGTCATGATGATGACGAGGAACTCCCGGAGACCACCTCGCTCCGTCAGGCCACTCCCGCGAAGAAGAAGAAGGAGAAAGAGGCGAGGGCCCCCCTAAGGAGGAGGGCGGCCGCCAAGATGGCCTCACCGCTGCCGCCGAAAGCAGTTCCGATGCCCATAGCTCGCCGGTGACGGGCGGCCCCGCAACAACCACACTAGACGCACCATCCATGGAGGCACCGCTGGCCTCGATGCCCCGCCTTCGCGCCGATCTCCGGCTAGGAAGGCACCAGCCGAGGCGACTTCGCCGCAAAGGGGTCCCGCGTGGCGGTCTCGCCGCAAGGAGGCTCGGTCGCGTCAGCTCCTAGCAAGGAAACCTCCGCCGAAGGCGCCGAGGCCAACTGCTACCTCAACGCCAAAGAAAGCGTCCGTGTCCTGGCCCTGGCGCCTGGACTGGGCTCGATCCGGCTTGGCCCCGAGCTGGAGGAACCGGCCGGCCTTCGCACAGGGCTGCGTTTCATTCCAGTCGCCAAGTGAGTGTACTCGGCTTTCGCTTTTCTCGCTTAGTATTGTGAATGTTTTTCCTGAATTGTCTCGGTGCGTAGGACCGGAGTGAAGAAGATGAGCCACCCGACGGTGGCCAAGGTGCCTCCGCCACTAGCGGGAGGACCCTTCCGTAAGAGGAAGGTGGATGAGGTCGCCGCTCATCCGAAGGCAGCAAGAAGGCCAAGGGCGATGACATCGCCATCGCTCGACGACACGGCAGTCGGCTGGCCGGGCCCGCCGTTGAAGCGACCGCATCCACGAAGGAGGCATTTCGTTGCCTAGACCGGAAGAAGCGAGCTCCTTTGGGGCGGTGCTACCTTCCCCGCTTCATGACCAAGGCGGCCACGGCGAGTGAGGCTGCGACTCGAACCCGCTCGTGCGCCGACGCCGAGATTGACCAACGTCGCGGCACACACCGCGCCGCTTGCGTCGTGGACGCGCGCGAATCGACAAAGATGCTTGGCGCGCCATCCGGTACCTCCGGTCCCGAGGATCGGTCGGTGTTTTGCAGCGCCTGATTCTTTATAGTTACTTGTTTCGCGCGTCGAGTCCTCCCGAGTGCGTATTCGCTAAATTGTAGCGGGTGGGCACTTAGTAATTTTCGAGCCACCAGTCCCCGAGTGCGCACCCGCTAAATTGTAGCGGGTGGGCACTGAGTAATTTTCGAGCCTCCAGTCCCCGAGTGCGCACCCGCTAAATTGTAGCGGGTGGGCACTGAGTAATTTTCGAGCCGCCAGTCCCCGAGTGCGCACCCGCTAATTGTAGCGGGTGGGTACTGAGTAATTTTCGTGTGAACTGACGTTGAAACTTTTGCAGGGTTTACAACTGGAGTCGGCAGAGCGATTGGCTGCGAAGCAGCGTGCTGAGAAGGAGTTGGGCGCTCTCCAAGAAGTAAACAAGGAGCTGCAGGCGATTGCTGCGCAGGCAGAGGTGGCTCGCCAGGAGCTTGTCCCTGCTGGCGAGTTGACGGCGGCGAAGTCTGCGTTAAGCACTGCTGAGCAAAGGATTGCCGACCTCGAGCGCGAACTGCGGGAGGCGAAAGAAGAAGCGAGCTCGGCGAACGGGCGAGCTAAGGCCGTTGCCGCGGAGGAAGACCGAAGGTGTCGGAAGCCCTCATCGTTGGGCTTCGTGACGATAAAACATCGCTTCAAAGCTTCATTATCGGGCTCGCCTGCTGATCGGTGAGTCGTCTTCCGCCTTGTGGTTGTATTTTTGTGGTTTCCGTGGTGCTCTAACTGCTTCCATCTAGCAGGCCGTATGATTGGTAGCCATGAAGAAGCGAGTTCTCTTGATGCGAGGGAGTGCGTGAGCATGCTCGTCGACTCGGCGACTGTCGGCGACTTGCATCCGCGCCTACCTTCAAGAGATGTCGCCACGGAGGTTATTCCCAATGACCTCATTGAGGTGTGGAGTACTTGGAGAAGGCGCCCGTCGTGGAGTTCATGACGTCGGCTTTTCGACGTGAGCGTCGACGGCTCGAGTCCGGACTCGCCCACTTCCCAAGATTTCGACCTCGACGACGTGACGAGTGGTTATCCTTCATCGCCCCGCGGTGGATCTGTCTGAAGTTCTTAAGCTGCGTGAGCGCACTTCGGAGCGTGTTTGGGCGATGGGCGACCTTCTTCCGCATTGGAAGCGGTCGTCGCGATCGACGCTGAGCCGCGATCGCGACTTCAAGGTCGAGCAGCCCTTCCGCGCGGCGATGGCGGGCCAGCTGACGACTTATCCATCGAACCCGTACACTGTATTCATCCGGAAGCGTCGGGACGCTGGTGCATCATCGTCGAAGCCTGCGGAATAGTGTTAGTGACGATTCTGCCGAGTAGGCATATTTTGTAATGTAAGACAATGCGATATGCGATTGAATGGAACGTTGTGTTCATTTTGCTATTTGTTTGCGTGTTTTGGATTGATTTTGGGTGAGTCCCCGAGCCCGCCTTTTGCGGGTTTCACCTTAAATATGATGTTTTGTTGTTTATCATGTGTGTTGTTGGTTGAGTCGACTCGCCGAAGCTCGGAGAGCCAGCGCAAGGCGACTCCTCGAGTGCTCAGATTTTACCGCTTTCCCGACGCGAACGTGCGGGTGGCCGAGTCCCCGAGCGTGGTACTTGGTAGTTCAAGGCGCGACTCGAGGGTGGTTGAGGACTGATCGCGTTTGTGTTAGCGTCGCTCCGCCTGGCCCGGTGGGTCACCGGCGTGAGTCCCGCACGCTCTCTTACTTGGCGTTTTCCTGTCCGATCGAGACGAATCGGTATCAGTCCCGAGCGTGGTACTTAGCCGCTCGAGTCGCTTCCGCCAAGGATGCGGAGGACCAGTGGTCGCCGTGGGAAGCGAGGACAGATGTCTTGGTTCGTAAAACCAGTCGAGCTAGGCGACTCGATGGGGCTCGGATTGGCGGTGGACGATGCAAGACTGAAATGACTCGGTTCTTACATCGCGACTACTTAGCTGCGGCTTGGTCGCTGTACCAAGGGTTGACTTCTGTATTTTAGCATGACGCTGTTAATTACGAGTGCGAGTGGCACAAGGAATGGAGAGTAGACGAATTTTTGCGGTAACCGTTTCTTTTATTCATAGCGACTGGAGAGTACACATGTGGGGTTCTAGGTATAGAACTTCCGGAGGAGATTTACATTCCACGGCCGCTTGACGTCGAGTTCACCGTCCCCGCGGACGTCGACGAGGTAGTAGCGTCGTTGCCGAGCACGCCCGATAGCGAACGGCCTTCCCATGGAGGGAGAGCTTGTGCATGCCCTTCTTGTCTGGATGAGGCGTAGCACCAAGTCGCCTTCGAAGGTGCGGGTTTTCACCCGGTCGGTAGTGGTAGCGAGCCCTTGCCGATAGATAGCGTGCGCGATCGGGCGAGGTCGCCCGCTTCGCCGAGTTGGTCGAGCCCATCTTGGCGGCCAGTTCGCTTGGACCTCCGTATAGTGGACGATCCGCGCGAGTCGTGTTCGAGGTCGGTTGGCATGACGGCTTCCGCCGTAGACCATGAAGAAGGGGTGAATCCGTCGACCGTTGACCGAGGTGCGGATTCCCGGATGACGGAGGGAAGCTCTTCGACCCAGCACCGCGGCGCGCCGAGTGGTACTTGAGTCGCTTCAGCCGTGGAGGATGCTTTGGTTGGCTCGTTCCGCTGGCCGTTGATTCCGGTGTGCGACGCGAGGTCGAGCCGGATGTGGTGCTCCTCGCAGAACTCGGCCATTGCTCCCTTGGCGAAGTTTGTGCCGTTGTCCGTGATGATGCTGTTGGGGAAACCGTAGCGGTATATGAGCTCGCGTAGGAACTTAGTGGCAGTCTTCCCGTCGCATTTCCGGACTGGCTTGGCTTCTATCCACTTTGTGAATTTGTCGACGGCGACCAGCAGGTGGGTGTAGCCAGAGGGGGCCTTCTTGAAGGGGCCGACCATGTCCATGCCCCACACGGCGAATGGCCAGGTGATGGGGATTGTTTTGAGCGCCGAACTTGGAACGTGCGTCTGGTTGGCGTACTTCTGGCACCCGGCGCATCGCTGGACGATATCGACAGCGTCGGCGTGTGCGGTGGGCCAGTAGAAGCCGTGTCGCATGGCTTTGGCGACCAGGGAGCGGCAACAGGGTGGCCGCAATGCCGAGTGGATGTCGTAAGATTTTGCGTCCTTCACCGGTTGGACGCAGCGTTGGAACACGCCGGTGACGCTGCGCTTGTGTAGCTCGCCGACGATGGTGTAGGACTTGCATCGGCGAACAATCATTCGAGCGCTTGTCTCGTCTGCGGCAGGTTGCCCGCCCTGTGTAAGCGATGTAGGGCTTGGTCCGTCTGCCGGGTGACGAGTGCGACCAAGGTTGCTCTGGTTGAGCGGGACTCAATGTCGATCTCCTTCGAAGAGAGACTGACGGCGTGAAGATGGTGTCGAGGAACACGCGGGTGGTGCGGATCGTGTCGACCGATGCGAGAGAGGGCGCCTCCTCGTTTTCCTCCTGTCGATCCACTCGACCGAGTAGCCGTGAAGTGGCCGCCCACCTTGTCCACCTCTTGGCGGTATGCCGCCATGGTAGGGGAGACGGCGTCGCAGTGCCGGCGACTTGACCCGCAACGAGGTCGGAGTCTCCGTAGCATCAAGGCGATTGACGCTCATCTCCTTTGCGGCTCGCATGTCAGAGTAGGGCCTCGATTCGCCATGTTGTTGGTGCAGGCGTGAATTGAGGCGGAGTATGTAGCGGAGCTTGTCGCTTTGGTGAGGTCACTATCGCTCCCGCCTCCCGCGTTCTTGGACCCGTCAAGGCAGTGCTCCAGAGTGGAGGTACGGCGGCTTCTCTGCCGGGCCTCCTCGGTCGGCGAGGAAATCGCGATGCTCGGACTTAATCGCTGCGTGGCTCAGATTAATGTTGTGGACGCCGATCTCGACGGCCCACTTGGCGACCCGCCCGGCCGCTCGCGATTCGGATGATGTCTTGTAGTGGAGCGGAGGAGACGACCGTGATGGGGTGCTCCTGGAAGTAGTGCGCAGCGCCTGAGCTCAAGACCGCGTATACCAGCTTTTGGTATCAGGTATCGGCGCGACTCGGTTAGGACCTCGCTGATGTAGTATACCGCCCGGATCGGGCGCTTTTCCTTCCTCCGGTCGCTCGACGACCATTACAAATACGACGACGCTCCGGACGCCGCGACGTAAACCAGCATGGGCTCCTTGTCGACGGGTGCGGCGAGTAGTGGTGCGGCGAGTAGCACCTTTTTGAGGTTGCGGAGCGCGTCGTCCGCCTCCTTGTCCCACTGTAAGGTGGGATTCTTGCGCATCAGGCGGTATAGGGGCATCGCTTTTCGCCAAAGGGGATGAAGCGATCGAGCCGCTACCCGCCCGCCAGCTTCGACGCCGCAGCACTCGGGTTTGCCGAGCCGGGCGATCGTGTCGATCTTTGTTGGTTTGCCTCGATCCTCGCTTGGAGACGACGCATTTAGTAATTGCCCGCGGGTACAATCAAGGTGCACTTGCCTGGTTGAGCTTTATCTTGTACCTCCGCAGTTGGCGAAGGTCTCGCGAGGTCGGCGAGTAGGTCGCCTTGGCGGCGGATTTTACGACCACGCCGATGTAGACGTGGATGTTGCGGCCAATTTGGCTCGCGAGGCATTCTTGCATGCACCGTTGGTACGTTGTTCCGGCGTTCTTGAGGCGAAGGTCATGGCGGTGTAGCGAAGGCTCGAATGGCGTGATGAACGCCTTCCTCGCCCTCGATGGCCATTTTGATCTGGTTATACCCGAGTAGGCCGAGGAAACATACGACTCGAGCCCGCGGTGGAGTCGATGATCTGATCGATCCATGGAGGACGAATCGCCTTTGGGCGGCGTTCAGGTTTGTGTAGTCGATACACATTCTCCAGTCCCGTTTTCTTTTCGACCAGACCGGTTTGCCAGCCACTTGAGTATTTGATTGGCGAATGAAGCCGGCAGCGGTAGACGCTGCACTTCCTCGGCGATTGCCCGACGGGCGTTCTTCGTTGAATGGCAGAGCGACCGCTGACTGGTCGCACTTTGGGGTCGGCGTTTAATTTGTGCTCAATGAGCTCCCTAGGGACACCAGGCATGTCGGAGGGTTTCCATGCGAAGATGTCCCTCGTTCTCACGGAGGAACTCGGCGAGCGCGCTTCCTATGCTGGGCTCATGCTCGTCCCGATCGTCACCGTCCCTGGGTCGCTGGGACCAGCTCGACGCTTGGTAAAGGCCGTGGCCTCAAAGGTTGAGGTGTTTGTGCCCTCCCTTGGGCTTCTTAAGTATTGTGGGTCGTCATTGTTGACCCCGCCGCGATTTGGCGAGCTCATCGGCGTGACTAGCTTCCGCGATCACGCGGCGGGCGAGTTCGCTCCTTTGGCCTCGCATTCGGCGGCCATGTCGTGGTCGCCGTTGATGGTGATGACGCCGCACGCCTGGAGCTTCATCGCGTTACGCCAGTGGGTGCCGCCATGAATTTGGCGAACGCTGGCGCCTGTGACGCAATGGTAAGGGCCGGCGGCACCAGCTCGAAGACGATCCGCTGGCGGAAGTTCGCCGAGTGTCGAAGGTGACGGTAGCGTGACCTTGCCGATCGGGTACGCCTTCCGACCGGGACGATGCCGTGGAACGTGGTGTGGGTTGTCTCGATCATCATTGCGGAGCCGCAGCCTCAAGGTGTCGAGGTAGAGGATGTTGATGGAGCCGCCGCCCATCGTAGTCTTGGGGAGCCGAGTCGCCGACCTTGGGCTTGACCACCGGCGACTCGCCCGGTACTGGCGATGATGGGGATATGCCTACCGGGTATCCTCGCGGACGCTTCCGACCGCCCAAAGGTTGGCGAGTGGGCCTGCAGAGCGGAATGGATCAAGACCCATCAGGTACCAGCGATCGGAGGTCAAGGCCCAGCGGTAGATAGGCCCATGGTGCGAGTTAAATGATTAACAAAGTTGTAACCGAATCGGTTGAGATATGTAAACCCTAGGGAGGTAGGCCTATATAAACCTCCCTAAGGGAGTAGAGATACGTTCCCTCATACACCAAGCAACTCGCCGCCTAGCCGAAGTTCGCCCATTGTAAACACCTCCATAATACAATCTAGCAGAGTAGGTCTTTACCCTCGGGGCCGAACCTGGGTAAAACCCGAGTCTCCGCCTCATCTCGACCGCAGATGGCTGCCGCCTTGCCCTTCGTTTCTACTACTGGCCGATTGCAGCATCTCGCCGTGGTCTTTTTCCACGGCTGGCGCCCACCGGGCCTGGCCGGTCTGGCCGGTTCGCGGCGAGATCCAATCTGCCCATCAACGAGGACGGTCGCCACCGGCCGCATGATAGCGATCGGCGAGATGCTCCGGATCTTGCCGAGCAGCTACGCCCCGGCGGCGCGACCGTCACGCGACAACGTGATCCCGCCATCGGCACGATCAGCCTCTTCGCCGGCTTCACCGACGCCACCACCGGAAGACTCGGCTCGCATCCGCGAAGTCGCCGCCACGCCGATCGGCTTTCCGAGAGCCAGATCCGCACGATCCACCGCCGCCTCGAGTACGACTCGCCCACAAAGAACGCGGGTCGAGAATTCAGCGGCCGCGAAGACGCGACCCTCACCGACGACGCCGACTCGGCGACCCGGCGTCACTCGCGGATCCATCACATGCCGTCCGCTGGCTCCATCGCCAGTCTCCAACGCTGAGATTTCGAGGACCCTCCATCCTGGATCTTCGACTCCGACTCCGGTCGGAGAACTCCGCCGACCTCCACGACGGTGCCAGCCGCCACGCCGCGCCCATGGCTACCGCACCGATCCGCCGGAGGACCCTTTCCATTCGATCCTCCTAACGCCACGGCGACGGAGTCGAGGAACTCCGCCAAATCGGGCGGAGGCGACGTAAGGAGCGCCGAGCGCGAAAATTTCGCCGAGCAGGTGATGCAGAACTGTCGCTACCACCAGCAGCGGATCAGGTCACGCTGAACCCCACCGTTCAGGCGCTCGAACTTCGACGAAACGACCCGGCCAAGATAGCCGAGCGCGCGATCTGCGAGAACGCGCCACCAGGGGGAAGCAACCGCCCTCCGCCAGGATCAACGGCGATGGGCGCCCCACCACCACCCAACCGCACCCCTCCCAGGGACCAGCCGCGGATAGTCGTCTCCTCACGGGAGCGCGACGCGAACGGCCTTCCACTGTTCTCCACCCCGATGGACAATCTCGTGGCAGGCCGAGCCGCGGCCGACAGCATCACGGCGACCGGCGACGGTGCTTTACAGATCCAGTACGTCAGGGCCCTACTCGCGAAGGCCGTGGAACAGCAGAAAGCAGGCGCCGACTCGCAGGGGCGAGTGTACTCGCGCTCCTCCGGAAGCAGGGCGGCCTCAAGCGGCCGTCCAGCGGTGGCAAACACCCTCAATTGCCCGCCCGAGCCACCGCAGCTCAACGACGACCCGAATCGGCACTCTCCACAACGATCCCGGCGGCGACCAACCTCGCCGCCGCCAATGGAGAGCCAATCGACGCCCGCACTCATATCATCAACAATCGGCCAAGACGCCAGCCCGACGACTGCGACACCTAACCACTGCCGCGATGGCGAGCCTATGGGTCGCCACCGACTAGGGCTCAAGTGCTTCGGACCAATGATCCGAGGCGAAAGTACCCACCAACTTCAAAGGCGCCAAGGAGATCGAAAATACGACGACCCCGCGGTCGGCTTGACACATACCTCATGGCAATGGGGATCGCGGGTCACACCGACCTACTACGCCGTTACCTCCACCGATGATGGAGGGGACGCAGGCAATGGATCAACACGCCCCCGTGACAGTATCGACTCACGGGAGGAAATGCGACGCGCCGTCAGCACTTCGAGTGCTCCTACACCGCGCCACCACCATCGAGGACCTGAACGATGCGTCCGAGGACCCGAGTCGACCCGCACCGGGTCCAACGGTGGCAAGAGCTCGGTACACAGCGGTCGGCATCCACCCGACACCGCCATCCATTGCTTCAAGACCTCGTGCCGCCACGAGCCCCTAGTCGCCAAGCTCAGCGACACGCCCGCACACTCGACAACATCCCCGACCTCGAGATCGCCAAACGATACGAGGAAGATCCCAATCAAGACGTCGACGACGAGTCCGGCGGACAACGACGACGGGCGGCAACGACGGCGCCGGCAGACCTACGCTACAGCGGCACTCGCCACACAGGCAAGCGCCGCAACGATGGGTGAGTCGACTTCGTTGCCAATGCTGGGCACGCACAACGCGACCCCAAGAGCTACCGCCGCGACGGAGGGCAACGACGCGACGGCGGGAACTACAAGAACAAGCCAAGGTTCGATCCCGCGGCCCTCCTTAACCAACCATGTGCGTTTCACAGCAGGGAAGGAAAGCCCGCCACGCACACCACCGACGCCACACCCTCGTGGAGATCGAGAAGGCACGCACGCGGGAGGACACCGACAACGACCCGCAAAATGGCGGAAAATTCGCAAAGTGGCGGCTCGCTCCACACCTTCACCGGCTTCAACACGGCGCGAGAAGAAGGTCATCGCCGCCGTCGCCGTCAACGCGGTGGCTGACAGACGTCCCCGCCTCGAACTGGTCGGAGCAGCCTATCACCGAGCGCAAGACCACTCGCCACGCATCGAGTACCGGGCGAGTCGCCTGGTGGTCAAGCCCAAGGTCGGCGACATCGGCTCCCCAAGACTCGACGGCGGCAGCTCCATCAACATCCTCTACCGACCTTGAGCGATTGCGGCTCGCGATCGATGATCGAGACAACCCACACCACGCCCACGGCATCGCCCCCGGTCGGAAGGCGTACCCGATCGGCAAGGTCACGCTACCCGTCACCTTCACTCCGCGAACTTCCGCACCGGCGGATCGTCGAGCTGGTGCCTTCGACATTTCTTACCATTGCGTCTGGCCAGCGTTCGCCAAATTCATGGCGGCACCCCACTACGCCGCATAACGCGATGAAGCTCCCGGCCGTGCGGCGTCATCACCATCAACGGCGACCACGACATGGCCGCCGAATGCGAGGCCAAAGGAGCCGAACTTCGCCGACGCCGTGATCGCGCGGAAGCTAGTCACGCCGATGAGCTCGCCAACACGCGGCGGGTCAACAACGACGACCCCACAATACTCAAGAAGCCCAACTCGGAGGGCACAAACACCTCAACATTTGAGGCCACGACGCACACCGCACCGTCGAGCTGGTCCCAGCGACCCCCCAGGCGGTGACGATCGGGACAGGCATGAGCCCGGCATAGGAAGGCGCTCGCCGAGTTCCTCCGTGAGAACGAGGACATCTTCGCATGGAAACCATCCGACATGCCAGGTGTCCCTAGGGGCTCTGAGCACAAATTAAACGCCGACCCCAAAGTGCGACCAGTCAAGCGATCGCTCGGCCATTCAACGAAGAACGCCCGTCGGGCAATCGCCGAGAAGTGCAGCGTCTACTACTGCCGGCTTCATTCGCCAATCAAATACTCAAGTGGTGGCAAACCCAGTCTGGTCGAAAAAAGCGGGACTGGAGAATGTATCGACTACACACAAACGAACAGCGCTTTGCCCAAAAGGCGATTCGTCCTCCAGCGGATCGATCAGATCATCGACTCCACCGCGGGCTCGAGTCGCTGTTTCCTCGGCGCCTACTCGGTATAACCAGATCAAAATGGCTGTCGAGGCGAGGAAGACGGCGTTCATCACGCCATTCGAGCCTTCGCTACACCGCCATGACCTTCGGCCTCAAACGCCGAACAACGTACCAACGGTGCATGCAAGAATGCCTAGCGAGCCAAATTGGCGCAACATCCACGTCTACATCGACGGCGTGGTCGTAAATCCGCCGCCAAGGCGACCTACTGCCGACCTCGCGAGACCTTCGCCAACCTGCGGAGGTACAAGATAAAGCTCAACCCAGCAAGTGCACCTTGATTGTACCGCGAAATTACTAGGTACGTCGTCTCCAAGCGAGGATCGAGGCAAACCCAACGAAGATCGACACGATCGCCTCGGCAAACCCGAGTGCTGCGGCGTCGAAGCTGGCGGGCGGGTAGCGGCTCTCGGTCGCTTCATCCCGCTTTGGCGAAAAGCGATGCCCTATACCGCTGATCGCAAGAATCCCACCTTCGATTGGGACAAGGAGGCGACGATGCGCTCGCGACCTCAAAAAGTGCTACTCGCCGCACCACTACCGCCGCACCGTCGACAAAGGCCCATGCTGGTTTACGTCGCGGTGTCCGAGCGTCGTCGGTATTGTAATGGTCGTCGAGCGACGGAGGAAGAAAAGCGCCCAGTCCGGTGCCGGTATACTACATCGAGGTCTTAACCGAGTCGCGCCCGGATACCCTGATACCAAAAGCTGGTATATGCGGTCTTGAGCTCGCGGCGCTGCCGCTACTTTCAGAGCACCCCATCACGGTCGTCTCCTCCGCTCCACTACAAGACATCATCGCAATCGCGAGGCGAGGCGGAGTCGCCAAGTGGCGTCGAGATCGGCGTCCACAACATTAATCTGAAACCGCAGGCCATTAAGTCACGAGCAGCGACTTCCTCGCCCGGCGGGAGGAGGCCCAGCAACCGGAGAAGCCGTACCTCCATTCTCGAGCACTGCTTGACGGGTCCAAGAACGCAGACGGCGCGAGGCGGGATAGTCTCGATCTCTCCAAAGCGACAAGCTCCGCTACATACTCCGCCTCGAATTCACGCCTGCACCAACAACATGGCTGAATCGAGGCCCTACTCTGACATGCGAGCCGCAAAGGAGATGGCGTCAATCGCCTTGATGCTACGGAGACTCCGACCTCGTTGCGGGTCAAGTCGCCCACTGACGCCGTCTCCCCTACCATGGCGGCATACCGCCAAGAGGTGGACAAGGTGGGCGCCACTTCACGGCTACTCGGTCGAATGGATCGACAGGAGGAAAAGCGAGGAGGCCGACGCCCTCTCTCGCGCCATCGGGTCACGATCCACACCACCGCGGCGTGTTCCTCGACACCATCTTCACGCCCGTCGGTCTCTCCTCCGAAGGAGATCGACATTGAGTCCCGCTCAACCGGAGGCAACCTTGGTCGCTTTTCGTCACCGAACGAACGATCGACCAAGCCCTACATCGCCTACACGGAGGGCAACCTGCCCGCAGATGAGACAAGCGCTCGAATGATTGTTCGCCGATGCAAGTCCTACACCATAAATCGGCGAGCTACAAGCGCAGCGTCACGGCGTGTTCAACGCTGCGTCCAACCGGTGAAGGCGCCAAAATCCTACGACATCCACTCGGTATTTGCCTGCGGCGCGCCGCTGCTCCTCGGTCGCCAAAGCCATGCGACACGGCTTCTCTTGGCCACCGCACACGCCGGCGCTGTCGACATCGTCCAGCGATCGCGGAGTGCAATCGCCAACCGACGCACGCGTTCAAGTTGGCGCTCAAAACAATACCCATCACCGCCATTCGCCGTGTGGGGCATGGACATGGTCGGTCCCTTCAAGAAAGCCCCTCGGCTACACCCACCTGCTGGTCGCCGTCGACAAATTCACAAAGTGGATAGAGCCAAGCCAGTCCGAAATGCGACGGGAAGATCGCCACTAAGTTCCTCTGCGAGCTCATATACCGCTACGGCTTCCCCAACAGCATCATCACGGATAACGGCACAAACTTCGCCAAGGAGCAATGGCGAGTTCTGCGAGGAGCACCACATCCGGCTCGACCTCGCGTCGATCGCACCCGGAATCCAACGGCCAGGCGAACGAGCCAGCAAAGCATCCTCCACGGCCTGAAGCCGCGACTCAAAGTACCACTCGAGCGCGCCGGTGCCGGGTCGAGCTTCCCTCCGTCATCTGGGAATTCGCACCTCGGTCAGCGGTCGACCGGTTCACCCCCTTCTTCATGGTCTCTGGCGGAAGCCGTCATGCCAACCGACCTCGAACACGACTCGCGGATCGTCCACTATACGGAGGCCAGAAGCGAACTGGCCCGCCAAGATGGGCTCGACCAACTCGGCGGCAGCGACCTCGCCCGATCGCGCCGCTATCTATCGCAAAGGGCTCGTCGCTACCACAGCCGACGGTGAGAACCCGCACCTTCCAGAAGGCGACTTGGTGCTACGCCTCATCCAGGACAAGAAGGGCATGCACAAGCTCTCCCCCCCATGGGAAGGCCCGTTCGCTATCGGCCGCGTACTCGGCAATGACGCCTACTACCTCGTCGACGTCCGCGGGGACGGTGAACTCGACGTCAAAAGGCCGTGGAATGTAAATCTCCTCGGAAGTTCTATACCTAGAACCCCACATGTGTACTCTCCGGTCGCTATGAATAAAAGAAGCGGTTACCGCAAAAATTGCCTACTCTCCATTCCTTGTGCCACTTTCCTTTCGTAATTAACAGCGTCATGCTAAAAATACGAAGTCAACCCTTGGTACAGCGACCGGCACGGCTAAGTAGTCGATGTAAGAACCGAGTCATTCAGGTCTTGCATCGTCCACGAAAACGCCAATCCGGAGCCCCATCGGGTCGCCTAGCTCGACTGGTTTCTGAACCAAGACATCCATCTCGCTTCCCACAACCACGGTCCTCCGCATCCTTGGCGAGCGACTCGAACGGCTAAGTACCACGCCGGGACTGGATACCGTTCGTCTCGATCGGACAGGAAAACGCCAAGTAAGAAGGCGTGCGGGACTCGCCACGCGATCGACCCACCGGGCGAGGCGGGACGCGCTAACACAAACGCTCGATCCTCAACCACCCTCGAGTCGCGCCTCGAACTACCAAGTACCACGCTCGGGGACTCGCCACCCGGCACCATTCGCGTCTGGGAAAAGCGGTAAAGTCTGAGCACTCGAGGAGTCGCCTTGTGACCGGCTCTCCGAGCTCGGGCGTCGACTCAACCAACAACACACATGATAAACAACAAAACATCATATTTAAGGTGAAACCCGCAAAAGGCGACGGCCTCGGGGACTCACCCAAAATCAATCAAAACACGCAAACAAATAGCAAAACGAACACAACGTTCCATTCAAATCGCATATCGCATTGTCTTACATTACAAAATATGCCTACCGGCAGAATTGTTACTAACACTACTCCGCGAGCCGGCGATGATGCACCAGCGTCCGGCGCTTCGGACGAATCGATTATGGGTTCGATGGATAAGTCGTCGGTGGCCCGCCATCGCCGCGGAAGGGCTGCTCGACCTTGAAGTCGCGATCACGGCGGCTCGCGTCGTTAGCGACGACCGCTTCTGGTACGGAAGAAGGTCGCCCATCGCCCAAACACGCTCCGAGACGCGGCAAAGACGCTCCTGCAGCTTAAGAACCTCGGACAGATCCACAAATACGGACGATGAAGGATAACCACTCACGTCTGTCGAGGTCGAAATCTTGAGGAAGTGGGCGAGTCAGACTCGAGCCGTCGACGCTCCGCCGAAAAGCCGACCGCGTCATGAACTCCACGACGGGGCGCCTTCTCCAAGTACTCCCACACCTCAATGAGGTCATTGGGAATAACCTCCGTGGGCGACATCTCTTGAAGGTAGGCGCGGATGCAAGTCGCCGACAGCGTCGCCGAGTCGACGAGCATGCTCACGCACTCCCTCGCATCAAGAGAACTCGCTTCTTCATGGCTATCAATCATACGGCCTGCGAGAAGGAGACAACTGTGAGTACAATGGAACCCACAAACGGTACAATCGCAAAGGCAAGGAAGACGCACTCACCAATCAAAGGGCGGGCGAGCCCCGTGATGAAACCTTGAAGCGATGTATGGTCGTTCTGAAGCCCAACAATGATGGCTTCAGACGCCTTTCGATCGTCCTCCGCGGCCACAACGGCAGCCTTCGCTCGCCCGTTCGCCGAACTCGCTTCTTCTTTCGCCTCCTTAAGCTCGCGCTCGAGGTCGGCGATCTTTTGTTCGGCGGTGCCCAATGCAGACCGCACCGCTTCCAGCTCTCCAGCAGGGACAAGCCCTTGGCGAGCCACCTCCGCCTGCGCAGCCACAACCTGAAGTTCCTTGTTCGCTTCCCGGAGAGCGGTTCCTTCTCAAGACTGTTGCCGCGTAATCGCTCTGCCGACTCAGTAAGACCACTCACATCGTCAAAGTTAGCACACATGAAAATTATTAAGTGCCCACCCGCTAAAATTTAGCGAGCGCACTTTCGACCGGCTAGCGGTTGAAAAATTCCTAAAGTGCCCACCGCTAAAATTTAGCGTGCGCACTCGGGGGGTAGCGGTTGAAAAATTCCTAAAGTGCCCACCCGCTAAAATTTAGCGAGTGCGCACTCGGGGACTAGCGGTTGAAAAAATTCCTAAGTGCCCACCCGCTAAAATTTAGCGAGTGCGCACTCGGGGACTGGACTCGAACGCAAATCAGGAAATTAAAAAGAATCAGGCCGTTGCAAAACAACGACCGATCCTCGGGGAGGTACCGGATGGACGCCGCAAGCATGTTGTGCAGTTGCGCGCGTCCGACGCATAACAACGCCGGTGTGTCCGCGACGTTGGTCAATCTCGGCGCGGCGATCTCGGAGTAGGGGCTCGCGGCCGCTTTTCGCCGTGGCCGCCTTGGTCATGAAGCGGGGAAGGTAGCGATTGGCGCCCGCTCAAAGGCTTCGCCTCCGCCTCGGCAACGAGATGCCCCCGCCGTGGATGCGGTCGCTTCCACAGCGGGCCCAGCCGCAGCCGTGTTGTGTCATCGAGACAGCGACAATGTAAATGCGCCCTTGGCCTTCTTGCTGCCCTCCGTGGCGGCGGCGACTTCGTCTGCCTTCCTCTTACGAGAAGGTCCTCCTCGCTAGCGGCGGAGGGCACCTTGGCCACCGTCGGGTGGCCCATCTTCTTCACTCCGGTCCTATGTATCGAGACAACTCGGTGAAAGAATTTAAATACTAAGAGAGGAAGATGAAGGCCAGTGCACTTACTTGGCAATGGAATGAAGCGCAGCCCAGTACGGAGGCCGGCCGGTTTCTCCAGCTCAGGGCCCAGTCGGCGACTAAGCCCCAGGTCCAGGACGCCAGGGGCCCAAGATACGGAGGGCTTCTTTGACGTTGAGGTAGCGGTTGGTGCCTCCGGAACACCTTCGACGGAGGCCCCCTCGTGAAGTGGAGCTGCCGCGGCCGGAGCCTCCTTGCGAGGCGAGACCGCCACGCTCGGGACCTCCTCGCGAGGCGAAGCCGCCTCGGCCGGAGCCGCTCCTAGCCCGGAGACCGGCGCGAAGGGCGGAGGTAGTGAAGCCAGCGGCGCCTCCATGGATGGCGCATCCAGCGCGGCTGTTGCCGGAGCCGCCCCGTCGTCGGCCGAGCTATGGGCATCGGAGCCGCTTGCCGAGCGCGGCGGTGAGACCATCCTCGGCGGCTTCGTCCTCCTCCTCAGGGGGGCCCTCGCCTCTTTCTCCTTCTTCTTCTTCTTGCGGAGTGGTTTGGCGGGCGAGGTGGTCTCGGGAGTTCTTCGTCATCATCATGGCGCCGAGGCTCTTGCTCGCCTCGAGCTCGCGTTAACGTTGCCCACGGGTCTTCGGATCGGTGGGCGATCTCTTCTTCGGATTCGTCTTCGTCGTCCTCATTGCCTTTCGGAGGCGACTTCGCTTGTGTCTGGGCGGATGGCCCGACTCTCGTCATCGGGGTGGGAGCCACCTTCCACCACTTGAAATAACTGCGTTAAACATGAAAGAAAGTTAGAACTACCGCGTTGCATGTCTGCGATCGCGAATGGGATCAGATTATTACCGTTGGGCGGACGCTTGTGGTGTATGGAGGAGCCGGCTGCGCATCCGTGTATGCCGCTGGTGATCCTCTTCAACGCCAGAGATAGTCCTCCGACTTCCACTCGGCGAGCAGGCCTTCGCCGAGTCTTCTCGCCCGTGTCTTGGTACATATAATGCTCGCGGCGCGAGTGGAGCGAACGCCGCCCAAGCCAGCTTGTACAGGTTCACCGTCTGGAGCCTTCTTCTTGACCGCGCGAATGGCTGGAGCATCTCGTCCGACCATCCGCTGGTCGTCGGGTAGCTTGGCGACCTGGAGATTGCGCGGCTCGGGGCGGTCGGCCGAGTATCGTGGGATCGCCGCCTCATCTTCTGGGGTCGCCTCGGTCACGTAAAACCAAGACTTTTTCCAGTCGCTCGCTGCTTTGGCCGGCAGCATGAGGTCGAAGAAGGAGGCTTTGGATTTCAGCTGGAAGGTTAAGCCGCCCGCGGCTAGCATTGGGCCGCCCGCCTCCTCGCGGCTGATCCGTCCATGGAACAGATCTTGCCACAAGGGAAAATAGGGCCGGCAGCCCAAGTAGCACTCGCAGAACGCCACAAAGATGGCGAGCTGCTCGATACTATGGGGACCCAGATCTGAGGGCTGGATCCGTGGTAAGCGCGGCGCGGAAGAACAGAGGTGGAAACCCTAAACCCGCTCGAGGTGACTAGTGAAGCAGATGAACTCTCTCGCGGGTTCGATCGTTCTCCGGTGCGGGATTCGCCCAGCAGCCGGCCGCAGATTCCGGCCTCCTCGAAGGCCGATTGCCTGGTGCACTTGGATCTGCCCAAGGTTCGTGGAAAAAGCCATGGTGAGGATTTGCTTGGAGGTCGGAGGATTGCGTCGCGAGATCAGCGGGCGAAAGATGTGCGTACTCGGAAGAAATGGTGGGCGGTTGGCTTTCCGATGGCCAACCATTCCCCTTATATAGCGAGAGCTGCCCGCCAAATTAGGGGGCCGGTACCGCACGATGATTACGCCGAAAGTTACCGTTAAGTTACCTTAACGGCTAGTTTGACCACCGACGGTCCGCCTCCGCACGGCTCGCTAAGTTACTCACGAGTTGCGACCCGTTGGCTCGTGTCACCGGGGGCCGACTCGGTTCGCCGGATTTTTCCTTTGTACAGAGCCCACCGATTATTCGTGGATGCCAACTTGAAGCCGTATACTCCGATGCCAGCGGCCACCGCGCCTAATCAACGACGGCCTCGGGGACTCGATGGGGATATGCCTCTTTGGGGTATCCTCGGTGGGACGTTCCGATCAGCCCAAAGGTTGGCAGTGGGCTGCGAGCGGCGAATGGATCAAGACCCATCAGTGCAGTGCATGGAGGTCGAAGGCCCGAGAGTAGATAGGCCCGGTCGGTGCAGGTTAAATGATTAACAAAGTTGTAACCGAATCGGTTGAGATATGTAAACCCTAGGGGAGGTAGGCCTATATAAACCTCCCTAAGGGGTGAGTAGAGATACGTTCCCTCATACACCCAAGCAACTCGCCGCCTAGCCGCCGAGTTCGCCCATTGTAAACACCTCCATAATACCATCTAGCCGGAGTACGTCTTTACCCTCGGGCGAACACAGGTAAAACCACAGTCTCCGCCCTCATCTCGCACCGCAGATGGCTGGCCGCCCTTGCCCTTCGTTCTACTACTCGCTGCCGATTGCAGCATCTGCCGTGGTCTTTTCCACGACACTCGATGCGTGGCGAGTGGTCTTGCCGGCTCCAGGTGATAGGCTGCTCCGACCAGTTCAGGAACTGGGGGACGTCTGTCTGGGCCACCGCGTTGACGGCGACAGCGCGGGCGATGACCTTCTTCTCGCGCTTCGTGTTGAAGCGGTGAAGGTGTGGAGCCGCCACTTTGCCGAATTTTCCGCCATTTTGCGGGTCGTTGTCGGTGTCCTCCCGCGTGTCGTGCCTTCTCGATCTCCCCGAGGGTGTGGCGGGCGGTGGTGTGCGTGGCGGGCTTTCCTTCCCTGTGAAACGCACATGGTTGGTTAAGGAGGGCCGGGATCAAACCTTGGCTTGTTCTTGTAATTCCCGCCGTCGCGTCGTTGCCCTCCGTGGCGGTAGCTCTTGGGTCGCGTTATGCGTGCCCAACATTGGCGGCAAGTCGACTTCCCATCGTTGCGGGCGCTTGCTCGTGGCGAGTGCCACCGTAGCGTAGGTCTGCTCGGCGCCGCCGTTGCCGCCGTGCGTCGTTGTCCGCCCGGACTCGTCGTCGACGTCTTGATTGGGATCTTCCTCGGCGTATCGTTTGGCGATCTCGAGGAGGTCGGGATGTTGTCGAGTGTGCGGGCGTGTCGCTGAGCTTGGCGACTAGAGGCTCGTGGCGGCACGAGGTCTTGAAGCAATGGATGGCGGTGTCCGGGTGGATGCCGACCGCGTTGTACCGAGCTCTTGCCACCGTTGGACCAATTTGCGGGTCGACTGAGGTCCCCGGACGCGTCGTTCGTGTCCTCGATGGTGGTGGCGGGTGTAGGAGCACTCGAAGTGCTCACGGCGTCTCGCATTTCCTCCCGAGTCGATGCTGTCACAGGGGCGTGTTGATCCATTGCCTGCGTCCCTCCATCATCGATTGGGAGGTAGCAGGCGGCAGTAGGTCGGTGTGACCGCGATCCCCATTGCCATGAGGTATGTGTCAAGCGGACCGGCGGTCGTCACGAGGAGTCGTATTTTTCGATCTCCTTGGCGCCTTGAAGTTGGGTGGGTACTTTTGCCTCGGATCATTGGTCCGAAGCACTTGGGCCCTAGTCATTGGCGACCCATAGGCTCGCCATCGCGGCGAGTAGTTAGGGTGTGCCGCAGTCGTCGGCGTCTTGGCGCCAGTTTTGGTTGTTGATGATGTGAGTGCGAGCGTCGATTGGCTCTCCATTAGCGGCGACGAGGTTGGTCGCCGGCCTAGGATCGTTGGTGGAGAGTGCCGCATTCGCGGGTCGCCGTTGGAGCTGCAGTGGCTCTGGCGGCGGGCAATTGAGGGTGTTTGCCACTGCTGGCCGGCGGCTGAGGCCGCCTGCTCCGGAGGAGCGCGAGTACACTCGCCCTGCGGTCGGCGCTGCTACCTGTTCCACGGCCTTCGCGAGTAGGGCCCGACATCTGGATCATAAGGCGCGCCGTCGCGATCGCCGTGATCTTTGTCGGCAGCGGCTCGGCCTCACGCGAGTTGTCCATCGGGGTGGAGAACGATGGAAGGCCGTTCGTCAGCGCTCCGTGAGGAGACGACTATCCGCTGGTCCACAGGAGGGTGCGGTTGGGTGGTGGTGCACCGCCGCCGTTGATCTGGCGGGCGGTTGCTTCCTCCGGTGGTGGCGTTCTCGCGGATCGCGCGCTTCGGCCTATCTTGAGCCGGGTCGTTCTCGTCGTCGAAGTTCAGGCGCCTGAGCGGTGGGGTTCAGCGTGACTGATCGCTGCTGGTGGTAGCGTGATTCCTGCCTGTCACCTCGAGGCGAAATTTTTCGCGCTCGGCCTCCTCGTCGCCTCCGCCGATTTCAGCGGAGTTCCTCGACCTCCGTCGCCCGTGGCGTTAGGAGGATCGGTGGAGAAAGGTCCTCCGGCGGATCGGTGCGGTGGCCATGTAGGTCGGCGTGGCGGCACCGCCGCGGAGGTCGTGAGTTCTCCGACCGAGTCGAAGTCGAAGATCCCGAGGATGGAGAGGGTCCTCGAAATCTCCCGTTGGAGACTGGCGATGGAGCCCGCGGACGAGGCAGCGGTGATGGATCGGCGAGTGGCCGGGGTCGCCGGTCGGCGTCGTCGGTGGTCGCGTCTTCGCGGCGCTGAATTCTCCCGCGTTCTTTGTGGGCGTGGCCGAGTCGTACTCGGAGGCGGTGGATCGTCGGATCTGGCTCTCGGAGAGCCGATCGCGTGGTGGCGACTTCGCGGATGCGAGCGAGTCCTCCGAGGTGATGATGTCGGTGAGGCCGAAGAGGCTGATCGTGCCGTGGCGGGATCACGCGCGTGTGGTCGCGCCGCGGGGTAGCTGCTTGGCAAGATCTGGAGCATCGCCAATCGCTATCATGCGGTGGCGGCGTCTCGTTGATGGGCAGATTGGATCTCGCCGCGGAACACCGGCGGACCGCCAGGCCCCACTGGGCGCCACTGCGTGGGAATGACCACGGCGAATCTTTAATCGGCGGCGTGTAGTAGAAACGAAGGGCAAGGCGGCCAGCCATCTGCGGTGCGAGATGAGGCGGAGACTCGAGGTTTTACCCAGTTCGCCGGCCCAGGGTAAAGACCTACTCTGCTAGATTGTATTATGGAGGTGTTTACAATGGGCAAACTTCGGCTAGGCGGCGAGTTGCTTGGGTGTATGAGGGAACGTCTCTACTCACCCCCTTAGGGAGGTTTATATAGGCTTACCTCCCTAGGGTTTACATATCTCAACCGATTCGGTTACAACTTTGTCAATCGTTTAACTTTCGGACCGGGCCTATCTACTCACTGGGCCTTGACCTCCGATTGGTACCTGATGGGCTTTGATCCACTCATGCTCTGCGGGCCCACTCATGACCTTTGGGCGATCGGAACGTCCCGGCGAGGATACCCGGTGGCATATCCCCATCAACTGAGTTGCCAGGCAAGCACTTCCACATGCTTGCATACATACAGTACCTATTGCCTCTATCTTATTCTTGCATCATTGAGTCACGATTGCATTAAATTGAATTCCAAGTATGCATAGCCTTTACTTTTAAACCCACCAAGCTTGTTCCTCCATCCCATGAGCCATTACTACAGGAGTTGTTTGGGCCATGCGAGTCGTAAAGAACAATGTGTAGGGTATGTGAGAGTCTGTTGGACGAGGTACTTAAACAACTTAACCCGAGTAGTGGGATAACTAAAGAAAGTGGCGCCGGTGAGCAACATACGCTATTTGGTTTTCCTGCTCACTTGTGTCCGTAAGACCCCGAGTACTTGATTCCTGTTCCTTGATTTATCGCGCTATCCACATCCGGGAGGTATATGGGACCCCCCTGAGCCAGAGCTTGATTCCGTCTTATTTCTTGGGGCCACAAACTAGTTTGAGGTTTTATTTACTATCCTGTACTTATGCCATGCTACTGTTTTATTTAAATTGTGCGACAAATAGCACCTGTACTGTTTAGGATCGGGACACGATTCATGGTGTCGACAAGCCAGTTTTGGGTTCCCATCGTTCTGACCGTATACCCAAACCTTGAGTCCGTCTCGGAGTCAGGTAACTTCGTTGCGGGTAGCTTAATGGGGTGGCCCACGGAAATATTTCTGAATCCTGTGATTGCTTTGTCGTGAAGGCCTCGTTGGGTTTTGATTTGGTTTTTCCGAGGTTGATTGAGTGTGTGTTGCTATTTGTGCACCCGGCGGGTAAAACTTTCGAAAGCCGTGTCCATGATTATGGCGACTTGGAGCAGTTTCTCGATCATAGACAAGCATAACTAAAGTACCGCTTTAATCGACTAAGTAATTTGACTAGTAAATTGCAACACTCATGGAATGGTTAATAAAATTGCCAGCGGATGGGGGTTGTTCGTCGCTTCCTCGTTGGTGGCGAGGAGGAGGATGGATCTGATGAAATTACTATTATAACTGTTGTTATTAATTCACGGACATCCGTCTATCATTGGTTAGGCGGATGGTTAGCGAGTATCTGTAGAACTGCTAGGGTTTATCTTTTGCTGCAATTGCGTCACCCCAGGTTGTGTCCCCTTTAGAGGCATTAAGACTTGCTGAGTACCCTTAGGGTCTCACACGATAAATTATTGGTTCAGATGAACAGGGACCCTCGCAGGACGGATACTGGGTGGAAGAGGCTGATGATGTGGGCAACGATCGTTCGGTGTAGAGATTCCGGGAACGGGGATCCGTGAGATCTGTGGTTGGGATGTGCTTATTTCTATGGCATCTTATGCCGATTTGCTTCTTATCCGTACTCGGACTTTGTTTGCCGCTTCCGCATGATACTCTGATGTGTGCTGTATGAGGAAGTATCCTAAAATATTAGATCTATCTAGGTCATTTGAATCTTGCCGTATGGCGTTGCTATATTTTCTTTTCTTTCTAGATGGAATGGCTCTGATGTACTCTTGTATGGTGGCTTGCATACATACTCATTTGTGTATGTATTTGATCCCTTCGCCTGCCGATTACGCCTTGCGTCTGGTCCCGATGAATTGGAAGTGGTTGGGACGGCCGAAAGGTCTACCCGTGAGTGGCTTTTGGGGCCCCACCGTACTATTTCAACCACTACCGTTCATCCAGGCTTGTAGCTAGGAGCGTAATTCACCGAGGTAGTTACAATTGGTATCAGAGCCATCCCGACCTTCAGGGTTTCAGCCAAACGGTCGTTGTCAGTCTAGCAAATATTTTGGTAGTTATGTATACTAGGGAAAAACAAACGCGAGAGTAGGACTGCTTCCACTTTTCTGCTTACCCACCCACCCTTTTCTGGTAAGGAAGTGCAACGTTTTCAATCCTCTTCTCAAAATTCAAACTAGGATTCACGTGTTCTGGGTTTCCATAGTACCATAGGTTGTGTGTGTGTGTGTAATCCCTTGTCTATCTGTTGCATCCAAGTTGTTATCTTATCTGCCTTTGGTTATCAACTGTTGGTACATTCCATACCGACAGGCTTTTGCAAACCGACGCAATCTATCTTCCTCTTTGTATCCGACGTTATCTTGTTTGGGGTGTTCGTTTCCGTAGTTACCAATCTTTAGGTTCAATGTGAGAAGAAGGGGTTAGGATATGTGTTCCACTTGTTCATGTGCGGAGTAATGATTTGAGTGCGGGATGGAGTCGCGACCATACCACTACTCTTATCATTCGCTTTTGTATATTGAACCGGTAGAGTCACTAATCTTGATTCGTTAAGTAATTTTACGCATCTATTGGTATTTTAATGCCGAAATTTGTGGAAAATTTTTCTTTGATATATTTGTGTACCACACTCCTTTTCAGTCGTGTGCGATATGCTTAATATCTTTTAGGTGCTTTGAACTTTGTTGATATTTCAATATCATCTCGATAATTGTATCCTTTAATCTTGGTTAATTCCATCTTGGTACTATTTTGGATTATTATCATTCTCCATTATAGTACTGACTTGAGTTTTATATCAATGACAGGATGGCTCCACCACGCCGTACCGATGAGGACATACCTCCGGAACTGGGCTCCGCGCTGTCAAACATCGCTAATGCTTTGGCAGCAATGCAGCAGAACCAGCAGCGCTTTGAGGAGAGTGTCAGGAGAAACGAGTTTGCTCCACTTCCTCCACCTCCCAAGCGAGGAGACATCAAGAGCTTCCTCAAATTCAACCCTCGTCAGTTTGATGTTTCTGATCGACCTCTGGACGCGGATGATTGGCTGCGTGAGATGTCAAGGTTGCTCGAGACTGCTGATGTTCCGGAGCAGGAGTGGGTCAAGTGTGCTACTCACCTTCTGAAGGGAGATGCAGCTCTCTGGTGGGAGAACTACTTGAAGGCAAGCTGCACTGGGTTCCAGCCAACTTGGGAGAGGTTCACTGGAGCGTTCAAGGAGCAGTTTCTCCCAGAGATTGTTATGGAAAGGATGAAGGAGGCTTTTCTCAACCTGAAACAAGGAAATGATAACGTCAACACCTATATCAGGAACTTCATGAATCTCTCTCGTTATGGTGGTGATGAGGTATCTGATGACAAGAAGAAGCAGAAAAGGTTCAGGCAAGGGCTCAATGTGTCGATCAAGTATGCGATCACACATGCAAGGCAAGAACTTTCTGGAACTACAACTGCACAGCACTGCAAGAGGAGGCAAGCATGCAAGTGTTTGAGGAGTCCAAGAAACACAACAGGGATGCATCAAGCTCTGCAGTTATGGCAGCTCCTTCTAAGCGGCGTGTCTGGGTTCCTAACACCCCACCGTCGCTCCCGGCTCCACCAAGACACACATTCTGCGTCAAGGCCACCAAACTTCACCACTGCGGCTCCCAGGGGCTACAACAACAACTACCCGGGAGCGCCTGGCGGAGTCCCTGGCTACTCTGCTCCACGTCCACCTGGTGCCTGCTTCACGTGTGGAGATCCTGGACATCCCCATTGGAACTGTCCAATGAAGAACAAAGCTCTCCCTCCACCCCCGCCAAGATCTGCAGCAAGCTCTCCTTCGGTTCGTGCACCACCACCTCGGGCTCTCAACATCAACACTAAGCCCGGGTCTGCGGTTGTTCGTGCCAACTGTGTCAACGCCACTCAAGCTGAGCATGCACCTGGAGTTGTGATGGGTATGCTCTCCGTTAACTCAGTCCCTGCACGAGTTTTGTTTGATTCTGGTGCATCGCATTCTTTTGTTTCTCACAAGTTTGCAAATGAGAACGAGTTAGCAATGGATCCTATTCTTAAGCGGTTAATGGTCCTTTCTCCTGGAGCAAATATGGTAGCATCTAAGATCAGTCATGGCAATCAAGTTGAGATTGGTGGCTCTTCATTCTCGGCTTCTTTAATTGTTCTGGGCAATTCTGACATTGATGTCATCTTGGGCATGGATTGGTTAACGGAAAATGCAGCTGTGATTGATTGTCTTTGAACGCCGCTTTCTTTGAAGATTCACGAAGGCCATATAGTCTTTTCTCCAAGTCGACTCCTGCTGTCCAGCTCTTCTCTTTGGCTCACGAATGATGAAGCTATGGAAGATATTGAGTGTACCAAAGGTCTGTGAGTTCCCGGATGTTTTTCTGAAGAGTTTGGGTATGCCTCCGGATCGTGAGGTTGAGTTTGTGATTGAGCTTGAACCTGGAACGGCTCCTATCTCCAAGCGGCCTTATAAAATGGGTCCTTCTGAGTTGGCTGAACTCAAACGACAACTTGATGAACAAGAGAAGTTGGGTTTCATTCAACACAGTACTTCTTCTTGGGGTAGCCCAACAATCTTTGTGAAGAAGCGTGACAGAACCGATAGACTATGTGTGCACTACCGGGCTCTCAATGCTAAAACCATCAAGAACAAATATCCTCTTCCGCGGATAAATGATCTTTTTGATCAGCTAGCTGGAGCTGTGGTGTTCTCTAAGCTGGACTTGAGAAGTGGTTATCACCAAATCAAGATTCGCAAAGAAGATGTGCCCAAAACAGCTTTCACCACCCGCTATGGCCTGTATGAGTACACGGTCATGTCTTTCGGTCTCACCAACGCACCTGCTACCTTCTCGAGGCTGATGAACTCCGTTTTCATGGAGTACCTTGATAAGTTTGTCGTGGTCTATCTGGATGACATCCTGGTCTATTCTAAGTCCAAGGAAGAGCATGAAGAACACCTGCGGTGTGTCCTAAACAAGCTTCGTGAGAACCGCTTGTATGCAAAGTTATCAAAGTGTGAGTTTTGGCTGCCTGAAGTAACCTATCTTGGTCATGTTATCTCTGCCAAGGGCATTGCAGTCAACCCGAAAACTGTGAAGACAATTGTTGAATGGCTTCCTCCGGTTAATGTCAAAGAAGTGCGGAGTTTTCTTGGTTTGGCTAGTTATTGCCGTCGCTTCGTTCAGAACTTCTCGAAGATAGCGAAGCCTCTTACCGATCTCCTCAAGAAAGGCAAGAAATACCTGTGGACTCCTGCGTGTCAAGCAAGTTTTGATACACTCAAAGAGAAGCTCACTTCCACTCTAGTCCTGGTTCCTCCGGATACATCTAAGCCTTTCCAGATATTCTGCGACGCCTCTTTGCAAGGATTGGGTGCGGTCCTTATGCAAGAGAAACAGGTGGTTGCTTATGCCTCTCGTCAGTTGAAGACGCATGAGATCAACTATCCCACACATGACCTCGAGCTAGCAGCAGTTGTCTTTGCTTTGAAGCTATGGAGGCACTACTTGCTGGGCAACCGTTGTGAGATCTTTTCTGACCACAAGAGTTTGAAGTATATCTTCACACAGCCTGATCTCAACCTTCGGCAGAGGAGATGGATTGAAGCAATCAATGACTTTGATGTGACCATCAACTACACTCCGGGCAAAGCCAATGTGATGGCAGATGCGCTTAGCCGTAAAGCTTATGTCAACAACCTCATGATGGAAGAGCAGCAACCTCTCTTGTGCGAGGAATTCCATCAGCTCAACCTGGAAATTGTGGAACAAGGGCATCTCCTGAACCTTCTGGCTACTCCTCTCTTGGAAGAAAATATTCGCTCTCGTCAGTTTGGTGATCCGCACACCAAAAAGCTCATCTCTAAACTTGAGCTTCCGAAGTATGAGTCCTTCCACGTGGATGATCAAGGCACGCTTTTCTTTGAACACCGGATGTTTGTTCCAAACTACCCGGGTCTGAGAGAGCAAGTTCTAAAGGAGGCGCATGATTCGGTTCTTTCTATCCATCCTGGCAGCACAAAGATGTACATGGACTTGAAGACACAATACTGGTGGCCTGGTTTGAAACGTTATTGTGCCAAGTATGTCTCGGAATGTGATGTCTGCATGAGTAAAGGCATCCATCGAAACCATTCGGTCTTCTACACCATTGAAACCTCCGGAATGGAAATGGGAAAAGTAGAGATGGACTTCATCACGGCTTTCAAGGTCGCAGAAGGGCAACAATGCATTTTTGTTGTCATCGACGTGCTTTCTAAAGTGGCTCATTTCTTCCCGTCAAGGAAACAATTTCGAATTCAGTTGGTTGAGCTCTATGTCAATGATTGTCTCTCTGTATGGGGTTCCGCTTGAGATCAGTTCAGACCGTGGAAGCATCTTCACTTCAAAGTTCTGGGAAAGTTTCCAAAATGCTTTGGGAACAAAGTTGAACTTCAGCACTGCTTACCACCCTCAGTCGCAAGGACAAGTGGAAAGGATCAATCAGATTCTGGAGGATATGCTTCGGGCTTGCGTCATCTCTTTTGGCATGAAGTGGGAGGAATGTCTTCCTTATGCGGAATTCTCCTACAACAACAGCTTCCAGAAGAGTCTGAAGATGGCACCATTTGAGGCTCTCTATGGTCGCAAGTGCAGAACTCCGATTGGTTGGTCAGGTGCAGGAGAAAGAATCTGGTTTGGCCCTGACATTGTAACCCAAGCAGAGGAGAAGGTGCATATCATTCTGGAGAACCTGAAGATTGCTCAGAGTCGTCAGAAGAGCAACTATGACAGGAAACACACGGATATGGTATATGCCCCTGGTGATCTCGTCTACCTTCGTGTCACTCCCATGAGAGGTACACACCGCTTCGGTATCAAAGGAAAGTTGGCTCCTAGATACATCGGTCCTTTCAAGATTCGTGGTAGAAGAGGAGAAGTTGCTTATGCCCTGGAGCTCCCGGAAAAACTCAAAGTCCATGATGTTTTCCACATCTCTCGACTCAAGAAGTGCTTCAAATATCCGGCGGGACCGTGGATCATGAGCTAATCGATCTCCAAGAAGACTGTCTTATCAAGAACACCCCACCAAAATCCTTGAGACCATGAAAGAAGGACTGCAACAAGTCCATCAAGTTACGCAAGGTGCGATGGTCACACCATTCGCATTGATGAAGCCACTTGGGAGCGTGAAGATGAACTCCGTGCCAACCATCCTTCTCTCTTTGTGTCTTCTTCTTCTTCCTATAATCTCGGGGCGAGATTCCTGTTTAGTGGGGGAGAGTTGTAGCATCCCAGTTGTCTAACACCTGTAATGCTACTTGTTCTAGTAATAAAGGAACACTTCCTACATATAATTGTGCATCATCATCATATCATGCTCATGTCATCATGCCACCTTGCATTTGAGCATCATATAAAACCCCTTCTTGTTTGGTTCTTATCTCATGTGCATTATTAATTGTAGTTGCCTCTTGATAATTGTATTTGGCTCTTGATATATGGTTAAATGACCAAGTTGTTTTGGGGGCATATCTCTTATCAACTCCACCACCTTTTCTCTTCACCACCTTATAAATTCCACCATCCAACTAAATATGAGCTTGGCATTTATGGGTTTTACCTCTAGCTCATGTGGGTTGGGATGGATCCACTTCTCTCCACATGCTTCCATGTTTGCACCATGTTGTTTTCACAATATTGGTACATGAGAGCCACATGGCCACCTTTGCATGCCTTGTGTCCATATGTGTTGTTTTGGGATTATCATCATGTTGGGATATTTTGTGGGCTTAATAAATGTCTAGTGGCATATACACACTAGTAAGTCCCCAAAAATAATCCAATGTGATCAAATCCTCATACTCCACTTGGAATTCTATCTAATTCTTTAAGATTGGCCTTTATTCCAATTTTGGAGATGCAAATAATAATGCCCTGTAATAACATTGTTTTCACAAGAATCAGCAGGGCATTAAATATTCTGCATGGGCCATACAATTACCATCTTGTGCTTGCCATTGGTTTTATTTGGTTTTTGGGTGAACATCTCTAGCTCTATCCTTTTCTTTTGGCTTGAACCATGTTGATCTTGTCCAAATTCTATCACCACTTTTCTCTCTCTCTCTCTCTTTTTCTTGTCTTGTTCTTGTTAGAGCTTGTCTAGTGCATGGTTTGATCTTGCCAAAGAACCCCTAGCATCTATTCTCCCCCCCTCTCTCTCTAATCCTCTAACCTAGCTCTCTCTAACCCCTACCCCCATACCCCATGTCCCATCTTGGTTAAACCCTAAGATGCACCTAATCCATCTAAACCCAGCTAACATGTCCCTCCATCTCTAGCTAAACCCTAGCTCACCACCCCTCTCTCACCCCCTCTCTCTACCTCGCTGGAACCACCTGGCCACCCTGGCCCCACCTAACTACCAACCACCCCAAACCCTAACCCGAGCCATGCCTAGCCCAAACCGTAGCCCGAGCCGGCCCCCTCTCCCTCTCCCTCTCCCTCTCCCTCTTTTTCTCTCCCTGGCCAAGGGGCCCCTCCTACCTGCCTGGCCACGAGCCCCTCGCCCTACCCCACCTGCCAGCCGTGCCTAGCTACCCTGGCCGCCCATGCACGTGAGGAGGACAAGGTGGCACCGAGGCCACCTTTCCATCAACCCCTCCCCCACGCAAGCCCCACCTGTCCCCCCTCGTTCTTATCCTCTCCCTCGCCTCCTAGCCGTCCCCAGATCCGCCAGGGCGACGCCCTCACCTCCCCTTCCCCTCCTCTCTTCTACCTAGCCTCGCCGTCCACCGCCAGTCTACCCCTGCCCTCCATCTTCCTAGCCGGTGGCGTGACAGTTGTGGTTGTCGAGGAAGCCCCGGCGGTCGTCTGCGTCGCCCCCGTGCTCAGCCGCGAGGAGGAGGAGCCCCCCAGGAACACTGCACGTCGGCGCCGCCCCGACAAACCCTAGCGCCAGCGCGTCTGCGTCCTCGTCGATCGCCTGCGCCTCGAGCCGAACCACCGCCACCGACACACCCGCGGTGAGCCCACCGTCCTCCCAGACAACCTTTCCCCGCTCCTCGCTTCCTGTGTGCACCGCGACACCGGACGAGCACCCTCGGTGCGGCGCCGCCGCGTCTGTTTGCTCGCTGCCGCAGCGCGCAACCGCCTAACTAACCACGCCCCCTCTATCTAACAGCAACACGCAGCCGCCGCAGCGGTAGCCGCCCCCGCTAGCGCGCCAGAGGGCGTGGGTTCGATCCCCCACCTCGCCTCTCTGTCGCCCGCGACGATAGGAAGAAAAACAGTGTTCGTTGTACACTTTGCACATACCCCCCCCCCTTTCTGTTTTGTCAACCCGCGGTCCTCCTCCCTCTCAGCCACTGGCGTGTGGGTCCAAGTGCGCCTGTCCCCACCTGTCTGTGACTGGGGCTAGGTTGGCCTGGGTGCTAAACTGTTTTTCAGATTCTGTTTAAATTCAAAACTATTTAAATTTAATTCAAAATCAAATTCAAATCAGATTTTAAATAACTTTTCAATTATAAATCCAAATAATGCAAATGATATATGTTTTTGAATCAGAAAAGTGTGAGGTTTTCAAATATGCTATTTAAATTACCTTTTGAACATTTTAAATTCCAAGTTGAATTAAATTACCATAAATGCCACTAGAACTTAAATAATTAATAACTTTTGATTTATAATTCCAAATTTAACAAATGATATGTCTAAAATGATCAGCTCGACGAGACCTTTCCGTTTATGCTATCCTTGACTTTAATTGCAGCATGCATCATATAAAAATATAGTAAACATAAACTATTATGACAACAAAATGTGGCCCAACCTTAATAAAATGCCTTATTCTTGCATACCACACCTCACCTATGCCATGCTACTTATTGCCATGCAACTTGTGCATCATTCATCATGGCATGATTGTTTGCTTGTCGCATTTTATCCCTATGCTTGTGCACTCTATTTATGTTGGCCCTTGCTTGTTTGGTTCTTCTTTCGAATAGACGCTGAGCAGGGGATATATCAAGAGAACCAGGAGCACTACCTGCATCCGCTCTCGCTTCAACTGAGTTGCCAGGCAAGCACTTCCACATGCTTGCATACATACAGTACCTATTGCCTCTATCTTATTCTTGCATCATTGAGTCACGATTGCATTAAATTGAATTCCAAGTATGCATAGCCTTTACTTTTAAACCCCACCAAGCTTGTTCCTCCATCCCATGAGCCATTACTACAGGAGTTGTTTGGGCCATGCGAGTCGTAGAACAGCATGTGTAGGGTATGTGAGAGTCTGTTGGATAACGAGGTACTTAAACAACTTAACCTGAGTAGTAGTGGGATAACTAAAGAAAGTGGCGCCGGTGAGCAACATCTGCTATTTGGTTTTTCCTGCTCACTTGTGTCCCGTAAGACCCCAAGTACTTGATTCCTGTTCCTTGATTTATCACGCTATCCACATCCGGGAGGTATATGGGACCCCCCTGAGCCAGAGCTTGATTCCGTCTTATTTCTTGGGGCCACAAACTAGTTTGAGGTTTTATTTACTATCCTGTACTTATGCCATGCTACTGTTTTATTTAAATTGTGCGACAAATAGCACCTGTACTGTTTAGGATCGGGACACGATTCCGCGGTGTCGACAAGCCCAGTTTTGGGTTCCCGATGCTCACAGTATACCCAAACCTTGAGTCCGTCGAGCTTGCTTACTTGCTATGGTAGCTTAATGGGGTGGCCCCCTGAAATATTTCTGAATCCTGTGATTGCTTTGTCGTGAAGGCCTCGTTGGGTTTTGATTTGGTTTTTCCGAGGTTGATCGAGCGTGTGTTGCTATTGGTGCACCCCGGCCGGGTAAAACTTTCTGAAAGCCGTGTCCGCGGTTATGGACGACTTGGAGCACAGTTTCTCGATCATAGACAAGCATAACTAAAGTACCGCTTTAAATCTGACTAAGTAAATTGACTAGTAAATAGTGCAACACTCATGGAATGGTTAATAAAATTTGCCAACGGATGGGGGGTTGTTCGTCCGCTTCCTCGTTGGTAAGCGAGGAGGAGGATGGATCTGATGAAATTACTATTATAACTGTTGTTATTAATTCACGGACATCCGCCTATCATTGGTTAGGCGGATGGTTAGCGAGTATCTGTAGAACTGCTAGGGTTTATCTTTTGCTGCAATTGCGTCACCCCAGGTTGTGTCCCCTTTAGAGGCATTAAGACTTGCTGAGTACCCTTAGGGTCTCACACGATAAATTATTGGTTCAGATGAACAGGTACCCTCGCAGGACGGATACTGGGTGGAAGAGGCTGATGATGTGGGCAACGATCGTTCGGTGTAGAGATTCCGGGAACGGGGATCCGTGAGATCTGTGGTTGGGATGTGCTTATTTCTATGGCATCTTATGTCGATTTGCTTCTTATCCGTACTCGGACTTTGTTTGCCGCTTCCGCATGATACTCTGATGTGTGTTGTATGAGGAAGTATCCTAAAATATTAGATCTATCTAGGTCATTTGAATCTTGTCGTATGGCGTTGCTATATTTTCTTTTCTTTCTAGATGGAATGGCTCTGATGTACTCTTGTATGGTGGCTTGCATACATACTCATTTGTGTATGTATTTGATCCCTTCGCCGCCGACACGCCTGACAGGTCCCGATGAATTGGAAGTGGTTGGGACGGCCGAAAGGTCTACCCGTGAGTGGCTTTTGGGGACCCACCGTACTATTTCAACCACTACCGTTCATCCAGGCTTGTAGCTAGGAGCGTAATTCACCGAGGTAGTTACACATGCGTCCTACATCATGACATACACGTGGCAAGCACCGCCCGAACCGTCGCGAGCATGCCATCCACTACGCGCAAAAATCGAGGAGACGTAGTAATTATCGTGTAAACTACGCGTGACTAGTCAAATACAGGTCAAATAGTGGGACCAAGGATCATATTGTCACATTACTTCTGCTACCATAGACGATTGACCTCACCAAGCGTCAGCAATGATGTCAGCAAAAGCAAAGGCCTGCAATGGCTACAAACTTTCGGCTGGAAATAAAAGTACTTACTCGAGTCTATGACTCAACCAACTACTCGGGGGCTACTCCTATCAGGAGTGCTAGTCGCTCACCTGAAAATTTGATACGGTCCCCGAGTCAGTCGAAGAACTTCCTAAAGCTTCGAGTCCTTCTTTGAGTCTACGACTCCACTATGGACTCGGGGGCTACTCTCATAGGGAGCACTGGCCGCGTATTCTAGAAAGTGTCGGCGCTAGTAGCATTCTGGGTCATCCGAGGAACTTCTGGATCGCCGTAATGCACAACTAATAATTATAAGTCTCTGTTCGAGTCCGCGACTCAAACACACTCGGGGGCTACTTCCATAGGGAGTGCTGGTCGCGCACCCTATGAATTATGAAAATGAAATCTTTCGGATCCTTTATGATTAGAATAAAGCATGCATCTTATTCAGCAACTCTGCTCAAAATAGCACTAAGAGAGGCAACGCCTCCTTAGTCACCCGAAACGCCTCCGCGGCGATAAACTTTCAGATGTTGTATCTACGATGCAAAGGTAATACCTATAGATACTTCTGATGGCCTGGCACCGCACCCGACTACGCTCTGCTAGTAATATTCCGTGTCAGCAGGCATGATAAAAAATCCCTACAGATGCGTTGGGTACATAACTTACAACACCGAAATTCTATAAGAATCGAATACCTGACTCGCCTCGTCGGGTCTTGGGGGAGGTCTTATAGGAGTCGAATCCGGTATTTTAAGTTATGTACCCAACGCGTCCGTCGGGATTTTTCATTGTGCCTGCATGCCAAATGTGTCCGAAAAAGAAGAGAAAAACAAAGGTAGCATGACCAAAAGTGAACGAAGCGGTATTGCTTAGAAAAGTGATTCAATATATAATCGATCGAAGTAATGAGTCTTCCTTTGTGGTGATAAATTGCCTACTTAACTCAGTGGTTAGAGTATTGCTTGACAAGGAATATTATTAGCAGAGCACAGTCGGGTGCGGTTCTAGGCCATTAGAAGTATCTATAGGTCTTACCTTTGCGTCGCAGATGCAAAATCCGGAAGTTTACCGACGCGAAGGCGTTTCAGATGACCAAGGAGACGTTGCCTCTCTGAAAGAACATGTGGGCCCCCATGTGTGGTTTTGGTAATTAATGACAATCTCTATGGACTAATGCTTGTATCAAGTTGTATTTGTAGAAACTGTCCATAGGCAATGCTTGAACCATATGTTGGCTTTAAGGTTTGGAGAAGAAGAAAGTGAAGAGGATCAAGTGGTGACCAAGGTTTTCAAAGAGTGATCCACAAATTGGTCATGTGAAAGTTGAGCCTTTTGCAAGGGTGTCTTGAAGAAGAAGATAGAGTTCATCATATGTATCTTGAAGAAGAGGGTGTCTTGAAGAAGAAGAAGAAGAAGAAGATAGAGTTCATCAAAGTGGAGAAATGCGTCTTCATAGGATACCCTAAGGAAACTATTGGGTATACCTTCTATCACAGATCCGAAGGCAAAGTGTTTGTCTCAAAGAACGGATCCTTTCTTGAGAAGGAGTTTCTCTCGAAAGAAGTGAGTGGGAGGAAAGTAGAGCTAGACGAGGTTATTGAACCTTCTCTTGAGTTGGAGAGTAGCGCAGCACCTGAAATTGTTCCAGTGCCGTCTGCACCAACAATAGAGGAAGCTAATGACAAGGATCATGAAGCTTCGGACGATGCTACTACTGAACGTCGCAGGTCGACAAGGTCACGTGCCCCTCCTGAGTGGTACGGCAACCCTGTCTTAACTGTCTTGTTAGTAGACAACAGTGAACCTGCGAACTATGAGGAAGCAATGATGAGCCTAGACTCTAAGAAATGGCTAGAGGCCATGAAATCCGAATTAGGATCCATGAGCGAAAAGAAAGTATGGACTTTGCTGGACCCTCCTAGCGACCGAAAGGCCGTTGAGTGCGAATGGATTTTCAAGAAGAAAACGGACGCGGATGGTAATGTTACTGTCTATAAAGCACGACTTGTCGCGAAAGGTTTTCGACAAGTTCAAGATGTTGACTATGATGAGACTTTATCTCCCGTAGCGATGTTTAAGTCCATTCGGATTTTATTAGCAATTGTTGCATTTCATGATTATGAAATATGGCAGATGGATGTCAAGACTGCGTTCCTCAATGGCAACATTGATGAAGAGTTGTATATGATGCAACCCGAAGGTTTTATCGATCCTAAGGATGCTGATAAGGTGTGCAAACTTCAGCGTTCCATTTATGGACTGAAGCAAGCATCTCGGAGTTGGAACCTTCATTTTGATCAAGTGATCAAGAGCTTTGGATTTGTTCCAAATTGCTACGAAGCTTGTATCTACAAGAAAGTGAGTGGGAGCTCAGTGACATTTTTAGTACTATATGTGGATGACATAGTGATTATTGGAAATGACATTGATATGCTTAACGATGTGAAGAGTTATTTGAACAAATATTTTTCAATGAAATACCCAGGGGAAGATGCTTATATATTAGGCATCAAAATCTATAGAGATAGACAAAGACGCCTAATAGCTTTAAGCCAAAGTACATACCTAGACAAAGTTCTGAAAAGGTTCAGAATGGATAAGGCAAATAAAGGTTCAGTTACTATGTTGTTAGGTAAGATATTGAGCAAGGCTTAGTGTCCAGCTACGGTAAACGATAGAGAAGCTATGAGCAAAGTGCCTTATGCCTCGGCCATAGGTTCTATCATGTATGCCATGCTATGTACTAAACCGGATGTGTCCAATGCTCTTAGTTTGACGAGAAGATACCAAAGTGATCCAGGAATGGAACACTGGACAGCCGTGAAGAACATCCTAAAGTATTTAAATTGGACTAAAGAAATGTTCTTAGTCTATGGAGGTGATGAACAGCTCGTCGTAAAAGGTTACGTCGACGCTAGTTTAGACACCGACAAGGATGATTCTAAATCTCAGACAGGATACATTTATATTTTGAATGGAGGAGCTATGAGCTATAGAAGCTACAAGCAAAGCGTGATCGCGGGATCTACAGTAGAAGCGGAATACATGGCTGCTGCAGAAGCGTCAAGTGAAGGAGTTTGGATCAGGAACTTCATCACTGAGCTTGGTGTGGTTCCAAGTGCCTTGGACCCACTGGAGATTTTGTGTGACAACACTGGCGCCATAGCACTGGCTAAGGAACCAAGATATCATCCAAAGACCAAGCACATCAATCGCAAGATTCATATAATTCGAGATTATATAACAGATGGAGATCTGAAGATTAGCAAAGTACATACAGATATGAATGTCGCAGATCCGTTGACTAAACCTCTTCCACGAGCAAAACATGATCAACACCTTAGTGCCATGGGTGTTAGATTGTTGCCAGATGTAAACTAGATTATTGACTCTAGTGCAAGTGGGAGACTGTTGGAATTATGCCCTAGAGGCAATAATAAAGATGTTATTATTATAATTCTTGTTCATGATAAAGTTTATATTCCATGCTAGAATTGTATTAAGCGGAAACTTTGATACTTGTGTGGTTTATGAACAACACTGTGTCCCTAGTACGCCTCTATGGACTAGCTCATTGATTAATGATGGTTAAGGTTTCCTAACCATAGACATGAGTTGTCAATTAATAATGAGATCATGTCATTGGGAGAATGATATGATGGACAGACCCAAATCAAGCAGAGAAATTAGATCATGCCATCGTGTTCATCTTTGCGAAGCTTTTTCTTATGTCAAATATTGTATTCCTTAGACCTTGAGATAATGCAACTCCCTGGTATCGAAAGAAAGCTTTGAGGTCATCAAACGTCATCCTATGAGAGGGTGATCATAAAGGTGTCTCTCAGGTGATTGGAAAGTACTTGTTGGGTTGTATGTATCGAGATGGGATTTGTCCCTCCCAAGTCGGAGAGATATACTTCGGGCCCTTTCGTGTCGATATCAACACCGCTTGTAAGCAAGTGGTTAAGGAGTTAATCACAAAGTGATATCGGATTATGGAATGAGTAAAGTACTTGCTGTGAACGAGATTGAACTAGGTATGCTGATGCCAACGATCGAATCTCAGGCAAGTAAAATATCGCGTGACGAAGGGAATATATATATATGGGATTAATTGAATCTTGGCATCATGGTTATTCCGATATGATCATCGATGAATATGTGGGAGTCAATATGGGTTTCTAGATCCCGCTGTTGATTATTGATAGAAGATCATGTCTACATATTCTCGAACCCGTAGGGTCACACACTTAACGTGTCTCGACGCTAGGATAGAATGGATAATTGGTTTATAAGTTTTTGTTCGGAGTTTCGAATGAGATCCAGGACATCACGAGAGGTTCCGGAATGGTCCGGAGAATAAGATTCATATAAGGGAAAGCAGTTTTTGGATTTCGGAATTGTTTCAGAATGTTCGGTATTGTACCGGAAGGTTCTAGAAGCTTCCGGAGTGGGACCAACGTGGCCCCACTTGTCGGGAGGGGGCGTGGGCCTATGAGGGAGTGCCCTGGCCGCATTGGGCCAGGGGCACAAGGCCCCATAGGCCCAGCCGGCCAAGCCCTAGGGGAAACCCTAGGGAGAGCTTCTAGAAGGGGGGAAACTTGCTCCCCACTCCACCCATGTGGCCGCCGGCCCTAGGGCTTGGAGGAGGGGCAAGGGCAGCCGGCCAGCCCTCTATCTAAAGAGGGCAGGGGCGCACCCTCCCCCCACACCTCCTCCAACCCTAGCCGCCTACCTGCTTCCCTCCTGTCTCTCTCTCTCCCGACTACGCGTAGGCGAAGCCCTGCCGCAGAAACTCTCCACCTTTGCACCATGTCGTCGTGTTGTAGATCCAATCTATCTCTACACCCCACTTGCTGGACCTAGGAAGGAGGAGACGTCGAGGTGCCGTACGTGTGCATCTCTCGGAGGCGTCGCCACTTGCGGCGTTGGATCGGATCGGATCGCGAGGAGGAGAAGGCTAGTACGACTACATCAACCACGTTCCGTTGAATGTTCCGCTGTGCGATTTCTTCAAGGGTATGAATATCTCATCTATCCCTCTCGTTGTTTGCATCTCCTAGATTAGATCTTGGCTTTTCCTGTTCGCATCCGTAGAAAATTTTGATTTACTATGCTGCGAAACCCTTCAGTTACCCCACATCAACAACAAGTCAGAAGCATTTTCTGGCACCGTTACCACTTGTATCTCACTATCTCTTCATCGAACTAGTGCACCTATATTGGGTGTGTTGGGGACACAAGAGACTTCTTGTATCTTGATTGCAGGGTTGCTTGAGAGGGAATACCTTTGACCACTTCCTCCCCGAGTTCGATAAACCTTGGGTAATCCACTTAAGGGAAACTTGCCGCTGTTCTACAAACCTCTGCACTTGGAGGCCCAACAACTATCTAGAAGAATAGAAGTGCGTAGACATCAAGCTCTTTTCTGGCGCCGTTGCCGGGGAGGTAAGGTAAAAGGTACTCACATCCTCCGATGTGAGTGCTCGAAGTTATTTCCTTTGATTCTGCATTTTGTCTTTTTGTTTCTTGTTTTCACTAGTTAGGCTTAATGGAAAATAATAACAAAATTAGAGAGATTTTTTAGTATTTTTCCTAAGTTAGAACTTGAGTGGTTTGAAAAGAAAATCAAAAAACCTATGGAACCTTCGTTGCATGCTAATAGCAATGTTATTAGTATGAATTTTTCGAACACCATTGTTACTAATGGTATGGAAACGTCTAAGCTTGGGGAAGCTAGTTTTTATGAGAAAGATCTTTTTAGCTCTCCAGCTTTAGGGAAGAAAATTTGCTCTGATGATACTTTATCTCCCATATGTGGTAATTCTAATGATACTTGTGATATTCTAAATCCACATACTGAAAGTGTCCCTTTTAAAATACCTATTGGAATTGTTGAATGTGTTATGAATAACTGCTATTTTGGAGATGGAACTGTCCATCCTAGTGATCATTTACTCTTTATACATGAATTATGCGAGTTGTTCAAGTGTGCAGGTATTTCAGTGGACCAAGTTAAGAGGAAGCTATTCCCTTTCCCACTTAGGGACAAAGCAAGGGAGTGGTATGAGCTACTAGATGATCCTCATCATTTGGAGTGGAAGGAACTTGAATCTCTCTTTTATTATAAATTGTATCCTCCTCATGAAATTCATAAAGATAGGAATTATATTTATAATTTTCATCTTCATGAGGGAGAAAGTATTTCCCAAGCTTGGGGGAGATTGAAGTTACTAATGCTCAAATGTCCCATTCATGAGCTCCCTAGTAATATTATTATCAATAATTTTTATGCAAGGCTTTCAGGACATTACAAGGACTACCTAGATACCTGTTTAGAGGGATCCTTCACAAGTAAGAAGGTCAAAGCTAAGTGGGATCTTATTGAAACAATTCAAAGCAATACTGAAGATTGGGATAACGGCAAAGGTAAAGAACCAGGTATAAACTATGAGTATGATTGCATTAAGTCTTTCGCTGAAACTGCTGATTTTCAAGAGCTTAGTACTAAATATGGTCTTGATCCTCAAATTCTTGTTAGATATTATAGAGCCTTTGCTTCCCATATTAATGCTCCTAAAAAAAATGGGACATGTACCATGAACCTTTTAAAGACACTTGCATGGAAAATGAAAATGTTATTAATGATTGCAATAAACATGCTCAAACTTCTAAAGTACTATTTCTTATAAGCATGTTAATTTTTGTGGTATTCATAGACCTTGTGAGAAGAATCAAACAGAAGAATAATATTGTGTCACCCACTAGAATGAAAAAACTAGAAAGTGGTATAAGGCTCTAGATGATCTTGGTAAAAAAGTTTGTGCCCTCTATCCTTTTATTTGTGAACTTTGATTTGAAGTGGGTCATTTCAATTTTCAATGCTCAGGCCATAATAATCCTGCAAGTTTGTATTGTGATAACGTGATCACTGATAATCAACATGATGAACTTACATTATTTTTGGGGTGTGAAGAGTTATCAAGAAAAACTTCTTTGATAGACATGAGTACTTTTGATATGAATAGTGTCCTGCATGGTTGTCATCTTTATTATGTTAAAAACTGCCACACAAATACTTACATACAAAATCTTATAAAATATGATATTTTACCAAATTATGACAGGACTGATATGTGTTTTGATCTTATTAATGAAAAGGAAGAATCCTCCAAAGTTTCTTCTATTGTCTCTAACAATAAGCCAGTGTATGTGGAGAAGCTTCCTTTCAAGCCTCTCCCTCCTAGAGAGGAGGAGAAGAAGAAGAAGAAGAAGAGGAGTAAAAGGAGAGAGGAAACGGTATCTTACCCTAGGCATGTTGCTCCTATCATAGTTTTTGATGATGAGTCTGAACTAGATGATGTTCCTATGCTTGTTACCTATATTAGTGATCATGATTGGGAAGAGCACACTACTTTTGATATTGAAAATCTCTTTGGTACCAATTCTGAAAATGATGATATTAGTAATTTTTGTGCTATTAGTGATGTCCATGTTCCTTCCAATGTTGATATGTTTACAAATGAACACACTTGGGAAGATAGATATTCTATTGCTTATGATGATATTATACCTCCAATGTATGATGATTACAATGATGAATATGATATTTTCAGTCCACCTACTATTGAGGAGGAAGTTAATTGTGATTACAATATGCCTCCTATATTTGATGATTATGTTGATGAGAATAATAGTGATAGCTATTTTGTTGAATTTGCTCCCACTACAATTAATAAGAATGACTATGCTTATGTGGAGAGTAATAATCATTTTATGCATGTGGCTCATGATAAGAATGTTTCATGTGATATTTATATTGTTAATTTTGTTCATGTTCCTACTGAAAGTTATTATGAGAGAGGGAAACATGGTTTTATGCATTTTAAGAATATTAAGTTTCCCCTCTTTATGTTGAAAATTTTGAAGTTGCATTTGTTTTGCTTTCCTATGCTTGTTGCTTTGTGCTTTCATGACTTGTTTCTTTACAAGATTCCTATGCATAGGAAGTGGGTTAGACTTAAATGTGTTTTATATTTTCTTCTTGATGCTCTCTTTTACTACGAATTCATATTTCTTATGTGAGCATCTTCTCAAACTATCAAGCCTAACTTAAAGGCGGTAAAGAAAAGTACTTGTTGGGAGATAACCCAAGAGTTTTCTTGAGTCTTGGAAGTTATTACTTCAGTAATGACCTCTCCTTATCCTTTTTTGTTTGATTTTTCTGCCAAGAATGACCTCTAATGAGAGGGAAGTAAGATTTGGGGAGTTGCTATCCTGAAACAGATTTAACAGAAGATGTTCGAAAAAATCGGTTTCTACCTGCTGGTCTGTTTTGATAGATTTCTGCCATTATTTGCATTTGCTTCTTATTGATTCCTTTTTTAGTTCTCTTCAGGTAAATTGAGCTTTTTGAAGGAGTTACTACAGTAGCTTGTGTTTTTAGTGAAAAGCCTTGTTGTTCCAAATCTCTGCCAGTGGTCTAATATCTCTTGAATACACTAATGTTTCTAATGAAGATTGTGTGAAGTTTTGTGTGAAGGAAAAATTTCAGGTGTAGAGAGAGAATGATGCAATGAGATGAAGAATGGACAAAATATCAAGCTTGGGGATGCCACCAAGGTGTCACCCCAATAAATATCCAAGAGGTACAACGTCAAAGCTTGGGGATGCCCAAGGCATCCCATTCTTCATCAATAAAAATCTCAGGTCTTTCTAGACACTTAGTTTTTATTGTTTCATGCATTGTTGTGTTGTTCTTGGAGCGTCTTAGTTTTCGTTTTTGGTTTTAATTTGTTTAGTTTGCTTGAGTAAGTTGGTTGGTTACACCACACTTCTTTTGAAGAGAGACACACTCTGTTTTCATTCCCTAGAACACTCTAGTTTTCACTCTTATTGTTTTGTGAGTGTTCTCCTTTGATAGCAATGTGTTTAGCCTTAGTTTTCTTGTGCTTTCAGCTTAGGACTTTTTAGTTCTTCTTTGTGGATTTGTGAGACAAGCTCACTGGTCTTTATTGATTATTATCTTTGTGAGTTGTTTCAAATAAGTTGTTTGGTGTTGGAAAAGAGTAGAAAGTTTCATGCTTAAGTGGTACAAAAGGGATCTTGCATTGACTGTGACTTAGACTTTAGCATGACATGCTAGGTGTTGTTTTGACCTTATGCTTAGTGATTATTGCTATATCATGACTTGCTCCAAACAATTAGGATTGATTAATGTGCCTTGAAAGAATCATGCGTTGTTTTAGCATACAAAAGCATAGTATTGTGGTATTCTCCTTTGATGCTTTATTTGGGTTGACTTGGCACATGCTCACACCATGTTATGACTATGAACAAATCACCATAGCCTCTATGATCATTTAGTCCTTGACTTGTAGTACCACTCTATGCTTTGATTAGTAATGTTTTGTTGCACTGCATGATTATGGCCATTATTGCTCTCTTAGTTGGTTTCTCCCAGTCTTTTGCTAGCCTCCACTTGTATGAGTAAGCTCTACTCATGATTCCAACTCCCAAGAAACTAGGTTATTCCAAAGTGTCCACTATAAACTCCTATGCATGGTGTGTTACACCATTCCAAGTATATTCTTGTTTTCAACTATCTTCCAATTAAAAACTATTTTGTTATGTGAAAACTTAGTGATTAAAGCCCTCACAAAATTGATGGCACACTTTATATTCTTTGCCCCTAATAAAATTGAATCATTGTGAAAACTTTGTTGTCTATGCTTGCACTTATAAGTTAGAATTAGTAGAACCATGCTGTCACGGGGAACGTTTTCAACATTGCACTTGTACTTTGTACTCAGTTGATATCATGCTCTTTTGTCTATGGATGTCACTAGTGTGAAATAAAGAGGGAACTTGTAAGTCCATGGAGTTTGTATTCTGTGTTAGAGAAACGCCTGGGCCGCTAGCCTAAGCCATGCCTAATCATGGTGGAAACTTGCAGCATCACCATAATGAGCTATCTATGAAGCATCCTCAATAAAAATCTATGCATATGGTAAATAAAAAGATTGTTGAGATGCTCATTATCTGCTTGCCTTGTCATTTTGGTTATGGGAAAGCTCCTGTACCATGTTCAAGGGGTACCCCGTTGGCGGTTCTCAATGATATGAAAATACTTACAAGTACAAGAACTTACCTGGACCCAAAGTTGAGTATGCATGAGGTGTGGCCCTCGTATTCAAGGGACTTGAGATTGCCAACTTATACTTTGTCAAGCATATACTCCAGCTTTGCCACTTCAACTTTAACCACTTCAAGATGCTTATGATAGGGGCAATGAGGGCTGAAAGCTAACAAGTACCATAATTTTTGGAAGCTCTTTTTGAAACTTGTAATCCCTACTTCCTTTACAAAAAAGGCCTTTCTTCCACCATTATTTGAGTCTCCACCTTCTACCTTTAGGCACCATTAAAAGAGCATAGTTGTCATTCTGTGTGCAGTGTTCCAAAGCTTATTAATTGATACATATTGTGATATTACTTGTTCTTGTGCTATTTGTTTTAGTCACCCTTGTGAACTTTGAAGGTGTCCTATGCATCTATTTGCTACTCTATGAGGGACAAGCTGATTGCCACTATGCTATGTTTTCTGTATGTGAAACAAACAAACGTTTTTCAATGCATGTTATTCATGATATTTGTTTGTAGCCTTTCATGTTGCATGCATAGTTAATATGTATTATTGTTAGAATTCCATCTTTCATGCACATGTTTAGAGTTCTTTGATCCCAGCTTTCAATGTTTGAAAATGGTTGGATCTTTATTGTGAGAGTGCATGTCACCTCAAAAATTATTCTTTTTATCGCTTACCTACTCGAGGACGAGCAGGATTTAAGCTTGGGGATGTTGATATGTTGGAAACGTATCTATAATTTTTGATTCTCCATGCTTGTTTTGTATCTACTTCGATTTGCTTTGTCTATACTTTGAGGTGTTTTTATATCTTTTCTAGAACTAACCTATTAACAAGTTGCCAGAGTGCCAGTTGCCTGTTTTCTTCTGTTTTTGGTTCTAGAAAGGCAGAAAATCAATATTCTCGGAATTGGACGGGACAAAAGCCAAAGTTATTATTTTTCCTGGAGCAACACGGAACCACGAAGCAGAGCCGGAGGGGGGACACATGGTGGCCAAACCCTCCTAGGCGCGGGCAAGCCCTAGAGGCGCCTGGAGGGGGTGTGGGCCCCCTAGACCCCCACCGACCTTGATTCCTGCGCCTATAAGAAGCCTCCGACGGGAAAAACCTAAAGAATCTAGAATAAATCCACGAAAACCTCCGTAGTGCCGCCGCCACTGAAAGGGAGATTCGGGGGACATAAAGTCTCTCTTCCGGCACCCTGCCGGGACGGGGAAGTGCCCCCGGAGCCATCTCCATCGATCTCCATCGTCATCTTCATCACCGTTGTTGATTCCCATGATGAGGAGGGAGTAGTTCTTCCTCGAGGCTAAGGGCTCTACCGGTAGCTATGTGTTCATCTCTCTCTCTCTATGCATGATCATGTTATGGTCATGAGCTTTGTAATCAAGTAGATCTACCCTTGCTACTCAAGTGCTTCATTAGATCTCTTCTCTCCCCATGTGTGTGAAAGTGACAGCGTGCACGCCATGGTGGCACTTAGGTTTGAGCCTACATAAATACTCTTTGTGCTTTAATAGATCTATGCTTTTCCCCACGTGTGTGATAGTGACAGTGTGCATGCCGTGTTTGGCACTTTGGCTAGATTGAATATTTGTTATGAGTTATATTTGGAGTTGGATGTCTCTATGAAATTGTGGTGTTTGTTGGAACCATCTAACGCTCAAGGTGACAGTGTGGGGTTATCTAGATTGGGGAAGGCCCTACCGTGGATTAGAGTGTCCAACCGGAGAGTAGTTAAGAGTAGTATCATGAAGAGAGGACATTTATATGAGAGAGTGTTCACTAGTGAAAGTATGATCTCTAGGCCTTGTTTCTAAACATTGTAACACCATTTGCATCTAGATCTGTTGCATGTTTGCTTGCTTCCATCTTTGTTCCGTTTGCCGGGGAGGTTTTGGGATTTTGCCTTTCCTCCACTCCATCAGCTCTTTTCTGGCACCGTTACCCCACATCAACAACAAGTCAGAAGCTATTTTCTGGCACCGTTACCACTTGTATCTCACTATCTCTTTGCCGAACTAGTGCACCTATATTGGGTGTGTTGGGGACACAAGAGACTTCTTGTATCTTGATTGCAGGGTTGCTTGAGAGGGAATACCTTTGACCACTTCCTCCCTGAGTTCGATAAACCTTGGGTAATCCACTTAAGGGAAACTTGCTGCTGTTCTACAAACCTCCGCACTTGGAGGCCCAACAACTGTCTACAAGAATAGAAGTGCGTAGACATCAGCGATGCAGCAAGCCTCAAAAAAATCCTAGATCCAGGTATCTGGCCGAGCCGCGCCGTCGTAGGGCTGAATGTGTTTGGCAATACCAAAGTCAACAGAAAATTTGGTCCGACATATGCGTGGTCCAAAGCCACATACACATATTCTTCCTCGTATCGTTGTGCCTCTATGTTTGATTCAATGCAATGGCGAGCGTCGCTCGGCGAGAGATATCTGCGCCTTGGAGGCTCACGACTTATGCGCGGTGGAGTCGGATTTCTGCTTCTCCTTTCACCATTGCCGTCTCCGCCCCTGCGGCTTCCATGGCTACGTCGGGATCCTTCATGATCGCTGCTAGGAGACGATGGTGGCCCTGGTGGATTATTTCCGGCTAGGTTACGCGGCGGTGGCGGTGGAGACTCATTATGCTTACTCCGATGCCGGTTTCTTCAGGCTCCGTCCCTGCTTGATTCAAGACGATCCGGATCATCTCTTCGTCCGGCATTGCCAGCCAGACGGCTCGGTGGTGGCATGTACTTTTCGGGAAGGGTAGGCATCATGCTCTCCACCTTAAGTTACTGCGAAGCGCCGAAGATGCATGTCTAAATCAAGAACAGAAGACACAAACAAAAATGAAAACGCACTATGTGCAAGTACAAGACTTACTTGAGGAACTTCCTTCCTGGCAGTGAAGGGGGCAGTCAAAGACTTCCCTGACATATCCTCGTCAGCCCTGTACTTCAGCAGGGGTCGGAGCGCCCGGTCGAGGTCGGCTGAGGACATATCCTCATCTGACACTCTCGTCGGGTCGGTGGCGTCGGAATACAAATACATCAGGTACGCCCTCGCTTGGAGGGGCTACACCCAACACTTGAGGAACATCTGGATGATGTCTACGCCGCAGAACTCCTTGCCCCGCACCAGCTGGAGCGCCTCCTCTCGCTGGTACAACTTCTCCACCACCTCGGTCTCACCCTCCATAATGTCGTTTGACCACGAACATTTTCGGGTGACCACCTTGCTGGCGTCGAAGGGGGCTAATCCATAGTGCTGTCCATCGAGATTGGAGTTGTGAAGGTAGAACCATGTGTTCCTCCATCCTTGGACAGATTCGTAGAGGTAGAAGGTGAACTACTGAACGGTGGGGCAAATGGATATCCCGCACCCACCTAGCGCGTAAACGCCGCCAGTACCAGATTGCCTCTTCAGGGAATAGAGTTTCCTGAATAGGCCAAAGTGCGGCTCAATTTTGAGCCAACACTCGCATAGCATGATAAAGCACGTGTTATGCAAAAGGGAGTTGGACAACGACTGGTGGAGTTGTAGCCCATAAAGAAAAAGAAGCCCACGAAGAAATTCGTTGGCAGGGAGAGAAAGCCCGTGGATGACAAAAGCATAAAACATAACCCGAAAAACTTTGGGTGGGTTCGGGGTTACCTCGTTACCAGGAATAATGGTGTCGCCCTTCTCCTACGAGATCAGCCAAATCCACCTCCCTGATCGAAGACCGCCGCCAACCACCATTGGTGACGCAGCCGGTGGTGGAGGCCTTCTTGGCGGCACCAGCAGCGCTTGTCCCCGCAGCAGCAGAAGCATACTTCTTTGACTTGCCCATCTTGCCTGTGCGGTGTGCGGTTCGATGGGCACGAAGGAGATAAGAACGAAAAACGCAAATAACGTCCAGTGCACAGCGTGTGCGAGCTCTGGAAATGGAGGAGGAAGAAAGACAAAGAACGATGAAAGCAAATGGCAAGGGGAAGAATTACCATGATCCCCCGCAGTATAAAATGACAAGGACGATGAAGCAGGGGCATTGATCCAATTACCCTAACATGCGTCCTACATCATGACATACACGTGGCAAGCACCACCCGAACCGTCGCGAGCATGCCATCCACTACGCGCAAAAATCGAGGAGACGTAGTAATTATCGTGTAAACTACGCTTGACTAGTCAAATACAGGTCAGATAGTGGGACCAACGATCATATTGTCACATTACTTCTGCTACCATAGACGATTGACCTCACCAAGCGTCAGCAATGATGTCAGCAAAAGCAAAGGCCTGCAATGGCTACAAACTTTCGGCTGGAAATAAAAGTACTTACTCGAGTCTATGACTCAACCAACTACTCGGGGGCTACTCCTATCAGGAGTGCTAGTCGCTCACCTGAAAATTTGATACGGTCCCCAGTCGATTGAAGAACTTCCTAAAGCTTCGAGTCCTTCTTTGAGTCTACGACTCCACTATGGACTCGGGGGCTACTCTCATAGGGAGCACTGGCCGCGTATTCTAGAAAGTGTCGGCGCTAGTAGCATTCTGGGTCATCTGAGGAACTTCTGGATCACCGTAATGCACAACTAATAATTATAAGTCTCTGTTCGAGTCCGCGACTCAAACACACTCGGGGGCTACTTCCATAGGGAGTGCTGGTCGCGCACCCTATGAATTACGAAAATGAAATCTTTCGGATCCTTTATGATTAGAATAAAGCATGCATCTTATTCAGCAACTCTGCTCAAAATAGCACTAAGAGAGGCAACGCCTCCTTAGTCACCCGAAACGCCTCCGCGGCGATAAACTTTCGGATGTTGTATCTACGATGCAAAGGTAATACCTATAGATACTTCTGATGGCCTGGCACCGCACCCGACTACGCTCTGCTAGTAATATTCCGTGTCAGCAGGCATGATAAAAAATCCCTACAGATGCGTTGGGTACATAACTTACAACACCGAAATTCTATAGGAATCGAATACCTGACTCGCCTCGTCGGGTCTTGGGGGAGGTCTTATAGGAGTCGAATCCGGTATTTTAAGTTATGTACCCAACGCGTCCGTCGGGATTTTTCATTGTGCCTGCATGCCAAATGTGTCCGAAAAAGAAGAGAAAAACAAAGGTAGCATGACCAAAAGTGAACGAAGCGGTATTGCTTAGAAAAGTGATTCAATATATAATCGATCGAAGTAATGAGTCTTCCTTTGTGGTGATAAATTGCCTACTTAACTCAGTGGTTAGAGTATTGCTTGACACGGAATATTATTAGCAGAGCACAGTCGGGTGCGGTGCTAGGCCATTAGAAGTATCTGTAGGTCTTACCTTTGCGTCGCAGATGCAAAATCCGGAAGTTTACCGACGCGAAGGCGTTTCAGATGACCAAGGAGACGTTGCCTCTCTGAAAGAACATGTGGGCCCCCATGTGTGGTTTTGGTAATTAATGACAATCTCTATGGACTAATGCTTTTATCAAGTTGTATTTGTAGAAAATGTCCATAGGCAATGCTTGAACCATATGTTGGCTTTAAGGTTTGGAGAAGAAGAAAGTGAAGAGGATCAAGTGGTGACCAAGGTGTTCAAAGAGTGATCCACAAATTGGTCATGTGAAAGTTGAGCCTTTTGCAAGGGTGTCTTGAAGAAGAAGATAGAGTTCATCATATGTATCTTCAAGACGTAATCCAAATGATGCTAGAAGTAATGTTGTGCAAGCTAAAGATGTGCCATTTCTAGACGATATCATGCTTGAAGCTCGCCATCCTAGGTGATCATGGATCGATGAAGACAAGGTCAAAGTAAAGGTTACCCATGTCGTATGGGGGAGCAACTTGCAAGTCTTCATCAAGCAAGTGCGTGCAAGAGCAATCAAGAAAGGTGTTCCATCTTGAGAAGGACAAGATCGTCTACATCAAGATCAAGTGGAATATGCACAAGGCAAAGGTATGTTATTGATAGGGATTCCTTCTTACCGGTCTCATGGTGTTAGTTGGGGATACCAGTTTATAGGATAGATAACCGTACTTTCAAGAGGGGCTCTCAAGTGAGTAACTCGATCATAACTTTCAGAGAGAGCTCAAACCTTTTGCATACTTTGCACCATCCTTTCTCGGTTGTTATTTGGATCTTATCCATGTGAGGTTATAGAGCTTGTGGTATTCATAACAAGCTCTAGTTCATCAAAAACAGATTTCCCTTTTATATCATATTGCGTTTTTTATCCTTGAGGTTTGCCTTCTCACCAAGGGAGGTATCTCACATTATAATATATGAAATGTTCTCACTTGGTGGTATCCAATATTTTTAGTGTAGACCCCTTTTTTGGGTAGCTCTTGTTGTCCTCTTTCTAACAAAATTGGTTTCGGGTCAATCGGAGTTTCCAAACTCTAGATATCACCATTTGAAGTTTGCCTCTTATTTTGGTCCAAGACCGGAGTCTCCCATGTAAAACCACCGGAGTCTCCGGTGTGGTCCGGAGTTACACCAAAAGTTCCTGGAAGGGCCTCCAGAATTTAGCCTGGGATAGTCTGTATGGTGGTCCGGAGACTGGCCGGAGTCTCCGGTCCATGCCTCTGACAGGAGTCTCCGGTGTGGCTGGACCGGAGTCTCCGGTCCACTTGGTTCTCAAAGGCGCTGGGATAGTCTGATAGGTGGTCCGGAGCCTGGTCCAGAGGTCTGATAGATCCCCAACGGGCAGAAAACGGTCAGAAATCTGTGGGCCTATAAAAGGGGCCCTTCTTCCCCAATGGTCTGTGCTCGAGTTTCACAAGCTTTCTCCTCCATTCTTGACCCTCTTGAGCTTGCTCCGCTTCAATTCCCCCTTTGATTCTTGCATATACTTTAGGGATTTGAAAGAGGAGATCTAGATCTACAATCCCACCAATCAATCTCTCCTCTAAGTGAGGGGAACATCTTGGGATCTAGATCTTGGAGTCTTTTGTGGATTTCATCCATTGTTCTTCCTCTCTTATTCCCCACAAGGTTTTGTAGCTTTGGTGGAATTTGAGAGAGAAGGATTTGAGCACTTCTTGTGTTCTTGCCATTGCATTTGGTGCATCGGTTTGAGTTCTCGGTGAGGATTCGTGTGAGTGAAAGGTGAGAAGATTTTTACTCTTGGGTTCTTGGAACCCTAGACAGTTTGGTGGTTTTGCAGGTTATTGTATTACTTGGGGCCTCCAATTAAGTTGTGGAGCTTTCCCCAAGCTTGTTTGTTGGGATCCTCCAATTGAGTTGTGGAGAAGTGCCCCAACCTTGTGAGAGGTTCCAAATGGCCACCGACAAGTGCACCGATAGTGGAAGCATGGATTGATCCCGTTGGGGTGAGATTCACAGGAGAATAAGAGAGGCCTCTTGTGGCGTTGGTGGTTTGATACCACCCCCTCTACAAACGAGACGTACTCCATGTTGGGAGGAACTCGGTAAAATATCGGCATCCCCGCGTGCCTCGGTTATCTCTATACCCGAGCTCTATACTTATGTACTTTACATTGTGATAGCCTTCATGCTTGAAGTAATCTATATATATTGCTATCACTTTGTTGCTTGTATTGTTTAACATAAGTTGTTGGTGACATAGGTGAACTGTCGTGGTGTGGAACACGACAGAGCCATCGGGGATGGCAAAGAAGAGACACATGAATGCATTCGGTGGCTCACGCAACGGGTTGGGCACGGTGCACTGCAAACACAGGGGCGTACCCAGGTTCGGGGCCCTCTTGGCGAGGTAACACCCCTACTCCTACAAGATGAACTATGAATGGGAGCTGATGCTCAGTACAGGTGCTCCTTGAGCTGTTTCCTTAGCTACTATCGAAAGCTAGAGGAAGATGGAACTTGGTGCTAACACTTCTATCCTTCTATTGTTGCCTACCTAGAACCCCTAGCTCTGCCCTCCCTTATATACTGGTCTGGGGGGGAAGATTATAGGTCGGGTCCTAGGGTTTACTGTTTGGATATGGGTTTACTGGGCAGGGCCGATTGCAGGGCCCAGCCGGTGGTCTAGGACCCAGTCCACCCTTCTTTTAGCGTCACCCTTCTCTTTATAAGTCACCCGGACTTCCTTTGGGGCGTCATCCTTGCTTTAACGGTCACCCAGACCGCTTTTGCTAGTACAGCCGACCATCTTGCTTTATCTTCGTCGGGTAGCCCTGGTCATGACGACATGCCAGCTTCCTTGGTGACGAGGGAGAGCCAGAAGCGTACCCCACACGAAGCGTCAGCCCTTCCATGCTCTCCATCGAATCCGAGGTGAGCCGGGTGGAAACGGCCACCCGGCCGGTTCTTCTGGCCACCGGCTAGACGGGCCAGCCGGGAAGGTTATAAGCCCAGCCGAGCGTGCTCGCCAGTCAGCTAGAGTTGTCCTTCCTAGAGGCCAGGTGTGGCGCCCCGCAAAAACCACTACTAGAAAATCGCGTTGTTTTTGTGCATTGCATCATCATGACCGCATGCTCATGTCATCATGCCACATTGTATTTCAGCATCGTCATGTCATCTTGCATTTTGTTTGTCTGAAACTATTTTCGAAAAACATATTTTGTTTTCTAAACACCTCATCTTTTATTCAAACTACAAAACCCGGGTCTCCGGAATATTTGTTTTGTCTACCAACGGTTTTCAAAAGCCCCGTTTTAAAATAATAAAATATTTACTTTATTTTTAGGGTCAGCCGTACCGGGCCGATCCGACCCAGTCGGCCACCCCCAGTACAAAAACCGGACGACCTAAACCCTACCTACCCCAGAACACCCGAAACCTATGCTACCAGATAACCTACCCAGCCTAGCTACCCAGCCCCCTCCACCTCACCCCAACCTATCCCTTTGCGCCACATCAGCCTGGCCCTCTCCTCATCCAATCAACCACCGCCACCTACCGCCATCTGGCCCCACCTCCTCTTCTCCCACCTGCCCATCCCGCGTACGCCCCACGCCACCACCCCGACACCCTGGCCCCACCCTCCGTAGTGTGACCCTGCACGACCGCATCCCCGCACGGGAACCTCGTCCTCGACCCGCCTCCTTCCTCGCGAAGCACAAATCCCGCTGCCTCCCTCTGTGCTCCTGACCACCGCCGCCGCCACAGGCGCCCTCAGCCGCCTCCCGCGAGCCTCCCCGTGGCGCCGCCGCCCTGTTCGTGCCCCTTCTCCGGATGCCGCTTTGTCGTCCCGCGTCCGCCGTCGCCCTGTGCCCTACCCCGACCCAAGCCAGCGCGACGCTCCTTCCTCCTCCTCCCCCACTGCCACTCCCCAACTCGCCCTCCCGCCTGCGTGACCAGCGCCTGTCGCCGCCCAGGAGCCCCCACCTCGCGACCCCCGCCGCCGGTGCGCATATTCTCTCGGGCACCGCTGCCTTGGGCCGCACCAGGTGCTCCTTTCCCTCCTATCAGTCGTCGGCGCGACCGCGGCTACTTCTGCTCGCCGTCGGGCCTCACGTCTCCGCCTCTCCTCTCTCGGCCGCGCGCCTGCGTCCCTCTCTGGCCCGCATCGGCAAAGCTGCGAGCCGCCGCAGGAGCTTCCTCACCTGCCTCTCCGGCCGGCCGTGCTCGCCCCTCCTCTCCGTCGCCATGGCCGCAGTGCGCCGCCACCGAGAGCTGGGCCGCACTCCCTGCCAACGCACGCCCACCTCATCACCATCCTCTGCTCGCGTGGCTCCCTGGTTGTTTGAGGTGTAGGTGCTACCATGTAGCTCCCTTTGCTCCTGCAGCACGTACGCCTAACTAGTTGCTTTGCTAGCTGCTCGTATCCTTTATCTCTGGACCAATTTTTATTTCTTGTGTTTTCCTTCCGGGCACAAATCATCTCTCTACCTTGGTTTAGTTTGTCCATGTGACTCCTTGTTTCTCGAAAGACCCCGATTCCGGACCCCATCGACAAGTCCGACACCGACACGAGGCCGGTTTTTTTCGAAGGATGACCACGACGACGAACCCCAAGTGAAGCTCAAGATCGCCATCTGCAACCAACCCGAAAACCTCAAGGGCTCCTTCCAGGAACCACCAAGATCTTCATCGCGGATCGACAAGGTCTCCTTCACGGATTCGATGACCGAGACCCCGATCTTCGAATCCGAAGGTGCCGAGTATGCCGGCATGGACCCTCAAGATCTTCGTCTTGGAACCGAAGACCGAACCTCGTCGAACCCTCGGAACCCCAAGATCGTCGAGACTCCTCCATGTGTGACCCCGATCCGAGCCCTATTTTATAAATAATATATTAATTGTCGCATATTTAATTGTTCATCTCGCATGCATATCATGTGGGTTGGGGGCATTATGCCGATTAACCTCATAATTAAATATGGTATCCATATGCGGGCAAATCTAGTCTTATATTGGTCCCATTTAAATTTGTGTAGCGAACCGATGACATAATATCGCCTTATTAAGACAACATTTAAATTGCAGGGTAGCTAAACAACTATAACCATATACTTAATTGTCGGGACCCCGGTTCCGTTAATATTGCCTAATTGCATCGCATCCTTGCCATGTCATGCATCATACATGCATCATGCCCGGTCTTATATCGTAGTATTAAATAGTGTATCCGGTGTTTCTGCTAGTGCTTTGCTTCTTCACGGATTAGGCCGATGAGTTGATGCAGTGGCCTTGGTTCTTGGATGAACCTTGCAATGTTTTTCGTGAGCACCTCCCCCTTTCTACCTATCTTACTTTTATAGTATTTATTCCCTCTGTTGATCTATTGCTATCTATGTTGCGATGCTCTAGTTTTCGTGCGAGATATCCCTTGCAGTTATATTGCCTTGGACACATCCTATTACCATTGTTTGGTAGATAGTTGGACCTGCGTCGTAGTCGCTTGCTCAAGTCTTTGTGCGTCAAGTACCACGCTTGTTGGAGTATTGCTGCATGTTTAATGTTGGAGATGATCATGGCTTTAATTATTGTTTAATAACTAAAATTGAAAGTAGGTAAATGGAGGCACCGGTGGGTAATAGACCATATTTGGATTTTAACTGCTCCTTTGGTGTCCGTGGGACCCGAGTTCTTGACACACTGTTCGAGATCGAGCGCTAACCACGTGGGGTGTGTGGGCACCCCATCGATTTAGTACCGATTCCAAATCTTGTCTTGGGGGCCACAAAGTAGTTTGGAGCTTTATTACTATCCTGTACTTATGCCATGCTTTCTGCTTTATTTATGATTGTGCGAGGAGCACTGTCTGTTAGGTAAGAGGAGTGTTTTCGCGGTATCGACAAGCCTCACATTTTCGGGTTCCCGATCGTTCTGACCATCGACGCAAACCACAGGTCCGTTCCGAGCCGCCAAATTCGCGGGTAGCTTAGTGGGTGGCCCCGTGCTTGCTTTGGGTGCAGGAAGCGTCGTGTCCGAAACCCGTCGACATACCGTTGGGTGTATGTTTTGTGATCTTGTACCTACGATCGACAACAAGGGTGTAGGTGCGTGTGGAAACTTTGGTGCACCCTAGGTTAAATCTTTTCGTGTCCGTCCACGGTTATGGACGACTTGGAGCACAGTTATCGATCATAGACAACTATAACTAAAGTTTACTGCTATAATTTGACTTGTATCCGATATGACTAGTAATCAGCTTCACTACAACGGAATGGCTAAATAGAAGTGCCAACAACTACTGGGTTTGGGATATCTCATGCTAATTGTATCTGACTAGTAAGTGTTGCAACTACAACGGAATGGTTAACTAAAAGTACCCACTGCTTATTCTATCAGGATGACTATCTATACCTGACTAGTAATTGCTGCAACGATAACTGAATAAATAAAGCGCCAGCGTGTGAGTTCCTCGGTTGACTTCCTCGTTTGGTCTCGAGGTGGAAACACCGGGATGGGTATGTTTGGTGGTAGTATCGTGTTGGTTCGAATAGGTCTTTCTTACCCTCTCCGATAGCCGCTAGTTGTATCGAGTCTCTATAGGTTGTTTAGTGCATCTTTGCCGCTTGATCCACCATACCTATGTGGCGAGGACCGCCAATTCTAGCCTCGCGTGTCTTGGCCTCGATCGACGCTCCTCTTTTTTCCTTTGCCCTTTGTCGGCACCCCTTTTGTTTAAGCAGGTTTTGAGATCGACGTCGTTAGAAGGGTTACCCTTCCGGCTTGGCCTGGGCAGGGTTATGGACGCCATTGGTTATTCTTCAGGGCTCTTAGCCCAATTTGCATCTTGTTCGTACTCGGACGCTATATCGTTTTAAAGGTGATTGGGATCTTTGTATTGTATATCTGTATTCTTGACTCTTTGAGTCGCTGTTGTATATATAAGTTTTGTGGGTTCCATCGAGGACTATTGTGTAATGATATTACTTCGTTTTCCACCCGCACGCAAGTGCCTGGTGGGCACCTTTGAATCGTTTCTATGCGGGTTTGGCGGGAAGCGCTGAAACTTGCATAGGGCCGATTCTGAGGGTGTTACACCAGGCGGCCTGCATCTTCTAGAGCCACCCTACTTGTGCCTGGCTTTCCCCGCCTGGGGGTTATCCCCCCGACACTAGTCCCCGAGCACGTATGGGCTTGGCCGCTGGGCAAGATCTTCTGTGCTCCTTCTTGTCCTGAGAGAGTTGTTTTATTTCCTCCGGCTGTGGCTTTTCCTTTTGCTTTACGGCTGGAATTAACCGGCTTCGGAATCGATGGCCGTCCACTGGGTGTAAACAGCGAAGGCAGGTATCGGCTGGCGCAGCTGAAGATGAAACGTTTGGCTTGATGACATCATTGATGTCGTCACCCATGACTGCGGCTCTGGCGCACATCGTGTCAGTTTTACTTCTGCGTTGCTACGTCAGTTTTTGGCAACTGCGCACGCAAACTTGCCATGGCGGTTTCTCGAGGCAAGTGCACACACCTCATCTCCTGCTAACGCTCGGGGTTCTTCTGTGGCAATTATGATGGTGTAGAGGATCTTGATCCGAAACGTCGTGTGGTTGTGGTTCCCGCGACGCCACGCGTCGCGCAAAAGCCGAAGGGACGACGGTGCCGTTTGCGGGGATAAATAGAGCTCTGAGGGGGATCATTTCCCACACGTGTCCATCCTCCGGCTCATCTTCCCCTCGTGCTTCAGCGCCCTTGCACTTGCACGCCTTCTCCTTGTCGTTGCCGGCCACTTTCTCCCTGTCCACCACGGCCTCCTCCTCTGTCGAGATGCTGCCGGAGCAGCGCGGCGGCTGGTGTGGGTCCTTTGTGACCGACGAGCTCATCAACAAGTACCGACGGGGGAGGTTTCTTCCCTTGTCGATGCTTGTGAAGCACCGGCTCGTGCCGGAGGGGGAGCGGGTGCCGAATCCTTGGTCGGGGAGCGCGTCGTCTTCCTTGCGCATTTTGCCCGCGGCTTCGGCCTTACCGTTAGCCCTTTCCTCCTCCAGCTCTTTCTCTTCTTCGACCTCCAGCTTCATCACCTGGGCGCCAACGCCATGGCGCAGTTGTCGCATCATGCGGCCTGCTACGAGTCATATCTTGGGGTGTCGCCTTAGGTGGCGAACTTTCTCAAGTACTTCCACTTCAAGGCCCAGACATCACCAAGGGTGGCCCGCTGACGCAGACGGGCTGCTACGCCGTGTACCCGCGGACATCCTCCCCGATACCGCGGTTCGAGCTCTCCGACACCGTCAAGCTGTGGCAGGGCTCATATTTCTATGTGAGCAATGCCATAGAGATTGACTGGATCTGCCTTCCACCCTTCGCCGACGTGCCCTCGACGCAGAGGGCTGGACGACGAAGGGCATGGGTGCGGTGGCGGACCTCGACCTGATGGCCACCCAGCTAGAGACGATGGTGGAGACGGAGAGGCTCACCGCCCGGGACATCACCTTGTCGTGGATGGTGCGTCGCGTGCTTCCGCTGCAGAAGCGGTCGCACAAGATGTGCCACCTCTCAACCGCCAACGATCCGACGAGGACGTCGCGAAAGGATGTGCCCTACCAGGATCTGCGGAACTGGGTCGCCATGATCTCCAAGTTCCGCATCAAGGCTAAATGGGCGTACTCCTGCCCCTTGTATCATCGCAGCCGCCTGCCACCTCGGGTAAGTTTTTCTCTGGTTGTCTTGCGTTTCGCTTCTTGTTATTGCTAGATTTCCTTGGGTGCCTTATGCTCCCCTTTTTGATTAGTTGTTCACGGCGCAGCTAGCTGAGGATGGCATGGGTGACTTCCCGCTTCCGTCCTTCTTGGAGGACAGGAAGCCGAAGAAGTACCCCCAGACGAAGCCCGAAGGGTTTCCCGTCTGGGCGGACGACGGCCCCTCGGATCCTCATGGTAGGTTGCTGACCGTAGCTCTTTCTTTCTCCTTTGTTTTTGAGGTTGTGGTTTTGATTCTTTGCTTATGCCGCAGTTGATGTCACCGACGAGGAGGGTGGCCGAGAGAAACCCGCGGCGAGAGCCTGGGGAAAGAGGGCGGCACCTGTTGCCGCTCCTGCTCTAGTTGAGACGAAAAAGACGCGCCGAGTTAGGACATTAGCAACTCCCCTTTTCCCAGAGAGTATTGGCCCTTCGAGCATTTTTCCTTGCCGGCTGATAGTCGGGTTGCGGTCTGTAGCCGAAACCGAAGGATTGGCTATGTTGGCGTGCCTCGCGATACTTCGGTTCGCTGTTGTTGGCTTAACTCATGTAGGGCGCGACCGGTTCGCCTGGGCACCCTTGCTTTCTAAGTTGGCATCCTCTTGCCACATGCGCTTTGAGTTTTTGCTCTTGCCGGGTCGACAGCCGTCATGCGTACTCAAGCCGGAACCGAAGAGGTTACTCTAAACGTCGCGTGCAATATTATGTCGTCTGTAGAAGTCGTGGGGCCTAGGCCAGCCGGTACGAAAATGTAGATGGTGTGCGGAATTGGGACAAAGTCCTTAGCGCTGCACCAAGGCTTTCAATCTTGTTTACTTGTTACATAAAAAGGTAAGATACATACACTTTTCTAAGTGTAAAATGGCCGGAGTAGGCTTGCATTCCATGGGCGCTTCGTCTCCTCGTCTGAGCGATCTGCCTTGTTCTTCATCGGATGCTACGCGTCGATCAGGTAGTATGAATTGTTGTGGAGCACTCGGCTGACGATGAATGGTCCTTCCCATGGTGGGGACAGCTTGTGTATTCCTTTGGTGCTCTGGACCAGGCGTAGCACCAGGTCTCCCTCGCGGAAAGAGGTGGGCCGGATCCGGCTGGCATGGTATCGGTGCAAGTCTTGCTGGTAGATTGCTGATCTGGACAGGGCCAACTCGCGTGACTCCTCGAGCAAGTCCACGCTATCCTCCCTTGCTTCCTTGGCTTCCTACTCCATGTAGAGCTGCTTGCGGGGTGCGTCGAACTGGATGCTTGTGGGGAGAATAGCCTCTGCCCCATAGACAAGGAAGAACGGCGTGAAGCCGATTGAGTGATTGGGTGTGGTGCGTAGGCTCCAAAGTACTGCTGGCAGCTCCTCTATCCAGCATCCGGGTGATCTGACTAGCGGTTCGATGAGCCTTGGCTTGATTCCGGCTAGACCAGACCGTTGGCACGCTCGCACTGTCTGTTGGACTGTGGGTGCGCGGCTGATGCCAGGTCCAGGCGGATCCCTTTTTCCCCGCAGAAGCGAGCGAAGAATCCTTTCGTGAAGTTGGTTCCATTGTCAGTAATGATGCTGTGCGGGTAGCCAAACCGGATGATGATGTCCGTGAAGAACTTGATCACCGTTGCTCCGTCCAGCTTCTTGATTGGCTTCGCCTCGATCCACTTGGTGAACTTGTCCACGGCTACGAGCAGGTGTGTCATACCGGATCGAGCTGTCTTGAATGGCCCAACCATGTCCAAGCCCTAGACTGCGAACGGCTAGGTGATCGATATTGTCTTGAGTGCCGCAGACAGTGTGTGCTTCAGTTGGCTGAATCGTTGACAGCCGTTGCATGTCTTGACTATTTCTTCGGCGTCCTTCAGTGCCGTCGGCCAGTAGAAACCATGCCGAAGGGCCTTGGCTTCTATTTCCCTTGACGAGGCGTGGTGGCCACACTCGCCCTGGTGTATGTCCGTTAGAAGCTTGGATCCTTCCTCCTGACTGACGCATCGTTGATAGATGCCCCCGATGCTGCGCTTGTACAGCTCGTTGTCGATGATGGGGTAGGCGCTTGCCCTTCATCGCACTTGTCGCGCTGCCACCTCTTCTGTCGGGAGTTCGCCCTTGGCCAGAAAATCCATGTACGGCTTCGCCCAGTCGGGTGCCTCCCGTACGGTGTGCACCGTCTGGATGATGAGCTTGATCTCCTCACGGACGACCGGCTCAGGAACATCGGGAGGCCTGCCAGGTGGAAACATGCTGATGTCGACTTTGGGCCGTGTCGCGGTAGCTCCCGGGTGCAGCGAAGCAGTCCCCGGGTGGGGTGCCATAGTCCCCGGGTGCGGTGCGGTAGTCCCCTGGTGCGGTGCAGCAGTCCCTGGGTGCGGTGCGGCACTGGCCGTTCCTGGGTCCGCGCTGAGCACGATGGAGTCGGACTCTAGTGAGGGTGAGATGGAGGGCTTGCGCAAGTGCTCGAGGGAGACCCCAGGTGGTATGGCTTGTCTTGTTGACCCAACCCTGGCCAAGGCGTCAGCAGCTTCATTGTTGTCTCTAGGCACATGGTGAAACTCACATCCTTTGAAACAGGCGCACAAATACTGGATGAAGAAGCGATAAAGGGCCATGTTCGCGTCCCTGGCGGCCCACTCGCTAGATACTTGTTGCACCACCAAGTCCGAATCTCCGAAGCATAGCTCCCTCTGAATGCCTATCTGCTTGTCCATCTTGATCCCATGGATGAGTGTTTCATACTCGGCGACGTTGTTGGAAGCTTTGAAGTGGATCTGGAGAACGTATTCTAGCCGGTCGCCTTTGGGTGAGGTTATCACGATTCCGGCTCCAAGTCCTCCCCTCATTTTTGATCCGTCGAAACGTAGCTTCCAGTAAGTTGAGTCCGGCACTGGGGGCATGTATTGTGTCTCCGCCTAATCGACGATGAAATCAGCCAATGCTTGTGACTTGATTGCCATTCGTGGCTCATACTGGATGTTATGCACGACGAGCTCGATGTCCCATTTTGCCACGCGGCCAGTGGCGTCTTTGTTGCCAATGATTTCCGCGAGTGGGGCCAATGCTACCACCCGGATGGAATGCTCCTGGAAGTAGTGCTTGAGCTTCTTGGCGGCCATGTACACGCCGTACACCGGCTTCTGGTAGTGAGGGTAATTCTGCTTGGATAGCGAGAGCACCTCACTCAGATAGTATACGGGGCGTTGGACCATCTGAGCTTTTCCTTCCTTTGGTCATCCCACTACCAATACCATGCTAACCACTCTGTTTGTGGCAGTGATGTACATCAACATGGGCTCCTTTGCTGCTGGCGCCGCCAAGACGGGTGGTGAGGTGAGCATGCGCTTGAGGTCTCGAAAAGTTTCGTCCGCTTAGGCTGTCCAGACAAATTTGTCCATTTTCTTCATTAGCTGGTACAGGGGAAGGGCCTTCTCTCCCAGTCGGCTGACGAACCGGCTGAGGGAAGCGAGGCATCCGGTGAACTTCTGCACGTCGCGCAGGTTCTGCGGCAGCTCCATGCGCTCGATGGCTCCGATCTTCTCCGGGTTCGCCTCGATTCCTCGCTCAGAGACGAGAAAGCCCAGGAGCTTGCTGACAGGGACGCCGAACATGCATTTCTCTAGGTTCAGCTTGATTTGGAAATGGCGGAGGTTGTCGAATGTTTCCTTCGGATCCTCAAGGAGCGTGTGTCGTTCCTTGGTCTTGATGACGACGTCGTCGACATAGGCATGTACGTTCTTTCTGATCTGCGTCTGCAGGCATTTCTTCATGCAGCGCTGATAGGTTGCGCCTGCGTTCTTCAACCCGAAGGGCATGGTGGTGTAGCAGTATGCTCCATATGGGGTTATGAACGATGTCTTTTATTTGATCGGTTACATTGAGCTTGATCTGGTGGTAACCCGAGTAAGCGTCTGTAACACCCTCAGAATCGGACATATGCAAGTTTTAGCGAAACCCGCCAAACCCGCATAGAAACGATTCAAAGGTGCCCACCAGGCACTTTCGTGCGGGTGGAAAACGAAGTAATAACATTACACAACAGTCCTCGATGGGACCCACAGAACAGATATATATATACAACACGACTCCATGAGTCAAGAATACAGATATACGGTACAAAGATCCAAATCACCTTGAAAACGATGGAGCGTCCGACTACGGACAAGATGCAAAATGGGGCTAAGAGCCCTGAAGAATAACCAATGGCGTCCATAACCCGCCGGGCCAAGCGGAAGGGTAACCCCGCTAACGACGTCGATCTCAAAACCGCTTAAACAAAAAGGTGCCGACAAAGGGCAAAGGAAAAGAGGAGCGTCGATCGAGGCCAGTACACGGCGAGACTAGAATTCGGCGGTCCTCGCCTACATAGGTATGGTGGACTGAGCGGCAGCGGCATCATGCACTAAACAACCTATAGAGACTCGATGCAACGGGCGGTTATCAGAGAGGGGTAAGAATGACCTATCCGGATCCAACTCAGCTAACACCAAACAAACCCATCCTGGTGTTTCCCCTCGAGACCAAACGAGGAAGTCAACCGAGGAACTCACAGTTGCGGTTTATTTATTCAGTTATTGTTGCAGCAATTACTAGTCAGGTGTAGATAATCATCTTGATAAAATAAGCAGTGGGCAATTTTAGTTAACCATTCCGTTATAGTTACAGCACTTACTAATCAGATACAGATAGCATGAGATAACCCAAAACCCAGCAGTTGTTGGTACTTTTATTTAGCCATTCCGTTGTAGTTGCCATACTTACTAGTCAGGTACAATGGTCATGGCGACACTCCAAACAAGCAAGTGTGGGCGATTATTTAGCCATTCCATTATAGTGAAGCTGATTACTAGTCATTATAAGGTCAAATTTATAGTACTACTTTAGTTATGCTTGTCTATGGTCGAGATATCATGCTCCAAGTCGTCCATAACCGGACACGGCTTCGAAAGTTTTAACCGCCGGGTGCACAAATAGTAACACACACTCGATCAGCCTCGGAAAACCAAATCAAAACCCAACGAGGCCTTCACGACAAAGCAATCACAGATTCAGAAATATTTGAGGGGCCACCCCATTGAGTAGACCATAGCAAGTAAGCTAGCTCGAGACGGACTCAAGGTTTGCGTCAATGGCTGTAAACGACTGGGAACCCGAAAGTGTGACTGGGCTTGTCGATACCGCGAAAACACTCCGCTGACCTAAACAGTACAGTGTGCTCCTCGCACAATCGTAAATAGAGTAGCATGGCATAAGTACAGGATAGTAAATAAAACCTCGAACTAGTTTGTGGCCCCAAGAAATAAGACTGAATCAAGCTCTGGCTCAGGGGGGTCCCATAAGCCTCCCGGATGTGGATAGCGCGAAAATTCAAGGAACAGTATCAAGTACTCGGGGTCCTACGGGACACAAGTGCTCGAAACCAAATATTATCTATCACCCACCGATGCCTCGCTTACTTCAATTTTAGTTGTTAAACAGAATTAAAGTGGCGATAAGTAAAACCAGAACATCTCCAACATCAACATGCGGCAAGGCTCCAACAAGCTGTGGTACTTGACGACGCATAAAGACTTGAGCAAGCGACTACGACGCGCAAGTCCAACTATCTACCAAACATCAGTTAATAGGATGTGTCCAAGGCAATATAGGGCTGCAAGGGATATCACGGGTACGGAAACTAGAGCATCGCAACACAGATAGCAATAGATCAACAGGAGGGAATAACTACTATAAAAGTAAGATAGGTAGAAAGGGGGAGATGCTCGCCTGAAAACATTGCCGAAGGTTCAACCGAAGATCGGGTCGACACTCGCATCAACTCATCGGCCTAGTCCGTGAAGAAGCAAAGCACTAGCAAAACACCGGATGCAATATTTAATACAACGGCGGAAGATCGGGCATGATGCAGGTATGATGTATGGCATGGCAAAGATGCGATGCAAATAGGCCATATTAAGCGGAACCGGGGTCCCGACAATTAGTTAGATGGTTCAAGTTGTTTATCTACCCCGCAATTAAATGTGGTTTTAGCATGGCAAAAGATAGCACCGGTTCGCTACACCAATTTAAATGAGGCCAATATGAGACTAGATTTGCCCGCATATGGGCCCCATATTAATTAGAGGTGAATCGGCATAAGGACCCCAAACCAATGATATGCATGCGAGGATGACAATTTAGCATGCAACAAGTTGTATTATATTATAAAATAGGGTTTTTGGGAAGGGGTTCACACATAGGGTTCGGCAGATCTTGGGTTCCAGGGTTCGGGGTCCGGTCTCAGGGTCCAGGGTTCGACGGGTCGGTCTCGGCGGGAACGTTCTCGAACAACGGGGCAGGTCTTGGCGCATCCGGGTTCTCGGCGGACTCGGCGTCCGGAAAGGAGTACTTGGTTCGGTGTCGGGGGCGCATCGGGTTCTTCCGGGTCGATGCCGATCTTGTCGTTGCGAGGATCTTGTCGGGTCCGCGCCATTGCATCGGTATTGGCGCTCGGGATGCAGAACTTGGTGTCCGGGACGGAGTACTTGTCTCACAAGGGGTCTTCGGGTAGGGTATCGGTGCTCCGTGTCGACGATGTTCAGTGACGGTTGTCGATGACGGGATTGGGATGGCCGCGGTGGTCTTCGGTTCCGGGAAGGCGATCCGTGAGGTAGAACTTGTCGGCGAGAAGATCTTGTCGTTTTGTCCAGGTTCTCCATGTTCTGTTGCCCTCGGCATAGGTTTTCGTGGTACTTTGGGCCTTTGGGTGATCTTGTCGAGATCTTGCGGGATTTCCGTCAAACAGGTGGTGAGCACCATGCTCAACTGGACAACACCACAAACAAAAGGAGGGGGGTGCCGCGGTCCACAGAGGCGACGAGGAGGCACGTGCGAGCGAAGGAGGTCGAGGGTACGGGGCGTGCTGTGGACGCCGACGCGCCGAACGGGAGCGAGAAGCTCGGCAGACGGTGCTCGCGACGAAGGAGCGGCTCGGGCCGGCGGAACCGCGCGTGTCGGAGGCGGCAGAGCTCGGGGAGGGCACCGGCGAGGTGGCCGACGGCGGGAAGGAGGGCGCGGCTGGGCGACGGAGGGCGGAGCTTGCAGGGCGGTGGCGGAGGTGAGCGGGCCGAGCTCAGCCTTGAGAAGCGGTGGCCGAGGCGACCGACGGCAGCGTCGTCGACTGGACCATGCGGTGGCGGGAGGCGGTCGCCCGGTGGAGAGTACGGCCAGGCGGAGGCCGGAGCAGCCGGAGGAAGCGACTGCTGGGCGAGGGCCGGGCAGCATGAGGGGAGGCGGAGGGGGCGCGACGGGCAGTCTTGAGGCGGCGAGGGGATCGGGTGGACGCGGGGATGGGGAGGTTGTCGGTGGGGGTGGGCCACGGGGTGAGGCCTGACGCGGGTAGAGAGGGAGCGGTTTGGCAGGTGGTGGGGAGCGGGCCCAGGGTGGCAGCGGGTGGGGCGGAAGGTAGGGTGGGTGTGAGTTGAGAGGGGCTGGGTGAGGTGGCGTGTGGCTAGTGGTGGGGATTTGGGGAGAGGTGAGGTGGCGAGAGATTATTGGTGGGGGTGAGGTGGAGGGGTTGTGGGTAGATTAGGTCAGGGTGAACTTAGGAATTAGGGCGAACCGTTTTAATTCCTGGGGGTGGTCGTTCGGGTCGATTCGGCCCGTTCGACTGCCCCCACTAAAATAATTTAATATTTTATTTGTGTTAAACGGACCGTTTGCAAAACGTAGTTAATCAAAACAAAATATTCCGGAGACCCGGTTTTGGTTTTGAATAAAGATGGGGCGTTTAGAAAACACAAACAGGTTTTTCTGCAAATAGTTTTATGCAAGCAAATGCAAGATGATGACGATGCTCAAATGCAATGTGGCATGATGACATGAGCATGCGGTCATGATGATGCAATGCACAAAAACAACGCGATTTTCTAGTAGTGGTTTTGCGGGATGCCACAACGTCCAAAAAAGACAACAAATCGCACTCGGTGGTGGAGTCGATGACTTGATCAATCCGCGGCAGGGCGAAAGGATCTTTGGGGCAAGCTTTGTTGAGACTGGTATAGTCGACACACATGCTCCATGTCTTGTTCTTATTTAGCACCAGCACCGTGTTGGCGAGCCATTCCGGGTGGAAAACTTCCATGATGAAGTCGGCTGCGAGCAGCCGTGTGATCTCCTCAACAATGGTTCTTCTTTTTTCCTCTGCGAAGCGGCGTAAAGATTGTTTGACCGGCTTCGCGTCCGGTCGAACATGAAGAGAGTGCTCGGCGAGTTCCCTCGGGACACCTGGCATGTCTTTGGGGCACCATGCAAAAGTGTCCCGATTCTCACGGAGGAAATCAACGAGCGCGCTTTCCTATTTGCTGTCCAGGCCGTCTCCGACCAGGATGAACTTGCTTGAGTCCTCCTCGTTCAGCAGGATCTTCCTTGTTCCCTGCGAGGGCTTGAACTGTGATTCTCTAGCTGGCTTGGGCTCTCTAGCCGGCATATCCTTCTACAGAGCCGCTACGTTCTGTATTATGACGCGCTTCTCTTCAGCGATGATCATTGCTTCAGCAAGCTTGGAGCCGTCTGAAGCGCACTGGATCGGACGCTTGTAGCATCCATCGACAGTGATCACTCCCTTTGGTCCTGGCAGCTTCATTTTGAGGTATGCGTAGTGCGGTACTCCCATGAACTTGGTTAGAGTTGGGCGCCCTAGTATGGCGTGGTAGGCACTGGATAGGTTCACGACCTCAAACCAAATTGGCTCGCGGCAGAAATTGTTCTCGCTATCGAAAATGACGTCTAGTCGGATCTTGCTGATTGGGGAGTGCGATGGCCCTGGTACTGCTCCATGGAACGAAGTGCTTGAGGGTTCCAACTGGGACTCGCTGATGCCTAGCCTCTCGGGGCTGCTCCGGTAAAGGATGTTGATGCTACTTCCTCCGTCGATCAGTACTCGAGAGAAGCGGCATGAGTGCTTCTTGGAGATGATGATGGGGTCCAAGACCAATGCGTAACTGCCAGGGTTTAGCAACACGGCTGGCTGATCCTCCTTGCTCCATGTGATCGCCTGGTCGGACCAGTGCAGGTACTGGGGGACGGGTGGGACGATTGCATTCACCTCCACCTCGCGTCTCCGCTTGGCGTGCTTCGTTTCTGGCTCTGCCAGGAATATGTGGTAATTACCCACCTGCCGCGGGTAACCATCCTCGTCATCCTTGCGGCGGTTCCATCGTTCCCTATTATCCGGTGGGCCTCCGGCTGGTGGTGGAGGTGGTGGTGGGAGTCCACCGGCTTCGGCCATTTTCTTTGTCCAGCTGCATTGCCGCATCGTGTGATTCGCGGGCTTGTTGCCTCCACTGTGAAACTTGAACGGTCCGTCGAGCATGGACTCCATGGTGTACTTAGGCCGAGGCAGCCTATCGTCCGGCCTCTGCCTCCGGCTGCCTCCTGCTGCCGGATCTTCATGAACCGCGGCTACTTGTTTGGTGCCATACCAGCTATCCGGCTGGTCGTCTTTCCTCTTGCTGTGGAGGTTGTCATGATCGTGCCACCTGGGATGATGGTCACCCGGCTAGCGTCGCTCCGCCTGCTCGTTCGTGATGATTTGGCCTTGGTCGTCCACCACGATGGGCTTCTTCATTGCTGCGTCCGCGGTGGCGTACTTGTCCGTGATGGCCATGGTTTGCGGGTCTGCTCGGCTGAGCTTGTGTTTTAGCATGGTGCCATCTCGGCAGCCGTTGGTGAAGAAATCTATCGCTTGGTGCTCACGCACCCCTTCGCACGAATTGTGCATGCTGGTCCACCGGGTGAGGTAGGCGCGATCCGACTCGTCCTTGCCTTGTACACAGAGTGCCAGCTTGCGAGGCCGACCCGACCGCTTGTATGTTCCGGTGAAGTTGCGGATGAACGCTTCTTCGAAGTCCAGCCACGCGTTGATGCTGTTTTCGGGGAGGCTATTCAGCCACATCTTTGCCGAGTCGACGAGCATGAGGGGGACGTAGCGGACGGCCAGGCGGAGGTTGCCATTGGCGATTCCCACTGCGGTGGTGTAATCGACCAACCAATCCTCCGGCTTGACGGTTCCGTTGTACTTTGGCGTGTCCCTTGGGAGCGAAAATCCCTTTGGAAACGGTTCATTCCGGATGCGCAGGCCGAAACACTTTGGGCCAGCCGGACTTTCCTCCTCCAAGGTTCGTGACTGCACCAGGAGGTCGATGCGCTCCTGCGCGTCCGCCGGTTCTCGGGGACCGAGCCGGCCCTTCAAGCGCGACGCAGGCGGGTCCTTGTTCGCGTCTGCTTCTTCCTCCAATGCTCGCGTCTTTTTCCCCTGGGAAGCTCTGCCTGCGCGGCTTACGCTGGAGGCGGCGGCGTCTCGGTTGTGATGACCACGATTGCCAGATTCGCCACGTGGGCGGCTGTTTTGTCCAACCCCTCCTGGAGAAGAGGCTTGTTGATGCTTGCTTCCTCCATGCGCCGTCTGGTCCGCGCCTTTACGAACGACGATGTCACGGGAGTTGCCCACCTGGATGGGGACGCCCTCGGCATGCTGCTTGTTCGCAGTGGCCACGAGGAGCTGCACGCGCTCCTGTTGGCGACGAAGTTCCTCGCCCTCAAGGTGTTTCAGTTTCGCGGCTGCTGCCTCGGCTGCCCTCATGTGGCGGAGTCTTTGTAGACGTCGCGCACACCGCATGCGAGTCGGCGGCCTTGCCGACGCCAGTCATGCCCCGGTCTTTGGATCTTCCTGGTGAAGCCGTGATCCGCGTTGTACTCATGCACGGTGGCGTTCAGCCGACGCTGGTTAGCCGCGACCTTGGTGGCTTCCTTCAGGAGTTTTTGGCGCGTGGCTTGGAGCGCAGTCGCTGGATCCGTCTCGACGATGACCGGAGCGCGCAAGTGCTGGATTGAGGCAGTGAGCGGGTCTTGATCTTGCTCGAGCGTGGAGTTTTCTCCTCCTGCCTGACGCTCTTGAGGCGATCAATGGTTTTCGCGAGCGTTCACCATCATGACTTCGACGTGACCACTCCCTACGGCTGGGACGCGGGTGAGGGGCACGTCGAGGACGGGGGTGACCGTGCTGGGGAAACTCTCAGCGACAGTGGCAACATAGACGCAGACGTCTCCAAAATGCATGATGGAGCCGTCGGCGGGGAAGGTGTTTCCGGCGAAGAAAGCTGTGTTGTGGATGACGCAGTAGAAAGCACCCAACGTGAGAACGAGGCCAGAGGCCACGCGTTCGCCAGCGACGAGCGGAAGTCCCGTGCGGAAGATGATCCCAGCCGAAGCGTTGTGCCCCACGGTGGGCGCCAACTGTCGTGGTGTGGAACACAGCAAAGCCATCAGGGATGGCAAAGAAGTGACACACGAATGCATTCGGTGGCTCTAGCAACGGGTTGGGCACGGTGCACTACAAACATAGGGACGTACCCAGGTTCAGGGCCCTCTTGGCGAGGTAACACCCCTACTCCTGCAAGATGAACTATGAATGGGAGTTGATGCTCAGTACAGGTGCTCCTTGAGCTGTTTCCTTAGCTACTATCGAAAGCTAGAGGAAGATGGAACTTGATGCTAACACTTCTATCCTTCTATTGTTGCCTACCTAGAACCCTAGCTCTGCCCTCCCTTATATACTGGTCTGGGAGGCAGATTACACGTCGGGTCCTAGGGTTTACTGTTTGGATATGGGTTTACTGGGCAGGGCCGACTGCAGGGCCTAGACGGTGGTCCAGGACCCAGTCCGCCCTTCTTTTAGCGTCACCCTTCTCTTTAGCGGTCACTCGGGCTTCCTTTGGGGCGTCATCCTTGCTTTAACGGTCACCCGGACCTCTTTCGCCAGTCCAGCCGACCATCTTGCTTTATCTTCGTCGGGTAGCGCTGGTCATGACGGCATGCTAGCTTCCTTGGTGAATAGGGAGAGCCAGAATCATACCCCACACGAAGCGTCAGCCCTTCCGTGCTCTCCATCGAATCCGAGGTGAGCCGGGTGGAAACGGCCACCCGGCCGGTTCTTTTGGCCACCGGCTAGACGGGCCAGCCGGGAAGGTTATAAGCCCAGCCGGGCGTGCTCGCCAGTCGGCTAGAGTTGTCTTTCCTGGAGGCCAGGCGGCCTGCATCTTCTGGAGCCGGCCTACTTGTGCCTGGCTTTCCCCACCCGGGGGTTATCCCCCCGACATGAACCCTAGTTGCTCTAGGTTTTGTGCTTGACAAAGTAAACACTAGTTTAATTCCGTCTTTGTTGAGCAACTCTCGGAATTTTTTTAACCGCCTATTCACCCCCTCTAGGCGGCATTTGTATCCTTTCACTCTCTTAGTGCTATTTTGAGAAGAGTTGCTGAATAAGATGCATGCTTTATTGTAATCATAAAGGATCCAAAGATTTCATTTGCGTAATTCATAGGGTGCGGGACCAGCGCTCCCTATGGGAGTATCCCCCGTGTGTCTGTTCGAGTCGCAGACTCAAACAGAGACTTATAATTATTATTTGTGCATTACGACGATCCAGAAGTTCTTCAGATGACCTATAACGCTACTAGCGCCGACACTTTTCCGAATGCGCAACCAGCTCTCCCTATGGGAGTATCCCCCCGAGTCCGTAGTGGAGTCATAGACTCGAAGAAGGACTCGAATCTTTAGAAAGTTCTTCGACTGACTCGAGGACCGTATCAAATTTTCATGCGCGTGACCAACGCTCCTGATAGGAGTAGCCCCCGAGTAGTAAGTACTTTTATTTTTAGCCAAAAGTTTGTAGCCGTTGCTGGCCTTTGCTTTTGCTGACGTCATTGCTAACGCTTGGTGAGCTCAATCGTCTGCGGTAAGAGAAGCGATGTGACGATATGATTGTGGGTCCCACTATCTGATATGGATTTTACTAGTCACGCATAATTTACGCGATAATTACTGCGTCTCCTCGATTTTTACGCGTAGTGGACGGCGTGCTCGCGACGGTTCTAGCGGTGCTCACCATGTGTATGTCATGATGTATGACACGTGTTAGGGTAATTGGATCGACGACCTTGCTCCATCGTCCTTGTCGTTTTATACTGCGGGGGACCGTGGTAATTCTTCCCCTTGCCATTTGCTTTCGTCATTCTCTGTATTTTTGCCTCCTCGATTCCAAGAGATCGCACGCGCCGTGTGGACGTTCTTCGCGTTTTTCCTTTTTATCTCCTTCATGCCCATCACACCGCGCACCACGTAGGCAAGATGGGCAAGTCGAAGAAGTATGCTTCTGCTGCTGCGGGGACGAGCGCCTCCGATGCCACCAAGAAGGCCTCCACCGCCGGCCGTGTCAACGATGGTGGTTGGCGGCGGTCTTCGATCAGGGAGGTGGATTTGCGCCTCCTGCACGAGTCTGGCCTGATCTCCCAGGAGAAGGGTGACCCCATTATTCCTGGTAATGAGGTAACCCCGGACCCACCCGAAGGTTTTCAGGTTATGTTTTACGCTTTTGTCATCCGTGGGCTTTTTCTTCCTGCCCACGAATTTCTTCGTGGGCTTCTTTTTCTTTACGGGCTACGACTCCACCAGTTGTCACCCAACTCCCTTTTGCACATTGCGTGCTTCATCACGCTATGCGAGTGCTAGCTCAGAATCGAGCCGCACTTTGGCCTCTTTAGGAAACTCTATTCCCTGAAGAGGCCATCTGATACTGGCGGCGTTTACGCGATGGGTGGGTGCGGGATATCCATCCGCCCCACCGTTCAGTACTTCACCTTCCACCTCTGCGAATCCATCCAATGATGGAGGAACAAGTGGTTCTACCTTCGCGACTCCAAGGTTCGGTTCTACCTTCGCGCAATTCTTCGATGAGAATCATAGGAACAAGGTTTGGAGATCGTTTTGGATTTATCAGAAGCATAGGAAGAAAGAGATGAGAATACCGAAAGTGTTCCGTGAAAGAACCGAAATTGTTCCGGGAGGATCCGAAGGAGTTCAGAATGAACGGAAAGATGTTTTGGGTTAAAAGGAATTAAATAATATGTATTCTATATTAATTGTTAGAATTAATATTTAAATTTAATTTAATGGGCAAACTTCCCTAATGGGCCAAGTCCTAGAGGGAACAAGTCCTAAAGGGCAAGCCGCCATGGGGATTCGCCGCCTAGGGCATGGCGCAGGTGCGACCCATCTAGGCTACCGGCCCTCCTTGCTACGCATGGGACCCACCCGACCAGCCGACCCTTGCTCCTTGGAATGCGTGTCTCCACTTTCTCCTTGGTTTAGTCTCACCCCGGGACTTTAATTTAAGGCGTTTCCTCGTTTCCCTATATGTAAAGGTCTATATGGGAGGGAAAAGTACACACAACAATCTCTAAGGCAATTTACTTAGGGATTTTATCTCTCTCTTCTCTCTTGCAACCATAGCCTCAAGTAAGGGATGCGTGCATAGGAGACTGCTTCGCTGTGGCAAGCCGTTGTGTTGTGGTGATTCCGGCCATAAGATCTACTTCCGCATACCGACTGGATCAGAGAGATCGACTGGATTAGAGAGACCGAGAGACTTTTCTATCACTGGGTTTTCTATGAGATCTCCGCTAGAAAAGTATCTCACCTCAAGGCTTGATCAATCTCGGGGGTCTTGGGTACCTACAAGTCCAAAGATCGAGGAAAGAGACAAAGAAACAAAAGATACAAATCCCTCTTTCAAACAATACACAATTCTCCCATAGATTAGATGCACATAAACGCTGTCCGTGAGGACTACTCACTCATAACAATAAGATCAAGGATATAAAACATTGTGCAAAATACTTAGATTAAAATCAAATATCCATACAATGGTCGCCGAATCACAAGGAGATCTCAAGTACAAAGTAATGGCTATGGCTAATGGAGAGGATGGGGATGGAAGGGATGAACTATGGTGTGGATCTCCTTTGGTGGTGTTGTGATGCAATCTGATAATGGCGACCCTCTACATGGCGGCTGAGACCTCGAAATATATAGGCGCCTTCACGATAGTAGTAGGAGTTGACGAGACGGAGCCATCGCCACCTCTTACGGGCGGGCCGCGCCCATACCAATTCTCACTATGTTGACCGACGCCTGGCATTAGCCCCAGGAATACTTGGTCGTCAAAACTTTCTCAAAATCTTCATTTATGACTCCAGGTTTCGCAGTAAAAGTGTGATTTCCCACACAACATAAATTAAAGGAATGTTTTGCATATTTTTGCAATAATTAGTCATTAGTGGCAAATCAAGAGAGAATAATGTCAATTGCTTGATAAAAACAATGATTAAATGCAGAGAAAGATGGCGATTTTTGGAGCCATCAGCGAGACAAGCGGAAACGAAAACGATAACACATGTTCTCGTCTGTTTCGTTCCATTTTCAACAATAGGTACTAGAGAGTAACACAATATCATAGTCTAAGGAAACAATACTTCACATATACAATAGCGATAACAATAAAACTAAGTGACGCAATCAACAACTATGCTTACATGTCCATCACATCATTCTCCTAATGATGTGATCCTGTTATCAAGTGACATTAGATGTCTATGGTCAGGAAACCTTAACCAACACATGACTAATACACTAGTAGAAGATTCTTACTAGGGACATTGTGGTGTTTATTTATCCATACATGTATTTAGTTTCCGGTACATACAATTATAGTATGGAAAATAAAAAATTATCATGGATATCGAGTATAATAATAACATCTTTTTTCTTGGGCGTATTCCCAATAACGATCTGATAGTATTATTAATTCAAAGAACATTGAAAACGCGTGCAAACTTCAATAGAAGAACTAAGCATCACGGAGTTAAGATCTTCACTTTCAAAAAAGTTAGTTTCATCATAATCTTTCAAGGTTCTTGTATTTATAAGAAAGTAAGTGAGAGTGTTAAAACATATTTCTAGTAACTTATATAGAGGACATATTGTTGATTGGAAATGATATACTCTCTCTATTCCGTTTAAGGCGGTTCCTTTTCAGCCCAGGTTTTTCCAGTCTGATTTTGTTTATTGTCTAGTTATTTGTTTTCTGTTGGTTTTTGGCCGGTGAAAAATATCCGATCATTTTGAAAAATTTGAACATTTATCAATCTAACATTTTTCTAAAACAGAATAGTTTCAAAATTTAAACATCTTTCAAATATGAACATATTCCAAACTAAATTTATTTTGAAATCTGATCAATTTTGAATCTAAACAAATTTCAAATTTGAATTTTTTTCAAATTTATAACATATTTTGATATTTGAACAATTTTTGAACTTTGTACATTTTTTGAATCTAAACAAATCTCTAATCTAAACATTTTTCAAAAAATAATTTTGATAATAAAAGGGCAAAAAGAAGTAAAATATTCATTATATTTTGGAAAAATCTATGTTTTTAAAATTGGTTTACGGTTTTAAATTTGGTTTGGAATTTTATAGTTTGTTTGTTTTTTTAAAGTTCATAATCTTTGAAAAAGTTACACTTTTAAAATAAGTTCATGAGTTTACAAATTTGGATCATGAACTTCGAAGGTTCATGATTTTTGGAAATTATTTATGATTTTTAAAAAAATCATGTTTAAAAAAAATAGTTCATGAGTTTTGAAATTTGGTTCATGGGTTTTGAAATTTGGTGTATGAATTTCAAAAATTTGTTCATGATTTTTGGAAAATGTTCATGCTTTTTGAATTTTGGTTCATGAGTTTCATGTTTTGGTTCATGATTTTCAAAAATGTTAATGATTTTCAAATAATGTTCATGTTTTTATAAAATTTGTTCATTATTTTGGAAAACATTTGAAGCTGCATTTTTTTTTCATAGGTTCTAAAAATGTACTCCTTGAACTTTATGTGCCAAGGCACTGCCCATGGAGAAAGAATGCATAAAAAGCAGAGACGTGCGGCTGCTTCTAGGAGAAGAGAGGCGACGACCGAAAAAACCCATCTAGGGTTCCTTCCCTCCGCCAGTGATACCGTTAGTCCGTTCTGTCTCTGATGTGCTTAGGGCCTTGGAAGTGTGTCGGACCAAGGTCTCTTATCGGCGAAAGGTTTTGTTCCTCGCTTAGCTGTTTTCTTGTGTCTTTTTCGGGATGTTAAGACGATGGCTACATTCTGAAGTTAGAATAAAGTTCTTCCGGCTCTATCCTCGCTCTGGTGGTGCGCCAAGCGCCGACGGAGAATGCGTGGAGTCATATGTCCGACTGATCTCAGGGGTCTAGTTGTGTGTCCGACTGATCTCATGGGATGTACTCATTTTTCGTGTTAATTTCAGGTCACCTCTTCCAATCTACTGATGTCATTATTGACGATGGTTGCTGCTTTATTGCGTTGGTTTTTTAGGTCCTTAGCATGATGATTTTTCGTCTGTCTACGACAACAAGCTTTACTATGACAAACTTTGTCCGCTCCGGTGATAAAGGGGCGCGGTGTGCCTTCGGCTCGTGCTAGTGTTTGTAGTCTTTGCTAAATAGTCCATCAACTTATTTGTAATTTTATTACTCTTAAGCCTCTTTATACTACTGTTGATAATTATTAATAAAATGGTAAAATTTTCGAAAAAAAAAGCAGAAACGTGACCAACATATCTCATGTACTTATCTTCTATATGTGACGGAAGTCGACCAGAACAGAAGCATTAAACGATGGACACGGACTTTAATGGGCCTGGTCAAGAGCAGCCCATGAAGCTGTCGTTCGAAGCTGCGTAGCACCTCCCCTCTAAAGGCCTTCCTCCTCTGAAACCCGACCCCGAGTCCCCGACCCCCTTCCTAAAACCCTCCTCGAGCTCCGCGTCGCCTCATCCACTGCCGCCCCACCCCGTCTAAACCCCAACCCTCCTCCCATTTTCCCCACCACAAGCAAGCACAGCGGCAGCAACCCCAGACAAGCCCAGCCAAAAGCGAGGTGGACACGACGTGAGCTCGCCGCCGCCGCCAATGGCGCTCCTTCTCCGGCCGTCGCCTCCCCCGCCCCACCTCCGCCTCCTCCTCCGCCGCCTCCTCTCCACCGCCCCTGCCCCCTCCCGTCTGCTCCCGGCCCCCTCCCCCTCCGCCCGACTCTTCAGACCCAGGTGCCTTCATGTCCGCTTCATCCTTCCTTCTACCCGTCTCGGCAAGGCAGATTTCTTTCCTTAAAGCGGTCTGGATGCTGATTTGGTGGTGTTTTTTCGGCTCGTGTTTCCTCCCTCTAGGGTTGTGGCGGCGGCCGCCCCCCAGCGGAATGGGGTCCCGGCGAGGGCTTTCATGGCCTCCACGGCAGCATCCGATGCGATGCAGGAAAAGCGGGTGGCCGGGGAGTACACGGCCGCGAACGTCCAGGTGATTCTCATGCGCGGCTTCTGTTGCTAAGTCGGAGCCGGGCTGCAAGTAATTGGAATATCTCGTCTCAGATTTTAAACGACGTGTGCATCATTGAGTAGATACGAGGTAGACTCTAGGGAGTACAAGGGCATGTAAGAATGTAAGAGGCAGGCACGGTAGGAGAAGAGTTAATCAGCTTCAAGCAGCTTTGCAATCCTATACATATGTTTTCACCAGGTTACATGGGTTTACATGCGAATGTTACATCAACTAATTTGAGGTTCCGTGTGCTCATTTCTTAGGTGGAGGTAAACATATGCACAATGTAGTTGAGTCAGTGATGCCGTGTAGCTTTTTATGGGGTCCTTTGGGTTGATATCCTAGTTAAAGCAGCAAGTAGATTGTTTTGAGTTGACGTTGTTTTTACCCTGAAATTAATTCTACACCATGTAAAATGGTTTATACATCTATCTATTTTGTTGCATATTGTGGATTTCATAGTTAGATGGGGATTTATGAACCTGAGCTTAAGAGGTTAAGAATACTACCGTCTTAGTTTGCTACAAGTAGGCTCTGTCTCCTACTCCCTTAAGCTGCTACAATAATTTGGAACAGAGGGAGTACTTTTTTCCTGAGAATTTAGCAAATGCTATTACCAAGGCATTTAATTGTTCTGAACGACTCTGGAAATATAAACATTATTATGTATTGTATATGAACTGTTAAGAACCCAGCAGCACGTAGTTAGTTTATCAAAGTGGTTAACTTTCAGTTAAATGTAATCGTCTATTGAGTGTAGTATAAAGCATGTTATGTTTCGTCAGGAAGAAAGAAAAAAGAACATATGCATTTATGTGTTTGTCCTGCGCCACTGTTGACTGTTAACTATTGCTACCTCCGTTTGGGAGTATTTGCAAAATGTGAACACATTGTTCGTTGGCTTGATATTTTTTTATACCAAATGGCTAATTTGCAGGTCTTAGAAGCATTAGATGGAGTTCGCAAAAGGCCTGGTATGTACATAGGCAGCACAGGACCACGCGGATTGCATCATCTGGTATATTGCAAAGGATTACACTTTTTTGTACATGTTACTATGGGTTCCATTTTATTTGCTGGCTGATCATCATTCGGTTTGGTGTATTATAGGTTTATGAAATATTAGATAATGCTGTGGATGAAGCTCAAGCAGGCTATGCTACTGAAATTAATGTAGTCCTTCATGAGGACAATTCAGTTAGTGTGACAGACAATGGCCGTGGGGTATGCAGTTCCTATCCAAGGAAGACTTCCTGAATGCTTAATACTTCACAATTTTTCTGAATAATGTGATTATTATGATTTCAGTTTCGAGATTCTGTACTAGTTACTGTTGTAGTAAGTGATCCTACCTGTAGGTGAATCATATATATAGAAGTTTAATGAATGTTAATGAAGCTGTTATATCATATTCACTTGTAAGATTTTCTGTTAGTAAGTATTTTAACATGGCAAGCAAGTCATCATTGAAATAAACAAAAGAATGATTGCTACGTGCAGTGATCTCTCTAATCAACTTTCACTGTTCTGTTTAATGTTCGAACTTTAACTTACGTGGATCTGTAACACTGCAACTAATTGATTTCTGATCCCAACCGGATGCCTCTTGGCTAGCAATTCCTAGTCCTACTGCTGGATGATGCTTGCACCGACTAGCTCTCCCCGTGGAGTATTTTTCTGGCTAATGAGTTCCTTGTGTGATCGTCTGTTGAATTGCAATAACTGTTTCTGTGGACTATAATTTGCTGCCACTGCTTGGAATCAATTTCGTGCCACTTTTATCCTTGGCTGATACCTTGTCCCATACTCTTGGATAATCTTCCACATGCATGCTGCATACGCGGCACACTATTTTGTATGCCACTGATAGTGCTTTAGCTGTATACCATGGAGGCGATAAAAATACATCCATTCATAGATCTAGCACATAATCAACCAATAGTCAAGTAGGATGGTGGGAAGGGTTTGGTTGGACATGACTAGAATGAATGTTCTCTGTAACTCTCGTCTTCTAAACGTAGTTGGTTCAACATTCTTTGTCTGGAAAAGAGATATCGTAATATTGCTATACAGATGGCAGAAAATGATGTGGGTTATCTTATCATTATGCAATATATGTCCTTTCTACATAGTATTGTTAATTAAACATCTCATTTACCATTACTTATAATTTGTATTTTTCTGTTTGCTTGCTTCTTAAAAGTTGAGATTTACAAAGCAGCAGTTTTTGAGTAATCAGCATGCAACATATATTCTGATTACTCTATGATTATCTTGTTGTATGTTATATAAAATTACTACTAAATCATGGACATACTGCAGATCCCTACGGATATACACCCCCAGACCAAGAAATCATGCGTGGAGACTGTCTTAACGGTATTGTTAACACTTTATTTGCTTGATAAGGCTGTTTATTGCATTTTTCAGCAATCCTGACCCAATCCCAGTAAATCTTACTATAAGTTCATATTCTGGGAATGAATTACTCTGACATATGGTACCTCTGTAGTTATTTAGGTTGTGGGATAATACCTTAATCTGAGGCGTGTTTGTTATTACTATAAGTGCATGCATGCATTCTATAGAATCTTTTTCAATACATTTTTATTGCCACACACATCATATTGCCTTATAAAGTGCTTTGTCCACATGGAAACACCAATTTCTTTTAGGCGATCAACAACTGACATGTCTAAATGTTCAATTCTGTCTTGTAAAGTTTTTCTTTTGATCACGCAGTTAATGCATGCTGGTGGCAAATTTGGAGGCTCAACAAGTAGCTACAGTGTTGCTGGAGGGCTGCATGGTGTTGGCCTATCAGTTGTTAATGCTTTATCAGAGGTTCTTGTTTTCACATCTATTCAGTATGAATCATAGATGCTTAAAAAAGAGATTATGAATTGTAAATCTTCCGATAAAATTTCAATTCTCTCTATGGAAAATCATGATCCATTGGGTGGAAGATAAATTCAATCTGCATCAAACTATTCCTCTCAAGCCTTCTTAAGCTTTGATATATTATTTTTCTGTGAATACTAGCATTTCATGGACTAAGTTTAATAACGACCGTACCTCCTAAACCAGACTAAACATAATAGGTAATTTTCATAGATATGCTCTTTAGAAATTTCCTTAGGGATTGTTTGGGTTACAGCGTTATTATTCTAGGAAAGTAAAACCTTAGATAACAATCCACTACACTGATGATAGTAGCAAGCATGCAGATGGGAAAAATTCTGAGAGTATTCGTCAATTAGCTTGTCTGTGAAGTGGAGCGCGGTACATATTAACATAGTTGCTTGGTTACCATGTTTTTTATTAGAAGTGCTAGTAGTATGAAGTACCTATATTTCATTTTGAGAATAGAATGAGGGCATGAACTGGGAATCCACTATAAAAACCCTTAATGGTGTAATATGAAAATAGAAATTTCCGGTGATAACATGTTTTGGGTATGCTGATCGTACGCATTCCTGCAATTCATGTGCAATTAATTGTCATTTTCATGATATTATGATGTCAGGCACTAGAAGTTACTGTGTGTCGTGATGGAAAGGAATACCGACAAAGCTATTCTCGTGGAAAACCACTGACAACGCTAAGTAGTACCAGACTATCTGATGAATCAAGTTCTCGTCAGGGCTCGTGCATCAGATTTTGGCCTGACAAAGAAAGTATGTTTCTATTTTCCCGTAAAGTTTTCTGGTTTAAGCAGTACTAGTTATGTTATGGTGACCCAACGCTTAATTATTGTTTTGTAGTATTTACCACAACAATTGATTTTGACTTCAATACAATTTCTAGTCGCATCCGGGAACTTGCATTTTTAAATCCTGAGGTATGATTATTCTTCAACTAGAAACATGGTTTGTTCTGAACTGGTTTGCTAGTTCTCAAAGCTATCACATGACTATGATTATTTCCTTAGTTTGATTGTTGCCTAGCTGATTAATGAACCATGCTTGCTCTGTCTGGCTAACACACCTTGGTTATCAGATTACTGACCTAACTTACCGTGTTAGGTAGACTATTGTTGTCTTTACATGAGTACATATTTTTGTATCCTTTTTGTTAGCAAGATTAAAAATAAACATCTATTTTTTTCATTACCAAGGATATGATTCACTTCCTATTTCTATTCAGAGTCAAGAAAATCTGTATATATAGTTGGCCTCTGTGCTAAGGAAGCATTCTGCCTCGTAAATCTTTAGTTCGAGACATGAGGTCATGAGGATATACTTTGTGAAGACAGCAGCAGCTAATTGTGGGTATCAGTGGAGCTATTCCACTACTGCTGATGAAAAACCCACCATGGAACAGAGATAAAAATGATAAAATATTTGTTAAAAAGAAAATTTTGAGTTAAATTTTTACCAGCTGCTAAAATCAAATGTCTTCCAACACCTCGGTGCATATTATGTTTGCCGTCCTGGCTACTTTTCTCACGTGCATTAAAGCTAATTTAAATTTCTGTTCACTTTCATCTCTATCATTCGTTGATTTTCTGTTAAATCGTTATGTGTGCTATGAAGGTTGCAAATTACAGTTGGGCAGTTTGGTTTCGTATATCTTATCATTATCTGTCTGCATTTTAATTTCTTTGTTCTTAATGCTGGTTTGCGTGCACAACTTGCTTGTGACATGTGTTATGCTTAAAGGTAGACCTCTGGTTAATTTCTCATTGTTCTGTACTTCTCTCAATGCCAGCTAAGGATAACATTAACAAAGGAAGAAGATGATGCACAGGTTCAACACAATGAATACTGTTATGCTGGTGGCCTGGTCGAATATGTTTCCTGGCTGAACACCGACAAGGTTTGTCCCACAACATCTAGTGTGATATGTTTCACGCTGTCCCAGTTTGGCTAAAGGTTCCAGACATGCAAAGTCGCGTATGTATGCTATTTCCTGTACCCTTTAGTCATCGTGGTGCCTACTGCCTACAGTTTGCAATCAGCCTAGCTAATTTTTTTCTGAGTGACTCATTAAAATATTAGGGGCCAGGTTTGTTCCTTTTTCTTGGATATGTTTTAAGTCAATCTTTAAACTTTGACTATAAAAAATAGTGGTCAAAGGTAAATCTTGAAGACTGTCAGTGCCCAAATCAACATCTAGTTGTAATATGGAGGGAGTAACTAAAAAAATCAATGCATGAACCTGCTCAGCGCTCTGGATAACACTGATGTTGACAGACATTTACTAACACTACACCTTGGACCCATCCAATATTATGTTGACCAGCTTACGTTTATCCTGTTGCTAATTCAGAACTATGCTAAATTTTGTGGAAAAAGTTTCATGAGTGAGTTAGACCAGATGTGCATAGACTGAACTGGTCTCTGCCTCTATGAAAATTTGGAAAGTTTAATGATCTACTGGTCTCTGCCTTATGAAATTTGGAAGTTTAATTTGGAAAATTTAAGTTTCATGAGTGAGTATATCTTTTTTTTTTATTTTTCCTGTCACACAACCATTAATAATATTGAATGATTAAAGAGACTAACATCAGCTGATCCCAAGAAAGGCCAACTGCGTGCATGTTGGTACTACCAAGGCATCAGATTGCAGGCTACTTCTGCTGCATATAAGAACCTGCAAAATATATTATTGTATCCATAACAAGCCTAACACTATTCCCCGTGTGTGTTTTCTTTCGAAGAAACCTCTCCATGACCCAATAGCATTCAGGAAGGAGTTGGATGGTATAATTGTTGATGTCTCCCTCCAGTGGTAAGTTGTATTTCCCTGGCTTGAATTTCGATAAGAAAAGAAAAGTGACATGTAAGTTAAAAACTGCCACTCTGTTTCTTCTTCTGAAACAACTAATTGTCACAATTTACAGGTGCTCTGATTCCTACTCTGATACAGTGCTAGGATATGCCAACAGTATCCGTACTATTGATGGTGGTACTCATATCGAGGGGCTGAAAACTTCCTTGACAAGAACAATTAATAGCCTTGCAAAGAAGTCAAAGATTATTAAGGTTATAACTGATTACTACATACTATTTTTTTTATTCTTCCCTGGTAAATGCCACCTTTTTTCATATTCGCAAATGTAGCCTGCTGACTGTAGACCATTCTGTTGAGGTTTGTTTAATAAGGACTGTAGCAACAGCTGTATGTTAATATTATTCTGCTCAGTCCGAACTTTGGATGCTTACTTATTTGTTCCATAGAATTAAAATTCAAATAAGCTGGATCTGTAATCCAGTCAGGGATTTGTCTAAACAAATGATTCTTTTTGCAGGATAAAGATATTAGCTTGAGTGGGGAGCATGTAAGAGAAGGAATGACATGCATTATTTCAGTGAAGGTCCCTAATCCAGAGTTTGAAGGGCAAACAAAGGTAATGCTGCCTTTAGTGGAACTTGACAGATATGCCAGAAGTTTATTTTATCCTGACGATTGATCATTTTTTGCTCCTGTTCTTTTCAGACCAGGCTGGGAAATCCAGAAGTACGAAAAATAGTTGAACAATCTGTTCAAGAAAATCTAACTGAATACTTGGAGTTACATCCAGATGTTTTAGATTCAATTCTGTCGAAGTCCCTTAATGCTCTCAAGGTACATAGTCTTTGCCATGATCGGAATGATCATCTTGAGCCTTAATAGCTAACGTCCAGCCTACCATGTATATTTTGGAAGTTTCTGATTGGATGGACAGGAAAAATACATGTCTTATCGTACTTATTACCATAGCAAAAATCCTGACCATAAACTCATTTATTGGAGGTTCTGATGCAGTATATGGCACATTCTTTTGTTGCAGGCTGCATTGGCAGCCAAGCGGGCTAGAGAGTTAGTGAGGACCAAGAGTGTCTTAAAATCTTCTTCACTTCCTGGGAAACTGGCTGACTGTGCATGTTCTGATCCTGCAGAATCTGGTGGGTTGCTACCTGTGCTGGGAAACTAATGCAATGTAGCTAGGTGCATATTAGCATCATAAATTTGACTGCTAATTGCTACTCCCTCCAATCCATAATAAGTGTAGTTAATTTAGTACAACTTTGTACTAAATCAGCGACACTTATTATGGATCGGAGTGAGTATTATACATCTACAGTTTCCATTCTTCTTTTGACAGGAAGTTACTGAATTCTGACAGTTCCAGTTATATGCTTTTGTTATAAATTACTAGATTAATAACTAGCTTATTTCGAGGCTTTGACTTTTGCTGATCATGCATGAATTCAGAAATCTTCATAGTTGAAGGTGATTCAGCTGGAGGTAGTGCAAAACAAGGTCGGGATAGGAAATTTCAGGTAATAACATTTTATTTCCAATCTATTGGTACTAACATATACTCAGTTGTATCTCCAGAAGCATTGCAAAATCTGGATAAAGTTAGGAGTAACTAATCATTATTGGTATATCGTGTTTTGTCATTTGGTCTCCTTTGACAGGAGAAGTTTTACTTGATTAATTTTTATTTACACTGCTACTGTAGATAGAGATACCATAACTATGAAATGTGAGATGAATGTTCATATTAAGGTTTTCTATATCAAGTTTGGTTGCAACATACATATCATGTTGCTGGCATTAACTCAAATCTAAGCATGCCTTCAAACATGGATGCAGGCTATTTTGCCTCTGAGAGGAAAAATTCTCAACATCGAAAGGAGGGATGAAGCAGCCATGTACAAAAACGAAGAGATCCAAAATCTTATTCTTGGTCTTGGATTAGGAGTGAAGGTGCATATTGGTTTCTTCTGAATTTCTATTACTATTGGCGTTTTCTCTCTAATATATTCTTTCAGGGTGAGGATTTTAAGAAGGAAGCTCTTCGGTATCATAAGATAGTTATACTAACAGATGCTGATGTAGATGGTGCGCACATACGGACTCTTCTCCTCACGTTCTTCTTTAGATATCAGGTACTTATACTCTTTATTATGTTGAATTAGCTTGTGTGTTACCGTTAGGGGTATTGGAACAGGTACTTTTGTGGAGGCATGAGAGCCTCATGTATGTTAGAGGCACACACTTCACCTCTTAACGTACATGCATGTGAGCATGTCTGTACTTTGTTCAAGTATAGCACACCATGACCTGTGTAGATCCTAGTGATTGAATCCGCCTTGGTGGGAGGGAACACCCTCATTCCCATCACTAGGCCGCGTGCCCATTTGCCAAATAAAAGCACTTGTTTTTCCACTTTCAACTATTGCACAACTAGGCTTCGTAACGGGCTGGGCTGAATATAGTTGGAAAATGGATTTGATTTGGCTGAAATGTACAAGAAATGGGTTTGGTTCTTGAGGCTGAAATCTGGTTGATATAAAATTCTGAAGCATTCAAACCTGATGGTTGCGCTCCTGGAAAGACTAGGGTTGCTTCTCAGCCTAAAGACCCATTAGAACCTCATGTTTGATGGGGCTGACCCTCTATCCCACGGCTGACAGAAAAATTCGAGCTGAAGCAGCCCTCTGGGCAAGAGCAGGAGCTACTGGTCTTCGAGTGATCCTACCGATGGCCTGGGATGTACACTAACAATGTTGTAATTTTGCTGTTAATAACCTCCTAGGAGGCATGTACTCTTAAACCTTTCTATGTAATGATAAGAAACGCAAAGTCTTCGCATTTTCTCGAAGAAAAAAAGACCCATTAGACTTTTTTTCCACTGAAGAAAATCCCCAGAGGACAAAAAATGCTCAGGTGGTCTGTCACTATGGGCTTGTTTGTTGAGGGCTGAGATTTGGGTGACAATGGGGTAAGGAGTTAATTTTGCTATAAGGGTAGGATTTGCTTCTCAGATCAATTAGGTTCCTCCTCCCACAATAGAAAACTCCAGAGGGCCCTCCCTCAAAAAAAAAAAAAACTCCAAAAGGCCCCATAACTGGTCTGGAATTGGTTTGGGTTGAGTTGTGACATATGATCAATTGCACTTGCTGTATGTTTATGTGTTTATGATGATTATGCTGTAAGCAAAGCATCAACTACCAGTTCTATTTACATTCTTGTTTTAGTTGAACTACCATGTGAGTGCAACTGTCCATATCATATTACGATGGAAGTGCTTGTAAGCTGTGACATGATAACTAAAGGGCTTTGCTTTCTCATACTATGATTGTAGAGAGCACTATTCGATGAAGGTTGCATCTATGTTGGTGTGCCTCCTCTTTATAAGGTTTGATTGTGGCCATAACACCTACTTGAAATTTGGAATGAACTATCGATCTTAAGTTTGTATCTGATATTCATCTTTTTGTGCTAGGTTGAGCGTGGGAAACAAGTGCACTACTGCTATGACGAGGCTGACCTAAAAGAGCTAGTTAACACCTTTCCAACTAATGCTTCTTATAATACCCAAAGGTTCAAAGGTATAGCGTTTCAACCCATCCAACTAATGACCTACTATGAAGCTAAAAATCTGGTCGACTACAAATGGAGAAAAGTATTTATACTACCTCCATTCCCAAGGCTTAAGCCTTTAAAAAAAAAAGTCAAACTATGCAAAGTTTGACCAAGTTTGTAGAAAAATATATTAATATTTACAATATGGAATACATACCCTTTGATACATCATGAAACATATGTTACATGGTATCTATAGAACATCATAGTTCTTGATAGTTTTTTCTACTCCCTCCGTCCCAAAATAGATGTCTCAAAATTGTCAAAATTTGGATGAATCTAGACACTATTTAGTATATAGATTCATCCAAAATTTGAAAAACCTAAGACATCTATTCTAGGACAGAGGGAGTAGAAGTTTGGTCAAACTTATCGTAGCTTGACTTTTCAAAAAAAAAAATTCTTATATAATACACATATGCTTCTTTTCTGTGTTATCTACTCCCTCAATGTCACAGATTTTTCTAGATTTGTACTCCCTCCGTTTAGAAATATAAGATGTTTTAGGTTTGTGAAGGAGATGTATCTAGACACCTTTTAGTGTCTAGATTCATTTGAACTTATACACTAAAACATGTCTAGATACATCTCATTCACAAACCTAAAACATCTTATATTTCCAAACGGAGGAAGTATGTATCTAGACACATTTTTAGATACATGCGAATATAGACAAATCCGCGGCATCTAATTCGGGACAGAGGGAGTATAAGAAGTCCATTTGTTTCTCTTATTTTGATGGCAGATATTTACCCTATCCTCTTATCCTGGTTGTTAAATAGGTTTGGGCGAGATGATGCCTCTGCAATTATGGGAAACGACAATGGATCCTGCAAGGAGACTGTTGAAGCAGCTAACGGTCGAAGATGCTGCAGAAGCCAATATTGTGTTCTCATCTCTTATGGGTGCTAGGGTAAGCAACCAGTGAACTCTCTGGGTACTCTTCTACTTGCGAGTTCAGACGACGTTCCGCTTTGATGCCATACCTTTCTATTCCAGGTTGAATATAGGAAGGAACTGATCCAGAAGGCCGCAAGCATGGTCAATCTAGAGCACCTTGACATCTGAGAGCGTTAAACAAGGCTGACCATTGTGTATGATATAGAAGATCACACCTGGTTTCCCATTCGACATAGATCAAGCTTAGTGAACTTCACTTCCATGCCAAACATGTCTTGGTGCTAGTATAGTAGCAAATCTAGGCTAGAACGGAGAACTGAGTCAGCCCCTGGTACTTCTAACAAGAATGGTGGTGCCTTCGTTTGTGGACATGTTGTACCATCTCATTTTTGTCATGCCCCAGTATCACGGGGAAGTAGCCCGGGCAGCTACCAATCTGCGGTGCAATAGTTGATTTCGTGCTAACTTAGTAGCTCCTGCTGCTTTTCAGCGTTGCTCTAGTTTCATGATACAGTTGATGCAGTTTTGGTTTGTCTAATACTCCCTCCGTCTCAAAATATAAGATGTTTTAGGTTTGTAAAAAAAAATGCATCTAGAATTTTTTAGTGTATAGATTCATCCTAAAGTTGAGTGAACCTACATACTAAAACAAGTCTAGATACATTTGCTTCACAAAGCTAAAACATCTTATATTTTAAAACAGAGGAAGTAGCTGAGATATCTATTCTCTTTGTTCCTCTCCAGATCCAGGGCCGGTTGGCCCCTCCTCTCTGGTGGTTGCCCGCCTTTTAGAAGGGTGAGGGTCCCTTCCCTGTACAACAGTAGTCTAGGGTTTGTTGTTGGTGATATGCTGGTACTCCTTCCGTTTTAACGTTTTAAAATATAAGATGTTTTAGTTTTGTAAAGCAAACGTATTTAGACTATTTTTAGTATGTAGATTCCCTCAGTTTTGGGATAAATTTACACACTAAAACAAGTCTAAAACATTTTCTTTTACAAACCTAAAACATCTTATATTTTAAAACGGGGAGAGTAGTTTGGAGTGAGTTTTAGTATGTAGATTCCCTCAGTTTTGAGATGAATTTACACACTAAAACAAGTCTAAAAACATTTTTTTTATAAACCTAAAACATCTTATATTTTAAAACGGAGAGAGTAGTTTGGAGTGAGTCGCTGGAGCTTTGCAGGCTGCATCTGCATCGTCGATCTTTATGTCATTTTTACTCCGACCGCTAACATAAGCAGCTTCTGGGTCATTGAGGACACGACTCTTGTTTTTCTTGGACAGTACCAGGGAACTTTTCAACCCCGGGTCCCCAGCCTTCGGTCTAAAAAAAAGAATAGATAGACTAGTCCTTGCTGGAAAGCTTGCCAGAGATTTTGCCGGTGATCTTGTAGTAAAAAAAATGTCTTAGGGTAGCAAAATTGACTTTGTCGAAGACATCGCCGGAAAAAACGTTGTCGGAGAACTCGGTAGCAAAAAATTTACGCTATTGTAGCAAAACCATAAAAAGATTATAGCAACAAAGTTGTGCTAATGTATCAAGTACCGGAGATCTCGTAGCAAAACAACGAAATGTTTGCAGCAGAAAAATTATAGCAAAATCTAACGCTGCACGTGGAACCGTCGGAGGTCACGTAGCGCCAACGGTCACGCACCATTGTCCGCATATAGCAAACGCTACCGATCGCACCTAGGAAACCCCGTTATGGCTTGTAGCACCACCGTCGGGCACACATAGCGTTACCATTGGCCCATGTAGCAACCTTCGACACCGTACGTAGCAACACCGCCGGCTATATGTAGCAAATCCTAAATCAGAGTTGTAGCAGCTCTGTCCCTATCATCGAGAGCTCCGGCATTGGAGCCTCGCAGCACCAGCCACCGGAGAAGCTCGTTGGTCACTGAGAAGGGCCATGGACACCATGATAGGTAACTATGGGTAGAGGACGCCATGGACACACTGGCCTCCGGTGACCCGATAGGAGATTTTTCACCACATCGGCGGCGAGAGGCCATGGCAGTAGTAGCGCGACAGGTCCAGGATGAGTCAAAGGCGGAAGCTATCCTCTACCGCGAACACTGGCGATGGGCGACGACGAACATCGGCGGCGGCGAATGGGCGGCACAAAGAAAAAGGCGGTAGCGACGGGCGTGGCGACGCAGAGTTGACGCGGCATGCGCGGAGATATCTAGGCGCGCGGCAGATGAAGAAGGCGATGAAGATAAGGTTACCCTACGTGGGCCCTCGTGTTGTTCGTTAAGAAGTGACATCGACACGTCGACCCGGAGGATAGGAACGGGTGATCTCCCGGGGGGATGTGTATGGTTTTCCTTTTTCTTTTTAAAGTTCTGGTGTGATAGACAATATTGCACCATTTTACGACCATCCCACTCAGCCTACTAATCTAGTACTCCCCTCCTTACAAAATAAGTGATTTAGATTAGGTTTTTTATATTTCGGATGTTTCTATTTTAGAACTCTTTTTGTTTTAAAATAGATATCAAAGATTTGTCAAAATTTAAATGAATCTAGATAATATATAGTATATACTGTTACATCTATTTTGACTTGTCGTTAAAATATATATCTTGCACTAAAATTTGTTTAGATATATCGATTTTAGCAACAATTAATATGGATTGAAGGAAGTACGTCCAAGGAGGTGGTGTTTTGGCTCCCAGGTGCAAATAAACCTATTATAAAAAATGTATTAAAAATAAAATTTAAATTGTCAAATAAATCTAAACAAAAAAATTTATGTACATCTGAAAATTCTATGTCCATACACAAGTTTTCAGAAAAAATGAACATTTTATATGACTTGTGTAAAAAGACAAAAAACTTGTTCGTGAATAGACACGTTGGAGCACTAAAATTTGTCTTTTTACGTAGAACACCTAAAATGTTCTTTTCACATATAAACTTGTGTACTAACATACACTTTTTAGAATTTTTTTTGATATTTTAAAATGTGTTTTCATATAATGGATTTATTTTCACCCGTGAAGCAAATTCCAAATTGAATTTCCGATACATCCAAATTATTTATTTTTGGACGAAGAGAGTAGTAGTCACTGCCCCGTCAAACAAGTAATACTAGTCAACAGCTGGGCTTGTTTTGTTTCCTCGTTTTCCCTCTCACGAGTTTACATGCGTATGCTCATGGCTGTGGTGGCATACACTTACTCTCTTTAATCTACTCGCTTCCACCCATACTAATTGAATTGAGTTTGTTAAAATTTGGATAAATCTAAACACTATTTAGTATATAGGTTCATCTAAAATTTGACAAATCAAAGTCAATTAATATGGGCCGGAGGGAGTAAGTTAATTAATTTAGATTTATTTAAATACGGATATATCTAGACACATTTTAGTACTCTCTAATCCATATTGGTTGACTTGGATTTGTCTAGATTTACATGTATCTAATACTAAAATATGTCTAGATATATTTGAACCTAGATAAATTCAAATCAACTAATATGGGTCGGAGAAAATACTAAATATATCTATATCTAAATAAATCAGAGTCTATTAATTTGGATAAGAGTTATTTAAATACGAATATATCTAATATTTTAGTACTAGATATATCGATATCTAAATGAATCAGAGTATATTAATTTGGATAAGAGGGAGTAGATATAGATGTTTCTAGAACCTTATGACAAGTCTGTTTTCCGGTAATCCACCTTGTCATCATTTGATTCATAGGATATGAAAAATATATGAATGGGAAACATATAGAATTGAGATTTCTATCTACTTAAATCCTACGACAAGAGGAACTCGTGGTTAGATGGTTATGAGGGCAGTGGTACCCCCAGTCCACCAGAGTTCAAACCCCAGGTTTGACACTTTGATGTCTCATAAAGGCGGAATATTCTTTCAGTGGAAGGCGACGTTCCCGTCGATAGCGAGACGCCTGCGGCGTCGGCTCACTCTCTCGGAGGTGCTCATAGGGGTGAGTGTTTGTACGCATTGTGGGCGTTTGCGTTGTATGTGTTTCTCAAAAAAAAAATCCTATGACAAGAGGAATTTTCTTTGTGGTGTAAGAATTTGCATGGGGTTCGACCTAGTGCTTTTTCCCTTCTAAACATACACTATCTCTGTGTACGTTTGCTTATATGCGGAATTAATGTACGCGTTCTCGGATATCCATTTGTCCCGTATGTGCAGATGTATCTATTTGTCTAAATACATAGCACTATTTTAAAATGTTAAAAAAAGTGAACTAAAAATTTGCGTGTCTATCCGGACATTCTATATTCACACACAAAGTTTCGGCAGAAGAAACATTTTTGTGGCTTGTGTGAAAAAGACAATTTTTCATGCTCCAATATGACTATCGAGTTGTGTTTTTACACAGTCCATTGAAAATGTTCTTTTTTATTGGCGAAACTTTGTGGGCGAACATAAAATGTCCAGATGTCCACACGAAATTTCATTCCGGTTTTTTTCTTGACATTTCGAAATGCATTTTTCCTAATAAGGGGTACATCTACACCTATGAGCAAAAACACCACCTTTGCTTTATGTTGTTTATCATGAATATGTTTTAATAGAGAAGCATATACACATGTGCAACTAATATGCATATCGAATTCCTTGTCTGTGGTAAATTTGACGTGAAAATTACTCTTGTTCATATTTCAAAAAATTACATGTCTAGATAACATGTGTATGTCGATATAGTTGAGTCACTTAATTTGTGACAGAGAAAATACCCCCGTATTGAGAAAATGATAATATGCGCGTTAGCTGAGCATATAGTCCCCAAAAGAATTTGCGTTATCTCAATTCGTAAATCCACCATTGTTTACCCAGTCAGACCCATCCGAACTGCTCCATTCCTTACAAAAAGCACTATGGAGCATTTCGTCTGGTAATGGCCGGCTGGAGTACGATGACAACATATATTGTCCAATGCTCGTATTAGCCATGCCGACCCGCCAGTGCGTGGCAGACGGTGCTCCGCTCTGAACGTTGCCGTGATTGCGGGGCGATGCGAGCGTGTCGTTAGACGTTGTACAGAGAATGCGCAGAGCTGGGAAGACGTCCCGATGCATTCATGAATGGTTAGCAATGGTGCATCTGTAGAGACCGAGGATGCGTGCCTAATTGGTCCACACCGCCACTTGGATGTAGAAATTGCAACCCCCAAAGGTATGTTGAATAGGCGTTTTGAATTTAAATTCTCAAGATGATATGAACTAGTAGTATAAATTCTTGAAAAGAAGAACAAAAGAGGCCTCTCATGTCTCATCCAAATACCATCAAAAGCCATAACGAGCTTAATGCTGCCGGCATCTCACTTTGTAAAAGCAAAATTTTGCACGTTGTCGAAAAATAGCTTACATATGTAGTACTCTTTCCGATCCATATTAGTTAACTTCAATTTGGATGTATCTAGACATGTTTTTGTGATAAATATATTTAAATTGGAGTCAACTAATATGGGTCGGAGGGAGTAGTTTGTTTCTATCTCTGGATGAGTTCAAATTCAAAAAAGTGGTCATCACATGAAAAGACTATCGTTGTGTATGTTTAAACACAGTTATTATTCTGTTTAACAGTAAAAGGTCTATAAGAACATACTCCCTTCATTAAAAAATATAAGATATTTTAGTTTTGTAAAATAAATATAGGTGTCTTTTACAGTACCTTTTACTTGTCATAGAAGTAGGACAAGTATGAAATGAACTAACGGCTTAGATTTGCCGATAGAGATTAGGCCCAGCAGGCCCAGCGGTCGTAATTATTAGAGAAAAAAAGTCCCCGCCGCCTCCACCTCCTATACAGCCTGCCTCCTCCACCCCCAGTCCCCACGCGCCAACAGGAGGAGGGTCGCCGCCGCCGCTGCTTCAAGCTCCCACGCGCCCACGGGAGGAGGGCTGCCGCTGCCACGGCCTCCACCTCAAGCTCCCACGCGCCCACAGAAGGGGGAATGCCGCCTCCACCTCCCGTGCGGCCTGCCTGCATGGAGCCTCCGCCGACGCCTACCACACGACGCCCTCAGCGCGGCTCTGATCTCCCCCACGGCATGCAGATTGCTAACATGTATTTCTTGCCGTCGCTGCTGCTTGGCTGCCACCATGATCGATTAATTAGTGTTGTTCTTCCTATGCTTGGACGCTGCTGCATAGGTGGTTCTAGACTTCTAGTAGAACGGTATGTCACGGTAGTTGAATTGCCTGGACTGGGCAAGATGTGTTTTGTTTATTCCTTCATGTACTCCATCGAAGAATAGATCGAAAAATAGTTCCCAAGCATCAATTTCTCTGAACCTAATTCAGTTATAGGTTGTGATGTTCTGTCAGCTAGAGGAAGTACTCTAGCTGGTATCTTAAGACGAAACTTTCAATACGTACATGATTTGATCTGTTCATAATTTCAGAGATACTCTCCAAATAAAAGGTGTAGGCCTTGTTTCAAGAACTCGCCATAATCTATGTATTGTTTGCTAGATTCGATGTTGAATTTTACTTCTTATGAAAATATTAAGTGGTATGTCCTATGTTGTACAGAGGTGCAAGCATATTCAGAATTGGGTGATTCAAGTTTTTCATTCTCTGACTTTGTGAACATTGAATATGTGAGGAATATCATGCGGTTCATGAGACAGAATAATCGATTTTATGGTTCTTAATTAGCTCTCATTTTCTAGTACTCTTCTTAAGTTTGTATTATCTGAATTTCGTGGCATCGAAGCATGCTACTATTTGTGCCACTAGTTTGTCATGTGCCATGTGACATTTAAACAAGTTTGTTTAATCTGTCCTATGTTGCGTTTCAGCATTTAGTGTTGTCAGATGGTAGTTACACTAGTCACTTTGAGTTCAGGTCATGCAGTTACGGCCCCAGTTCTTGCATTACCTGCTCTACCACACCATTTTGTGTTGTCATATGGTAGTAACACTAACCACTTTCAGCTCAGGTTCTGTTTTTTTTATCATGGTGTATGCTGCTACAAGTTACTTTGGGTGTTCTTGGATATTGCTACCTCTCATCTTGCTTGTTTCTGGGCTGTGCTTGTTGCATTAAACTTGTTGTAGTTTAAATGGTTCAGATAGTTTCTAACATGAATGGTCTGCACCAATTTCAGGTAGCTCTGCTTTTCTTAAAAGATATTTCCAATAACAGAGGTTGTTACATCATCCACAGACTCGAACAAGTTTATACAAATGGACTTCAAAAAAAAAAATTCAGTGTGTATGTTGTTTCGTCCAGTCAAGCTTTTGGACAAAGTAGATATATGTGGCCTAATCGTTGTTCACAGAGAATTGTTCAATTTAAAATTCTTTAACCTTCATCCTGTGTGTTTATGTGTTGACTTGTGCTCCGAGGGTTATATATATATCATGTTTTCACATAGAAGTATGCTTCCCGGTGGTTATATTTTTCTTTTGAAGTATCAGAGTATTAAAAAAACCGGCGCTCTTAATATATTTGCTACATGCATGCATTGCAGCGTTTTATGTGCTCTTTAGCTCATGGCCAGTATGAACATGAGCTTAAGGAAACATTTTGAAAAGTAAAGCTGGAAAATTTGAATCTAAACCTTAAAATGAAATAATATCTGTAAACAAACAACTCTGAACATGAGCTACGTGTTTCTCTCTGTAAACAAACAACTCCGAACATACAAAGTGAAGTTTGTTCTCTAATTGTAACATTTCTCGTTCCGTCTTGTTCAGAAGATGGACCGCATAAGCCTATGCATCTTGTATTCTGTTGCTCGAATACGTCGTGCAGTAGTTGACCATCTCATCAGCATACTTGTCGATGAGGTCCTCCCTGGTCGACAAACTGCAACCATGCATAAAGAACAATTAGTGTAGTAATTCCATATAAGATTTTTTTAACATATTGCATGATACTGAAATGAAAACAAAAGGCAGATCACCACCGTCATTCCGCATCTCACTAACCATAGATATGTGTAATAGATTTCTTGAACCATTCCTTTGCCACAAACACATTGCAGCTCCAGCAGACCACAATCATCATAAGACGGCGGCCCATAACAACTCAAACACGAGCATCAGTTTACGTGTTGGCATGGTTGTGCAAATCCTTTAACCTAACAGACAGCTAGAGATCACTTGCGAATAATAGAGCATTATTACTGCTGGAAATCTTGAGTGTGGCTTCTGGCTTGAAGCGAGAAGCCGAGAACCCTAGAATCCACCATGTAGCAAGATCCCTAGAATATCAGAATTTTAGGTACGAGGACAGGGGAAGGACGACCTTACTGTAAGTACCTAGTGGTGCAAGGTTAACACTATCAATCATGTACTACTTAAACTAAGCGACACAATTACAACAATACTCTCTACTAGAGCTTCTCTACTCTCTGGTGAATTAAGTAGACCTAACACCCTCACCAGGTACATATTATGTCTAGTTAATTCACCAGGGTTTTGACCTCATGCCAACTCAGTAGAGTTATATACTCAAGGTGAAGCACAAGCATGAGGTTAAAACCTTGGCTACAGAGGCTGTCCAGTTCACATGAATGCTACCTGTAAAATTTTCGGCATGCAAATTAAGACTAAATTTACCTCATTATTTTCCCTTAATTAACATGGATGGAGAATTGTAATGGGCTAAAATGATATGAAATGAAGTACTTTCTCCGACCCATATTAGTTGACTCAACTTTGTCTAGATACGGATGCATCTAGAAGAAATACTTAACTAGATACACATGAATCTAGAAAAACTTGAGTCAACTAATATGGGTCAAAGGAAGTAGCAAATTGCTGCTGATCTTAGAAACTGAACAGCGCGCGGCAATGGCGAATATGAAGGAGGAAATGTTGTAAATGGGAGTACTGACCAAGCACTGACCGCACTTCCTTCCTTAGCCTGGAAACACGCCTGGAGCGTCACCACCTTCAGGTGCCGCACCCGCCCCAGCTTCTAGACGCGCGTAGAAGCTATCTGTACCACATCGCCTTGGCCCGCCACTGCATAACAGCAGCTTTCCGATCCCCTCCAGCTCCCACGAGAACTCTCGCCCGTCGTCCGCAGTTGCCGCGTTCGTCCTGGTGGTGGCGCGTCGGCTACAAGTGTTGCTGGCGGCGGTTGTGCACGGCCCACTTGCGCCATTGTCCATGTTGCCTACCACGCGCTTCTTTCTTCCACATCGGCTCGCCGTCACCGCATCCGCAACCAGGAGGGCCAGCACCACCGCTGCGGCCATCACCGATCTGACCACGTTTCCTTCTTCGTGGTCTACTGCCGCCTGGCAGAAGGAAGGGCGCGAACACGGCCATGCTAGGAGCAGCTGCCACGCGCAGCACGGCGAGCACCGCCGGGATCTGGCCCCTCCTAGTCCTCCTGACGGTTCCCCATTTCAGGTGATTTAGGGTTATCGTGTAAGCCTGACTAACGATACAGTGTTGAGAAGTTGAACTGGCCGGGGAGGCCCTTTGGGCTGGGCCCGTCTACAAGATTTCCTTGTGCTGTTCGGATTCTGGCACCAATATGAATTGTACTGGTCTTCTTTTTGACACAAGTATGAATTGTTAAGGACCATTGGATGGATGAAAATGGAGGGCTATTATTTATTTGAGTGTACCACAAAACAGCTCTAAATATATCTAGACGTATTTAGTGTATAGGTTCACTTCAAAACTTTGCGAATCTATATATTAAAAAGACGTCTAGATACATTTGATTCACAAATCTAAGTCGTCTTATATTTTTGAACAAAGGTAGTAGGATCAAATGCGATGATCCAAGTCTGATTCGTAGTCATTGCCATTGATCATACAAAGACCTGGTATTTCTACACTCTCTGACCATATGCGAACGAAGCCATTTTTACTCGCTCAAGTATTGCTGTTGTTTTGGAGGAATTTTGATCATTTGGCATACCTTATTTTACTTTGATTTTTGACCCTTTTTCACATTGACCATCATATATCATTGACACAAGTGTGAAAAATGATCAAATTGCAAAGAAAGTATGGCAAACGATTAAAACCCCTGTTGTTTTAATGTCCACTCGGGTTGTTCGTTGTTCCGTAAGATCCATTATTAAACTTTACTTGGGGGAAGGATAGAAGAAGACATATACTCTGTACTACTCCCTCCGTTTGGAAATATAAGATGTTTTAGATTTGTGAATGAGATATATGTAGACATATTTTAGTATATAAATTCATTTGAACCTATACATTAAAACGTGTCTAGATACATCTCCTTCACAAATCTAAAACATCTTATATTTCTAAACGGTGGGAGTACATCTGTTCTACTTCGTCCGCTTTGAAATATAAGATATTTTAATTTTTTTTCTAAACGTATGTATCTAACGTTCTTTAGTGGGTAGGTTTAGAGCTAAATGAGTGAACTTGTATACTAAAAGTTTTCTAGATACATATGTTTTAAAAATGCCTAAAACATCTTATTTTTGTAGCAGAGGGAGTAAAATATAAGACGTATTTCGTTTATTTTACCTCGGATCCTATATCTGGCGATCGAGATGTTGCTGTACGTTTCTCCTTCTTCGGAGCATCGTCTCGGAGTTGGCTACGGCCATCAGACCCGTGAAAGAGGGCTAGTTGCAGTGCAGTTGTCCTAGGGCGTTGCGTGTAGTTTGGTGTCGAGCAGAGTTTGGATCGCGACTCAGGATTTGGTAGTCGGTTTGAGGCGAGTCCTATGGATTGTCTCGTGATTTGTTGTGTAGTTGTGAAGTCGGAGTTGCGGTGAAGCTGCCTAGGTGGTGACGATAATCGGCAACTGGTGGTATTTTGCCGAGGACTTGGTCAACACAGCCATTGTATTTCTCTTGCAAACTCGTCGTGTCGAGCTGTCTATCATTGGCGCATGTGGCTGATTGTTGGCATAGGCTGACATGGTTCCGTTATCGTTTGCTGCAAGGGTTTGTCGACGACCGTGAAGGTGAAGTCGAAGTTGCTGGCTCGAGGAGTGATGCCAATGATGTACGATCGCAACCTCGACATGGGTCTTTCTTCTCTACGACACTCGTGTTCTTCATGTGGCTAGTTCGGCTGGTGGTACACAATATGGTCGTGTTCTAAGATGATATTGGTGCATCTGCAGTTATTTTTGGCCCACTTTTCACTAATAAAGCGGCCAACTCGCTTCCCCTTGATAAATAAAAATGGAAAGTATTTTGTATCATTAAAAAAAATATTGATCAAATTATTGGTTAATGATTTATCTCGAAATGCATTGATCTTATATAAAAGTGAAGGAAGCGGTCCATATCGGTGGTTTACCCATTTGTTGGCTTGAGAGTGCTGGGTGAAGTATAGGAGGATGCCACGAGATGTCTTTATACATACGCTCCGTTTTAAATTAGATGTAGATTTGTCTAAATTTATATGTACTAACAGACTAAAATATGAAACATATGTATCTAGAAAATTCCAAGACAAGTAATTCGGTACAGAGTAAGTATGTCTATTACAACAAGCTCTACTATGATAAGCTTTGTCCGGCTCCGATGATGGAGGGTCGAGGACGGCGACGCGACTTCGGCTCGTGCTATTGTTTGTAGTCTTTGCTAGATGGTCCATCGACCTATTTATAATTTTTATTACTTTTAGACCTCTTTGTACTATTGTTGATGATTACTAATAGCTCGGTGGAATTTTCACATTTTTTTTCCTTAAACGTGTTACCAGGTTCATTGTAGCTGGTCGTCTTGGCAGACAGGCGTTTCTTGAGCTACATTCACCATTCCGTTAGCAGAGTAGGACCGTTATAGGGACATCAGGGCTGCTTGTATATACTAGATTTATGGGTGCGCCTTGGCGCACGACCCCGTTGAATTTAAGCAAATTTAGCGGTTATAGTGAACAAAAAATAATGAATATTTTTTGATTCATACAATGTGTCAACTGAAACAAATCCGAGTTCATCTCTAAGTTGGTCCGCTACAAACATACATCAAATACCACAATTTATTTAAGACGTCATTCAAAATGCATCAATGAAATTAAACCCAACTGCTCCAACATCATAAATGTGCTTAGCCATACAATTCATTATCTGACTCAAACTGAACTGCAATGCAAGGAACTTCTCCAATCTGCACGAATCCTGAAAAAAGGTTCAACACCAAATTTAATCTCACATGGAGAAATATGAAACGATGTGCAGACACCATGATTCTATTCATTCTCCCTTTAATATGTACAATTCCTCTTCATACAGTATAATATTTAGGGATGCACCTATTTATTTGTACCCTATTCTATTGAAGTTTATAGTTCTATACTCTTTCAAGAGCCGTCCAACAAAAAAGAGCTATTAAATGTGACATGTTCAGTCATATCCTAAAATGCAACATTCTAACAGCGTATCCATATTATCGGCCCAAAAAACATTACTGGTTCTTTTAACAGCTAGAAGCGCAAGCAAAGCAAATATACAACCTATCCAACAACCTGAGCGGAGAAGATGATGTTATACCCGACAGTACACAATTGTGTTCTTTTTAAATCGTATAAAGCTTAAATTGAAAATGATGACTTTTTAAATGTTGCTGAACTGCCTGGGAACATGCTAATATACAATGGTAGAGAACATTTTCGTATGTTTTATCTATGAAGATTGTATTGCATTTCTTCTCTTTATATGTTTTATTTATTAATACTTAGTCAAAAGAATAATTATATTATTGTATTGCATTTCTTCCCTTTATATGTTTCATCTAGACCTAGCAAGTTATCGAGTTTTTTATCTGAACTTATCAAGGTACCAATACTATTGCATATAAAAAGTTGAGGCAGGTGTGCGGACATGGCATGTACCTCTCACAACAACGCTAGCTTGTTACAAGCAATCATCGATGTCGGTCACAATACATGAGGACATCTGAAGGTCTTCATGTCTCAAGTCACCACTCCAATCCATGGCAGGCTTGAAGACTACTGATGTGAAGTGGAGTAAGACATGAGTCTGTTACCTTTGCATACAACAAGGTGCTGTGGAGTGATAGTGCCGCGTTGAGGATGGAGTCGCGTTGCAGTCTGCTGGGTGCAATGGGCTTCCAACTTAGAAATCAGCGGCTGTAAATACTGATAAAAAAATTATCACCTCTCATGCAGGTACATCACTGTAGATATATAGTTAATCTTGTAGTAGCAGCACCACCAGCTCGGTACCAATCCGTACAAAACTAAAGGACCGCCAAATTACACAATAAGAAAGTGGGCATTCAAGATTGCAGGTATAACAATTGAAAGGCTACACATCTGCACCATAAGTCGTTTATTTTGGCTCATAGGTAACAAAGTAAGCAGTAAAATATTTATCTTAAAAAGAATTTTCAATCGTAAGTAGAAGCACGCCATTAGAGCTATAAACAGGGACAAAGATCCATTTATGTAGCTTCACACTAAATATAGTCTTGGTAGGTCCATACCATATTTTTGATTATGTGTGCAGCTAATACTATAAGCAGTGAAATGGCAACATATATTTTTCTTGTAAGAATTATGTTCTCAATAATATTGTACTTTCCTATACCTTCTTTCAAGTATTTTTGTGCCAACTTCTATTCTACAACTGATATCGGTTGAGAGCTTGTTGCACATACAGCTGGAAAAACCATTGAATTGATGATATATGTGTAGCATTGAGACATAAATGGTATGATCGGTTTATTTCTTTCCATTGAGACATAAAAATATATGAAATTAGCCAAACACTGAAGTAAGAAAACATCATTATTTCAACTGAAATTCTATTGGGAAAAATCCTAATTGATTACTGATGATAGGCCATGCAGAAAATCCTATAAAAATAAACCGAGTGGAACTCCTGACTAATGCTGCATAAATACAGGCAACCAAAATAGACTCCAATCCTCTCTATAAAACACAAAGATCAGCTATCTCATGATTCCTAGAATGATTTGTAGTAGAATAATCATATTCTCGGCAGCAAGACAATAACTGCAAAAAAGGACAATTTATCTATTCGATATAGAGAAAATACCGCATAAAGGAAATTTAAGTGTAGACACGAGGGATCACATCGTTCGGAGGGTACATAAGTAACATCTGGAACATGGCGTGGCTTCTGTACTATAAGATGATATTTCACCTCGATGTCAAGGTCAGCATGATAAAAATCATCAGACTGGTGAGATACATATTGTTATATCATTTCTAAGTTGCAAGAAATGGAGCAAGAATTAGGTCCTACTTGTAAGCATCAATACACCCATGTATCATTGTTAGTTTTGAGATGCTCGTATCATAATTATATAGCAACCACAACACATGAGTATTTAGAAAACGATTCAGATAGACATTTCATGAATCTAGATAAACCTTCAATACTAACTGATCAGATAGATAACTTGTGTCTCAACCTCACCATACACCAAAAAAAATACAAAGATAAGATCAAGATTGATTCTTTTTTTAATCTGTGAACAATGGACATTATAGAAAAATAATGAGATCATGTTCATAATCAGGAAAAGATTCATACCAAAAATCAAATACCAGGTCATAGAAATGGATATCAAAACAATGGTGAAAACAAAGAATACGCATGTCAGCTAGTTCCATCTCATGAGGTCTTACAACCAATTATGTAAGCAATTTAAGTCAGATTTTTAAACCGATTCACCAAATAAGGAACAATCGGGATGATAACATTACCACATTAGTCAACTGCCACAACAATTCAAACAAAATATATCAGGAATTTGCATATATATTTTTCTATAATCCCACGAAAGTACATTATTTCACGAATATATTTCAAAATGCTTGGAAACAAATATTAAATGTACGCAAGAGGAATCAGACGTGCAAAAATATATCTTTCATAGCACAAAGCCCCATTCAAACATATATATACTGCAACTTTTGGGTGAAGCCATATATGAAAATAGGAACAACAGAAGGAAGTCTAGCTACCTTTGGGTGAAGCCATATCTGAAAATCTAAAAGAAAATCTATGATGCAGTACTCACTTTCTCTTGTGGTGCCAACCATGAAGGATAGTTTAGCTAAGCTCCCACATTGGAATAACTTGCAGCCAATAGCCCACTACTCGAAGCAGACAATCTCCTACAATCTACATATAAGAAAATCAGCTCAATGATATTATTGACCACGGCTATTACTAAGACAAACACTGAACCAGTCTACCTAGTTCTAGCTTCCACAAGAGTTCATTCCTAGTGCCTTGTTACACATCCATAAAAACATAGTCTGTTTAAATATGTACGTCTGTACATCACTATCGACTTACTGCCATCATAAGCTGCAGTGGCTACATACACCAAAGTCTACATACAAAGCTCCAAGCAAGTTTCCTTTTACTTAGGTAAACAACCTAAAATATCTGAACCAGATTTAAACAAAAAATCAACTCCTTCCTGGTAAAAACATATCTCCCAGAACACACGAATGGTTTTCACTTGAGCAACACCTTTTCTTTGCCCACAACACATACATCTCTGGTCAACTTCAGTTTAATTACCAAAAGCAGAAAATAGAAACACCATATGATCAGTGTAGAAGTGAAACATGGTGAAGTTCTGCTCTCCACTATATGAAAGAAGAAGAGAATCCAGTATGATAAACTATTGTCAAACAAGTTTATTGCAGCTTTTTCATTAGTACCAGACAAGTTTACATGAAAAAGGAATGGTAAGCTAAAATCTGCACTGTAGAGAACAACTTGAGTTTATAGGAGGTTATCCAACACATACCCTAACACACCGGAGGAGGAGAAGAACTGATTTAGCCCCCTTGGTGGGGACTTACCACCGTCATTCCATGTCATGGCAAATATTCTACAGAAAAAACATAGTGGATATAATGATCAATCAGTGAATCCTTCGACATACTGTAACAAAGTTAAATTGCCGGAGCTTCCTTACAGCAATAAAAAACAACAATATAGACAACCATGGTCAGGCAGAGATGCAAGATTGCATCCAATCTACAACACTGATAATACACAACGGAACTGATGGCCCTAGCATAAAAAAAATGATGCAGTAGTGTTACCTATCTGTAATCTTCAACTTCTGTCATGCGTGCCACATCAAAACCATTCCTTTCTCGACGGACACAATCAGCGCCCCGTTTTGACACGACAAAACCAAATAGAGTTATTCAATTGGAGCTTGCGTCGTCTAATCAATAAGATATCAAGTCAACAACTTTAGGTTTCTGCAAAAAGAAAATTCAGCACATGAAGCTAGTCGCATATTTTAGCTAAATTTGAAAAAAAATCTACCGAGAGGAGTGTTCTAGTCAACAACAGATCAAGAAGTGGTCCAGTAATAAATTGCAATATAGAGAAAAATGCATTAAGGTAGGAGGAGTGAATAGAGTTCGTGATGAACTTAATTTTAGCTAAATTTGAAAAAAATAAAATCTACTGAGAGGAGTGTTCTAGTCCACAACAGATCAAGAAGTGTTCTAGTAATAAATTACAATATAGAGAAAAATGCATACAGGTAGGAGGAGTTAATAGAGTCTGTGATGAACTCTATGTGAGAGCAGAAAAACTTTCGGCCTCTTGTAGATTAAGCAGGCATCAACGGCGAGGCTGCAAACACGAAGAAAATCAACAGGGAGGAAGACTCAATGGTAGAGGAGGTTGGTCAAGGGCGGCGTCGATCTTGTGCATGGGAGAAACGGTGGCAGCCTTGTTTGTCCGTCTGTGTGCCGCTTCGCTACACGTGGCATTATAATCCGAAGAGCAAAAAACCAATGACGACTTTCTTTCCATTTATCCCAATTGCCAGGCTTACTAAGTTGAGAGCAGAAGTTATGCCTTTCTCACTCCACTGTTTAGCAGTTCTTGTTTGATGTCTGAAATAGCAGAAACATTCTGCAAGAAACATCAAAAAGGATACAAAAACAAATTGCAGAAAAAGCAGAAGCATGCCAAACTGAAAGAGGTAATTTCTGACTAATAGAAGGTTAAGACCAGCAGCTAGAAAATCAGTGTGTTGAGCTTAAACTAAAAAATTACCACCAAGGAAAAGAGAGAAACAGCAAAACGGCTAATTAGCAGAAGGATATAACCACATGCATACTTTTTATTTCTACATATACCAGTTTCAAAGACCAAGTCAGCACATAATTTATCTTGTTGTATATACGTAGCATTCTCATAATATTTTAAAGCTAGCCAACGACGGTTAAATCATAGCCGTAACAATTAAGGAAACAATATATTTGCTTGCAAAGATAATCGTACATATGCTCGAAGCCTCTATGATTTGTCCACTAAATAAATTCAGAAAAACGGTTCAATCATATATATAGCGGTAACAATTAGTAGGTATTTTATGGGCATCCCAATACGACAGTACCTGAATACATCGAGGAGAGCTCGGAGACATGGATCTGGAGCTGGCGACATGATTTTTATCGCATATAGGTTTGGAGGAATTAATAGAGTTCGTGATGAACTCTATGTGAGAGCAGAAAAACTTCCTGTCCCATGTAGATCAAGCAGGCGGCGACGGCGAGGCTGCAAACAAGAAGAAAATCAAGAAAATCAACAGGGAGAAAGACTCAATGGTAGAGGAGGTTGGTCAAGGGTAGCATCGATCTTGTGCATGGGAGAAACGGTGGAAGCCTTTGCCTGTTTGTCGGTGTGCCGCTTCCCCACGCATGCTCGGTGGCGGCCATTGCCAGCATCCTCCTCGCCGAGGCGCAGCGAAGGCCGAGGGGAGGAGCCTTAGAGGCGGCGCGAGGGAACAGGGCCCGGTAGCGAAGACAAATAAATACATATTTTTGCCCAATCTTCCATAGAACTCATCTTCTTGCTTCAAAATACATATGAACCAAAAGACAAAGAAGGGAGAATCAAAAGCACAACAAAAAATGAATCCATAGAAATCAGCATTTGTGGTTGGCCAGGCTGAACCGCTCTCTCACTAGCCTTCTTCCTCGCTACTCTCTTGCGTCTCCATATTCCAACCCCAACAAAAAATGAATGGAAACCTTGCAGATACGTACCAGATTTTTGAGAGGGGGCTGGGTTCCTCCAACGGGATCGGAGCGTTCTTGTTTCCGTGACACGTGGAAGACTGCGACGGTAGGAGGGACGCCTGGTCCTCCTCGGCACGGGACCTCCTTGGCTCGCCGTCCTTCACCAAGGAGAGAGGAGGATGTGAGAGGTGGTCGCTGGTCAGATCGATCGGTGATGAAGGGGAGGAGGCGGCGGCTAGTTGTTGCTCTCCGTTCTCTCCTTGAGGAGAGAGCAGGCCATGGGTAAGAAAATGCGGACGACAACAGAGATGAATGGAAGAGGACAGCAGAGGCGTAGTATACGGCGAGGAGGGAAATCACGGGAGGGAAGAGAGAGACGGAGCGCGCCAGCCACCACACGCGAGGAAGAGGAGAGGGAGGGGCGCGTGAGTCCTGGGGGTCTAGGACCGGCGGTTAGGGTTGAACTTTTTATATGGGGCAGTTAAAAGCAACGCACGGCTAAGATTGTTTAGAGACAAGATTGAACGGCTGGTATTTTCTAATTAACCTGGAGGCTCCGGGCACCAATTACATCTTTAGATGTTGCCAAATCTATTTGGCTTGAACGTGCACGGCTTGATCTAATTCAGGTCGGCGTTCACAGTGGGCCACTCGGGCAAGAAACTTCCCAAAACTGTTTCAGATGGCAAGCTATAGGACTACGTTGACAAACAGTTTAGCCGAACACGCATACGAGACCAGCATTTTGTTTACATCTCGCAAAAGTCTGGTCAAGTTTTCGATACCTCGGGTAAAACGTGACAGGTACAGACCAATCGCCAATACATATTGGAGCCGGCTCCTCTTGCTCGGTGAAGAAAAGTCAATTGAGCTACTATTCCATGTCTTACCTGTCCTGGTTTACAGACGAGTTTCATGAGAACCAATCCGTGGTTATATATTTAGAAGGAAAGTAATGTCTTATAGATAAAATATTCTTCTGTGGTAGGCGATATACCGTGTGCTTGTGGTATCTTGAATCTTAAGACCTCTGGTCAGACTTAGTATTTGGAGGTACTCATAGGTATGCGAGCATGCATTTATATGAGTGAGTGTTTATACACATTTTTTGACATTTGAACCGTGTTTCATAAAGAAATGGAGTTTATTTTATCTGAATAAGAATTATTTATACTTCCTTTGTTTTAAAATAGATGTCGTAGCTTTGCAAATTTTGGATGAATATATATACTAAAATATGTCTAGATTCATTCAAATTTTGATATATCCGCGACATCTATTTTGAGACGACGAAATATTATTCTTAATTTATGATAAAAATCATGCAAGTAGGGAATGGAAATAATCTTACCACTATATTTTATAAGAAAATATGACCATTTACGACATGTGAAAAATTCAAACAAGTGAAACAGATGGTATTCCATGTCTTACCTGTCCCACAGCCATCTGTTTTATAGAGGAGTTTTAGAAAAACCAACCTATGGTTGGACAGTTGGAGGTACAGTTGTGTTTAAGCATGCTTTGATATCTTATTAAAGATGAAATAGTCTTCTGTTGTAGGTGATGTTTTCGTCGACTTAGTATTTTGAACGTGCTCATAGGATATGCGTGTGTGCGTGTATTCATATGAGTGAGTGTTTATACGTATTTAAGCGTCTGCATCCGAACTGTGTTTCATAAAAAATAAAGTTTTAGAAATGGTATCCGTCCTGAAAAGGTTGATCGGGGTAGAATATATTTTTGAACTGAATAAATATCATTTACATTATTCTTAATTTATGATAAAAATCATGCAAGTAGGGAATCAAAATAATCTTACCACTACATTTTTATAAGAACACATGACCATTTGAGACATGTGAGAAACTCAAATAAATAAAACAAATGGTATGACTTGTACTCACTGTTCCAAAATAAGTGATGTGGTTTTATCTAAATATACATGTATTAGATACTGAACACGCATAGACACAAGTATATCTAGATAAGTCTGCATCACTTACTTTTAGACAGAGGAAGTGTTATATACCCCGCAAGGTGACATGTAGTATACTCCCTCCGTCCCAAAATAGATGTCTCAAATTTGTCAAAATTTAGATGAATCTAGCCACTATTTAGTATATAGATTTATTTAAAATTTTAAAAACCTAAGACATCTATTCTTGGATGGAGGGAGTATAATTTTACCCGTCAAGTAATTTTTTATTTTTATTGTGAAAATATACGATAGTAAATGATTAACAAATACTTACCTGTATGATAGTTTTAAAATTAAATACTTGAAATACAGTTTTTCTAAGCTTTTAAAGCTGTTTCTTAAACAAAAATGTCGTGCACTACGACTTTCATGTAAAAAAGAAACATGGTTTCTTTAGGCCCTCTACATCGTATGGATTTATCGGTGCCCAAAACACTTTTGGCCATTTGAGCACCGGTGCCCTCCATTGCACAGGTGGTGCCTGAAACTTTTTTTGGAGAATCGAAGCAAGTAGATGCTCTGATGCCCCAACTCTCTAACGACTAAAATATTTGTATCTACGTACTATTGCATGCAAGTGAGAGAAATTTGTGTGGTGAGAAAGTTGTAACACCCTCAGAATCGGACATATGCAAGTTTTAGCAAAATTCGCCAAACCCGCATAGAAACGATTCAAAGGTGCCCACCAGGCACTTTCGTGCGGGTGGAAAGCAAAGTAATAACATTACACAACAGTCCTCGATGGGACCCACAGAACAGATATATATAACAGCGACTCAATGAGTCGAGAATACAGATATAATATACAAAGATCCAAATCACCTTGAAAACGATAGAGCGTCCAACTACGGACAAGATGCAAATGGGGCTAAGAGCCCTGAAGAATAACCAATGGCGTCCATAACCCTGCCCAGGCCAAGCCGGAAGGGTAACCCTGCTAACGACGTCGATCTCAAACCTGCTTAAACAAAAGGGGTGCCGGCAAAGGGCAAAGGAAAAAGAAGGAGCGTCGATCTTGAGGCCATTGCAGCGAGGCTAGAATTGGCGGTCCTCGCCTACATAGGTATGGTGGATCAAGCGGCAGCATGCACTAAACAACCTATGGAGACTCGATACAACTGGCGGATATCAGAGAGGGATGAGAATGACCTAACCGGATCCAACCTGAAGCTAGCACCAAACAAACCCATCCTGGTGTTTCCCCCTCGAGACCAAACGAGGAAGTCAACCGAGGAACTCACACAGTTGGCAGTTTTACTTATTCAGTTATTGTTGCAGCAATTACTAGTCAGGTTTAGATAATCATCCTGATAAAGTAAGCAGTGGGAAATTTTAGTTAACCGTTCCGTTATAGTTGCGCCAATTACTAATCAGATACAGGTAGCATGAGATAAACCCATAACCCCGCAGTTGTTGGTACTTTTATTCAGCCATTTCGTTGTAGTTGCAATACTTACTAGTCAGGTACAATTGTCGCAAGCGACAACCAAACAAGCAATTGTGGGCAGTATTAATTAGCCATTCCATTATAGTGAAGTTGATTACTAGTCATTATAAGTCAAATTTATAGCAGTAAACTTTAGTTATGCTTGTCTATGATCGAGATACTGTGCTCCAAGTCGTCCATATCCACGGACACGGCTTTCAGAAAGTTTTACCCGGCCGGGGTGCACCAATAGCAACACACGCTCGATCAACCTCGGAAAAACCAAATCAAAACCCAACGAGGCTTTCACGGTGAACAATCACAGGATTCAGAAATATTTCAGGGCCACCCTTTGAGTAGATCCCATAGCGGAGTAAGCAAGCTCAGGACGGCCTCAAGGTTAGCGCCAATGGTACATGGCGTGGGAACCCGAAAGTGTGGCTGGGCTTGTCGATGCAGCGTAATCACTCCACCTTCCTAAGCGATGCGGTGTGCTCCTCGCACAATTTAAATACAGAAAGAAGCATGGCATAAGTACAGGATCGTAAATAAAACCTCAAACTAGTTGTGGCCCCAAGAAATAAGACGAATCAAGCTCGCTCGGGGTCCCATATACCTCCCGGATGTGGATAGCGCGATAAAACAAGGAACAGGTATCAAGTACTCGGGGTCTTACGGGACACAAGTGGGCGTTCGGAAACCAAATATTTTCTATCACCCACCGATGCCTCTGCTTATTTTAATTTTAGTTGTTAAACAGAAATTAAAGTGACGATAAGTAAAACTAGAATCATCTCCATCATCAACATGCGGCAATACATCAGCAACTGTGGCATATGGCGACACACATCAGCACTTTGAGCAAGCAACTACGACGCGCAAGTCCAACTATCTACCAAACAACAGGTAATAGGGTGTGTCCAAGGCAATATAAGGCTGCAAGGGATATCACAGGTACGGAAACTAAAGCATCGCAACACGGATAGCAATGGATCAACAGGAGGGAAGAAATACTATAAAAGTAAGATAGGTAGAAAGGGGGAGATGCTCGCCTGAAAACATTGTCGAAGGTTTTCCCCGAAGATCGGGGCGAAGCTCACACCAACTCAACGGCCTTATCCGCGAAGAAGCAAAACACTAGCAGAAACACCGGATGCACTATTTAATACTAAGGCAGAAGATCGGCATGGTGCATGTATGATGCATGGCATGGCAAAGAGGCGATGCAGTTAGGTCATATTAAGCGGAAACGGGGTTCCGACGTTTAATTAAATGGTTCAGTTATTCAGATCCCCGCAGATTAAATGTTGTTTAGCAATGTAACAGATGGAGCCGGTTCGCTACACATGTTTAAATGAGGCCAGTATAAGGCTGGATTTGCTCGCATATGGGCCCCATATTAGATTATTAGGTGAATCGGCATAAGGCCCCCAAACCACAGATATGCATGCGAGTATGACAATTCAATATGCAACAAGTTGTTATTATGTTATAAATTAGGGTTTCGGAAAAGGGTTCACACATTGAGGGGGCTCGACGATCTTGGGGTTCCGGGGTTCGGGGTCGGGTCTCGGGGTCCAGGGTTCGGGTCTGGGGTTCGACGGAAGCGTTCTCGGCGGGCTCGTTCTCGAACATCAGAGGTAGTCCTTGTCGCGTCCGGAAAGCAGGACTTGGGTCGCTGTCGGGGCGCATCGGATTCTCCCGGTCGCTGTCGTTCTTGTCGCATGCGGATCTTGTCGCATTCGCGGTCCTCGGGTCATGTTGACGATCATGGCGTTCTGAAAGAAGTACTCGGCGTTTCGTGATGATCTTGTTGATTCCATGGCGGAGGCCTTGGCGCTTCGGATCGGGGCATCGGAGTCTTGGGGTTCCACCTTGATTATCGGGGACGAACTTGGGGCTCGACGCCGGGGTCTCGAGGGTTCCCTGTCGGAGTGCTAGAGGTTCCGTGATGGGGTTCTTGTCGGAGATTCTTCGGACACCTTCGGCTTGGTACGGTCTTGGCGTCTCGCGCCCGTGGTCTTGTGGGGTCCTTCGGTCTCGGGGCGTCGGGGTACTCGAGTCCGCGGGACCGGGGCCGCCGGTTCTCTCTCGACGATCTTGGGTCACCGAAGGTTGGGTAAAAACTTGAGGTTCGCTCTTCAGTGGCGGGTCGAGGTTGTGCGGAGGGTGCTGTCGTCGATGTAGGCCTTGTCTCTTGTCGGGGTTTCCCACGTCCGGTTGCCCTTGGCAGAGGTTCGTCCTTCGGCCTTCGTCTTGATGGCTTAGCACACCGACGCCCACGGCAGGGGCACGAAGAGGCAGGGATCGCTTGCCGCGGTGTGGCTTAGGGACCGCTTCGAGGCGGAGGCGGTGACCGAGGCGGAAGGAGGTTAGGCGGGCTGGCGCGAGAGGTTGGGGCCACCGCCTGGCGAAGATGAAGACGGCGGGCCGCGGCAGTATGAGAGGCGGCAGCCGCGGCGGAAAGGCGGCGGGATGACGGGAGGCTTAGGGGCGGAGGCAGCTGAGGCGGGGCGACGCCTTTCGAGGCAGGCCAGCGGAGAGGAGGTCGGCGCGACGAGGCTCAGGAGGCAGGCGGCTTGGCTGGCGAGCCAGCGGAGCACAGGCAGCGGCAGGCGGGTTGGGGTCGGCCAGGAGAGAGAAGGAGGCGGTGGCGTCGTGGATGCGGCCGAGGCGGGGTGGGCACGCCGGAGGAAGGAGAGCCTTCATGGCCAGCGGGGCGGGCCAGGAGGCGGGACGGAGGAGGTGCGGCTGGGGCGGTTTGAGGCGGCGGCGGAGCAGGGAGGGAGGCGGCAGCCGGTGAGCCAGGCAGGGGTCGTCGGGGCAGGCGGTGAGGGCGTGGTCGGGTGGGGAAAGGAGGAGGGCAGCGTGGGGACTGGGAGAGGGCTGCGAGTGGGGGGGCGGGGTCCACGGGGGGGGAACACGGTGGGGACGCGGGGTGGGGCCCGGGAGTCAGAGAGGGTTGACCGCGGTGGGTAGGGGCTGGCTAGGTGGTGAGGGAGAGAGGCCGGTGGTGGGGCCCAGGCGCGTGGTGGGCGCGTGTACAGCGCGTGGTGGGCGTGTGGCTGCCTGGGAGAGAGAGGGGAGAGAGGGGAGAGAGAGGTGAGATGAGGTGGCTGCTTCTGGTTGGTTGGGGGGTTGGGCAAGGTGACGTGGCGAACACCGATTGGTTGGGGTGATGTGGCCAAGGGGTGTGGGTAGACTAGTTGGTGAACTTAGGATTATGGGTGGGAATGGTTGGACCGTTTATATTTTTCTGGGGTGGTCGTTCGGGTCAATCGGCCCGTTCGACTACCCCGCCCAAAAATAATTTAATATTTTTAATTGATTGCGACGAACTTTGTAAATAGTTTTTGACAACAAAATACCCGGCAGCATCCGGGATTTTTGGCGTTTGAATAAAGACGAGGCGTTTGGAAAACAAATCTGGCTTTGCAAGAATAGTTTTAAGCAAACAATGCATGATGATGACGATGCAATGCACAAATTCAACGCGATTTTCTAGTAGTGGTTTTTGCGGGATGCCACAAAAGTGTTAAAACTTGGCAGACTATTTGTTTATCAAGTTGTGGGTCCTACTCTTTACCGGTGCCCAAAGTCCTCACGCTGTGAGCATGGTGCCTCAAATTTTTTTCTAGGCATCGTTGTTGAGGTGGCAATATTTTTGTGTATTGGGTACCGATGACACTGTGGAGGGCCTTATAATCTTATTGTTGAAGGAAATCGAGAGAGAACGAGGAAAAAATAGCAAATAATTTTAACTGTTTCTTTCCATTGATGATTCTGAGTATTTATACAAGGGGAAGAGACATGAGCGAAGAGTCATGTCCGTACGAGGGGGTGCTAGATATGTCGGTTGCCACTTGCAAACCGACTTAGAGGATTATATGGGAGGATTATCCCTTTAATTAATCTAATCTATTAATTAAATCCTAACACTCCCCCTAATCCTTTCATGTCCTTGCGATTGATCATCTTTGGAATCATCTCCTCCAAAAACCCTGTGGAAAAAATGCGAGGAGTAGTGTGTATGATATGTTGCTAAAACTCCTTTAAACCCAGTGGGAAAATAAGGAGAAAATGGTGCAACATATAATGGTTAGATATGCTGTTAAAACTCCTTCAAACCTAGTGGGAAAATAAGGAGAAAATGATACATCATATAATGATTATTGCCTCCATGTTAACTCCATATGAGAAAAACCTTATAAAAGGGAAAACCCCATAGAGTTTAGAGGACAATATATATGTCGTGTATACTTTCCTAAAAACCCCAGTGGGGAAAAAGAAAGTATGACATACAATCTTGTATTGATATTACCTCATTAAAAACCTTGATAAGAACCTGGATAGTAAACTCATAAAGGGAAAAAGAGTGTAATATGATGCTTTGAATAGGAGTAGTCCAGAGTGATACTCCCCCTGATTCTTGCAAACCCTGAAGCCTTCAAATACCAATTCCATGAAAACATTTCTGAAATGTTAAAGTTGGTAGAGACTTCGTGAATAGATCAGCGATGTTATTGTCGCATGATTTGACTCGCAAGACGTTTAATTCCTGAATCTTCTGGAGTTCATGGAGATAAAACAATTTAGAGGCAATATGCTTAGTGATATTGCTCTCTATGTATCCTATTTGCATCTATGCAACACAGGCAACATTATCTGTGTAGATAATGGTTGATGATTCAAGAGAACCAATACCACATGACTCATGTATATGGTTTATCATTCTGTAAAGCTACATATGTCAATGTGGCTTTGTATTTCAGAATGACCGGTAGGTGTAGTCACCGAAGTCTATTTCGAAGACACCAATTGAGTGACACTTCTACCATGTAGGTACACATTATGGGGATCATTCAAGTAGCCAACATCAGTGTATTCTGATGATATTGGAGTTCAAATTTCTCTGAAATTACAAGAACATGTCAAATAATGTGTGGTGCCTTGGAGATATCGAAAGATATTCTTGATTCCCAACCAATTGTGTTGGTGGGTCCAATGGCACCGGGATATGGAACTTCAAGTCCCAACATCCCTTCTACATCATCCCGTGGTTTGAGTGAATCTTTCTCTATGTCTAGAGATCGAATAACTGACATGGGAGATGGATATGACTTGTGGATTTTAGGTTTCTCCAATATTTATAATATAGGCAACTTGGTGTACCATAAAACTTGAGTGAGGTAGCTCGACTTTTAGTATCAAGCATTGTTTGGGTTTAACCAAATCTTTCATCTCAAATTCCGTCTTTTATATGATCACATGCTTCGTCATTGCAGGAGTAATCCTGTATGACAAACACGGATGGGTAATAATCATTGTAGGAGTAATCCTTGTGTATAAGGAACTCACTATGTCGGTTGTACCAGAATATACCGACAACAATAAGCCATGTAATGACTTATTGATTTTACACAATGCATGTTGCATTTATATTTCGATTCAGATAGATATTCCATCGGGAACCATACATATCCAAATCTAGTGATCCACATGAAATGTCATCACTACATCTATCAACTGCATAGATAGATGATTTTGCACTGCCAATGATATAATTATCGGAAAATTTTGAGGATTCCAATCATGTCTGGAGAGTAGGCCTCGGATCTCTGCGAAAACCCGACCTTATGCTACAAGCCTTGCATTCTCACCACCTTGTTGTTCTCATTCCGTTTTTGGAAGAGAACATATGGAATCCCATGCATAGGGAATTCATTTGGAAGAGCGAGGCTAATTCTTCTTGGATTGCATCATTTGTTTGTTTCAGTCCGAGCGAGTGGTTTACACTCTTCCATGGCCATGGTCTTTGGATCTGAATCATTTGAAGGATGTTTGCAATCATACAAGAGAATGTTTGTCGACAATTGTAGTCTTGGTTATATGATTCTCCATAATTAATATTGTTGGAGGAAATCTCATGCACCCATGATGACTCTTCGTGATTTCCCAATACGCGTGAGTCCAGGTGTTCCGATGTCCCAGCCAGTGTGTGCAAGTTGAAGCTAGGGTTGTGGAGGTTTTCCTTCCACTGGGTGTATACTACCCATAAGGTGTTTATCAACGCAAGGTTGACTTGCATTTACTGATTTAGAGGATATCTCCTCGATTTACTTTGTTGCTTGCAGGAAGATAGATTCTGGTTAGAGGCCATACTACTCCCCCTCTTCTCGGGTACGGAGAGTTGAGTGGTTTTTATTGGTACCTCAACCCTTTCGGGCGCATTTCTAGCCAGACTAAAGGATTTTGTAACACCTTTGAGATCAGTAAATGAATCTGGCAGGTTATTTGCAATATGTTGCAAATATGTGAATTCCGGACGTAGTCCAAATTCTTGAATACGTGGATATAAGGTGGAACGTGGAGTCCCAATTGATTTCCTGGCATTATATGTGGTATATGAAGTCTCCCCCTAATGCCTGGAAATAATCCATCATTTAATATAAGCAATCAACATACTGGGCTATGAATGTATCCCTAATGAGGGGTTCAAGGTACATGTTGCTTGACGGAGATATGTACCCCACATAGATCCCAAGTATATGGTCCCAATGATGTATGTTGTGGTGGTGAGATCGGTATGTGTGAAACGCTTCCAAACTTACGCAGATGGGAAATTCTCGAAGGATTTTCACGTATCAATTACAGAGGAGTACTGCGATATGCAGTTAGTCATTGAGAAGTGTGTAAAGCTGCATGACTCCAACGTCAAGTTGGTAGTGCATTTCATCGACAAAAGTCATGCAATGAGTTTGATCCTCTTATTCGGGATTCAACCAAACCATTATGAGTGTGGATGTATGGGATAGAGTGCTGAACTTCAATCCTCATGGACATATAATATTCATTGAAGGCACGTGAGAAGAATTCTACAACATTTTCTTTGCGAATTTGGCAAATTCGACTTTCTCGATAATGGGAATGTAACTTGATTACTTCCATCATTATCATGGTAAATGCATGGTTTCATATGGACATAAAACACATGTATGAGCATCGTATAGATGCATAATTGAGAACCATGCAGAATACCTTAAAAGATCCACACAATGGTTGGGGCATGTGGCATCCCGCAAAACCACTACTAGAAAATCGCGTTGAATTTGTGCATTGCATCGTCATCATCATGCATAGTTTGCATAAAACTATTTTGCAAACCCCGATTTGTTTTCCAAACGCCCCATCTTTTTCAAACACCGAAAACCGGGTCCCCGGAATATTTTGTTTTGCCGAAATCGGTTTGCAAAAAAGCCTTGTTTGTAATAATAAAAATTATAATTATTTTTAGCGGGCGGTCGAGCCGATCAATTGACCCCCAAGAACTAAAATCGGTCCACCCCAAACCTGCCCTCTAATTCCTAAACCTACCCTTTTCCTACCCAAACCCCGCCACCTCACTCCTCCTATCCTGCGCCACCTCAGCGACCCCTCTATCCTCACCCAACCACAGCACGCCACTTGGCCCCCTCCCTCCTCTCAGCTCTCTCTCTCAACCGACCCCCTCCCCTGGGCCCCACGCGCCCCACAAACTCCCTCCCCTGGCCACTCCCCACACCCCCACCGCGCCCCACGCGGGACCCACCCGCGCGCCCCACCACGCGCGGCCTCTCTCTCCCCGCAACCTTCTTCTTCCTCCCCATCGCCAACCCCGCCAAGACCGCCGCCGCCTTCCCTGGCGCGCCATGCCCCTCTGGTCCCCGCCCGACCTCCGCCTCCTCAGCCCGCTCCGAGCCCTGCTCCTCTCCTCTGCAAGCCCGCCACCACCTCTCCCGGCGCCCCGCGCGCGCATCCGGCGACTGCGCCTCCTCGCTTCCTCGCCACCGTCCGCCTCGCTCCACCGCGCGCCCGCCCGCATCCTTCTCCGCCTCCGACCTCGCTCCAGCTGCCCTCTGCGCGACCTCGCCCACCGCCAGAGCCGCGCGTCTGCCTTCTCCGCCTCAGCGTCTGCCGCTTGCCACGCCGCCGCCTAGCCGCCCGATCCGGCGCGCGCGAGCTACCACCGCCACGGAACCCTCGCCTTCTCGCATCCGCCCCGAGCCGCGGCCTTCTGCAGCAAGCCGCTCACCTGAGCTCCGGCGCCGCCAACCAGCGTCGCGCCCGCCTCGCCCACTGCTGGAGCCCTGCGGCCCCGAGCACATCGCTGCCTTGCGTCATTGTCGAGCCCGACCGGCGTGGGCCTTACGCTTGTGTCTTGTTGGCGGTGAGGATGGCATCGTTTGGTTTGCCAGCAACATAGGAGTCATGTTCGACATCGCGCCGTCGTCCTCTGCAACCCGGCCCCGCACGCCTCCAGGACGTCGCCTCCACGGGTCATCCACTGCTCTGCAAGGACCCGCTCCCAAGATCGACACCGTCGCCGGGTCTGCGTCGCCCCTGCCGTCCCGAGCCTCAGGCTACAAGATGGAACTCGCAAGAATTGAACCCGAGGGTGCGACAAGATCTCCGGGCCCGATGAACCACGCCAAGCTCTTCTTCACGGAGGCCGAAGGCCGTTGTCCGAGACCCCGAAACAGATCCTCAGAACGACAAGTACTCCCTCGAGGACGCCGAGTACTCCGCCCGAACACCAAGTTCTGCACCCCGGATGCCAAATCCGACCCGATCCCGGCGCCCGAAGCCGAGAACCCCGACAAGAACCACGCCATGGATACGCCGAGTTCGCCATCGTGGAAACCAAGGTCGTTGACATGGAACCGATGGACGCCAAGTACTCCTTCTCGGATGCAATGCTCGAGAACCCGGACGATAAGAACATCGGCCTTGAGCGACAAGTGCTTCCCCTAACGCCATGACCGACAACATGCCCCGAGAACCCGGATGCGCCAAGACCCTAACCCCGGAGCCGAGAACGTTCCGTCGAACCCCGAGACCGGACCCTGGACCCTGTCGAACCCCGAACCCCGGAAACCCCAAGATCGTCGAGACCCCTCAAAGTGTGAATCTCTTATCCGAGAACCCTATTTTATAATGTAATAACAACTTGATGCATAACAACTGTCATACTCGCATGCATGTCAGTGGTTTGGGGGCCTTATGCCGATTCACCTAATAATTAAATATGGGGACCATATGCGGGCACTTCTAGCCTTATATTGGCCCCATTTAAACATGTGTAGCGAACCGGTTCCACCTGTTGCATTGCTAAACAACATTTAATTTGCGGGGTTCTAAACAACTTGAACCACCTAATTAATTGTCGGGACCCCCGGTTCCGCTTAATATGACCTAATTGCATCGCACCTTGCCAAGCCATGCATCATACATGCATCATGCCGATCTTTTGCCGTAGTATTAAATATTGCATCTGGTGTTTATTCTAGTGTTTTGCTTCTTCGCGGATAAGGCCGTTGAGTTGATGTGAGCTTACCGATCTTGGTTGAACCTTCGACAATGTTTTCAGCGAGCATCTCCCCTTTCTACCTATCTTACTTTTATAGTCTTTATTCCTCTCTGTTGATCTATTGCTATACGTGTTGCGATGCTTTAGTTTCCGTACTGTGATATACCGTGCAGCCCTATATTGCCTTGGACACACCCTATTACCATTGTTTGGTAGATAGTTGGACTTGCCGTAGTTGCTTGCTCAAGTGCTGATGTGTGTCGTCATATGCCACAGTTGCTGATGTTTTGCCGCATGTTGATGTTGGAGATGGTTCTAGTTTTACTTATCGTCACTTTAATTTCTGTTTAACAACTAAAATTGAAATAAGCAGAGGCATCGGTGGGTGATAGAAAATATTTGGTTTCGACGCCCACTTGTGTCCCGTAAGACCCCGAGTACTTGATACTGTTCCTTGATTTTGCGCTATCCACATCCGGGAGGTATATGGGACCCCCGAGCGAGCTTGATTCGATCTTATTTCTTGGGGCCACAAACTAGTTTGAGGTTTTATTTACGATCTGTACTTATGCCATGCTACGTATTTAAATTGTGCGAGGAGCACCTGCATCGCTTTTGGATACGGAGTGATTACGCAGTATCGACAAGCCCAGCCACACTTCGGGTTCCCGTCGCTTCTGACCATTGTCGCAACCTTGAGGCCGTCTCGAGCTTGCTTACTCCGTTGGGATCTACTCAAAGGGTGGCCCCTGAAATATTTCTGAATCTGTGATTGTTCAATGTGAAAGCCTCGTTGGGTTTTGATTTGGTTTTTCCGAGGTTGATCGGCGTGTGTTGCTATTGGTGCACCCCGGGTAAAACTTTCTGAAAGCCGTGTCCGCGGATATGGACGACTTGGAGCACAGTATCTCGATCATAGACAAGCATAACTAAAGTTTACTGCTATAAATTTGACTTATGATGACTAGTAATCAGCTTCACTATAATGGAATGGCTAATTAATACTGCCCACAATTGCTTGTTTTGTGTGTCGCTTGCGACCATGGTACCTGACTAGTAAGTATTGCAACTACAACAAAATGGCTGAATAAAAGTACCAACAACTGCTGGGGTTTACGGGTTATCTCATGCCAACTGTATCTGACTAGTAAGTGTTGCCACTATAACGAAATGGTTAACTAAAAGTGCCCACTGCTTATTTTATCAGGATGAATATCTATATCTGACTAGTAATTACTGCAACGATAACTGAATAAGTAAAACTGCCAACTGTGTGAGTTCCTCGGTTGACTTCCTCGTTTGGTCTCGAAGGGGGAAACGCCAGGATGGGTTTGTTTGATGATAGTATCAGGTTGGATCCGAATAGGTCTTTCTTACCCCTCTCTGATTGCCGCCAGTGTATCGAGTCTCTATAGGTTGTTTAGTGCATCTTTGCCGCTCGATCCACCATACCTATGTAGGCGAGGACCGCCGAATTCTAGCCTCGCCGTGTACTGGCCTCAGTACTGACGCTCGTTCTTTTTCCTTTGCCTTTGTCGGCAACCCTTTTGTTTAAGCAGGTTGAGATCGACGTCGTTAGCAGGGTTACCCTTCCGGCTTGGCCTGGGCAGGGTTATGGACGCCATTGGTTATTCTTCAGGGCTCTTAGCCCCATTTGCTTCTTGTCCGTAGTCGGACGCTCTACCGTTTTCAAGGTGATTTGGATCTTGTAGATTATATCTGTATTCTTGACTCCTCGAGTCGCTGTTATATATATCTGTTCTGTGGGTCCCATCGAGGACTGTTGTGTAATGTTATTACTTCGTTTTCCACCCGCACGAAAGTGCCTGGTGGGCACCTTTGAATCGTTTCTATGCGGGTTTGGTGAATTTTGCCCAAACTTGCATAGGTCCGATTCTGAGGGTGTTACAGGGCATAACAAACGCCTCCCTGGATGTGTTCAAGGGATTGAAGTGGTCCAACTTGTATTTTGTGGTGCAAATGCCTCAAAATTAGCTTCCTCATGTTGCACAATGTGCACACAAAGTCTGATGACTGAGGGAATTTGGACTCATGCAACTTGTGACAAATGGAATTGCTTTGTATGCAACATGTGCTACGGATGGGATGTACATGTAGTACGCCATAAACAATAGAGAGGGTATTTTTTCAAATACTTGTTCCTCATCCATCGGACTGCCCCCGTAGAAATCTATATATCGAGTTGAAGGATTTTCGCTATGGAAATCTTTTCTCAAATATATAGATTATATACAATCTTATTTATATCAGAGTGCTGATACAATATACTGTGACAACAGTAGTTATGTTCTATTACAACATCACCGATGGACATGATTAAGTTGATCGCTAAGGAGATAGTGGGACTTGTCAAAGTCTCCAAACATGTCGTTTGATACATACTCAACAATCATGTTCTCCGTGCTCATAGGGTCCTCGGACTGCTAGAGAGTCATGGTGTTTCTAGGTTCAAGAGGAACATCTTGCGAACAACCAGCTCCATTGGTGCCATCAGGATGAAGGTTGAAGTTAGCTTCAAACCTTTTTCCTTGAGGTACTTTGCGTGCCTGGGATTGCTGGTAGAGAATTTCCAGATGCTTTGGGGTCTTGCACTTGTTAGTAGGGTGCGTGTAACATTCACACTTGTCACAAAGCCTAGTTTTGTCATACTTTGGCTTTGTGGTGCCTTTCCCGCGGGCCAAGTTTCGAGGCCTTTTTTTCCAGCGTTTACGCTTATCCTTAAAGTTTGATTGGTTGCCGTTGAAGGCATCGCCAAACTTTCTTCCATTCGTGACATTCGTGAACTTCGGGCAAAGGTTGGGAACCAACCGAGAGCACTTAGAGCCATTCTTAGCAAGAAGCTCATCATGCTTTTCAACCTAAAGTAGGATATGAATAAGGTCTGAATAGACCTGGTAGTCACGAGTGCGGTATTACTGCTGGAGGAGACTTTCAGATGGGAGCATGGTGGATAGAGATTTTCTATCTTTTCTGCATCTGTAGGTTCCTTCTCGCAAAAGCACATCTTAGAACTTATCTTATGAACCTCATGATTGTAATCCCCGACGGACTTGAAGTCCTGGAATCGAAGATGAGTCCAATCATGAAGTGCTTCAGGCAGGAAAACTGCCTTCTGCTTTTCATACCTCTTTTTGAGGGCCTGAAACAAAGTAAATGGGATTCCTCCACCAAATACTCGGACTTAAGATTCGGGTGGATATGGTGCCTTATGATGTACAAGAAAGCATATTTCTGCTCTTCTCTCAGCGGTGCGACTGAACCCGGAAGGGGGTCCTCCGGGTTCTGGATGGCATGCACTATCCCACGGGACGCAAGGGCGATCTTGATGTCCATGGCCCAGGTAGGGTAATTGTGGCCATCGAGAGCGAGTGCATCGAACTCTCTTCCAGCCATCGGTTACCTACATGGGTAAACCAGAGGTTATTGAATTTACGCTTTGGTAAACCACAAACCATCATGGTTATGTTGTAATGAATTATGCAAAATTAATGATGATTTCAAGAAGTAGGCTCGAAATCATTAGTGTGAATTTCAAATTGTTAAGTTTGACACACCGTAGATACTCCCCGAAAAGAAATTTTGGGGTCCATCTCTCAGCACTAGAGAGTATAATCTGATAAAATCAGTAGATACTCATGTTTCTAGTACCTTATGTCATGACTTAATAAAATGTGTGGGGAAACACTTGTTAAGCAATCATAATGTCTATATGACAAAATGTAGGCTTAAGCAATAGTGGTGATAATCTATAAAATAGTAGATCAACACACTACCTTGTGATCCAAAAACATCAATTTGAAAAAAAAAATCACTTTAAATATTGCATATCAATTCGTGCTCGTATTGAGTTTAAAAGACTCAATTAAGACGATGAATTGCTTTATTTGCAATAAATTGAAAATTTCAATTGCAAATAGTGGATGTAATCAATCTCAACATATCTACACATGGAAATATATTACATCACATATTTCCTGGAATACACATCGTATTCGACAGATAACAGTAACAGGGTCTAAAATAATAATTAAACTATTCTAGAACTGCTGTTAGGAGATTAATTTTGCTAAAAAGTACTTCCTCCGTTCCAAAATATAAGACATTCTAGCTTTGTGAAACGAATGTATCTAGACACTTTTTAGGGTATAGGTTCACTCCGAACCTCTACGAACCTATGCACTAAAAGACGTCTAGATACATTCGATTCATAAAGTTAAAACGTCTTATATTTCCGAACAGAGGGAGTAAAAGCATATGCGTAAATTTACAGGAGCGAAGCAACCGCACGCACATGGATCACTTTGGGCAGTACAACAAGGACCGTCCTGTACTGTACGTACACGAGTAGGATAAGGAATACTGAAATCCCTAGCCAAATCGAATCAATCGATCCGATCCCCAATTTCATGCGACCAACTCAGGCGGCCTCCATCACGCCGTCTCACCCGTGCCGCAGCGGTGCTTCACCAACAGCAACTGGTGCTCCCGCCATTCTCATCCTCGTCGGATGATCCACCGGGCAGCAGGATGCCTGGGGCGGTGCCGTTCGCCAACCCAAAGGTGGCCCGGCTCCATATTCCCGTGCGGACGTGCTTGCTCAACGACGGAGTCGGTGGCTTGCTCCGCAGTGGGAGGCAGAGGGCGTGGAGGCGCCGACGACGACGGAGGCGAGGCCGCGTTGGGGATAGCATGCGCCACGGGGACGGCAGAAGTTGGAGATGGGAGGCGCGGCATCGCGGCGGAGTCGGAGACTGCGTCACCGGCTTCGATCTCTAAGACCGCGTGGGTCGGAGATTACAGCGGCGCGGCCGCGTCCTCATCGTCGATGTGCAGCATCGCCGGTTCCATGGGCGCGTAGTGCTGCGCGAACGGCTCATAGGCCTGCACCGGCAGGGGCGCTATGGGCGGCACGGCCGGCTCAAGGGCCTGCACCGGCATGCTCGTGGCGGCACTCTGGTTTGATGATGGCGACGAGGACACGAGGATCCTCCGTTGTTGTGGTGACGTCGGTTCCATCTAGCATCGAAGCGGCAAAGGCAGTGGAAGCAGCGGCGTCTGCAGACCTGTGCCTGTTCTTCCCCATTCTTCTTGTTCTCCTGGAAGTCTCGAAATCGATCGTGATGGAGAGCGTGCTGATAACGTGTTAAAGGAAATCAAGAGAGAACGAGGAACAAATAGCAAATAATTTTAACTGTTTTTTCCATTGATGATTCTGCGTATTTATACAAGGGGAAGAGACATGAGCGAAGAGTCACGTCCGTACTTGGGGGTGCTAGATACGTCGGTTGCCACTTGCAAACCGACTTAGAGGATTACATGGAAGGATTATCCCTTTAATTAATCTAATCTATTAATTAAATCCTAACACTTATAAAAAAAATACATGGTCCACGTCGGTAAAATCCTATGCGTGCTCTTGGGGCCCCACTGTCCATCGGCATCACCCTCATTCCGGGATCTATTTCAGCCAATGGCGGGCTCGTCACGGCGAGCAGAGCATCCGCGCGCGAGCTCCTTCAAGTTCTCCCAACACCGTCACCGCCATGCCGTCGCCGGCGACGGCTAAGCCCAAGACCACGAAGAAGCACAACGTGCGCCTCAACAACCCTTTCCCGAGCGCCGTCCCGGCCGCCGCCTTCCGCAACGGCGATGCGGCGCCGCCGCTCTCCTTCGCCCCGTTCTCCAAGCTCGCCCACGCACACGATTACCCCGTAGGCTCCAGATTCCGGGTACGCTGGGACCCGTCGCTCGGCGGGGCGGTCTCTCTTGCTCGCGTCTCTGCCTCCGGCGGCGGCGATCCTAGAGGCCGCGTGATGTGGGAGACCATCCCAGGCGTCGCGTTCGTCTCCGCGGCCTCCGCAACCACCGAGGCTGACGAGTGCCGCGGATCGTTCGCGCTCCGAGACGGACGCGCCTGCCTCGTCCCGGAACGCCAGAGCGTCGACAGGATCAAGGCCTTGTACCGCTGCGACGTCGAGGCCGGCGCCGACCCCCTGCGCGGCGCTGCCTTCGAAGCGTCGGGCGAGACACGCTTCCCGGTGCTCCTGATCACCGGGATCGTGTCCGCGAAGAAGGCGGACCCGGCGTCGCCGTGCTGCTGTGGCCTGCGCGCCGGCCGCCGCGCCAGGGCCCGTGGGGAAAAGCCGGTCCTGTCGGCGCGGTACTGGGTTCTCCTCGAGGAGAAGAGCGACGCGCAGGTGGGGTTCAGCGTCAAGATGAGCGACTACCAGTGGAGCTGCGGCCACGCCGGCGATACTTCGAGCCCACCACCGCCGGCCTCGACAGCTCCAAGGCCCCACCGGATAAGCCTGCGCCTGCGCCTGGCGGGGCGTCTCAGGAACAGCACCAAGAAGAAGAAATCGACGTCCTCCGGGTCCCCTATCCGGGAGGAGCTATCGGCGCTCCTGCCGCCGCCCGAGAGAGAAAGAGCGGCAGAGGAGGAGGCCCGTCCGGAGGAGTTCAACCGGATGTTCCTGACGTACGCAAGCGAGCGCGAGGAGCGGTTCTACGGGTTCGGCGAGCAGTTCAGCCTCATGGAGTTCAAGGGGAGGAGGGTGCCCGTCCTTGTGCAGGAGCAGGGGATCGGCAGGGGAGACCAGCCCATTACTTTTGCAGCTAATCTCCTCAGCTACAGGTAGGTAATCAGGTCCCCATATTATGGTGCAAGTATTTGAAATTGATTGTGATTTTCAGTTCCAATATAAATACTCTATGCTAGTACAATTTTTTTTCAGTTCCAATATAATCATGTCCCCATATTATGGAGTATACTGTATAAACTCTATGCTAGTACATTTTTTTTCTTTTTGCAAAAATAAATACAGCGGCATTATTTTCACACAGTCGACCTTTCTTTTTGCGGCATTATTTTCACAGCGTCGACCTTTCGTTTTTTTTTTCTTTGGTCAGAGTTCAAAAGTTTGATCATGCAGATTCAAGAGTCTGGCCTGCATTTGGATTGGGACTTATCTTGTTGTCTCAGTACATGCATTGACGAGCTTGAAACGTACACGTATACTTAAGATGATTGGTCAGTGTAACGAACTAGTACGAACTGCATCATTTGGGGAATTATTATCATGGACCTAGTAGTGTGTACACTGCGAACTGATTCAGAGTAGCGACAGTGACCATGGTCTGTCTACTTGCGGCACTGTTTTCTTCGTGTGCGCTTGGAACTCCTCTGCCGTAAACAGTACATCCCACAAGGAGAAAAATCATGTGATAACTTTCAATTTTATAGTCATATTTTTTGGGGTTTGATGATTTTCGGATGCTGTTTGTGTTGTGTGTAGGTCAGGAGGAAACTGGAGCACCACGTATGCACCATCTCCTTTCTACATGACCTCCAAGATGAGGTCCTTGTACCTGGAAGGATACGAGTACTCCATATTTGACCTCACAAAACACGACAGAGTGCAGATTCAGGTACTCATCCATCCTAGAACATGCATTTTCTCATCAGTCTTAGCAGAGCTCTGCGAACTGAAATGAAGGACGCGCCGCGCACAAACGATTCAGCGATTCCAATGCTTTAATTCGCAGATTTATGGGAACTCGGTTCAGGGACGAATACTTCAGGGAGACTCGCCGACCGAGCTGATCACGAGCTACACAGGATCCTCGGGACGGCCGCCGGTTCTTCCCCGGTGGATCACCTCCGGCGCGGTCGTAGGAATGCAGGGCGGCACGGACGCTGTCCGCCGCGTGTGGAGCCAGCTGCAAGACCACGGCGTCCCGGTCGCCGCCTTCTGGCTGCAGGTCTGTTGTTCCGAAGAAATCAGGCAGCTCTTGAGAAACACTGAACTCTTGAGAAAGTCTGAACTAGTAGTGCATATTTGTCGTGCAGGACTGGGTCGGGCAAAGAAAGACGGCGATCGGGTCGCAGCTCTGGTGGAACTGGGAGGCCGACGACGACCACTACGCCGGATGGAAGGATCTCATCCGCGATCTCCGGCGCGGCGACGTAAGGACGATGACGTACTGCAATCCCTGCCTCGTCCCGGTTCGTGAGAAGGGGAACGCGAGGAGGCACCTGTACGAGGAGGCCAAGGAGCTGGGCATCCTGGTGCGGGACGAGGCCGGCGAGCCGTACATGATGCCCAACACGGCGTTCGACGTGGCCATGCTGGATTTCACCAACCCGGAGGCGACCGCCTGGTTCAAGGGCATCCTGGGCGGGATGGCGGAGGAAGGCGTCAGCGGCTGGATGGCCGACTTCGGCGAGGGCCTGCCACTGGACGCGCGGCTCCACTCCGGGGAGGACCCCGTCTCGGCGCACAACCGGTACCCGGAGCTGTGGGCGCGCGTCAACCGGGAGTTCGCCGACGAGTGGAAGGCCAGAGCCAAGTCGTCCGGTCACGCTCAGGCGACGGCGGCGGCGGAGGAGGAAGAGGGGCTGGTGTTCTTCGTGCGGGCGGGGTTCAGGGAGAGCTCGCGGTGGGCGATGCTGTTCTGGGAGGGGGACCAGATGGTGAGCTGGCAGGCGAACGACGGCATCAAGAGCAGCGTCCTTGGCCTGCTCAGCGGCGGCCTTTCGGGCATCCCGCTCAACCACAGCGACGTCGGCGGGTACTGCACCGTCGACCTCCCGCTCCTGCGCTACCGCCGCAGCGAGGAGCTCCTCATGCGATGGATGGAGGTCAATGCCTTCACCGTCGTCTTCCGGACACACGAGGTAACGCATCATCACCACACAGCTTCTCTTCTCTGTAGGCATCATGCATGATCCCACCATGAATCGATTGATTTGCAGGGGAACAAGCCCGGGTCCAACTGCCAGTTCTACTCCAACAGCCGGACGCTCGCGCATTTCGCGCGCTGCGCCAAGATCTACAAAGCCTGGGAATTCTACCGGATCCAGCTCGTCAAGGTACAGTTAAACATGCAATGCCCAATCCCGGATGTCGATCGGTCGATCTGCTAGTAATCGGTCGATTTCTTTCTTCGCATGCAGGAGGCGGCAGAGAAAGGCCTCCCCGTGGCGCGGCACCTCTTCCTCCACTACCCGGAGGATCGGCGCGTGCAGGAGCTGACGTACCAGCAGTTCCTTGTCGGGACGGAGATGCTGGTGGTGCCGGTGCTAGACAAGGCAAGGAGCACTGTGACGGCCTACTTCCCGACGTCGGACGGCGGATCCTGGAGGCACGTGTGGACCGGCGAAGAGTTCGGCGGTGGCCACCGGAGCGGGCACGGTGCTGTGAGGGAGGGCACGGTGCACGGGTTCGAGGCCGAGGTCCCGGCCGAGGTGGGCTACCCGGCCGTGTTTGTCAGGGTTGGGTCCACCGTTGGGGAAAGGTTTGTAACAAATTTGAGAGATGAGAATGTGATTTAATGAGTTGGATTGGAAACTGTGGGATGAAAATTACTACGGAGTAACTAGAAAGTGGAGCCGTCATGTATCACGCCATCGGTACGAACAGCATCTAGGGCAAATTTATGACGGACTGCCCCATTGAACACCACGTCATTCCAGTGCCTTCAGATATATAAGGCCTTCCACAATGTTGTCGGTGTTCAAAGCATCAAAAAGTTATGCCATGTCATCAGCGATGCCCTGAAAAAAGTTTGGGCACCTGTTTCACAATGTGTGCAAAGAGTCTAAAAAATTGCAGGGCTCACATGTGCATAAAGACCTCACCTGAACCAACATGCAACCATTTTCTTATGTGATTTCTTGCCCACCACGTTTTGTTGTCAGATAAAAAAATTGTAGTATATTGGATACATGCAATGGGTATCGGAGCAAGTAGGTGCTCCGGTTTTCTGAATTTTTTTGGGCACTAGCTCCACAATGGAAGGCACCGATGCCTAATTGCTCACAAGTGGTTTAGGCACCGATTTTCTGCACGCTATGGAGGGCCTAAGGATAGCCCACACTGTTTGAAAGAGCATTTTCCTATCCCTCTGATTTTGATGTTTGATAACAACACACTTATCAGTTTAACCGTGTGCTAAGTGTATCACAGGTTTGATAAGGGGTGGCACAAATATTGGCATATCAATACACTTTACGAAAAACCATTGTGCCAACCGGCGACCAGTACTACCGCTTGACACCGATACTACCGGTTCCAGTACCGTTTGGCACCGTGCAAAACTAATAAGGGTGTGTTCTAGTCAGTACCACCCGGTACCGCGGAGCGGCACTACCGGTCCAAATCGGCTGTACCGGGCCATTCTGAAGAACATCCACTCCTCTCCGTTTTGGCCAGTACCAAGCGATACTTGGTACCGGTACTACTACCCGGACCGGTAGTACCGTGTCATACAACCGGTACTACCGCTTGGGGGTAGTACCGCAAGGGTGATACCGCCCAAATCTGAAGCAGGCTAGACGAACTGAAGCATCTTGACTGGTCCGTACTTGACCGTAGATCTTGCTTAGCGGCACTACCGCTTGAGGACCGGTACTACCGGTGCATTAATGACTCCAACGGCCATATTTCGTGGAGGGGTACTACCTTGGGACAAATTGCTCAGCTCATTTAAGTCAAAGACCACCATTGGAGTCCATTGGAGCCACCCAATCTTCAAGATCTCCTCATTCCACCACCCAAAGTCCTTGATCTTTGGGGAATCGAAGGAGGAGGCCCCGATCTACTACTTCACCAAAAGAGATCTTCATTTCCCCCTCATTTCATTGAGGGCCCCTTTGCTCTAGTGTTTTCTTGGAAACCCTAGTTCTTGTTTTGGTTCTTACAAGCTTGTCTTTGATTGCTTTGATAGCTTGCTTGTATTTGGGAGCCTCCGATTAAGTTGTGGATGTGTGCCCCAAACTTGTAACGGTGCCGGCTTCCACCTTGAAGGTTGCCGATATAGTGGAAGGTGAATCGATCCCATTGGGGTGAGATTCATCGGAGAACAAGGGAGGCCTCTCGTGGCGTTGGTGGTTTGAAACCACCCCCTCTCCAAACGTAGACGTACTTCCCCTCAAAAGGAAATGGGAAACAAATCCTTGTGTCTCCGTGTCCACTTTTCGGTTACTTCTATCCTTTACCGCACCTTACTTACTTGTTACTACTTTGTGTTGTGGTAGCCTTTGCATAATTTTCATATAGGTAAATTCACCGTAGTTGCATTATCTAGAGAATTTACCTTATTGTCAAACCTTAATTTGAAAAAGAAGAAAATTTGAAGTAGCACCTATTCACCCTCCCCTCTAGGCCCATACGATCCTTTCAATTGGTATCAGAGCCTTGGCTCTTTATTCGGGCTTTACCGCCTAAGAGAATATGGGTAGCAACAAAGGGGATGGTGGTAGTGAGCCGACACCGGTGACCATGGAAGATCTCAAAAACTTGGAAACAATATTGAGCTCTTCCTTGGTCAACGAAGTCAAGAAGATGCTCGAGCAACTTCTTAAAGACAAAGAAAGCTCATCACCCCCATCTCCTCAAGAGGATCAACCATCCATTTTACCTAAAGGGAATACATCGGTATCCCCCGAGGGTATGGTGGTGGGGGTAAACTTGACAACGTTAATTCCTCCACACACAATGATGGTGGGAAGGGTGAGCACCGTGACTCATGGTACTCTCCCGACCCTCCAATCCCTCACCCTCATGTATACAATAAAGGTGACCCACCTAAGCTTGAAGAATCTGCTACTTTTTCTCAATGGCAATCACTAATGAGGACTCATATGCGCAGCTCTTGCATTGAACTATGGAACATCATCGAGCATGGAATCTTTATTGGGGATCCAAACAACTTGACAAGAAGAGAGATTGTTAATAGTCAACTCAATGCCACTGCTCTGCATATGATTCAACAAGGTTTAGGAACAAAGGATTATCCACACATTGAGCACTTTAGCATTGCCAAGGAAGCTTGGGATGCTCTCACTGTGTTGTTTATTGGAAATGAGAGTATGAGGAGGAACCGATATGATGCTCTAAGCAATGAAGCCGAAGGCTTATACATGAAAGAAGGTGAAGATCACGAAGACATGTACCGAAGGCTCAAGACCACCACCACTGCTTTTAGGAATGTGGGTGCCTCACATGTGGATGATGCATGGATAAAAAGGAAATATGTGAGTGCACTCATGCCTTTTGAGCCCACCGACTTGAAGAGCCTACAAGGAAGACACAACTACCATCTCATGACCTCAAATGAAGTTATGCAAGAGATGGCTGCTTTCAAGGTTGCTGCCAAGAATGCCAAAGATGCCCGTGCTTGTGCCCTTGGTATGAGCAATGTTGTCAATGTTGCTTTAAAGGCCAAAGTTGTGGACCATGGGGATGAAGATGATAGTGATGAAGGTATTTCCATGGACCATCCCAATGAAGTCAAGATTGCTCATGGTCAATATATGGCTTTCGATGCAAAGAACTTTTGGAAGAACCCCGCCAAGGCCAAGATGGAAATGGAACGGAGAAGCAATCCAAATGGGAAAAGAGAGAATACCACAAGGTTGAGAACTTGCTTCAATTGTGGTGACCGCTACCGCTTTGTGGCTAGTTGCCCCTATGAGAAGAGAGAAGATCATGGTGGTAAGCTTGTGTTGAAGAAGACTCTCAAGGGACCGTACAAGAAACCTTTCATCAAAAAGAATCCCATCAACAAGAAGCCGGGAGAAATTGTCTTGATCACTCATGAAGAGTACTCCTCCGACAATGAAGATGATGAAGAGGAAACTTCTCATGGTGTGGCTGCTCTTGCCACCACCTCTACTCCGACATTCTCACTCTTTGATTCTCCAAATGAGAACTCTTCCACCAAGAACGCCACTTGCCTTATGGCAAGAGGAACGGAGGTATCTTCATCATCCCACTCTACTCACTTAGATAATGATGAAATTGATGATGAGATGTCTCTTGATGTTAAAAAGGAATTAATTTCCTTTGATGAGTTTATGACTAACCTAGAAGGTGATGCTAAGCTACATTTTGGAAACATCTTAGATCAACTATCACATACTCAAGAGCTTCTAGATGTAAGATGTAAACTTGGGCATGAACATATGATTGAGCTAGAGGCTTTAAACAATGATCTAGAAGAAGAATAAGAAACTAGGTTGTCACTTGAATTAAAACTTGAAGGGCTTGATAAGGCAAATGAAATTATTGTTAACAAACTCATCAAAGAGCGTGATCATGCTATTGCTAAATACAAAAGGGCTAAAAAGGACAAAGTTGAGTTTGGTGTGGTTCATGAAAAACTTGTCGAGGACTTTAGTTTGCTTAACAAGGCTCACAAGGCCTTGGAGAGTGAACTCTTGTCACTCACAAAGTCCCATGAAACACTTCAAACTCAATTGGCCAATATTCCTTCACCTAGTAACTTCATTCCATCTAGTAGCACAACTATTCTTGAAGAGAATGCTAGGTTGAAGGGGGAGCTTGCTAAGGCCACATTTCCACAAGGCAACAAGTCTATTGATGATCTTTTGAGCAAGCAAAGGCATAGTGGTGATAAAGGGGGCATTGGTTTTGTTCCCAAAACCAAGAAGAAGAACAATAAGAATAAGAAGGACAAGCCCGCACAAGAGACCAACAAGACCATTGTGGAAAGTAAGACCACAAGTGGTAAAACTATGTATCATGATGATTTTGCGGGAAGTGATAACCCTCACTATGTTCTAATGTGTGATTATTATGGTGATGTGTATGCACAATATGTTGGCCCTTATGATGGTTATATTGCTCGGTATATTTGGGTTCCCAAGACCCTTGTTGCTAACAAAAGAGGACCCATTGAAAAATGGGTACCTAAAAACTAGCTTGATCTTTTGTAGACTTATGCTTCCGGAGGGTCAAAATGGGTGCTCGATAGTGGTTGCACAAGTCATATGACCGGAAGCTCGTCTATTATCAAGGACTTGGAGCCAAATGATGATCAAATCACCGTCACATATGCCGACAAGTCATAATGGGTTTCGGCAAGGTAGTGGTGGCTTACGACATTACACTCGTGAACGTCATGCTTGTTGAAACCCTTGGATACAATTTACTTTCAGTCCGTGCTCTTGGAAAGATGGGCTTTGCCATCTTTGTTGATGATGATATTGTGGTCCTCATGTGGAACAAGTCTCTCAAGGTCGCTTTCGTTGGGTACGTCGAAAATGACTTGTATGTGGTGGACTTTTCGGGGCAAACCACTGCAGGTCCGATGTGCTTATACGAAAAGGCCGATGTGGGTTGGCTATGGCACCGCCGACTAGCCCATGTCAATATGAGAACTTTACAAAGTCTCCATAAAGAGGGCCATATTGTGGGACTAAAAGAAAATGTTTCCTTTGCCAAAGATCGTGTTTGCAGGGCATGTGTTCTAGGGAAGATGCATGACGCTCCTCAGAAGCCCAAGAACCAAATCAAGTCTAACAAGATCTTGGAACTCCTCCATGTGGACCTATTTGGCCCTCCATCTCATGCAAGTATTGGTGGGAAGAAATATTGTTTGGTGATTGTTGACGATTTTTCAAGATACTCTTGGGTCTATTTCTTCAAGTTGAAGAGTGAGACCCAAAAGACTTTTATCGACTTCATAAACTTGGTTCAACGGCAATACAATGTTCCCGTATTGATTATAAGAAGTGACAACGACACCGAGTTTAAGAACTAAACCTTGAATGATTTCCTTAGTGATGAGGGGATTAAACATCAATATTCCGCTACATACACCCCTCAACAAAATGGTGTGGCCGAAAGGAAGAACCGGACTCTTATTGAGATGGCTAGGACCATGTTGGCGGAATTTAAATCTCCATACAACTTTTGGGCCGAAGCCATCTCCACCGCTTGCCATGCTTCAAACCGACTCTACCTCCGCAAGAAAATCAACAAGACTCCATATGAGATACTTACCAGTAACAAGCCCAACATATCTTATTTCCGGGTGTTCGGTTGTAAGTGTTTCTATCTCATCAAAGGTGTTCGTTTGTCTAAATTCGAGTCTAAAGCATTAGAGGGTATTTTTGTTGGCTATGGTCTCGAATCTCACACTTATAGAAGCTATGACAAGCTCTCCGGAGCCGTCATAGAATCTTGTAGTGTGACCTTCGAAGAATATGATGGTCCCCAAGGGGGCCGTGTTGATGCTTGTGATGCAGATGATGAAATGCCTCAGGATGCCATAGGAATAATGGGTGTGGGATATATCCGCCCCATTGAGGAACCCCTTATGGCGGATCGAGAAGAACTATGCTCCACTCGAGTGGATCCCTCATATTCACAACCTCAACATGCTCCATCCACCAAAGAGGACATTAACTCAAGCCAAAGACAAGATGTGGACCCTCAACATAGTGATCAATGTGTGAACTCTAGTCAAAGGGAGCTTGGTCCATTCGATGGGTTGTCAAGTGGTGCCAAGTCAATTTGTCAAGGAAGATCCATCCAAACTGTTTTGAGACAAGCTCAAATTGATGCTAGAAGAGCACTTGATCAAGACCAAGGTCAATCCTTGCCTCCCGATGTAGAGGATGATTCTAATAATGATCAAGGTCAAGATGATGGTCAAGACGAGGATCAAAATGATGAAGAGGGTCCTCCAATAAACAATGCGGAGATCCACGCTCGTCGCGAAGCTAGAAAGGAAAGAATGTTGGAAATAAGAGACCACACCCTCCAAAATGTTGTTGGAGATCTAAGGAAAGGTATTTACACAAGAGCACAATTGAAGAGGTTCAGTGAACACCAAGCACACATCTCCATGATTGAACCAAAGAAAGTGTGGGAAGCTCTTGAAGATCCGGATTGGTTAGAAGCTATGCACAAATAGCTCAACAACTTTGAGAGAAACAAAGTGTGGAAGTTAGTTGAGAAGCCAAAGGATTGCCGCAATATTATTGGAACAAAGTGGATATTCAAGAACAAGCAAGATGAGCATGGAATTAATGTAAGGAACAAGGCTAGATTGGTTGCACAAGGGTATTCTCAAATTGAAGGCATTGATTATGGAGAGACTTATGCACCCATGGCTCGCCTTGAGTCCATCCGTATCCTTCTTGCTTATGCGGCACATCATAACTTTAAGTTGCAACAAATGGATGTAGAAAGTGCATTCCTTTATGGTCCTTTAAATGAATTGGTATATGTTAAGAAACCCACGGGATTTGAGGACCCCAACTTCCCAAACCATGTCTACAAACTTGATAAGGCGCTCTATGGGCTCAAGCAAGCCCCACGCACGTGGTATGAGCACCTTAGAGAGTTATTGTTTGACCGTGGCTTTGAGGTTGGGAAAATCTATCCCACTCTTTTTACTAAGAGGGTCAATGGGGAGCTTTTTTATGCCAAATATATGTTGATGATATTATCTTTGGCTCATCTAACAAAGATTTTAATGATGAATTCTCAAAGCTTATGACTAGTAGGTTCCGGATGTCTTTGATGGGGGAGTTGAAAGTATTTCTTGGCTTTGAGATCAAGCAAGTTAGAGGAGGAACATTCTTCAACCAAGCCAAGTATACTCAAGATATGCTTAAGAGATTCAAAATGCAAGATTTGAATGGAGCTCCTACTCCCATGGCTACAAAGACTCATCTAGAACAAAATCCAAATGGTAAAGATGTGGATCAAAAGGTATACCGGTCTATGATTGGTTCTTTGCTTTACCTTTGTGCATATAGACCCGATATTGTGTTGAGTGTAGGTGTGTGTGCAAGATATCAAGCGGCTCCTAAAGAAAGCCATTTAATGGCGGTCAAGAGAATCTTTCGATATTTAGTTCATACCCCGTTTTATGGTCTTTGGTATCCTCAAGGATCAACATTTGCTCTTTGTGGATACACGGATTTGGATTGGGCAGGGGACAAGGATGATAGAAAATCTACATCCGGGGATTGCCAATTCCTTGGTAGGTCCTTGGTATGTTGGTCTTCTAAGAAGCAAAATTGTATATCTCTCTCAACCGCCGAAGCCGAGTATGTTGCTGCCGCTAGTGCTTGCACTCAATTGCTATGGATGAGGCAAACTTTAAAGGAATACGGTGTCCATTGTGACAAAGTGCCTCTTCTATGTGACAATGAAAGTGCCATCAAAATTGCATACAACCCGGTGGATCACACAAGGACAAAGCATATTGAGATTCGTCACTACTTCATTAGAGATCATGTTGCTCGAGGTGATATTGATCTATCCTATGTTTCTACCAAAGATCAACTTGTTGATATCTTCACGAAGCCACTTGATGAAGCAAGGTTTTGCTACTTGAGGAATGAACTAAATATCGTAGATTCAAGGAGCTTGACTTGATTATCTTGCACTCTCACCTAATACTCGACCCATATTTGGTTTAGGTGTAGGCATGGACATAGGGGGAGTGCGGTCCTAATTGATTGGACCATCCCTCCCCCATTATGCGCAAAGTAAACAAAATCATTCCTCTTAATATCATTTTGTGATATATGAGCTTAATGATGAGTTTCGGTAATGGACCCAAGATATATCTTCGTGGTGCCAAGCCGAGTATACTCAAATATGGTGGCCTAGGCCACCGCCCCCTCTCAATCGAGAGGTTGATGTGCGTACTCGTGTTTGTCATCTTTGATATGATTTTTACTCATGATTGCCATCTTGTGAATTACCTTCATCGTTCTTAGTCTCATGCACTCTAGTTTGGTTTTGAACCTCTTTTTCCTCGATTTTTAGAGTGCATGTGCTTCCCAGCTCACTTGTCTTAACCCAAGACTCCTTACTCCCTCAAGAAAACCCTCTCTCTATCTGCACAAGAATCACCTTTGTTTCCTGTCATTTGGAATCAGATGGGACAGGTACTACCGGATGTGGGAGCGGTACTACCGGACCTGGGTAGTTCCCAGGTCATCTCCTGGAAGAACTGCTCCAGGAACGGTACTACCGCCCACATGTCCGGTACTACTGGTCACCGGTACTACCGGTTGGGGAACCGGTACTACCGGTCACCGGTACTACCGGTTGGGGAACCGGTACTACCGCTTACGAGCGGTACTACCGCTTCAGCAACCGGTACTACCGGTCGGCGTTTTCCTGGTATATATTGGACACGCGTGGGGAGGCACCCCTCAGTGCCTCATTCATCCCCATGCCCCCCACTCATACCCGCGCCGCCGCCGGAGACCTTGAAGCCGTCGGAGCCCTGCCACGCCCTCCTCTCCCCGGATCCCCCTTGGATTCGGCCTCTTGGCGGGCTCCCACCTCTTTCCACCACCATGGATCTCGGTACAACCGCCCTTTCTCTCTCCGTTTGATTTTCTCCTTAGATCTAGGTTTTGGCTTAGATTTGTGGAGAGATTGACATATTGAAAGGTTGTACTGCCATATGCTTCCCTTGTTACCGAGTAGAATCAGTTATTTACAGTTTAATGCCGTCAATTTGGTCCGTTTCCATCAGATCTGACGAACTTGTGCCGCTCAACCGGTAGTACCGGAAATTTTTCCGGTACTACCTCTTGCAAGCGGTACTACCGGAACTTTTTTTGGTACTACCGGTCGTCAGGTCTGGTAGTACCGACCCAAACTGACCGCCTTTTTCTGCTTCATATTTGACTCTCTCGTTTGCTCCTTGATTCTTGTGCCCTTACCCCCTTTCCATCCTCCCTCGTGCTTTCACAGATGCAAGTGGTTCTCGAGGTGAACGCAAGCGTTCCAAGACTAGCCGTGAGATTGTCGAGGAAGAGACGGAGTCTGAGGAAGAGGTTATGCCACAGCCAAGACACCGTTCCAAGTTGCCTGCCACTCGAGGTGGCCGTGGGGGTCGTGAAGGGGTTACCAAGCGCTCTGCTGGGCGTGGCAGTGCCCCTCCCTCTCGCCCCCCTTCCACTAGGCGTACCAAAAGTCTCAGCTCTGGGCCATCTGGGCCAAGGAAACTGTCAGACATCTCTGAGTCAGAGTTTAGGGCTCTCCGGATTGAAAATGCATACTCCCGCAACCGGGGCGAGGCCAGTGAAGACAGCCTCTTCTATGATGTTTTCCAAGAGCGTGTTTATCATGAGGTTCTTTTGACCAATATCCAGATGGTGGTGCCTCAGCAGTGGATTGACATGGGGCACATTGACAAGAATCTTGACTACTTTGCTGAAGCTAAGGAAATCTGCTCTCACCTTGGCTTGTTCCCCATTATGGAGTTCCAGTATGACTATGATCCCCTCCTTATTTGCCAGTTTTATGCCACTGCACATTTCCACACTGGCCGCACTCGGAAGATTACCTGGATGACTCAAGGTGCTGTCAAGGAATCTACACTTGCGGAGTTTGCTGCAATCTTGGGGTATGAAGATCGCGGTAGGGACGTTCCTTGTCGTGTTCGCTGTCACATGCAGGATCATCCCTCCAAAAAGGATGTCCTTACACCTTTGTATATTCGGGGCCGTGGGATTGCTGGCAAGATCAAGGATCTTCTCCCCACATATGACATTCTCCATCGCATTTTCCGTGAAACTGTTGCTCCTCGTGCGGGCAACAAGGATGAGATACATGGGTTCTCTGTGGACTTGCTGTTCAACACCTTCCTCAACCGAGACTCCGGAACTCCTCTTGATGTGTCAGACTTCATATGGAATGAGATGGTTGCTGCTGCACACTCTCGGAGGGTTCCGCCATTTTCTCCTTATATTATGGCCCTCATTGTGTCAAAGTGCCCCGTCATTGCTAGGACACTCTCCACTCGCTCTCTCATTGTGCACATGCCAAAGGCACTCAAGATCAAGACACATGCTAAACCTCGCGTTGCGGCGGGTGAGGAAGAAGAGCATGACTCTGAGGATGCTGACATTGGGCATGACACTGACTATGTTCCCTTCCATCGCAAGAATTCTAAGCCCACTTAGGCCAAAATGATGGAGGTCAAGCTCAAGAAGATCTTTTGCTTCCAGGTTGACAACCAGAAGCGCATGTATGAGGCGCATGTGTATGCCAAGAAAGCCAGTGCTCGGCAGAAGGACATGATGGCTACTCAGGGTTTGACCGTCTCCGAGGGGTCCGAGACCAACATCACTCCAGAAGATCAGTGGATCTCTCAGCACAACATTTGGGATGATGATGTCTCTTCCTCGCACCGCGCCCCACCCCTTACGAGGAGGACCTTGAGGACGAGGAGGAGGATGATGAGTGACCGTTGGGACGGTAGTCTTGCACTTGTCCCTTTTTGGCGTCTTGATGCCAAAGGGGGAGAAGTTGCACTTTAGGCACGGGTGTTGCATGGGAGTCACAAGCTCGTCCTTATCTTGATCCTTTTATTGCTTGTGAACTTCGATTTCCCTCTAGTTATGTATGAGACTATGTTTTTATGTGTGAAACTATGTGGTTATGTCTTGGATCCATCTTATGAGACTAAGTGGTTTATTTCATTGGATCCATCTTGTGATGATATGCGTTATCTATTGTCTATATATTTCTCATCACATGTTATGTTGCAAAGGTATGATTTCAAATGCTAGTATCAATATTTGTGCACCCATGTTGGGTTTGTAAAATAGAGGGGGAGGTTTGTCTCTACACATCTAGGGGGAGCCCCGTATCTATTTTACAAATATCGTATGCTTCGTATTTAAATCATCTTGCAAAAGTGTATTGTCATCAAACACCAAAAAGGGGGAGATTGAAAGAGCATTTTCCTATCCCTCTGATTTTGATGTTTGATAACAACACACTTATCGGTTTAACCGTGTGCTAAGTGTATCACAGGTTTGATAAGGGGTGGCACAAATATTGGCATATCAATACACTTTGCGAAAAACCATTGTGCCAACCGGTAGTACCGGAACTACGACCGGTACTACCGCTTGACACCGGTACTACCGGTTCCAGTATCGTTTGGCACCGTGCAAAACTGATAAGGGTGTGTTCTAGTAAGTACCACCCGGTACCACGAAGCGGCACTACCGGTCCAACCGGTATTACCGCTTGCGACAAGCGGTACTACCGCTTGACACAATCGTACCGCTCGGCTTTACCGGGCCGTTCTGAAGAACATCCACTCCTCTCCGTTTTGGCGGTGCAAGCGGTACTTAATCGGTACCAGACCGGTAGTACCGCGTCATACGACCGGTACTACCGCTTGGGGGTAGTACCGCAAGGGTGATACCGCCCAAATCTGAAGCAAGATAGACGAACTGAAGCATCTTTGGTACCTGGTCCGGTACTTGACCGGTAGTACCGCTTGAGGACCGGTACTACCGGTGCATTAATGACTCCAACGGCCATATTACATGGAGGGGTATAAATACCCCTCCACCTACCTTGGGACAAATTGCTCAGCTCATTTAAGTCAAAGACCACCATTGGAGTCCATTGGAGCCACCCAATCTTCAAGATCTCCTCATTCCACCACCCAAAGTCCTTGATCTTTGGGGAATCGAAGGAGGAGGCCCCGATCTACTACTTCACCAAAAGAGATCTTCATTTCCCCCTCATTTCATTGAGGGCCCCTTTGCTCTAGTGTTTTCTTGGAAACCCTAGTTCTTGTTTTGGTTCTTACAAGCTTGTATTTGATTGCTTTGACAGCTTTCTTGTATTTGGGAGCCTCCGATTAAGTTGTGGATGTGTGCCCCAAACTTATAACGGTGCCGTCTTCCACCTTGAAGGTTGCCGATATAGTGGAAGGTGAATCGATCCCGTTGGGGTGAGATTCATCGGAGAACAAGGGAGGCCTCTCGTGGCGTTGGTGGTTTGAAACCACCCCCTCTCCAAACGTAGACGTACTTCCCCTCAAAAGGAAATGGGAAACAAATCCTTGTGTCTCCGCGTCCACTTTTCGGTTACTTCTATCCTTTACCGCACCTTACTTGTTACTACTTTGTGTTGTGGTAGCCCTTGCATAATTGTCATATAGGTAAATTCACCGTAGTTGCATTATCTAGAGAATTTACCTTATTGTCAAACCTTAATTTGAAAAATAAGAAAATTTGAAGTAGCACCTATTCACCCCCCCTCTAGGTTCCCATACGATCCTTTCACTGTTGATATAGCTAAATTTGACAAAAAAATGAATTTGGCTTTACCATGCAATTTGGCTACAGCTCCACAATGTAGCTATTCTAAATTCCTGTATCATGCTGTCCCACACCTGACAAAAATAGCCTTATTTTTTGTCTAAGATATCACAAAGAGGACACATGTCACACATATGTTGGCTAATCAATTTGGAACCACATTTGGCATCGGAGAATCCTCTTGCTCCGGTTCCCTCTTTTGATCAATTTGGAATCACCTCCACAATGTAGGAAACTAGTTCCAAAAGCCAAAAAGCAAATATGGAACCACTTTTAACTACACACTGGGTGCCCTAAGAAGACTAGGATGGTCGCCATCCACATGTCCCGACGGTTATCTCACAGACATGTCCTCATAATCAACCAGTGAATCAGCTTCGTATCCGACTTGGGCTGCCAATCGGATCGGCCCCACCGCTGCAGGACCCTCTGGAAATCACGCAGCCCAACATGAGGTGCTGCAAAGTCTCGGCATGCTGGTAACATAGTGGACAGACCGCGGGGTGGGCTAGACGGCGACATCGAGAATTTATAGCTTATTTGGTCCGTAACTTGGGATAAGGTGGTACCTGCAAAAAGGCATTGTAGGCTGGCGTTGGATGTTTGATTCTGTCCCAAGTTAATTGATACATACATATCTAGATAAAACTGAGTCAATTAATTTAGAACGTGAGAGTAGATTTTTCTTGGCCCAGCGTCCAAGAAAACATGCATTTTCAACACCATTGCACTAGATTAAACTCCATTTCAACTTAATTAAATCATGTGATTTAGAGAGCGATAATCAACTCCATTTCAAAGTTTAACGCTAGTTTTTTTATCTTTAAACAAAGATAAAATTTACATATACTAACATTGTGGGTCTTGTGACATACAATGATAAGGAACTTGCTATCCAACTGTATACTAGAAATCCAACTATGCCAAGTGTTTTCTTGTATGTTGACTCAGGAGGCAGAGACTACGAGCCTCGTCCATGCAACAATGATGTTGACAAACCCATATCTTATTCCACATCCAACACATGCCAGTCTGCATCAAAATGACCCGGAGAGGATAACAACAAGTGTTGGCCAATGGAATAAGGTTGGGGACAGGGAGGGTGGTGGTGTCGTCTCTTCGTCCCCATTAGGTCCCTCACCTTGTTCCCACTCTCCTGGTTTGGTCGTCTCTTCAGCCCCATTCGATCCTCACCTCCTTTAATAAGAAAAATAAGAAAGAATGATTGATTTTCCACTCTAGGGAGGCATCTACCTCATACCGATCACAAGGAGAGGTTCATCATCATGGGGGATCGAGCAGAATGAACGATCCTAAAAATCCCTCAACAACGGTGCAGGTGAAACAGGGGGTTTCGTCATATCCGTAATTCCATATACACACTTGCACTTTTGCTTAAATTGCACTATCTCTATATGGATTCCTCGTTAAGCCTCATGTTTGCTCAGCCCGCTCCCTCTTCTCAGCGGCAATTGCTAGAGACAGACAAACCGATGAGGGTGGGAAAATATGTACAAAAGAGTGTGAAGCCAAGATGGTAAGTTAGAGGAGGAATGAAGTGAATGGGATGTAGGCAAGAGATGACATAGACACTTGAGTGGCTTATATAGGCCAGATGCGGGCAAATACCTAGATTTCCCGTTCGAAAGTGTGAATATGAACAAAAGTCAAATCAAGATTATTTTATTTTGAAAGTAATTGTCATAACTGATGTTTTGTATTTTCCTGGCAACTAGATCACATAAAAAGACTCTTTGCATTGCTTTTTATTATTCTATATATTGTTTTTTTTTCAAAATAGGATCAAAATTGGAGGCATCGGAATTCACAAAAAGTGGTTGAATATTTCAAATTTCTATGTGGATACTAGATAGCACCCTACTTGGGTACCTTAAAATATTTTTCCCAAATTTCTAGACCAAACTTGAACAAAGATGTAGTTCAAATTTGAACTAATTCTCAAAAATCACCTGAAGCTCGTTTCAATGGAAAAAGTAGTTAGAAATCGAGAAAAATCTTCATATCCGGGATTTTGCCATCCCATGTGTTCTAATATTCTTGAGTAGAGAGAGATAGATAGAGAGAGAGGGGGAGGGCGATGGTGGTCAAGTTGCATATAGCTTTACTAAGACGTTAACGATTACATTATTAGAAAATTTTGAACACAACAACCTTACAAAGGTGTGATATAATAGTTGGGTTGAAAGAGAGCATAATTTGTTAGGTCATAGACCACAGTAGATGCACAAGATCATGCACGAACAACATCTAGAACACATAATGGACATAAATAATAGGGGTAGATTAGATCTTTACTTGGTGCTGGATTCGAGGAAGAGGCCATTGCTGCCCGATTGATGCAAGCTTGATCGGTTATCCAAGTAGAGGATCTGGCGAAGGTACATATACCCTCTGTCCTCCAGCGACACTGTCCTCGCACCGACGGGGTGTAGGATGGCCTTCTCATCACTGCTACGCCTCCCTCCCTAAATTGGTAGGTTTTTGTGGAAGTAAGGGAGCATGAAAGTAGACCGTGGACTCGTAAACTGATCGTTGCCAAACTCCCCTCCTTTATATGGCACATGAGACAGGGGACCAAACCATCGAGTTGGTTTTGGTTCCCCTGATCAAGGCGTGTTAGTTACGTATGAGGTGGCTGAAAATATTGGTTTTGTGGCCCTCTTTTACTTAATGTTAGTTTATGCTTATTCTTTATTTGACTCTGTATTTTTCGTGTTAAACGTGACAAATCAACACCAACATTCTCCCCCTTGATCATTAGGTTTTACTTCATTTGCCCATTCTCCATAGGAATAATACACCAAAGTGAGGTGTTGCAACATCCAATGGAATGATGTTGAACTTCAACACTTCTGGCATACCGGCTCATTTCAAAATGGATAAGATTTTACTTAATGGGAGTGGTTCTTTGTAGTGGCCCCTTTATTGCAGAATCATATGGCTTCCAGTAGTCCCATGCCGACAATATGCTCACGAATAATACTGGGTGATAAACCTTTCATTAGCGGATCCGCAAGCATACGCGTAGTACTAATATGCCTAACATTAATAGTATGATCCCAAATTCTATCTTTCACAACATGCTACTTTATGTCAATGTGCTTGGGAGCATCACTTGACTTATTGTTAATCGTATAGAAAACTGCGGGTTCATTATCGCAGTATAATACAAGTGGTCTAGAAATGCTTTCAACCACTTTAAGCCCGACAATGATGTTTTTTAACCATACAACCTTCCCAGTGGCCTCATAACATGCTATAATGTAGAGAGAGTGTCCCAACCTTAATACAATATAAGGTGGAGTCCCCTATGTTGCCAATGCTAGTCCCTGGATCAATAGCTAGCATCCACAGTTAAGATGTAATATCAAGAAACAAAGGTCATAATACAACTTTATAACCAGGAATAACATAATTTTATTATATCTTACATAGCTCATTTGGCTATTACATTACATTGCAGCAGAAAATATATAAGCATGGGGTCCTTCATCTTCAAAGTGCCACAGACAGACATGTTGGTTGTAGACTTTGTAATCCCAATCAATCAATCTTCTCTAAAACAATCAAACCTGCAACATTACAAGTTACAGCCACAAGGGTCAATACATTTGAATTGTATTGGCAAGTGATACTATGGTAGTATAGTGGAGTCTATCATCTATATGCATTTGGCTAAGTGGAGTTGATGCTTGCATTGCTCAAAATAGATTTTCCTTATCATTTTGAAAATACTAAGTTTTTGTTTTGACAAAATCTTTTCCAAGGCTTCTCTCAATCAAAGATTGAAGATTTCAAACAACCCTTGTTCAAACCACAAGTTTTAACTTAGAAATTTGAATGATGAGATTCTTGATTGCTTCCATGTCTTGATGCTCAAATTGTCCTTTACCAGGGACATGGCTAAGTACTTAGATTTTACACTCTGCAGAGGTGGTGCACTTTCCCCACAAGACTTGGTTTCCCAAGACAAGATCTTTCAGAAGCCTTCCCTTAGACCAAAATGGACGCGTTCCAACCTATCAAACACTACCACCCACTGTCCATATGGCTAAGTTCTTGCAACCTATATGATCATGGCAGAGCCCATATTGCCAAGTGGTTGCACTTGAAGCTTCTCAACATTTGACATCTCAAATCTCTTTGTTCCTGGGTGGCCATCCACAAGTGAGATACACAAGGTTCACCAGTCCCCTGGCCTTGTGTAACCACTCAAACAAAAACCACCAAGCAATTACCATTCCACCCAGGTGATTCATTAACTTAGTTGTTTTATTAAACAAAACATAAGTCCTCAGACTTAGAATATTTTTCCATAGTGTGAATATATATTCCACCCATGTTTTCTATTAGCTAGGCTAAGCTTGATAGTAATAGGAATCTTAACTTAGGAAAATCCTACTAAGGATTCATATACTAGGTTTTCCTATAGCAGGGTTTATACTTATCAAAATCCATGCAAGTTTTACTTAGCAAAATCACTAATGCATAGTGAAAGTAATGGGATAGAAAGTATAAAGCATCACTTGCCTTTTTGGTAGAGTATGGGTTCACTCCTTGTCCTTGCAACAATCACACTCTTCAAGTCACTACAAATCAATCAAGCAAGGCACAAACTTAATCTACCAATCAAGCAAAACAACACATAAATTGACAAAGTCAAAGTAATGCATGCAAGCATGCAATAGATGGTTCTAATTGCAAAGGTGGTCTCCACTAGGCTTCTAAACTTTGTAAAGTAAAAAGTGGTCATTTTCCAAAGTGACAAAGTCATTTGCAAAAGGGTTTTGGTCCATAAACCATTTTTAAATCTAATCATTATTTTATGTGGTGAAAATTATTTTTATCAAAGCAAAACTTTATGTTTTTCACCAAATGAGTTGCTATTGCAAAACTTGGTGTTTTGGGTCAGTAGGTTTGGTCTAAACCATTTTCCCAAAGTTTTTACTCAAAATCATTTTCATAACAAAACCATTATTTTCATTTGGCTAGAAATGACTAAATCAAGTTTTCCATCCTAAACTTTACCAAATCCATTTTCCAAACTATGGGTTGGTTCCTAGGGTCAGTGAGTTTACAACAAACCATTTCCCAAAGGTTTTCCTTAAAAATCATTTTCAATAAATAAATCACATTTCTATTTGACTAGAAATGGTTTTAAATCAAAGAATCATTATTTTGTTTCACCAAATACATTTTTGAGTCCACAAAGTGTTTCCTAATGTTAGTAGGTTCAAATCAATCCAATTGCCAAAGATTTTAACCCCAAATTCATTTTTAAACAATTTTTACATCCTTAACAAGCAATCAAAAGTTTCTGCAAAAACCAACAAGCTAACAAATACTATTTGCTAAACTAAAGGCATGGTTGGCTAGGGTTTGTTCCACTGATTCCATTGATATAAAGTTTGCAAAATTTGGACGTGTGGATCAAAAGTTATAGGGTTTTCAAATCTGCAAACAAATCTGTTTTCAACTCTGTTTTTAAATCATCAGCTGGACACGCGGCGACTTCCTATTCGTCGGTACCGTTTCGGTTGGATCACGCGATGATAGCCGTTGGATTTAAGTTAAATCGCGCGACGCACAGAGGCTACTTACCGCTTCAGTTAAGTTCTATCGTGGCCATACGATTACGATCTAACGATGCTAGGCACACCAGCCACAGATGGGCGGCGCTGCGGTGGCTACTGGCGGCGGAGCTGTCGGTCGACGATGGTGCCGATGCTATAGGAGGTGAGGGAGAAAGGGGAGATGCTCACCGGGCTCAGGGGGTCACGGCGATGCTCAACGTGCTGACGGTTCGACGAGGGGCGCGCAAGGCTGCGGTCAATTGCTCGCCGGAGACGTGGTCGGCGTCAGATGGTCCTGGAGCTCGTCGAGGGTGGAGCTGTGGTTCGCCCCGAGGGAAAATGAAGACGCAGTTAGTCGCGCAAGATCAAGGCGAAGCTTCTCGCGTGAAAGAGAGGGCTTGGGGTGGTCAGTTCTTACCAGGAAACGTCGCCAGAGATAGTTGCAGACGCGGTGGCGCTCGGAGCTTGTCGGAGTCGAGGTTCTGGGGCACCCGCGGTTGAATGGAGGGCACGGACAAAAGCTCCAGGGGATGGGGAGTGTGCGTGCTTGGTCAATGAGGCAAGGGGAGGCAGGGTATGGCCGGAATTGAGAGATAAGCTCGTCGGAGACGGCGGCGGTGCAGAAGAGATTGGCGACAGCCTAGGGGCAGAGAGGAGGAGTTGTCTGGGGGAAAATGACGAGGAGGGAGAGGCTTTTAAGGGAGCGTGGTCGCTGGGGGAGTATTGGACGTTAACAACGCGAATTGATCGTCGGCGTAATGAGCAGGAAACGACGAGGAGGAGTTAGCGCGGTTGAAGACGATGAACAGCTGTCGGTGGGGTCTACGGGCAGTGAGAGAGAGGAAAAGGGAAAGGGGTCCACCGGTCATTGTCTGCACGGGTTAGTAAGTTGGTGCCAAACGTTTTCTTCGGGGGAAAGAAGCTGGGCTGGTTGGTGGGCTTCCTGGGCCAGGTCTAGTTGGGTCGGCCAGATTCTATTTTTTTCCAGTTCTGAAACTTTTTATTTTTCCAAATCTTTTTTCTGTTTTGAAATTCAAACAATTATTCAAACATTCAAACCATTCAATCAATTCACCATACTAGTAATGAGTATTTGGTTCTGTTTATCAACATAAACCAATCCCAAAATAAAATAATATTTTTATTCTTTTTAGGATCCATTCATTAATTAAATAAAATGGATCATTAGTTATTTAATAAAATAGGGTTTGATTTAATTAATAGAATCTCCATTTGAAATCCAAATATTTTCAAAACCAAATCAATAGGTTTTATTTGGAAATAAAGAATATTTGGACACTTGTTTAAAACAAAATAACCTTTTATTTTAGGGTCCATTAATAATTAAATACAATAGACCTTCATTATTAAATTAAATAGGATTTGTTTTATTAAATCTTTATTTTGAAATCTAAAATAAAACCAAAACACTTCAGTAGGTTTTATTTGAGAATATAAAATATTTAGAAAACTTATTTAAAGTAAATAAATAAGTTTTAGTGTTTATTTAAAATGGGAAAAACCTTTTAATAAAATTGGATATTAAATCCTTATTATTTTATTTAAATAAACCTTTACTATTTTTATTCAAAACAAAATGTTTTATTGCAAAAGCTTGGCCAAGGTTTAATTTGGCTTTATAAATAATCTTTATTCATAAAACTTCTATTTCTTTTGAGATCCAAAACCTTTCATTTAAAATTTCCAAAATAGTAATTCCAAATTATTTTATTTTCCTTTATCAAATGTTTATCTTTTTAAATCCCTTTAGGATTTTATTTGATCCCAAATTGGTTTGAAGATTTCCAATTGGAATCAAAAATTTCTTCTGGCCCTGAAAATCTAACAAAATTTTATTTTATTAATTTATTTTCACATTACAAGATTTGGAAAATCTTGGGATGTGACAGGCTAGCACCCTTAAAATAAATATCGTCCCGAGATTTGGGGAGGCTAGGGTTACAAGTAGGCTCAAAACAACTAGGGTACCACCACCCTTAAAAATTTTTCAAACAAAAATTACATATTGTCCTTCTTGGGATCCTGGGGAAAATTTCTCTAAGCAAACATTTGCATGGTGTCCTTGGTTTCCATACTTGACTCATGGGCCAAGGTTGAGATCCTTCATAGACTTGTTTAACTTGTTCTTCATCTTTTCTGGACAATTGTTTGCATAGTGGCCTAGTTCCTTGCATTTGAAGCATGTTATAAGTTTGAGGTCTTGAGGTGCCTTCTCTGGACAATATGATGCATAATTTCCTGACTCCTTGCAGTGTTTGCACATCACTTGGCTAATATCCTTCCTCATCTTGGGTTTCACTAGCCTTTGTTTGTCTTCTTGGCTCTTCTCCTTTTCTGGGCATTCACTGGCATAGTGTCCCATCTCTTTGCAATTGTAACACTGCAACTGGCTTATGTCCTTCTTCTTCTTTTTGGGTCTCTCCAAAGCTAGGAGTTCTTCTAGTTCATGTTCTTCATAGGTGGGAGATCTTTCTCTCTTCTTGAGGCATTGATCTTCATGCTCCTTGGATGTATGATCCTTGTCTCTAAAAATATTGCTAGCTTGGGTTCCTTCTAGAATAGCATCTTTGTCATCCTTGTTGTCATTAGATCTTTGGGAAAAGTTTTCTCCCATGTTGATCATTTGAGTAACCAGTCCTTGCAACAATTGGGATTGAAGTTTCAAAATCCTTTGTATGGCTGGGTCTAGTCCATTGTTGTTGGGTAAAAGCTGAGTTGTCTCTTGGCTCAATTGGTTTTGGGTTGCTATAAGTTCTTTCATGTTGTCCTCTTGGTTGTTGTTGTCATCAACCTTGATGTTGGAGTTTCTTGGAGTAATCATCTATTTGGGTTTGAAGGAAGATTAGAATAGGAAAGATATTTCTAAGGAAATATTTCTAATCACACACACCACAATTCACACAAGAAACGTGCAAGCAATCACAAACAACTTTTCACTCAAACAACAAAGTTCAAGCACAAACCTAGGCAACAAAAATATTTTTGTTACACCACATAAGTTGGTGTGTTTGACTTAACTAAATTATGGTCGTCCATCTATATGGTTCACTTGTGATCTTTCCTTCCTTCTTGATTCTTCTTGTATGAGATCATGGTTTCATTTGGCTAGAAATGACTAAATCAAGTTTTCCATCCTAAACTTTACCAAATCCATTTTCCAAACTATGGGTTGGTTCCTAGGGTCAGTGAGTTTACAACAAACCATTTCCCAAAGGTTTTCCTTCAAAATTATTTTCAATAAATAAATCACATTTCTATTTGACTAGAAATGGTTTTAAATCAAAGAATCATTATTTTGTTTCACCAAATACATTTTTGAGTCCACAAAGTGTTTCCTAATGTTAGTAGGTTCAAATCAATCCAATTGCCAAAGATTTTAACCCCAAATTCATTTTTAAACAATTTTTACATCCTTAACAAGCAATCAAAAGTTTCTGCAAAAACCAACAAGCTAACAAATACTATTTGCTAAACTAAAGGCATGGTTGGCTAGGGTTTGTTCCACTGATTCCATTGATATAAAGTTTGCAAAATTTGGACGTGTGGATCAAAAGTTATAGGGTTTTCAAATCTGCAAACAAATCTGTTTTCAACTCTGTTTTTAAATCATCACCGACACGGCGACTTCCTATTCGTCGGTACCGTTTCGGTTGGATCACGCAACGACAGTTGGATTTAAGTTAAATCGTCTGCGCATAGGCTACTTACCGCCGATTAAGTTCTATCGTGGCCATCGATTACGATCTAACGGTGCTAGGCACACCGACCAGATGGCGGCTGCGGTGGCTCTTTGGCGGCGGAGCTGTCGGTCGACTACGGTGCCGATGCTACAGGAGGTGAGGGAGAAAGGGGAGATGCTCACCGGGCTTAGGGGGTCACGGCGATGCTCAACGTGCTGACGGTTCGACGAGGGGCGCGCAAGGCTGCGGTTAATTGCTCGCCGGAGACGTGGTCGGCGTCAGATGGTCCTGGAGCTCGTCGAGGGTGGAGCTGTGGTTCGCCCCGAGGGAAAATGAAGACGCAGTTAGTCGCGCAAGATCAAGGCGAAGCTTCTCGCGTGAAAGAGAGGGCTCGGGGTGGTCAGTTCTTACCAGGAAACGTCGCCAGAGATAGTTGCAGACGCGGCGACGCTCGGAGCTTGTCGGAGTCGAGGTTCTGGGGCACCCGCGGTTGAATGGAGGGCACGGACAGAAGTGCCAGGGGATGGGGAGTGTGCGTGCTTGGTCAATGAGGCAAGGGGAGGCAGGGTATGGCCGGAATTGAGAGATAAGCTCGTCGGAGACGGCGGCGGTGCAGAAGAGATTGGCGACAGCCTAGGGGCAGAGAGGAGGAGTTGTCTAGGGGAAAATGATGAGGAGGGAGAGGATTTTAAGGGAGCGTGGTCGCTGGGGGAGTATTGGCCGTTAACAACGCGAATTGATCGTCGGCGTAATGAGCAGGAAACGGCGAGGAGGAGTTAGCGCGGTTGAAGACGATGAACAGCTGTCGGTGGGGTCTACGGGCAGTGAGAGAGAGGAAAAGGGAAAGGGGTCCACCGGTCATTGTCTGCGCGGGTTAGTAAGTTGGTGCCAAACGTTTTCTTCGGGGGAAAGAAGCTGGGCTGGTTGGTGGGCTTCCTGGGCCAGGTCTAGTTGGGTCGGCCAGATTCTATTTTTTTCCAGTTCTGAAACTTTTTCTTTTTCCAAATCTTTTTTCCGTTTTGAAATTCAAACAATTATTCAAACATTCAAACCATTCAATCAATTCACCATACTAGTAATGAGTTTTTGGTTCTGTTTATCAACATAAACCAATCCCAAAATAAAATAATATTTTTATTCTTTTTTGGGATCCATTCATTAATTAAATAAAATGGATCATTAGTTATTTAATAAAATAGGGTTTGATTTAATTAATAGAATCTCTATTTGAAATCCAAATATTTTCAAAACCAAATCAGTAGGTTTTATTTGGAAATAAAGAATATTTGGAAACTTGTTTAGAACAAAATAACCTTTTATTTTAGGGTCCATTAATAATTAAATACAATAGACCTTCATTATTAAATCAAATAGGATTTGTTTTATTAAATCTTTATTTTGAAATCTAAAATAAAACCAAAACACTTCAGTAGGTTTTATTTTAGAATATAAAATATTTAGAAAACTTATTTAAAGTAAATAAATAAGTTTTAGTGTTTATTTAAAATGGGAAAAGCCTTTTAATAAAATTGGATATTAAATCCTTATTATTTTATTTAAGTAAACCTTTACTATTTTTATGCAAAACAAAATATTTTATTGCAAAAGCTTGGCCAAGGTTTAATTTTTCTTTATAAAATAATCTTTATTCATAAAACTTCTATTTCTTTTGAGATCCAAAACCTTTCATTTAAAATTTCCAAAATAGTAATTCCAAAATATTTTATTTTCCTTTATCAAATGTTTATCTTTTTAAATCCCTTTAGGATTTTATTTGATCCCAAATTGGTTTGAAGATTTCCAATTGGAATCAAAAGTTTCTTCTGGCCCTGAAAATCTAACAAAATTTTATTTTATTAATTTATTTTCACATTACAAGATTTGGAAAATCTTGGGATGTGACATATAAATTCTACATGCATCGTTGTCAAGTCAGTTATTGTTTGCTTAGAGATTTTCCACGATATGACTCCTCCGGAAAGTGTGAACACATAACCTGACGTGGATTTCTTATTGTCCATAGAATCGGCATAATCAGCATCTAAATAGCCAATAACTTCTAGGGTATCAGACTTTCTTTGCGGCCTTCTAGTGGTCTAATTCTGGATTTGATTGGAATCTGCCAAGCATTTCCGTTATAAAAACCAAGTCAGGGCGCGTACAAACTTGTGCATACATGATGATCTAACATCTGAAGCATAAGGAACCGACATAATCTGATCAGTTTCAATTTGGTTCCTCGAACATTGAAGTGTCCCAAACCTATAGCCCTTGACTATTGGAGCAGGTGAGGCCGAGCAGTTATGCATGTTATATTTCTGTAGTACTTGGTCGAAGTATGCCTTTTGTAATAGTCCCAACACACCTTTAGACCCATCCTGATGAAAATCTCTATGCCAAGGACATGCGAGGCTTCACCGAGATCTTTCATATAAAAATTGGAAGACATCATTTTTTTGATCTCATGCAGCATATCCTTATCGCTCCAAGCAAACAATATGTCATCCACATACAGGACTAATATTGTGAACCTACTGCCCTTAAACTTGACAAAAATGCAGTTGTCCACAACATTTTCCGTAAAACCAAAAGTTATAATAATCTTGTCAAACTTAAGGTACCACTGTCTCAAAGATCAAGACATACATGGATTTCTTTATGCGACACGCCAAATGTTCACTTCCTTCCATGAAAAAAACTTCCGGCTGAGTCATGTAAACATCTTATTTCAGTTCTACATTTAGAAAAGTTCCTTTAGCATCCATTTGGTGTAATTCTAGGTCAAAATGAGCTACTAGATCCATGACGATCCTAAAATAATCTTTAGATGACACATGAGAGAAGGTCTCATTGTAATTGATTCCTTCTCTCTGTGTGAACTCTTTTGCCACAAGTCTTGCCTTGAACATTTCGACATTCCCTTTATTTTCATACTTGGTTTTGAAGATCCATTTGCAGCCTACTCTTTTAGCACCATTGGGAACTTCTACTAAGTCCCAAACAACATTCGAGGCCATAGATTTAAACTCGTCTTCCATGGCAACCTGCCACTTAGACAAATTCATACTTTTAATGGCTTCTTTGTATGAGGTTGGATCCTCCATGTCGCGGGAATGGACACGATAGTTGCTACCAGGGGTAGAGATTGAGTCAAAAGGAGGAAGAGTGAATCATCATCAACAAATCGAGATTGAGTACAAGACGAGGGTTTTACCCAGGTTCGCCCCTCTATCGGGTAAAGACCTACTTCCTGCTTGATTATATTAATGGCAAGTGAGATTGCAAGGTGGGCGAACTCGGCGTATGGGCAGCAATTCGCAAGGATGGGTTATCTAATAGCTCGTGTCTATAATGGGAACCGTATGGAGGTTTGTATAGGGGCACCTCGCTAGGGTTTACAATATTACAACCGAACCAGTAAGGGTTTCAGAGGCTTTGACCTAATCCGACTGGGATTAGCTATGGTCTTGGGCCTTCGCGTCTAGTCACCGGTCTTCATTGAAGCCTCTCTTCCAGTCGCCGTCAAAGCAGTCCTAGTCGACATTGTCCTAGGCCAGTCGTTTCCAGCCTATGGGGGTACCCCGATTGGCATATCCCCATCAGTAGTCTCCGAGTGCATCAGGGGTTTGTCATAGGAGTCAACTTGGCAGCCAGCGTAGGAGAGTTCGGGTGTACGCCCAGTCGAATCGATGACGAACTCCTCCGATGAAGGGAGAAGCCTATAAATTTCAGTCGCAGCTTTGGTGAGTTGTTTTCCTTTGAGTCGCCTCGCTCGGTCGATTGGAAAGAGCAAGTGGAATGGGCGATGACAAATTTGGTCAAAGTTGGACCGTCAGCATGGTCAAACTAGCCGTTAGTTAATTTCTAATGGTAACTTCGGCGGATTTACCGCGAAGCAACGACTAATCCCAGGATTACTAGGACGAGACGCTATAAATTGCGAGCGGCGAAGGTAAATATGGATCTCACCCGCATTCCCATCATTCTTCCCAAGCCTTCCTGCTTTCGGTCTAAACCTCGAGTCTTTGCGAGTCTATTCTCATGGTGCCCGCGTGGTCGAAATCAAAGTGCACCACAGCCGCACTGCAGTCCTTTCAGGATGCATGCATTCTCGCCAAGGGAAATTGGCGAGCCCCACTGGTTGGCGAGATATAACCAAAACTGTGCCCCGACGAGTTCATTTCCTTCATCCGTCACCTAGAGCGTGGTCTAGGGTTTCCCACTTGTCTGTTCTTTAGGCATTTTCTCCACTTCTATTAAATAAAACCCTCCTACCTAGGGCCTCATAATATTGAGCAGATCGTGGTATTTATCGCCTTCTGTGAGTCGTATTTAGGGTGCCCCTCCTACTTTCCCCTTTGGCTAGAGCTATTCCATGGCCGGGCCACTCGCGAGGGAAAAAATGGGCCCCTGCTGGCGGTGGGTGGCATCACCTTCCAGGTGAAGCCTCACACAGCTTCTTCAAGATGATGCTGCCAAAGAAGGTGGCTAGCGACTGGAAGAAGTCCTTATTTTATGTCAAAGAATTGACCCCAGCTGGAGAGGTGGCGATACCGGCATACCCCAGTTGTCGGTGAAAGATCTGCCATGATCGTAGAAGCTCGTCGTCTCTAAGATGATCGCCCGGATCACTGTGCTGGAGGAGGAGGGGTTGAAAACAATCAATCTCTTCAACTGTTGGCTCGGTTGGCGGCTAGTTCCTTTAATGAACCGGATGACCTTTATGTATGAATATACCGGTTGTTCTGACCTGTCGAGGGAGAACTCGACGCAGTGGGTCGTGGAAGACTACGTCGCGGCCCTGAAGAATATAATGGAGGCAACCTACGCTGGCATGGCCAACGGATTTGCCCCGTACAGACCGGACAAAACGCTGGCACCCATGGTAAGCAGCTTCAATCATTTTGAAGGGAATATGTCCTGAGAGGCAATAATAAAGTTGTTATTATGTCTATTCCAAGTATATGATAGATGTTTATTTTGCATGCTATAATTGTATTAATACGGAAACGTTAATACATGTGTGTTTAATAAACACATGGAAAGTTCCTAGTTATGCCTCGATTATAAACTAGCTCATTGATTAACAAGATGATCAAGGTTTCCTGATCATGGACATTGGATGTTGTTAATAACAAGGTCACAGTATTATTAGAATGGTGTGATGAACATTCATCCGAAGTATAGCATTACAATCAAAGTAATTGAGTTTATATTGCTATAACATCATACGAAGTGATCCTAATCCTTAGACCATGAGATCATGTAAATCACTAACACTAGAAGAGTATCTTGATAACATCAAACGTCACAGCGCAATAGGGTGACTATAAAGATGGGTTCAGTGCTACTAAGGTGTTATGTTGAGGCTCATGGTCGGTAGCGGCAACACATGCCAATATGAAGAGGAGCTTCTTGGTCAGCGACTCGAGTGGCAAATCCCGCGCGGCATCCGCGGCTATGGCCTTCGTGGCGGCTGCATGCAGGTCACCACGGTCGCCGCCCGCCGGGGTTGGATAGAAGAAGAAGAGGCAGCTTGACTACGGGGTGGCATACGTGGTCATAGAAGGCATACGCGGGGGCACTCGTTGGGGTGGAGAAAAGGAGGGGATGCGGCATAGGGCAGTGGGCGCGGACCATCGGGAGTCACGGCATAATCACGGGCAGTGGGCGCGAACCACGGGGTGGAGAAGAGGAGAGGCATAATTAGGGGCGCTGGTGTCCGTGTAATGGGGAAGAAGATGATTACGAGAGTTAGTTACTATATTAGGCTATGGCTTGGTTGTGGGCTGAGTAGTAGGGAAGACTCTGGGCTTGACGCACCTCAGCTCCGTTAATCAGTACTCTTGGGTACCTAAGGTACATGACCGAATGTCCCGAATAAATTTCGGTTTTAAACAATCGGTGACCGAACTTGTGATAGAAAATTTTGGTTTTGGTATATTTGGTCTCGGTCCCGGCTCTCTCAGTCTGATATTTCTATCCTCGGTTTATGTGTCCACACCTAATCTCACTCACACCTCCTCGTGAAGAATCTCTCTCCCCTCTAGTTTATCCCCATGGTCTCGGACTAGCGAGATACATGTTCCCGGTGGCTTTTCGTTGAGAAAGAGTTGTTGCTTCTGCTGCATAGCTGGAGCGAGGAGACGAAGGTTGCTCTGGGGCTTGGACGTGTGTGCGAGCATGGATGCACTGCTAATTTGCGACGCTAGACTTCTTCTCGATCTTGAGATCGGCAAGCGTTCATCTACATCATCCACGAGTACAACCTCGTTAAACTTTTTCGGTCTACAAGGGTATGTTCTCTATGGATGTATATTCACCCGTTTCTTGTATCTAGTAGATAGATCTTGGTACATAGTTGTTCCCATCATAGGAAGTTTTTTGTTTTCTATGCTACGAACCCTACACATTTTTTCTTTCTAGTCATATTTTGTGAACTTGCTTAACTGATGTAGTTGCCTACAGATGTTCTAGATTCTGGAACAATGGCTCCCTTCTTTGGACGAGGAGGTGCGCGAAGAGCTCCTAGATAGAGGGGAGGGTGGATCCTCTATCTAACATGAGGAACAATAAGAGATCATCGAGGAGGAGCGCGAGCCACCCTCGGCGAGTGGCAGGACGCACGGTCAGAAGCACCACGAGGTCGAGGCCAATCGTAGCCTCAACAAAGGGGACATCAACCCGGAGATCGCAGCGGAGGAGAGCTCCAAATGAGCTCCTACCACTACAAGGAATTTGCTGATACATGACCCTCCATTTTCGTCATTGAATCGTCACTGTCTACATTATATGACGATCTTATGATGAAAAATAAATCGTCAAAAACTAAGCGTCAGTAATTGAACACAACGACTTTTTTCACGAGATCGTCATAACCGTTTGTGACGATACTGCATCGTCATAAACTTTATGACGATCCAATATCGTCATGGGATGTCCAGCCTCACCACGTCAGATCCTACGTGGCTGAGCCGACGTGGCAAGAAATCAGTCCGGTCCATTTTAATTATTTATATGGGCCAAATCCAACAATTAGGTCCATTTATGTTTTTTCCGTGTCAATTCTGATCAGTAACATGGACCAGACCCAACATGAAGGCCTTTTTATTTTCTGGTCATGGCATTTTTAAAGTCGATTGTTTTTCATTTTCCACATTTTAATTCCTTTTATTTCAACCTTTATTATCAGCTAGTACGATTAGTCAGATAGGTTCCGATTGTCATTTAATTTAATTTGGTCCACTCTTCAGTACGATTTTTCACAAGTCCCAATGTTCAGTGTTGATTTTCCCAAAATTTGACAATAATTAAGAAACTAGTAATTTAATCAAGAGCACAAGAATACACTAAATACATTTGACAATAGGTATAATTGAGTCGATTACAATAGTTCAATGGTTTAGATCACATACTATACAATAATATCCCAGCGCTCAACACTATCTAGCTACTACAGTTTTCTTCCAGAGTTGATTAAGACAATATCCGCTGGCTCAGAAATTCCTCTCGTGTACCTGAAAGCGTAAAACAATAGCTGAAATTAAGACACTAGTATGTACTTCCAGAAAATGTCAAAAAGGCAAAACAATAGTAACTTGTAGCTGATATCTACAACAATAACTTGTATCTCCATACCTCACACAGTTCAGATCATACTCCACACTTTCAAGGAGGGACAGATAAAGTTGGTACTTCTTTCTAGCATTAGTCAGTTCATGTTCACCTACAATGAAACAAAATAAGCTTGGATGGCAATATTGCAGTGTAAGGAAATACAAATCGTTACAGCTAAGGTTGTCTTGAAATTTCTCATATTAAAGTGAGGACGTGATTAAAGCAGAACTATATTATAAATCTCATTACAGATATATAGAAATGAGATGGTTTCTGAGTGATGAACAAAAGAAAAAAATCACTTTGCCCACACATATAATGCAACTAATAAACACACACAAATGACAACGAACAATTGCTTTACAATCAACTGAATTTACATTTAACCAAAATAGGGATATGCTAACACATATTGCTACTGTCCTAAACCTACCTACAATCAACATATAGGCAAAAGCAGCTAGATTTGCGGAACGTACACTATTACAGACATCAATGATATGTGTCTACTTACCTATCCATATTGAAAAATGCCAAGCATGCAAGGTACATCCAATGAGCATTTTTGAGCTAAACTGAAGGAACAAGGAACTGCTCTGGTTCCAAAGTTCTTTATTATTGATTCAAACATGGTTGAAGCTAACACTAAATTAAAATCGGTTCTAAGGTTGATATCCATTAATTAACCAAGCTCACAAGCAGATGTCATTTGCATCTTATGGTTAAGGTAGGAACCAGAAAACTCACATAAACCTCGCTTGCCAGATTCGCCAGAAACCTCGCCACACAGGTGAAGATGATCAGCCTCTTCTGGTTGTAGGTGCAGGTGACCATCTCCATCATTCAGAAACATCATGCCACCCATGTTCACATTCAAGGATACCATGTAAGATAAGTGCAGTGCAGCCATGGACTCATCTACGCACCATATAGGTTGGATAGGCATGATCTTCTATATGTCGAATCAGGGGCAACCAACAGCAAGCAAGCATAAGCAAATTGTAATCTCATGTTTCAACTACAAAACTAACGGAAGCATGCATACTTCTATACTTCTTCATACATGACTTCCATGATAACATCTATCATAGGAACACCAACAAAGTAGGTCCATTGTAACTACCTCGGTGAATTACGCTCCTAGTTACAAGCCTGGATGAGTGGAAATGGTTGAAATAGTACGGTGGGGCCCAAATGCCACTCACAGGTAGACCTTTCGGCCGTCCCAACCATTTCCAAACACCGGGACAAGAACGGGCGGCGTAATCGGCAGGCGAAGGAATCAACTACATACACAAACGGGTATGTATGCAAGCCACCATACAACAGTACATCAGAGCCATTCCATCTAAAAGAAATAGAAATATTGCAACGCCATACGGCAAGATCCAAATATCCTAGAAAGATATAATAGTTTAGGATATCTCCTCATACATCACACATCAGAGTATCAGGCGGAAGCGGCAAACAAGATCCGAGTACGGATAAGAAGCAAATTGGCATAAGATGCCCCATAAAATAAACACATCCCGCCCACAGATCTCACGGATCCCCGTTCCCGGAATATCTACACCGAATGATCGTTGCCCACATCGTCCGTCTCCTCCACCCAGTATCCATCTTGTGAGTACACCTGTTCATCTGAATCAAATAATTTATCGTGTGAGACCCTAGGGGGCTCAGCAAGTCTTTATGCCTCTAAAGGGGACACAACCTGGGGTGACGCAATTGAAGCAAAAGATAAACCCTAACAATTCTATAGATACTCGCTAACCATCCGCCTAACCAAAGATAGACGGATGTCCGTGAATTAATGACAACAGTTATAACAGTAATATCAACAGATCCATCCTCCTCCTCGCTTACCAACGAGGAAGCGGACGAACACCCCCATCCGTTGGCAGTTTTATTAACCATTCCATGAGTGTTGCACTATTTACTAGTCAGTTACTTTGTCAAATTAAAGCGGTACTTTAGTTATGCTTGTCTATGATCGAGAAACTGTGCTCCAAGTCGTCCATAACCACGGACACGGCTTTCAGAAAGTTTTACCCTGCAGGGGTGCACAAATAGCAACACACACTCGATCAACCTCGAAAAAACCAAATCAAAACCCAACGAGGCATTCACGACAAAGCAATCACAGGATTCAGAAATATTTCAGGGGCCACCCCATTAAGCTACCCGCAACGAAGTTAGCTGACTCCGAAATGGACTCAAGGTTTGCGTCAATGGCTGTAAACGATTGGGCACCCGAAAATGTGACTGGGCTTGTCGATACCGCGAAAACACTCCGCTTCCCTAAACAGTACAGGTGCAGTACCTCGCACAATTTAAATAAAACAGTAAAGCATGGCATAAGTACAGGATAGTAAATAAAACCTCAAACTAGTTTGTTGCCCCAAGAAATAGGAATGAATCAAGCTCTGGCTCAGGAGGGTCCCATAATCCTCCCGGATGTGGATAGCGTGAATATTCAAGGAACAGGAATCAAGTACTCGGGGTCCTACGGGACACAAGTGAGCATGAAAAACCAAATAGCAGATATTGCTCACCGGTGCCACTTTCATTAGTTATCCCATACTACTTAGGTTAAGTTGTTTAGATACCTCGTTATCCATCAGACACTCACATACCCTACACATGCTGTTCTACGACTCGCATGGCTCAAACAACTCCTGTAGTAATGGCTCATGGGATGGAGGAACAAGCTTCGGTGGGGTTTAAAAGTAAAGGCTATGCAATACTTGGGATTCAATTTAATGCAATCACGACTCAATGATGCAAGAATAAGATAGAGGCAATAGGTACTATATGTATGCAAGCATGTGGTAGTGCTTGCCTGGAAGCTCAGTTGAAGCGAGATAAGGATCTGGGTAGTGCTCCTGGGTTTCTTGATATATCCCCTGCTCAACGTCTATTCGAAGAAGAACCAAACAAACAAGGGCCAACATAAATAAAGTGCACAAGCATATGAATAAAATGCGACAAGCAAACAATCATGCCATGATGAATGATGCACAATTTGCATGGCAACAATGTAGCATGGCATGGGTGAGGTGTGGAATACAAGAATAAATCATTTTATGGTGTTTTAATCATATTTTATACTCAAATAAGTTGCTGTATACATTATATTTACATGATGCATGCTGCAAAACAGGACAAGGAATGCATAAACAGAAAGGTCTCGTCGAGCTAATCATTTTAGACATATCATTTGTTAAATTTGGAGTTATAAAACAAAAGTTATTAATTAATTAAGGCAAAAGGGCATTTTATTGTAATTTGAACAACTTGAAATTTAAAGTGTTCAAAATATATTTTGGATAGCATAATTGAATTCCTCATATTTTTCTGATTCAAAAACATATATTACATGTTTAATTTGGAATTGTATTTTAAAAGTTATTTAAATGCAGATTTGAATTTGAATTTAAAACAAATTTGAAAAGATTTAGTTTAAAACAGATAACAGAAAAGCCTTTTTGTACTCAGGCAGACCTAGCCACTGCCGCTGACGGGTGGGGCCAGGTTGACTGGGCCAAACACGTGCACAGAAAAAGGGGGGGACTGCGGGTTGATGGAACCAAAGTGTCGGGAACCTTTTTGCAAAATGGCAACATCCGAAGACAGGTGCGTCCGGAGGGGTCGCGGGTTTAGGAAAAACAAAAGACAGGGGGTTTTCTGTAAGACATCCACGGCCCCACTGTAGATCTCCTTTCTCTGTTCCGCGGATAGATCGGTGCCGACCGACGCGGTGCGCGGTGTACGGGGTTCGAACTCGCGCCCTCGCGCGTGCGCACGGCGGCGACGACCACTGGGCTAGCTAGGGTTTTGTAGCATCCCAGTTGTCTAACCCCTGTAATGCTACATGTCTTAATAATAAAATGGGCCACTTCCAACATATATTGGTTGCATCATCATCACATCATGCTCATGTCATCATGTCCCCTTGCATTTGAGCATCATATAAAACCTTTTACTTGTTTGGTTCTTATCTCATGTGCATGATTAATTGTATTTGCCTCTTGATATTGTATTTGGGTCTTGATAAATTGTTAAATGCCCAAGTTGAGTTGGGGGCATCTCTCTTTTTGACTCCACCACCTTTTCTTTCACCACCTTATAATTCCACCATCCAATAAAATGGGCTTGGCATTTTATTGAGTTACCTCTAGCCCATGTTGTTGGTTGGATCCACCCATAATCTTTGCTTGGCCTTGCCCATCTATTGGGAATGCATATGGATAATGCCATGATTATAACATTGTCTTCACAAGAATAACTTGGCATTAATTAATTGCATGGGCCATGCAAGTGCCACCTTTTCCAGTTTTGGTTTGTTTGGATTTCTAAATGGATCCCTCTTTCTGGCTTGATCTTGTCTGTGAGTATAAAACCCTAGCTCTCTCCCTCTCTTTTTCCCCTTAAGCTAAACCCCTACCCCATGTCCCATGCACACACTTGTGCTAATGTGGCATGCACCCTCTAAAACCCCCCTCTCTCTGGTTCTTGTTGGTTCTTGCTTGGATCAGGCATGGGCCAAAGGAGGACCACATCACCACCCTATGGCCATCTCTCTCTCTTCTCCTTCTTTTCTTGCTTTTTCTTGCTTAAGTGCTTGCTTGTAGTTTGCTTGATCAAACTAAAGTACCATCTTTCATCTCCCTCTCTTCCCTTTCTACCCTAAACTAAACCCTATTTTTACATATATCCTAAAATAATCCCTAATCTACATCTACCTCTAAACAAAACCCAAACAAAACCTACCTCTCCTTTTCCCCCTATCTAGCATGTTCCCATGCCCCATGTCCCTCTCACCTCTCCCTTCTAGCTCTAACTCGACCACCCAGCACCCTACCTGCCCCACACCCGACCAGGACCCCCTCCTATCTACCCTAACCTAGCCCGACCATGCCCCCTCTCTCCTACCCTAGCTCCCAACCATCCACCCGAGGCTACCCCTCTCCCCTCTAGCTCTCTCTCAGCCAAGGCAGCCCCTGCCCACGCGCCTTCCCCAGGGCCACCTGCCAGTCACCCTCTCCCCTTCCCAGCTCTACCACGCCACCCTGGCCCCCCCCCATGCTGATCACGTGATCAGTAAAGGTGGCCGACGCGCCCGCCACTACCCCTCCCCACGCAAGCCACACCTCTCCTCGTTCTTATCCTCTCCTCCTCGACCACCCAGATCCGCCCCTGAGGCTTGCCTCGCACCCCCCCTTCCTCCACACCACCCCAACGCCCTCTCGCCGCCACACCGCCAGCTACCCCCTGCCCCCGTCGATCTACCCGGTGGAGTCTCATGCCAGTGGCGAGGAGAACCAGAGCCCCGCACGCCCAAGACGCCATCGAGGAGGCGGACGGACCGCTTCGCCAGACCGCCGCCGAGGAAACCCTAGCTCATCGTCCGCGATGGCGCCGGTGATCGCCGCTCCCGCGCCACGCCGACCACGCCAAAGACGCCCGCGGTGAGCCCACGACCTCCTAGACAACCCCTCTCGCCGATCTCGCCTAGACTCGCCGGACGGTCGTGAACCCTCCGTGCGTCTCTGCTGTTCGGTCTGCAGCCACCCAGCGTGCTAACCTACCTAGCACGCGGCGACCCATAGCATCGGCCACCGTGACTGTTCCGCCATCACAGCGTCCATGATCGCGAGATCGACCCTGGCGCGCCTTTTTTCTCTGTCGGCGTGTTCGTCGGCGAGAGGAAGAAAACGATGGCGTGCGGCATTTTTGCACATAACCCCCTGCCATCTCTTTTGCTAAACCCGCGGTCCAGCCTAGCCCCTTGTCAGCGTCTGTTGCAACTTTGCAAAAAGGCTCCTGGCTTTTGCTGTAATCAACCCGCGGTCCAGAGTTGTTCCAGGCACTGCCGTGTGGGCCAGAGAAACCCCCTGGCCCCACCTGTCTGCGACTCAGGATAAGTTAGGCTGTGTAGAAAACGTTTCAGATTGTTTTAAAATTCAAATTTATTTTAAATAAATTCAAAATTCAAATTCTATTCAGATTTTTAATAACTTTTACATACTAATTCCAAATTTGACAAATGATATATGTTTGGATATCAGAAAAGTGTCAGGAATTCAAATATGCCATCCAATTTGACTTTTGCATAACTAAAATTCCAAGTTTAGTTTAATTACCAAATTGCCACTAGGATTTAAATAATTCATAACTTTTAATTCCTAAACCCAAATTTAGCAAATAAGTAGTCTAAATTGATCAGCTCGACGAGACCTTTCTGTTTATGCTATCCATTACTTCAATTGCAGCATGCATCATATAAATATATATTGAACAACAATTGTTATGGCAACAAAATGTGACTAAAAACCAATTCAAATGTTATTTTCTGTCCTCCACACCTCACCCATGCCATGCTACCTTACTTGCCATGAAATTTGTGCATCATTCATCATGGCATGATTGTTTGCTTGACGCATCTTATTCATATGCTTGTGCTCTATATTCATGTTGGCCTTGTTTGTTTGGTTTTTCTCGGATAGACACTGAGCAGGGGTCATATCAAGAGAACCAGGAGCACTACCCAGAACCGTCCTTTGCTTCAACAGAGACACCAGGCAAGCACTACCACATGCTTGCATACATACAGTACCTATTGCCTCTATCTTATTCTTGCATCATTGAGTCGCGATTGCATTAAAATGAATCCCAAGTATGCATAGCCTTTACTTTTAAACCCCACCAAGCTTGTTTCCTCCATCCCATGAGCCACTACTATAGGAGTTGTTTGAGCCATGAGTCGTAGAACAACATGTGTAGGGTTTGTGAGAGTCGATGAACAATGAGGTACCTAAACAACTTAACCGAGTAGTTCGGGATAACTAAAGAAAGTGGCACCGGTGAGCAATATCTCGCTATTTGGTTTTTCCTGCTCACTTGTGTCCCGTAAGACCCCGAGTACTTGATTCCTGTTCCTTGATTTATCGCGCTATCCACATCCGGAGGTATATGGGACCCCCACGGCCGAGCTTGATTCCGTCTTATTTCTTGGGGCCACAAACTAGTTTGAGGTGTTTTACTATCTGTACTTATGCCATGTTTACCGCTTTATTTACGATTGTGCGAAGGGCACACTTTGCTTTAGGAATGGTGACCCGTTACGTGGTATCGACAAGCCCAGCCACACTTCGGGTTCCCGATCGTTCTGCACGCCCCACAAACCTTGAGGCCGTCTCGAGTCGGCTAAGCTTCGCGGAATCTACTTAAGGGTGGCCCCTGAAATATTTCTGAATCTGTGATTGTTCACCGTGAAAGCCTCGTTGGGTTTTGATTTGGTTTTTCCGAGGTTGATCGGCGTGTGTTGCTATTGGTGCACCCGGGTAAAACTTTCAAAGCCGTGTCATGGATATGGACGACTTGGAACACAGTTTCTTGATCATAGACAAGCATAACTAAAGTACCGCCTTTAATCTGACTAAAGTAACTTGACTAGTAAATAGTGCAATACTCATGGAATGGTTAATAAAATTGCCAACGGATGGGGGTTGTTCGTCCGCTTCCTTGTTGGTAGGCAGGGAGGAGGATGGATCGGATGAGATTACCATTATAACTGTTGTACTTAAATTCACGGACATCCGTCTATCATTGGTTAGGCGGATGGTTAGCGTTATCTGAGAATTGCTAGGGCTTATCTTTTGCTACAATTCGTCACCCGGGTTGTGTCCCCTTTAGAGGCATTAAGACTTGCTGAGTACCCTTAGGGTCTCACACGATAAATTCTTGATTCGGATGAGCAGTACCTTCTCGTGACGGATCTTTGGGTGGAAGAAGCCGAGGATGTGGGCAGCGATCGTTCGGTGTAGAGATTCCGGAACGGGATCCGTGAGACCTGTAGTTGGGATGTGCTTATTTTCTCGGCATCTTATGCCTATTTGCTTCTTATCCGCATTACTCGGATCTTGTTTGCCGCTTCGCATGATACTCGATGTGTGTTGTATGAGGAGTTATCCTAAATTATAGATGTATCTAGGTCATTTGAATCTTGCCGTATGGCGTTGGTATATTTCCTTTCTTTCTAGATGGTGTGGCTCGATGTACTCTTGTATGGTGGCTTGCGTACATACCCACTTGTGTCACGTAGTTGATCCTTCGCCGCCGACTCACGCCCAGACAGTCCCGTTGAGAGGGTAGTGGTTGGGACGTCTGAAAGGACTACCAGTGAGTGGCTTTTGGGGCCCCACCGTACTATTTCAACCACTATCACTCATCCAGGCTTGTATCTAGGAGCGTAGTTCACCGAGGTAGTTACAATTGGTATCAGAGCCATCCCGACCTTCAGGGTTTCAGCCAAACGGTCGTTGTCAGTCTAGCAAATATTTTGGTAGTTATGTATATTAGGGAAAAACAAAACGCGAGAGTAGGACTGCTTCCATTTTTCTTCTTACCCTCCCACCCACCCTTTTTCTGGTAAGGAAGTGCAACGTTTTCAATCCTCTTCTCAAAGTTCAAACTAGGATTCACGTGTTCTGGGTTTCCGTAGTACCATAGGTTGTGTGTGTGTGCGTGTGTGTAATCCTTGTCTATCTGTTGCATCCAAGTTGTTATCTTATCTGCCTTTGGTTATCAACTGTTGGTACATTCCATACCGACAGGCTGTTGCAAACCGACGCAATCTATCTTCCTCTTGTATCCGACGCTATCTTGTTTGGGGTGTTCGTTTCCGTAGTACCAATCTTAGGTTTCGTCGTGAGAAGAAGGGGTTAGGATATGTGTTCCACTTGTTCATGTGCGGAGTAATGATTTGAGTGCGGGATGGAGTCGCGACCATACCACTACTTGTATCATTCGCTTTTGTATATTGAATTGGTAGAGTCACTAATCTTGATTCGTTAAGTAATTTTGCGCATCTATTGGTATTTTAATGCCGAAATTTGTGGAAAATTTTTCTTGGATATATTTGTGTACCACACTCCTTTTCAGTCGTGTGCGATATGCTTAATATCTTTGAGGTGCTATGAACTTTGTTGATATTTTTATATCATCTCAGTAAATTGTATCCTTTAATCATGGTTAATTCCATCTTGGTACTATTTTGGATTATTATCATCTTCCATTATAGTACTGACTTGAGTTTTATATCAATGACAGGATGGCTCCCCCACGCCGGACTGAAGAGGACATCCCTCCGGAACTGGGCTCAGCGCTGTCGAACATTGCAAATGCTCTGGCAGCCATGCAAGAGAACCAGCAGCGCTTCGAGGAGAGCGTCAGAAGGAATGAGTTCGCTCCACTTCCTCCACCTCCCAAGCGTGGTGACATCAAGAGCTTCCTCAAGTTCAACCCTCGCCAGTTCGACGTGTCTGACCGACCTCTTGATGCGGATGATTGGCTGCGAGATCTCAAGGTTGCTCGAGATAGCGATGTTCCGAGGAGTGGGTCAAGTGTGCTACCCACCTTCTCAAGGGAGATGCGGCTCTTTGGTGGGAAAACTACTTGAAGGCAAGCTGCACTGGGTTCCAGCCAACTTGGGAGAGGTTCACCGCAGCTTTCAAAGAACAGTTTCTCTCAGAGATTGTGATGGAAAGGATGAAGGAGGCTTTCCTCAACCTGAAGCAGGGAAATGATAACGTCAACACCTACATCAGGAACTTCATGAACCTGTCTCGCTATGGTGGTGATGAGGTATCGATGACAAGAAAAGCGAAAAGATTCGTGCAAGGGCTCAATGCGTCGATCAAGTATGCAATCACGCATGCAAGACCGCAACCTTCTGAACTACAACAACACAAGACCTTTGCAAGAGGAGGCAAGGTGCAAATGTTCGAGGAGTCCAAGAAACATAACAGGATGCATCAAGCTCGCAGCTATGGCAGCTCCTTCTAAGCGGCGTGTCGGGTTCCTAACACCCCACCGTCGCTCCGGCTCCACCAAGACTGCGAGTTTCACGTCCAAGGCCACCAAACTTCACCACTGCGGCTCCTGTGGGCTACAACAACCCTTACCTGAGCGCTGGCGGAGTCCTGCTACTCGCTCCACGTCCTCACGGTGCTTGTTACACATGTGGAGATCATGGACATCCCATGAACTGCCCAATGAAGAACAAAGCTCTCCTCAACCCCGCCAAGATGCATCAAGCTCTCCTTCGGTTCAGTGCGCCACCGCCTCGGGCTCTCAACATCAACACTAAGCCCGGGTCTGCGGTTGTTCGTGCTAACGTCAACGCCTCTCAAGCCGAGCTCACACAGAGTTGTGATGGGTATGCTTTGATTAACTCGATCCTGCACGAGTTCTCTTTGATTCTGGTGCATCGCATTCTTTTGTCTCGCATAAGTTTGCACAAGAGCATGACCTGGATAGGGTTCCTTTATCACGTCGTCTGGTGGTGCTATCCCCTGGTTCAAACATGAGAGCTGCTCATATCATGGCAATCGATTGAGATTGGTGGTTCTTCATTCTTGGCTTCTTTAATTCTTCCGGCAACTCGACATTGATGTCATCTTGGGCATGGATTGGTTGGCACAAATGCAAATGTGATTGATTGTCTTTGAACGCCGGTGTCTCTGAAGATCCCTGAAGGCCACATAGTCTTTTCTCCAAGTCTGACTCCTGCTGTCCAGCTCTATTCCTTGGCTACTCTGAATGATGATGCTATGGAAGCTATTCAGAAGGTACCAGTGGTCTGTGAGTTCCCGGATGTCTTTCCTGAAGAGTTGCCAGGTATGCCTTCGGATCGCGAAGTTGAATTCGTGATTGAGCTTGAACCTGGAACGGCTCCTATCTCCAAGAGGCCATACAAAATGGGTCCTTCTGAGCTGGCTGAACTCAAACGACAACTTGATGAACAAGAGAAATTGGGTTTCATTCAACACAACACTTCTTCTTGGGGTAGTCCAACAATCTTCGTGAAGAAGCGTGACAGAACCGATAGACTCTGTGTTGACTACCGGGCTCTAAATGCTAAAACCATCAAGAACAAATATCCTCTTCCTCGGATAAATGATCTATTTGATCAGCTGGCAGGAGCTGTGGTGTTCTCTAAGCTGGACCTGAGAAGTGGTTATCACCAAATCAAAATTCGCAAAGAGGATGTGCCCAAGACAGCTTTCACCACTCGCTATGTCCTGTATGAGTACACGGTCATGTCTTTCGGCCTCACCAACGCACCTGCTACCTTCTCGAGGCTGATGAACTCCGTTTTCATGGAGTACCTGGACAAGTTTGTGGTGGTATATCTGGATGACATTCTGGTCTATTCCAAGTCCAAGGAGGAGCATGAAGAGCACACTGCGGTGTTCTCGAACAAGCTTCGTGAGAACCGCTTGTATGCAAAGTTCTCCAAGTGTGAGTTCTGGTTGCACAAGTAACATATCTGGGACATGTCATCTCGCCAAGGGCATTGCAGTCAATCCGAAACCGTGAAGACAATAGTTGAATGGCTTCCTCCTGCTAATGTCAAGGAAGTGCGGAGTTTTCTCGGCTAGCTATTGCCGTCGTTTTGTTCAGAACTTCTCAAAGATAGCAAAGCCTCTTACCGACCTCCTCAAGAAAGGCAAGAAGTACCTGTGGACTCCTGCTTGTCAAGAAAGTTTTGAGACACTCAAAGAGAAGCTCACTTCCACGCCAGTCTTGGTTCCTCCGGATACATCTAAGCCATTCCAGATATTCTGCGATGCCTCTTTGCAAGGATTGGGTGCGGTCCTTATGCAAGAGAGACAGGTGGTTGCTTATGCTTCTCGTCAGTTGAAGACGCATGAGATCAACTATCCCACACATGACCTTGAGCTAGCAGCAGTGGTCTTTGCTTTGAAGCTATGGAGGCACTACTTGCTTGGTAACCGTTGTGAGATCTTCTCGGACCACAAGAGTTTGAAGTATATCTTCACTCAACCGGATCTCAATCTTCGGCAAAGGAGATGGATTGAAGCAATCAATGACTTTGATGTGACCATCAACTACACTCCAGGCAAAGCAAATGTCATGGCAGATGCGCTTAGTCGTAAAGCTTATGTCAACAACCTCATGGTGGAAGAGCAGCAGCCTCTCTTGTGCGAGGAATTCCGTCAGCTGAACCTGGAAATTGTGGAACAAGGGCATCTCCTGAACCTTCTGGCTACTCCTCTCTTGGAAGAACAGATTCGGTCTCACAACAGTGATCCGTGACACCAAAAAGCTCATCGCTAAGCTTGACCTTCCGAAGTACGAGTCCTTCCATGTTGATGACCAAGGCACGCTCTTCTTTGAACACCGGATGTTTGTTCCAAACTACCCGGGTCTGAGAGACCAAGTTCTCAAGGAGGCACATGATTCGGTCCTTTCCATCCATCCTGGCAGCACAAAGATGTACATGGACTTGAAAACACAGTACTGGTGGCCTGGGTTGAAAAGTTATTGTGCCAAGTACGTCTCAGAATGTGATGTCTGCCGCAGAGTCAAGGCTGTCCATCAGAAACCATTTGGTCTTCTACAGCCATTGAAACCTCCGGAATGGAAATGGGAGAAAGTTGAGATGGACTTCATCACTGGCTTTCCAAGGTCGCAGAAGGGCAACAATGCAATTTTTGTTGTCATCGACAGGCTTTCCAAAGTGGCACACTTCTTCCCAGTCAAAGAAACAATTTACGGACTTGATTGGTGAGCTCTATATCAGGATTGTCTCTTTGTATGGGGTTCCACTTGAAATCAGTTCAGACCGTGGGAGCATCTTCACCTCAAAGTTCTGGGAGAGTTTCCAAAAAGCTTTGGGAACAAAGTTGAACTTCAGCACTGCTTACCACCCTCAGTCTCAAGGACAAGTGGAAAGAATCAATCAGATTCTCGAGGACATGCTTAGAGCTTGCGTCATCTCGTTTGGCATGAAGTGGGAGGAATGCCTTCCATATGCTGAATTCTCCTACAACAACAGCTTCCAGAAGAGTCTGAAGATGGCACCGTTCGAGGCTCTCTATGGTCGCAAGTGCAGAACTCCTATTGGTTGGTCAGGTGCAGGAGAAAGAATCTGGTTTGGCCCTAACATTGTAACTCAAGCAGAAGAGAAGGTGCATATCATTCTGGAGAACCTGAGGATTGCTCAAAGTCGTCAGAAGAGCAACTATGACAGGAAGCACACAGATATGGTATACGCCCCTGGTGATCTAGTCTACCTTCGTGTCACTCCCATGAGAGGAACACACCGCTTCGGTATCAAAGGAAAGTTGGCTCCTAGATACATCAGTCCTTTCAAGATAAGTGGTAGAAGAGGAGAGGTTGCTTATGCACTTGAGCTTCCAGAAAAACTCAAAGTCCATGATGTTTTCCACATCTCTCAGCTCAAGAAGTGTTTCAAAGATCCCGGCAAGACCGTGGATCATGAGCTAATCGACCTCCAAGAAGATCTCTCTTATCAAGAGCACCCCACCAAAATCCTTGAGACCGCAGAACGAAGGACTCGCAACAAGTCCATCAAGTTCTGCAAGGTGCAGTGGTCACACCATTCTGTTGATGAAGCCACATGGGAGCGTGAAGATGAACTCCGTGCCAACCATCCTTCTCTCTTTGTATCTTCTTCTTCTTCTTCCTAGAATCTCGGGGCGAGATTCCTGTTTAGTGGGGGAGAGTTGTAGCATCCCAGTTGTCTAACCCCTGTAATGCTACATGTCTTAATAATAAAATGGGCCACTTCCAACATATATTGGTTGCATCATCATCACATCATGCTCATGTCATCATGTCCCCTTGCATTTGAGCATCATATAAAACCTTTTACTTGTTTGGTTCTTATCTCATGTGCATGATTAATTGTATTTGCCTCTTGATATTGTATTTGGGTCTTGATAAATTGTTAAATGCCCAAGTTGAGTTGGGGGCATCTCTCTTTTTGACTCCACCACCTTTTCTTTCACCACCTTATAATTCCACCATCCAATAAAATGGGCTTGGCATTTTATTGAGTTACCTCTAGCCCATGTTGTCGGTTGGATCCACCCATAATCTTTGCTTGGCCTTGCTCATCTATTGGGAATGCATATGGATAATGCCATGATTATAACATTGTCTTCACAAGAATAACTTGGCATTAATTAATTGCATGGGCCATGCAAGTGCCACCTTTTCCAGTTTTGGTTTGTTTGGATTTCTAAATGGATCCCTCTTTCTGGCTTGATCTTGTCTGTGAGTATAAAACCCTAGCTCTCTCCCTCTCTTTTTCCCCTTAAGCTAAACCCCTACCCCATGTCCCATGCACACACTTGTGCTAATGTGGCATGCACCCTCTAAAACCCCCCTCTCTCTGGTTCTTGTTGGTTCTTGCTTGGATCAGGCATGGGCCAAAGGAGGACCACATCACCACCCTATGGCCATCTCTCTCTCTTCTCCTTCTTTTCTTGCTTTTTCTTGCTTAAGTGCTTGCTTGTAGTTTGCTTGATCAAACTAAAGTACCATCTTTCATCTCCTCTCTTCCTTTCTACCCTAAACTAAACCCTATTTTTACATATATCCTAAAATAATCCCTAATCTACATCTACCTCTAAACAAAACCCAAACAAAACCTACCTCTCCTTTTCCCCTATCTAGCATGTTCCCATGCCCCATGTCCCTCTCACCTCTCCCTTCTAGCTCTAACTCGACCACCAGACCCTACCTGCCCCACACCGACCAGGACCCCTCCTATCTACCCTAACCTAGCCCGACCATGCCCTCTCTCCTACCCTAGCTCCCAACCATCCACCCGAGGCTACCCTCTCCCTCTAGCTCTCTCAGCCAAGGCAGCCCCCGCCCACGCCCTTCCCCAGGGCCACCTGCCAGCCTCCCTCTCCCTTTTCCCAGCTCTACCACGCCACCCCTGGCCCCCCCTGCTGATCACGTGATCAGAAAAAGGTGGCCGACGCGCCCCGTCCAGCTACCCCCCCCCCCCCCCAGCCACACCCCCCCCCCGTTCTTATCCTCTCCCCCCTCTCTGACCACCCCAGATCCGCCCCTGAGGCTTGCCTCGCACCCCCCTTCCTCCACACCACCCCAACGCCCTCTCGCCGCCACACCGCCAGCTACCCCCTGCCCCCGTCGATCTACCCGGTGGAGTGCTGCTGCGAGTGGCCGAGGAGAACCAGGCGAGCCCCGGCGCCACGCCTGCGCACGCCATCGAGGAGGAGACGGACCGCAGCTCGCCAGGACCGCCGCGCCCCGAGGAAACCCTAGCTCATCAGTCCGCGAGCTTCGCCGGTGATCGCCTGCTCCCCGCGCCACGCCGACCACGCCAGCACGCCCGCGGTGAGCCCACGACCCTCCTAGACAACCCCCTCTCGCCGATCTCGCCCTAGACTCGCCGGACCGGTCGTCGAACGCCCTCCGTGCGTCTCTGCTCGTTTCGGTCTGCAGCCACCCCGCGTTGCGGCCAACCTACCTAGCACGCGAGCGACCCCATAGCATCAGCCGCAGCCAGCCGGTTCCCGCCATGGCCGTGATGCGAGATCGACCCCCTGGCGCGCCCCTTTTTCTCTGTCGCGCGTGCGTGCTCTGTTCGTCAGCAGAGGAAGAAAAACAGTAGAGCGCGGCGTTTTTGCACATAACCCCCTGCCATCTCTTTTGCTAAACCCGCGGTCCAGCCTAGCCCTTGTCAGCGTCTGTTGCAACTTTGCAAAAAGGCTCCTGGCTTTTGCTGTAATCAACCCGCGGTCCAGAGTTGTTCCAGGCACTGCCGTGTGGGCCAGAGAAACCCCCTGGCCCCACCTGTCTGCGACTCAGGATAAGTTAGGCTGTGTAGAAAACGTTTCAGATTGTTTTAAAATTCAAATTTATTTTAAATAACTTCAAAATTCAAATTCTATTCAGATTTTTAATAACTTTTACATACTAATTCCAAATTTGACAAATGATATATGTTTGGATATCAGAAAAGTGTCAGGAATTCAAATATGCCATCCAATTTGACTTTTGCATAACTAAAATTCCAAGTTTAGTTTAATTACCAAATTGCCACTAGGATTTAAATAATTCATAACTTTTAATTCCTAAACCCAAATTTAGCAAATAAGTAGTCTAAATTGATCAGCTCGACGAGACCTTTCTGTTTATGCTATCCATTACTTCAATTGCAGCATGCATCATATAAATATATATTGAACAACAATTGTTATGGCAACAAAATGTGACTAAAAACCAATTCAAATGTTATTTTCTGTCCTCCACACCTCACCCATGCCATGCTACCTTACTTGCCATGAAATTTGTGCATCATTCATCATGGCATGATTGTTTGCTTGACGATCTTATTCATATGCTTGTGCTCTATATTCATGTTGGCCTTGTTTGTTTGGTTTTTCTCGGATGAACCGAGGGGGTCATATCAAGAGAACCAGAGCACTACCGAACCGTCCTTTGCTTCAACAGAGACACCGTGCAAGCACTACCACATGCTTGCATACATACAGACCTATTGCCTCTATCTTATTCTTGCATCATTGAGTCGATTGCATTAAAATGAATCCCAAGTATGCATAGCCTTTACTTTTAAACCCCACCAAGCTTGTTTCCTCCATCCCATGAGCCACTACTATAGGAGTTGTTTGAGCCATGCAGTCGAGAACAGCATGTGTAGGGTTTGTGAGAGTCTGATGAACAATGAGGTACCTAAACAACTTAACCTGAGTAGTTCTGGGATAACTAAAGAAAGTGGCACCGGTGAGCAATATCTGCTATTTGGTTTTTCCTGCTCACTTGTGTCCCGTAAGACCCCGAGTACTTGATTCCTGTTCCTTGATTTATCGCGCTATCCACATCCGGGAGGTATATGGGACCCCCCTGGGCCAGAGCTTGATTCCGTCTTATTTCTTGGGGCCACAAACTAGTTTGAGGTGTTTTTACTATCCTGTACTTATGCCATGTTTACCGCTTTATTTACGATTGTGCGAAGGGCACACTGTACTGTTTAGGAATGGTGACCCGTTTACGTGGTATCGACAAGCCCAGCCACACTTTCGGGTTCCCAGTCGTTTACCGCCGGCCCCACAAACCTTGAGGCCGTCTCGGAGTCAGCTAGCTTCGTTGCGGAATCTACTTAAGGGGTGGCCCCCTGAAATATTTCTGAATCTGGTGATTGTTCAGTCGTGAAAGCCTCGTTGGGTTTTGATTTGGTTTTTCCGAGGTTGATCGAGCGTGTGTTGCTATTGGTGCACCCCGGCCGGGTAAAACTTTCTGAAAGCCGTGTCCGCGGATATGGACGACTTGGAGCACAGTTTCTTGATCATAGACAAGCATAACTAAAGTACCGCCTTTAATCTGACTAAAGTAACTTGACTAGTAAATAGTGCAATACTCATGGAATGGTTAATAAAATTGCCAACGGATGGGGGGGTTGTTCGTCCGCTTCCTTGTTGGTAAGCAGGGAGGAGGATGGATCGGATGAGATTACCATTATAAGCTTGTACTTAAATTCACGGACATCCGCTCTATCATTGGTTAGGCGGATGGTTAGCGTTATCTCAGAATTGCTAGGGCTTATATTTTGCTGCAATTCGTCACCCTGTGTTGTGTCCCCTTTAGAGGCATTAAGACTTGCTGAGTACCCTTAGGGTCTCACACGATAAATTCTTGATTCAGATGAACAGGTACCTTCTCAGGACGGATACTGGGTGGAAGAAGCCTAGGATGTGGGCAACGATCGTTCTGGGTAGAGATTCCGGGAACGGGGATCCGTGAGACCTGTAGTTGGGATGTGCTTATTTCTTATGCCTATTTGCTTCTTATCCGTACTCGGATCTTGTTTGCCGCTTCCGCATGATACTCTGATGTGTGTTGTATGAGGAGTTATCCTAAATTATAGATGTATCTAGGTCATTTGAATCTTGCCGTATGGCGTTGGTATATTTCCTTTCTTTCTAGATGGTGTGGCTCTGATGTACTCTTGTATGGTGGCTTGCGTACATACCCACTTGTGTACGTAGTTGATCCCTTCATGCCGACCACGCCCGTCTGAGGTCCCGTTGAGAGGGTAGTGGTTGGGACGTCTGAAAGGACTACCAGTGAGTGGCTTTTGGGGCCCCACCGTACTATTTCAACCACTATCACTCATCCAGGCTTGTATCTAGGAGCGTAGTTCACCGAGGTAGTTACAGGTTTGGTGCTAGGAAACGGCAGGACGGCTAGGTAAGCCTAAGCGCCAGCGTAGCTGGCGGTAACGACGCACTGCAATCGAGGGTGTTCGTCGGACGGATCAGCGTTAAAAGGAAGCAGAGCCAAGCGGGGGTTTGTCAGGGGGGCTCAGAAGCTCACCAGGGATTGGTTGGTGTGGTCGGATCGTGCAGGGAGGCGACGGAGGGGCGAGGACGCAGACGGCCGGCGTAGCTATGGTTTGCGTCGGGCGACGCTGGTCCAGGCGATCCGGGTGCTCCTCCTTCACATCTGCGGGTACCGGGCGAAGTAGGGGGTCCCCTTGGTCCTCCAGGCCACCTCCTCGACGCGCTCTCCGGCCAGAGCGACGAAGAGCAGAGGTAGCCATGACAGTGCCGGTGAAGAAGAAGGGGAAGGAGAGGCAGGCTCTGGGGCGGATCTGGGGATGCAGGAAAGGCCGAGGAGTCGTGTGGATGAGACCAATCGAGAGGGAGGGAGGAGGTGGCGTGGGGAGGTGGTGAAGGAAAAAGGTGGCTCAGGTACCACCTTTCCCTCCTCCTCACGTGCTCGGGTCAGGGCAGGTAGGCAGGGCAGGGCGAGGGTGAGGCTGCACGGTGTCCCAGGGAGAGAGGTAGCACGGGGTGGGGCTAGCATGCAGGGAGAGAGAGGGAGAAAAGAGGGTCGGGTAGATGCTAGGGTTTGGAGAGAGGGGGTAGCTCGGGTTAGGGCTTGGGGTGGTGGTAGCTAGGTGGGTCCAGGGTGGCCAGGTGGGGCCAGCTAGGTGAGAGAGGAGAGAGGCCGAGAGATTGGTTGGGATCTAGGGTTAGCTAGAGAAGGTGGCATGGTAGATGGTGGTAGTGGGTTAGGTGATTAGGGTTAGGTTAGATGGTGCTCAAGGTGGTGGTGGGGTAGGTGATTAGGGAGGATCTTAGATAGGGGATAAGAGAGTTAAAGGAATTAAAGGAATGTTCCAGGTGGAGTAGAAGGGGATGACCATATTTGAATAAAAATGGGACATGCTAGTGTGTGTATTCCACTTGGTGTTTATTAGTCCCAAAAATATCCCAACATGAGCATAAATCCATGATAATCCATATGGAAGCTAGGAAAAAGGAGCACTACTCATAATGCATGCAAAGGTGACTCCACATATCAATAATGTGAAAACAACATGATGCTTATATGAGAGCATGTGGAAATAGAATTGGATCCATCCCAACCCACATGAGCTAGAGGTAAAACCCAATGAAGTGCAAAGCTCATATCTAGTTGGATGGTGGAATTATAAGGTGGTGACAAGAAAGGGTAGTGGAGTGCAATAAAAGATATGCCCCCAACTCAACTTGGGCATTTAAACAATATATCAAGAACCAAATACAATATCAAGAGGGAAATACAATTAACAATGCATATGAGAGAAGAACCAACACAAAAAGGGTTTTATATGATGCTCAAATGCAAGGTGGCATGATGACATGAGCATGATATAATGATGATGCAACAATTGTATATATGAAGTAGACATTATATAGACTAGACAAGTAGCATTACAATTGTTAGACAAATTGGGATGCTACATCCATGCAGGTTGCTAGAGATGATATAGATATCCCTAGGTGAAGACAAACATATAGTGAAGCAAAATAAAATGGAGACCAAATGGTCCTGGATATTCAAGGACCTCAATATTTCAGTACTGCAGAGAAAAACTGTAACATCCCAGCATTTAGGAATTAACGAAGGGTAGATTTAGGAATTTGGAATGTTGCATGCATTCATCTGTGAAAATGTGGGTAAATTTTTTTGCCAAATAAAAAACCTAAAGTGATCAAAGTTTCTTTCATACTTTGAGATTAAGTGTAGTCTTAAAGGATGATTGCTATAGACTTTGATATGATCTTTGAGGATTCATGTGTTTTGGGAAATGAAATTGAATTTAAAACTTGAGTGTTTGAATTAAAAGTTAAATGATTTTTGAATAATATTTGAATCTTGATTTAATTAAGAGTTAATCAAAATAACTCAAACATTATCTAAGGAAAACAATTAATAATATGAATATCTATTTCATATTTTTGTTCAATAAATAAGTTACAAAAATGTAACGTATTGAAATTATCCACAATCTTCACCATAGCAAATAAATAAAGAATAAGAATATTTCTTTATTGATAAGAATATAATCTTTATTACAAAATAATAAAAAGAAGATTACAAAAGAATAAAACTAAAATTACAAAAGAATAATAAATATTACAAGGGACTATTCTATAAGAAAAAGAAAACCTAATCTAAATCTTGAATCTTCAAGTCTTGTACCTGCAACACAAAGAATAAACAAACAAGAAAGAAAATAAAAGGTTAGGATATTTCTTTTACTCTCTATAGTGACAGTGAGTTGCATTGTTCAAACTTACATCATTGAGTAATCTTTAGGGGCAAGTTTCACCAATATGAAAGAATCTATCTTTCATAATTTTAAGCCAAAAAGTCAAATGACAGCAAGGAGGGGCAAGTTTCACCAGTCAGGTAAAAAGTAATCAGATCAAAGTAACTCTCAAAGTCTAGAGCATATCCACAAGTGCACAGCAAGCACACAGGAAGGACACACACCTAAATGCATGGGGTGTGCTGTCAGCCTCACAGCACAGCTCAAACACACAAAACCATTAGCACGGCCGTGGAGAGGCACTAGTGCATCTCTTCACTGCTCACACATACTAGAACAGCCAGCTTAGCCAGCAGCCAAACCAAACCACCAAAGATCAACCAAACATCACATGATGGTGACATAAGAAGGGGGAAGGATGAGGTGGACAACAAGGCCAAGTCTAGGAGCTAGGAGGAGCAGGCTAGGTCAAGGTCAAGCACATGAGATCAGCAAAATAAGAACAACATCAGAGGTGAAGGACAAGATCTAATCAGTAAGATCAACATCACCACCCAATTCCATAATCATCAGTTTTTTTGGTGAGTATCATAAAACCATCACATGATCTAATCATATTATCTGGACAGAAGCATGTGTTGTTTTATGAAACAATCTCTCAATAATCACCCAAGTGAGGTGAATCTATCCTAGAGATTTCAAGTAATAATGATCAGAAATCAAGCTAAGCCAAAAGCACCAATCTCTCAGACCAGCCTCACAGAGTTTGGTGTTAGCACATGCAACTTAAATACTTATCCATTTGTTCTTATCAGACCAGGGCACATGTCCCAGAGGGAGTAGCACCTCTAATCTTGCAAGTTACAAACAAACTACTTGCTCAACTAACTAGGACTTAAAATCCTAGAGCCTCAGACCAACATCATAGGCAGGAGAGTTAAAAGAAGTTTTCATTTTATCTTGCCAGTATTAATCACAAGATTGTGTTAAGCTTAAACCAACCCAATCAATGGATTAGAATCAATCTTGTGTGCCATACCAAGATGGTGTCACAAGGACAATTTTACATGAATCAAAATAAGAATTTCATCTTCAGAGATTCTATAAATCAATCTACCAATCATTTTCCTGTCATTACAGGAATCATAATTAGAACATTTCTAAGTATATCTTCACTGTAGAGATCATTATGATCGCATACCACACATTAATCCTCAAGCCAACAACACTAAGACAGTGATTTCATCACACCATACACATTATCATTAATTAGATAATGACAGTGGTAAGTTATCAAACCCACTGACTTCAGAACAACTATATCATCTGAATCAAATGAAATCTAAACATAAAATCATCTGATAAGCCACCAGAACCATTATAGTTCATCTTAAACATCAAGCCTCAAGCTACTAATCATTCAGCATGAATAGAGACCATTAACACATGATCTAATTCATCCAGTATATTATCAACAGAGGGATATGAACCGTAATCAGAACAAGAACACTAATTAGGAGATGAACCCTAATCAGAACGTAGTCACTAGGCAAGGGTAGCCAATAGAATACACATAGAGAGATTCATGGTGATAGGATGAACCAAGATCCACAGAGGCAACTTACCCGGGGTCCTCGCTGACGAATTAAAGAGGAAGCACCCCAGAGGGCGCTACAACCTGCACACGAACACATCACACCACCACAGAAGGGACCGCGATGGCGGCATCACTTTCCCCAAACCCTAGGGTTCGGGAACAGGGTGAACCTGGCCACAGGGGAGCTCCGGAGTCAAATCGAATTGGACCAGATGAACGAGCGTACTCGCTAACCTTGCCCTGCACCACGACAGTGGCTAGGGAGGGCCACAGTGGCGGCCATCGCCGGCGGTGATGCCAAAACCCCACGGGGCCGAGAGTGAGAGGGGAGATGAGAACGGAGGAGAGACAGAGTAAGAGAGTGGGCTGGGTGGGACGAAACCCCTTGGGGTAATAATTTTAACCCTGCCCTATTGGGCCATAGGGGCCTAATAAGCCGAAATGGCTAGCCCAAGTCAATTGAAATCTGTTTTAAAAAATAGGAAAAGACCAAAATGCCCTGAACTCAATAAAATTCTAGAAATAAAATAAAAATCCAAAAATTATAAATAAAATATTTTTGGATTCACAAAATCCAAACTATACAAATAAATTGAAATATAAAATTTTAGACATATAAATTTTATTAAGAATTTTGTAAATTATATATTCCTTATGGAATTCACAAAATTATTGAAAGATGATAAAAATTAAATAAAAATCACTTTCATTATAGACTAATATTGTAGTATTTTAGAAAAATACTAAATAAATATTTAATAACAATTTTTAGTATTTAAGTGATAATTTTCTAAAGAATTATTAAATCAATAAAAGTCAAATAAAAGGGAAATAAAATAAAAGAATACAATATTTTATTATAAATATTAAAATTTAATATTTATAAATCTTTTATTATTACAAAGAATCTTATTAATAATGGGAAGAATACATATCAAATTAAATGATGCATTACATTACTTTGCATAATCATTTTGCTTCTTTAAATATTGTCCTTACCGGGCAATAATGATGTTTTTCTAGACATAGAAGCTCAAGGTCCAGTGCAAGCATCAGACTTCACTACCTTTCCATCACAAGGCAAATTCATCACTTGCTCATGTCCTTTGAAGAGTCTTTATTAAAGTATTTGCAAATTTGTGTGTTATCATCTATACTATAGAAAAAGAAAACACTATTTTCTCAAGATACTAAATCTTAGATATCATCCTAAGTGATGATAGGTTGGAGAAATAGAACTTAGAGTTCTAATTGCAATAATGATGAACAATTAGGGATTAATAACCCATGACATCAGTGATTCTAGCGCCGTATATTACGCGTTAACCATGAGATTTGGAATGGGACGGAGAAGTCAGTTGTATCGTTTTCCTCTTGTATGGAGGAAAGACGACCTTAACGTGACATTGTGATTCCTTGTGTGGATCCAACATATGGGTGGGCACCCTTACACCCCACACTTTTGGTGTCTAGATTATCTATGAATGGTGTTTAGGGAGATAGTCCATGTAAATGGTACTAATCCGGACATCACCAGGTCATAGAGTCTTCGGAAACTCATCAGGGTTTTAGCCTACCCAAAAGGGGGCTTAACAAAGGTGAGCTAGCCGAAGGATCATGCAGACATATGAGGTCACGGAGAGGGCATTGATTGGCTTGGACCAACTACTGGGCCCCACATCATGGAAATGTGGATGGGAAAGTACGCCCGGTTGTGCAACAAGGAGTTGATCTCTCATGGGAAAAGTAACACACCTCTGCAGAGTGTAAGAACTGTAACTTGTTACTCCCTGTTCCGGGAAGGAGCTACGAACGTGGCAGGAAAGGAACTCCATGAAAGTTCTGGTCAACCTGTGAAGGCTGATGGTCATAGATTTTACATAATAAAAACAATCTTTGAAGAAAGATTTACGAAAATTGCATAATGCCAAAGACTGATAGTCCGAGGTGGTAGATAGAGCATCAAACTTCCAACCTTGTATATAATGAACTTGTTGGGTAACGCTGTTACTCATCCTTTCCTTTGAATCCTTGCTTAGACTCTGAGAATCCCGAAGGTACTCCAATGTACGCATCTGAGAACAAGAGGAGGTCTTCTATGAAGAGCCCAACTTGTACGGAGCCGTAGAAGGGGACGATTACGACATCGTCTACGGAGGAGAGTTCCAAGAGTAAGAATAATTACTATAGTTCTAGTAGCCACTTGAGCCGAGCAACATGAACATTATATAACAATAAGTTGTTGAGCTCAATTTGGAGTTTAAGTTTTAAATTTAAAACTTCCGCTGAAACACTTATATTTTGGTTTGTAAGTTGAATCTTTTGGAAGTCTTGGACTTCCGGTATTGTAATAATAATAACGTGTGTATGTTTGTAATATGGACCCGCAATGTTTCTGTTGTACCACTCTGAGGGATGTGATATTTATGGAACGGTGTTCTGTGGATGTCATGTCAACGACTATAGTATACTACACATGCAATGGTATGCTGGGTCACCACAAAAACCACTTAGTCAAAGTCCAAAAATACGCATGTAGATGAAAAACAGGTAGCCATTGATAAATAAAATCTAGCTCCAGGTACAAAATTCATGTCTACCTCATGCCATTCAGTAAATAGAACAGTAAACAAGCCGGAGCTTGTTTCAGGTAAACATGTATTACACAACAAGACAATATAAATAGTTTCGGCCTACCTGATCAACATTGAGCATTCAAAGTTTGCACATGAAAAATTAGCCTAAATAACTATCCTCACACAAGGTGCCCACTAGTCAAACTCAAATAGCGATAACACTGTATCTAATATGAACATGCTGATAGAGATGCGACAAGCTCTGGATAGTACTGTTTGGTAATTGAATTTTATCAGTCCATGTTTAGCATATGAATTGAGAAGGAATTTAATATCTTATTTTCATTGCTCAAGTGCTCATATAAGTATAACTGATTAATCTAAATGGACCACTGCAAACAAAGTGACATACTTGAAACTCAAATGATTATCTACAACAAAGCCAACCAAGTAATGATAACTGATGTAGAAGTCTTGGATGTACAAATAAACAGGAGATCCAATCATACATAGATCATGTTAGTTTTACAGATTTCTAGACACAACAGTTTCTTCCAGCTCCAAACTCACAAGAATTTTCTAATATTTGCTACAAGAACCATGAAAACAAACCGTTCTTCCAGTTCTGGAACAAGAAGCCATGGACTATCCAATAACTACACTAGGGTGTGCAGCTTCAGGTATGAGGGTTGTCAATTGTACACAGAAACCCTAGGGAGGGGGAGAGAGGGGAAGAGGCAGGGGACTCGCTCACCGGAGATAAGAGATTGAAGTAGCTGCAGACCGCTCCTAGGGAGGGTGGTGACGACCAGCGACACCATCTCCTGGCCGGGATAGACCTCCTGCTTGATTCGAAACCGCTGTATGAGATGTCGATGGTGATGCAGGCGGCGGTCGACAGCAATGTCGATGGCGAGAGCACCAGCGTCCTCGATTATGCTAGACCGCGCCTTGTTCCCGGCCACCAGATGCAGATCCTCGGAGCGGACGTTGAGCGCCTCGCAGCGCTTCACCCAGTCCTTGGACTCGATCTCCGCGACCAGGCCAGCGGCACGCTCCTTGGTCCCGGCCAACGACGTAGTCCACGGCCTGCTGCACCGCCACCAGCGAGGTCGACTTTTCCCTCGGCGCAACATTGTGACGACCACATCGTGGTGGCATGCATCGAGCCATAGGAGGGGTCCTGGGGTGGGAGGGGCCGAGAGTGGCGGATATGGCTTGGGCACGCTAGGGTTTCGGGAGAGGGCGCTGCTAGGGTTTCTGGGATATTGGGGACTGGGAGTTGGTGGGATGTGGTCGATAATGCAGGTGGAGGTAGGTTTCTGGGATATGTGTTCTTCTTCGCTGGCCGTTGGATGTGCTTGAACAGTCCAGATTAGCCTGAGATGGTTAATCCACTGGTGGTTATTTCCTGTAATTTGATTGGTTGTAGATGACCAAATGAATTTTCTCACTATATAAAACGGGGTGTTTTCTGAAGCAACCACCAAATGAATTTTGCAAAACGGTAGTACCCTATTTTTAAAAAATAGTAGACCACCTTACATGGATAAATGTCTCAACCGGGGTATCTCAAACCTTTCCGCCCACCCTTGGCAAAAAAGACAAATTCCTGCCAAATCGGTAGGAAGTGGGTCCGATTTGAACTACAGGTACATGAACCGATGCCCATTTTTTTTTTGAAAAATGAGTTTTAGACTCACAATATCATGTTTCTTCATAGATCCAATGCAAGTTTAGCGAGGCTCAGCCCCGAGTTAAGAATCTTTATGTCCACCGTTTTGACCATAGTTTGAAATGGGCATAAAAAATTCAAAAACGGTCCGATCAATGCAAATCCTTCATCTTGGTGTCTTATTATGTGACATAGTTGCAAGGAAAAATACCAAACTTGGTGTATTGCAAGTGTCTCAAAAAACCTTCTCAGAAATGACCTATCATGTTCGAGGTTTCATGGCTCTCGGGCCAAACAGCCAAGGTTATGGCCTGAATCGCGACATAGTTTGTGATAATATGCCCATATTGTGCACCCATATGTATGATGGGATGGCGAACAATGTTACAGGAAGAAGTTTTCCTTTTCGTCGCAAAAAAAACCATTTTCTATTTTCCGAGCGCAAAAAACGGGCCGTTTTGTGAAGAAACCACCAAATCAAAGTTTCAAAATGCTACCATCCAATTCTTCAAAAATAATAGGCCACCTTACATGGACAAATATCCCAACCGGGGTATCTCAAACCTTTTTGTCCACCCCTGGCAAAAAAGACAAATTCCTGCAGAATCGGTAGGAAGTGGGTCCGATTTGAACTACAGGTACATGATCCGATGCCCATTATTTTTTGATAAAAATGATTTTTAGACTCATAATATCATGTTTCTTCATAGATCCAATGCAAGTTTAGCGAGGATCAGCCCCGAGCTAAGAATCTTTATGCCCGCCGTTTTGACCATAGTTTGAAACGGGCATAAAAAATTCAAAAACGGTCCGATCAATGCAAATCCTTCACGTGGTGTCTTATTATGTGACATAGTTGCAAGGAAAAATACTAAACTTGGTATATTGCAAGTGTCTCAAAAAAACTTCTCAGAAATGACCTATCATGTTCGAGGTTTCATGGCTTTCGGGCCAAACGGCCAATGTTATGGCCTGAATCGCGGCATAGTTTGTGATAATATGCCATATTGTGCACCTATATGTATCATGGGATGGCGAACAATGTTGTAGGAGGAAGTTTTCCTTTTCTTCGCACAAAAAACATTTTCTATTTTCTGAGCGCAAAAAACGGGCCGTTTTATGAAGCAACCACCAAATCAAAGTTTCAAAATGCTACCATCCCATTTTTCAAAAATAATAGGCCACCTTAAATAGAAAAAAATCCCAACCGGGGTATCTCAAACCTTTCTGTCCACTCCTAGCGAAAAATACAAAGTCCTGCCGAATCGGTAGGAAGTGGGACCGATTTGAACTACAGAAACATGATCCGATGCCCATAATTTTTTGAAAAAAAGAGTTTTAGACTAACAATATCATGTTTCTTCATAGATCCAATGCAAGTTTAGCGAGACTCAGCCCCGAGCTAAGAATCTTTATGCCCGCCATTTTGACCATAGTTAGAAATGGGCATAAAAAATTCAAAACGGTCCGATCAATGCAAATCCTTCGCGTGGTGTCTTATTATGTGACATAGTTGCAAGGAAAAATACCAAACTTGGTATATTCCAAGTGTCTCAAAAAATCCTTCTCAGAAATGACCTATCATGTTCGAGGTTTCATGGCTTTCGGACCAAACAACGAGTGTTATGGCCAGAATAGTGGCATAGTTTGTGATAATGTTCTAATATTGTGCACCCATATGTATCAAGGGAGGGCGAACAATGTTGCAGGAGGAAGTTTTCCTTTTCGTCGCACGGAAAGCCATTTTCCATTTTCCAAGCGCAAAAAACGAGTCATTTTGTAAAGCAACCACCAAATGAAAGTTGCACGATGTTACCATCCCATTTTTCAAAAATAATAGGCCACCTTACATGTAAAAATGTCCCAACCGGGGTATCTCAAACCTTTCCGTCCACCCCTAGTGAAAAAGATAAATTCCTGCCGAATCGGTAGGGAACTACAGGTACATGATCCGATGCCCATTATTTTTTGAAAAATGAGTTTTAGACTCACAATATCATGTTTCTTCAAAGATCCAATGCAAATTTAGCGAGGCTCACCCCTGGGCTAAGACTCTTTATGCCCGTCGTTTTGACCATAGTTTGAAACGAGCATAAAAAATTAAAAAACGGTCCGATCAATGCAAATCCTTCGCGTGGTGTCTTATTTGACATAGTTCCAAGGAAAAATACGAAACTTGGTATATTGCAAGTGTCTCAAAAAAACCTTCTCAGAAATGACCTATCACGTTCGAGGTTTCATTGCTTTCGGGCCAAACGACCAATGTTATGGCTAGAATCGTGGCATAGTTTGTGATAATATGCCCATATTGTTCACCCATATGTATCATGGAATGGCGAACAATGTTGCAGGAGGAAGTTTTCCTTTTCGTCGCACAGAAAAACCATTTTCTATTTTCCGAGCGCAAAAAACGGGCCATTTTGTGAAGCGACCACCAAATGGCTAATTCAAAATGGTACCAACCCATTTTTAAAAAATACTATACAATCTTACATGGACAATTTCCCAGCTAGGGGTTCTCAAACCCTTCTGTCCACCCCTGATGAAAAAGACAAATTCCCGCCGAATCGGCAAGAAGTGGGTCAGGTTTGAACTACAAGTACATAATCTGATGGTCGTGATTTTTTGTAAAAATCATTTTTAGGTTCAAAATATATTATTTCATCATATATCTAACGAAAGTTTATAAAAATGTAGAGATAAAAATCAATTATTTTAGACTTCATAAGAAAAATATATAAAAGAATTAAGAAATAGAAAAAAGAGAAAAAAAATCTGCCCAGACCTAATATACAATGGGCAAGGTTAAGCCGGCCCATGCAGACACCACGCCCCACTTCCCTTCCATGGCTTCTAGCCCATTCGGTGTAGAAAACTTGAAAGAAGAGGTACCCATTAATAAGGAGAAGCGGCCCAGGCTTCCTAGGCTTCTGGCCTATTTTCATGTTAATAAACTCGGTGCGCGAAAATGTAACACTAAGGATGGTATGTCCTGGTGGTTCTCTTGTTTGCTACGGTGAGGTACTCGCGCGGTCACGTGTTCGAACCACACATTCCGGAATTTTTTTCCATTTATCCATTAATAAGGATAAGCGGCCAGTGAGTATTGAAGACAAGCCAAATGTGAACACGATGGTCGTTCCGTATCGCCATGTTTTCATCTGAATGCCTCGTTCCCCAAGCCAGTCTATGGTTTCTACCTAGAATCCTTACTGGCAAAATTATTAGCTTTCAGTACTAAAGATAGTAGTGACATCCTTATATGGTCATGGCATGTTCTCTCGAGGTCTAGTATTTATGCTTTCAGTCCAGGGACATGGTACTTTCGTACGATTGGGGAAGCACTTGGAATAGTCTGAGGCTTCACACCGATACGCCAAGTTCTTTCCGGTGGCAGCTAAGTGCTTCTCAGCTTCTTTGCATATCCTTCCATACTTGGCACTTAAGTGCTTGTATGTGTCCTTGTATATATGCTTTCTTCCAGACTTGTTAAGTTCGGGTAAGCACTTGGCTTAATCTGGGAGGCTTCACGCGGGCAATCACCTTTTTGAGGAATCATACCGACTGGGAACGTTTACATGATCGGGGCAACGGCTCCCAAGTATCATGGATGACACCGGATTAACACGCTGTTGCGCGGCGGAGCTCAAATTGTCAATTTCATGGTGCTACACCTCAGATCCAGATCCCCATACGGATACTAAAGGACCGATCGTGTTTTATGGGCAAAAACACGTGGATTTGAGTGGGATCCAAGAGGTTGGCGCATGCCCCTAGGCAAGACATAGCGGTTGGCTCAGTCGGATGTCGTTTCCCTGTAACCATCACCGTAAACCGGCCCTTTAGTATCCGTACGGGGATATGGGTCTGAGGTGTATTGCATGAGGTGTAGCACCATGAAATTGACGATTTGAGCTCCGCCGCGCAACAACGTGTTAATCCGGTGTCATCCACGATACTTGGGAGCCATTGCCCCGGTCATGTAAATGTTCCCAGTCGGTATGATTCCTCAAAAAGGTGATTGCCGCGTTACGTTTTTTGTGTTCCATATGGGCTACTTCTCCTCATTCGCTCTGGGTGGTCATCCATGTTAACCACGGATAATGCGCTTATCCGGTGTCATCCGGGATATCGGGGGAGTCGCTGCCCCGGTCTCGTAAACGTTCCCAGTCGGTATGATTCCCCAAAAAGGTGATTGCCGCGTTACGTTTTCGTGTTCCATATGGGCAGCGTCTCCTCAGTCGTAGTGGTTCGCTGGTGCGCTTCATCCAAGTTCCCACTTGGTTGCGGTTCGATTCTCTCCCTTAGCTAGTGTTATTTTTGCCATTTCTCTCTATATAAGGATATGCAGCCGGTGAGGGTATATTAACACAAAGGCAAGCAACATATGAAATAAATGACACATAGGCATGACACGTAGATATAACCGCTTATGTGGCCAACCAGTCATACCAATATGTTCTAATTTACACACTATGACGATTTAGATTGGTCATAGTAGGCTAAAAATAAGATCCTAAGGTGTATTGCGCAGATTATGACGATTTCATCTAATGAAATTACGATGATTTGAACACAAAACATCGTAATTTTAGAGGGTCTTGACCCCTCCAAATGGTCTATGACCATTTTGTGCGAAATCGTCATAGATCTATGACGATTTCATTCCCCGTCACTATGAGAAGGTCACAAGTTAACACATTTCTTGTAGTGTACACCATCGAAGCCCGCTGTGGAACCGAAGGTTCCTCCAGAAGAACAATGCTAAGCGAGCCTACTATTGATGGGCTTATCGCGACCTATCGTGCCCGAGTTGGAGAAGCCTATGCACATCACTAATGGGCTACAAACCATTCCGGTCGCCAAGTGAGTACTACTGCATATGCTCCTTTTGTTATATGTGCTTTATTCAAGATTGCCGAGTCGCTAATTGCTGTCTTTTCGCAGGGACGGCCCGAAGAAGATTAAGCACGCCACCATGGCCAAGGTCCTAGCTAGGCATGCTAAGGCTGCGGAAAAACCTTCCATGAAGAAGAAGGATGGTGATGCCGACGTCCCGGACTTGGGTGCCAAAACTAAGAAGTTCGATCTCCTGGCAACCAAGATTGATGCGGAGGCACGTCAAGAGGGGAAATAGCTCAAAGAAGGATACAACATCATGGAGGTCGATCCTCCCGTCAAGACGATTTCAGTGGCGACCAAGGCAGCCACGGTAAAGTCTGCCACTTTCCTGTGATTCGTCGCAAAGGCCGTGGGTGCTCAGTCGCCCGTTGTGCCTGAGGTTATTGTCGACCGCGCCGAATCAGTGTTGCAGTGTCCAAGCGGCATGGCGGTTCCGGTGTCCTCCATAGGTGCCATCGATCTGCATCGCCTTCTAGGCGATGATCTCCAGGTAATCCTAGTCCCCGAGGGTCTTGTCGCTATATTTTAGCGGCTAGACACTAAGAAATTTGTGTTCCAGTCCTTGAGGGTCTGGTCGCTAAAATTCAGCGATTGGACACTCAAACTTGTCGTGTTCTAGTCCCCGAGGGTCGGGTTGCAGGAATTTTGCGAGTCGAGCCTATGAAGATCTTTTATTGGCATCAGTTGTATTGCTGTGTTGCCAGTCGAAGCGGCTGACCGGCGACCCGTGGTACAACGGATGGAAAAGGAGTTGGTGGAGACACAGGAAGAATCTCGCAAGCTCAAGGCTTTAGTGGGTAGGTCTCTGCCTCAAACATTGCTTAGAACCGATTTGCGGGCGATCACTAAGAGTCGTGCTTGTTGTGCACATTACCACACTGCTGCGCCAACGAAGGCCCGCGAAGGCTACATGCCAATCGCTGAGCTTGACTCGGTAAAAACCGCGCTTTCCAAGGCAGTGGAAAAGGAAAGATCTAGAGTAGCTGAGGCAGAGTCGGACCGTCAAGCGTCTAACTCCATTATTATGTACCTATAGGAGAAGCCCTCCAATTTGGGGAAGTTCATCTAGGCTAGCTGCCATACCCTCCTAGGTGAGTGCTTCTTTTGGTTGTTTTCATTTGACGGGGGTAGTCCCCGAGTGGGTCTAGTCCCCAAGCGGATTCACCCGCAAACTTGATTTGATGCGGTCTGCCTTTGCAGATGTTGTAGGCCAAGGTGATCTGGCTGTGCAGGACTTCACCGCCGAGCAATACATGAACTCGGTTTTGAACGCCTCAATGGCGTTGTTGACGTGCGTTCGCACAATCCTCCAGCACATCACCCCGACTGAAGTGGTACACACAAAGTTCATGGAGGTGTGGCGATATCTAGAGGAGGCACCCGCGATGTGGAGAGGACAGCGCGATATGCCTTCTGTCGTGGGGTGACTGCTGTGCTGAGCCTCGAGCTTGCCCATTTCTCGGAAGACTCTGAGCTCGACGATGTCACCAGCGGGTACCCATCAGCGATAGGCATAGTGTAGATCGCCGATGTTCTCGCCTTGCAAGAGAAGGACGCTCCATATGCGGAATGTGTGCTCGCGATGAATGAGCTCTTGCCATACCAAGGGACACATGTGGCGCCTCGTAAAGACAAGATGGAGTACCGCTACCTCCCATCTAAGCACCCATTTCGGTCGGCGACTGTGAAGGAGTTTTCGACGTACCCAACCAAGCCTGTTGAGGTGGTCAAGGGTGCGGGTAGTGCTTCAGTCGCAAAGCCTGCAAAATGAGAGGTCGATCTGTGTAATAGGGTTAGTGCTGACTAGCTTTGTAAGAAACTTGATGTGATTATGAATGCGTCGTATTTTGCATCGATTTGTTTCGTGGGAACGACCACGGCATATGCTGCAATCGGCAGCGAGTAGTAGAACATGGGGCAAGGGCGGCCAGCCATCTGCGGTGCGAGATGAGGGCGGAGACACAGGGTTTTACCCAGGTTCGGCCCCCCGGAGGGTAAATACCTACTCCTGCTAGATTGTATTATGATGAGAGTACAATGGGGCAAGCTTGGCGGCTAGGCAGCGAGTCGCTTGGGTGGATGATGGAACGTATCTTCTACACGCCCTCTAGGGAGGTTTATATAGACTCACCCCCTAGGGTTTACAGATCTCAACCAAATTAGTTAAGGTTTTGGCAATCATTTAACCTAATCCGACTGGGCCTATCTACTCTCCTGGGCCTTCAGCTTCCAGTCGCTTGAATCTACGCCAGGTCTTGATCCAGTCGCCGTCCTGCAGGCCCACTCGCCAGTTCCTGGGCCGGTCGGAAACGCCCTGCTGGGTATACCCCGGTAGGCATATACCCATCAGTAGTCCCCAAGGCCGTCGTTGATTGGTCGCAGGTGTTCGTTGGCAGTCGGAGTATACGGGTCCAATGCGGACGCCCAGTCGAATCGGCGGCGGACTCCTGAATAAAGGAAAAACCAGTTATTCTAGTTGCAATGATAGCGGTGAGTTGGGTCGCAGGTCGGCGAATGTTCAGTCACTGTTGTAGTGATCGGGTCTGTGAGTCGAATGGATGAAGTTGGACCGTCAGATGAGGTCAAACTAGCCGTTGGGGTAATCCAACGGTAACTTTTGCGTAATCACCGCGTAGTAACGGCTCCCGAAATTGGCGGGTAGCAACCACTATATAAGGGAAATGGCAGGCGATCGGGAAAACACTCCTTCGTCTTTCCTCCGATTTCGCCCATCTCCGTTTCCCCCCGCATAGCGATCCAATCGATCGAGAAAGCCTCGACCTCCGCGAACCTTTCAGCCAATGTCCCCCTCCACCGAACCATGGGGCAGGTCCAAGTGCACCAGGGCGCTACTAGCATCCTTCGAGGAAGCCGGGATCCTGCACGGCGGCAGGTGGCGCATCCCCGCGGCCGGAGAGGTGACTCCGGACCCGCGCGAGGGAGAATTTATTTGCTTCACCAGCCACCTGGAGCGGGGGCTGGGGTTTCCCACGTCTTCTACGGAATCTAGCCGTCGGACCTGGGCCCGCACAACATTGAGCGACTCGCCATTTTCGTGGCGTTCTGCGAGTGCTACCTGGGCTGCAGGCCTTACTTCCCCCTGTGGCAAGATCTGTTCCACGGGAGGATCAGTCGCGAAGAATCAGGCGGCCCAATGCTGGCTGCGGGTGGCCTGACGTTTCAGTTGAAGTCGAAGGCCTCCTTCTTCGACCTGATGCTGCCTGCCAAGGCGGCAAGCGAGTGGAAGAAGTCCTGGTTCTACGTCACCGAGGCTACTCCAGACGGCGAGGTAGCGATCCCAAGGTACTCCGCCGACCGGCCCAAACCGCGCCGACTCCAGGTTGGCAAGCTCCCACTAGACCAGCGGATGGTCGTGGACGAGATGCTTCAAACCATCCGCAGCCTGAAGAAGAAGGGCCTCCAAACCATCAACTTGTACAACTGCTGGCTCGGGCGGTGAATCGTTCCCTTGGCCCGCCGCGACCATTACATGTACGAGTACACGGGCAGGGAAGACTCGACAAAATCCTGCCTCGCCAAGTGGAAACTCGAAGACTACGTCCTGGCGCTGAAGAAGATCACCCAGGCAGCATATCTGGACGCGAAGGCTGGGGTCGCCGAAACGGAGGTCGAGCAGCGTCGCGGACACACTCTGGCTCTTCTCGCATCTGTGGACGCGCTACAGCTCCATTGCATGCTGGGCGCAGCCATCCAGGTATATCCAGTCCCCGAGGATTGGGCCACTGAATTTCAGTGGTCAGATTCTTTTGGTGTTTGTTTTTATTTGTAGCACCCAGTCCTCGAGTGCCTAGTCGCTGAATTTCAGCGGTTGGGCACTTATGATTTTTGATCTCCAGTCCCCGAGTGTCTAGTCGCTGAATTTCAGCGAGTGGGCACTTAGGATTTTTGATCTCTAGTCCTCGAGTGTCCAGTCGCTGAATTTCAGCGGGTGGTCACTTAGGATTCCATTGTTGTTAACTGTTTGATTTGTGCGCAGGGCTTGCAGCGTGAGTAAGCCGATCGGCTTGCTGCGAAGTGTCACGCGGAGAAGGAACTTGTTGCCGTCCAAGAAACGAACAAGGGACTCCAGGCGATCGCTGCCAAGGCAGAGGATCTCCGCCAGGGCCTTGTCCCGACGAGTGAACTGACGGCGGCTCAGTTTGTGTTGAGTACGGCTGAGAAACGGATCGCTGATCTGGAGCGCGAGCTCAAGGAAGCGAAAGCGGAGGAGAGCGCGGCGGATGGGCGAGCAAAAGCTGCTGTTACGACTGCCGCTGAAGAGCAAAAGGTCTCTGACGCTCTCGTTATTGGGCTGCAGAACGACTTCTCCTCGCTTCAAAGCTTCATCACGGGCCTCTGCCGTCCTTTAATTGGTAAACTTCCTGCCTCTGCCTGTAGTAGATGCATTATGTAATCTTTATTGTACTCACTGTCGCCCTCTGCCCACAGGTCGGATTATCGACAGCTCGGAGGAGGCACAGTCGTAGGATGCGCGGCAGTGTGTGACCACTCTGGTCGACTCGGCCACGTTGTCCGCGGCTTGCATTCGGGCGTATCTTCAGGAGATATCACCTACGGAAGTGATTCCCAGCGACCTCGTCGAAGTATGGCGGTATCTGGAGAAGGCGCCGTCAGTCGTCAAGTTCATGACGCGGTCGGCGTTCCGGCGCGGGGCGGCAACGACACTTAGCCTTGGGCTTGCCCACTTCCTGGAGGACTTCGACCTTGACGATGTGACGAGTGGTTACCACTCGTCGACGGGCTTGGTGGAGATCGTCGAGGTGCTGAAGCTGACGGACCGGGCCGCGGTATACTCCGATCGCGTCTGGGCGATGGGCGACCTCCTCCCTTATCAGGAGACGACTATCGCGCCCAACAATCCCGAGCTGGCGCATCGGGACTTCAAGGTCGAGCAGCCGTTTCGTGCGGCGATGGCGGGTGAGTTGACGACGTACCCGTCGAACCCGTACACGCCCTTCATTCGCAATCGCAGGGATGGCGGTGAGTCGACGTCGAAGCCTGCGGAATAGAAACATTGTGTCCTGGGGCGTTAGTAGCAATTGGCCATTAGGCTTGACTTGTATTTTGGAACGACTTTGTTCTGCTGTAATGGAATCTCGTGTTATTTTGTGAATTGTCTTGCGATTTTTATTGCTGATTGGACGAGTCCCCGAGAGCGTCCACCCTTTTTATGGGGTTTACGTCGTTTTGTTATGTGTTTGTGGTTTTGAACGTTTTGTCAGTTGTTTTGTTATTGAGGTCGACTCTCCCGAGCTTGGAAAGCCAGTCGCAGGGCGACTCCCATGAGTGCTCTTTACTTGACCGTTTTCCCTAGCGCGAACGAGGTCGGGTGGCCGAGTCCCCGAGCGGGGTACTTGGTGGTTCTAGCCGCGGCTCTAGGGTGGGTGAGGACTGAGCGCGTTAGAGTAAGCGCATCACTCCTGCCTGATCCGTAGGGTCAGTCGCATGGCGAGTCCTGGGCACGCTCTCATACTTGGCGTTTTTCCCTAGTCGCTCGTGCTTAACTGGTCGTCAGTCCCCGAGCGTGGTACTTGGCCGTTCGAGTCGCTGTGTCAAGGATGCGGAGGATCATGGTCGCTGTGAGGAGCGAAGTCAGTTGTCTTGGCTCGTTAAGCCAGTCGAGATAGGCGACTCCAATGGGGCTCCGGGTAGGCGTTTTTCGTGGATGTTACGAGTCCTGGGGTAACCCAGTGCCCTCGTAACGCACTACTTGGCCGTGCCGGTCGCTGTACGAGAGGTTGACTTCTGCAGTTAGCTTAACGCTGTTATTACGAGTGCGAGTGGCACAAGACACGGAGAGTAGACGCAATTTGCGGTGGCCAATATGTTTTATTTAATAGCGGGTGGAGGGTACATGTATGGAGTTCTAGGAGTAGAACTTCTGTAGGAGGTTTATATTCCACGGTCGCTTGACGTCGAGTTTCCCATCTCCACGGACGTCGGTGAGGTAGTAGGCGTCGTTGCCGAGTACTCGCCCGATGGAAAAATGGTCCCTCCCACGGGGGGGGGGGAGAGCTTGTGCATGCCCTTCTTGTCCTAGATGAGGAGTAGCACCAGGTCGCCTTCCTGGAAAGTGCGAGTCCTCACTCGCCGGCTATGGTAGCGATGGATTCCTTGCTAGTATATGGCAGTTTGGGAGCGAGCTAGGTCGCGTGCCTCGTCGAGTTGATCGACTCCATCCTGGCATGCGAGTTCGTTTGTTGCCTCCGTGTAGTGGACAACCCTTGGCGAGTCATGCTCTAGGTCGGTGGGCATGACTGCCTCGGCGCCATACACCATGAAGAAGGGTGTGAATCCTGTCGACCTGTTGACAGAGGTGCGGATGCCCCAGATGACGGGTAGCTCCTTGACCCAGCACCCGGCGGTGCGCTCGAGTGGTACTTGGAGCCGTGGCTTCAGGCCATGGAGGATGCTCTGGTTGGCCCGTTACGCCTGGCCGTTGGACTCCGGGTTAGCGATCGAGGCGAGGTCGAGTCGGATGTGATGTTCTTCGCAGAACTCGGCCCTGGCTCCTTTGGCGAAGTTGGTGCCGTTGTCCGTGATGATGCTGTTTGGGAACCCGTAGCGATATATGAGCTCGCGTAGGAACTTGGTGGCGGTCTTCCCGTCGCATTTCCGGACTGGCTTGGCCTCCACCCACTTTGTGAATTTGTCGACCGCGACCAGGAGGTGAGTGAAGCCGGAGGGGGCCTTTTTGAAAGGGCCTACCATGTCCATACCCCACACGGCGAACGACCAGGTGATGGGGATTGTCTTGAGCGCCGAGCTCGGCACGTGGGTCTGGTTGGCGATTGCCGGCACCGGCGCCTTTGGACAATGTCGACAGTCTGCGTCAGTGGCGGTAGAAACCGTGTTGCATAGCCTTTGCGACCAGAGAGAGGGCGCCGGCGTGGTGGCCGCAGTCGCCAGAGTGGATGTCGTGGAGGATTTTGCGTCCTTCAGCGGGTTGGACGCAGCGTTGGAGCACGCCGGTCACGCTGCGCTTTTGGAGATCGCCGTCGATGATGACGAAGGATTTGCAGCGGCGCGCTATCATCCGGGCGTCTGTTTCGTCTGCTGGCAAGGTGCCTCCCTCTAGGTAGGCGATGTACGGCATAGTCCAGTCTTCTGGCTCGGCGATGAGTGCGACCAGGGCTGCCTCTAGTTGCAGCGGGACTCTGATGTCGATCTCCCTTGGAGGAGAGACGGAAGGCTTGGTGATGGTGTCGAGGAAGACGCCGACGGGTGGTGCGAGTCGAGCCAAGCCGATACCAGAGAGTGCGTCGGCCTCCTCGTTTTTCCGCCTGTCGATCCACTTGACGGAATAGCTTGCGAAGTTTCCACCCATCTTGTCCACTGCTTGGCGGTATGCCGCCATGGTGGGGGAGACGGCGTCGCAGGTGCCGGCGACTTGCCCAGCGACGAGGTCGGAGTCTCCGTAGCAGCGTAGGCGGTTGACATTCATCTCCTTGGCGGCTCGCATGCCGTGGAGTAGTGCCTCGTACTCGGCCATGTTGTTAGTGCAGGGGGTGAAGTTTTCCGAGGCAGAGGACGTAGCGTAGCTTGTCGCCCTTCGGATAGGTTAGTACGATCCCTGCTCCTGCACCGTCCGCATTCTTGGAGCCGTTGAAGTGTAAACTCCAGTAGTGGAGGTATGGCAGCTTTTCTGGCTGCTGGGCCTCCTCCCATTCGGCGATGAAGTCCACGAGAGCCTGCAACTTGATCTCTTTGCGCGGCTCGTACTTGATGTTGTGGACGCCGATTTCGACGACCCACTTGGCGACTCGCCCGGTCGCCTCGCGGTTGCGGATGATGTCCTACAACGTTGCTGAGGAGACGACCGTTATCGGGTGCTCCTGGAAGTAGTGTGGCGCCGCCAGTGCTCAAGATCGCGTATACCGGTTTCTGGTATTGCGGGTATCGCTGGCGCGACTCGGTGAGGACCTCGCTGATATAGTACACTGGTCGCTGCACTGGGCGCTCCTTTCCTTCCTCTGGTCGCTCGACGACCATGACGGCGCTGACGACGCGCTCGGAAGCCGCGACGTAGACCAGCATGGGTTCCTTGTCGACGGGGGCGGCGACTAGCGGTGCTGTGAGTAGCACCTTCTTGAGGTCGCGGAGCGCATCGTCCGCCTCCTTGTCCCACTGGAAGGTGGGGTTTTTGCGCATCAGGTGGTATAGGGGCATTGCCTTTTCGCCCAATCGGGAGATGAAGTGACTGAGAGCCGCGGCTTGCCCGGCCAGCTTCTAGACGTCGTGCAGGCACTCGGGTTTGCCAAGCCGAGCAATCGTGTCGATCTTGGTGGGATTCGCCTCGATCCCGCGCTTGGAAACGACGTATCCCAGTAGCTGCCCTGCTGGTACACCGAAGGTGCATTTGCCTGGGTTTAGCTTTATATTGTATTTCCGCAGGTTGGCAAATGTCTCCGCCAGGTCGGCGAGTAGGTCGCCCTGGCGAGCGGACTTTACTACCACGTCGTCGATGTAGACATGGATATTGCGGCCAATTTGGCTCGCAAGGCACTCCTGCATACACCGCTGGTAGGTCGCCCCGGCGTTCTTGAGGCCGAAGGTCATGGCGGTGTAGCAGAAGGCTCCGAATGGCGTGATGAACGCCATCTTATCTTCGTCCTCAACGGACATTTTGATCTGGTTGTATCCAGACTAGGCGTCGAGGAAGCATAGTGACTCCGAGCCCGCGGTGGAATCAATTATTTGGTCGATCCGCGGGAGGACGAATTGTTCCTTTGGGCAGGCGCTGTTTAAGTTTGTGTAGTCGATACACATCCTCCAGGTCCCATTTTTTCTTCTCGACCAGGACTGGGTTTGCCAGCCACTTGGAGTATTTGATTGGCCGGATGAAGCCTGCAGCGAGTAGACGCTGCACCTCCTCGGCGATGGCTCGGCGGCGCTCTTCATTGAAGGGCTGCAGCGACTGCTTGACAGGTCACACTTTGGGGTTGGCGTTGAGTTTGTGCTCAGCGAGTTCCCTAGGGACACCAGGCATGTCAGAGGGCTTCCATGCGAAGATGTCCCTGTTCTCACGGAGGAATTCGATGGGCGCGCCTTCCTATGCTGGGATCATGCCCGTCCCGATCGTTACCGTCTGGCTGGAGTCGTTTAGGACCAGCTCAACGGTGCAGGTATGCGTCGTTGCCTCGAAGGCTGAGGTGTTGCCGCCCTCCGAGTTGGGCTTCTTGAGTATAGTGGGGTCGTCATTGTTGACCCCGCTCGCATATTTGGCGAGCTCGTCGGCGTGTTTGGCCTCTGCCGCGATGACGGCATCAGCGAGTTTGGCTCCTTTGGCCTCGTACTCGGCGGCCATGTCGGGGTCGCCGTGGATGGTGATGACGCCACGCGGTCCGGGGAGCTTCATCACATTGTACGCGTAGTGGGGCGCCGCCATGAACTTGGCGAACTCCTGGCGCCCCAGGACGCAATGGTAGGGGCTGCCGAAGGGCACCAGCTCGAAGACAATCCGCTCGGTGCGGAAGTTTGCCGGTGTGCCAAAGGTGTCTGGAAGCGTGACCTTGCCGATCGGGTATGCCTTCCGACCGGGGACGATGCCATGGAACATGGTGTAGGTCGTCTCGACCATCGATGGCGGGAGCCGCAGTCGCCTGAAGGTGTCTAGGTACAGGATGTTGCTGGAGCTGCCACCGTCCATCAATGTCTTGGGGAGCCAGTAGTCTCCCACCTTGGGCTTGACTACCAGGGCGACTCGGCCTGGGTACTCGATGCGTGGCGAGTGGTCCTGGCGGCTCCAGGTGATGGGCTGCTCCGACCAGTTGAGGAACTGGGGAACGTCCACCTGGGCCACCGTGTTGACGGCGACGGCGCGGGAGATGACCTTCTTCTCGCGCTTCGTGTTGAAGCCTGTGAAGGTGTGGAGTGAGCCAGCCACGCTGCCGAATTTTCCGCCGTTTGGCGGGTTGTTGTCGGGGTCTTCCCGCGCTCGCCATGCCTTCTCGACCTCCTTGAGAGAGTGGCAGTCGGCGGTCGTATGCGTGGCGGGCTTTCCTTCCCTGCTGTGAAATGCACAAGGTTGGTTAAGGAGGGCCGCGGGGTCGAACCTTGGTTTCGCCTTGTAGTTGCCGCCGTCGCGGCGTTGCCCCCCGTCCGGCGGAAGCTCTTGGGCTCGCGCTGCACGTGCCCAGCGTTGGCGACGAAGTCAACTCGCCCGTCACTGCGGCGCTTGCCGGTGAGGCGAGTGTTGCTGTAGCGTAGATCGGATCGTCGTCCGTTGTCGTTGCCGCTCATGCGGCGTTGTCCTCCCAACTCGTCGTCAGTTTATTGGTTTGGGTCTTCCTCCGCGTATCTTTTGGCGATCTCAAGGAGGTCCGGTATGTTGTTGAGTGTGCGGTATGCTCGTTTGAGCTTGGCAACCAGGGGATCGTAGCGGCACGAGGTCTTGAAGCAGTGGATTGCGGTGTCTGGGTGGATACCGACCGCGTTGTACCACACTTCTTGCCATCGTTGGACCCAGCTGCGGGTCGACTCGCGAGGTCCCTGGACGCATCGTTCCAGGTCCTCGATGGTGGTGGCACGGGTGTATGAACCCTCGAAGTGCCTGACGAAAGCGTCGTGCATCTCTTCCCAGGAGTCGATGCTGTCCGCGGGGAGAGTGTTGATCCACTGCCTGCACGCCCTCTCCATCATCAGGAGGAGGTAGCGGGCGGCGAGTAGATCGGTGTGGCCGGCGATCCCCATTGCCATGAGGTAAGTGTCCAGCCACACGGAGGGATCATACGTGGGGTCGTACTTCTCTATTTCCTTCGGCGCTTTGAAGTTCGCCGGGTATCTTTCGCCTCGGATCTTTGGTCCGAAGCACCGGGGCCCGAGTCGACTTAGCGACCCCCTCGGCTCACCGTCGCGGCGGTTGGTTAGGGTATGTCGCAGGTCGTCGGGCTGGCGTGCGCGCTAGCTCTGGTTATTGATGATGTGGGTGCGGGCGTCGACGGGCTGACCGTTGGCGGCGACGAAGTTGGTCGCTGGCCTGGGGTCGTTGGTGGAGAGTGCCACGTTCGCGGGTCGGTGTTGGAGCTGCAGTGGTTCGGGTGGCGGGCAGTTGAGGGTGTTTGCCGCCAATGGACGGCCGCTTGAGGCCGCTCTGCTGCCCGATTAACACGAGTACATCTGACCCTGTGAGTCGACGCCTGCGTTTTGTTGCTCGACCGCCTTTGCGAGCAAGGCCTTGACGTAATGGATCTATAGGGCGCCGTCACCGGTGGCCGTGATGTTGTCGGCCGCTGCTCGGCCCTCCACGAGGTTGTCCATCGGGGTGGAGAACAGTGGTAGGCCGTTCGCGTCTCGCTCCCATGAGGAGACCACGACCCGCGGCTGGTCCCTGGGGGGTGCGCGGTTGGGTGGAGGTGGGGCGCCATTCGCCGTCGACCCTGGTGGGGGCCGGGCGCTTCCTCCTGGTGGCGCGTTCTCGCAGATCGCGTGCTCGGCCACGCGGGCTGGGTCGTTCTCATCGTCGAAGTTCAGGGCGCGCCCCTGGACGATGGGGTTCAAGCGTGATCTGATTCGTTGCTGGTGGTAGCGCGACAGCTCCTGCGCCGTCACCTGCTCGAGGAAAAAATTTTCGCGCTCGGCTTGCTCCTTGCGGACTGCTTCCGCCAGTTTCAGGCGGAGTTCCTCGACCTCCGTTGCCGTTTCGTTGGGAGGGATCGGGGTGGAGAAGGGATCCTCCGGTGGGTCAGCGCCAGTAGCCATCTAGGTCACGGCGTGGGGACCGGTCCCGTCGCGGAGATCGGCGGAGTTTTCTGACCCAGAGTCGAAGTCGAAGATCCCAAGGATGGAGGGATCCTCGAACTCTCCAACGTTGGAGACCTGGGTGATGGAGCCTGCGGGCGAAGCCGCGATGATGGATCCGGCGAGTGACGCCGGGGTCGCCGAGTCGGCGTCATCGTTGAGGGCCGCGTCTTCTGCGGCCGCGGTGGTTTCAGCCACATCACTGTGGGCTGAGTCGTACTCGGAGGCGAGGCGGTGGATCATGCGGACCTGACTCTCGGAGAGCCGATCACGTGGCAGCGACTCGCGGATGCGAGCCGAGTCCTCTGAGACGATGACGTCGGTGAGGCCGACGAAGAGACTGATCGTGCCTACCGGCAGGATCATGCTATGCGTGACGGGTCGCGCCGCCGGGACTGTAGCATCCCAATTGTCTAACAATTGCAATGCTACTAGCCTAGTCTATATAAATGCTACTTCCTATATATAATTGTTGCATCATAATTATATCATGCTCATGTCATCATGCCACCTTGCATTTGAGCATCATATAAAACCCTTTTTGGTTTGGTTCTTCTCTCATATGCATTGTAAATTGTATTTGCCTCTTGATATTGTATTTGGTTGTTGATATATTGTTTAATGCCCAAGTTGAGTTGGGGGCATATCTTTTATTCAACTCCATCACCTTTCTCTGCCACCACCTTATCATTCCACCATTCCACCATATATGAGCATTGCAACTTATTTGGTTTCATCTCTAGCTCATGTGGGTTGGGATGGATCCAATTCTATCTCCACATGCTCTCATATATGCACCATAGTGTTTCCACATTATTGGTTCATGAGAGCCACATGGCCACCTTTGCATCCTTGTGAGTGGAACCTTTTACCTAGCTTCCATATGGGTTGTTTTGGGGTTATTATCATGTTGGGATATTTTTGGGCTTACTAAATACCTAGTGGCACATACACACTAGCAAGTCCCATTTCTATTCAAATATGGTCATCTCCATCTACTTCACATGGGGCATCCTTTTAATTCTTTTTGCTTGGCTTTTATTCCAATTTTGGGGATGCATAAGAATAATGCCATGTTAATATTATTGTTCTCACAAGAATAAACATGGCATTAAATATTTTGCATGGGCCATGCAACCATCACCATCTTTTGTCCTATTTTGGTTTTATTTGTTTTTGAGTGGATCATCTTCTCATCTCTCTCTCTATCCTCTCTCCTAACACTTAACACCTCATCTAAACCCTAAACCCCCCTCTCTCTTTTTCCATCTCTAACCCTACTACCACCATGATCTACCCCCATATGCCCCTCTCCCTACCATGCAGGCCCCACCTAGCCACCCTACTCCCCCTGGCCGAGCTACCCTCCTACCCCAACCCTAGCACCAGCCCTAAACCGAGCTACTACTCCTCCTCCAACCCTAGCTCCATGCCACCCTCCCTCTCTCCTTCTCTCGCTGCCACAAGGCCCCACACCGAGCCTGGCCTCCTTGACCTCGCCTCGACCCCACCTGGCAGCCTCCATCTACCCCTCCCTCTGCCCCTGCCGTCCAGCCGAGCACGTGCTCGAAGGGAAAAAGGTGGCACCGAGGCCACCCTCATCTACCCCTGCCACGGCTGCTCCTCCTTCCTCCCTCCTTTTTCCCCTTCCACACGGCTCTCCTCTGCATCCCAGATCCACCCCAGAGCCCCTGCCCTCCTCCCCTTCTTGTGCACCGATGCCACCAACGGCCGACGCCGCCGCCGCCAGCACATCGTCGTCCACTCGCTCCTATCGGCAAGCTCGACGTGGTGGTGATCGAGAAGACCGAGGCGACCCTCTGCATCGCCCCATCCACGCCAGCGAGGAGGAGAAGCCCCGGACCTGCCGCAGTACCGCGATGCCGACGAGAAACCCTAGCTGCGCCGGCCGTCTGCGTCCTTGCCTCTCCGTCGCCTCCCTGCACGATCCGACCGCACCGATCTCTCCGCGGTGAGCACCTCCTTCTCCCTGACATCCTCCGCTTCATCACCACCGTCTAGCGCCGCCGTTCTATTCGTCGAACGCTGTCAGTGCGTCGAACTTGTCGGTGTCCGCCAGTTTCCACGCCACCTAGAACCTTACCTAGGCCCTATCCTTCCTCCTGTCACCAACCCCAGCCTACTGCAGTGGCTACCGCCGCCGAGCGCGAGCCCTAGGTCCCCGGATCGAACCCTCGCGCGCCGCGCCCTGCGCCTGTCACGCACGAATCTGTCCGCGCGTTCGCAGAGAAGAGGAACAGTGGGGCCGTGGCCGATTTTCAGAAAACCCCCCAACCTTTTTAATTCCTTAACCCACGGACCAGCCTGCCCCATCGTCAGCCTCAGCGCTCGTTTTGCAGATAGACCCCCTAGTTCTTCCAGCCTCAACCCGCACTCCTCCGGATCCACCACGTGTCGCGTCCCGGTGCTGCGCAGCCGTGGACCACCACTGCGGCCCCACCTGTCATTCGCTGAGGCTAGATTAGCTCGCGGTGAGGAAACCCTTCTCTGTGCGCGTTTGGTCCCAGTCAGCTAGTGGCCCACCTATCATTGTCTGTGGCTAGTTCTGTGCGTGTAACAAAAGTTTTTCTGTTTATCTGTTTTAATTTAAACTTTTCAAATCTATTTTAAATTCAAATTAAAATCTGTTTTAATTTATCTTTTAAAATACAAATCCAAATAATACAAATAATATATGTTTCTGAACCAGAAAAATATGAGGAATTTAAATATGGCCTTCAAAATATATTTTGGACACTTTAATTTTCAAGTTGATTAAAATTACACTAAAATGCCCTTTTTCCTTAATTAATTAATAACTTTTGTTTTATAACTCCAAATTTAACAAATGATATGTCTAAAATGATTAGCTCGACGAGACCTTTCTGTTTATGCAATCCATGTTCTGTCTTGCAGCATGCATCATATAAATATAAAGTATACAACAACTTATTCGAGAATAAAATGTGACCAAAAATCAATAAAATGTTTATTTCTTGTATTCTACACCTCACCCATGCCATGCTACTTTATTGCCATGCAAATTGTGCATCATTCATCATGGCATGATTGTTTGCTTGTCGCATTTAATTCATATGCGTGTGCACTTTATTTATGTTGGCCCTTGTTTGTTTGGTTCTTCTTCGAATAGACGCTGAGCATGGGATATATTAGGAAACCCAGGAGCACTACCCAGATCCTTCTCTCGCTTCAACTGAGCTGCCAAGCAAGCACTACCACATGATTTCATACATATAGTACCTATTGCCTCTATCTTATTCTTGCATCATTGAGTCGCGATCGCATTAAACTGAATCCCAAGTACTGCATAGCCTTTACTTTTAAACCCCACCGAAGCTTGTTCCTCCATCCCACGAGCCATTACTACAGGAGTTGTTTGAGCCATGCGGGTCGTAGAACAGCATGTGTAGGGTATGTGAGTGTCTGATGGATAACGAGGTACCTATACAACTTAACTTTGAGTAATGGGATAACTAATGAAAGTGGCACCGTGAGCAATACACGCTATTTGGTTTTCATGCTCACTTGTGTCCTGTAGGACCCCGAGTACTTGATTCTGTTCCTTGAATATTCGCTATCCACATCCGGAGGCTTATGGGACCCCCAGCGAGCTTGATTCATTCTTATTTCTTGGGGCCACAAGTAGTTTGGGGCTTTATTACTATCTGTACTTATGCCATGCTTTACTTCTTTATTTACGATTGTGCGAGGAGCACTGTCTTGTTAGGTCCGTGACACGTTTTGTGTGTCGACAAGCCCAGTCACACTTCGGGTTCCCGATCGTTCTGACCGTCCACACAAACCTTGAGTCCGTCTGAGTCGCCAACTTCGTCGGGTAGCTTAATGGGGTGGCCCCTGAAATATTCTGAATCCTGTGATCGCTTTGTCGTGAGCCTCGTTGGGTTTTGATTTGGTTTTCGAGGTTGATCGAGTGTGTGTTGCTATTTGTGCACCCTGCGGTAAAACTTTCTGAAAGCCGTGTCATGATTATGGACGACTTGGAGCACGTTTCTCGATCATAGACAAGTATAACTAAAGTACCGCTTTTAATTTGACTAAATGGACTAGTAAATAGTGCAACACTCATGGAATGGATAATAAAACGCCAGCGGATGGGGGTGTTCGTCCGCTTCCTCGTTGGTAGCGAGGAGGAGGATGGATCATTAATATTCTTGTTATAACTGTTGTTATTAATTCACGGACATCCGTCTATCTTTGGTTAGGCGGATGGTTAGCAGTATCTATAGAATTGTTAGGTATTATCTTTTTCTGCAATTCGTCACCCAGGTTGTGTCCCCTTTAGAGGCATAAAGACTTCTTAGTACCCTAGGGTCTCACACGATAAATTATTTGATTCGGATGAGCAGGTACACTCACAAGATGGATCTTTGGGTGGAGGAGACGGACGATGTGGGCAACGATCATTCGGTGTAGAGATTCCGGGAATGGGGATCGGTGAGATCTGTGGGCGGGATGTGTTTATTATGGGGCATCTTATGCCGATTTGCTTCTTATCCGTACTCGGATCTTGTTTGCCGCTTCCGCCTGATACTCTGATGTTTGATGTATGAGGAGATATCCTAAACTATTATATCTATCTAGGACATTTGGATCTTGCCGTATGGTGTTGCAATATTTCTATTTCTTTTAGATGGAATGGCTCTGAGGACTGTTGTATGGTGGCTTGCATACATACTCATTTGTATATGTAGTTGATCCTTCTTTTGCCGATTCGCCGCCTGCGTGTCCCGATGTTTGGAAATGGTTAGGACGGCGAAAGGTCTACTGAGTGGCATTTGGGCCCCACCGTACTATTTTAACCATTTCCGCTCATCCAGCTTGTAACTAGGGCGTAATTCACCGAGGTAGTTACAATTGGTATCGAGCCATCCGCCCTTGTGGTCTCAGCCAAATGGTCGTTGTCGATCTAGCAAATATTTTGGTAGCTATGTATACTAGGGAAAAACAAAAGCGAGTAGGACCTTCCACTTTTCTTCTTACCCACCCACCCTTTTCTGGTAAGGAAGTGTAACGTTTTCAATCCTCTTCTTAAATTCAAACTAGGATTCACGTGTTCTGGGTTTCCTTAGTACCATAGGTTGAGTGTGTGTGTGTGTAATTCCTTGTCTATCTGTTGTATCCAACATGTTATCTTTATCTGCCTTTGGTTATCAACTGTTGGTACATTCCATCTTGTGGGCTTTTGAATACCGGCGCGATCTATCTGAATCCTTGTTAACCGGTGCCATCTTCTTAAGGGTGTCCTTCCTTCTAGAAACTCCACATTCTGTGAAACCATCAGTTGCTAATCGCTACCTGATAAGTGTTTTTGCGCATCTATTGGTATTTTAATTCCGAAAAATGCGGAAATTTTTTCTTTGATACATCTATGCTTCCACACTCCTTTTCATTCGTGTGTGAAACATTATCTATCTTCCTTTTATCAGCATGTCCATGCTAACTCATTCTTTTGTCACCGGCGCTTAATCCTAGAGTTTCATTTCATCTCCAATTCTCTTGGGATAATTACATAACATGTGTCGATCCGATGCTGGTGATTGTAATTTGGTTCTCGGCATAGCTATATGACACTTATCTTGAGTGGAATATGGAAAATGCAATCACCACTATCCTCCAAATGGTGACGGTTATCTACTGTGATTTTGAGTACACTGCGATCATATCTATGCATATTCAAGCATCTTTGGCAATCCAGAGTTTCTCCAAGCACTACGGCGGTCTATCATCTGTCCATCATGCTGCACATCCTTTTGAACCCCATATCTGCACAATTCTCCTAGATACGAGGGAATTGCATCTTTTCGTCTCTGAAATCTTTGCTTAAGGTATGAGCTATCATCGGTTCTTATCCAAGATCTCTTTATCATTGTAACCGGTGATCCGATCGACAATGTGAACCAGGTGACATCTCTTTTTCTTCCGAAGGACCAGTTAACCTATTCTGTCAGCGCATCTTCTTCAACATGAATCCTTACTCGTAACGTTGATCTTTCACAGAGCGTTGAGCTCATAAAGTGTTTCGAGCATTTGTTCGTTCTCCCGCCTCTTGAACTTGGTATTCTGGGAATATCTTGTTAATCCATGGTGGTATATGTTGATAATATGCTTGCCTGTTCGATATCAATGGAAGGACATGGAAGATTATCTGTGTCTCTTTTCTCTCAAGCTTCGTGACCACTGCCTGTGTGCAAAGTCCCAAAGTGAGAATTCTGACTTTTTGAAGTCACATATCTCGACCACGTCCTTCTGCTAAATACATTACTTCAACTCTGGAATCAGCAAGTCCATTGTTAATTCCATCCTCCATCTTCAACCAATCCGGAGTTGTTCCTTGTTGGCAAGATATCATCGTCGTTCCGCTGAAGATTTCCTCAAGGCTGCTAAATCTCTCTCAATCATTTCAAGAAGAACATGGAGTTCTTTCACCTCAATCTCGTTAAGTAATCTCTTGAAACCCTCTCGCTCTATCGTCTATGCTCAATCCACCGGAGGCCATGAAGACCTTCCAGATCTTGTATTCCTTCTGTTCAAGTGGTGCTATCTTTTTCTATATCTGTGAAATTTTGCAGTTGTCTCCGTGATCTTCCTTTATATCTTTCCGGTGGCTTGGTACTTCCGACATGATGAAAACCTCATCATCTTTATCTATCTATGAATCCGGCGAATCATTTGCATCTATCCTTGTTTTCTAACGGAGTTCTATGAGTTTTTGCCAACACCTTTAGTCTGTTTCGGTAGTTGGGTTGCATGATTTTCTTATTCATGTGCGGAGTAATGCTTTGAGTGCGGGATGGAGTAGCTACCATACCACTACTCTTATCATTCGCTCTTGTAGATTGAATTGGTGAATTAATGTGATTTCACTCATTCCACGGAAGTTAGAAGTGGCCTTTATCCCTTGATACTTTTACTTCCGTCCTTGTTTTTCCGGAGTGCTCTTTCGAAGAAAGTAATCAATAATTTCTTGTTGGTGATCTCACCCTTTCTACACGGAGCAAAATCCTCAATTATCTGGTGGAAACAAACGCAAACCTTTTTCTATCCTCGTCTTTCTACCGATGCTCGATATCCCCAAACAAGATTAAAGGAAACTATCTCTCTCTTTGTTTCATCAATTCTTTTTCTGTGGTAAAGCCAATTATGGTTGATGCCATCAGCCGCAAATCTATTGCGTTAGCCTCAAGGCTAAAGAAAGCAATAAGTATCTCTACAATAAACTCAGATCCTCCATATTCTTTGCTTCTCGGGATTCCACCATGATCTGGCTTCACATCCATCTCTGGAAGTTATATCTGCGCACCTAAATTGCGTGATCCTTGGTTCTTACCGGCGCAACAAGAATCTAATCCGACGATGTCTAACTAAATCTTTCTGTTGTTATCAAGGGACTCTATTGTTTGAAGGCAATATTGTTTCCGAACTTCTTTTCTCAAATCCGAGAGAAGATACGATGCTATTGTAATAGTGGTTCAAAACCTCTCCAATCTAGCTCCTTTCTTCCGGCGAGACAAAGATTCATCCTCTCTCGTATCGGTAAATCTTTAATCTTAATGGTGTGTCTTTCTTTATCCATGATACATCATCTTCTCCTTTTCTTTCACAAGTGGTTATATTATTTTATCATGATTCTTGGGAAAACCGGAGCTATGCCCATCCTATCCTTCTTGTCTCACGACAATCCTTCAACTCTTCTAACCCGTTGTTTCTCAAGCAAAACGCAAGACTCGCAACAAGTCTAGCAAGTTTTGCGAGGTGTAGTGGTCGCACCATTCCGTTGTTCATCAACTTGGGAACGTGAGGGTCACCTTCGTTCAAACACCCGCCTCTCCTTGTGTTGTTTTCTTTTTCCTAGGAATCTCGGGGCGAGATTCTTGTTTAGTGGGGGAGAGTTGTAGCATCCCAATTGTCTAGCAATTGCAATGCTACTAGCCTAGTCTATATAAATGCTACTTCCTATATATAGTTGTTGCATCATAATTATATCATGCTCATGTCATCATGCCACCTTGCATTTGAGCATCATATAAAACCCTTTTTGGTTAGGTTCTTCTCTCATATGCATTGTAAATTGTATTTGCCTCTTTATATTGTATTTGGTTGTTGATATATTGTTTAATGCCCAAGTTGAGTTGGGGGCATATCTTTTATTCAACTCCATCACCTTTCTCTGCCACCACCTTATCATTCCACCATTCCACCATATATGAGCATTGCAACTTATTTGGTTTCACCTCTAGCTCATGTGGGTTGGGATGGATCCAATTCTATCTCCACATGCTGTGGCATCCCGCAAAAACCACTACTAGAAAATCGCGTTGAATTTGTGCATTGCATCATCGTCATCATGCATTGTTTGCCAAAACTATTTTCGCAAAGCCGTTTTGTTTTCTAAACGCCCCGTATTTTATTCAAACGCAAAACCCCGGGTCTCCGGATTATTTTTGTTTTGTTGATATCGGGTTGCAAACGGCCCGTTTAAAATAAATAAAAATTATAATTATTTTTAGCGGAAGGGCGATCGAGGCGATTGACGATCGACCACCCGAGAATATTAATGGTCCACCCTACACCCTTCTAAATCCTAAGCCCACCCACTAATCTACCCACCCCAACCAACCACCTCACCCCTCCTATCTTTCGCCACCTCGGCTTCCCTTCCCCAAACCAATCAAACCCGCCACATCACCCAAGCTCCCTCGGTCCTCCTCCACCCACCAACTTTGGCCCACCCGCCACGTGGCCCCGGCCCACCTAGCCTCAACCCCACTCACGCGCGATACCCACACCACGCCTGCACGCCCCACCTGGGCAGTCTGCCCGCGCGATGGTCCCACGGCGAGACACCAAAGCACACATACGCAGCCCAGACCCCTGCCCACCCCACACGTCCCCACGCTGACCCACCCGTCCTGCCTTGCCTGCCTCCTCTCTCCCTTCTCCTCCTCTCCTCAGCGCCGGCACCCAACGCCACCTCGCCGCTCTCTCCTCTCTCTCTCCGGCCTTGCCAACACGCCGCTTCGCTCCGCTCACCCATGAGACCCCCGCTGCGCCTTCATGGCCTCCTCGCCGCCACCCTGCCACCAGCCTCGCCTGCCCGACCCCGCAACCACCTCCAGCACCGCCCCCTGCGCTCGTCCGCAGCCCCACCATCGGCCGCACCTCGCCAGGGCCCACCCTCGCCGTACCTCCTCGCCTCTCCCAACCTCCGGCCATGGCGTCTCCGCTCGCGGCGCCGGCGACGCCACCCCTCCTCGCGCCCGCCTCCCGGCGCGCCCGCCAACCAGTATGGCTCCCTTTGGCCCAGCCTCCGCGCGCTTCCCCGCCTGCAGTCGCTCCGCCTCCTCGCCTCCGCTCGCCCGCCGCTGCCGCTGGGCGCGCAACCGCCGCCCTCACGAGCCAGCGCCCGCCCGGCGTGGCCGCCGCCGACCACCCTGCGGGCCTGCTGCCCAGCGTGGGCCTCTCGCTCGCCCCATCGAGGCCCTCGCTGCCAAGCCCTCCGCCAACCTCCGTCTTCCTGCCGCCTGTGGCGTCATGAACCAGGCCACCCGGTGCTCGAGCTTGCGCACATGGTTGTTGTCAGTGCGGTACGCTGCCTTCGCTGCGGTACTGTTTGTACCGGTGGTAAGGAAGACTGACGCTGATCCCCAAGTTCGCCATCGCCGACCAAATGGCACCCCAAGGCCATCGATGCGATGCCAAGTTCTCCGACTCGGACCCATCGACAAGATCTTCATCGCCATCCGGTAGGAGACCGTCACAAACGCCAAGATCTGCTGTTGGGGGCGGCAAGACCCCTTCCTGCACCCTTGCCGATTGTCGCGGGTTCTTCGACCCGACACCGAGACTCTGAGCGACAAGCTCTCCTTCCGGATCCAACCCGGCACTGCACAAGTTCGCCATCGACCTCGAGTTCTCCTACACGGATACCCCGAGTTCTTCGATGAGGACACCAAGGCCGTCGACATGACCCGAAGACCCCGGATGCGACAAGATCTACCCCGGAGTCCGAGAACGTTTCCGTCGGACCCTGAACCCCAGTTCCGGACCCCTGTCGAACCCCGAACCCCAGAACCCAAGATCTGCCGAACCCTAAATGTGTGAACCCTTCCCGAAACCCTATTTTATAACATAATATAACCTTGTCGCATGTTTAATTGCCATACTTGCATGCATGATCATGTGGTTTGGGGGCCTTCTGCCGATTCACCTAATAATTAAATATGGGGCCCATATGCGGGCAAATCTAGCCTTATATTGGCCTCATTTAAACATGTGTAGCGAACCGGTTCCATCTGTTGCATTGCTAAACAACATTTAATTTGCGGGGGTTCTAAATAACTTGAACCATTTAACTAATTGTCGGGACCCCGGTTCCACCTAATATGACCTAGTTGCAATGCACCTTTTGCCATGTCATACATCATACATGCATCATGCCGATCTTCTGCCGTGTATTAAATATCGCATCCGGTGTTTATTCTAGTGTTTTGCTTCTTCGCGGATAAGGCCGTTGAGTTGATGTGAGCTTCGCCCCGATCTTCGGTTGAACCCTTCGACAATGTTTTCAGGCGAGCATCTCCCCCTTTCTACCTATCTTACTTTTATAGTCTTTATTCCCTCCTGTTGATCTATTGCTATCTGTGTTGCGATGCTTTAGTTTCCGTACCTGTGGTATACCGTGCAGCCCTATATTGCCTTGGACACATCCTATTGCCTGTTGTTTGGTAGCTAGCTGGACTTGCGCGTCGTAGTTGCTTGCTCAAGTGCTGATGTATGTCGTCATATGCCACAGTTGCTGATGTATTGCCGCATGTTGATGTTGGAGATGATTCTCGTTTTACTTATCGTCACTTTACTTTCTGCTTAACAACTAAAATTGAATAAGCAGAGGCATCGGTGGGTGATAGATAATATTTGGTTTCCGAACGCCCACTTGTGTCCCGTAAGACCCCGAGTACTTGATACCTGTTCCTTGATTTTTGCGCGCTATCCACATCCGGGAGGTATATGGGACCCCCACAGCGAGCTTGATTCAGTCTTATTTCTTGGGGCCACAAACTAGTTTGAGGTTTTATTTACGATCTGTACTTATGCCATGTTTTTTGCTTTATTTACGATTGTGCGAGGTGCACACCATGTTTAGGTAAGCGGAGTGATTACGCGCATCGACACCCCAGTTTTCGGGTTCCCGATCGCTCTGACCATTGGCGCAAACCTTGAGGGCCGCCTCGAGCTTGCTTACTCCGTTATGGATTCTATGAAGGTGGCCTGAAATATTTCTGAATCCTGTGATTGTTCGTGAAAGCCTCGTTGGGTTTTGATTTGGTTTTTCCGAGGTTGATCGCGCGTGTGTTGCTATTGGTGCACCCCGGCCGGGTAAAACTTTCTGAAAGCCGTGTCCGCGGATATGGACGACTTGGAGCACAGTATCTCGATCATAGACAAGCATAACTAAAGTTTACTGCTATAAATTTGACTTATAATGACTAGTAATCAGCTTCACTATAATGGAATGGCTAATTAATACTGCCCACAATTGCTTGTTTGAGTGTAAACGCGACCATTGTATCTGACTAGTAAGTATTGCAACTACAACGGAATGGCTGAATAAAAGTACCAACAACTGCTGGGTTTTGGGGTTATCTCATGCTAATTGTATCTGACTAGTAAGTGTTGCAACTATCATGGAATGGTTAACTAAAAGTGCCCACTGCTTACTTTATCAGGACGAATATCTAAACCTGACTAGTAAAGTGCCACAACTACAACTGATTAAGTAAAACTGCCAACTGTGTGAGTTCCTCGGTTGACTTCCTCGTTTGGTCTCGAGGGGGAAACACCAGGATGGGTTTGCTTGGTGATAGCTTCAGGTTGGATCCGGTTAGGTCATTCCTATCCCTCTCTGATATCCTTGATTGTATCGAGTCTCTATAGGTTGTTTAGTGCATCTTTGCCGCTGCGCCGATCCACCATACCTATGTGGCGAGGACCGAATTCTAGCCTCGCCGTGTAGTGGCCTCGATCACGCTCCTTTTCTTTTTTCCCTTGCCCCTTCGGCACCCTTTTTGTTTAAGCGGTTTTGAGATCGGCGCCGTTAGCGGGGTTACCTTCCGCTTGGCACAGGGGTTATGGACGCCATTGGTTAATCTTGGGGCTCTTAGCCCCATTTGCATCTTGTCCGTAGCTGGACGCTCTATCGTTTTCAAGGTGATTTGGATCTTTGTATAATATATTCATATTCTTGACTCTTTGAGTCATTGTTATATATATCTGCTCGGGTCCCATCGAGACTGTTGTGTAATGTTATTACTTCGTTTTCCACCCGCACGAAAGTGCTTGGTGGGCACCTTTGAATCGTTTCTATGCGGGTTTGGTGAATTTTGCCCAAATTTGCATAGGTCCGATTCTGAGGGTGTTACAGAGTGGTATCAGAGCTCAGCAGTTGCGATACCCCACAAGTCCAGCCTGTAGGATAACCTAGCTAACGGCCGAAGTAGAGTGTCCAAAACTATTTTTGAAAACTCGGTTGGATAGTTCTGAATAGGTATGATTTTACTCCTTACCCCCTCTGCTGATCCCCTCTTATCTCGACGTGTTTTGAATCCGCTCTCTTCTCTTTCTTCGAGTCCAGGATTTCTCGTGGTTGGGTTTTCCGTCGCACCTTCAGGGTTTCGCTTTCTTCCTTTTGTAACGGAGGTGCTACGATCAGCAATCTGCAACTAGTCTGTTGTACCCTTCCTCCAATCTTTTGTTCTTGAGCTCCTTATCCATATGTGTTCCTTTCTGGATATCCGTGTCGTTGAAAAACATATGAGAAGGACGAGCTTTGGTGAAGTTGGAGTCGACCTTGAACATATGTTGTTCATGCCAATGGAACCATCGCGGAACCTAATCATTGTGTCTTTCATACGATTTCTGCTGGCAACATTTCCTTGTTCCCGAACCTCGCTTGTCGAGATCTTCAGTCTAATTCCGAGAGTTGGATGCTTAATCCGCTTATTCGTGTGCAGAGTAATGTTATGAGTGTGGGATGGAGTAGCTACCCTACCACTGCTCTTATCATTCGCTCTTATGTCGAATCGATGGATCCAGCAATTTTACTCCGTCCACGGAAGTTAGGGGTGGTTTTATCTGCGATACCTCTACCTTCGACCTTTTGTTCCCGGAGTGTTCTCTCGACGATCAGGAGCAACGACCCCTTGTTGGTGGTGTCGCCGATTTCCAGATGGAGAATGAACCCTCGTTAGTGGTGTCGTGAAGATCTACACGAAGTGAGAAGACGCAGATCGCCGACCTTCCTTCCGGTACCATGAGGCGGATCTCGAGGGCGAGATCCTTTGTTAGTGGTGTCGAATTGTGGCATCCCGCAAAAACCACTACTAGAAAATCACGTTGAATTTGTGCATTGCATCATCGTCATCATGCATTGTTTGCCAAAACTATTTTCGCAAAGCCGTTTTGTTTTCTAAACGCCCCGTATTTTATTCAAACGCAAAACCCCGGGTCTCCGGATTATTTTTGTTTTGTTGATATCGGGTTGCAAACGGCCCGTTTAAAATAAATAAAAATTATAATTATTTTTAGCGGGGCAGTCGAACGGGCCGATTGACCCGATCGACCACCCCAGGAATATTAATCGGTCCACCCTACACCTGCCCTTCTAAATCCTAAGCCCACCCACTAATCTACCCACCCCAACCAACCACCTCACCCCCTCCTATCAGACTTCGCCACCTCAGCTTCCCCTTCCCCCCAAACCAATCAAAACCCGCCACATCACCCAAGCCCCCTCAGTCCCTCCTCCTCCACCCACCAACCCGCCTGGCCCACCCGCCACGTGGCCCCGGCCCACCTAGCCTCAACCCCACTCACGCGCGACACCCACACCACGCCCTGCACGCGCCCCACCACTGTCTGGCCCGGCCGCGATGGTCCCACGCAGACACACAAAGCACACACGCAGCCAAGCCAACACCCCTGCCCACACCCCACCGCGTCCCCACGCGGGACCCACCCGCGTCGCCCCTGTCCCCGCGCCTGCCTCCCTCTCTCCCTTGTCCCTCCTCTCCCCGCACGCGGTGCACCCAGCGCCACCACGCCACCTCCTCCTCCGCCGCCGCTCTCCCTCTCTCTCTCTCCGGCGCGCCCAAGACGGCCTTCGCTCCGCCTGCATGAGACCCCCCCTGCCTTCGCCTCCGGCGCCTCCTGCCGCCCGCCACGCCCGCCTCGCCCGGCAGCGGCCTGCCCGACCCCGCAACCACCTCCCAGACCCCGCCCCTCTGCCTCGTCCGCAGCCCCACCATCGGCCGCACCGTCGCCAGGCGTCTCCACCTCGCCCGTGCCACGCCCGCCGGCTCCATCGCCCTCCGCGCCGCCCGCCCTTCGCCCGCCGCTGCAACCGCTTCCGCCCTTCCACCTCCCTCGCCTCGGCTCCGCTCGCTGCTCTCCGCGCCAGCAGCCGCCCGCCCTCACCCGAGCGGCGCCCGCCCGGCGTGGGTCGCCCGCCGACCACCCTCGGGCCTGCTGCCCGCTGGGCCTCTCCTCGTCTGCCCCACTGAGGCCCTCGCTGCCAAGCCCCCTCCGCCAACCTCCCGTCTTCCTGTCGCCTTCGGTGGCGTCATGAACCAGGCCACCCCGGTGCTCGAGCTTGCGCACATGGTTGTCTGTCAGTGCCGCATTCGCTGCGTTCCTTTGCTGTTTGTACCCGGTGGTAAGGAAGACTGACGCTGATCCCCAAGTTCGCCATCACCACCAAATGGCACCCCAAGGCCATCGATGCGATGCCAAGTTCTCCGACTCGACCCATCGACAAGATCTTCATCGCCATCAAGTAGGAGACCGTCAAACGCCAAGATCTCGCTGCGGACGGCAAGACCCTTCCTGCACCCTTGCCGTCGGTGTCGCGACGGTTCTTGACCCGACCGGACACCGAGACTCTGAACGACAAGCTCTCCTTCCCGGATCCGAACCCCGGCACCAGACAAGTTCGCCATCGACCTCGAGTTCTCCTACACGGATACCCCGAGTTCTTCGACGAGGACACCAAGGCCGTCGACATGACCCGAAGACCCCGGATGCGACAAGATCTACCCCGGAGTCCGAGAACGTTTCCATCGGACCCTGAACCCCAGTTCCGGACCCCTGTCGAACCCCGAACCCCAGAACCCAAGATCTGCCGAACCCTAAATGTGTGAACCCTTCCCGAAACCCTATTTTATAACATAATATAACCTTGTCGCATGTTTAATTGCCATACTTGCATGCATGATCATGTGGTTTGGGGGCCTTCTGCCGATTCACCTAATAATTAAATATGGGGCCCATATGCGGGCAAATCTAGCCTTATATTGGCCTCATTTAAACATGTGTAGCGAACCGGTTCCATCTGTTGCATTGCTAAACAACATTTAATTTATGGGGTTCTAAATAACTTGAACCATTTAACTAATTTGTCGGGACCCGGTTCCACCTAATATGACCTAGTTGCAATGCACCTTTGCCATGTCATACATCATACATGCATCATGCCGATCTTACGCCTGTAGTGTATTAAATATCGCATCCGGTGTTTATTCTAGTGTTTTGCTTCTTCGGATAAGGCCGTTGATTTGATGTGAGCTTCACGATCTTGGTTGAACCCTTCGACAATGTTTTCGCAGCATCTCCCTTTCTACCTATCTTACTTTTATAGTCTTTATTCCCTCTGTTGATCTATTGCTATACGTATTTGCGATGCTTTAGTTTCCGTGCACATGGTATACCGTGCAGCCCTATATTGCCTTGGACACATCCTATTGCACGTTGTTTGGTAGCTAGCTGACTTGCGTCGTCAGAGTTGCTTGCTCAAGTCTTGATGTATGTCGTCATATGCCACGATTCTTTGATGTATTGCCGCATGTTGATGTTGGAGATGATTCTCGTTTTACTTATCGTCACTTTACTTTTCGCTAACAACTAAAATTGAATAAGTAGAGGCATCGTGGGTGATAGATAATATTTGGTTTCGAGCATACTTGTCCCGTGAAGACCCAGTACTTGATACATGTCCTTGATTTTTGCGCTATCCACATCCGGGAGGTATATGGGACCCTGAGCGAGCTTGATTCAGTCTTATTTCTTGGGCCACAAACTAGTTTGAGGTTTTATTTACGATCCGCACTTATGCCATGTCTTGCTTTATGATGTGCGAAAACGCATAATCGCATCGCTTAGGTAAGCGGAGGATTACGCTGCATCGGCTAATTTTAGCTTTCGGCCGCCATACCATTGACGCACTGAGGGAAGCATCTGCCATCTGTGGCCCACACTGCTGCACACTTGAGCTGGAATCACACGCCCACAAACTTTATCGACCACACCAACGACAGAATCGCCAACTCGAGGCTGACCAGGCCACTCCATCCTGCAGGTCGCCATGTCGCCAAGCCCACCATAGCCTGCCTCGCATCGACGCCCTTTTTTCCTTGTTCAGGTTTTAGTCTCGCTTTACAGTGAGCTTGGAATTTTGCCTGGGCCCAGATAACCCGATTCTGAGGGTGTTACACATGCTCTCATATATGCACCATAGTGTTTCCACATTATTGGTTTATGAGAGCCACATTGTAACACCCTCAGAATCGGACCTATGCAAGTTTGGGCAAAATTCACCAAACCCGCATAGAAACGATTCAAAGGTGCCCACCAGGCACTTTCGTGCGGGTGGAAAACGAAGTAATAACATTACACAACAGTCCTCGATGGGATCCATGTAATGAGATATATAACAAATACTCAAAGAGTCAAGAATATGTATAATATACAAGATCCAAATCACCTTGAAAACGAGAAAAGGCCCAAATACGACAAGAAGCAAATGGGGCTAAGAGCCCTCAAGAATAACCAATGGCGCCCATAACCCCGCCTGTGCCAAGCCGGAAGGGTAACCCGCTAACGGGCGCCGATCTCAAAACCCGCTAACAAAAAGGTGCCGACAAAGGGCAAAGCAGAAACAAAGAAGGAGCCAAGATCGAGGCCAAGACACGGCGAGGCTAGAATTCAAGGTCCTCGCCACATAGGTATGGTGGATCAAGCGCGACAAAGATGCACTAAACAACCTATAGAGACTCGACACAACCGACGGTTATTAGAGAGGGGTGAGAATGACCTATCCGGATCCAACTCGGCTAACACCAAACAATCCCATCCCGGTGTTTCTCGAGACCAAACGAGGAAGTCAACCGAGGGACTCACACAGCTGGCGCTTTTACTTATTCAGCCATAGTTGTGGCACTTTACTAGTCGATTTAGATAATTGTCCTGATAAAGTAAGCAAGTACTTTAGTTAACCATTCCGTTATAGTGGCAAGACTTACTAGTCGATACTTTTATCATGAGATAACCCTAAACCCAAGCTTGTTGGTACTTTATTCAGCCAATTCGCTAGAAGGTAATACTTACTAGTCGATACAATTGTCGCAGTTTACAACCAACAAGCAATTGTGGGCGATTATTAGCCATTCCGTTATAGTGAAGCTGATTACTAGTCATTATAAGTCAAATTTATAACAAGAACTTTAGTTATGCTTGTTCATGATCGAGATATCGCTCCAAGTCGCCCATATCCGCGACACGGCTTTCAAAGTTTTAACCCGCCGGGTGCACCAATAGCAACACACGCCGATCAACCTCGAAAACCAAATCAAAACCCAACGAGGCTTTCACGACTGAACAATCACAGGATTCAGAAATATTTCAGGCCACCCTTAAGTAGAATCCGCAACGGAGTAAGCAAGCCCGAGGCCTCAAGGTCTGGGTGGACGGTCAGGAGCGATCGGGAACCCAAACGGGCTTGTCGACACCGCTGAACGTGTCCCGATCCTAAATAAAGACAAAGGTGCGACCGCACAATCGTAAATAAAGCAAGAAACATGGCATAAGTACAGATCGTAAATAAAACCTCAAACTAGTTTGTGGCCCCAAGAAATAAGACTCAATCAAGCTCGCCTGGGGTCCCATATACCTCCTGATGTGGATAGCGCAAAAATCAAGGAACAGTATCAAGTACTGGGTCTTACGGACACAAGTGGGCGCTCGAAACCAAATATTATCTATCACCCACCGATGCCTCTCGCTTATTCAATTTTAGTTGTTAAACAGAAGTAAAGTGAACAATAAGTAAAACTAGGATCATCTCCAACATCAACATGCGGCAATACATCAAGAATCGTGGCATACGGCACACATCAAGACTTGAGCAAGCAACTACGACGCTAAGTCCAACTATCTACCAAACAACAGGTAATAGGGTGTGTCCAAGGCAATATAGGGCTGCACGGTATTTCACTGTGTACTAAACTAAAGCATCGCAACTCGTATAGCAATAGAACAACAGGAAGGAGTAAATTACTATAAAGTAAGATAGGTAGAAAGGGGAGATGCTCGCCGAAACATTGTCAAGGGTTCATCCAAGATCGCGAAGCTCACATCAACTCAACGGCCTTATCCGCCAAGAAGCAAAACACTAGGATAGACACCGGAGGCAATATTTAATACAGGCGTAAGATCGGCATGATGCATGTATGATGAATGACATGGCAAGATGCGATGCAATTAGGTCATATTATGGAACCGGGTCCCTACATATGATTATATTGTTCAAGTTATTTAATTACCCGCAAATTAAATGTTGTTTAACAAGGCGTAAAGTTTCACCGTTCACATACAAGTTTAAATGAGGCCGATATGAGACTAGATTTGCCCGCATATGGGCCCCATATTTAATGATTAGGTGATTCGGCATAAGGCCCCCAAACCACATGATATGCATGCGAGATGACAATTCAATATGCAACAAGTTATTATGTTATAAAATAGGGTTTTCGGAAAGGTTCACACATTAGGGTTCGGCAGTTCTTGTTAGGGTTCGACGAACTTGGGGTTCCGGGGTTCGGGGTTCGGCCTCGGGGTCCAGGGTTCGACGAGCGGTCTCGCGGGAACGTTCTCGGTAACGGGGAGGTACTACTTGTCGCATCGTGGTCTTGATGTCCGGGCAGAACTTGTGTCGCGGCTGGGCGCTGGGTTCTTCTCCGTCGGGCGTTTTTGTCGCGTCTCGGAGGTCTTGCCGGTCCACGGGTCGGTCTTGCTGCTATGAGGGTCTTGTCGGGTCCTCGAATCGGATCGTTCTTGGCGTCCGGGAAGCACTGGCGAGCTTGGCGCATCGACGACCTTGGCATCCGGTTCTTGACGATCTTGGCGTCATGGATCAGCCTTCGCCCGTGAATGGATCTTGGCGGTGATCGGGTTCCATGTAGACGATCTCGACACTCCAAGGAAGGGGCCTTGGTCAAGCATCGCCGCCTGCCCCATTCTTGGTCCCGTGGTTGATGTCGGTCTCGAGTGACAACGGCGGTAGACGAACTTGGTAGTTCACGGCGGCCTTGTCATCGATGAAGATCTTGTCGCCGACCTCTGCCGAACATCTATGGAAGATCTCGGCATGGGCGATTCGCCGGGTCATCCGGTTCCATGTCGGAGATCTCGCCGAGGGTCTTCGGTTCCAAGGCGGCACTTGAGTGGCATAGCCCTCGGGTTATCGGGTCCGGGATCTTCGGTGCCAAGGTTCTTCCGCCTGTGGCTTCACGGCGCCAAGAACTCGGTGTGGCCCTTTGTTGGTACGCCGCACGCCTTGCAAGGACGCTGGCGGCCACGGGCGCAGCAGCCGCCGCAGATGCCGCAGGCGGGCGGCGCCGGACGGCTTCGGCGAGGATGCGGACAGCGGCGGAGGGGTCTGGGGTCGCGCCGGTGGAGGGGCTACCGGTTGCTCCGGACGAGGCCGAGGCGCAGCGCTTGCGCCGGGCGACGGGGGCTGCGGGCGAGGGCGCGAACCGCGCTGGGAGGCCCCAGGTGGCGAGCGGGGATGAAGGTCTGGCGGCGTGGGGAGGCAAGGGCGCTGCTGGGCTTGCCGAGGAGAGGAGGCAGGCTGGCTCGGCGGCTGCCGGGTGGCGGTGGAGCGAGGCCGGGCGGAGGGGCGACGCCAGCGGCAGCAGCACGGCGACGGGACCTCCGGCGCGCGGCAGCAGGGAAGCGGCGCAGACGCCGCGGAGGCGGTTGGGCTGGGCGGGTGGACCTCCGGGAGGAGGCGGCCGCGACGCAGAGCGAGGAGCTGGAGGAGAGGGCTGGCCGGGTGGTCGGTCGGGCGGAGCTCGGACGGGAGGCGGCGGGACAGGGGGCGGCGCTTGGTTGGTGGAGGCGGACGCGGAGCACCGCTGGGCCGGGAGGGAGGTCGCTGGGCAAGACCAGCGGCGGCCGACGCGGGAGCTGGCAGGGGCGGCGGCGGATCGAACGAAGGGGAGGCGAGGCGCGGGTAGGCCGGGGCGGCTCGGCATGGTGGTCGCGAGCAGCGGCTGGGGGAAGGCGGCGGGAGGCGCATGGGGACAGGGGCTGGGTGGGACCAGCGCCAGGTGGGAGGCTGCCAAGGGGCCACGGTGGGGTTGGACCGGGTTAGTAGCCTGGGGAAGGATGTGGCGTGTCGTGGTGGTGTGTTCTGTGGGTGGGGTTGGAGGTGTGTGTGGTGAGAGGAGAGGGAGGTTGGGGCTTGGGTGATGTGGCAAAGCCTGATTGGAAAGCAGGAAGGGAGGGTGATGTGGCATAATACTATTGGAGGGAGTGAGGTGGAGGTAGGGTGGGTAGGATAGGGTAGGTTTAGGAATTAGAGGGCAGGTTTGGGACGGACCGATTAAAAATCTGGGCGGTCGTTTTCGGTCTGCTTGACTGCCCTACTAAAAATAATCAAATATAAATTTTATTTTCAAATATCTTTGTAACTAGTTTTAGACAAACAAAATATGCGGAACATCCGGGGTTGGCGTTTGAATTAAAGTTGGGGCGTTTTAGAAACCAAAACGGGTTTTGCGAATCTAGTTTTGACAAACAATGCATGATGATGACGATGCAATGCACAAATTCAACGCGATTTTCTAGTAGTGGTTTTACGGGATGCCACAATTCGACACCACTAACAATGGATCTCGCCCTCGAGATCCGCCTCATGGTACCGGAAGGAAGGTCGGCGTCCTGATCCTTCGCGCTTCGTGTAGATCCTCGCGACACCACTAACGAGGGTTCCTTCTTCACCTTGGAATCGGCGACACCACCAACAAAGGTCGTTGTTCCTGATCGTCGAGAGAACACTCCGGAGATACAAAGGACGGAGTAAAACTGCTGGATCCACTGATTCGACATACAGGAGTGAATGATAAGAGCAGTGGTAGGGTAGCTAATCCATCCCGCACTCAAACCATTACTCTGCACACGATTAGGCGGATTAAGCAACCAACTCTCGGACTCAGACTGAAGATCTCCTTAGAGGGTATCCGGAACAAAGGAATGCTGCCAGCAGAGATCATATGAAAGACACACTGATTAGGTTTTGCGATGGTTCCGTCGGCATGAACAACACATGCTCAAGGTTAACCCCAACTTCACCAACGCTCGTCCTTCTCGTATGTTTTTCAACGACACTGATATCCAGCAAGGAACACATATGGATAAAGAGCTCAAGAACGAAAGATCGGATGAAGGCACAACAGACAAGTTGCAGATTGATGTTCGAAGCACCTCCGTTACAAAAGGGAGAAACGAAGCCCTGAAGGTACGTCGGAAACCCAACCGCGAGAAATCCTGGACTCGAAGAGAGGGAAGAGAGCGGATTCAAAACACGTAGGGGTAAGAGGAGAATAGCAGAGGGGTAAGGAGTAAAATCAGACCTATTCAGAACTATCCAACCGATTTTGCAAAATAAGTTTTGACACTCTACTTCGGCCGTTAGCTAGGTTATCCTACAGGCTGGACTTGTGGGGTATCGCAACTGCTGAGCTCTGATACCACTCTGTAACACCCTCAGAATCGGACCTATGCAAGTTTGGGCAAAATTCACCAAACCCGCATAGAAACGATTCAAAGGTGCCCACCAGGCACTTTCGTGCGGGTGGAAAACGAAGTAATAACATTACACAACAGTCCTCGATGGGATCCACGAGAGATATATATAATGACTCAAAGAGTCAAGAATACAGTATAATATACAAGATCCAAATCACCTTGAAAACGAGAAAAGGCCCACACGGACAAGAAGCTAATGGGGCTAAGAGCAAGAATAACCAATGGCGCCCATAACCTGCCAAAGCCGGAAGGGTAACCTCGCTAACGGCCGATCTCAAAACCTGCTTAACAAAAAGGGTGCCGACAAAGGGCAAAGCAAAACAAAGAAGGAGCGTCAAGATCGAGGCCAAGACAGCGAGGCTAGAATTCGGTCCTCGCCTACATAGGTATGGTGGATCAAGCGCATGACAAAGATGCACTAAACAACCTATAGAGACTCGATACAACCGATTGTTATTAGAGAGGGTGAGAATGACCTATCCGGATCCAACCCGGTTAACACCAAACAATCCCATCCCGTGTTTCTCGAGACCAAACGAGGAAGTCAACCGAGGGACTCACATGTTGGCGCTTTACTTATTCGCTTATAGTTGTGGCACTTTACTAGTCGATTTAGATAATTGTCCGATAAAGTAAGCAAGTGCACTTTTAGTTAACCATTCCGTTATAGTGGCAGACTTACTAGTCGATACTTTTATCATGAGATAACCCTTAAACCCAGCAGTTGTTGGTACTTTTAATTCAGCCAATTCGTTGTAGTTGCAATACTTACTAGTCAGATACAATTGTTGCAAGTGGCAACCAACAAGCAATTGTGGGCAGTATTATTAGCCATTCCGTTATAGTGAAGCTGATTACTAGTCATTATAAGTCAAATTTATAACAGTAAACTTTAGTTATGCTTATCTATGATCGAGATCGTTCCAAGTCGTCCATATCCGCGGACACGGCTTTCGAAAGTTTTAACCGCCGGGTGCACCAATAGCAACACACGCCGATCAACCTCGGAAAAACCAAATCAAAACCCAACGAGGCTTTCACGACTGAACAATCACAGATTCAGAAATATTTCAGGGGCCACCCTTAAGTAGAATCCGCGAACGAGTAAGCAAGCTCGGCGGCCTCAAGGTCTGGGTGGACGGTGAGCGATCGGGAACCCCAAACGGGCTTGTCGACACCACAGAACGTGTCCCGATCCTAACAATAAAGCAGCAAGACTCGCACAATCGTAAATAAAGCAAAGAAACATGGCATAAGCATGTGATCAGAATAAAACCTCAAACTAGTTTGTGGCCCCAAGAAATAAGATCAATCAAGCTCGCTCGGGGTCCCATATACCTCCCGGATGTGGATAGCGCAAAATCAAGGAACAGTATCAAGTACTCGGGGTCTTACGGGACACAAGTGGGCGCTCGAAACCAAATATTATCTATCACCCACCGATGCCTCGCTTATTCAATTTTAGTTGTTAAACAGAAGTAAAGTGAACAATAAGTAAAACTAGGATCATCTCCAACATCAACATGCGGCAATACATCAAGAATCGTGGCATACCGACACACATCAAGACTTGAGCAAGCAACTACGACGCGCAAGTCCAACTATCTACCAAACAACAGTAATAGGGTGTGTCCAAGGCAATATAGGGCTGCACGGTATTTCATGTGCACGAAACTAAAGCATCGCAACTCAGATAGCAATAGAACAACAGGAAGGAGTAAATTACTATAAAGTAAGATAGGTAGAAAGGGGGAGATGCTCGCCTGAAAACATTGTCGAAGGGTTCATCCGAAGATCGGGGCGAAGCTCACATCAACTCAACGGCCTTATCCGCGAAGAAGCAAAACACTAGGATAGACACCGGAGGCAATATTTAATACAGGGCAGAAGATCGGCATGATGCATGTATGATGAATGACATGGCAAGATGCGATGCAATTAGGTCATATTAAGTGGAACCGGGGTCCCGACATATGATTATATTGTTCAAGTTATTTAATTACCCCGCAAATTAAATGTTGTTTAACAAGGCAGAAAGTTTCACCGGTTCGCTACACAAGTTTAAATGAGGCCGATATGAGACTAGATTTGCCCGCATATGGGCCCCATATTTAATGATTAGGTGATTCGGCATAAGGCCCCCAAACCACATGATATGCATGCGAGATGACAATTCAATATGCAACAAGTTATTATGTTATAAAATAGGGTTTTCGGAAAGGTTCACACATTAGGGTTCGGCAGTTCTTGTTAGGGTTCGACGAACTTGGGGTTCCGGGGTTCGGGGTTCGGCCTCGGGGTCCAGGGTTCGACGAGCGGTCTCAAGGAACGTTTCGTAACGGGAGGTACTTGTCGATCCAGTGGTCTTGATGTCCGGGCAGAACTTGTGTCGCCGGGCGCCGGGTTCTTCTGGTCGGGCGTTTTGTCGCGTCATGGAGGTCTTGCCGGTCCACGGGGTCGGTCTTGCTGTTGCGAGGGTCTTGTCGGGTCCTCGAATCGGATCGTTCTTGGCGTCCGGGGCGAAGCACTTGGCGTATGCGCATCGACGACCTTGGCATCCGGGTTCTTGACGATCTTGGCGTTCGGCGGGATCAGTCTTCGGGCTCCGTGAACGGATCTTGGCGGTGATCGGGTTCCATGTAGACGATCTCGACACTCCAAGGAAGGGGCCTTGGTCAAGCATCGCTGCCCCCAGATTCTTGGTCCCGGTGGTTGATGTCGGTCTCGAGTGACAACGGCGGTAGACGAACTTGGTAGTTCACGGCGGCCTTGTCATCGATGAAGATCTTGTCGCCTGGGACCTCTGCCGAAACATCTATGGAAGATCTCGGCATGGGCGATTCTCGTCGGGGTCATCCGGGTTCCATGTCGGAGATCTCGTCGAGGGTCTTCGGGTTCCAAGGCGAAGCACTTGAGTGGCATAGCCCTCGGGTTATCGGGTCCGGGGATCTTCGGGTGCCAAGGTTCTCTCCGCTCCAGGGCTTCACGGCGCCGAAGAACTCGGTGTGGCCCTTGTTGGTACGCTGCACGTCTTGCAAGGACGCGCGGGCGGCCACGGCGCTCGCAGCAGCGGCCGCAGATGCCGCCAGGCTGGCCGGGCGGCGCCCGGACGGTTTCGGCGAGGATGCGGACAAGCGACGGAGGAGGGTCGCTGGGTCGGTGGAGGGCCACGGCGGCGTTGCTCCGGACGAGGCCGAGGCGCAGCGTTTCGCGACGGCTGCCAGGGGCGAGGCCGGGCGAACGGGAGGCCCTGTGTGGCGGAGCGGCGGGGATGAAGGGTCCCGGCGGGCGGCAGCCGTTGGGCTTGCCGGAGGAGAGGAGGCCGCTGGGCTCGGGCGGTGCCGGGTGGCGGAGCGAGGCCGGCGGACGAGGGCGACGTCAGGCGGCAGGAGCACGGCGGCGACGGGACCTCTGGGCGGCGCGGGCGCGCAGGGAAGCGGCCGCAGACGCCGGCGGGAGGCGGTTGGGCTGGGCGCGGGGGTGGACCCTGGGAGGAGGCGGCCCGACGCAGAGCGAGGAGCGCGAGGAGAGGGCCTGGGTGGTCGGTCACGGAGCTCGGACGGGAGGCGGTTGACAGAGGGGGCGGCGCTTGGTTGGTGGAGGCGGGACGGCGGAGCACCGCGGGGCCGGAGGGAGGTCGCTGGGCGGCGCACCAGCGGCGGCCGACGCGGGAGCTGGCAGGGGCGGCGGCGGATCGAACGAAGGGGAGGCGAGGCGCGGGTAGGCTGGGCGTCGGCATGGTGGTCGCGAGCAGGCTGGGGAAGAAGGGCGCCCGGGAGGCGCATGGGGACAGGGCCATGGGTGGGACCCAGCGCCAGGGTGGGAGGCTGCCAAGGGGCCACGGTGGGGGTTGGACCAAGTTAGTCTGCACAGGGGAAGGATGCGTGTCGTGTGGTGTGTGTTCTGTGTGGGTGGGGTTGGCTGTAGTGTGTGTGTGGTGAGAGGAGAGAGGGAGGTTGGGGGCTTGGGTGATGTGGCAAAGCCTGATTGGAAAGCAGGGAAGGGGAGGGTGATGTGGCATAATACTATTGGAGGGAGTGAGGTGGAGGTAGGGGTGGGTAGGATAGTGGGTAGGTTTAGGAATTAGAGGGGCAGGTTTGGGACGGACCGATTTAAAAATCTGGGGCGGTCGTTCGGGTTCGGTTGGCCCGTTTGACTGCCCCTACTAAAAATAATCAAATATAAATTTTATTTTCAAATATCTTTGTAACTAGTTTTAGACAAACAAAATATGCGGAACATCCGGGGTTGGCGTTTGAATTAAAGTTGGGGCGTTTTAGAAACCAAAACGGGTTTTGCGAATCTAGTTTTGACAAACAATGCATGATGATGACGATGCAATGCACAAATTCAACGCGATTTTCTAGTAGTGGTTTTACGGGATGCCACACACATGGCCACCTTTGCATGCCTTGTGAGTGGAACCTTTTACCTAGCTTCCATATTGGTTGTTTTGGGGTTATTATCATGTTGGGATATTTTTGGGCTTACTAAATACCTAGTGGCACATACACACTAGCAAGTCCCATTTCTATTCAAATATGGTCATCTCCATCTACTTCACATAGGGCATCCTTTTAATTCTTTTTGCTTGGATTTTATTCCAATTTTGGGGATGCATAAGAATAATGCCATGTTAATATTATTGTTCTCACAAGAATAAACATGGCATTAAATATTTTGCATGGGCCATGCAACCATCACCATCTTTTGTCCTCTTTTGGTTTTATTTGTTTTTGAGTGGATCATCTTCTCATCTCTCCCTCTCTCTCTCTCTATCCTCTCTCCTAACACCTAACACCTCATCTAAACCCTAAACCCCCTCTCTCTTTTTCCATCTCTAACCCTACCACCACCATGATCTACCCCCATATGCCCCTCTCCCTACCATGCAGGCCCCACCTAGACACCCTACTCCCCCTGGCCGAGCTACCCTCCTACCCCAACCCTAGCACCAGCCCTAAACCGAGCTACTACTCCTCCTCCAACCCTAGCTCCATGCCACCCTCCCTCTCTCCTTCTCTCGCTGCCACAAGGCCCCACACTAAGCCTGGCCTCCTTGACCTCGCCTCGACCCCACCTGGCAGCCTCCATCTACCCCTCCCTCGCCATTCACCGAAAGCACGTGCTCGAAGGAAAAAGGTGGCACCGAGGCCACCCTCATCTACCCTGCCACGGCTGCTCCCCTTCCTCCCTCCTTTTCCCTTCCACACGGCTCTCCTCTGCATCCAGATCCACCGAGCCCCCGCCTCCTCCCTTCTTCTTCTGCACCGACGCCACTAACGCCGCCGCCGCCAAAGACATCGTCGTCCACTCGCCTCCCGCAAGCTCGACGTGGTGGTGATCGAGAAGACCGAGGCGACCCTCTGATCGCCCATCCATGCCAGGAGGAGAAGCCCGGACCTGCCGCAGCATCACGCGATGCCGACGAAACCCTAGCCTGCGGCCGCCTCGTCCTCGCCTCCTCCGCCTCCCTGCACGATCCGACCGCACCGATCTCTCAGCGGTGAGCACCTCCTTCTCCCTGACATCCTCCGCTTCATCACCACCGTCTAGCGCCGCCGTTCTATTCGTCGAACGCCGTCAGTGCGTCGAGCTCGTCGGTGTCCGCCAGTTTCCACGCCACCTAGAACCTTACCTAGGCCCCATCCTTCCTCCTGTCACCAATCCCAGCCTACCGCAGTGGCTACCGCCACTGAGCGCGAGCCCCAAGTCCGGATCGAACCTCACGGCCGTGCCTCGCCTGTCATGCACGGTTGTCCGTCTGCTTCAGAGAAGAGGAACAGTGGGGCCGTGGCCGATTTTCAGAAAACCCCCCAACCTTTTTAATTCCTTAACCCGCGGACCAGCCTGCCCCACCGTCAGCCTCAGCGCTTGTTTTGCAGATAGACCCCCTAGTTCTTCCAGCCTCAACCCGCACTCCTCCGGATCCACCACGTGTCGCGTCCTGTTGGCTGCCGTGGACCTACACCCGCCGCCCCACTGTCATTCACGAGGCTAGATTAGCTCATGCGAGAAACCCTTCTCTGTGCGTGTTTGGTCCCAGTCAGCCAGTGGCCCACCTGTCATTGTCTGTGGCTAGTTCTGTGCGTGTAACAAAAGTTTTTCTGTTTATCTGTTTTAATTTAAACTTTTCAAATCTATTTTAAATTCAAATTTAAATCTATTTTAATTTATCTTTTAAAATACAAATCCAAATAATACAAATAATATATGTTTCTGAACCAGAAAAATATGAGGAATTTAAATATGGCCTTCAAAATATATTTTAGACACTTTAATTTTCAAGTTGATTAAAATTACACTAAAATGCCCTTTTTCCTTAATTAATTAATAACTTTTGTTTTATAACTCCAAATTTAACAAATGATATGTCTAAAATGATTAGCTCGACGAGACCTTTCTGTTTATGCAATCCATGTTCTGTCTTGCAGCATGCATCATATAAATATAAAGTATACAGCAAATATTCGAGAATAAAATGTGACCAAAACTCAATAAAATGTTTATTTCTTGTATTCTACACCTCACCCATGCCATGCTACTTTATTGCCATGCAAATTGTGCATCATTCATCATGGCATGATTGTTTGCTTGTCGCATTTAATTCATATGCTTGTGCACTTTATTTATGTTGGCCCTTGTTTGTTTGGTTCTTCTTCGAATAGACGCTGAGCAGGGGATATATCAAGAAACCCAGGAGCACAACCCAGATCCTTCTCTCGCTTCAATCGAGCCCGTGCAAGCACTACCACATGCTTTCATACATATAGTACCTATTGCCTCTATCTTATTCTTGCATCATTGAGTCGCGATCGCATTAAACTGAATCCCAAGTACTGCATAGCCTTTACTTTTAAACCCCACCGAAGCTTGTTCCTCCATCCCATGAGCCATTACTATAGGAGTTGTTTGAGCCATGCGGGTCGTAGAACAGCATGTGTAGGGTATGTGAGTGTCTGATGGATAACGAGGTACCTATACAACTTAACCTGAGTAGTAATGGGATAACTAATGAAAGTGGCACCGGTGAGCAATATCTGCTATTTGGTTTTTCATGCTCACTTGTGTCCCGTAGGACCCCGAGTACTTGATTCCTGTTCCTTGAATATTCGCGCTATCCACATCCGGGAGGCTTATGGGACCCCCCTGAGCCAGATCTTGATTCATTCTTATTTCTTGGTGCCACAAGTGGTTTGGGGCTTTATTACTATCCTGTACTTATGCCATGCTTTACTTATTTATTTACGATTGTGCGAGGAGCACCTGTACTGTTTAGGTCCGTGACACGTTTTCGCTGTATCGACAAGCCCAGTCACACTTTCGGGTTCCGATCGCTTACCGTCCACACAAACCTTGAGTCCGCTCTCGAGTCGCCAACTTCGCATGGTAGCTTAATGGGGTGGCCCCCTAAAATATTTCTGAATCCTGTGATCGCTTTGTCGTGACTGCCTCGTTGGGTTTTGATTTGGTTTTTCCGAGGTTGATCGAGTGTGTGTTGCTATTTGTGCACCCTCAGGTAAAACTTTCAAAGCCGTGTCCGCGTTATGGACGACTTGGAGCACGCTTCTCGATCATAGACAAGTATAACTAAAGTACCGCTTTTAATTTGACTAAGTAATTGACTAGTAAATAGTGCAACACTCATGGAATGGATAATAAAACGCCAACGGATGGGGGGTGTTCATTCCGCCTCGTTGGTGTTTAGGAGGATGGATCTGTTATTATCGTTATAATCGTTGTTATTAATTCACGGACATCCGCTATCTTTGGTTAGGCGGATGGTTAGCAGTATCTATAGAATTGTTAGGTATTATCTTTTGCTGCAAAGGCCACCCAGGTTGTCCCCTTTAGAGGCATAAAGACTTGCCGAGTACCCTAGGGTCTCACACGATAAATTATTTGATTCAGATGAACAGTACACTCACAAGATGGATACGGGTGGAGGAGACTACGATGTGGGCAACGATCATTCGGTAGAGATTCCGGAACGGGATCCGTGAGATCTGTATGGATGTGTTTATTATGGGGCATCTTATGCCGATTTGCTTCTTATCCATACTGGATCTTGTTTGCCGCTTCCACCGATACTCGATGTTTGATGTATGAGGAGATATCCTAAACTATTATATCTATCTAGGACATTTGGATCTTGCCGTATGGCGTTGCAATATTTCTATTTCTTTTAGATGGAATGGCTCTGAGGACTGTTGTATGGTGGCTTGCATACATACTCATTTGTGTATGTAGTTGATCCCTTCGCCTGCCGATTACGCCGCCCGTTCGTGTCCCGATGTTTGGAAATGGTTAGGACGGCCGAAAGGTCTACCTGTGAGTGGCATTTGGGCCCCACCGTACTATTTTAACCATTTCCGCTCATCCAGGCTTGTAATTAGGAGCGTAATTCACCGAGGTAGTTACAGGGACGTAGCTGCTCGGCAAGATTTGGAGCATCTCGCCGATCGCTATCATGAGGCCGGTGGCGATCGACTCGTTGATGGGCAGATTGGATCTCGCCGCAGAAGACCGGCCAGGCCCCACGATGGGCGCCACTGTCGTGGGAATGACCACGGAAGATGCTGCAATCGGCAGCGAGTAGTAGAACATGGGGCAAGGGCGGCCAGCCATCTGCGGTGCGAGATGAGGGCGGAGACACAAGGTTTTACCCAGGTTCAGCCCCCCGGAGGGTAAAGACCTACTCCTGCTAGATTGTATTATGATGAGAGTACAATGGGGCGAGCTCGGCGGCTAGGCAGCGAGTCGCTTGGGTGTATGATGGAACGTATCTTCTACACGCCCTCTAGGGAGGTTTATATAGACTCACCCCCCTAGGGTTTACAAATCTCAACCGAATCAGTTAAGGTTTTGGCAATCATTTAACCTAATCCGACTGGGCCTATCTACTCTCCTGGGCCTTCAGCTTCCAGTCGCTTGAATCTACGCCAGGTCTTGATCCAGTCGCCGTCCTGCAGGCCCACTCGCCAGTTCCTGGGCCGGTCGGAAACACCCTGCTGGGTATACTCCGGTAGGCATATCCCCATCAATTTGAGAATGATCTGTGTGTATTTGTTTGTTATAGGGTTGTTTTGTGAGTTGGGTGCGTCAGGGGTGGCTAGTCCCCGAGCATTTTGATTTAAGTTTGCACACGTGTGACTAATGATAATAGTGTGTGTAGGTGTTTGGGTTGCTCTCGATAGACTTGTCGTGGATCATGGAGCTAGTCGCGTGGTGGCTATAGGGTTTGCAGCATAGAAAACAAAAAATTTCCTACGATGGGAACAACTATGTACCAAGATCTATCTACTAGATACAAGCAACGGTTGGATATACATCCATAGAGAACATACCCTTGTAGACCGGAAAATTTTAACGAGGTTGTACTCGTGGATGATGTAGACGAACGCTTGCCGATCTCAAGATCGAGAAGAAGTCCATCACCACAAATTAGCAGCGTATCCGTGATCGCACACACGTCCAAGCCACCGAGCAACCTCCGCCTCCTCGCTCGAGCGATGCAGTGGAAGCAACAACTCTTTCTCAACGAAAATCCACCGGGAACATGTATCTCGCTAGTTCAAGACCATGGGGGATAAACTAGAAGGGGGGAGATCCTTCACGAGGAGGTGTGAGTATGAGAGAGGGAGAGGGGGGCTTTATATAGGAGGGAGGGGGCACCCCAAGGGGGTGGCCGGCGCATGGGGATGCCACCTCCCCTCCTCCATTCATGTGGGTGGAGCTCCCACTCACTTTTTAGCCCCTTCATTTCTCCACTCAAAAATCCCACTAAAAATCCCATTAAATTTCCACCAAATTTAATGCAATCTCTCTTTAAATAAAGCTCCTTTTATTTATTTATTCAGAATTTTGTCAATTACTTTAATGGAAAAATATTCACATAAAACCCGTTGCTAGTATTCTATTTCACATGCAGAAACACTTTCACCCAAAACAATTCCGGTGTCTAGTGAAATAAATTCCTACGCTTTGTAATTCTTTTCGTCAAGAAACTATTTGTTACAAATGGTGTTGGTGTCTCTTAAGTGTGTTACCCTACAGTTCACGAATAATGCGGACATGATCGAGACCCCTCTCAGATCAATAATCAGAAGCGTGACCTGGAGATCCATACCGACTCCCACACATTCAACGATGACTTCTTGTGATCGTGAGAACCTATTACGCTAGAATCTTAATCCCTTTGTCTCGCGATATATTACATGTCCAAGATTCAATCATCGGTATCTTCATACCTAGTTTGATCTCGTTATCAACATGTACTCTTTTCTCGTTCCCGTGATATAACATTATAGTGATCAAATCACTTTCTTGCAAGGTAACTAATGTGATATCATCGAGAGGTCCCAAAGTATATCTATCTGTCATAAGGATGGACAAATTCCACTCTTGATCCATGAGCCTCAACGTAACACCTTAGTAGCACTGAACCCATCTTTATAATCATGCTGTTACGGTGTGACGTTTGATGTTATCAAGATACTCTTCTAGTGTTAGTGATTGACATGATCTCATGGTCTAAGGATTAGGATTAATTCGTATGATGTTATAACAATATAAACTCACTTTGATTGTAATGCTATACTTCTAATGAATGTTCATCACACCATTCCAATAATGTTGTGACCTCGTTATTAACAGCATCCAATGTCCATGATCAGGAAACCTTAATCATCTTGCTAATCAACGAGCTAGTTTATAAGAGAGGCATAACTAGGAACTTTGCATTTGTTTATTAAACACACATGTATTAACGTTTCCGTATTAATACAATTATAGCATGCAAAATAAACATCTATCATATACTTGGAATATACATAATAACAACTTATTATTGCCTGTCAGGGCATATTCCCTTCAGTCTCCAACTTGCACTAGAGACAATAATCTAGTTACATAGTGATAAATCTAACACCATGGAGTTATGGTGTTGATAATGTTTTGCTCTATGGAGAGTTTTCGTCAATGGATCTGCTACATTGAGATCCGTGTGTACTTTACAAATCTTTATATCTCCATCCTTGACATGCTCGTGGATGGAGTAAAACCGGCGCTTAATATGCTTGGAATTCTTGAGAGACCTTGGTTCTTTGGCATTAGATATGGCTCCGTTGTTGTCACAATAGATCACCATTGGGTCCAACGCGCTAGCAACCACACCTAGTTCGATTATGAATTCCTTCATCCAAACTACTTCCTGAGACGCTTCCGAAGCAGCAACATATTCGGCCTCCGTTGTTGATCCCGCCACCAAGGGTTGTTTGGAACTCCTCCAACTAACCGCTCCACCATTCATGAAAAATACTTATCCGGATTGAGACTTAGAGTCATCCAGATCTGTGTTGAAGCTAGCATCAACATAACACTTAGCGATGAGCTCTTCTTCACCTCCGTACATGAGAAACATTTCCTTAGTTCTTCTGAAGTACTTAAGGATATTCTTGACCTCTATCCAGTGTTCTGATCCTGGATCAGATTGCTATCTACTAGTGTAACTAATAGCATGTGCCATATCCAGTCTTGTACATATCATGGCGTACATTATAGAGCCTATGGCTGAAGCATAGAGGACTTTGTCCATTATCTCTCTTTCTTCCGGCGTAGCCGGACTTTGAGTCTTACTCAATGTCTTGCCTTGCAACATAGGTAAGAACCCTTTCTTACTTTCTTCCATTTTAAACTTCTTTAAAATCTTATCAAGGTATGTACTTTGTGATAGCCCTATTAGGCGCCTTGAACTATCTCTATAGATCTTTATGCCTAATATGTATGACGCTTCACCTAGGTCCTTCATTGAAAATTTGCTGTTTAGATAACTTTTAACACTGTTTAAAAGATCTATATCATTTCTGATCAGTAATATGTCATCCACATATAATATCAGAAATGCCACATCGCCCCCACTCACTTTCTTGTAAATACAAGCCTCTCCATAAGTTTGGATAAATCCAAACTCTTTGATCACCTCATCAAAGCGGAGATTCCAACTTCGGGATGCTTTCTTCGGTACATAGATGGATTGCTGAAGCTTGCATACCTTGTAAACATCCTTAGGATCGACAAAACCCTTTGGTTGTATCATGTACAACTCTTCTTCAATGTTGCCATTGAGGAATGCAGTTTTGACATCCATCTGCCATATCTCATAGTCGAAATACGCAGCAATTGCTAACATAATCCTAACTGACTTTAGCATTGCTATGGGACAAAATGTCTCATCATAGTCAACTCCTTCAATTTCTTGAAACCCTTTTGCGACAAGTCGAGCTTTATAGATGATTATGTTACCATCAGCATCAGTTTTCCTTTTGAAAATACATTTATTCTCCATGGCCTTTCGTTCGTGAGGTAAGTCCACCAAGGTCGAAACCTGGTTTTCGTATGTGGATTCCATCTCGGATTTCATGGCTTCTAGCCATTTGTTGGAATCCGGGCTCATCATCGCTTCTTCATACGTCGCAGGGTCATCAATTTCATTGACCATGAAATTCATAACATGATTTTCGTATAGTTCGGGGGCTACACGCGTCCTGCTTGACCTGCGAGGTTTGGTAGTATTCTCTTTTGGATTTTCATGATCGTTTCATTAGTTCCTTCTTCATTTGGTGAAGACAACTCCGGAACAGCTTCCGGTGCTGCGCTACTCGCCATATTATGAAGAGAAGGTTCAACGACCTCTTCAAGTTCTACTTTCCGACTACACATACCTTTTGCGAGAAACTCTTTCTCTAAAAAGGATCCATTCTTGGAAACAAAAACATGCCCTCGGATCTATGATAGAAGGAATAGCCAATAGTTTCCTTAGGGGTTTCCTATGAAGACACATTTTCCCTCTTTGGGTTCGATTTTATCAGGTTAAAGTTTCTTCACATAAACATCGCATCCCCAAACTTTAAGAAATGATAGCTTAGGTTTGTTTCCAAACCACAATTCATACGGTGTCTTTTAAACAGATTTAGATGGTGCCCAATTTAAAGTGAATGCAGCAGTTTCTAGTGCATAACCCCAAAATCATAGTGGCAAGTCAGTCAGAGACATCATAGATTGAACCATATCTAGTAAAATACGATTACGACGTTCTGACACACCATTTTGCTATGGTGTTCCGGCATGTGTGAATTTTGAAGCTATTCCACATTCTTTCATTTGTGTGCCAAACTGCTAACTTAGATACTCACCTCCACGCTCAGACCGTCAAAAAATGATCTTTCTATTATGATGATTTCCACTTCATTCTGAAATTTCTTCAACCTTTCAAAGGTTTCAGACTTGCGTTTCATCAAATAGATATAACTTTATCTACTCAAATCATCCGTGAAAGTAACAAAATAATGATATACACCTCGCACCGACACACTCATTGGATCACACACATCAGAGTGCATGATTTCCAATAAATCTGTCACCCGTTCCATTGAACCGGAAAACGGCGTTCTAGTAATCTTGGCCATAAGGCATGGCTCACATGTATCAAATGATTCAAAATCAAGTGATTCTAAAAGTCCATCTGAATGTAGTTTATTCATGAGTTTAACTCCAATATGACCTAGACGGCAGTGCCACATATATACTGATATATCATCATTAAGTTTAATCCACTACTAGGAAAAGGGCTATAGGTAATCTGCACATCTGTGGCTCACATGGTTGAAGTGCCCCACGGGTAAAATAGGTGTGGCTCACCTGTGGGCAGTGACCTACTAGTAACTAGAACAACCGTGGCGCACGCGGGGTATGTGCGTCACAGATGTGTGTGGGCCAGGGGCCTACCAGCTGCATGCCACATACCCGTAGCGCACATGCGATAAGTGCGCATGGTTGTTAGGGATAGCCATAGCGCACATGAGGCAAGTGCACTACGCCTATGTTAAGCCCCCTCTGCTCCGTAAATGGGGAAACACATCAGTGGTGCACTCTGGCATGTGCCCCACAGTTGCTTTTAATGCTTGTGGCACACTAGGGCCATGTGCGCCACGGACGTGTCGACCATTTTTTTGGCAGCTCCACTTTATGCACATGTGATCATCCACCACCCACACTTCACTTTCCCCTCCTTCTTCCTCCTTAGATCTAGTCGGGATCCTTCTCCTTCACACCTCAATTTCTCCACTCATTCACCATTTTTAGCATGTAGAACTTTCCTTGGATGTTACATACATAATAGAGGAAGCTCTCCGGTCTCTCGCGCACCTCTCCTTTCTATCTTCTCGCGATCGGTATCTCATCTCGGTAAGTTGTCCATGTAAGGATGTGTTCATGTGTATATGGATGATATTCTCATATGTATGTAGATGATCGATGCTCATGTGTGTATGGAGAGGATCGATGCTCATGTGTGTGTATATGGAGAGGATCGATGCTCATGCATGTGTGTATATGGAGAGGATCGACATGCTCATGCATGTGTGTATGGAGAGGATGATATGTTCATGTGTATGGATCGGTCTCTCTCTCTCTCTCTCTCTCTCTTGTGTTTGTGTGTGAATGAGTTGCCAAAATGTTGATTCATTTCCATTTTGGCAAGACTTTGGCATTTCGCAAAGGTCCTTATTTTAGGATAGGTCATGCCGAAATTTTTTATCGACCATTGCATGCATGCATTGATTATGTGGTTCTAATAAACTTCTAATTTTACCGTGTACACCGTGCAGACAAAAATGGTCCTCATAATGAGCGAAGGAATTGTGGCTAGATTTTTGAAATGTGCGACGACCGACATGATACGAAATAACAAGATGGAGATAAGATGTCTATGCAGAAGATGCAAACTCAACTGGTTGATCGACCCATATTCCGGGAATCTGCAGGCGCACCTGCTCCGCCATGGTTTAATGGATGGATACACTCGTTGGATAAGCGATGACGAAGACGATTGAGACGGTGAAGGTGGGCGACATGACGATGGTCATCACGTCAAGGACGGGCGAGATGAAGAAGAGTCTCCTGGAGATGGTGAAGGTGCGGAAGCAGACCATGATGATGATGATCTAGATGCCGGAGGAGAAGGCGATGATGGAACAACGTCAGGCTGGGTGCGGGACCCTTATGTGCAAGAGCTGCTTCTCAAGCAGACGAGTAACGCTAGGGCTTCCGCTAGAGAGAAAGCCAAGCTTACGCAACTTGAGAAAGACGTGGTTACTCCATTGTATGAAGGATGCAGGCCCGATGATACCCGGTTGAATGTAACGCTCAAGGCTATGGATATGAAGGCAAAACACAAATTGAGCGACACAAGCTTCGACGATATGACGACATTCTAGCACGATCGTCTCCCGGAGGGGAACACGTGTCCAACTAGTATCGAGGACGCCAAGAAAATCGTCTGTCCTCTCGATCTACCGCACGTTAGATACCACGTATGCATCAACGATTGCATCATTTATCGGGGCGAGGACGCGGAGAAAGCCACATGTCCGGTGTGCGGCGTGAGTCGATACAAGAAAGGGAAGAAAGCACCTCGAAAAGTGGTATGGTACTTTCCTATCACTCCTCGTCCGCAACACTATTTCACGGACCCTAAGGAAGCGAAGCTCATGTGATGGCATGCAGAAAGGAAGAAGCCAGGAGATGACGATGACCCCGAAAAGGATGAGCTGCTGACGCACCCTTCAGATGCTAGACAGTTGTAAGCATTGGACCTCGAATTCCCAGAATTTGGTGGAGATTCGAGGAATATCAGGCTTGGTGCAAGCACGATGGACTCAATCCGTTCGGTAGCCAGAGCAGCACGCATAGCACTTGGCCCGTGTTTGTATGGATGTACAACCTCCCTCCATGGCTATGCATGAAGAAGAAGTACATACAAATGAGTATGCTAATTCAAGGGACGAAACAACCTGGTACCGACATCAATCTGTATCTCGGGCTGTTGAAAGAGGAGCTAGCCACGTTATGGTAATCTGGAGCCAATACTTACGATGCCGTCGCACAAGATTATTTCACTATGAGAGCCGCGTTGGTCAGTACAGTGAGAGACTATCCAGGTTGCGGGTATATCTTGGGGCAGGTTATCCAAGTATTCTTCGCATGCGTTAGGTGCATGGATAACACAAGCTATCTCCAACTAGATAAAGATCCAGGGTCTTCGAAAACCGTGTTCATGGCGCACCGGAGGTGGCTCGGCAAGAATGATCCATGGAGAAAACATGGAGAACCTGTTCGATGGCAAATCCGAGACCCGAGGAATCCTAGATCGGAGGAGCAGCGAAGAAGTGGAAGAATTTCTGAAAAACTGGAAAGATTTTCCTAAGACTGGAAAGAAGCGAAAGAGGCAACAAGACAAGCCGCTGCTGAAGGTATGAAAAACAAGGTATGTTTTCTGGGAGTTGCCATACTGGAAATTTCTCACACGCCTCATAGCCTTGACATCATGCATATTACGAAAAACGTGCGCGAGATTCTGGTCGCCACCATAATCAACATGCCAGATAGGACGAAAGATGGTCCAAAAGCAAGGCACGGCCTGATATTTATGGGCATTCGGAAGGAGCTTCACGGAGGACGCACTACTCCTGATGATCAGGAAGATGACGATGATCATGAGTCGGAGACGACACAAGGTCGTCGAAAGGGTAAAAAGTTCAAGAAGAACGAATATTGCCCTCCTTCTTGCTTCTAAGCTATGATGAGATCAAACAGTTTTCAAGTGCCTTCTAGGAGTCAAATTTCCTTACGGCTACGCGTGCAAGATAAGTATATACCTAGACGAGGCGAATCAGACGTTCAATGGCATGAAGTCTCACGACTGTGTCGTGCTAATGACGGATGTACTTCCGGTTGCACTAAGAGAGATAATGGACGAGCATGAGTGTGAAATGTTGTTTGGCCTCTGCCAGTTTTTCGACGTCATCTCTAGGAAGTCGATTGGCGTGAATCAGCTCAGGAGGCTACAGGAGGAGATTGTGGTGATACTATGCGAGCTTGAGGTCTACTTCTCGCCCGCATTCTTTGACATTATGGTGCATCTGCTGGTCCATGTCGTGGAGGACATCGTCCAACTCGGGCCGATGTTCCTCTGCAGCATGATGGCGTTCGAAAGGATGAACAGACACATCAAAGGATACGTTCGCAACAAGTCCCGTCCATATGGAAGCATAGCCAAGGGCTTTCTAGCCGAAGAGTGCATCTCTTTCTGCACTAATTATCTAGACATCGATAACCCTGTCAGTCTTCCCATCAACAGGCACCTTGGCAAGCTCGACAGATCTAGTAACCGAGACGGTCGTCGCGTACTGCATGCAGACTTTGATTATCAACGCGCAGACTTTGATCGAGCAAACCTCGTCGCGCTACAACATTTAGAACTGGTTGATCCTTGGGTACAAAAGCTCAAAAGGTTAATCTAGAAGAAGTATAGTGACCGAGGCATACAGAGGACGCAGGGAGAAATAATCAAAGAGCACAACTCAGATTTCACGCGTTGGTTTAGGCAGACGCTCCTTGATAATCTGTCACATCCCAAGATTTTCCAAATCTTGTAATGTGAAAATAAAATTAATAAAACAAAAATTTGTTAATTTTCAGAGCCAGAAGAAACTTTTTGAATACAATTGGAACTTCAAACCCATTTGAATTAAAATAAACCTCAAGAGATTTAAAAAGATAAACATTTAATAAAAGGAAAATAAAAACATTTGGGAAATACTATTTTGAAACAATTAAATGAAAAGATTTGTTTTCAAATGAAATAGAAGTTTTATAAATAAAGATTATTAAATAAAGGAAAATTAAACCTTGACCAAACTTTTGGAATTAAAACATTTTATTCTAAATAAATTTAGCAAAGGTTTATTTAAAATAAATTAATAAGGATTTAATATCCAATTTTATTTAAATAAAAAGTTTTACCAATTTAATTTAAACATCAAAGCTTGTTAAATTATTTTAAATAAGTTTTCATAAAATTGGAATCACCAAGTTTGGATCTCTAAATAAAAAGATATGGATTTCTTAAGACAAAGATGAAAATATTAATAAAGAATAATTACAGACCAAATCAAATCTTGGCCTAATCCATGAAGTAAATGGAGTGATGATTAATCCCAATTCAAATAAAAATATGAAATAAAGAATATTCCAAATAAAATAAAATGGAAATAACCATTCTATCCCTATTTTAAATAAGGACAAATCTCTAAATAAAAATACATGAGAAAATGATATTTGGAATTAAAACAATTACCCAATCTTATATGATTAATAAATCACTTTGGAATACTTTCCAAATAATTCAATATGAATTATTTGAACCAAATAAACAAATCCTAAATGGATTATTATCTAAGGACCAATTATTTAATTATAAATGGAACCTAAAATAAAAGGTTATTTTATTTTAAAACAAGATTTCCAAGCATCCTTATTTTCAAATAAAACCTACTGGTTTGATTATGAAAATAATTAGATTTCAAATGGAAATTTTATTAATAAAATCAAACCCTATTTTATTAAATAACTAGTGATCCATTTTATTTAACTATTAAATGGATCCTAAAATAAATAAGGATATTATTTTATTTTATTTTGAGATTTGGTTTATGTTGATAAACAAAATCAAATTCAAATTTACAAACTGAATGATTGTTTGGATTGATTTGGGTGAGATTTGTTTGATTGGAAATTCAAAGAATTCAGAAATATAAAAGAAAAGGATCTTGATTAAAAAAAAATGAAAGTGGACAGACCCAACAACTCCATCAACACCCACCTAGCCCATCTAGCCCACTTTCCTCTCCTCCCGAACTGCTTTTCTACACCGCAAACATAACCCCACCCTCACCGATGGTGGACCACTTGTCCTTTTCGCTTTCACCGACAATGCACTCGCCACCGCCTCTTCTTCCCCACCCCACCCAGCTGTTCTTCCCTTCTCGCCGTTGCAGACATAAATTCCTGGCTTAATTACGCCTTAATCTCAATGAACTGCCACTTGACCACGCAGGTTAAAGCGCCCTCTCTCTCTCGCTTTCCTCTCGCTTCTTCCTGCACACGCCTGTGCCGTTCTAATTTCACCGAGCTCCTCTGTGTCCGCGACCTTCTCCACAAATTGGCCCCTCGCCGCCTCTTCTCCGACCAACCTCACACCTTCTCCACTCCTGGAGCATCTCCAGCGCTTTCCTTACCATGGGCGCCTTTGCCAGCTGACGGCTCGACCGCCGTCCGTTCCTTCTCCGACGAGCTTTCCCGGTGAGTGACCGCCCAAAGACCTATCCGTGACACTCAGTGACTCTCGATTCATACGCAGCTAACCGCCTGGTTTGTTTGCCTCAGCACGCCCTCAAACCTCACCTCCGACGACAACATCTGCAAGCGACGCCGCCAGCTCGACTCCGGCCGCCCCTAGGAACCATTCCAGGAAGCAAACGGACACCGCTCCAACGCCACTGGCCTTGACCAGAAATTCTGCGCATCGTCTCCGTCTCCAACGTCTTCAGGAACCACCAGAACCTCGCCTTCGTACACATCCCGAGCGTCGCCGCCGTCCTCATCGTCGCCGGTGACCTGAGCCACCTGGTGAGCCCGCACCCTCTGTTCCCCACCCTTCGATCTCACTTCGACGGACACGATTAGACAGAGCCGCGCCTAGCCGAGCCACACGCCGTGAGCCAAGCCTCCAGCCTAGCTCAAGCCTTGATGAATCCACACCGTCCGTTTTATGTGAATCGTGCGACCCACACCAGCTATCCACACTGAACCGGTATGAACCAATGGGAATCAGACACGTGGCCAGAGATGTTATAAAACAGATTTTTGAAAACAGATTTAAATGCCATTTTCAAACCCTTATATCTTTTGATCCATACGTCCAAATTTGACAAATTTTATATCAATGAGTTCAGGAGAACAAGCCCTAGCCAACCCTACCCTTAGTTTGTCAAATAGTATTTGTTAGCTTGTTTGAATTTGCAGATTCTTTTGTGTGCTTGCTAACATTAGAAAAATCATTTAAAAATGAATTTTGAGATCAAACCTTTGCCAATTGGTTTGATGTGACCCTCGACCCTAGGAACCAACTCATGGTTTGGAAAATGAATTTGGAAAAGTTTGGAATGGATTAATTAGTTTAGTCCATTTCTAGCCAAATAAAATTAGTGATTTTATTATGGGAATGTTTAAAGGAAGAAAACTTTGAGTAGATGGTTTGGACCAAACCTACTGACCCCAAAACACCAAGTTTTGCAATAGCAACTCATTGGGTGAACCCTATAAGCTAATGCCTTAGTAAAAATATTTCTACACCACATAAAATAACACTTTGTTTTGAAAAGGGTTTTTGAGTGAAACCTTTTGCAAATGACTTGGCCACTTTAGGAAATGACCATTAGATTTACCCAAATGACCATGACCCACTAGGAACCACTTTTTCAAACAAAACAAAGCTTGGCATGCTTGCATGCATTTCTTTGACTTTGTTATTTATGTGTGTTGTTTTGCTTGATTGGTAGATTGAGTTTGTGCCTTACTTGATTGATTTGTAGTGACTTGAAGAGTGTGATTGTTGCAAAGATCAAGAAGTGAACCTATACTCTACCAAAAAGGCAAGTGATGCTACATACTTTCTATCCCAATACTTTTATTATGCATTAGTGATTTTGCTAAGTAAACTTGCATGGATTTTGCTAAGTATAGATCTTGCTATAGGAAAACCTAGTAGATAAATCCTTAGTAGGATTTCCTAAGTTAAGTTTCCTATTGCTACCAAGCTTAGCCTAGCTAATAGAAAACATGGGTGGAATATATATTCACACTATGGAAAAATATTCTAAGTCTGAAGACTTATGTTTTTGTTTAATAAAACAACTAAGTTAATAAATCACCTGGGTGGAATGGAAGGATTGTGTTATGTTGAGTGGTTACACAAGGCCATGGACTTGGGTTGTGTATCTCACTTGTGGTATGCCACCCAGGCACAAAGAGATTTGAGATGTCAAATGTTGAGAAGCTTCAAGTGCAACCACTTGGCAATATGGGCTCTGCCATGATCATATAGGTTGCAAGAACTTAGCCAAATGGACAGTGGGTGGTAGTGTTTGATAGGTTGGAACGCGTCCATTTTGGTCTAAGGGAAAGCTTCTGAAAGATTTTGTCTTGGGAAACCAAGTCTTGTGGGTAAAGTGCACCACCTCTGCAGAGTGTAAAATCTAAGTACTTAGCCATGTCCCTGGTAAAGGACAATTTGAGCATCAAGACATGGAAGCAATCAAGAATCTCATCATTCCAATTTCTAAATAAAAACTTGTGGGTGAACAAGGGATTGTGTGTATTCTTCAATCTTTGATGGAAAGATGGCTTGATATAAGGATCTTGAAATCTTGGATTGAGGAAAATGATTTTACCAAGCACTTCAGTCTTTGATTGTTAGATGCCTCGAGAAGGATCTTCAGTCTTTGATTGAGAGAAGCATTGGAAAAGTTTTTGACAAAACTAATTATTTTCAAACATTAAGGAAAAATCTATTTTGAGCAATGCAAGCCTCAACTCTACTTGGCCAAATGCATATAGATGATAGACTCCACCATACTAATAAGAGTATCACTTGCCAATACAATTCAAATGTATTGACCCTTTGTGGCTGTAACTTGTATGTTGCAGGTTTGATTGATTTTAGTGAAGATTGTTTGATTAGGATTACAAAGTCTACAACCAACATCTGCCTGTGGCACTTTGAAGATGAAGGACCCATGACTCTATTTATTCCGCTGCAATGTAATGTAATAGCCATATGAGCTATGTTTGATGTAATAAACTTATGTTATTCCTGGTTATAAAGTTATAATATGACCTTTGTATCTTGATATTACATCTTAACTGTGGATGCTAGCTATTGATCCAGGGACTAGCATTGTAAAACACAGGAGGACTCTACCTTATCAGGTTGGGACCCCTTACAGATGGTATCAGAGCATTGTGTTGCCTGTAGAATTTGTAAACCCTAGGATTGGACAAAAACCCTTAGAAAAATAGGAGTTGTTTTGTTCCAAAAACTTATTTACAAAAACACTTGTAAACTCTTTCCTTAACCATTTTGGTTTCAACTCTACTTCTCTTCTATTTCAAATTTGATGGAAAAACCTACCCATGGCCAAAGACTACACCATGTGCAAAGGACTTCTTCAACATCTTCAACTCTAATGACTTCAACATCTTCAGCATGTTCACCAAGGACTCCCAACTTGGATATCACTAAGGACCACAAGTGAAACAAGGAAGATCTTACTCAAGATTTAGAGACTGAGGGAATGCAAAATAAGAAGGAACCATCAACAACTTTGAAGTATTGTGACCAAGAGTTTTTCTCAAAGAAACCAAGATCTCATACAAGAAGAATCAAGAAGGAAGGAAAGATCACAAGTAAACCATATAGATGGACCACCATATTTTAGTTAAGTCAAACACACCAACTTATGTAGTGTAACAAAAATATTTTGTTGCCTAAGTATGTGCTTGAACTTGGTTGTTTGGGTGCAAAGTTGTTTGTGAATGTTTGGTTTGTGATTGCATGCACATTGTTTGTGTGAAATTATGATGTGTGTGATTAGAAATAAATCCTTAGAAATATCTTGCCTACTCTAATCTCCTTCAAACCAAAACAGATGACTACTCCAAAGGACTCCAACATCAAGGTTGATGACACCAACACCAACCAAGCTGACAGCATGGGAGAACTCATAGCAACTCAACATCAATTGAATCAATTGACAGCTCAGTTCCTAGCCAATAATAGTAATGAAGATCCAGCACTGCAAAGGTTTTTGGAGGAGCAGTCCCAATTGATGCTTAAGGTGACTAATCAAATGATTAGCATGGAAGAAAATTTTCCTAGAAGAGAGTATGATAGCAAGGATGACAAGAATGTTGTTCTGGATGGAGCCCCAGCTTGCATTATTTGTGGAGACAAGGATCATACTTCCAAGGAGCATGAAGGACAATGCCCCAATTGTGATGAAGATCATCCTGTTGGTGAATGCCCTACCTCTCAAGCTACTTGCTACCTTTGTGAAGGAAGTGATCATACTCCTGGCCTATGTCCTATCTATGCCATGGTAGAACAAAGGAAACAAGAAGGATCCAAGTCTACCAAAGGGAAAGGACCACTACTACTTCCAAGCAAGACAACCCAATTCAAAGGATCAAGGAAAATCAAGAAGCCCAAGCAAGACATGAGCCTTGTACAATGTCGTAAATGTAAGGAAATGGGACACTACTCCAGTGGATGCCCAGGGAACATAAAGAATAAAGGAATTGACCAAGTGTGGTGTAACAACTGTAATGAACCAGGTCACTTTGTAGCAACTTGCCCACAAGAGCAACGTAAAGAACTCAAAGACATTAATTGCTTCAATCGAAGAATCCAGGACACTATGCAAGCAACTGTCCAGAAAGGATGAAGAACAAGTTGAACAAGCCTATGGAGAAGCTCAATCTTGGTCCATGAGTCAAGCATAGGAATAAAGCAAAGGTTTAACTTAGAGAAATTTCCAGGACCCAAGAAGGCCAATATGTAATTTTGTTTGACAATATTTTAAGGGTGGTAGTACCCTAGTTGTTTTGAACTTGCTTGTAACCCCAGCCTTCCCAAATCTCGGGACGAGATTTATTTTAAGGGTGGTAGCCTGTCACATCCCAAGATTTTCCAAATCTTGTAATGTGAAAATAAAATTAATAAAACAAAAATTTGTTAATTTTCAGAGCCAGAAGAAACTTTTTGAATACAATTGGAACTTCAAACCCATTTGAATTAAAATAAACCTCAAGAGATTTAAAAAGATAAACATTTAATAAAAGGAAAATAAAAACATTTGGGAAATACTATTTTGAAACAATTAAATGAAAAGATTTGTTTTCAAATGAAATAGAAGTTTTATAAATAAAGATTATTAAATAAAGGAAAATTAAACCTTGACCAAACTTTTGGAATTAAAACATTTTATTCTAAATAAATTTAGCAAAGGTTTATTTAAAATAAATTAATAAGGATTTAATATCCAATTTTATTTAAATAAAAAGTTTTACCAATTTAATTTAAACATCAAAGCTTGTTAAATTATTTTAAATAAGTTTTCATAAAATTGGAATCACCAAGTTTGGATCTCTAAATAAAAAGATATGGATTTCTTAAGACAAAGATGAAAATATTAATAAAGAATAATTACAGACCAAATCAAATCTTGGCCTAATCCATGAAGTAAATGGAGTGATGATTAATCCCAATTCAAATAAAAATATGAAATAAAGAATATTCCAAATAAAATAAAATGGAAATAACCATTCTATCCCTATTTTAAATAAGGACAAATCTCTAAATAAAAATACATGAGAAAATGATATTTGGAATTAAAACAATTACCCAATCTTATATGATTAATAAATCACTTTGGAATACTTTCCAAATAATTCAATATGAATTATTTGAACCAAATAAACAAATCCTAAATGGATTATTATCTAAGGACCAATTATTTAATTATAAATGGAACCTAAAATAAAAGGTTATTTTATTTTAAAACAAGATTTCAAGCATCCTTATTTTCAAATAAAACCTACTGGTTTGATTATGAAAATAATTAGATTTCAAATGGAAATTTTATTAATAAAAATCAAACCCTATTTTATTAAATAACTAGTGATCCATTTTATTTAACTATTAAATGGATCCTAAAATAAATAAGGATATTATTTTATTTTATTTTGAGATTTGGTTTATGTTGATAAACAAAATCAAATTCAAATTTACAAACTGAATGATTGTTTGGATTGATTTGGGTGAGATTTGTTTGATTGGAAATTCAAAATAGAATTCAGAAATATAAAAGAAAAGGATACTGAATAAAAAAAATGAAAGTGGACAGACCAACAACTCCAGCCCAAGCCCACCTAGCCCATCTAGCCCAAATTTCCTCTCTCCCCGAACTGCTTTCACCGCAAACATAACCCCACCCCTCACCGACTGGTGGACCACTTGTCCTTTCGCTTTTCTCACCGACAATGACCCCACGCCTCTTCTTCCACCCCACCCCATGAGCTGTTCTTCCCTTCTCTCGCCACAGACATAAATTCAGCTTAATTACGCCTTAATCTCGCAATGAAACTGCCACTTGACCACGCAGTTAAAGCGCCTCTCTCCTCTCTCGTTTCCTCCGCCTTCTTCCCAGACACACGCCCCGTGCCGTTCTAATTTCACCCGAGCTCCTCGTGTCCGCGACCTTCTCCAACAATTGCAGCCCTCGCCCCTCTTCTCCCCGACCAACCTCACCTTCTCCACTCCAGGAGCATCTCCAGCTTTTTCCTTACATGGGCTCGCCAGGCGGCTTTGACGAAGCCCAAGCCGCCGTCTGCTCCTTCTCCGACGAGATTTCCGGTGAGTACAGATCGCCTCAAAGACTATCCGTGACACTCACTGTGACCTCGATCAGACGCAGCTAACCGCTGGTTTGTTTGCCTCAAGACGCCTCAAACCTCACCTCCGACAACATCGCAAGCGACGCCGACTCCGCCGCCTTTAGAACCATTCCAGAAGCAAGCGGACACCGCCCAACGCCAGCCTTGACCAGAATTTCGCGATCGTCTCCGTCTCCAACGTCTTCAGAACCACCGAACCTCGCCAGACATCCCGAGCGCCGCCGTCCTCATCGCCGGTGACTGAGCCACTGGTGAGCCCGCACCCTCTGTTCCCCACCCTTCGATCTCACTTCGACGGACACGATTAGACAGAGCCGCGCCTAGCCGAGCCACACGCCGTGAGCCAAGCCTCCAGCCTAGCTCAAGCCTTGATGAATCCACACCGTCCGTTTTATGTGAATCGTATGACCACACCAGCTATCCACACTGAACCGGTATGAACCAATGGGAATCAGACACGTGGCCAGAGATGTTATAAAACAGATTTTTGAAAACAGATTTAAATGCCATTTTCAAACCCTTATATCTTTTGATCCATACGTCCAAATTTGACAAATTTTATATCAATGAGTTCAGGAGAACAAGCCCTAGCCAACCCTACCCTTAGTTTGTCAAATAGTATTTGTTAGCTTGTTTGAATTTGCAGATTCTTTTGTGTGCTTGCTAACATTAGAAAAATCATTTAAAAATGAATTTTGAGATCAAACCTTTGCCAATTGGTTTGATGTGACCCTACTGACCCTAGGAACCAACTCATGGTTTGGAAAATGAATTTGGAAAAGTTTGGAATGGATTAATTAGTTTAGTCCATTTCTAGCCAAATAAAATTAGTGATTTTATTATGGGAATGTTTAAAGGAAGAAAACTTTGAGTAGATGGTTTGGACCAAACCTACTGACCCCAAAACACCAAGTTTTGCAATAGCAACTCATTGGGTGAACCCTATAAGCTAATGCCTTAGTAAAAATATTTCTACACCACATAAAATAACACTTTGTTTTGAAAAGGGTTTTTGAGTGAAACCTTTTGCAAATGACTTGGCCACTTTAGGAAATGACCATTAGATTTACCCAAATGACCATGACCCACTAGGAACCACTTTTTCAAACAAAACAAAGCTTGGCATGCTTGCATGCATTTCTTTGACTTTGTTATTTATGTGTGTTGTTTTGCTTGATTGGTAGATTGAGTTTGTGCCTTACTTGATTGATTTGTAGTGACTTGAAGAGTGTGATTGTTGCAAAGATCAAGAAGTGAACCTATACTCTACCAAAAAGGCAAGTGATGCTACATACTTTCTATCCCAATACTTTTATTATGCATTAGTGATTTTGCTAAGTAAACTTGCATGGATTTTGCTAAGTATAGATCTTGCTATAGGAAAACCTAGTAGATAAATCCTTAGTAGGATTTCCTAAGTTAAGTTTCCTATTGCTACCAAGCTTAGCCTAGCTAATAGAAAACATGGGTGGAATATATATTCACACTATGGAAAAATATTCTAAGTCTGAAGACTTATGTTTTTGTTTAATAAAACAACTAAGTTAATAAATCACCTGGGTGGAATGGAAGGATTGTGTTATGTTGAGTGGTTACACAAGGCCATGGACTTGGGTTGTGTATCTCACTTGTGGTATGCCACCCAGGCACAAAGAGATTTGAGATGTCAAATGTTGAGAAGCTTCAAGTGCAACCACTTGGCAATATGGGCTCTGCCATGATCATATAGGTTGCAAGAACTTAGCCAAATGGACAGTGGGTGGTAGTGTTTGATAGGTTGGAACGCCCATTTTGGTCTAAGGGAAAGCTCGAAGATTTTGTCTTGGGAAACCAAGTCTTGTGGGTAAAGTGCACCACCTCTGCAGAGTGTAAAATCTAAGTACTTAGCCATGTCCCTGGTAAAGGACAATTTGAGCATCAAGACATGGAAGCAATCAAGAATCTCATCATTCCAATTTCTAAATAAAACTTGTGGGTGAACAAGGATTGTGTGTATTCTTCAATCTTTGATGGAAAGATGGCTTGATATAAGGATCTTGAAATCTTGGATTGAGGAAAATGATTTTACCAAGCACTTCAGTCTTTGATTGTTAGATGCCTCGAGAAGGATCTTCAGTCTTTGATTGAGAGAAGCATTGGAAAAGTTTTTGACAAAACTAATTATTTTCAAACATTAAGGAAAAATCTATTTTGAGCAATGCAAGCCTCAACTCTACTTGGCCAAATGCATATAGATGATAGACTCCACCATACTAATAAGAGTATCACTTGCCAATACAATTCAAATGTATTGACCCTTTGTGGTCAGAACTTGTATGTTGCAGGTTTGATTGATTTTAGTGAAGATTGTTTGATTAGGATTACAAAGTCTACAACCAACATCTGCCTGTGGCACTTTGAAGATGAAGGACCCATGACTCTATTTATTCCGCTGCAATGTAATGTAATAGCCATATGAGCTATGTTTGATGTAATAAACTTATGTTATTCCTGGTTATAAAGTTATAATATGACCTTTGTATCTTGATATTACATCTTAACTGTGGATGCTAGCTATTGATCCAGGGACTAGCATTGTAAAACACAGGAGGACTCTACCTTATCAGGTTGGGACCCCTTACATAATCCCCCGCGATCGCATTCTTCTGACGCGGAAAAGATCATATGCACCTTGTCACAGGGACCCATGCAAAACCTGGTGACCTATCAGTTGTATGATATCAACGGCTACACATTCTACACGGAGGAAAAGGACAACAAGTGTGATTATCAGAACTCAGGCATAACTTCAGAATTCTACACCGATGACAACATGAAGGAAAGATTCTACAGAAGGATCGAGGAGATCTAGGAGCTCGACTACTGTGGAGAAAAGGTGTCGATGTTCCGTGTCAGATGGGCAAAGAGCATCGAAAGAGAAGACCGGTATTTTACAACCATGGTTATACGCGAAGCAGCCAAATCCAAGGCCGCCGGTGCGAACGTGGCCATGAAAAATGAACCGTGGGCACTGTCTACCAAAGTGGACCAATGTTTTTTCATTACCGACCCGAAAAATCCTAGCCGTGTTGTCACGAGGAGAGGAAAAAGAAACATCATCAGAATGGATGGAGTCGCCAACGAGCAAGACTTCGACCAGTACGGTGATCCAAAGATTGAAAATGACGACGACTACGATGCAACAACATACATCACAAGAAGAAAAAGGACAAACCTAGGCCAAAAAGGTAGCCCATTCGAAAGAAGAAACATTAAAGTGACGGAGCTAAATTATTCAACCGCGACAAAGAAGGGAAAAAATATTGTAAAATTCTAGCTCAAAAAATATTATAAAACACGTGGTCGAAAAAGATTGTAATATTCATGGACAAATTATTATGACATATTTGTATCATGGAAAAATTATTATGACATATTTGAACCATATTTGTACCACTTTTATGACATATATTATCACTTGGGCATTTTTGGAATATTTAAAAGTATTTAAAAAACAAAACAAAACTTGTATGGCATATATCACCACTTTTGGGCATTTTTTGGAACATTTAAAAGTATTTTTAAATAAAAATAAAAAATTTGGGCACCACGATTCGAACCTGGGTGCTCATAGGTTTAGAATAGAGTAGTGGGCGGAACCAGTGGGATAAGGCAGTGCTAGTGTTAACTAGTGGGGTGGCCGCCCTCTTATCTGACTTGTCCTACCCACTTAGGCGTAGCGCACCCTGGCCAAGTGCGCTACAGTTATCCGTAGCGCACTTGGCCAGGGTGCGCTACGCCTAAGTGCGTAGGACTAGTCAACTCGCCACGTCGTCCCTACCCTCCCCATCGTCCTCAGGCACAGATCGAGCCATCCCCATCGACGCGCCGCCACCATCGCATCCCATCTGCATCTATGCGCGCCTCGCTAGCCACGCTAGGAGGAGGAGGAGGCCGCCACACTAGGAGGAGGAGGAGGCCGCAACGCCAGGAGTAGGAGGATGCCGCCTCGCCCGAGCACTCGTTCCGCGGAGGAGGAGGTCGCAGTCGCTGCCGATCCATCGAGGAGGAGGTCGCCATCACTCGAGGAGGAGGAGGCCGCCGCACGTTCGAGGAGGAGGAGGCCGCCGCGCAGTCCATGAAGGAGAAGGCCCTCATCGTCCACACGCTCGTCGTCGTCCTTTTCTTGGAGGTCAGCGTCGCCCTCTCCCCTCTCCCCTCTCGCTGCATCCATTCAGTTAGGGTTTAGTTAGGGTTCAGAGTAGGATTCTGAGTAGGGTTCAGAGTAGGAAATGTTCTTAGGTTCATAGTAGGAAATGTTCTTAGGTTCAGAGTAGGCAATTCAGTTAGGGTTCAGAGTAGGAAATTCAGTTAGGGTTCAGAGTAGGAAATTCAGATTAGGGTTCTGATTAGGAGTGGACTTTAGATCTGCGAGGTAGTCTGAAATCATAGAAGTGGTTTTGTCTTCATGGTTCATGGTTGCATGGATTAGCACTGCAAGCAACTTACTTTCCTAGTTGTCTTAGCGCCTAGATAAATTTTGGCATCTGTTGCACATGGCCAGAGCTGAACTAGAATTATCTATGATCAACATTTGAAGAGCTTTGACATCTGAGTGTTTATTTCTGCATGATTGTCCGTGTGGATACTTCTGATATGAACATTATTCTTTATATATTTTGAGAACTGGAAATAGGCTGGGATATGGGTTGCACATGCCAGAGCTGAACTAGAATTATATATTTGTGATCAACATCTGAAGAGCTTTGGCATCTGAGTGTTCATTTCTGTATGCTTGCCTGTGTGGATGCTTCTGAGATGAACATTATTCTTTATGGTTTGAGAAATGGAAATATGTTGTTCATGTTTCTTAGTTTTCTATTTAGCTTCAGTGTATATGGAATCTGTTGATTGAATATGCTTTCTTTAAGTCTTATGGCAATGAAAAACTGCATTTATGAGCTATGATTCATGTTAATTATTATGTGTTGCTTCAATGCTATTCTCTTATTCTAGATAAAGCTGTCCACATAACTTGAAGATATTGGCATAAAAAATGCCACATTTCTTAGAAAGTGGATTTAACAGTTATGTTTTGCTGCTTTGGACATGTCTATGATGACTAATTATTCATCAAGTTTGATCATGGTTGTGTTTATTTGGCTACCTCTGGCATGTCATGGTTGTATGAAGTTTGTTAGATTACTAGATTCAGTTTTTGTGGAGGCTAGCTATTCCTGTGAGCTAGATGTACATGTACCAGTACTTTCATCTAGCTAGCTAACCCGCACTTATATGAATGATCATCTCTTTCGATTGGATATAAATTATGTGGTTTTATTGGTGATCACAGATTTTAACCCGCATGAACTTTATATGTGTGATTGAGGCATATACAATGAGCTGAACTAGAATTATCCATGTATGATCAACATTTGAAGAGCTTTGGCATCTGAGTGTTTATTTCTGTATGCTTGTCTGTGTGGATACTTCTGAGATGAACATTATTCTTTATATTTTGAGAAATGGAAATATACTGTTCATGTTTCTCAGTTGTCGTCTAGCTTCAGTGTATCTGGAATCTGTTGATTGCATATGCTTTATGATGTCTTATGGCAAGGAAAAACTGCCCTGATTGCCCTATTTGACCTATCTTTTAACTACTTGTGTGCTGTCAAGTTAGTTGTTGTAGGTAAGTTACTGTCAATTTAGATGTTGTAGGTAAGTAGTAGGTTAGCAGTTAGTAGTTAGCAGTAGGCCAATTTAATGTATACTGCTGTACACAAACTTGTGTGCTGCTATATATGTATTTGCTTGTTGTATTTGCTTGCATGCTATAATGACAGGTGATTGTGCTTGAAATTGTATTTGCTATAATGACAGGTGCTTGTGCTTGCTATAGTGACAGGTGCTTATGCTTTCTATAATGACAGGTGCTTGTTCTTGTATTTGCATGTAGCACTTGAAATTGTGCTTGTGCTTGTATGAAGCACTTTATTATGTCGTGTATGCAGGTTCTTGTATGAAATGAGTCCCGATTTTTGCCGGAATGTTGTTTAACTTCTGTTTCGGCAGAAATCGGGCACTCCTAATTTAAGAAAAGTAGCAAAGGTCATGCCAGATTTTTCCGTGCACCTTATTACTAACCAATTATTTGTTTTTTATTAGTGCAAAGATGTGTGACAATGATGAGGTTAGCTGTTCTAAGCGCATCAACACTGAAGGACTCAGACCTCCGAATAAACAATTGACATTCTAGGCGGCGGCCCAGTAGCTAGAAGATGATGAAGAATACCATCCTTCGGAGAGCGAGGATGATGAGATGGAAGACGCGGACGAAGAAGCCAAAGGAACGGCGGATGATGAAACCACTGATGGCAGCGAGGGCACAGGGAGTGGTAGCAATCCTCCTAAGAAGAAGAAGAAGCAGAAGGAACGGTGACCGAACACAGTCGGCACCGTCAGAGAGGAAATTACCGAAGTGAGCCCAACAGGGTTCCTTTGGAGCCCGACCTTGTCGTCAGAGGGTACGGTGGGCAAGTGGCGGCGATCACCCGAACAACCATCTCGATCAACACCAAGAATCTCCAACATAAAGATAATGGCCACTTGCGCACACTCCTCTTCGAGAAGCTGCACACAAGATACAAGTTCCCCGCTGAGTATCGGAACACAAATTATCATGGGAATGAAGTAAACAAATCCGCCCTCACAAAGATGAGCACCGCCCTGGCCAGCTAGAGAACCCGAATAAAGAAGATCTATAAAGAAGGAAAAAGTCTCGAGGAGATCCAGAAGATTGACCCGTAGATCACCGAAGATCAGTTCTGGGAGTTCAAGGAGAGCTGTGAATCCGAAAGAGCCCTAGCCAAGAGTAATCGGGGAAAGGTGCTGCAGGCGATGAATATAGGTCATCACCATCTCGGATCTGGTTGACATGGTTATACCCTGCGGGTACACGACATTAGCATACCTGGTCCAGCCCAAGGAAGGCCCACAAGAATATACGCTGCCCGTGGAGATTTTCGGGTGGCCCAAGCCCATGACATCTTCGGATCCTTGGAGAGCAAGACTAGAATAGATAGAATATTCAAAGGGGGCAAACCCTAAACTTGTAACCGACTCGATCTGTGACCGAGACCTGCCTAGCTCTATATGAAGGCTAGGAGGGCACAACGAGGAGGGCCAATCCTTTCCACTACATACACACCTCCACGCCAGATTGCATCTGCGCACCCCTGTAACCTTCGGTTCCGTCGTAATCAAGAGCAGACAAGCAAGAGTAGGGTTTTCCCTCCGGGGGCCTGAACCTGGGTAAATCTCGTGTCCCCTGGTTGCTTGTTGTTAACCGTTCCGTGATCTCCAGCACGCCCATATTCTCCAAAACCCAAGCTCATAACAATGGGCATTGACGAGTCAAAACCTCGTCAATTGGCGTCGTCTGTGGGAATCGGGGGCACTGATTGTGCGATCGTGACGGTCCTGACCAAAGCGATCTACAACTCCTCGGCGACAGAGAGCCATCTCCTCTTCGGCGCTTTCGACTTCACCGCCCACTCACCAGCCACCATGAAGGACTTCGAGCCCGTAGGCGATGGGCTCGAGATCCTATTCGGGAGCTTCTGCTTCCAGGTGGGATAGACCGGCACTCTCCGCCTCCTAGAGCGTGTGCCATTGCCATCGATCAGGCCCGCCTCATGGGCCCCGCATCCCAGCGTTCTACACACGTCAGCATCGATAGATGAGTCATACGACAGCAGTAGCTGCAACTCAGATCTGTGCGACCCCCCGTCGGATGAAGGAACCTACGGTTCCGGATCCGAAAGCTGCGGCAGCAACGATCCAATCCGCGTATGCTACCAATGCGTCGTGGTCATCCAAAGCGAGGTGGAGCAATAACCACCAGGTTCGGGTGCCCACGTACCTCCACCAAACCCACATGGTAGAAACGGCGAAAAAAGGAGGCAACCATCCCCCCCCGCCCAACGAGGACGACCCCGATGCCAATCGAATAATCCACCTCAGCGAGGAAGGATGGAACCAGGCATGCAAAGCCGTGGCAGGCAACAAGATCCTGCCCGTGGTTGCCTCACAGGACATGCTGATGGCATACCACCTGCTCCTCATCGAAGAGCACAAAAGGCAGGTGAAGATGCAAGAGGTACTCGATAAACGCAAGCAAGCGGCCATAGAGTCTAACGCGCAGCGAGCTGCGCTCTGTGCCGCTGGCGGCTCCAGCTCGCACGGCAATAAAGCCAACAAGCATCGCTCTCGCACGCATAACATGGATCCCGCTGCACATCGCGAGCTGACTCGAACCCTCAACACATCCTTCATGGAGATGGACGCCAACGACAACATCATCCCAAAGACGCTGCAAGCTACGATCATCGCAGCCACCACATATCTCGCATCCCATCCACCTCCGGTGGGGGACCGAAGAGAGCTATGCACAAGTCTGCACTAGCCGGACTCGGACTTGTTGGAGCTGCACTCCACGAGGAGGCTCCTGCGGAGCCAAAAAAGAAAGCTGCGTTCAGATTCAACCGCAGCCCCACACCCTCATCCGACAAGGACGAGCACGACCTACCTCGACGATTCAAGAGCCCACAACGTCGCAGCCTCGACTACGACGCTCGAAGTGACCTCGCTCAGCGCAAGGTCGACAAGGCACGCACCAAACGCGTGTGCTCATCCGAATCAGAAGAGGATGATGACGGAGAACTCTGCGGAGCTCGATGCTTTAGCAGATCTGTTTGGCGAACACGGATGCCGAGAAATTTCAAGATCCCTTCGGATGCTTAGAAGTTCGACGGCACGCAGGACCCTAAGGCATGGCTCAGCGACCACCTGTCGTCCATTAAGCTGCACGGGGAAACAAAAACACCGCTCTGCAATGCCTTCAGCTGCAGCTGACAGGCGCAGCCCGGATCTGGCTCAACAGTCTGTCCTCGGGATCCATCCAAAGCTGGGAGGAACTGGCATATAGTTCCATCCGAAACTTTAAGGGTACCAGCAAGAGGCCAGCCGGGCCTGCACTCAACGAACGGGCGAATCCATTCGCTCGTACATACTATGTTGGTCCAACATCAAGAACTCCGTGGCATACATCTCTGAGGAGAGAACGATCGACGCCTTCAAAGATGGCGTCAAATGCTAGGACTTCAAGGAAGAACTTGGGTGAGTCAAGCCCAAGACACTCGACCACCTCATGGACATCGCCAACAGGTGGGCAGATGGCGAGGATTCTGTCCACCGATCACACTCGGATGAGGAAGATGACTACGGCTGCAGACGCGAGCGCCGTAGCAAGCGAAGATCGTGCGTCTACAACTATTGCGACGGACCCGACATGGTTGCGGCTGGCTATGCCGACCTTCGCAGCGACAACAACCGTACCAGCGGCGGATACCATGGAAACAATTTCCGTGACAGAGGACGCCCAACGCAAACGTGGCAACGCCGCAGCCGCGACGATGAACCCTCGGCATACGACAAGTTGTCGGCCCATGCACCATCCACTTCTACATCGACAATCAGGATGGCAAAAAGAAGGCCAGCCATATGCTCAAGGACTGCCACGAGTTCCGTGAACTCGGAGGGCTTGGCCCATGAGACAAGAGATCCCAACCCAGGTTAGACACGACCGCACCGGTGACATCACCCACAGAGCTCCTCCACCACCACCCGTGGGACCTTCGAATCACCCGATCGCACCCATGCAGAACAACGGCATAAACGGGTACCCCGCATCGAAAGGATCATTGATGATCCAAAAGGGGCGCCCAACAAACAGGGTGCAAAAGAAGATCACCCGCCAGGTCATCTTGGCTGTGACTGCTCCAACCTCCATCCCTGAGTACCTCAGCGGTTCGGAGTCCTGCATCACATTCAGTCGTTCGGATCACCCCCGCCAGATCCCTCGCCCAGGTCACGCTGCCCTGGTGCTCGAGGCGCATATCAGATGGTTTGAGATGAGCCACGTCTTCATGGACGGCGACAGCGACATCAACCTGATGTTCGCTAGCACCCTAGCAGCAATGCGGATCCCGCTATGCAGCCTGGAACAATCCAACACAACGTTCCACAGCATAGCCCCAGGGAAGGGCATATTTCCCCTGGAAAAAATATGGCTCGATGTCATCTTCGGCAAACCCGGCAACTTTCAGTGTGAGCGGCTCGAGTTCTAAGTGGTGGACTGGCCATCACAATACCATGCCATCCTCAGGCGCGTCGCATTCACAAGATTCCTGGTAGTACCGCACTATGCGTACCTTCTACTCAAGATTCCAGGACCTAGGGGTGTCATCACGGTCCAGGGCAGCTTCACCCGATCCGATCATTGCGACAGGGACTTCAACAGAATCTCCCAGTTGTTCGGCATGCAGGAGGAGCTCACAAGGCTTCGAGAGGTGACAGACAACGGGGCACCCACAGTCTCAAGGCAAAACGCACCTGACATGTCGTTCGACTCAACAGTCAACATGAAGAAGGTGCAGGTCCACCCGACGGACGCCTCCAAGACGGCTCTGGTCGCCAATGACCTTAGCCCCGCATAGGAAAGCGCGCTCGTCGAATTCCTCCGTGAGCGCTGGGAAATCTTTGCCTAGTGTCCTGCAGACATGCCATGAGTTCCCAGGGAATTCGCCGAGCACGCACTCAACATGTTTCCTGATGCCAAGCCCGTCAAACAATCCATCCGACGATTGTACGAGCCACAGGCCGAAGCCGTCGGAGTCGAAGTCAACAGACTGCTCGACACTGATTTCATCAGGGAGATCAAGGAAAGCGAGTGGCTGGCCAACACTGTGCTGGTCCCTAAAAAGGACACGGACATCCTGCGGATGTGCGTGAACTTCACATCGCTCAACAAGCACTGCCTGAAGGATCACTTCCATCTCCCTTGGATCAATCAGATCATCGATTCGACTACAGGATGCGAGAAACTCTCCTTCCTCGATGCCTACTCAGGCTACAACCAGATTCGACTGAAGGTCGAAGACCAGGAAAAAATGGCGTTCATCACGCCGTTCGGAGTATTCTGCTACAACACAATGCCCTTCGGGCTGAAGAACGCAGGTGCCAGGTACCAGCGGTGCATGCAAGCATGCCTAAAGAGCCAGATCAGCCGCAATATACAGGTCTATGTCGATGACATAGTAGTCAAGACATGGGAGGCCAAGACATTGATCGACGATCTCCGCGAGACATTCGACAACCTTGATCACTACAAGATCAAGCTGAACCCAGAAAAGTGCGCCTTCAGCGTCCCATCTGGCCAGCTGCTTGGCTACTTCATATCCCAGCGAGGAATTAAGGCGAACCTGAAGAATCAAGCCATACTGGCCATGGAGAAACCGAAGAACCTCAAAGGTGTCCAACAGCTAGCTGGGCGCATCGCGGCGCTAAGCAGATTCATCAGCCGCATGGGTGAGAAGGCCCTACCTTTCTACCAACTGCTACACAAAGCAGAAAAATTCGAGTGGACACCTGAAGCCGACGATGCATTTGAAGATCTGAAGTGGATGCTCTCCACCTCGCCCGTCCTGGTCACGCCAAGGGAACACGATCCCCTACTGCTATACATAGCAGCCACGCACCAGGTGGTAAGAACCATGCTCATGGTCGAACGACTCAAAGATGGCATGACCCATGGGGTCCAACGCCCAATCTACTACCTCAGCGAGGTATTGACACCAACAAAACAGAGGTACCCTCACTACCAGAAACTCGCCTACGACGTGTTCATGACAGCTCGTCGGCTGATCCACTACTTCCAGGAGCATCAGGTGATGGTCGTCAATGAGTCACCACTGAACGGCATCCTGAACAACCTGAAGCTAGAAGACGCGTAGCCCTGTGGGGCATCGAGCTGTCCCCTCTAGACATAGTCTACGGTAAGCTCCATGCGATCAAATCTCAGGTCCTCCCGGACTTCCTCGTCCACTGGATGGAGCTACAGCTGCCGGACACCCTGGATATGACGCAATCATGGACGATGCACTTTGACGGCTCCAAGCGCGAGGATGGAGCAGGGGACGGCTTCATACTGACGTCCCCGCAAGGTGACAAGATGAAATATGTCATCCGGATGAAATTTTGAGCCTCCAACAACAAAGCCAAATACGAGGCCCTCATCCACGGCATGAAAATGGCCAAGATCTGCGGCGCAACGGGCCTAGTCATCTATGATGACTCGAACTTCGTCGTCCAGCAGATGATGAACGAGTGCGATGCACATGCCGCCAACATGATTGCGTACCCGCGCTCTACAACTCACTCAAAGGAGACTTTGACGGCTACGAGCTTCGGCATGTTGGAAGAGAAAGAAATGAAGAAGCTGATAGACTCACCAACATCGTCTCCACCTGCGCGCGAGTGCCACTAGGTGTGTTCCTTGAACAAATCTGTGTGCCATCCATCAAAAGGAAATTCCCCATGGGATCACCCGGAGAAGCAGAGCACTCGGGGGCTGCGCTCCAAGAAGGACAGGAAGGACCCGAAAAAATCAACAAGGAGGTCGCGTTGGTCAACCTGATGCAGGTCATGGAAATCAAGGAAATATGGACACAACCATACCTTCGGTTCCTGATAAACAGGGAACTTCCTGATGACCCGACAGATGCCCGGCGCATATCTCGCCGGTCCAAGGCCTTCACCATCATCAATGGCGAGCTGTACAAGAACAACATTTCGGGTGTACTCCAAAGGTTCGTCACCATCGGTGACGACAAAACCATCCTCCAAGACATCCACGAGGGCATCTGCGGCCATCACGCGGGCAGTCGCGCCCTCGTCACCAAAGCTCTACGAGCTGGATTTTACTGGCCAACGACCATGAACGATGCCAAGGACATCGTCCGAAGGTGCAACGAATGCCAGAGGTTCGCAGATAAACCGCACGCACCAAGATCGGAGCTCAGGCCCATACCCCTGGCCTGGACCTTCGCCCAATGGTGCCTCGACATGATCGGCAAACTGCCCAAATCCTCAAAAGAAGGCCACGTCTACTTCCTGGTCGCAGTCGACAAGTTCACCAAGTGGATCGAAGCCATGCCCGTTACCAACCAAAAGGGTAAAACAACCGTAAAGTTCTTCGAATCCATAGTCTACAGGTTCAGCATGCCGCACAACATCATCACGGACAACAGGTCGAACTTCATCTCCAAAGAATTCCAGGACTTCTGCGAAGGCCTCGGGATCAACATATCATATGCCTCCGTAGCGCACCCGCAAACCAACGGTCAGGTCGAAAAGGCCAACGGCCTCGTAGGCGGCGACATCAAGAAACACCTACTGAGCCCACTCGAACGGCTTGCGGGAGCATGGGCAGAAGAGCTACCCTCTGTCCTCTGGAGCTTGCGCACAACGCCAAACAGCTCAACTGGCTACACGCCCTTTTTCATGGTGCACGGAGCCGAAGCCGTGTTACCTGCAGAAGTACGCCATAAGGCCCCACAGGTCGTCGCCTACAACAAAGCCGAATCAACGGCCGCACTCGAAGACGCTTTCGACACACTCGACGAAGCACGCGACATCGCCGCGACTTGCTCGGCGGTCTACCAGCAGAGCCTCCGTAGCTACCACAACCGTCGGCTGCGCTCAAGGTCCTTCGTCGAAGGAGACCTCGTCTTACGACTCAAGCAAGAGCGGCCGAAAAAGCTCGAGTCACCCTGGGAAGGACCCTACGTCGTCACCGAAGTCATCCCAGGTGGCGCCTACCGCCTCAAGCACATGGAGTCTGGAGTCGCATACTCCAACCCATGGAACATTGCGCAATTGCGACGCTTCTACCCCTAGCTATCCCCCTTTACTTTCAATAAGGCTACTCAGCCAAGGCTACTCAGCCGAACAATGTACCTCCTCGTTACGATATGAATAAAAGCTAAGTGTCTCGACCAAAATTTATCCCTTTTTTCTCTCATACTACTTTCTGTTGCAACACACTCGGCCCCCCCTCACCTCACGACTTCGTCGACTGAGGATAAGGCATGTACACCTGAGTAGCTGATCACGCCAGGCTAACGAAAAGGGCATGCATACAACCAAGCACCACGTGCTAATACAATTAACCTTTACAACAAAGGGCACACCACGCCCAGTCGAAATACATACAAGTTTTACATCTATCTTTTTTACAGGACCTATCTATTATGAAGGATCACCTGCGCACGATGCTCAAAAAGATCTACAACCTCCTCGGCATACTGCCTAACAGCCGCGTAGTGCGGGCGCATGTCCCATAGGCCACCATCTGGACGAGGAGGCGGCCCAGTCACCACAGCCGCAAGATTAACATCTGGGTGATGCAGCCGCACGAGGGAAAGGGCGGCCTTCACCCCTGCAACCAACTGGTTCCGCACCAGCTCCCTAACGTGACCCACGTCCCGAAACTTTGCCAGCAAACCCCATAGAGTTGACGGTGCTTCATCAAGAGGAAACATGACATGCAGAATCGACGCCAGGGAACTCTTCACCTGCCGTAGCACCCGTGACACCTGGTGAGCGCGATCCTGTACAGTCCAAAGGACCGTGGCCCGGTTGCGGTCCATCCAGAAAAATCCTCTGGCTTCCATATCCTGCTGGGTCAAGCAGTTGATCCGAACTGCAATGCGCTCCTTCTCCTCCCTCGGAACAAGGTTGGCACCTGCAGCAAATACAAAGTAAGATGACTCGCAAACCAGGCGCATCCAAAAACAAGCAGCAGCAGCTCAATGAAACTTACATTGCAGCTGCTCGGCCAACTGCCGCAGCTCCCCCATCAGATACTCCTCTCTGGCGGTAGCTCGCTCCGCCTTTGATTTCCATACATCCGCATGGCCTCGGATGCCAAGTATCTCCTTCTCAAGACTGCGGACTCTATCACAAAGAAAAACAAGCTGTGACGCATCATCCAAAGATGGTCGTGGCTGCGAAGCAGACGAAGTATCGACGGGGTCCTCACCCAAAGGTCCCTAAAGGAAAACAGACAAGGGTATGAACAACACATGACTGAGCAACAACTCGAAGGATCATTTGTATACAACAAAAGGCCACTACGTGGCGCAGGGAAATTGTTCGTCAAATATTACAACAAAATAAGAAGACAACTATCCTACAACTACAATGATGAAGCCTAAGCAGCCGCATCCTGAGTGGCCTCGGAGCCAGATTGCCTGCTCTTGACCTCCTCCTGCTGCTTCGCCGCATACTCCGCCAGAAGGTCAATGAGCTTCGGCCCATAGCGCTTACAGCGATAAGCATAGAGAGCGAAGGCTACCTCGGAACCGTCGGGAGCCGTTGGCACCTGGGAGGTGACCTGATGAAGATCCAGCTCCGCCCCGGACGCCAGGGCCATAGCCAGCCCCATGGAAGCGCTGATGCCCTTCTGCTTGCGCTTGTAGGCCGCAGGCGCATCCGCTGACAGTGCCTCCGCCAAAGAATTGACATCCTCAAGGGCAGAGCCCTTGGGAACAAGCTCCTTGTAGAATCGCCCGAGGATCTCCTTGGCCTTGGCAAGGGAGCCAATAGCAGTACCGCAGTGGTCTTCGACCACCGCAGCGGCATCATCCAGAGCGCTCCCGTGCTCCAAGGCACTGCGATTGAACTCAATGCTCGAGGCATCTGGAGCAAAAGAAAGACAAATAAGGAATCGAATAAAGGCATGGAGACACAGCAGCCGAAAAAACCAAAGAGAGGCAAAAGCACTCACCGGAGACGGCCTTGGCAGCAGCCATAAGTTTCTCGGCCACCTCCTTCTCGCGCGTAGCCGCAATGGTTGCGAGCTGCTCCTCGCGATCCAAAGCCTCTTGCTGCATGCGCTCCTTGGCCACTGTGGCATCAGCCAGCTCCTTCTGCAGGCGCTCCTTCGCCCCAACGGCATCCTCGGCCTTCTTCTCCGCTCGCCCAAGGCTCTTTTTGAGAGCATCTAGCTCGCGGAGGGCAGTATTATTCTCATATGCAAAAGCTACAAGAACATACATGAGATACATAAGCTAGCAACTAGACGAAAAAGAATAAGATCAATTCAGCATGTACCTTGAAGCTGCCGCATGCTGGCCTCCAGCGCCAGGTGCTGCTGCACAAGCAGGTTCGCACCATGCACAAAGGGCTGCAAGAAGAAACAAAGTATCACAAAAAGGGCTCGGGGCTGCGCCCAAGAAACGAGCAAGACATCAAACACATGAAAAATTCTCGGGGGCTCCCCCCGAGACATGCAGAAAGGAAGCAAAATCAACAGATCATCTGAAAAATAAGGCCCGGGGGCTCCCCCTACAACAAGAGAGAAAACAACTTACATGCTCAGACGGAGACTCCAAAGGTCCCGGTGTCGTCTTCTGGGAGACGATCACTCGAGCCTCCTGCAGAGATGGGTTCGGAGCAACAACCCCAGAGGTGGCCACCGTCTAAGAGGGAGGGGGCGTCAGTTTCGACTCCCCCACGGCTTCCTGAGTGGCCTCACTAAAAGAGCCCTCGGAGGAATGGCTGCAAGGAAAGCACCAATCAAAAGTAAGAAGACAAGAAAGTAGCGAAAGGCATTCGAAGATACTTACCAGTCCATGTCGCTCAAGTCAAAAATAGGCAGCACCCTCTTCCCTTTCTTCTCTTACTTCTTCCTCTTGGCCGGCGGCTGCGGCGCCATAGCCCGCACAGGCACGGTCGAGATAGGCGAGGAAGAAGCACCGTCACCTCCGTTGTGGCGGACAAGGAACAACGGGTCCCTAGGCGTCGGTGGAGTCGAGGCATCCGAAGATTCGCTCGAGCTCCGTGACCACTTTCGGGTCTGCCCCTCGCTCGCCTCAGGGGCTTCCTCAGTCGGCTACTGCGCCGGGGGAAGCTCGGACTCGGAGTCCACAACTTCGTTGTCCGGCGCATCCGAAAACCTTTCGGGTAGAGGAGGCGCCATGCCAGTCACCTTGAGGTCATGCACAATGCAGACATAAACTCTCAGAACAAGTAATCACAAGGAAAAGCACTCAAAAAATGCGCTACACGCACGTCGCAAATCTACACCTGCGGAACTGGTCTCGCGGCACTGAACGGGAGCGTCAGCGACTTCCCCGGAAGGTCCTCGTCGGACTTGTACTTCAGTAGTGGCCAAAGAACTCTGTCGAGGTACCCCCTGGAGCGCTCCTTAGTTGAAACTCTCGTCGGGTCATGGCAACCAGAGTAAAGGAACATCAGATGCGCTGTAGCTTGGAGTGGCTGCACCCGACGTTTGAGGAAGGTGCGGATCATATCCACACCGTTCACCTCCTTCTACGGAACCACCTGGAGGGCCTCCACCCGACGGTAGAGCTCCTCTATCTCCTCCACCTTGCCCTCCAGGATATGATTCTTCCAGGATCTCTTCTTCAAGATCTCCTGGGTGGAGTCGAAATGGGCAAGGCCGAAGTTTTTCCTGTCCACTGTGGATTCGCGGATATAAAACCACTTCCTCTTCCAGTATTGGACGGACTCAGACATAGAGAAAGATAAAAAAAGAATAGTAGATCGAAGAGAAATGATGCAACCGCCGATCGGATAAACTCCGTCGGAGCCGGACTGCCTCTTCACGAAATAGAGCTTTCGGAAGAGGCCAAAGTGCGGATCGATACCGAGCCAGCACTAGCAAAAAGCAATGAAGCATGCGATGTGGAGAAGAGAATTGGGCGAAAGATGGTGGAGTTGGATGCCATAGAAGAACAACAATCCACAAAGAAAATCATGGACTGGGAGAGAGAGGCCGCGAAGGACAAAAGCAAAAAACATCACCCGAAACCCTGCGGGTGGACGGGTTGTTACCTCATTGCCAGGGACCCTGACGGCATCCTTGTCCTGCGGGATAAAACCCGCCTCACAAAACTTGTGCAGGTCGCCCTCGCGCTTCCCTGAGTGCCGCCACCCACCTTCGGTGACACCGAGCGGCGGCGGTTCCCTTCTTGCCGCCGGCAGCAGCACTAGTGCCCGCTCCGGTGGAGGCCTTCTTTGATTTCCCCATCGCGGCGCGTCAACGTTGGCGGTGTACGCGCAAGAATGAGGAAGGAAACGATCGGAGAATGTCCGGCGCGCAAAGGGAAAAGCTCAAGAAATGGAGGCAGTGAAAAGCAAATGGCTAAGGGTGAAAACAAACTATAGTTTTCCCCACAGTAATAAGGACGAAGACGATGAACAATGACCATTCATCTGGAAGCCCTAATGCCAGGATCAGATCCAACCGTTCACGTGTCAACACAGCAGCGAACCATCGCTCGCACACCGTCCACTATGCACGGAAACCGAGGAGACGCCGTAATTCTCGCCACGTCGCGCATGACCAGTCAAATCCAAGTCGGAAAGTGGGACCCACGTTCGTCCAGTCACATCATCTCTAGCGCTGCAGACGGTTGAGGTCACTAATCGTCAGCACTGACGTCATCAAACCACACTAGCAACGGTTAGAAATCTTCGGCTGTCAGCTAAAAGTACTCACTCGAATCTGCGATTCGAGCAACTACTCGTGGGCTACTCCTATCAGGAGCGCTGGCCGCGCACCTGAGACACGAATAATGTACTACACGAATGATCTATTCTTCGAGTCCTACGTTGAGTCTACGACTCCACTACGGACTCGGGGGCTACTCCCATAGGGAGGATTGATTCGAGCATCCAACAAAATTGTGTCCTACGGACCCGAAGTTAACAACGGCCGAATTAAAGTCTCTGCTCGAGTCTACTACTCGAACAGACACTTGGGGGCTACTCCCATAGGGAGTGCTGGTCATGCACCCTATGAATTCTTCGACTGCGATCCTTCGGATCGATATGCAAAAACTTTTCGGCAACTTTGCCCCAACCAACGCTAAGTGAGTAACATCCTCCTTGGCCACCCGAAACACCTCCGTGGTGATAAAATTTCGTATGCTGTGTCTGCGACGCAAAGATAAGACCTACAGATATCATCTGATGGCCTGGTAACGCACCTGACTGTGCTCTACTAGTAAAAATCCGTGCCGACAAGCGCGATGAAAATCCCGACGAACGCGTTGGGTACATCATTAGAAAAACTACTGGGAATCGACTCCTGTAAGACCTCAACGGCCTGAGTCAAATTACGCTAGCATCTGTTCCAGATTCGAGTCTAGGGACTCGAGTCTGAAGAAGATTGTGTTGTTTTGTCCTAAGATGCTTAATCGACCGATCCGCCAGAGAGTCGACACGCATCAACAATCCTACACACTAAAATCATTCTTTTCCGATGAGCGTAAATTTGCACCCGAAAAATTGAAGAGTCCTCAGCCGAATCTACGATTCAACTAAACACTCGGGGGCTACTAACATGGTTATACCCTGCGGGTACACGACATTAGCATACCTGGTCCATCCCAAGGAAGTCCCACAAGAATATACGTGGCCCGTTGAGATTTTCGGGTGGCCCAAGCCCAAGACATCTTCGGATCCTTGGAGAGGAAGACTAGAACAGATAGAATATTCATAGGGGGCAAACCCTAAACTTGTAACCGACTCGATCTGTGCCCGAGACCTTCCTAACTCTATATGAAGGCTAGGAGGGAACGACAAGGAGGGCCAATCCTTTCCACCACATAGACACCTCCACGCCAGATTGCATCTACGCACCCCTGTAACCTTCGGTTCCGCCGTAATCAAGATCAGACAAGCAGGAGTAGGGTTTTCCCTCCGGGGGCCTAAACCTGGGTAAATCTCGTGTCCCCTGGTTGCTTGTCTGTTAACCCTTCCGCGATCTCTAGCACGCCCATATTCTCCAAAACCCAAGCTCATAACAATGGGCATTGACGAGTCAAAACCTCATCACTGGTGGATACAGAACCGCGGAGGCCAAATGGGATAAGGAGGACGACGAGTATAGAGCTAAGGGGATAGCTAACCCCTTTGCGAAATTCGAAAAGGGTAGCTTCGAAACTTCATCAGGGCCCGTTACCATGTGGACCCAAAAACCAAACAACTCACCGCGGATCCTGCTGTGAAGGAATTCGAGGAAATTGTGGTAAGTAATTTAATTACCACAGATAAACTCGATTGCATTCTGATTGATGAAGTCTGGTTTCTAAACAGTTCAATGTTACTTCTTCTGAAGGAGGAGGAAATTGTTGCTAGTCATGGATCCGAGGATTCCTCATCCCAGGGGTCGATGGCGGCCACCCGGTGGGATAACCCTTTTAATAGGGCGATGAACCGGGCCAAGAAAACATAGTCGGTTATGAAGAAGCCGTCATCGACTGGCCGTCTGGCCGGCCTCGGGGGTAAGAATTGGGTGGATGTAGAGATCCCAACCTTTAATAAGGTAGAGATCCCTGAGTTTACAATGCTAGTCCCTGGATCAATAGCTAGCATCCACAATTAAGATGTAATATCAAGAAACAAAGGTCATAATACAACTTTATAACCAGGAATAAAATAATTCATTACATCTTACATAGCTCATTTGGCTATCACATTACAATGCAGCAGAATATCTATATAGCATGGAGTCCTTCATCTTCAAAGTGCCACAGGAAATCATGTTGGTTGTAGACTTGTAATCCTAATCAACACACTTCACTAACATCAAACAGACCTGCAACATAATAAGTTGCAGCCACAAGGGTCAATACATTTGAATTGTATTGGCAAGTTACACTACTACGTAGAAATAAGTGGATCCTATCATTACATGCATATTTGGCTAAGTAGGGTTTAGGCTCATTTGCAGAAAGCAATATAGTTTTATCCTATCTTTTCAAAATGGTTTTGATCTTTTGAAAATCTTTCTAAACTCCTTGGAAAACTCCAAGTACTTCTAATCCCTTGTTGTCACCATCAAGTTTTACTTTGAGAAATTGGAATGTCGAGATCTTCCATAGCTTCAGGCCTTAGTTGCTCAGAGTTGTCCATAACCGGGGACACGGCTAAGTACTTAGAATTTGATCTTCTGCAGAAGTTGTACACTTTACCCACATGACACAATCTCATCTTGACGCCACCAGTGGCCGCTGGATAAGTACTCACCAAATGGAGTACCGACAGATCGAGAATGTGACAAAGTCTTTACATAGAAGTCCTCCCAATACACAATGCTAGCTTGTCTACCAGGCACTAATGTATGGATAAATTTCCAGTACATGAATCCCGTTAACCTGAGTAGGTGCCAATGCAAGGGTCTTATACTATGTAGTTGACTAAGCCAGATCCCATTTAGCATGTGGTTGTACACGGAAGCCACTGTACGAGAAATATGTTAAATCTCTAAGTCCCTGGTTGGTTTTCTTCTAGTGCACATACAAAAATATATCCATATAAACATGGTTCCCTTTGTTGCCACCTTGTACAAAAATGAGTATCCTCTTTCCACCCAGGTGGTTCATTGAGTACTTGTTTTATTATATAAAACATATATTTTTCCAACACTTCATATAATCATAATATGGTATTCCACCCCAAATATATAGTAGGGATAAGCATGCTACAACTACAATGTTTTCACTAAGGAAGATATAAGGATATCCTAATAGGATATAGCATAGCATAGAAATATAGTAGTCCTATCATGCATACTACAAAAATCCACTAAGTGAATGAAAATAGTAGGACATGGATGATAGTGTCACTTGCCTTTTTAGTAGAGAATATTTGTTCACTCCTTGATCTTGCCAATATCACACTCTTCTAATTTAACTACAATTCAATCAAGCAAACACATATTCAAACTAGCATTCAAACAATCTATCACATGAAACAATAAAATCAAGCAATGCATGCAAAAGATGGTTTTATTTGGAAAAGTGGTTTCTAGTAGGCTTTAAACATTTTAAAGTTCCTATTGGTCATTTACCAAAGTGGTAAAACCATTTAAATTCAAGTTTGTGAAAATGGCCATTTAAATCATTTTTCTTTTGCTAGAAGTGTTTTAAATCAAAGTAACATACTTTTAGCCAAATATATTCTTTAAACACAAATGTTAGTTTTTATGGTTAAAGGGTTTAATATTAATCCATTTGCAAAAGGTTTCACCTAAATTCTATATTTTAAATCAAACAATATTTTTATTTGCTAGAAATGCCTTTAACAAAGTAATAATTTTACTAAGGTTCATCAGATATGTTTTCAAATCTCAAAACTTGGTGTTTAGGGTCAGAGAGTTTAATTCAATTCATTTCCCAAAGGTTTTAGTCAAAAAGCATTTTAAACCATAATCAATATTTTTATTTAGCTAAAAATGCTTTTATTCAAAGATTTAATTCCCAAGTGTCACCAAATATACTTTTAAATCTACAAGTTGGTTTATATGGTCAGTATGTTCAAAACAATCCATTTAAAAAAGATTTTACCATAAAAACATTTTTAGAATAAATTTAATACTCAAAATAAGCCTAAATATGTTTCTGCATAAACAACCAATTTTACAGAAGAAAAATACTAAACAAAGTGCATGATTGGAAATGTTTTGTTTTCCTGATTCCAATGATATAAAATTTGCAAAATTTGGACATGTGGATTAAAATTTATGAATTTTTCAAATCTAAACTTCTAATAGATATGTTTCTGTTTTTTAAACCAAACACATGACACGTGGCTGAATCTAATTGGAGCATACAGCTTCGGGTGGATCGTGCTACGCAGGCCGTTAGATCTGACTTAATCGCATGGTGCAGATCGCTTCGTACCTGTTCGCTAAGTGAATCTATCGTGACGCTTGGATCTAAATCTTACGGTCCTAAACGCGATGACCACAGATGGGCGGCGCTGTCGGTGGCTAACAACGGCGTGCTCTCAGGAGGTGACGTTGTCGATGATTTAGGTCACACAGGAGAGAGTGAAGATGCTCACCAGACTCGCCGTGAAGCGCTGATGCTCGACGTTGCCTCTGTTGGTCAAGGGGCACACGAATGCGTAGACGATTGCTCACTGGAGTTCGTGGCTGCGCTAGGTGCCTCTGTTTGTTGACGGGGGCGAGGTTACAGGACACCAGAAGGCAAAAGGGCGGCGGTGTTAGACGCGGGCGAGTGTGTCGATCACGGAAGCATCATCGAGAGGGACAGGGGTGGATGGTACTTACGGGGAGGGGTCGTCGGAGAAGTGGCAGACGACGGCGATGCTCGAGGTCGTTCTTGCCGAAGATTCGGAGCGCACGCGAGCGTGTGAGTGGTACTGGGAGAAGCACAATAAGATGGGGAGAAGGATCGTGTGTACTGGGAGGCAAGGGGAGGATCTACATTGCCGGAATCGGCCAGAGTTGCTCGTCGGAGACAGTGTGTTCGCAAGTCAAATTCGTGCAGCCTGGTGGCGGAGAGGAGCTAGCATTTGGGGGAAACGAGGAGGATGGCGAGGCGATTATGTACGCGTGATTACTGACGAGTTTAACGCTGTCATTTACACGAATTTATCGCCGGAGTTAACATCTGAGAACGGCAGCGATGAATGGGGGAGCTGGTCGCATGGTTGAGACGACGACTGACAGTGTGGGTCGCGTTGACAGCGAGAGAGAGGGAGTGGGTGTGGGGCCAGGTGTCAGTGACTTTGCGGGTGCGCTGTTGGGTGGAAAACGTTTCGCGAGAGTGGAAAGAGTGGGCTGCGCTGCTGGGCTATAGTTGGGCCAGATGGGTTGGGTTGCTTTGTTTCTCTTTTTTATTCGGAATCTTTTTCTTTTTCCTTTTCTATTTTCCTGTTTTGATTTTGTTCAAATAATTCAAACACTATTTGAATTCAAACCTCTACCAAACTTTGAGTAGATTTTAATACTATTTATTAACATATTCTAAAGTCCATATTAGAATATTTCTTTTATTCTCTTAGGGTATATTAATTATTTAAAATAGGCCCTTGTCTTAATTCAAATAAGATTTTAATTATGTTTTTCAAATTCTATTTAAATTCTAAATTTTACCAAACCCTTTTTAGTAGGTTTTATTTATTCAAAATAACTTCACTTTGAATTATTATTTAAAATACTTTAATATGTTTTAATGTTCATTTAAATTGGGGATTGTCTTTATTTAAATAAAATAGGATATTAATAAATCCTTATGATTTTATTAAATAGGATATTAATAAATCCTTATGATTTTATTTAATTAATCTTTTACTCTTTTTATTAAACAAAAATCTTTCATTCCATTTTTTTGGCCAAGATTTAATTTGGCTTTTAAAATAGTCCTTATTTATTTATTTCTTCCTTTGCTCATAAAATCCATATTTTTTTATTTAAAGATCCAAAAATGGTGATTCCAACTTTTATAATTTTATTTATTATTTGTTTATCTTTTTAAATCCCTTTTCATTCAAAGTTTGTTCTAGATGGGTTTTGATGTTTCCATTTGGAATCAAAAAGTTTCTTTTCCCACTAAATTTCAACAATTATTTTTTTTGTTTATTTTTTTTCACATTTCAAAATTTGGAAAATTTTGGGATGTGACAGGTTACCACCCTTAAAAGAAATCTCGTCCCGAGATTTGGGAAGGCTAGAGGTTACAGGTTGGCTTCAAGGCAACTAGGGTACTACCACCCTTAAAAGAAAGTCTTATAGGGTTACATTGATGGTTCACTTGACTATGGGTTCAATACTTGATATCCAGACAAGGAATCCTTGTTTGACTCAACTGAGTTAACTAATTCTTATCATCCTCATCATCCAATTCTTCAATGGTTCCAAACATGTCGATGTGGTTCACATGTCCTTTCTGGGCCAGATTGGAGTCATTTCCATTGGAGTTTCTAGCATCCTTTTTCTTTTTCTTCTTAGGACAGTCTGATGCATAGTGTCCAAGTTCCTTACAATTATAGCACTGCAACTGGCTAATGTCCTTCTTCCTGGATCTTCCATGTTGGTTATGACCAAGGTCATCTCCATTGTCAGTATCATTTCCATTATTATCACTTCCATTGTTGTTGTGGTGATGCTGATGTGGTTCTGAATCTTCATTGCTCTTTTTGAATGAACGATTCTTTTGTGATGATCCTGAGTGATACTTGAGTTTATGCTTCCTCTTTCTTTTCTCAACTTGATTCATCTTGTTTTCCAAGATGGTGGCTTTCTCACAGAGTGATTGGTAAGTTGGGACATAGGCAACAGACAGCTGCAGGTTAAACTCATCATTAAGTCCTTCGAGGAATTTATCTTTCCTCTTAGCATCTGTATCAACTTCATCCGGTGCATAGCGTGCCAGATTGTTGAACTCCTCAATGTACTCAGCCACATTGAGGTGTCATTGTTTCAGATTGTGGAACTCCTTTTTCTTCAAGTTCATCACTCCGGATGAGATGTGAGCTGTACGGAAACCATCCTCAAAAATAGCCCAAGTCACATCCTCAAGGGGAGTGGTGATCTGAAAGTTGTCCCACCATGTTGCGTTGGTCCTTCGAGCAGATATGCTGCAAACCTAACTTTTTCCTCGTCGGTGCAGCCAACAGTCACCAAGTCCTTATTCACCGAACGTAACCAGTCATTGGCTACCATTGGGTCAGTTGTTCCAGAGAACCTTGCAGGCCTCAGTTTTAGAAACCTGGTGAGCATGTCAAGTGCTAGAGGATTATTTTGATTGTTGTTGTTGTTGTTATTGTTGTTCTGATTCTGATTTTTCACCAACTGCATCATCATCTGCATCATTTGAGCTTGAGCTGTCATCAACTGCTGCATCTCGGGAGTGAGGTTGTTGTTGTTGTTTTGGTTGGGGTTGGCACGACGGGGAGGCATCTGTTGGTTTGATAGGGATAAGTAATGATAGATAGGGAAGTTCTAACACACCACCCAAAATAATCAAGTTCAATCAAACAATCAACAAGCAACTATTCACTTAACAACTTATGAGCTTAACTCATGAGTTGAAAGAAACAACAAGTTTTCTTGAAACAATCAACCTAGTATAGTCATACCTCATAGGTCAATATGATCCATACACTAACATGATATCAATGTCTTAGATAGTTGGTAGGCAATCTAATGTCTCTTGGTTCTCACTTGTAGTCCTTAGTGATGTCTAAGTTGAAGTCCTTGGTGAAACTAGAGTTGAAGTCATTGGTCATGGTGAAGGCTTTGTCCATCAAGTTGAAAAGGAAGAGATGTAGAATCAAAGCCAAAAAGGTTGAGGAAAGAGTTTACAAGATTGTTTGTAAATAAGTTTTGGAGCAGAAACAAGTTCTATTTTTCTAAGGGGTTTTGTCCAATCCTAGGGTTACAATTCTACAGGCAACACAGTGCTCTGATACCATCTGTAGAGATCCCAACCTTTAATAAGGTAGAGATCCCTGTGTTTACAATGCTAGTCCCTGGATCAATAGCTAGCATCCACAGTTAAGATGTAATATCAAGAAACAAAGGTCATAATACAACTTTATAACCAGGAATAAAATAATTCATTACATCTTACATAGCTCATTTGTCTATCACATTACAATGCAGCGGAATATCTATATAGCATGGAGTCCTTCATCTTCAAAGTGCCACATGCAATCATGTTGGTTGTAGACTTGTAATCCTAATCAACACACTTCACTAACATCAAACAGACCTGCAACATAATAAGTTGCAGCCACAAGGGTCAATACATTTGAATTGTATTGGCAAGTTACACTACTATGTAGAAATAAGTGGATCCTACCATTACATGCATATTTGGATTACTAGGGTTTAGGCTCATTTGCAGAAAGCAATATAGTTTTATCCTATATTTTCAAAATAGTTTTGATCTTTTGAAAATCTTTCTGAACTCCTTGGAAAACTCCGAGTGCTTCTAATCCCTTGTTGTCACCATCAACTTTTACTTTGAGAAATTGGAATGTCAAGATCTTCCATTGCTTCAGGCCTTAGTTGCTCAGAATTGTCCGTAACCGGGGACACGGCTAAGTACTTAGAATTTGATCTTCTGCAGAAGTTGTACACTTTACCCACATGACACAATCTTGTCTTGACGCCACCACTGGCCACTGGATAAGTACTCACCAAATGGAGTACCGGCAGATCAAGAATGTGACAAAGTCTTACCATAGAAGTCCTCCCAATACACAATGCTAGCTTGTCTACCAGGCACTAATGTCTGGATAAATTTCCAGTACACGAATCCTGCTAACCTGAGTAGGTGCCAATGCAAGGGTCTTCTACTATGTAGTTGACCAAGCCAGAGACCATTTAGCATGTGGCTGTACACGGAAGCCACTGTACGATAAACATGTTCAATCTCTAAGTCCCTGGGTGGTTTTCTTCTAGTGCACATACAAAAACATAGCCATATAAACATGGTTCCCTTTTTTGCCACCTTGTCCAAAAATGAGTATCCTCTTTCCACCCAGGTGGTTCATTGAGTACTTGTTTTATTATATAAAACATATATTTTCCAACACTTCATATAATCATAATATGGTATTCCACCCCAAATATATAGCAGGGCTAAGCATGCTATAACTACAATGTTTTCACTAAGGAAGATATAAGGATATCCTAATAGGATATAGCATAGCATAGAAATATAGTAGTCCTATCATGCATACTACAAAAATCCACTAAGTGTAATGAAAATAGTAGGACATGGATGATAGTGTCACTTGCCTTTTTAGTAGAGAATATTGGTTCAATACTTGATCTTGCAAATATCACACTTCTAATTTCACTACAATTCAATCAAGCAAACACATATTCAAACTAGCATTCAAACAATTTATTACATGAAACAATAAAATCAAGCATTGCATGCAAAAGATGGTTTTATTTGGAAAAGTGGTTTGTAGTAGGCTTTAAACATTTTAAAGTTCCTATTGGTCATTTACCAAAGTGGTAAAACCATTTAAATTCAAGTTGGTGAAAATGGCCATTTAAATCATTTTTGTTTTGCTAGAAGTGTTTTAAATCAAAGTAACATTTTGTAGTTTTAGCCAAATATATTATTTAAACACAAATATTAGTGTTTATGGTTAAAGGGTTTAATATTAATCCATTTGCAAAAGGTTTCACCTAAATTTTATATTTTAAATCAAACAATATTTTTTTTGCTAGAAATGCCTTCATAGTAATAATTTTACTAAGGTTCATCAAATATGTTTTCAAATCTCAAAACTTGGTGTTTAGGGTCAGATAGTTTAATTCAATTCATTTCCCAAAGGTTTTAGTCAAAAAGCATTTTTAAACCATAATCAATATTTTTATTTAGCTAGAAATGCATTTATTCAAAGATTTAATTCCCAAGTGTCACCAAATATACTTTTAAATCTAAAAGTTGGTTTATATGGTCAATATGTTCAAAACAATCCATTTACAAAAGATTTTACCCTAAAAACATTTTTAGAATAAATTTAATACTCAAAATAAGCCTAAATATGTTTCTGCATAAACAACCAATTTTACAGAAGCAAAATACTAAACAAAGTGCATAGTTGGAAAGGTTTTGTTTTCCTGATTCCAATGATATAAAATTTGCAAAATTTGGACGTGTGGATTAAAAGTTATGAATTTTACAAATCTAAACTTCTAATAGATATGTTTCTGTTTTGAAAACCAAACACATGAATCTAATTGGAGCATACCGCTTCGGGTGGAGCGTGCTACGCAGGCCGTCAGATCTAACTTAATCGCACGATGCAGATCGCATCGTACCTGTTCGCTAAGTGAATTTGTCATGACGCTTGGATCTAAATCCTACGGTCCTAAACACGATGACCACATATGGGCGGCGCTGGCGGCGGCTAACGACGGCGTGCTCTCAGGAGGTGACGTTGCTGATGATTTAGGTCGCGCGGGGAGAGTGAAGATGCTCACCAGACTCGCCGTGAAGCGCTGATGCTCGACGTTGCCTCTGTTGGTCAAGGGGTGCACGGACGCATAGACGATTGCTCACCGGAGTTCGTGGCGGCGCTAGGTGCCTCTGTTCGTCAACAAGGGCGAGGTTATAGGCCACCAGAAGGCAAAAGGGATGCGGTGTTAGACGCGGGCGAGTGTGTCGATCACGGAAGCATCATCGAGAGCGACAGGAGTGGATGGTACTTACGGGGAGGGGTCGCCGGAGAAGTGGCAGACGATGGCGATGCTCAAAGGTCGTTCTTGCCGATGATTCGAAGCGCGCGCGAGCGTGTGAGTTGTACTGGGAGAAGCACAATAAGATGGGGAGCAGGCTCGTGTGTACTGGGAGGCAAGGGGAGGATCTACATCGCCGGAATCGGCCATAGTTGCTCGTCGGAGACAGTGTGTTCTTAAGTCAAATTCGTGCAGCCTGGTGGCGTAGAGGAGCTGGCGTTTGGGGGGAAATGAGGAGGAGGGTGAGGCGATTATGTACATGTGATTACTGGCGAGTTTAACGCTATCATTTACACAAATTTATCACTGGAGTTAACGTCTGAGAACGGCAGTGATGAATGGGGGGAGCTGGTCGCAGGGTTAAGACGACGACTGACAGCGTGGGGTCGCGTTGACAGCGAGAGAGAGGGAGTGGCTGTGGGGCCAGGCGTCAGTGACTTTGCGGGTGCGCTGTTGGGTGGAAAACGTTTCGCGAGAGGGGAAAGAGTGGGCTGCGCTGCTGGGCTTTAATTGAGCCAGATGGGTTGGGTTGCTTTGTTTCTCTTTTTTATTCTAAATCTTTTTCTTTTTCCTTTTCTATTTTCCTATTTTGATTTTGTTTAAATAATTCAAACACTATTTTAATTCAAACCTCTACCAAACTTTGAGTAGATTTTAATACTATTTATTAACATATTCTAAAGTCCATATTAGAATATTTCTTTTATTCTCTTAGGGTATATTAATTATTTAAGATAGTCCCTTATCTTAATTCAAATAAGGTTTTAATTATGTTTTTCAAATTATATTTGAATTCTAAATTTTACCAAACCCTTTTCAGTAGGTTTTATTTATTCAAAATAACTTCACTTTGAATTATTATTTAAAATACTTTAATATGTTTTAATGTTCATTCAAATTGGGAATTGTCTTTATTTAAATAAAATTGGATATTAATAAATCCTTATGATTTTATTGAAATAATATTTTACTATTTTTATTAAACAAAAATCTTTCATTTCATTTGTTTGGCCAAGATTTAATTTGGCTTTTTAAAATAGTCCTTATTTATTTCTTCCTTGCTCATAGAATCCATATCTTTTTATTTAAAGATCCAAAAATGGTAATTCCAACTTTTATAATTTTATTTATTATTTGTTTATCTTTTTAAATCCCTTTTCATTCAAAGTTTGTTCCAGATGGGTTTTGATGTTTCCATTTGGAATCAAAAAGTTTCTTTTCACCCTAAATTTCAAAAATTATTTATTTTGTTTGTTTATTTTTTTCACATTTCAAAATTTGGAAAATTTTGGGATGTGACAGTGGATCATTTTGGTCCACCGCCGAGGACACGTGTGGCGCCATCGAGAAGGAGCGAGGAGGAAAACCGTGAGGTTCAAGAACTTAAGGAACAAGTGGCGCGGATCCCGCAGATCATCCAAGACAACTTGGCAATCACCCTCGCGTCCATCCTGCCTACCTTGGTGGAGTCAATAGCGAACTCGAGTGCGGGTGGTCGACAAGGACCGTGCCCGATTCCAAGCATGGTCAGCAGCCACTCAAACAACACGACGCCGACGAATTAGGCGAATTATGTGTTCATGACTCCGCCCGCTAGCACCGCGGCGCCGGAAGTGTTGGTGACTCCCCCTGCCATCACCGTGGCACCAGACATCTTGGTGACCCCCTACCATCGTCGCGGCAGCGCCGGAGCTCCTAGCACCCGGTAGGGAGAATACACCAGCGTCCGGCACCGCGCCATCAAGCAGCCCCTCCGTCTCTTGCACGCCTGTCGTCGTATGCGGTGCCTCGACATTAGTTGATCCCGACGCCATCACGGTTTAAAAATTGCTTTACCACCTTTCACGCCATCTATTCCTCTTATGGCATCTCTCTGACGACGCCGTACATGTTTTCCGCAGACGGATGTTCCTTGCACTCTCTTATGCTATGTGAACAGCAAGCTGAGGGATTTTTTCAAGGGTACCATCATTCAACCCTTGCAGCACACGTTCCACTCAAGGCCGATGCCATATAGCATGCACAGGGTTAAAATTAGCCGGGTGCTAAGGGGCTGCGACGACCTGGAACCTCCCATTCAACCCCCAAGAGGGGATGAAGAAGAGCCGGCTATCCTCAGAAGTTGTTTCGGCTTATTCTTGCAATGGACAAAGAGCATGATCCATTTGGGGACGGCGGGGGCCATCACGCCACAGAAAACACCACCGACTGTCGTGCCAGCGACAAGCGGTGGCAAGTCCCCCTTACTTCCCTCGCCGTCACCTCCACGCGGTGGGTCGGATGGTCATGTTGATGATATGCACAGGGCGCAGGATCCGGCCGAGGATGACGTAGATTTGAATGATCACTTCTTCAACACTCAGTTTAGCAACGAAGACCCACCTGGTGGTCCCACAAAGAAACCCACTATCACCAAGCGTCTTTTTGGTTCTCAGGAGACGCCTCCATCTTGCGCCTTCACCGAGCCAGCTGATACAACCAACCGGCCCTTTATTCTAAGCCCTGACACACTACATAGGGCAGCCGGTGCTCAGATTGCGGTGCCTGCCCGCTCTCCAAAAGGAAAAAAGGCCAGGAAAATAAAATCTAGCAGCTCGAGCCAGCCGGTGGTGTCTACTGCGAATCCGATCAGGTTTCGGGACGGGCCACCAAGACCCGAGGGTATTATGTGGAGGATTCATGTGGTGGGTGAGCCCATGCTACCTAAGAATTTGCGGAGGCTCGCCAGTTCGGAACTGAATAGTGTGCATGACGGTGTGCTGACGGTAGAGAGACGCCTTCTGGCGGAGAAAGATCCCTCGCACCCGGTATTCGTGGTTAAGGTGCCAGCAGGCTTGGGCTTCGTCGACAATGCCCCCGCGGATCTTTTCTTCCTGCGGTTTGACGACATCTTCAATATGTTCCACCTATACCCGCTGCACTATACCATGGTCCGCCTGTTTTCTCTCAGCCTGGCCATGTAGATCATTAGAGAGAACACACCGGGCATCACTATAGTGGACTCCTACTACATAAGTGACAGCTGCTTGGGAAGCTCCGTTGAACGACGTATCATGACCTCGTACCTAAAAAGAATCTTCGTGGCGAACAAGACAAAGGAATACATTTTCGTGCCTTACTTTCCCTCGCCACCATCGATTGGCTTTATTAGATTATCATCATTCTTTTGCCAACACATTCCATTTGAACTTTTTCCGCAGAGATGAACACTGCACGCTCATCTCCTTATCGCTGAAGCATTCGCACGCCACGTATTTCGACTCGGGGAGTCTAGAAAAGAAGAAAAACTACGACAAGATCAAGGAAGTTCTGGATGATGCTCTCACTGGCTATGCCTCGACGGCAGGCACCACCTTCGTGCGCACGAAGGTCAAGTTCGACAGGCACGTCTTCAACCACGTAACGGAGTTCCCCTGTGTGAAGCAGCCGGAAGGCAGTAAGAAGGAAGCCTACTACACACTCCATCACATGAGGGCGCTCCTACTAGACCTGCAGAATTCTACGCTGCCAGATCATCTCAAACAGTGGGCCGAAGCCAAGGCCAAGATCACTGATTCAGATATTAGACAAGAGATGTATCGCATCCAGCAGCAGTTTGGGGCAATCATCTTTCATGATATCATGACTTCGGGGGGGGGGATCTTCTACGGAGGAAGTATCCCGAATAACCGTGACATAGAAGATCGCCTAGAGATACAGGGTGACTATAGGAAGTTCATGACGAGACAAGGCGTCCTCCCGTTCCCTGATCCGATCCAGAAGGCTTGATGTTGGCCTAGTTGTAGTTCCAAACTATATATGACCTTTGTGTGTGTGTGGACAAGTGTACATGCTACTACTTATATTATTAGGTTTATGAATCATCGCTTACTTATTTTGCTTATTATTATTATATATGAATCAATGCTTGGTTTTTTTGCTTACTCTTTGGTCCTTTGCTCACTATGGTCCTTCTTTTTTCCTTACTTTATTAGTCTTTTTTTGATAATGCCGATGATTGAAATGCCGTGGCACAGTATATATGTGAATGTGCTACGACGGGATTATGAGCCTTGTGATATGCACAAGTCCAGGTCTTGTGCATCCTACATGGCTCACCATTCCGTCATAGCATATTCCTGTGTCTAACGACCTATATATATATGAGGCGTTCTTTTTAAGTTACTTTGGTCTTTTTGAGTTGGGAGTAAGTGTATATTCATATGCGACTTTAATTATACATGTTTTTTCAATCACCGGTTAATTATTATTGTCAACTTGTAGATGACGTGGTACATCGTGTACAAGGGACGGGTTCCCGGAGTCTACGATGATTAGGAAGACTGTCGGAGACAGGTGCACCATTTCAGCGGCAATAGCTACAAAGGGTACAACACTATGGCGGAGGCGGAAGCTAGATACACGCGCTATTTAGCGGGAGCTAGGACTAGGAACCGGATGAAGACCTACACCTTCGTCGCGGTGATGCTTATCGTCTTTGGTTGTTTATCCCGCGCTTGTTTCTAGCTAGTTTAGATGTCTAGGGGAGCTTCTGAGCTCTGACTTGTTCGAGACACATGTATTCGCATGTCACCAACTACTTTGTAACTTTATCGAAACAATGTAACTTATACTATGTATTCATGTATGTGACTTATCTATATGTATTTGTTTCAATATTGTTTTGCAAATTGTGTATATATATATAACTGTATATCTTATATCTGTGTGTGTATATCTGCCTATAATATTGTATATAATCTGTATTGTATATCATCTGTCTCTGAAATTAAAAAAACAAAAAAACGCCCGTGGCGCACTATAACTAAAGCGCACATGCGCAGATCAGTGGCGCACTACAATGTGCTCCACAGAAGATCTTGCACGTAGTGCACCTGCCTTCCTAGCCGTGGCGCACTGGCAGGTGCGCTACGCCTATCTCGACATAACCATAGCGCACCAGGTAGTGCGCTATAGGTAGGAGATAGCCGCAGCGCGAGGCTAGCGGCACACGGCTAGTGCGCCACGGATGCCCTTTTCAGGAGCGCCACCAATGGCCATTTTCCTAGTGGTGATCCTTTTAGCATCAACATTATGAATATGTGTAACACTATAATCGAGATCCAACAGAAATAAACCATTCATCACGGGTGCATGACCATAAAAGTAACATTCATATAAATAGAACAACCATTAATTTCGGATTTAAATGAATAACCACTGCGCATCAAACATGATCCAGATACAATGTTCATGCTCAGTGCAGGCACCAAATAACAATTATTTAGGTTTAGACTAATCCCGATGGTAAGTGGAGAGGCAGCGTTCCGACGATGATCACATCAACACTTGATCAATTGCAGACACGCATCTTTACCTCACCCCTTGCTAGCGGTCGCTTGTTTTGCAGACCCTAATTCAAGTTACAAATAAGAGCAAACAATTTGGTATCAAATACCCAGGTGCTACTGCGAGTACTAGTCAAGTACACATCAATAACATGTATATCAAATATATATTTGTTTGCCTTGCCGGCCTTCTTGTCTTCCAAATACTTGGGGCAGTTGCGCTTCCAATGGTCAGTCACATTGCAATAATAGCACTCGGTATCAGACTTAGGGCCAACTCGGGATTTATTTTCAGGTACGACAACCGATTTTCCGCCCTTCTTTCCCTTTTGTTTACCCTTCTTGTCTTTCTTGAAACCAGTCGTCTTATTGATCATCAACACTTGATGTTCTTTCTTGATCTCCACCTCTGCAGTCTTAAGCATTGACAGAAGCTCAGGGAGATACTTATTCATGCCCTGCATGTTATAGTTCATCACGAAGCTCTTGTAGCTAGGTGGCAGAGATTGTAGAACATGCTGTATTCCTAAGTCAATGGGAATCTATATTCCCAAGGACACAAGCTTATCGGAATACCCATACATTTTGAGTACGTGCTCACTAACGGAGCTAAAGAACTTTTCTGAAGCATTATAACTCTCTACATCAGCATGGGTGTCGAAAAGCATTTTCAACTCACCCATTGTATCAAAGGCATTGCCATTTTCGAAATGCTTTCGAAGTTCTAGCTCTAGCCCATACAGTATGCCGCAATGAACTAAGTTGTGGTCCTCCTGACGAGTCTGATACGCATTCTTTTCCTCGTCAGTGGCATCATCAAGTGGTGGGGGGCCTAGTGGCTCTTCTAGCACATATTGCTTTTGTGCAGCAGAGAGGAGAATCCTCAAATTCATGGCCCAGTCGGTAAAGTTGCTACCATTCGTCGCAAGTTTCTCTTTCTCCATGAACACATTGAAATTAAAAGCAGGTGGTGCCATATACAACAGAATTTGTAAAGTTTAGACTAAGTTTATGATAGATCAAGTTCAACTAATCCAAATTATGAATGAACTCCCACTCAAAAACGCCATCCCTCGTGCCTTTTTGGTGATTACATGAACCAAATCCACTACACCAAGTCTGATCATCACTTGAGTCGGTGTAGCTTCAAAGGCGAGGGCATCATATCAACATATGACTCATGCTTAACCTTTCGGTCCATGTTCCGAGGCCATGTATGTACATTCTAGGCTCGCCAAGTAAGAACCTTAGTATTCACGTGTATAAACTGTCTTACACCCAAAATATGATCGTGGATTCAAGAACATCTGATCATCACATGATGTCTTGAAGCGACGAAACATAATCGGTGCATACTTAAGGGAGAACACATTTTTATCTTGATATCTAAATTATGGATCATCTTATTATGCTAATAAAACGCCAAACAAGGAATATAAGATGCAAAAAACATCATATGTGAAAAGTGAAATGATATGGTTCTCGCACTTGATCATCATCATGTGCATCATGGTATGATCTCTATCATTCCTTTATGTCTAAGGCCAATGTCTATGGAACTTACACGTTAGGTGTGTTGTAAGTGTATCAACTATACGTTTACTTACAATATTACTATATCATGACACCAGCCCAGCAATAATCTAAACTAGACGCTTCTAATTTATCCATTGCAAGTTTTACACGGCTTAGGGCTTTCGAAGATAGAACCGTTCTTACCTATGAACATGGAACCACAACGAGGATAACCAAATTATTAACAACTCGTTGTAAATTAGATATTGAGTATAGTAGGATAGACAGACACCCACTAGCCACTTATGCAAAACTAGTTGCATGTCAAGTGTGGAACATGTCTCATGTGGGAGGACATGTAAAGTTTGTCCGGGACGCTTCATCCCACTATGCCACCCATATCCAAAGTACAACCAAGAAGCAATGACATGATCATCATCGCCCACATACTCATATGTGTACTACCCGTGCAAAGCATCTATGCATAGATCCGGCTCTCATACCACTATAGGGTTCGCAACATAGAAAACAAAAAATTTCCTACGACGGGAACAACTATGTACCAAGATCTATCTACTAGATACAAGCAACGGGTGGATATACATCCATAGAGAACATACCCTTGTAGACCGACAAGTTTAACGAGGTTGTACTCGTGGATGATGTAGACGAATGCTTGCCGTTCTCAAGATCGAGAAGGATTCCAACACCACAAATCAGCAGCGCATCCGTGCTCGCACACACGTCCAAGCCACTGAGCAACCTCCGCCTCCTCACTCCAGCGATGTAGTGGAAGCAAAAAATCTTTCTCAACAAAAATCTGCCAGGAACATGCATCTCGCTAGTCCGAGACCAAGGGGGATAAACTAGAGGGGGGAGAGAGAGATCCTTCACGAGGAGGTGTGAGTATGAGAGAGGGAGAGGGGGGCTTTATATAGGAGGAAGGGGGCACCCCAAGGGGGTGGCCGGCACATGGGGGCTGCTCCCCTCCTCCATTCATGTGGGTGGAGCTACCACTCACTTTTTAGCCCCTTCATTTCTCCACTCAAAATTCCACTAAAAATCCCATTAAATTTCCACCAAATTTAATGCAATCTCTCTAAATAAAACTCCTTTTATTTATTTATTCAGAATTTTGTCAATTAATTTAATGGACAAACATTCACATAAAACACCTTCCTAGTATTTTATTTCACATGCAGAAACACTTTCATCAATTTCACCCAAAATAAATTCCTGCGCTTTGTAATTCTTTTTGTCAAGAAACTATTTGTTACAAATGGTGTCGGTGTCTCTTAAGTGTGACACCCTATGGTTCGCGAATAATGCGGACATGATCGAGACCCCTCTCAGATCAATAATCATAAGCGGGACCTAGAAATCCATACTAACTCCCACACATTCAACGATGACTTCTTGTGATCGTGAGAACCTATTACGTTAGAATCTTAATCCCTTTGTATCACGATATATTACATGTCCGAGATTCGATCATCGGTATCTTCATACCTAGTTTGATCTTGTTACCAACATGTACTCATTTCTCGTTCCCGTGATATAACATTCTAGTGATCAAATCACTTGCTTGCAAGCTAACTAATGTGATAGCACCGAGAGGGCCGAAAGTATATCTATCTGTCATCGAGATGGAAAAATTCCACTCTTGATCCATGAGCCTCAACATAACATCTTAGTAGCACTGAACCAATCTTTATAGTCACCCTGTTACGATGTGACGTTTGATGTTATCAAGATACTCTTCTAGTGTTAGTGATTGACATGATCTCATGGTCTAAGAATTAGGATTACTTCATATGATGTTATAGCAATATAAACTCAATGAATTTGATCGTAATGCTATACTTCAGATGAATGTTCATCACGCCATTCCAATAATGTTGTGACCTTGTTATTAACAACATCCAATGTCCATGATCAGGAAACCTTGATCATCTTGTTAATCAACGAGCTAGTTTATAAGAGAGGCATAACTAGGAACTTTCCATTTGTTTATTAAACACACATGTATTAATGTTTCCGTATCAATACAATTATAGCATGGAAAATAAACATCTATCATATACTTGGAATATACATAATAACAACTTTATTATTGCCTCTCAGGGCATATTCCCTTTAGTGGCCCCAAAGGACCCGGTGAACTTGTCGTTTTCCCAAGGCGCGAGCGGGTTCATTTTTGACGAGTCCTCGAGCATGGTACTTAGCTATTTGAGGCGTTGATCCTAAGGTAGGAAGGACTGTTTTGCACTGTTGGTGTGTAGCGCTTCGTCCCTCCTAGCTCGTGGAGCCAGTCGCTTGGCGACTCCAAGGCGATCTCTCATGCTGGGTGTTTTCACAAGGCACATGTGGGTTTGTGTTGTGATGAGTCCCTAAGCGTGCTATTTAACCGTTCGAGTCTCCGTGTCCGAGGATGAGGGAGATAGGGTGTTGTGAGAAGCACGGTCAGTCGTCTTGGCTCGTGGATCCAATTGAGAAAGGCGAATTCGAGGGGGGCTCTCGGTTTGGCATTTTTCATGGACAGCACAAAGCTCGGGTTTTGCTGATGCCCTTGTACTACACTACCTGGCCGTGTCAAGTTGCTCTCCCAAGGATTGCCGACCGGTGTAGCATACATGATTTTGTGTTTACGAGTGCGACTGGCATAAGATAAGGAGAGTTGACACGATTTGCGGGAAGTGAAGATTTATTTATTGGTGGGAGGGGGTATACAATTTGTTGTACAAGGTAGGGCACGAAGTGTAGGACTTGCGTGATGAACTGGTTTTCTGGGGGCGATCGTTGTGTGCATCGGTAGCAGCGGGTGGCTTCCTCCGGTTCACCGGCAGGTGGATCCTGGGCGAGTAATGCTTAGACGAGGTCGATGTAGTCGATACACATTCTCCGAGTTCCTCTTTTATTGAGCACTAGGAGTGGTTTCATCGGCTAGTCGAAGTATTTTTTGGGGCGACTAAGCCCCACGGCGAGTTGCCGCTGCGCCTCTTCGGCAGGTGATCAGCGATGCTCTCCATTGAGAGATCGTGGTGGTTGCTTGGTAGGCTGAACCTTTGGGTCGGTATTTTGCTTGTGCTTAGCGAGGTCTGCCTCTAGTGTTCCCTGCTGGCTCGACTCGCTAGGGGCGAGCTTGGCTTGAGGAAGTTGTGTGGGGAGCTTAGAGGTGATCGGGAGGAAGCATGTTGTTGTTGGACTATTTAGGACTATGGGATCGTCCTGGTAAGCACCACTCGCCAATTTGGCGAGCCCAACGGCGTGTTGTGCCTCCTTAGTTATGTCGGTGTCAGCCATCTTGGAGTTGTTGTCCTTGCACTCGATGGCCATATCCGGGTGGCCGCGGACGATGATTACGCCGTGGGGGCCTGGAAGCTTCATCATGTTATAGGCGTAGTGGGGGGCACCATGAATTTGGCAAACGCCTGCCGCCCGAGTATGTAGTGGTATGGGCTCTTCAAGTTCACTAGCTCGAATACAATCCACTCCGTGCAGAAGTTTGCTGGCGAGCCGAAGGTGACTAGCAGCGTCACCTTCCCAATCAGGGATGCCTTCTGACCAGGGATGATGTCGTGGAAGGTGTAGAGTGTCGAGGGAATGACCCCCAATAGGGTCACAAGGGTTGAAAGTTAGAATTGATCCAGCTTGGCCTTAGCCGAGTCTAATTGATACAAGATGAGTTACAACGGCTGAGTCATGTTACCTGTGCTGGGCCGACAAATGAAGTATGTCGGCAGGTGTGGGATAAGGAATATCTATCTATAGGTAACGACAAGCCGAGTCTCATGAGGAGAAGCCGAGTAAAGGAAGGCAAGATGCTCCTTTCCGGGTCTAATCTAGGGAGGACCACACTAAAGCTGAGTCAAAAGAGTAGGGTGTCGCCGGGTGACAACTAAAGGTGTCGGGTGACGCCTAAAGTGCCAAGTGACGCCAAAGGAACTGGCATCTACATACTGGAAGACCATTGGTTACGTAACTTTGCTGGTTGGATCAAGGGCCTAGGGCTGGCCCATTGACCCATCCCGCAGGGTAAAGACAAAGCCCAAACAATAAACCCTAGTATCCACATTGTAACCTAGCTATTCCCTTTGCCTATATAAAGAAGGGTATAGCTATTGTTAGAGGCATGCACAACCAGAGCCCCAAGGCTGGCACTTCCTCTTATAGCGGTAGCTACTAGGAAAAAACAACTCAAGGAGCACTTGTAAGTGACAAGAAGGAATAAGATCACAACTTCATCATAGTACAAGCTCGTTCTTTGTGTGCGGAAACACCGCGCTCACCCTCCCCGGATTCCTCTTGCGTCCATCCAGCCCCAACTTAAGCCTACCCATGACATCTGTCGTGACACCACCACGATAGTTGGCGCCCACCGTGGGGCCAGCAGTGCCGCTTGTTGGAATTTTCATCTGGACGGGCAACATCATCACTTTATCGGATGAGCACGTCTACTCAGGCCATGTCTAGAGGTTTGGCGCTCTCAACTTTATCAGCGACAACGCTGGGTGCTTCGACGCAAGTTCGTTCCCTAGGGGCGGTCTCTTCATCAAGTTCGGCGAGCATCAAGTCTACGTCGCGATGCATGTTGAACACGCATACCCCGAGCGAGTCATCCAGGCGCCGGATCCACCTGATGTTCGTGTTGCGAGGAACCAGCAGAATGCTGCTTCCGTCGAGGTAATGATGACTGCGCCTGCTCCCTCGCATCCCCCAGCACCACTAGTAGCTCTATTGGTAAACGATCCGGTAGAGGAAGATGACCTGAATGCCTCTTCCAAGACTACGAGAACTGCAAAGTTGCCATTGGAGAGACCTGAGAACATAGCTTCGAGTATCAGGGCAAGAGAGTTGCAGGATGCGATAAACAAACTGGCAGAACCAGTGTCATCAGCAGCTGACCCGGCGCGTGCGCATGCCGAGTTAGAAGAGACAAGAAATAAAGTGCTGGAAAGAGCTAAGGAAGTTGTGTGGCTCCAGCAGGATCTAGAAATCACTCACCAAGAGTATAACTCGGCGAATCGAGTCAAGGGAAACAAAACCCGGCTCAATGTAGCAAAGATAAGAGGAAGGAACCTCAACAACGATATGGCAGCAGACACCACGTCAAGATCCACCCTACCATGCAGCCACGAAGCTGCCATAAGACCGACATACAATACGACAACGGAAAATCTTAGAGCTGTAGAAGCGGCAATGGCTGAGTTACCTCACTTGACGGGTGAGGCAAAGAGAAAACAGCAGGAAAGATTGAATGAGCTGGTGAAAGCAGCTGGGGAACTGAATGAAGCCTACTACAGGGCAAATCCGGGTGCGCCAGGCCGATCTCAGGTGCTTCACTCAGCAGCACCAAACCTAGATAGATCCATTGGAAATGCTGCCTCCTCGTCGGGTGACACACCGAGATAGAGGCAGGGAAAAACTGGTGACTCGGGTAGAAACAAGAAGATGATCGAGTATGACCCGGAAGTTTCTCAAGGCAATCCCGACCGCGGATAGCATACAAGAAGAAATGCAGGGAAGGGAAACGAGAACCAAGGAAACACCAGCCGAGAGAGGCATGTTGGCCAAAGGTATGACAACAAAGATCAGAATTACCCGCCACAGCCTAGGCACGGGAGTCACTCGGCTGGAGGAGGAAACCCACCCCAAACCCGCCACCAGCACAACTGGAGAAGCCGCAACAAAATGTGGGACGGGTAGCGCAGCAAACTGTGGATAAAAACGCCAACACATATAATGATGGCTACTCGGCAATGATTAATGTCGGATATCAGATGCCAGATCACTTGTACGACACGCTGGGATCTTGGCTGGGAGGCAAAAACCTCCAGCTGGATGATGCAAGACTGAAACTTGACCGGATCAAAATGGCTGAACTCGTATAAGCACAAGGTCCGCTGGGTCCACCGTGTTTTGGACCAAGAATCACGAGGGAGCCGCCAATGCTGAACTTTTAGCTGGCAAGGGGTAAAAATACCTATGATGATAGTACTAAGCCAGAGGATTGGCTCATTGATTATGGAACTACAATAAATATCGCTCGGGACAACTTGAGATGGGCAGTGCGGTATGTTCCGCAAATGCTGGAAGGACTAGCAAGAGTGCGGCTAAATAATTTTCCACTGGGAAGCATCAACAACTAGGTCGACTTTGAGGAGGCCTTCATAAGTAACTTCAATAGAACATACAAGAGGCCGAATCACCCACAACAATTGGCAATGTGCAAACAAAGGTTGAATGAAACAGACAGCGAGTTCCTCACTAGGTGGTGCACTATGCACAATTGTTGTGAAGGGGTGATCGAGTCACAGGCCATAGCATGGTTTGCGCAGGGATGCCGACATGGAAGTGTGTTGTGGCAAAGGTTGCAAAGGGATATGCCGGCAAGCCAAGCCGAGACAATAAAGATCGTCGACTCGTATGCATTAGGAGATCCGACTCAGCCTCTGCTTATCTTGGCGGATGGAAATACTGAGACTCCAGCCTATGATGCAGCCGGGTCACAAAGGCGCCAATACCGCAGTGAGTACAGGAGCAAGAGACAAGATGAGAGGCCGGATTACAGATACGGATCAACTCAGGTCGCCGCTATAAGTCAAGAACATCCAGATGCCGATAGCAGTCAGCGTCAAAGGACAAGTGGGCAACATCAACAATGGGTGCCAAATAATGATGGCAAAAAGCCATACGAACAATAAAAGCCATGGCAAGAAAGGCAAAATTACACCTACAAGGTTATGTTGGATCAGACGTGCAAATTCCATACTCCTAGTCCGAGTAAGCCGTCAAACCACACCACTCAGTAGTGCAACTGGTTCCGAAAGGGTGATAGAGGAGATTTAGCGAATCAGCTCCGCCCACCTCCCCCACTACCGCTCAGAGGAGGGAATGCTCAGATTGTGGGTGCCGAGAAAAGATACGAAAATCAGCAGCCGAGATACCGTAACCTGGAAAGAAGAGAGGCAGTGCATCAGGTGCATGACCCAAGAAACAATGGCGCTCATAACGGCCACGGAGGTCGAAACGAGTACAGGGAGCCTCACCAGAGTTACGTTGTGTTTGTCACTGAGCCGAATGACAAGAAGATCCAACAATGGCGTATGATGGAAGTAAATTCCACAATTCTAGCGATACCGAAGTACATGCATTGGTCTGAGTAAGAGATTACGTGGAGCATAAAGGATCACCCATAAATCATGCCAACTCTAGGAGGATATGCCCTGGTGCTGCACCCAACATTCATGGGTCCTGACATCAATGTCAAGTTTTCCAAAGTGCTGATAGATGATGGCAGTAGCATCAATATCATGTACAAGGACACGATGCTCAAGCTGGGGATCACCATGAATATGTTGAAGCCGACTAAGACAACTTTCCATGGCATTGTGTCGGGATTGCACTAGTACAAACTCGCTACTTAGAGATGTCAATTTCCCATAGGCCTCAGACGGTTTCTCGTTCTGGCTCAAGCGCATAGCATCTAAGACCACACCACCTAAGCCAGTTTTTCTTTGCGGCTCTAAGATACTGATACGTCGGAAACGTATCTATAATTTTTGATGTTCCACGCTTGTTTAGTATCTACTTTTCTTTGCTTTGTCTACACTTTGAGGTGTTTCTATATGTTTTTCTCGACTAACCTATTATCGGAATTGGACGGGACAAAAGTCAAAGTCAATATTTTACTGTGGGGAACACAGAGCCTAAATACGAGACAGAGGGGATCCACCAGGGGGACTTATATCTACGCACTCCTATTCTTGTAGACAGTTGTTGGGACTCCAAGTGTAGAGGTTTGTAGAACAATAGCAAGTTTCCCTTAAGTGGATTACCCAAGGTTTATCGAACTCAGGGAGGAAGTGGTCAAAGGTATCCCTCTCAAGCAACCCTGCAATCAAGATACAAGAAGTCTATTGTGTCCCCAACACACCCAGTACACTTGTCAGATGTATAGGTGCACTAGTTCGGCGAAGAGATGGTGAAATACAAGTGGTAACGGTGCCAAAAAAGAGCTTCTGACTTGTTGTTGACATGGGAGAGACTAAAGGCAAACTGAAATAAAGGTGGAAGCAAGCAAACATGCAACAGATCTAGATGCAAACGGTGTTTCAATGCTTAGAAACAAGGCCTAGGGATCATACTTTCACTAGTGAACACTCTCATATAAATATCTTCTATTAATGATACTACCCTGAACTACTCTCCGGTTGGACACTCTAATCCATGGTAGGGCTACAACAACACTCCTCAAAGTCCGCCTTCCCCATCTAGATAACCCCACACTGTCACCTTGAGCGCTAGACGGTTCCAACAAACACCACAATTTCATAGAGAAAACCAACTCAAAATATACTCATGATAAATATATATGTAACCTAGCTTAAGTGCCACACACACGGTGTGCACGCTGTCACTTTCACACACGTGGGGAAAAGCATAGATCTATTAAATCACGATGAGTATTTATGTAGAGTCTAGCCTAAGTGCCACCATGGTGTGCACGTTGTCACTTTCACACACATTGGGAGAGCTGGAGATCTATTGAAGCACTTGAGTAACAGAGTAGATCTACTTGATTACAAAGCTCATGACCACAACAAGATCATGCATAGAGAGAGATGAACACATAGATACCGGTAGAGCCCTTAGCCTCAAGGAAGAACTACTCCGTCCTCATCATGGGAATCAACAATAGCGATGGAGATGGTGGTGGAGATCGATGGAGATGGCTCCGGGGGCACTTCCCCGTCCCGACAGGGTGCCGAAACAGAGAATTTCTATCCCCCGAATCTCCCCTTCGGTGGCGGCGGTGTTGTGGAACTTTTTGTGGCTTTCTGGTCGATTCTTTAGGGTTTCTGAGTCGGGGGCTTCTCATAGGTGAAGGAGGCAAGGTCGGTGGAGGGCCAGGGGTCCCACACCCCCTATGGGCGTGGCCAGGGTGGGCCCACGCCCACCTAGGGTGTGGCCACCCTGGTGTCCTCCTCTGTCTCATCTTTGATTTTCCGTATCGTTTAGGGAAAAATATGAACTTTGGCTTTTGTCCCGTCTAATTCCGAGAATATTCATTTTTTAGCTTTCTGAAACCAAAAACAACAGAAAATAGGCAGCTGGCACTATGGAATCTTGTCAATAGGTTAGTTCCAGAAAGTGTATAAAAATACCTCAAAGTGTAGACAAAACATAGCAAAGTTGATGCAAAACATGCATGGAGCATAAAAAATTATAGATACATTTGCAATGTATCAAGCATACCCAAGCTTAACTCCTGCTCGTCCTTGAGTATGTAAGTGATAAAAATAATAATTTTTGAGGTGACATGTACTATCATAATCAAGATCAAACCATTTGCAAAGCATTGAAAGCTAGGATCAAAGTACTCTAAACATGAGCATGAAAGATGAAGTTCTAACAATAAGACATAGTAACAATGCATGCAACATGAAAGGTTACAAACAAATATCATGAATAACAATGCATTGAAATACGTTTGTTTGTTTCACATATAGAAAACATAACATAGTGGCATTCAGTTTGTCCCTCATGGAGTAGCAAATAGATGCATATGACACCTTCAAAGTTCATAAGAGTGACTAGATACAAATAGTTTAAGAGCAAGCAATATCAACAATATGCATCAATCAATATGTTTTGGGACAATGCACTTAGAAATAAGAATGGCAACTATGCTCTCTTAATTGGTGCATAAAGATAGAAGGTGGAGACTCAATATAAAAGTGGAAGAAAGGCCCTTCAAATGGAAGCAGGGATTTCAAGTCTCATAAAGAACTTCCAAAAATTATGGTACTTGTTAGCTTTCATCTCTCGTTGCCCCTATCATAAGCATCTTGATGTGATTAAGGCAAAAGTGAACAAACTATGGATTATATGCTTGACAAAGTATAAGTTGGAAATCTCATGTCCCTTGAATACGAGGGCCGCTCCTCATGCTACTCAACTTTAGTCACCTGTAAGTTCTTGTCATAGTAAGTACATGTGTATCATAGAGAACTGCCAACGGGGTACCCCTTGCACATGATACAAGAGCCATCCCATAATCAAAATGACAAGGCAAGCAGACAATGAGCATATCAGCAATATTCTTATTTACCATGGGAAAATGGTTCTTTTTTCTCTCTTTCCTCTTTTCAATATGTCTCTTTTTTATAAGAAGAAAGCTTCATTGATTGCTCACTATGGTGATGCTGCAAGTTTCCACAATGATTAGGCATGGCTTAGGCTAGCGGCCTAGGCGTTTCTCTAACACACATACATAACTCCATGGACTTACAAGCTCCCCTTTTATTTCACACCGGCGACATCATAGACAACAGAGCATGATATCAACTGGGTACAAAGTACACGTGCAATGTTGAAAGCATTCCCCGTGACAGCACGGTTCTGCTAATTCCAACGTATAAGTGCAAGCATATACAACATAGATGACATAATGGTTCAAGTTTATTAGGGGCAAGAAATATAAAGTGTGCCATCAAGTTTGTGTGAGATTTAATCACTAAGTTTTCACATAACAAAATACTTTTTAATTGGAAGATAGATGAAAACAAGAATACACTTGGAATGGTGTAACACACCATGCATAGGAATTTATAGTGGACACTTTGTAATAACTTGGTTTCTTAGGAGTTGGATGCATGAGTAAATCTTACTCAATACAAGTGTAGGCTATCAAAAGACTGGGAGCGACCAACTAAGAGAGCAATAATGGCCATAATCATACAGAGCGACAAAACATTACTAATCAAAGCATAAAGTGGTACTACAAGTCAAGGACTAAATGATCATAGAGGCTATGGTGACTTGTTCATAGTCATAACATGGTGTGAGCATGTGCCAAGTCAACCCAAACAAAGCATCAAAGGAGAATACAACAATACTATGCTTTTGTATGCTAAAACAACACATGATTCTTTCAAGGCACATTAAGCAATCTCAATTGTTTGGAACAAGTCATGCTACAGCAATAATCACTAAGAATAAGGTCAAAGCAACATCTATCATGACATGATAAAGTCTAGGCCACAGTCAAAACAAGCTCCTATCGTACCACTTAAGCATGAAACTTTCTACTCTTTTCCAACACCAATCGACTTATTTGAAACAAGTTGTGTTGTTCTTGGAGCGTCTTAGTTTTTATTGTTTCATGCATAGTTGTGTTGTTCTTGGAGCGTCTTAGTTTTCGTTTGGTTTGCTTAGTTTGCTTGAATAAAGTAGTTTGGACACCCTTTCTTGTTGTGTTGTTTCAAATAAGTGGATTGGTGTTGGAGAGGAGTAGAAAGTTCTTGCTTGAATAGTGCAAGAGGAGCTTGCTTTGACTGTGACTTAGACTTTATCATGTCATACTAGATGTTGTTTTAACTTTATGCTTAGTGATTATTGTTGTAGCATGAATTGTTCCAAACAATTGGGATTGCTTAACGTGCCTTGAAGGAATCATGCGTTGTTTTAGCATACAAAAGCATAGTATTGTGGTATTCTCCTTTAATGCTTTGTTTGGGTTGACTTGGCACATGATCACACCATGTTATGACCAGCAACTTCACGAACTGGTTCCACAATTTTAGTATTGTCCTCAATGCTGGTCAGTTAACCTATGTGCTAGATGCACCGCTGGGTGACCCACCCGCAGAAGATGCCACCGATGATGAGAAAAATGTTTTCCATAATCGGAAGAATCAGCACTCCACAGTTCAGTGTGCTATCTTGTATGGTTTGGAATTAGAGCTTCAAAACAGGTTTGAGAACTTTGACCCACATGATATTGTCCGTGAACTCAAAATGATATTTGAGGCTCACGCGACAATTGAGAGTTATGAAGCTTCTGAAAAGTTCTTTAACTACAAGATGGAAGAGGGCAGCTCCGTCAGTGAGCATGTGCTTAAGATGTCTGGGCACGCTAATAAGCTCCAGAGCTTGGACATAATAATTCCTAATGCATTGGGGATTCACCATGTCCTCCATTCACTACCACCAAGTTACAATAACTTTGTGATGAACTATAACATGCAGCGCATGGACAAGACGTTGCCAGAACTCTTCTCTATGTTGAAGTCCGCAGAAGTGGAGATCAAGAAAGAGCACCAAGTGTTGATGGTCAATAAGACCACCAATTTCAAGAAGCAAGGCAAGCCTAAGAAAAATGGAAACTTCAAGAAGGGTGGTAAGAAAGCTATCGCACCGGCAAAGAAGACCAATGTTGGGCCTAAGCCTGATACTGAGTGCTTTTGCTGCAAGGGAGAAGGTCACTGGAAGTAGAATTGCCCCAAGTACCTGGCCGATCTGAAGAACGGCAACATCAAGAAGAAAGGTATATCTGTTATACATGTTATTGATGTGTATCATTCTAGTAATCATAGTAGTGCCTGGGTATTTGATATTGGTTCGGTTGCTCATATTTGTAACTCAAAACAGGTGCTGCAGAATAAACGGAGACTAGCGAAAGACGAGGTGACGATGCGTGTTGGAAACGGATCAAAGGTTGATGTGCTCATGGTCGGCATGCTCCCTCTTCATCTACCATCGAGATTAGTTTTATACTTAAATAATTGTTATTTGGTGCCTGCGTTGAGCATGAACATTATATCGAGATCTTGTTTATTATGAGATGGTTACTTGTTTAAGTCTAAGAATAATGGTTGCTCGATTTATATGATTAATATCTTTTATGGTCATGCACCATTGATAGATGGTCTATTTTTATTGAATCTCGATAGTAGTGATACACATGTTCATAATATAGAAGCTAATCATTTGAAATTGAATGATAATTCTACATACATGTGGCATTGTAGTCTTGGCCACATTGGACTGAAGCGTATGAAGAAACTCCATTCCGATGGACTTCTTGAATCACTTGATTTCGAATCACTTGAAAGATGCGAAGCATGTCTGATGGGAAAAATGACTAAGACTCCATTTTCTAGTATGATGGAGCGAGCTACAGACTTACTGAAAATCATACATACCGATGTTTGTAGCCCGATGAGTGTAGTAGCGCATGGTGGTTATCGTTATGTTCTTACTTACATGGATGACTTGAGTAGATATGGATATATCTATTTCATGAAACATAAGTCCGAAACTTTCAAGAAGTTTAGGGAATTTCAAAGTGAAGTAGATAATCAACGTAACAAGAAGATTAAATTTCAACAATCTGATCGTGGAGGTGAAATATCTAAGTTACGAGTTTGGCGAGCATTTGAAGAAATGTGGAATACTTTCACGATTGACACTGTCGGGAACACCACAACGTAATGGTGTGTCCGAACGTCATAATTGAACTGTCTTAGATATGGTTCGCTCTATGATGTCACTTATAGATTTACCTTTGTTGTTTTGGGGTTATGCATTAGAAACAGCTGCATTCACTTTAAATAGGACACCATCTAAATCCGTTGAAACGACACCATATGAATTATGGTTTGGGAAGAAACCTCAATTGTCGTTCCTTAAAGTTTGGGGTTGCGAAGCTTATGTAAAGAAGTTACAGCCCGACAAGCTTAAACCCAAAGCGGAAAAATACGTCTTCATAGGATACCCGAAGGAATCTATTGGGTATACCTTCTATCATAGATTCGAAGGAAAATTCTTCGTTACCGAGAATGGATCCTTTCTAGAGAAGGAGTTTCTCTCGAAATAAGTGACTGGAAGGAAAGTAGAACTCGACGAGGTTGTCGAACCTTCTCTCGGATTTGAGAGTAGCGCAACACCGGAAGAAGTTCCGGTGCCGCCTATACCAATAGGAGAGGAAGATAATGATAAAGATCATGAAACTTCGGTTGAAGTTACTATGGAACCTCGTAGGTCGACAAGAACTCGTACCATTCCCGATTGGTATGATCCCATTATGAGTGTCATGTTGGTGGACGACAACGACGACCCTGCAACATATGAGGAAGCAATGATGAGCCCAGATTCAAATAAATGGCAAGAAGCCATGAAATCCGAGATCGGATCCATGTACGAAAACCAAGTATGGACTTTGGTGGACTTACCGGATGGCTGGAAGGCTGTCGAGAACAAATGGATTTTCAAGAAGAAAACAGATGCTGATGGTAATGTAACCGTCTATAAAGCTCTACTTGTCGCAAAAGGGTTTCGACAAATTCAAGGAGTTGACTACAATGAGACCTTCTCACCGGTAGCGAAGCTAAAGTCTGTGAGGATTTGTTAGCAATCGCTGCATATTATGATTATGAGATATGGCAGATGGATGTCAAAACGACGTTCCTCAATGGAGACATTGATGAAGAGTTGTATATGGTACAACCCAAAGGTGTTGTCGATCCTAAAGATGCTAACAAGGTATGCAAACTTCAACGATCCATTTATGGATTGAAGCAAGCATCCCGAAGATGGAATCAACGTTTTGATAAGGTGATCAAAAGATTTGGTTCTATACAAACTTATGGAGAAGCTTGTATTTACAAGAAAGTGAGTGGGAGCTCTTTAGCATTCCTAGTACTATATTTGGATGACATATTGTTGATTGGGAATGATATAGACCTTCTTAAAAGTGTCAAAGATTATTTGAATAATAGTTTTTCAATGAAGGATCTTGGCGAAGCTGCTTACATATTCGGCATAAAGATTTATAGACATAGATCGAGACGCCTAATATCGTTGTCATAGAGTACATATTTGGATAAAGTTCTAAAGAGGTTTGGAATGGAAGATAGCAAGAAAGGGTTCTTGCCCATGTTGCCCAATACGACCTTGAGTAAAACTCAAAGTCCTGCTATGGTAGAAGATAGAGAGAGGATGAGTAAGACTACCTATGCCTCAGCCATAGGATCTATCATGTATGCCATGCTATGTACTAGACATGACATTTCATATGTTGTTAGTTTGACTAGCAGATATCAAAGTGATCCACGGGTGGATCATTGGACAACGGTCAAAAGCATCCTTAAGTACTTGAGAAGAACTAAGGATATGGTTCTTTCTTATGGAGGTTATGAACAACTCGTTGTTAATGGTTACACCGATGCTAGTTGGAACACCGATCTAGATGATTCTAAATCTCAATCTGGATACGTATTTACTTTGAATGGTGCAGCAGTGAGCTGGAGGAGTGCAAAGCAAAGAATTGTGGCGAGATCTTCAACTGAATCGGAATACATAGCTGCTTCGGAGGCTTCACAAGAGGCGATATGGATGAAGGAGTTCATTATGGAGCTCGGTGTGGTTCCCAGTGCGCTGGACCCAATGTCTATCTACTGTGATAACATGGGCGCCATAGACAATGCGCAAGAACCAAGGTCACACAAGAAGCTGAAGCATATCAAGATACATGTTCACGTTATTCGAGAGCATGTCCAAGATGGTGACATAAAGATTTGCAAAGTACACACATATCTGAATATGGTGGATCCGTTGACTAAACCTCTCCTGAGGGAAAAACATGACCAGCACCAAACCGCCATGGGTGTTGTAACATCCCAGCATTTAGGAACCAATGAAGGGTAGATTTAGGAATCTATGCAATTGCATGCATTCATTTGTAAAAAAATGTGGGTAAATTTTTCGCCAAATAAAAACTTAAAGTGATCAAAGTTTCTTTCACTCTTTAAGTTTAGGAATAGTCTTGGAGAATGATCGTTATAAACTTTGACATGATCTTTATGGATTAGTGTGTTTTGGGGAAAGGAATTTGAATTCAAACTTGAGATTTGGATTTATATTCTTAAAAGATCAAGATTATGTTTGAGTAATATTATTTAATCAAGAAATAATATTTAATAACTCCAAAATTTAAATAATATAACACAATCAAGTAAATTAACATCTATTTCATATATTTATTCAATGAATAAGTTACTAAATGTAACTTATGAAGTTGATAAAGAAACAATAAATTGTAACCAGAAACTTTATGAAATATTGACAATTAAATAAATGAATATTTATTTCATATAATCATTTCATCAATAAGTTAAAAAATGTAACTTGCAAAACTAATAAAGAATCTTTACAAGAGTAAAATTACAAGAAGAGGAAAGTACATTATTAATTAACTAATACATCTTCGTTACAAAAAGAATAAAATGAAGCTTACAAAAAGAATAAAATAAAGCTTGCAAAAGAATAAAATCAAGATTACAAAGGAACTATTCTATAAAAAAGAAAACCTATACTAATCTTGAATCTTCAAGTCTTGTACCTGCAAAACAAAGAATAAACAAAAAGAAAGAAAATAAAGGGTTAAGATATTTTACTCTCAGTAGTGACAGTGAGATGCATTGTTCCAATTTACATCATTGAGTAAATCTTTAGGGGCAAGTTTCACCAATATGAAAGAATTAAACCTTTCATAATTAATAAGCCATAAGTCAAATGAATCCAAGCAGTAAGAGGGGCAAGTTTCACCAGGTAGATAAATGTAATCAGATACAAAGGTAGATCATCTCACTGAGCATATCCATAAGGATGCAGCAGTCGCACAAACAACTTAAACACCTAAATGCATGGTGTATGTTGTCAACACAGCCACTGATGTCCACACAAGCAAAACAGCTCAACAAAGCCGTGGGAAAGCACCACAGCACCATTTACTTGCACATACACATCAAGCATCATCAGCCTAGCCACAGCCAAACCAAACCAAACCAACCACACACCAGATCATCCCAGTACTCACCAAGATGGTGACATAAGGAGAGGGTGGATCAGGTGGATAGCAAGGACAAGGCCAAGCTAACAGGAACCAGGAGGTGGATATCAAGATCAAGGATAAGTTCCAGGATATGGAAGTAGTAGGAACAGCATCAGGAGAAGGACCAGATCAAGCTAGCAAGATCAGGCCACAAGATCAACTAGTTACAACCTCAACAACTCAACTGTTGTGGTGAGTAGTATAAAACCATCACATGATCTATATATCTAAGTTAGATAAGAATTCATGTGTTGTCTTATATTAAAATTCTCAGTATTCAGCCAAGTGAGATGAATCCATCCTAGAAGATTTTGAATACTAAAGTTATAGCCATAAGAAAACCATACAAGTAACACCAGGATCTCAGACCAACATCATTGATCCTGGATATAAAAGTCAAATCTTATAATCTAATATAATCATAGTCAAGATTATGAATTCTGGGCACATCTCTTAAAAGAGTAGCACCCCAGAATCCATAAATCTTATGGATTTATGAAAAACCTGTAGCACACCAATCATTTTATCAAAGGGAGTCCATAGTAAGTAACTGGTATCACTACCAGAACAGATCTATGAGGAACAACAAGATAAGAACCTAGTTCCTAAGACTCAGACCAACATCATATGCACTGTTGTTTAAAGAATAGGTTTCCAACTTATCTTTAGCCTTAGTCCAATCTTAAAAATTAACAGAATCAAGCCAAGTAGTAGAACCTAGACCTGTGTGCCATTTCAAGATGGTGTCACAAGAGTAGATTCTAAACCAAGCAGATTAAGTATCTAGCTTTCATAGATAAGCTAACAAGCAACTAATCATCATTTTCCTGGTATCAATCACCAGGAATCATTTCCAAGTTTATATGTCTATATACAGAACATCACCAGAATAAAATGATTAATCTCAATCTGGATATAACCATACAAGCCACAATTATTGATGCAGCGAGCAATCAGTGACAAAACTACTGTTAGTACAAATGTTTTGATAGTAGCAAGAATCCAAATCAACAGGATCTACAAGTAATAGTCTCACAGTAACAGTATCCACTAAGCCATATCCAATTATCAATTGGAATCAGACCAATAAAGCCACTAGCACCATGAAAATTAACTATGGACAGTGATCAACATAATCACCATGTTCAAGGATCATCACTACTAGATCCAATTCATCAGATATAATATCAACATAGGGATGAACCCTAAATCAAGATATGAACCCTAATCAGGGGTAGCCACTAGCAACACACAAGACCGTGTGGCATAGTACAGAGAGCACGAGAGGTAGGGAAGAACAACTTACTGCAGGTTGTAGTTGTGGTCGAGAAGAGGAAGCAGAAGGAGTCGATGAGCACGGTGGCACGGGGAGCACCCCAAGGGGCGCTGCAACCTGCACCGAGCCGAGGCGGCGACCATAGCAACGCTCGAGGGCGAGCAGCACCACCACAGCACCACATGCACGACGACGACGGCGGCGGCAGCACCAGCACCACCCCAAACCCTAGGGTTCGGGACGGAGCCGGTCTGGCCATAGGAGAGCCCCAAATCCAAATCGAGATAGATTGGAGGAAGGAACGGGGTCAGCAACCACGCCATGCACCACGGTGGCGGCCGGAGAGCCGGCGGCGGTATCGGTGACCATGGGGTTGAGGAAGAAAGAGAGGGGAACGAGAGAGAAGACAGGGAGAGTGGGCTGGGAGGGCCAACCCTTCGGGGAGCCTTTTTGGTTCTGACCACTTGGGCCAAAACGGCCCAATAAGCCCAACAACCTAAAGAAAGTTTAATCATTAAGAAAAGACCAAAATACCCCTGAACTTAAATAAATTCTAGAAAATAAACTAAAAATCTAAAAATTATAAATAAAATATTTTTGGATTCACAATAATCCAATCTATCTAAATAAATTAAGAAATAAATTTTTATGCATATAATTTGTATCAAGAATTTTATAATATATATATTCCTTATGGAATTTTATAAAATTAAAGAAAGATGATAAAAATAAATAAAAATCACTTTTATTATATATTAATATTGTTGTATTTTAGAAAAATACTAAATAAATATTTAATATAATTCTTGTATTTAAATGATAATTTTTAAAGGAATTATTAAATAAATAAAATTCAAATAAAATGAAATAAAATAAAAGAATACAATATTCAATAAATATTAATAATTATTATTTATATATTCTTTATTACTAAAAATAATTTTTTTGTAATATAAATAAGGGGGGAGAACACACAAAAATAAATAATGCATTACATTACTTTGCATAATCATTTTGCCTCTTTAAATATTGTCCTTACCGGGCAATAATGATGTTTTGTAGACATAGAAGCTCAAGGTCCAATGAAAGCATCCGACTTCACTACCTTGCAATCACAAGGAAAGTTCATCTCTTGCTCATGTCCTTTGAAGAGTCTTTATCAAAGTATTTGCAAATTGTGTGTTATCATGTATACTCCAAAGAAAGAAAATATTATTTTCTCAAATAAATAAATCTTAGGTATCATCCTAAGTGATGATATAATGGAGCAATATAACTTAGGTTTCTATTTGCAACAATGATGATCAATTAGGGACTTAATAACCCATGACATCAGTGATTCTAGCGCCGTATATCACGCGTTAACCATGAGATTTGGAATGGGACAGAGAAGTCAGTTGTATCTTCTTCCTCTCGCATGTAGCCGGATGTGCAGGTCGTGGCTGTTATCACTCGTAGCATGCATATTAATTGGTAATTTGTAGAGGATATGCAGCATATGGGTGGGAACCCTCAACGTCCCACGATAGTTCTGGCATCTAACGGTATGTATAAACCATTGCCGTAATTCAATGTGTGGGCATGGTGTACACCAAGGAGACATGCGAGGTCGCGAAGGGGGCAGTGATTGGCTTGGATCACCTACTGGTCCCACATCATGGAATTGTGGACGGGAAAGTACGCCGGGTTGTGCAACAAGGAGTTGATCTCTCATGGGTAATGTAACGCACCTCTGCAGAGTGTAAGAACTGTAACTTGTTACTCCCTGTTCCGGGAAGGAGCTACGAACGCGGCAGGAAATGAACCCCATGAAAGTTCTAGTCAACCTATGAAGGCTGATGGTCATAGATTTTCATAATAAAATCAATCTTTGAAGAAAGTTTTACAAAAACTGCATAGTGCCAAGGACTTATAGTCCGAGGTGGTAGATAGAGCATCAAACTTCCCACTTTGCATATAATTAACTTGCTGGGCAATGCTGTTACTCACCCTTTCCTTTGATCCCTTGATTAGACTCTGAAGATCCCTAAGACACACCTATGTATGCAGACGAATGCCAAGAAGATGTGTACTACGAGGAACCTGACCTATCAGGAGGTGTTGAAGGAGTGGATTATGAAATCCGCTATGGAGTAGATGGCAATGAGTCAAACTAGTGCTCTAGTTAGTAGTAACTGACGGAACCGAGTAGCATGAACCCTATAGAATAAGCTACTAAGCTCAACTCTTAGTTGGAGTTGTACTTTTTTTAAAATTCCACTGAAAACACTTATATTTTGGTTTGTAAGTTGAATCTTTTGGAAGTCCTAAACTTCCTGTATTGTAATAATAATAATGTGTGTATGTTTGTAATTTGGACCCGCAATGTTTCTGTTGTACCACTCTAAGGGATGTGATATTCTCAGGACAGTGTTCTGTGGATGTCATATCAACGACTATAGTGTACTACACATGCAGTGGTATGCTGGGTCACCGCAGTTGGTATCAGAGCAAATTGCTTTGACCTTAGGTTGGAAACCTAGTAAAGGGTATTGCATGTAGGAGTGTGTAGCAACGATAAAGAATTCTCTAAAAGAATATAACAGGTATTCGAATGAGAATATTCCGTTATATGTTTTAGTGCGATAATTCTTTGTTATGATGCAATATTTTATTGGTTACTAATAAAAATATTTTTCTTATACACAGAACTATGGCACCAAAGTTTCGAAAATAGACTTTGGTAAGGAAAGAGGAGACTCTTTGTAGGGTTCGCAGCATAGAAAACAAAAAATTTCCTACGATGTGAACTATATACCAAGATCTATATACTAGATACAAACAACGGGCGGATGTATATCCATAGAGAACATACCCTTGAAGACAGACAAAGCTTAACGAGTTCAACTCGTGGTTGATGTAGACGATATCTTGCCGATCTCAAGATCGAGAGGAAGTCCTAGCGCCGCAAATCAGCAGCGCATCCGTGCTCGCACACACGTTCGAGGCACCGAGCAACCTCCGCCTTCTCGCTCCAGCGATGCAGCGGAAGCACAACTCTTTCTTGCCGAATAGCCACCGGGAACATGTATCTCGCTAGTCCGAGACCATGGGGGATAAATTCTAGAGGGGGAGAAAGATCCTTCACGAGGAGGTCTGAGAGACAAGTGAGGAGGGGGGCTTCTTTTATAGGAGGAGGGGGGCACCCAAGGGGGTGGCCGCCGGCCATGGGGGCTGCCCCCTCCCCTCCTTCATTCATGTGGGTGGACACTCCACTCACAAAATGCCCTTTAAAATCCCTCCACTCAAAACTCCACTCAAATTCCCATTAAATTTCCACCAAATTTAATGCAAACTCTCATTAAATAAAACTCTTTTATTTTATTCAGAATTTTGTCAATTACTTTAATGACAAACATTCAAAAATAACCCCTTGCTAGAATTCTATTTCACATGCATAACCACTTTATGCAATTTCACCCGAAAACCTGTCTCGGTATCTAGTGAAATAAATTCCTGCGCTTGTTCATTCTTTCGGCATGAAACATTTGCTCCAATTGGATGTCGGTGTCTCTTAAGTGTGTCACCCTACGGTTCGTGAATAATGCGGACATGATCGAGACCCCTCTCGGATCAATAATCGAGCGGGATCGAGACCCATACTGACTCCCACACATTCAACGATGACTTTCTTGTGATCGTTGGAACCTTTTACGCTAGTATCTTAATCCCTTTGTTTCACGATATATTACATGTCCGAGATTCGATCATCGGTATCTCCATACCTAGTTTGATCTCGTTACCGGCATGCACTCTTTTCTCGTTCCTGTGATATAACATTCTAGTGATCAAATCACTTGCTTGCAAGCTAATCAATGTGATATCACCGAGAGGGCCCAGAGTATATCTATCCGTCATCGGGATGAACAAATTCCACTCTCGATCCATGAGCCTCAACATAACACTTTATTAGTTATGAATCCATCTTTATAATCACCCTGTTACGGTGTGACGTTTGATGTTATCAAGAAACTCTTCCGGTGTTAGTGATTGACATGATCTCATGGTCTAAGGATTAGGATCACTTCGTAAGTTGTTATAGCAATATAAACTCAATGACTTTGATCGTAATTCTATACTTCGGATGAATGTTCATCACACCATTACACTAATGTTGTGATCCGTTATTAACAACATCCAATGTCCATGATCGAAACCTTGATCATCTTGTTAATCAACGAGCTAGTTTATGAGAGAGGCATAACTAGGAACTTTACATTTGTTTATTAAACACACATGTATTAACGTTACCGTATTAATACAATTATAGCATGCAAAATAAACATCTATCATATACTTGGAATACACATAATAAACACTTTATTATTGCCTCTCGGGCATATTCCTTGATCTCCCACTTGCACTAGAGACAATAATCTAGTTACATAGTGATAAATCTAACACCCATTGAGTTACGGTGTTGATCATGTTTTGCTCTAGGAGAGTTTTAGTCAACGGATCTGCTACATTGAGATCCGTATGTACTTCTAAATCTTTATATCTCCATCCTTGACATGCTCGCGGATGGAGTGAAACCGGCGCTTATGCTTGGAATGCTTGTGAGACCTTGGCTCTTTGGCATTGGCAATGGCACCATTGTTGTCACAATAGATCACCATTGGGTCCAACGTTTGCCACCACTCCTAGTTCGGATATGAACTCCTTCATCCAAAGCGCTTCTGAGCCGCTCAGGCAAAGAACATATCTGACCTCGTTGTTGATCCGCTACACAGGTTGTTTGGAGCTCCTCCAACTAACCGCTCCGCCATTCATGAGAAATATGTATCCGGATTGAGACTTAGAGTCATCCGGATCGTGTCAAAGCTAAGCGTCGACATAACACTTAGCGACGAGCTCTTCTTCACCTCCGTATACAAGAAACATATCCTTAGTTCTTCATAAGTACTTAAGGATATTCTTGACCGCTTTCGATGTTCGAACTGGATCCGATTGGTACCTACTAGTCAAACTAATAGCATGTGCCACATCCGGTCTTGTACATAGCATGGCGTACATTATAGAGCCTATGGCTGAAGCCTAGGGACTTTGTCCATTATCTCTTTCTTCCACGAAGCGGACTTTGAGTCTTACTCAATGTCTTGCCTTGCAACATATGTAAGAACCCTTCTTACTTCCGTCCATTTAAACTTCTTTAAAATCTTATCAAGGTATGTACTGCGATAGCCCTATTAGGCGCCTAGATCTATCTCTATAGATCTTTATGCCTAATATGTATGACGCTTCACCTAGGTCCTTCATTGAAAAATTGTTGTTTAGATAACTTTTAACACTGTTTAAAAGATCTATATCATTTCCGATCAATAATATGTCATCCACATATAATATCAGAAATGCCACATTGCTCCCACTCACTTTCTTGTAAATACAAGCTTCTCCATAAGTTTGGACAAATCCAAACTCTTTGATCACCTCATCAAAGCGGAGATTCCAACTTCGTGATGCTTGCTTCAATCCATAGATGGATCGCTGAAGTTTGCACACCTTGTTAGCATCCTTAGGATCGACAAAACCCTTTGGTTGTATCATATACAACTCTTCTTCAATATTACCATTGAGAAGCGGTTTGACATCCATCGCAATATCTCATAATCGAAATATGCAGCAATTGCTAACATAATCCTAACTGACTTTAGCATCGCTACGGGAGAGAAAGTCTCATCGTAGTCAACTCCTTGAATTTGTCGAAACCCCTTTGCGACAAGTCGAGCTTTATAGATGGTCACATTACCATCATCATCAGTTTTCCTTTTGAAAATCCATTTGTTCTCCACGACCTTTGATTCGTGAGGTAATTCCACCAAGTTCCAAACTTGATTTTCATACATGGATTCCATCTCGGATTTCATGGCTTCTAACCATTTGTTGGAATCCGGGCTCATCATCGCTTCTTCATACGTCGCAGGTCATCATTTTCATCAACCATGAAATTCATGAGGATTTCCGTCTGCTCGGAGCTGCACGCGTCCTGTTTGACCTGCGAGGTTCGGTAGTACTCTCTTTCGGAGTTTCATGATCATTATCATTAGTTCCCTCTTCAACAGGTGGAGCCAACTCCGGAACAACTTCCGGCGCTGTGCTACTCGCCATTCTTTGAAGAGAAGGTTCCACAACCTCTTCGAGTTCTACCTTCTGACTATTCACACCTTTCGCGAGAAACTCTTTCTCTAGAAAGGATCCATTCTTGGCAAAAAAAACCTTGCCCTCGGATCTGTGATAGAAGGAATACCCAATTGTTTCTTTAGGGTATCCTATGAAGACGCATTTTTCCACTTTGGGTTCGAGTTTATCCGGTTGAAGTTTCTTCACATAAACATCGCATCCCCAAACTTTAAGAAATGACAGCTTAGGTTTGTTTCCAAACCACAATTCATACGGTGTCTTTTCAACAGATTTAGATGGTACGATTTAAAGTGAATGCAGCAGTTTCTAGTGTATAACACCAAAATGACAACGGCAAGTCCGTCAAAGACATCATAGATCGAACCATATACAATAAAGTACGATTACGACGTTCCGACACACCATTTCGCTGTGGTGTTCCGGCAGGTGTGAGTTGTGAAACAATTCCACACTCTTTCATGTGAGTGCTAAACTCGTAACTTAGATACTCACCTCCACGGTTGGACCGTAGAAATTTGATCTTTCTATTACGATGATTTTCCACTTCATTCTGAAATTTCTTGAACTTTTCAAAGGTTTCAGACTTGTGTTTCATCAAGTAGATATAACCGTATCTACTCAAATCATCCGTGAAAGTAACAAAATAACGATATCCACCTCGCGCCGACACACTCATTGGACCACATACATCAGAATGTATGATTTCCAATAAATCGCCCATTCCATTGAACGGAAGCGGTGTTCTAGTCATCTTGCCCATAAGGCATGGCTCACATGTATCAAATGATTCATAATCAAGTGATTCCAAAAGTCCATCCGAATGGAGCTTCTTCATGTTTAACGCCAATATGACCTAGACGGCGATTGCCACATATATGCGGATATATCATCATTAAGTTTAATCCTTTTAGCATCAACATTATGAATATGTGTAACATTATCATCGAGATCTAATAGAAATAAACCATTCATTATCAGTGCATGACCATAAAAGATTTCATTCATATAAATGGAACAACCATTGTTCTCGATTTAAATGAATAACCACTTCGCATCAAACACGATCCGGATATAATGTTCATGCTCGGTCAGGCACGGATAACATTTATTCAAGTTTATAACTAATCCCGGCAAGTAGAGAGGCAGCGTTCGACGGCGATCACATCAACGCTTGATCCATTGCCGACACGCATCTTGACCTCACCCTTGCTAGCGGTCGCTTGTTTCGCAGCCCCGATTCGAGTTACAAATATTAGCGAACCGGTATCAAATACCGGTGCTACTGCGAGCACTAGTCAAGTACATCAATAACATGTATATCATATATACCTTTGTTTGCCTTGCCGGCCTTCTTGTGCGCGGATACTTGGGGCGATTCTGCCTTCGATGGCCAATCCCCTTACAATAGTAGCACTCGGAATCAGACTTAGGTCCAACTCGGGGTTTCTTTTCAGGCGCGGCAACAGGCTTGCCGCCCTTACTTCCTGTGGCAACCCGCAAAACCACTACTAGAAAATCGCGTTGAATTTGTGCATTGCATCGTCGTCATCATGCATTGTTTGCATAAAACTATTTTTCGTAAGCCCGATTGTTTTCCAAACGCCCCATCTTAATTCAACTACAAAGTCCGGACTCCGGAATATTTTGTTTTAATTAAATATGTTGTGCAAACGGTCCGTTGAAAATAAATGAACATATTAAATTATTTTAGCGGGGCAGTCGAACGGGCCAAGTTGACCCGAACGACCACCCCAGAAAATAAAACGGTCCACCCCTTTAATCCCTAGTCTACGGATAATCTACCCTCACCCTCTCCACATCACCCCAACCAACCCTCTCGCCACCTCACCCTCCCAAATCCCCACCACTCAGAACCTGCCACATCATCCCTCACCCTCCTCTCTCTCCTCTCTCCACAGCACCACCAACCCCACACCAGCCACAGCCAAGCTGCGTTCACAGCACACGCAGCCCTCCAGCCCCACCAACCCTGCCCCGTGGCCCCAACCCCTTTGTGGCCCACCAGCCACACACACGCCGCCGGAAAACCCCACCCCAGCTCGCAAGACGCTTGACGCCAGCAGGACCCTCCCCCGCTCTCCCTCTCCCCGTGGCCCCGCACACCCCACCACTCCCGCACGTCGCCCGCCACCTGCCTCAACCCCCCACCCCACCGACACACCCTGGGCCCACCCCTGGCCCCTGTCCCCGACCTCCCTCCTCCCCTTTCTTCCTCCTCACCGAGCACCCAGCCAGCGTCCTCAACCACCGCGCACCGCCCGCCTCAACCTTCTCCCTGCCTGCCGCTGGCGCCTCGCCCCGCTCCCCAGACCAGCTCCTCCCGCGCCGCCGCCGTCCCCCTCGCTGCGGCTCACGCACCACCCGCCCAGCTCGCGGCGCCAGCTCCTCCGCCCGCTGCATGCCGCCCGCGCCTCGCCGTCGCCTCGCGTGCTCCGGCGACCCGCTGCCCGCGCCTCCTCGCCCGCGCTTGCCGCTCCACCTCCGCCTAACCGACCTCCACCCTGCCGGCCGGACCTCAGCAACCTCCCCGCCGTGCCCTCGCCCCAGCGCTGCCGCGCCCGCCAGCTGATCCCGCGCCGTGCCGAGCTCCCCCGCCCGCCGGAGTTCCCTCGCCATGCGCCTCCCGCGCCGTGCAGCTTCAGCGCCCGGCGACCTGCAGCCTGCCCCGCCACCTTCGGCTCCGGCCCGACCCCGCGACGTCGCGCCTCGCCCCGAGCGGAGCCACCTCGCCGCCAGGGAGCCTCCCCGTCGCCCCTCCGCGTGGCCTCCCCTGGACCTCTTCGAGCCCCGCGCCCCTCTCAAGCCCCTCGAGTCGCCGTCCTGCCCTCACCTCCGCAGGCACCATACGAGCGTCATGTTGCAGAAGATGTGTTCCGTGTTGCTAGCCCAAGTACCGCAACATCCTTTTGGAGACGAACCCGAGAGTTTCAAGAAAAACCGACGATGACTCCACATAGATTTCGGATGCGACAAGAATCCCTCGAGACCGCCAACATCGTCCCGAAACCACAAGACCGATGCAGTGGACTCGACAAGATCTACATGTAGACCGTGCAACCGGTGACCTCGGCGGATCTCCGGCAAGAACTGCGACGCGGAGCACCAAGATCGCCTCCACGGAGCCCCGAGCTTTTCCCTGAACGCCAAGTTCGCCGACACGAATGCAACAAGTGCTCCTCGAGGATGCCAAGCACTTCTTCCCTCGCCAAGACCGCCTCGATGGCACGGACCCGACAAGACCCTCGCGACGACAAGAACGACACCGACCGGAAGAAGCCGATGCGCCCCAACCCTGATACAAGATCTGCCCCGATACCGAGAACGACCGGACCGGAACCACGAGACCGACCCGAACCCGGATCCCAAGATCGTGAGCCCCCTCGATGTGACCCTCTTCCTCGAACCCTATTTTTATAACATATCAACTTGTCGATATTGATTGATCATGCATGCATACATTCATGTGGTTTGGGGGCCTTATGCCGATTCACCTAATAACTAAATATGGGGCCCATATGCGGGCGAATCTAGCCTTATATTGGCCTCATTTAAACTTGTAATAGCGCCGGTATTTTATCTTGCCTTGTTATAACAACATTTAAATTGCGGGGTAGTTCAACAACTGGAACCATCTGATAATTGTCGGGACCCCGGTTCCGCTTAATATGACCTAACTGCGTCGCACCTTTGCCATACCATCCATCATACATGCATCATGCCGATCTTCTGCCGAGTATTAAATATTGCATCTGGTGTTTATTCTAGTGTTTTGCTTCTTCGCGGATAAGGCCGTTGAGTTGATGTGAGCTCCGCCCCGATCTTCGGATGAACCTTTCGGCAATGTTTTCAGGCGAGCATCTCCCCCTTTCTACCTATCTTACTTTGCTAGTATTTACTTCCCTCCTGTTGATCTTTGCTATCTGTGTTGCGATGCTCTAGATTTCGTACCCGTGATATCCCTTGCAGCCATATATAGCCTTGGACACATCCTATTACCTGTGGTTTGGTAGCTAGTTGGACCCGCGTGTCGTAGTCGCTTGCTCAAGTGTTTGCTTGTCGTCGAGTACCACCTTTGTTGGAGGAATTGCCGCAAGTTGACATTGGAGATGATCATGGCTTTAATTATTGTATCACTTTAATTCCTGTTTAACAACTAAAATTGAATTAAGCAGAGGCATCGGTGGGTGATAGGTAAGTTTTGGTTTCCGACCGCCCACTTGTGTCCCGTAGGACCCGAGTTCTTGACACCTGTTCCGAGATCGAGCGCGCTAACCACAGGTGGGGAGATATGGGCCCCCCATTGATAATTACCTGATTTCAAAGTATTGTACTGGGGGCCACAACTAGTTTGAGATTTTATTACTATCCTGTACTTATGCCATGCTTTACTGCTTTATTTACGATTGTGCGAGGTACTGCACACTGTACTGTTTAGGAAGCGGAGTGTTTACGCGGTATCGGCAGTCCCCGTTTGGGGGCATACTGTCGCTTACAGCCATTGGCGCAACCCTAAGTCCGTCTCGGAGACCGGCCGACTTCGTTGCGGGTGTACTTAGTGGGGTGGCCCCCCAGTGCTTGCTTTGGGTGCAGGGCGTCGTGACTTAGGCCCCACCGACATACCGATGGGTGTATGTTAACGATCCGGCAAAAGGGTCAGTGCTGTGGATACTTTGGTGCACCCCTGCAGGGTTAAATCTTTTCGAGAAGCCGTGTCCGCGGTTATGGACGACTTGGAGCACAATGTCTGATCATAGACAACTATAACTAAAGTTTACTGTTTTAAAATGACTGGATTCCGATATGATTAGTAATCAGCTCCACTACAACAGAATGGCTAAGTAAAAGTATCAACAATTGCTGGGTTTTGGGGTTATCTCATGATAATGGTATCTGACTAGTAAGTGTTGCCACTATAACGGAATGATTAACTAAAAGTGCCCACTGCTTACTTTATCAGGACGATTATCTAAACCTGACTAGTAAATGCTGCAACAATAACTGAATAAGTAAAACTGCCCACTGTGTGCGTTCCTCGGTTGACTTCCTCGTTTGGTCTCGAGGGGGAAACGCCAGGATGGGTTTGCTTGATGATAGTCTCAGGTTGGATCCGAATAGGTCTTTCTCACCCCTCTCTGATAGCCGCCAGATGTATCGAGTCTCTATAGGTTGTTTAGTGCTTCTTTGCCGCTCGATCCACCATACCTATGTAGGACCGCCGAATTCTAGCCTCGCCGTGTCTTGGCCTCGATCGACGCTCCTCTTTTCCTTTGCCCTTTGTCGGCACCCTTTTGTTTAAGCAGGTTTGAGATCGGCCGTTAGCGGGTTACCCTTCCGGCTTGGCACAGGCGGTTATGGGCGCCATTGGTTATTCTTGAGGCTCTTAGCCCCATTTGCATCTTGTCCGTAGCTGGACGCTTTGTCGCTTTCAAGGTGATTTGGATCTTTGTACCGTATATTTGTATTCTTGACTCTTTGAGTCGCTGTTGTATATATACATTACATGGGTCCCATCGAGGACTGTTGTGTAATGTTATTACTTTGTTTTTCCACCCGCGAAAGTGCTGGTGAGCACCTTCAATCGTTTCTATGCGGGATTGGCGAGTTTCGCTAAAACTTGCATAGGGCCGATTCGAGGTGTTCTGAGTGGTATCAGAGCTCAGCAGTTGCGATACCCCACAAGTCCAGCCTGTAGGATAACCTAGCTAACGGCCGAAGTAGAGTGTCAAAACTATTTTGCAAAATCGGTTGGATAGTTCTGATTAGGTCTGATTTTACTCCTTACCCCTCTGCTATTCTCCTCTTATCTTTACGCGTTTTTGAATCCGCTCTCTTCTCTTTCTTCGAGTCCAGGAATTCTCGTGGTTGGGTTTCCGTCGTACCTTTAGGGTTTCGCTTCCTCCTTTGGTAATGGTGATCTACCATCCGGTGTTCAAGCTGCCTGATGAATCCGTATACGGTGGTACCATTCTTTGTTCTTTGTTTGTACCTTCCGGTGTTTTCCGACGCGACGACATCCTCTACGCCAGATCCGATGCAGAGTCTGCATCACTCCTTTGATCCGAACCTCGTTTGTCGAGATCTTCAGTCTGAATCTTGAGGGTTGGTTGCATAATCTGTCTATTCGTGTACATAGTAATGCTTTGAGTGCGGGATGGAGTCGCGACCATACCACTACTCTTATCATTCGCTTATGTACATTGAATGATGGATCGATGCGATTTACTCCTTCCGCTGAAGTAGAGGTGGCCTTACCTTTAACTTCGTCTGTTGTTTTCCGGAGTGTCTCTTGGCGAACAGGGACAACGACCTCTTGTTAGTGGTGTCGCGAAGATCTACACGAAGCGAGAAGACGCAGATCTCCGACCTTTCCTTCCGGTACCATGAGGCGGATCTCGAGGGCGAGATCCCTTGTTAGTGGTGTCGAATTGTGGCAACCCGCAAAACCACTACTAGAAAATCGCGTTGAATTTGTGCATTGCATCGTCGTCATCATGCATTGTTTGCATAAAACTATTTTTCGTAAGCCCGATTGTTTTCCAAACGCCCCATCTTAATTCAACTACAAAGTCCGGACTCCGGAATATTTTGTTTTAATTAAATATGTTGTGCAAACGGTCCGTTGAAAATAAATGAACATATTAAATTATTTTAGCGGGGCAGTCGAACGGGCCAAGTTGACCCGAACGACCACCCCAGAAAATAAAACGGTCCACCCCTTTAATCCCTAGTCTACCAGATAATCTACCCTCACCCCTCTCCACATCACCCCAACCAACCCTCTCTCGCCACCTCACCCCTCCCCAAATCCCCACCACCTGTAACCTGCCACATCATCCCTCACCCTCCTCTCTCCTCTCCACAAGACCACCAACCCCACACCAGCAACCGGCTGCGTTCACAGACACACGCAGCCCTCCAGCCCCACCAACCCTGCCCGTGGCCCCACCCGCTGTGGCCCACCAGCACCACACACGCACGCCGAAAAACCCCACAGCTCAAGACGCTGCGCCCATGGGACCCTCCTGCCCGCTCTCCCTCTCCCCGTGGCCCCGCACACCCCACCACTCCCGCACGTCGCTCGCCACCTGCCTCAACCCCCACCCCACCGACACACCCAGGCCCACCGGCCCTGTCCCACCTCCTCCTCCCTTTCTTCCTCCTCACCGAGCACCCAGCCAGCGTCCTCAACCACGCGCACCGCCTCAACCTTCTCCCCTGCCGCGCTGGCGCGCCCTCCGCCTCGCTCCCCAGACCAGCTCCTCCACCGCGCCGGCCGTCCCTCGCCTGCGGCTCGCGCACCCGCCCGAGCTCACCATGCGCCAGCTCCTCACCCGCGGCATCGCCGCCTGCCCTCCGCCTCGCGTGCTCCGGCGACCGCTCGGCCCGCCCGCCTCTCGCCGCCGCTGAGCCGCTCCACCCTCCGCCCAACCCTCCACCCCTGCCGGACCTCGCAGCAGCCTCCGCCGCCGTGCCCTCGCCCTGTCTGCGCGCAGCGGCTTCGCCAGCCAGCGCCAGCTGGCCGAGCTCCCGCCCGCCGCGGAGTTCCTCGCCCGCTCGCCTCCGGCCGCCCGTGCAGCTTCATGGCGCCGGCGACCCTGCAGCCGCCACCTTCGGCTCGCCCGACCCGCGACGTCGCGCCTCGCCCGGCGGAGCCACCTCGCCCGCCAGAGCCTCCCGTCGCCCCTCCCGTGGCCTCCCCTGGACCTCTTCGAGCCCCGCGCCCCTCTCAAGCCCCTCGAGTCGCCGTCCTGCCCTCACCTCCGCAGGCACCATACGAGCGTCATGTTGCAGAAGATGTGTTCCGTGTTGCTAGCCCAAGTACCGCAACATCCTTTTGGAGACGAACCCGAGAGTTTCAAGAAAAACCGACGATGACTCCACATAGATTTCGGATGCGACAAGAATCCCTCGAGACCGCCAACATCGTCATCGAAACCACAAGACCGATGCAGTGGACTCGACAAGATCTACACATGTAGACCGTACCGAACCGGTGACCCTCGACAGATCTCCGGCAAGAACTTCGACGCGGAGCACCAAGATCGCCTCCACGGAGCCCCGAGCTTTTCCCTGAACGCCAAGTTCGCCGACACGAATGCAACAAGTGCTCCTCGAGGATGCCAAGCACTTCTTCCCTCGCCAAGACCGCCTCGATGGCACGGACCCGACAAGACCCTCGCGACGACAAGAACGGCACCGACCGGAAGAAGCCGATGCGCCCCAACCCTGATACAAGATCTGCCCCGATACCGAGAACGACCCCGGACCCGGAACCCTGAGACCGACCCCGAACCCCGGATCCCCAAGATCGTCGAGCCCCCTCTGATGTGTGACCCCTCTTCCTCGAACCCTATTTTTATAACATATCAACTTGTCGCATATTGATTGATCATGCATGCATACATTCATGTGGTTTGGGGGCCTTATGCCGATTCACCTAATAACTAAATATGGGGCCCATATGCGGGCGAATCTAGCCTTATATTGGCCTCATTTAAACTTGTGTAGCGCACCGGTATTTTATCTTGCCTTGTTATAACAACATTTAAATTGCGGGGTAGTTCAACAACTGGAACCATCTGATAATTGTCGGGACCCCGGTTCCGCTTAATATGACCTAACTGCGTCGCACCTTTGCCATACCATCCATCATACATGCATCATGCCGATCTTCTGCCGAGTATTAAATATTGCATCCGGTGTTTATTCTAGTGTTTTGCTTCTTCGCGGATAAGGCCGTTGAGTTGATGTGAGCTCCGCCCCGATCTTCGGATGAACCTTTCGGCAATGTTTTCAGGCGAGCATCTCCCCCTTTCTACCTATCTTACTTTGCTAGTATTTACTTCCCTCCTGTTGATCTTTGCTATCTGTGTTGCGATGCTCTAGATTTCCATTACCGTGATATCCCTTGCAGCCATATATAGCCTTGGACACATCCTATTACCTGTGGTTTGGTAGCTAGTTGGACCCGCGTGTCGTAGTCGCTTGCTCAAGTGTTTGCTTGTCGTCGAGTACCACCTTTGTTGGAGGAATTGCCGCAAGTTGACGTTGGAGATGATCATGGCTTTAATTATTGTATCACTTTAATTCCTGTTTAACAACTAAAATTGAATTAAGCAGAGGCATCGGTGGGTGATAGGTAAGTTTTGGTTTCGCCCACTTGTGTCCCGTGGGACCCGAGTTCTTGACACCTGTTCGAGATCGGCGCGCTAACCACGGTGGGAGATATGGGCCCCATTGATAATTACCTGATTTCAAAGTATTGTCTGGGGCCACAACTAGTTTGAGGTTTTATTACTATCCTGTACTTATGCCATGCTTTCTTTGCTTTATTACGATTGTGCGAGTCACGCATGTCTTTGTTAGGAAGCGGAGTGTTTACGCGGTATCGGCGGTCCCGTTTGGGGCATACCGTCGCTTTAGACCATTGGCGCAACCCTAAGTCCGTCTCGGAGACCGGCCGACTTCGCGGTGTACTTAGTGGGTGGCCCCGGTGCTTGCTTTGGTCTGGGAGCGTCGTGACTTAGGCCCCGACATACCGATGGGTGTATGTTAACCGCAAAAGGGTCGAAGTGCCTGTGGATACTTTGGTGCACCCCTGCAGGGTTAAATCTTTTCGAGAAGCCGTGTCCGCGGTTATGGACGACTTGGAGCACAGTGTCTGATCATAGACAACTATAACTAAAGTTTACTGTTTTAAAATGACTGGATTCCGATATGATTAGTAATCAGCTCCACTACAACAGAATGGCTAAGTAAAAGTATCAACAATTCTTTGTTTGGGGTTATCTCATGATAATGGTATCTGACTAGTAAGTGTTGCCACTATAACGGAATGATTAACTAAAAGTGCCCACTGCTTACTTTATCAGGACGATTATCTAAACCTGACTAGTAAATGCTGCAACAATAACTGAATAAGTAAAACTGCCCACTGTGTGCGTTCCTCGTTTGACTTCCTCGTTTGGTCTCGAGGGGGAAACGCCAGGATGGGTTTGCTTGATGATAGTCTCAGGTTGGATCCGAATAGGTCTTTCTCACCCCTCTCTGATAGCCGCCAGATGTATCGAGTCTCTATAGGTTGTTTAGTGCTTGCTGCCGCTGCCGCTCAGTCCACCATACCTATGTAGGCGAGGACCGCCGAATTCTAGCCTCGCCGTGTACTGGCCTCAGTACTGACGCTCCTCTTTTTCCTTTGCCCTTTGTCGGCACCCCTTTTGTTTAAGCAGGTTTGAGATCGACGCCGTTAGCAGGGTTACCCTTCCGGCTTGGCCTGGGCAGGGTTATGGACGCCATTGGTTATTCTTCAGGGCTCTTAGCCCCATTTGCATCTTGTCCGTAGCTGGACGCTTTGTCGTTTTCAAGGTGATTTGGATCTTTGTACCGTATATTTGTATTCTTGACTCTTTGAGTCGCTGTTGTATATATATCTGTTCTGTGGGTCCCATCGAGGACTGTTGTGTAATGTTATTACTTTGTTTTTCCACCCGCACGAAAGTGCCTGGTGGGCACCTTCGAATCGTTTCTATGCGGGTTTGGCGAGTTTCGCTAAAACTTGCATAGGGCCGATTCCGAGGGTGTTACACTTCCCTTCCGTTTTCCCTTCTTGTCTTTCTTGAAACCAGTGTTCCTATTGATCATCAACACTTGATGTTCCTTTTTGATCTCCACTTCTGCAGTTTTAAGCATTGACAGAAGCTCGGGGAGAGACTTCTTCATGCCTTGCATATTATAGTTCATCACGAAGCTCTTATATCTAGGTGGCAGAGACTGCAGAACACGATGGATGCCTAAGTCAATAGGAATCGATATTCCCAAGGACACAAGCTTATCGGCGTAACCCGACATCTTGAGTACGTGCTCACTAACGGAGCTATGCTCTTCCATCATGCAGCTAAAGAACTTTTCTGAAGCGTTGTATCTCTCTACAGAAGCATGTGTGTCGAAAATCATTTTCAACTCACCCATTGTATCAAATGCATTGCCGTTTTCGAAACAATTTCGAAGTTCCGGCTCTAGCCCATACAATATGCCACAATGAACTAAGTTGTGGTCCTCCTGACGAGTCTGATAGACATTCTTCTCCTCGTCAGGGGCATCATATAAAGGTGGGGGGCCTAACGGCGCTTCTAGCACATATTGCTTTTGTGCAGCAGAGAGGAGAATCCTCAAATTGATGGCCCATTCGATAAAGTTGCTACCGTTCGTTGCAAGTTTCTCTTTCTCCATGAACACATTGAAATTAAAAGCAGGTGGTGCCATCTACAACAGAATTTGTAAAGTTTAGACTAAGTGTATGCTAGATTGAGTTCAACTAATCTATATTACGAATGAACTCCCACTCAAAAACGACATCCCTCGTGCCTTTTTCGTGATTACATGAACCAAATCCACTACACCAAGTCCGATCATCACGTGAGTCGGTATAGCTTCAAAGGCGAGCATCAAATGGGCATCATATCAACTATATGACTCATGCTTAACCTTTCGGTCCGTGTTCCGAGGCCATGTCTGTACATGCTAGGATCGCCAATTTAGAACCTTACTATTCGCGTGTGTAACTGTTTTACACCCAAAATATGGACGTGGATCCAAGAACACCCGATCATCACGTGATGTCTTGGAGCGACGAAAACATAATCGGTGCATACTAAAGGAAGAACACATTCTTATCTTGATATTTAAATGAGGGATCATCTTATTATGCTAACAAAGCGCTAAACAAGCAATATAAGATGCTATCAAACATCATATGTTTATTAGTGAAATGATATGGTTCCCGCAGATGATCTCTATCATGTGCATCGTGGTATGATCACTATCATACCTATATGTGTAAATCCAAGGTCTATGGATTTTACACGCTATGTGTGTTGTAAGAGTATCATCTCATACTTCTACTTACAACACTACCATATCATAACACTAGCCCAGCAACAATCTAAACTAGACGCCTCTAATTTATCCATTGCAAGTTTTACGTGGCTTAGGGCTTTCGAGATAGAACCGTTCTTACCTATGAACATGAACCACAACGAGGATAATCAAATTGTTGACAACTCGCTTGCAAAATAGATATTGACTATAGTAGGAGAGACAGACACCCGCTAGCCACTTATGCAAACTAGTTGCATGTCAAGCGTGGAACAGGTCTCATGTGCGAGGACATGTAAAGTTTGTCCGGGCCGCTTCATCCCACTATGCCACCAATATCCAAAATTACAACAAAGGAGCAACAACATGATCATCATCGCCCACATACTCATATGTTTACTAACCGTGTAAAGTATCTACGCATAAACTTGGCTCTGATACCACTGTAGGGTTCGCAGCATAGAAAACAAAAAAATTCCTACGATGTGAACTATATACCAAGATCTATCTACTAGATACAAACAACGGGCGGATGTATATCCATAGAGAACATACCCTTGAAGACCGACAAATCTTAACGAGTTCAACTCGTGGTTGATGTAGACGATCTCTTGCCGATCTCAAGATCGAGAGGAAGTCCTAGCGCCACAAATCAGCAGCGCATCCGTGCTCGCACACACGTTCGAGGCACCGAGCAACCTCCGCCTCCTCGCTCCAGCGATGCAGCGGAAGCACAACTCTTTCTTGACGAATATCCACCGGGAACATGTATCTCGCTAGTCCGAGACCATGGGGGATAAATTCTAGAGGGGGAGAGAGATCCTTCACGAGGAGGTGTGAGAGACAAGTGAGAAGGGGGGCTCCTTTTATAGGAGGAGGGGGGCACCCAAGGGGCTGGACGCCGGCCATGGGGGCTGCCCCCTCCCCTCCTTCATTCATGTGGGTGGACACTCCACTCACAAAATGCCCTTTAAAATCCCTCCACTCAAAACTCCACTCAAATTCCCATTAAATTTCCACCAAATTTAATTCAAACTCTCATTAAATAAAACTCTTTTATTTTATTCAGAATTTTGTCAATTACTTTAATGACAAACATTCACAAATAACCCCTTGCTAGAATTCTATTTCACATGCATAACCACTTTATGCAATTTCACCCGAAAACCTGTTTCGGTATCTAGTGAAATAAATTCCTGCGCTTGTTCATTCTTTCGGCATGAAACATTTGCTCCAATTGGATGTCGGTGTCTCTTAAGTGTGTCACCCTACGGTTCGTGAATAATGCGGACATGATCGAGACCCCTCTCGGATCAATAATCAGAAGCGGGATCTGGAGACCCATACTGACTCCCACACATTCAACGATGACTTTCTTGTGATCGTTGGAACCTTTTACGCTAGTATCTTAATCCCTTTGTTTCACGATATATTACATGTCCGAGATTCGATCATCGGTATCTCCATACCTAGTTTGATCTCGTTACCGACATGCACTCTTTTCTCATTCATGTGATATAACATTCTAGTGATCAAATCACTTGCTTGCAAGCTAATCAATGTGATATCACCGAGAGGGCCCAGAGTATATCTATCCGTCGTCGGGATGAACAAATTCCACTCTCGATCCATGAGCCTCAACATAACACTTTATTAGTTCTGAATCCATCTTTATAATCACCATGTTATGGTGTGACGTTTGATGTTATCAAGAAACTCTTCCGGTGTTAGTGATTGACATGATCTCATGGTCTAAGGATTAGGATCACTTCGTAAGTTGTTATAGCAATATAAACTCAGTGACATTGATCGTAATGCTATACTTCGGATGAATGTTCATCACACCATTACACTAATGTTGTGATCCCGTTATTAACAACATCCAATGTCCATGATCAGGAAACCTTGATCATCTTGTTAATCAACGAGCTAGTTTATGAGAGAGGCATAACTAGGAACTTTCTGTTTGTTTATTAAACACACATGTATTAACGTTTCCGTATTAATACAATTATAGCATGCAAAATAAACATCTATCATATACTTGGAATACACATAATAAACACTTTATTATTGCCTCTCAGGGCATATTCCCTTCACTCTTGATTATTACCAAGGATCATTCACGGACCAACTTCGTCAACTCTTAAAGATTTTTAGTTGTCCAACTACAATTCCAGTGAACACCATAACCTATTATGATAGTCGTATGTTATCCAGGTATCGTGTGAGTATCCAACTCCCAGAGGAGCTTGTATTATATCACAATCTACCTATAGGTGAAGGTAGGAGTCACTTAGCAGCATATCATGTTGCTATTGTGGAGGCGATAGCTAATATCCGGGAGCATAAAGCCAAGGAACTAGAAGGTAGTACATTTTCTGTGATTCCGCATGATTCTATAGACTCGGAGCCTATACCAGATCATATTACTGTGGTTAAGAAACATCCTAAGTTAGCTTCCAAGTTTATGGATAGATATCGAATACTTGTTGCGTCTTTTTATAAGACACATCAGGTTATTGTCGAAGATAAAGACGACATGTTAGAGGATCTAACGGATCCTGAAAGGAGGAAGCAGTTAGCATTCCAGTTGGAGAAGGAAGCAAGTAGTAGTAGTAGTACAAAACCCAACTTTAAGGATATACCTATAGATCCTAAATCTTTTACACCATATCCTTATTCACCGAGGCCCGAACCTATATATTATCCTACTTTAGATATGAGGTATGCAATACCACAGGGTTCAGAGGACGGTTCAGATTCAGAACTTCCTATTGAGAATTCTGATGGCTGGACAATGGGATCATTCGAAGGATCCCATGAACACCAGATGTCCATAGATAATTCCGATAGAAATGTTGGACAATCTAGCTGGATGGGTGCAAGAATTAACCCTAGTATCAGTAGTAGAAATACCGTATTCATAGATAATCAGGATGAAGAAGAAGATCCTGAGGAGATAGTGTTTGAATCATTAACACCTTCTCAAAACCCAGGGAATATACATTATCCAGTGTTTAACTATCTTACCCAACAAAGCACTTGGGGAGTAGCAGGATCTGCGTATTCTGTTGACGACTCAAGGAATGAAGCTCAGGAGATGCAAGTGGGTTATAATGTTGAACATGTTTCTGAAGAATTTTCAGCTGAGCTGGAGGGAGTCAATGCGCTCCGGTTGAGTAATGACTCAAGTCCTAACACTTTAGATACTGAGTATGTTCCTTCTGGAAGGCCATTTGTTCCAGAAACTGTGCGACGAACGTCACGTCATCACAGTTGGACATCATGCATGTATGATGAGCGTAGTTATTACTAAAAGTAGGCGTCTTAGTAAAAAGTATCGGGTGCCATGTATTATAATCCGAGAAAAATATGTACCTAGATAAATAAGGTAGTGTTGTGATTATACCTATATGGTATATATTGTAATGACTTTGTATTATTAAGATGTTGTAGTGTATAATATGTGTAATGCATTTTTGGATTTTATTTGGATTTTTATTTGTGTGACTAGTTCTGTGCGTAAAGTCGAGCTCAGAACACATGTGCATGATGTAATTATGAGTATTCGCTTTATGTTGCAGGACTAGGGGTTCATGGACACGGGTGTAGAAACCGAATCTGAGCAGCAGCGAATGGAACGTGAGGCCAAGGAGAAGGTAGATGCAGATGCAGGAAACCAGGGAACATTACCACCACCACCAATGAGGCCGTTAATGGAACATGATTTTATGCAGTGTATGCAAATGACGCAAGAAAATCAAAACAAGTTCATGGAAGAGCTGCTGGGACGAGCTGGGAATCAGAGCACCGGAAGGTGGAGGAGTGAGTCTTTCTGACTTCCAGAATGCAAGGCCGTTACCTTTTGCATCAGCTCCTGAACCAATGGATGTAGAAGATTGGCTAGCAGATACAGAAAGAAAGCTGAAGACTGTAGGATGTAATGATGAGGAGAAACTGAGGTATGCAACTCATCTTCTGACTGGACCTGCAACATCATGGTGGGAAAATCAGTTAGCCATGCAACAACTTGGAAGGGAGTATACTTGGGAAGAGTTCAAACAGAGATTCCATAAATATCATGTTCTGGAGAGTGTCATGGAGTTGAAGCAGAGAGAATTTGAGGAGCTGCAGCAGGGATATACTAGTGTCATGAAGTATATTCGGGAGTTTAGCCAACTGTCTCGTTATGCTGAGGAAGAAGTCAATACTGAAGAAAAAAGGAAGAAGCGTTTCCTGCGTGGGTTAAATCCATTTGTGAGGATGCATTTAAGGTTGGCTAATAAGCAAACCTATCAGCAGTTGTTGGATGCAGCTATCACTTTCGAAGATGACTACAAGAATGTCCAAGAGGATAGGCAGAAGAGAGCCAAGAAGGAAACCAAGAGGATTCAGGCAAGTAAACCTAAAACCAATCTGGAGTTCAAACCTCGAAACAAAGCCTATAACAACAATAACAACAACAAGGGCGGTGGTGGAAATCAGTCCAATCCCAGGAGGAATGTTATGTGTAACAATTGTGGAATTCTAGGGCATTTCTAGAGGGAATGCAAGAATCCAGTAGTTATCTGTTATGGTTGTGGTCAGAAGGGTCATATCAAGCCCGACTGTCCGAGCAAACCACCAGGTGGTTGGCCTACCAAGGGTGGAGGACAAGTCAGTGGAGGAAATGGACCGCCCAATCAAGGAGGAAATAATGTCAAGAACAACAATGGCAAGAGGAATGGACCTACCGGGAAGCTGAATTGCGCAACCCTGGAGGAGGTGGATAACTCGGAGCATGCAGTGATAGGTACGCTCAATATCCTTAACAACCTCGGCAAAGTTATATTTAATACCGGTGCAACTACTTCCTTCATTTCTGAAGAATTTTGTGATAAAATCGGGATTAGAAGGGCAACGTTAGAAAACCCTATGACCGTAGTTACGATAGGGGTAAATGTGATTGTACGCCACATTAAGCAAGATCAGGTCATTTCGATCTGTGGTTGTACATACTTTGCGGACATTTATGTGATTCCTTTGAAGGGAATTGCAGTAGTGCTGGGGATGGACTGGATGACTGAACATGAGGCTGAGATAAATTGTGAGGAGAAAACTGTCTCAATCAAAACTCCAAGTGGAGCAAGAATAGTTTATCAAGCAGATAGGCACACTCAAATCATGGTGGATTTTCAGTTGAACTCAATGAAGGAGGTCAAGTTGGAAGATATTCCTGTAGTAAATGAGTTTCAAGATGTTTTTCCAGCAGAGCTACCTAGAATGCCACTAGATCGGGAAATAGAGTTCACTATTGATCTAATTCCAGGTACAACACCAATAGCTCAAGCACCATACAAGATAGGACCAAAAGAATTAAAATAACTCAAAGAGAAAATTGATGAGTTAGCCAGAAAAGGATTTATTCAGGAAAGTGTATCCCCATGGGGAACACCGGTGATCTTTGTGGATAAAAGGGATGGTGGAAGAATAATGTGTGGGGATTACAGAAATCTGAACAATGTTACCATAAAGAATAAGTATCCCTTACCAAGAATTCAAGATCTATCTGATCAAGTGAAAGGAGCTGGAGTATTTTCTAAGATTGATATAAGATCTGGATATCATCAGATAAAAATCAAACCAGAGGATGTTCCAAAAACAGCATTTGTCTCAAGATATGGACACCATGAGCATCTTATAGTACCATTTGGTTTGACCAATGCACCAGCAATATTCATGAACCTGATGAACAAAATATTCATGCCATATTTGGATAAGTTTGTCATAGTCTTCATTGATAATATTCTGATTTATTCCAAGGATAAAGAAGAGCATGCAGATCATTTGAGAATAGCATTGCAGACCCTAAGAGAACATAAACTTTATGCTAAGTTCAATAAGTGTGAATTCTGGTTAGATGAGGTAGAATTCCTCGGTCATATGATCAGTAAAGATGGAATTGCTGTAAATCCATCCATAGTTTAATCAATACTAGAATGGACTGCACCAACCAATGTGAAAAAAATTCGAGGTTTCTAGGAGATGGCTGGTTATTACCGGAGATTCATTGAAGGTTTCTCCAAAATAGCTGGACCAATGACTAAATTATTAAGGAAAAATACCCCATTCAATTGGGATGAGAAGTGTGAAACAAGTTTTCAGGAGTTAAAGACCAGGTTAACTACCGCTCAAATTCTAGCAGTTCTAGAAACAGGGAAAGACTTTACAGTATACTATGATGCATATAAAGAAGGTTTGGGTTGTGTGTTAATGCAATGTAAGATCCCTCCTTTATAAAGGATAAGGATCCCTGTGATTGCAATGCTAGTCCCTGGATCATTGCTAGCATCCACAGTTTAAGATGAAGTACACAGAAACAAAGGTCATTATTACAGTCATTCCAGAGACAAACATAGTCTTTACAACTCCAAGGCCACAGGCCTAGTACAAGAGTTTGAATAAGTAATTAAATAAAAGTCTTCATCTTCATGTTCCACAGGCAAACATGTTGAGTGTAGACTCATGACTCCTAATCCTCATCAGAGTAGCCTGCAACATCATAAGTTACAGCCACAGTGGGTCAATACATTGGAATAGTATTGGCAAGTGATACCTTAGTATAATTTAGGTGTACTAGATACTATATGCAATTTGGCTAAGTGTAGCTTGGCTTGCTTTGCTCAAAATAGGTTTTGCCTGTTAGTTGAAATCACTAAGTTTTTCTTTGTCAAAACTTTTCCCAAGGAACCACCAATAGACATTGAGGTCCTTCACCCTTGTTCACCCACAAGTTTTTACTTAGAAATTGGGATGAGGAGATTCTTGATAGCTTCCATGTCTTGATGCTCAAGTTTTCCTTTTCCAGGGACTTGGCTAAGTACTTAGATTCTTCCATCTGCAAAGGTTGTGCACTTTACCCACCAGACTTGATTTTCACCAAGACAGGACCTTTCAAAAGCCTTCCCTTAGACCAAATGGACGCGTTCCAACCTATCATCCCACTACCACCAACTGTCCAAATGGCTAAGTTCTAGCAACTTATGTGATCCTGGCAGAGCCCATATTGCCAAGTGGCTGCACTAGAAGCTTCTTAACACTTGGCCTCTAAAATCTCTTTGTTCCTGGGTGGCTTTCCACAAGTGAGATACACAAGGTAAACCATAGAAATGGGCCTTGTGTAACCACTCAACATAAACCATTCCTTCCATTCCACCCAGGTGTTTCATTTACTTAGTTGTTTTATTAGGCAAAACACAAGTCCAAAGACTTAGAATTATTTTCATCATAGCATGTATATTTCACCACCCTTGGTTGCTACTAGCTAGGCTAAGCATGGCATAGATAAGAATCTTAACTTAGAAATTTCCTAGCAATTCTACAACTAATAGGATTTCCCATCATGGCATATAAGCAAAATATAACATGCAAGACTAGCAAAATATTTCTAATGCTTAGTAGAAAACATAGGGATAAAAATATCATGAAGTACCACTTGCCTTGGTAGTTTGGAGAGTAGCTACACTCCTCACAATCACAATCACTATTGGCACCAAAATCTACACAAAGAATCATAGCCACAAATCACATAGAAAACATATACAAACAAAAATATATGAATGCATGCAATATGATATGTGATGATTTTTAAAACTCAACAAAGCAAGTGTATAGTACTGGTTCATAAACAAGTTAAAAAAATTTCAAACAACATTTATTTAAACCTCAAAACATTTCTTAAACAATTCATATACTCAAAATAGCCCTACACATGTTTCTGTAAATAAAACCATTTTAACAGAAGCAAAACATTAAACACATTGCATATTTAGAAAGGGCTTGTTCTCTTGATTCCATTAATATAAAATTTGTCAAATTCTAACGTGGGGATCAAAAGTTATTGTAGGGTTCGCAGCATAGAAAACAAAAAATTTCCTACGATGAGAACTATGTACCAAGATCTATCTACTAGATACAAACAATGGGCGGATGTATATCCGTAGAGAACATACCCTTGAAGACCGACAAAGCTTAACGAGTTCAACTCGTGGTTGATGTAGACGATCTCTTGCCGATCTCAAGATCGAGAGGAAGTCCTAGCGCCGCAAAGCAGCAGCGCATCCATGCTCGCACACACGTACAAGACACCGGGCAACCTCCACCTCCTCGCTCCAGCGATGCAGCGGAAGCACAACCCTTTCTTGCCGAATAGACACCGGGAACATGTATCTCGCTAGTCCGAGACCATGGGGGATAAATTCTAGAGGGGGAGAGAGATCCTTCACGAGGAGGTGTGAGAGACAAGTGAGGAGGGGTGGTCCTTTTATAGGAGGAGGGGGGACACCAAGGGGGTGGCCTGCGCATGGGGGCTGCCCCCTTGCCCTCCCCTCTTCATGTGGGTGGACACTCCACTCACAAAATTCCTTTAAATTCCCTCCACTCAAAAGTCCACTCAAATTCCCATTAAATTTCCACCAAATTTAATGCAAACTCTCATTAAATAAAACTCTTTTATTTTATTCAGAATTTTTTCAATTACTTTAATGACAAACATTCACAAATAACCCCTTGCTAGAATTCCATTTCACATGCATAACCACTTTATGCAATTTCACCCGAAAACCTGTTTCGGTATCTGGTCAAATAAATTCTTGCGCTTGTTTATTCTTTCGGCATGAAACATTTGCTCCAACTGGATGCCAGTGTCCCTTACGTGTGTCACCCTATGGTTCGCGAATAATGCGGACATGATCGAGACCCTTCTCCAATCAATAATCAGTAGCGGGACCTGGAGATCCATACTGACTCCCACACATTCAACGATGACTTTTCCTATGATCGTCGGAACCTTTTACGCTTGTATCTTAATCCCTTTGTTTCACGATATATTACATGTCCGAGATTCGATCATTGGTATCTCCATACCTAGTTTGATCTCGTTACTGACATGCACTATTTTCTCATTCCCGTGATATAACATTTTAGTGATCAAATCACTTGCTTGCAAGATAACCAATGTGATATCACCGAGAGGGCCCAGAGCATATCTATCCGTCATCGGGATGAACAAATTCAACTCTTGATCCATGATTCTCAACATAACACTTTTGTAGATTTGAAGCCATATTTATAATCACCCAGTTACGTAGTGACGTTTGATGTCAACAAGAAACTCTTCCGGTGTTAGTGATTGGCATGATCTCATGGTCTAAGGATTAGGACTACTCCGTAGTTTGTTTATAGCAATATAAACTCAATGAATTTGATCGTAATGCTATACTTCGGATGAATGTTCATCACACCATTACACTAATGTTGTGATCTCGTTATTAACAACATCCAATGTCTATGATTAGGAAACCGTGATCATCTTGTTAATCAACGAACTAGTTTATGAGAGAGGCATAACTAGGAACTTTCTGTTTGTTTATTAAACACACAAGTATTAATGTTTCCATATTAATACAATTATAGCATGCAAAATAAACATCTATCATATACTTGGAATACACATAATAAACATTTTATTATTGCCTCTCAGGGCATATTCCCTTCAGTCTCCCACTTGCACTAGAGACAATAATCTAGTTACATTGTGATGTATCTAACACCCATGGAGTTCTGGTGTAGATCATGTTTTGCTCTAGGGAGAGTTTTAGTCAACGGATCTGCTACATTGAGATCCGTATGTATTTTACAAATCTTTATATCTCCATCCTTGACATGCTCGCGGATGGAGTGAAACCGGCGCTTAATATGCTTGGAATGCTTGTGAGACCTTGGATCTTTGGCATTGGCAATGGCACCATTGTTGTCACAATAGATCACCATTGGGTCCAATGCGTTTGCAACCACACCTAGTTCGGATATGAACTCCTTCATCCAAAGCGCTTCTGAGCCGCTCAAGCAAAGAACATATTCGACCTCCGTGGTTGATCCCGCCACCACAGGTTGTTTGGAGCTCCTCCAACTAACCGCTCCGCCATTCATGAGAAATACGTATCCGGATTGAGACTTAGAGTCATCCGGATCGGTGTCAAAGCTAGCGTCGACATAACACTTAGCGACGAGCTCTTCTTCACCTCCGTATACAAGAAACATATCCTTATTTCTTCGCAAGTACTTAAGGATATTCTTGACCGCTTTCCAGTGTTCTGAACCTGGATCCGATTGGTACCTACTAGTCAAACTAATAGCATGTGCCACATCCGGTCTTGTACATAGCATGGCGTACATTATAGAGCCTATGGCTGAAGCATAGGGCACCTTGTCCATTATCTCTCTTTCTTCCGCCGAAGCTGGACTTTGAGTCTTACTCAATGTCGTGCCTTGTGTCATAGGTAAGAACCCCTTATTACTATCTTCCATTTTAAACTTCCTTAAAATCTTATCAAGGTATGTACTTTGCGATAGCCCTATTAGGCGCCTAGATCTATCTCTATAGATCTTTATGCCTAATATGTATGACGCTTCACCTAGGTCCTTCATTGAAAATTTGATGTTTAGATAACTTTTAACACCGTTTAAAAGATCTATATCATTTCCGATCAATAATATGTCATCCACATATAATATCAGAAATGCCACATTGCTCCCACTCACTTTCTTGTAAATACAAGCTTCTCCATAAGTTTGGACAAATCCAAACTCTTTGATCACCTCATCAAAGCGGAGATTCCAACTTCGTGATGCTTGCTTCAATCCATAGATGGATCGCTGAAGCTTGCACACCTTGTTAGCATCCTTAGGATCGACAAAACCCTTTGGTTGTATCATATACAACTCTTCTTCAATATTACCATTGAGAAACACGGTTTTGACATCCATCTGCCATATATCATAACCGAAATATGCAGCAATTGCTAACATAATCCTAATTGACTTTAGCATCGCTACGGGAGAGAATGTCTCATCGTAGTCAACTCCTTGAATTTGTCGAAACCCCTTTGCGACAAGTCGAGCTTTATAGACGGTTACATTACCATCAGCATCAGTTTTCCTTTTGAAAATCCATTTGTTCTCCACGGCCATTCGGTCGTGAGGTAAGTCCACCAAGTTCCAAACTTGATTTTCATAAATGGATTCCATCTCGGATTTCATGGCTTCTAACCATTTGTTGGAATCCGGGCTCATCATCGCTTCTTCATACGTCGCAGGGTCATCATTTTCATTAACCATGAAATTCATGACAGGATTTCCGTCTGACTCGAGAGCTGCCGCGCGTCTTGACCTGCGAGGTTCGGTAGTACTCTCTTTCGGAGTTTCATGATCATTATCATTAGTTCCCTCTTCAACAGGTGGAGCCAACTCCGGAACAGCTTCCGGCGCTGCGCTACTCGCCATACTTTGAAGAGAAGGTTCAATAACCTCTTCGAGTTCTACCTTTCGACTACTCACACCTTTGGCGAGAAACTCTTTCTCTAGAAAGGATCCATTCTTGGCAACAAAAACCTTGCCCTCGGATCTATGATAGAAGGAATACCCAATAGTTTCCTTAGGGTATCCTATGAAGACGCATTTTTGCTCTTTGGGTTCGAGTTTATCCGGTTAAAGTTTCTTCACATAAACATCGCATCCCCAAACTTTAAGAAATGACAGCTTAGGTTTGTTTCCAAACCACAATTCATACGGTGTCTTTTCAACGGATTTAGATGGTGCCCGATTTAAAGTGAATGCAGCAGTTTCTAGTGCATAGCCCCAAAATGACAATGGCAAATCCGTCAGAGACATCATAGATCGAACCATATCTAAAAAAGTACGATTACGACGTTCCGACACACTATTTCGCTGTGGTGTTCCGGCAGGTGTGAGTTGTGAAACAATTCCACACTCTTTCATGTGAGTGCTAAACTCGTAACTTAGATACTCACCTCCACGGTCGGACCGTAGAAATTTGATCTTTCTATTACGATGATTTTCCACTTCATTCTGAAATTCCTTGAACTTTTCAAAGGTTTCAGACTTGTGTTTCATCAAGTAGATATAACTGTATCTACTCAAATCATCCGTGAAAGTAACAAAATAACGATATCCACCTCGCGCAGACACACTCATTGGACCGCATACATCAGAATGTATGATTTCCAATAAATCTGTCGCCCGTTCCATTGAACCGGAAAACGGCGTTCTAGTCATCTTTCCCATAATGCATGGCTCACATGTATCAAATGATTCATAATCAAGTGATTCCAAAAGTCCATCCGAATGGAGCTTCTTCATGCGTTTAACGCCAATATGACCTAGACGGCAATGCCACATATATGCGGATATATCATCATTTAGTTTAATCCTTTTAGCATCAACATTATGAATATGTGTAACATTATTATCGAGATCCAAAAGAAATAAACCATTCATCATCGGTGCATGACCATAAAAGATTTCATTCATATAAATGGAACAACCATTGTTCTCGGATTTAAATGAATAACCACTTCACATCAAACACGATCCAGATACAATGTTCATGCTTAGTGCAGGCACCAGATAACAATTATTCAAGTTTATAACTAATCCCGAAGGCAAGTGGAGAGGCAGCATTCCGACGGCGATCACATCAACGCTTGATCCATTGCCGACACGCATCTTGACCTCACCCCTTGGTAGCGGTCGCTTGTTCCGCAGCCCCTGATTCGAGTTACAAATATTAGCAACTGAACCGGTATCAAATACCCAGGTGCTACTGCGAGCACTAGTCAAGTACACATCAATAACATGTATATCATATATACCTTTGTTTGCCTTGCCGGCTTTCTTGTCTGCCAAATACTTGGGGCGATTCGCTTCGATGTGATCCCTTACAATAGTAGCACTTTTCGGTATCGGACTTTGGTCCAACTCGGGGTTTCTTTTCAGAACGGCAACAGGCTTGCCGCCTTACTTCCCTTCCGTTTTCCTTCTTGTCTTTCTTGAAACCAGTGTTCCTATTGATCATCAACACTTGATGTTCCTTTTGATCTCCATACTGCAGTTTTAAGCATTGTGCAAGCTCGGGAGAGACTTCTTCATGCCTTGCATATTATAGTTCATCACGAAGCTCTTATAGCTAGGTGGCAGAGACTGCAGAACACGATGGATGCCTAAGTCAATGGGAATCGATATTCCCAAGGACACAAGCTTATCGGCGTAACCCGACATCTTGAGTACATGCTCACTTACGGAGCTGTGCTCTTCCATCATCTTGACTAAAGAACTTTTACGAGCGTTGTAGCTCTCTACAGCAGCATGTGTGTCGAAAATCATTTTCAACTCACCCATTGTATCAAAATCATTGCCATTTTCGAAACGCTTTCGAAGTTCCGGCTCTAGCCCATACAATATGCTGCAATGAACTAAGTTGTGGTCCTCGTGACGAGTCTGATAGAAATTCTTCTCCTCGTCAGGGGCATCATCAAAAGGTGGGGGGCCTAACGGCGCTTCTAGCACATATTGCTTTTGTGCAGCAGAGAGGAGAATCCTCAAATTGATGGCCCATTCGGTAAAGTTGCTACCGTTCGTTGCAAGTTTCTCTTTCTCCATGAACACATTGAAATTAAAAGCAAGTGGTGCCATCTACAACAGAATTTGTAAAGTTTAGACTAAGTGTATGATAGATTGAGTTCAACTAATCCATATTACGAATGAACTCCCACTCAAAAATGACATCCGTCGTGCCTTTTTGGTGATTCCATGAACCAAATCCACTACACCAAGTCCGATCATCACATGAGTTGGTGTAGCTTCAAAGGCGAGCATCAAATGGGAATCATATCAACTATATGACTCATGCTTAACCTTTCGGTCCGTGTTCCGAGGCCATGTCTGTACATGCTAGGCTCGCCAATTTAGATCCTTAGTATTCGCGTGTGTAACTGTTTTACACCCAAAATATGGACGTGGATCCAAGAACACCCGATCATCACGTGATGTCTTGGAGTGACGAAAACATAATCGGTGCATACTAAAGGAAGAACACATACTTATCTTGATATTTAAATGAGGGATCATCTTATTATGCTAACAAAGCGCTAAACAAGCAATATAAGATGCTATCAAACATCACATGTTTATTAGTGAAATGATATGGTTCCTGCATATGATCTCTATCATGTGCACCATGGTATGATCACTATCATACCTATATGTGTAAATCCAAGGTCTATGGAGTTTACACGCTATGTGTGTTGTAAGAGTATCATGTCATACTTATACTTACAACATTACCATATCATAACACTAGCCCAGCAACAATCTAAACTAGACGCCTCTAATTTATCCATTGCAAGTTTTACGTGGCTTGGGGCTTTCGAGATAGAACCGTGCTTACCTACGAACATGAACCACAACGAGGATAACTGTAACATCCCTAAATTCATATTCAAAAACTCATTCATGTCATCCTTGCATCCATCATCATTTAGGGTTTTCACAAAACATTTCAGAAAACAGAAACATATGGTATCATGATTTTATGTGGACAGACTTATTTTAAATGGCCAACACCACTTGTAAGTTTGATTGTTATGAACCAGGAAGGTTGCCTTCTATGAGTATAGGATTTAAGTGTAGATTTAAAACCAAGTTTTCAAATGGGAAATGGGTTCCAAAAACCATCTTTCAAATTTTAAACCAAGTGCCTAGCCTCTGATATTTTTGATCTCCAAGCTTAACCAAACCTATACAAAGCAACCCCATGGTTATATGACCATTTTTGAGACTACTGCTCACTGCAAAAATCCCAGGAAAATTTGAATTCAAATTGAACTTGATTTCATTTGAAAATCTACCCAGAAAATCAAAATAGAAAAGGAAAAAGAAATAAACAAAGGAAAGGGCCGCGCGCTAGGTTTCTGGCCCAGCATCGAATCGAGCCCAACTAGCCCACCCGGGGGTTTTCTTTCCCTCTCTCACGCGCGAGCGCACGCACCCAGTCGCTGACAGCCAGACCCCACCTTCACCTCGCGCACCTCGCTGACGAGCGGGCCCTGTCCACGTCGTCCTCGTCTTCCCCAAACCGCGCCCGCGACCACGTCGCTGCTGCAGTCATGGCCGGTAATGGCGCGGCGTAATTGGGCATTAATCCGCGAGCGTTTCCTGTCGCACCCGAGCCTATTTAACCCTCTCTGCCTCGCGAGCATTTCCCCCCAAACACCTCGCTCACTCCGCCACCAGGCTGCGCGCAATTGCATTCGAAGCTCCGCAGAACCGAGAACTCCGGCGACCAAATACGGTGAGGATGATCAGAACGTTCTTGCGCACCCTCTGATACTTTTGTTTTGGCCGCTCGTGACCCAGGTTGTCATCTCCATCCATAGCCGAAACCACCTGCGCCGCCGGCAAACTTCGGCGACCAATTAAGGTAAATCCAGACCGCCCCTTGCCTTCTTCCTCACACGAGCCTGTTCGCCTGTGTCTTGCGCAAGTACTGATGCCACACGTTCGTGCTAGGGCGACGCCAAACCTCGGCAAGGACCACGTCTGCAAGCTACCGTCGCTGTCGTAACTCCGACGAGCAATCCTCGCCGTGTCAGCGCTCCCCTCCGCAAACCAGTACCACGTCGAGCTTCCGAACGCCTTTGCGGATCTGGTAAGCACCTTCTTGCTTCCTAGGGCGATCTAGAAAGCCGGCACCGCCATAGTCAGACGCGCCGCCGCCAGTCAACGCCGCTAGCGCCGTCCGAGAATGGTTAGGTTGATTAGGAACGTTGGATCTAGATCCTGTGGCGTAGATTAGAAAAAGGACAAAGAGGTACGCGCGCGTCTGAGCCGCCAAATTTCACTTAGATCGTGCGGTCCGCGGATCGATCCAACCGGCGATGCACGCCAATAGGGACGCGACGCGTGACAAGTGTTAGAACTAAAAACAGATTTAAAACCAGAATTTGATCCAAATTTCAAATGCTTATAAATTTTGATTGCCACGTTGGAATTTTGCAAATTTTATACCGTTGGATTCAGTGAAACAAGACCCTTCTGAATATCCAATGTGTTTAACAAATAGTAACCATTAAAATGACTTTATTTGTAGAAACATGTTTAAATCTGTTTTGAGTATGGATTTAGTTAGTAATTTGTTTTAGGGATAAATAAGGTTAGTTGGCAAACTTGTGACTTGTTAAGTTTCTGTAAACATGCACATGCTAGGTAGAGTTTTCAAAATCACCACTTAGTAAATTCTTGCATGCATGCATTCATATTATTTTTGATTGTATATAATTGTGTGTAATTGTGTGCTACAAATTTTTGTGTAGATTTTGCTAGTGATTGTGATTGTGAGGAGTGCTACTCTCCACATTACCAAGGCAAGTGATATTTTCATGAATATTCCTTTCCCATATTTTGTATTAGCATTAGATATTTTGCTAAGTCTTGCATGCTACTTTTGCCAAATGCTAAGTTGGGAAATCCTAAGTAGTGTAGAATTGTAGAATTGCTAGGGAATTTTCCTAAGTTAAGTTACCATGCCATGGTTAGCCTAGCTAGCAGAAAACAGGGGTTGGTAAAGTATGTACATGCTATGGTGAAATAATTCTAAGTCCTTTGGGACTCATGCTTTTCTTAATAAAACAACTAAGTCAATGAACTTCCTGGGTGGAATGGGACTTGAATGGTGGTTTTTGGTTGAGTGGTTACACAAGGCCATGGACTTGGCTTGTGTATCTCACTTGTGGTATGCCACCCAGGCACAAAGGTATTTGGAGGCCAAGTGTTGAGAAATCTTACAGTGCAACCACTTGGCAAAATGGGCTCTGCCTTGATCATATAGGTAGCTAGAACTTAGTCTTTTGGACAGTTGGTGGTAGAAGGGATTGATAGGTTGGAACGTGTCCATTTGACTAAGGAAAGGCTTCTGAAAGGTCCTGTCTTGGGAAACCAAGTCTGGTGGGGAAAGTGCACAACCTCTGCAGATGGAAAAACCTAAGTACTTAGCCAAGTCCATGGCAATGGACAACTTGAGCATCAAGACATGGAAGCTACAAGAATCTCATCACTCCAACTTCTAAATAAAACTTGTGGGTGAACAAGGGTGAAGGACCCCAATGTCTATTGGTGGTTTCTTGGGAAGTTTTTGATAAAGAAAAACTTAGTGATTTCAACTAATAGGTAAAACCTATTTTCAAGCAAAGCAAGCCAAGCTACACTTAACCAAAATGCATATAGTAATATAGTCCACTTAAAATATACTAAGTTATCACTTGGCAATACTATTCCAAAGTATTGACCCACTGTGGCTGTAACTTGTGATGTTGCAGGTTACTCCGATGATGAGTAGGAGTCATGAGTCTACACTCAACATGCTTTCCTGTGGCACATGAAGATGAAGACTTATGTTTATTTACTTATTCCTTAAACTCTTGTATTAGGCCTATGGCCCTGAGTTGTAAAAGACTATGTTTTATCTCTGGAATGAATGTAATAAACGACCTTTGTATCTGTGTACTTCATCTTAAACTGTGGATGCTAGCATTGATCCAGGGACTAGCATTGCAATCACAGGGATCCTTTCCTTTATAAAGGAGGGGTCTAACAGATGGTATCAGAGCACTGTGTTGCATGTAGGATTATGACCCTAGGATTGGAAAACCACTAAGGAAAATTTTCAACTACTTCCACAATTGTCTATTCTTCTTGTAAAACTTTTCTAATCTTCTCATTCTCATCTCCATTTGTAGATGAACTCCATCAACGAAGCCGTGAAGAAAGGGCCACTCATGACCATGACCTTGGAGTGTGAAACTGAGTTTCCCAAGATTCTCAAGGACCTCATGGTGGCAATGGAAGCACATGGTACAGCTATATACAAAGGCTTTCCAGTGATGGATGAAGGAGTGGAGTATTGGTGGGTGCAACTTCACTTGTACAAAAACAAGGAAGACAACCACAAAGAAAGGGGATTCTGCATGTACACCAACACTGTAATGCACACCACATTCTTTGAGTCAGCCAGAGATGCAGCTTGGAGGGCTATCAAAGAACTAAGTGCAAGAGTCAAGTGCAGAATGCTCAACCTCCAAAAAGACTTAGAGAAAGAGAAGGAACTTACCCAAGAGTTGGAATCCACCAACCAAGAGTTAAGGGGAGATATAATAGACTTAGTGATGGAATCGTGTGAACAAGATAGGTGGATTGCCTCTAGGAACATTGTGATAGCCACCAGATCCAGTGAGATAGGATTGTGAGCACACTTCATTAGTTGGACCACCATCTATCACCTTATTTTTCCAAAAATGATACCTTAAATAAATATGGACCTTGATTGATGTAATGGACTTATGTATGCATGACTTGTGTGATGTTTGTGTTCTAAGGATATGTATGAAATGTTTGTCTTGTTTTTATCTTAAATTGTGTCGTTCTAACTTTTCAATCTTATAAATAGATGCCTATTACCATCACCACTGTTGAGGAGTTCCGGGTTACCCGTTTCGGCCCTCGTATCGTTGAGCTTACCACTTTGCTCGATCTCCCTCTTCCCACCATCACAGTGCACCCACTCACCAAGTTCGAGAGGAAGGACCTCTGGGGCTTCAAGGCGAGCCAGCCCGGACGCCAGACGGAGCCTACTACAGAGGCCATCGTCTTCAAGCTGATGCATGACGACCGGGAGAGAGGCATGGAGGTAGTCATGCAGGACCCGATAGGACGTCTGTTAGGCCGTCACTCTCGACAGGTTAGGGGCACTCACTTCCACGTCTTCGGAAGGCGTGACGATGAAGGAAAGTCTATTGACTAAGAGGACGACTCGAGGGACGCGGAAGAGCCGATACGTCTCTATCTCCAGGACTTAGAGGTTCTCATCAGGCACGTGGACACGGACAGGACGAACGTCATGCTCAGCAATGACGAGCTCCAGGTACAGCTTCGCGAGAAGGACAAGCTTTTCGCACAGCAGGATGAGATGGTCAAGGAAATGGAGACGAAGTTCGAGGCCCAGGACCGCAAGTTCAAGAGTCAGGAGAAACGCGTCCAGGATAGGAACAAGAGGATCCGGGACATGACCGAGGAACTGAAGTCCAAGGATTTCGAGTTTGAGCAGCAGCAGATGGTTATTGAGAGGCTTCGCTCCCAGAAGAGGGATCTCAAGGCCAAGGTCGATTCCTTGACCACTACGATTGAGGAGAACAAGACCACGATGGAGAACGCAGGTCTTACCTTCGTCGAGGAGGAGATTGATGCTGATGAGTAGACTTGACTACTCGTTTATCTTTCATATTCGTACTTGTTATTTGTGAACTTATTATTGGACCATCCGACAAGTGGATGGCTTGCCACTTGTGTGTTTTATTTCGAAATTTTGTTATTCTGTTGTTGAGCTTTTATCCTTGAGTTGCATGCTATGTGTTTGCTTGTGATGTATTGTGCATAAAACATCTATGGGTATCTCATTCTTATCTATTTGAATCAACCACAGATGCCTCCCCGTCGCGCAAACCCCAACCCCAACAACATCACCCCAGAAATGCAACAGATGATGAATTCTCAAACACAGCTTATGCAGATGATGACAACATTCATCCAAAACCAGAATAACAACAACAACCCCAATAACAACAACAACAACAACCCTCCGGGTTTTGATATGCTCACCAGATTTCTGCGTCTGAGGCCAGCAAAGTTTTCAGGGACAACTGATCCCATGGTGGCCAATGATTGGCTACGTTCTGTGAACAAGGACTTAGTGACCGTGGCCGCGGATCTTTGAAAAGGTCGTTCAGCGCATCTGTTGGAAGGACCAGCCGCCACATGGTGGGACAACTTCCAAATCACCACTCCTTTAGATGAGGTGACTTGGGCTATCTTTGAAGATGGCTTTCGCACTGCTCACATCTCATCAGGAATGATGAGCCTGAAAAAGAAGGAGTTTCACAACTTGAAGCAGCGCCACCGCAGCGTGGCTGAATAATAGAAGAGTTCAACAATCTGGCGTGCTATGCACCGGATGACGTTGACACGGATGCCAAAAGAAAGGAAAAGTTTCTGGAAGGCTTGAATGATGAGCTGAACCTACAGTTGTCTGTGGCATATGTTCCAACTTACCAGTCTCTGTGTGACAAGGCTGCTATTTTGGAAAGTAAAATGAAGCAAGTCGAGAGTAGGAAGAGGAAACACTCCGACAAGCACAACTCGGGATCGTCTCACAAACGATCTCACTATGATGACAGTGGCAGCTCAGGATCCCATAAGCATGGGAAATTCAACAAGCACCCCAACCACAACCGTCATGACAACAAGCATCATCGCAGTCATGACAATGACAAGTACAAGAACCACAAGAGTGGACATAAGAGCCACCACAGTGGGAATGGTAGTGGAAGTGGAAGTCAGCCTGCAAAAAGGGACATCAGTCAGGTTGAATGCTTCAAATGCAAGAAGCTGGGGCATTATTCTAATGAGTGCCCTGAGAATAAAGTTGAAGGACCTAACAAGCCAAATCCTTTTCAGAAAGGACAGGTTAACCACATCAATGTGGAGGAGGTCTATGAGGAGCCTGATGCCGTTGCTGGTAAGTTCAGACAAAATTCAATTTCAGCATTTGTACTCTTTGATACCGGTGCATCTCATTCATTCATATCAAAAGCATTTGTTGAAATAAATGAACTACCGGTAGAAACCATTGGGTGTCCTATAAGAGTAAGCTCTCCGGGTGGAGAAATGATAGTAAACTCAGGATGTCATGACTTAGTCATAGAGTTTGGAAAACATAAGTTTCCAATGAACCTAATAATCCTAAATTCCCAAGAATTGGATGTGATTTTGGGAATGGATTGGATGGCTAAGTATGAGGGAGTACTAGATGGTGCCAATCGTACAGTTACACTCACAACCCCAGAAGGAAAAAGAATAAAATTCAAGTCAAACTTTGAATCCAAAGGAAGTAAGCTAAATTCTCTTAAGGGGGTTAGCATGGACAGTGTGCCAATTGTGTGTGAGTATCCGTATGTGTTTCCGAAAGAGTTGCCAAGAATGCCACCAGATAGAGATGTGGAGTTTCTGATAGATTTGGTACCAGGTTCTGGACCAATAGCAAAAAGACCGTACAAAATGTCAGTTGATGAACTGAAAGAGCTCAAGAAGCAACTAGGAGAACAGTTGCAGAAAGGGTTTATTCAACCAAGTTCTTCATCTTGGGGAGCCCCAGTATTGTTCGTAGAGAAGAAAGATAGAAGCCAAAGGTTATGCATAGATTACCGTTCACTCAACGAGGTGACTATCAAGAACAAATATCCTTTGCCTAGAATCAATGATTTGTTTGATCAGCTAGAGGGAGCATGTGTGTTCTCAAAGATTGATCTCCGGTCAGGCTATTTTCAACTCAAGATAAGAGAGCAAGACATACCAAAAACAGCATTCACCACAAGGTATGGATTGTATGAGTATACCGTGATGCCTTTTGGCTTAACCAATGCTCCAGCCTACTTCATGAATATGATGAACAAAGTGTTCATGGAATTCCTTAACAAGTTTGTTGTCGTTTTCATCGATGACATCTTAGTCTACTCCAAGAGCAAAGAAGAACATGAAAGGCACTTACGCTTGATACTTGAAAAGTTAAGAGAGCATAAACTTTATGCCAAATTCAGCAAGTGTGAGTTTTGGTTAGAGGAAGTTGGTTTTCTTGGTCATGTTATGACAAAGGATGGTGTGGCAGTTGATCCTGCTAAAGTTTCAGCTGTGACAAAATGGGAATCTCCTAAGAACGTGAAAGAAGTACGCAGTTTCCTTGGCTTAGCAGGTTACTACCGAAGGTTCATCGAAAATTTCTCAAAGGTTGCTAAGCCGATGACTGAATTGTTAAAGAAGGACAAGAAATTTGCTTGGTATGAAGGTTGTGAAGTCAGCTTCCAAGAATTGAAGAAGAGACTTGTAACAACACCGGTTCTATGTCTACCAGATTTGGAAAAGGATTTCCAAGTATATTGTGATGCGTCTCATCAAGGTTTGGGTGCCGTACTTATGCAAGACGGTAAAGTCGTAGCCTATGCCTCGAGACAACTCAAAACTCATGAAGTAAACTATCCTACTCATGATTTGGAGTTAGCCTCTGTCGTCCATGCACTCAAAACATGGAGACACTACCTTTTGGGAAAGCGATGTGAAGTGTTCACCGATCACAAGAGTTTGAAGTATATCTTCACGCAGAAGGAAATCAATATGAGACAAAGGAGATGGCTAGAACTTATCAAAGATTACGACTTAAGTTTGCAGTACCATCCCGGTAAAGCAAATGTAGTAGCAGATGCTCTAAGTCGTAAGACGTTTGTGAATGGCCTTACCAATGGTGAATTGCCAGATGACTTGTGTAAGCAATTCAAAGAACTCAGATTGGAGATTGTACCAGAAGGACATCTTATGACTTTAGATGTTCAACCCACTCTGTTGGATAAGATTAAAGAAGCCAGAAGACAGATAAAGAAATCGAAGAGATTAAGGAAAGGATTAGCCAAGGGAAAGCTAAAAGCTTCCATATTGACGAACAAGGTACTTTATGGCATGGGAAACGCATTTGTGTTCCACAAGACACGGAGTTGCGGAAACTGATTCTACAAGAAGCCCACAACTCTCCGTATTCTATTCACCCGGGAAACACCAAAATGTACATGGACATGAAAGAAAGATTTTGGTGGAACAATCTCAAAAGGGACATTGCCGAACATATTGCTTTGTGTGATGTGTGTAGTAGAGTGAAAGCGGAACATCAGAAACCAGCAGGTTTGCTTCAACCACTGCCTATTCCTGAGTGGAAGTGGGAAAATATTGGTATGGATTTCATTACCGGTTTACCAAGGACCAGGTCAGGGTATGATTCCATATGGGTAGTAGTGGATCGCCTAACTAAAGTGGCTCATTTTATACCCGTGAAGACAACTTATACAAGTGCCAAGTTAGCCAAAATCTACATGAGCAGAATTGTGTGCCTTCACGGTGTGCCTAAGAGTATTGTGTCTGATAGAGGAACTCAGTTTACTTCTCACTTTTGGAGACAGCTTCATGAATCTTTGGGAACAAGATTGGAATTCAGCACTGCTTTTCATCCTCAAACTGATGGACAAACAGAAAGGACTAACCAAATTCTTGAAGACATGTTGAGGGCATGTGCTTTAGACTATTGTAGAGGTCCCAACCTAATAAGGTAGATTCCTCCTATGTTTTACAATGCTAGTCCCTGGATCAATAGCTAGCATCCACAGTTAAGATGTAATATCAAGATACAAAGGTCATAATATAAATTTATAACCAGGAATAACATAAGTTTATTACATCAAACATAGCTCATTTGGCTATTACATTACATTGCATCAGAATAACTATAGTCATGGGTCCTTCATCTTCAAAGTGCCACAGGCAGATGTTGGTTGTAGACTTTGTAGTCCTAGTCAATCAAACAATCTTCACTAAAAAACAATCAACCTGCAACATTACAAGTTACAGCCACAAGGGTCAATACATTTTGAATTGTATTGGCAAGCTTCACTTCTATGTATATTAAGAGTGGATCCTATCATTACATGCATATTTGGCTAAGTAGGGTTTAAGGCTTATTTGCACAAAGCAATGTTTTATCCTAACTTTTCAGAAATGGTTTTTAGTCCTTTGTCAAATCTCTTTTCCAAGAATCCCTTGAACTCCTTGGTAGAAACTCAAGTGTTCAAGTCCTTGTCAAAATATCTTGAGCCACTTGGTAACCCCAAGTGCAACAAGTCTTATCAAATCTCATGAGTTCCTTGGTCACTAAACAAAATCCCTTGAGCACCTTGGTAACCCCAAGTGCATCAAGCTTAATACAATCTCTTTGAATTCCTTGGTAGACACACAAGGGCATCAAGTTTTATTTTACTTTAGAAGTTGGAATGTCGAGAGCTCCCATAGCTCAAACTTTAGTTGCTCAGTATTGTCCATAACCGGGGACACGGCTAAGTACTTAGATTTTATTAACTTCTGCAGAAGGAGTACACTTTACCCACATGACACAATCCCATCTTGTTGCCACCAGTGGCCTACTGGATTAGTGCTCACCAAGATGGAGTACCGGCAGACTGAGAGTGTGACGAAGTCTTTCCAAAAGGTCCTCCCATACATCATTGCTAGCTTGTCTTCAGCCCCCATGAAGCATTCCATATCCCCATGTCCGGTAACTAAAGACAATGTATGGGTCTTCCTAATGTAGTTGACTAAGCCAGAGCCATAATAGCATGTGGTTGCACACGAAAGCCACAAATGGAGAAACATGTTCAATCTCTAAGTTTCCTAGGTGGTTTCTTTTGGAGCACAACACAAAGTGATTCACATAGACATGGTTCCTTTTGTTGCCACCTTCTCCAAAACTTAAAGTATCCCCCACCTAGGTGGTTCATTGAGTCCTTGTTTTATTATGTAAAACATAAGTCCTTTTCTCAACCTTTGTAAAATCTCAACATGTATCTCTTTTCAAAATAAAGCATGGCTAAGCATGTACAACTTCAATATTTTCACTAAGGAGTGTATAGGGAATCCTATTAGGATTTAGCATAGCATAAGTATAAAATTATTTTCATGCATGTTTTTCATAATCCACTAAGTATAATGAAAATAATAGGACACTTGAATGATAGTGTAACTTGCCTTTTTGGTAGGGAATGGTGGTTCACTCCTTGATCTTGCTAGTCTCACACTTTGCTAAATTCACTACAAGTCAATCAAGCAAACACAAAATCAACTAACATTCCAAACCAAAGTCAAACAAACAATCTCACACACATAAAGCAATGGAGTCTAAGTCATGCATAAGTATGCAAAGGATGGTTCTATTGCAAGGATGGTCTCCACTAGGTTTCTAAACTTTGTAAGGTCCACATTGGTCATTTACCAAAATGGCAAAGTCATTTGTTAATGGGTTTTATCCATAACCATTTTTAAATCCTTTCATTATTTTATGTGGTGAAAATTATTATTCTCAATACCACAACCTTAAGTGGTTTCACAAAATAAGTATTGTTTCTCAAAACTTGGCATTTATGGTCAGTAGGTTTGGTCCAAAACATTTTCTCCCAAGTTTTCCTTGCAAAAATCACTTCCATAATAAACCTAATAATTTTATTTGGCTTAAAAATGGCTAAGTCAAATAATTCAACCCAAATTTTACCAAAATAATTTTTTAACACCAAGGGTTGGTTCCTAGGGTCAGTAAGGTCACAACAATCCATTTTGCAAAAAGATTTAATCCTAAAATTAACTCTAAAGAATTTTTCTACACTAAACAAGCTCACAGAAGAATCTGCAAAATAAAGCAAACAAACAGATACTATTTTCTAAACTAAGGCCATGGTTGTCTAGGGCTTGCTCTCCTGAATCCAACGACATAAAATTTGTAATTTTTGGACGTGTGGTTTGAAAGTTATAGAGGTTTGACGCTTGCATATAATTCTGTTTTCAAACCTGTTTTTAAACAGATCAGTGACACGCGGCGTGATTTCATTGGACGATACCGCTTCGCGCGGATCGCGCTCTGTAGAGCGTTGGATCAAATGTAAATCGTGTGGTTCAGAATCATCACTTACCCCTTCGCTAAAAATCTATCGTAACCGTCAGATCCAGATCCTGCGGTCACTAACACGCTTGCCAAAGTCTGGCGGCGCTCGGCGGCTGCGCGCGGCGGTGACGGCCATGCAGTGGCGGTCCGGCTATTCTAGGAAGAGAGTGAGAGGAAGGAGGGGCTTACCAGGTTCGCACTGCAGCAGTGATACTCAACATGCTCTTGGTTGGTGGAGGGGCGCACGGGGACGGGTAGAATTCCTCGCCGGAGTTGGTTCTGGCGACGGGCGGCTCTGGTCGAGGTCGAGGACGTCACTGGAGATCGCCCTAAGGCAACATGAAGGCGCGGTCAGATGCGCAAGATCAAGATAATGCTATGTGCGTGATCGAGAAGTGAAGGGGCGGTCTGGTTCACCTGGTAAACGTCGTCGGAGGAGGGACAGTCGGCGGCGCTGTCGGAGCTTGTCAAAGCCGACGCTCCGGGGCGCCCGCGGTCGAATGAAGGCACGGGGAGAAGCGTCTGGGAGTGGGGAAGCTGCCAGCATGCTCAGGGAGGCTCGGGGTGGTGTGGCTTGGACGGAATCGACACCGAACCTCGTCGGAGACAGCGGCGGTGCAGAAGGAATTGGCGACAGCCTAGGGGCAGAGAGAAGGAGTGATCTGGGGGAAAAGGAGGAGGAGGCGCTGGCGTTTTATCGAGCACGGTTAAAGCGAGGTAAAGGCGCGGCGTTATGGCGAATTGAACGCGCGGAATCACAGCAGGTAACGGTGGTCGAGGGAGGAAGAAGGGGTCGCGTGGGTGGGGAGGAAGAACAGTGCCAAGTGGGGTCGGTCAGTCAGTGGGAAAGAAATGAGAGGGAGGTCCACTAGTCAGTCTCTGCGCGGTTAAGTTCCTGAGTGAGGAAAAATGATCCAGGCGTGGAAACAGGTGGGCTAGGTGGGCCGCTGTTGGGCTGTTGGGTTGGGTCGATCCACTTCCATTTTTTTATTCTATATCCTTTTCTTTTTCTATTTCTGAATTCTGTTTTGAAATTTCTATCAAACAATCATGGTTCAAATAAATTCAAACAACACCCACACTTTGTAATATTGAAATTAGTTCTGTTTAGTAACATGAACCAAAACCTAATTCAAATTGATAAATTTATTAATAGGGGCTATTACTATTTAATTAAATGGATGTACCAATTATTAAATCCATAGGTTTTGATTTAATTCAAAGCTCCACTTGAGAACTAAATAATTTTAAACCATTCAGTAGGTTGTATTTGAACTTAAGGAATATTTGGAAAGCTTATTTTTAAATAATTTAATAAGTTTTGATGTTTCAATTGAATTGGTGAAACCTTTTATTTAAATAAAGTTTGGATATTAATTCCTTATTATTTTATTTAAATAAACCTTTGTTAATTTTATTTAAAATAAAATGTTTTAATACCCAAAGTTTGGCCAAGGTTTTAATTTGGCTTTATAAAATATTCTTTATTTATAAACTTCTATTTCATTTGAAAATTTAATCTTTTCACTCAAGAGTTTCAAAATAGTATTTCCAAATGTTTTTTTGTTTTTATTTTTCCTTTTATTAAATGTTTTTTTATCCCTTTAGGTTTTATTTAATTCAAATGGTTCTGAAGTTCCAATTGAATTCAAAAAGTTTCTTCTGGCTCTGAAAATCAAACAAAGTTTTATTTTATTCATTTATTTTCACATTACAAGATTTGGAAAATCTTGGGATGTGACAACTATGGAGCAAGTTGGGATGAAAGTCTGCCTTACGCAGAGTTCTCTTACAATAACAGTTATCAATCTAGTATTGAAATGGCACCATTTGAGTTTCTCTACGGAAGGAAGTGTACCACCCCATTGCTATGGAATGGTGTGGGAGAAAGAAGTTTATTTGGACCTGATCTTATCAAAGACGCCGAAGAAAAAGTCAAATTGGTTAAGGACAGGTTGAAGATAGCACAGTCCCGACAGAAAAGCTACGCGGATTCTAAGCGTAGAGAAGTCACCTACGAAGTTGGGGATAGAGCTTACCTTAGAGTATCACCACTTCGTGGAGTGAAAAGATTTGGAGTCAAAGGAAAGTTGACACCAAGATATGTTGGGCCATTCAAGATTCTAAGTCACAAGGGAGAAGTTGCATATGAAGTTGAATTGCCAGAGTCTCTGTCAGCTGTCCATAATGTGTTTCATGCGAGTCAGCTTAAGAAATGTCACCCAGAGATGGAAGAATCATCTTTGAAGGATACCATACCCTTGGAAGAAGTCCAGCTAGAAAGTGATCTCACCTACGAAGAAAAGCCTGTCAAGATTCTTGAGACCGCAGAAAGAGTTACAAGGACAAAAACTATCAAGTTTTGCAAAGTACAATGGAATCATCATTCCGAGGAAGAAGCAACATGGGAAAGAGAAGATGATCTTCAGAAAGACCACCCTCACCTATTTGCTACCAATCCGAATCTCGAGGGAGAGATTCATCTTAAGGGGGTTAGATTTGTAACATCCCTAAATTCATATTCAAAAACTCATTCATGTCATCCTTGCATCCATCATCATTTAGGATTTTCACAAAACATTTCAGAAAACAGAAACATATGGTATCATGATTTAATGTGGACAGACTTATTTTAAATGTCCAACACCACTTGTAAGTTTGATTGTTGTGAACCAGGAAGGTTGCCTTCTATGAGTATAGGATTTAAGTGTAGATTTAAAACCAAGTTTTCAAATGGGAAATGGGTTCCAAAAACCATCTTTCAAATTTTAAACCAAGTGCCTAGCCTCTGATATTTTTGATCTCCAAGCTTGAGCAAACCTTTACAAAGCAACCCCATGGTTATATGACCATTTTTTAGACTACTGCTCACTGCAAAAATCCCAGGAAAATTTGAATTCAAATTGAACTTGATTTCATTTGAAAATCTACCCAGAAAATCAAAATAGAAAAGGAAAAAGAAATAAACAAAGGAAAGGGCCGCACGCTAGGTTTCTGGCCCAGCATCGAATCGAGCCCAACTAGCCCACCTGGGGGTTTTCTTTCCCTCTCTCACGCGCCACCCGATCGGCAGCGGACCCCACCTTCACCTCGCACCTCGGCCGGCCACCTCCACGTCGTCCTCGTCTTCCCCAAACCGCACCCGCGACCACGTCGCTGCTGCAGTCATGGCCGGTAATGGCGCAGCATAATTGGGCATTAATCCGCGAGCGTTTCCTGTCGCAACCGAGCCTATTTAACCCTCTCTGCCTCGCGAGCATTTCCCCCCAAACACCTCGCTCACTCCACCACCAGGCTGCGCGCAATTGCATTCGAAGCTTCGCAGAACCGAGAACTTCGGCGACCAAATACGGTGAGCCTCGACCACCCCTCCCTCTCTGGTTCAAACGAGGATGATCAGAACGTTCTTGCGCACCCTCTGATACTTTTGTTTTGGCCGCTCGTGACCCAGGTTGTCATCTCCATCCATAGCCGAAACCACCTGCGCCGCCGGCAAACTTCGGCGACCAATTAAGGTAAATCCAGACCGCCGCTTGCCTTCTTCCTCACACGATCCTGTTCGCCTGTGTCTTGCGCAAGTACGGATGCCACACGTTCGTGCTAGGGCGACGCCAAACCTCGGCAAGGACCACGTCTGCAAGCTACCGTCGCCGCCGTAACTCCGACGAGCAATCCTCGCCGTGTCAGCGCTCCCCTCCGCAAACCAGTACCACGTCGAGCTTCCGCACGCCTTTGCGGATCTGGTAAGCACCTTCTTGCTTCCTAGGGCGATCTAGAACGCCGGCACCGCCATAGTCAGACGCGCCGCCGCCAGTCAACGCCGCTAGCGTCGTCCGAGTATGGTTAGGTTGATTAGGAACGTTGGATCTAGATCCTGTGGCGTAGATTAGAAAAAGGACGAAGAGGTACGCGCGCGTCTGAGCCGCCAGATCTCACTTAGATCGTGCGGTCCGCAGGACCCGATCCAACCGAAGCAGTACGCGCCAATAGGGACGCATGCTTTTCTTAATAAAACAACTAAGTCAATGAACTTCCTGGGTGGAATGGGACTTGAATGGTGGTTTTTGGTTGAGTGGTTACACAAGGACATGGACTTGGCTTGTGTATCTCACTTGTGGTATGCCACCCAGGCACAAAGGGATTTGGAGGCCAAGTGTTGAGAAAGCTTGCAGTGCAACCACTTGGCAAAATGGGCTCTGCCTTGATCATATAGGTAGCCAGAACTTAGTCTTTTGGACAGTTGGTGGTAGAAGGGATTGATAGGTTGGAACGCGTCCATTTGACTAAGGAAAGGCTTCTGAAAGGTCCTGTCTTGGGAAACCAAGTCTGGTGGGGAAAGTGCACAACCTCTGCAGATGGAAAAACCTAAGTACTTAGCCAAGTCCATGGCAATGGACAACTTGAGTGTGGCGCCCCGCTAAAACCACTACTAGAAAATCGCGTTGTTTTTGTGCACCGCATCGTCATGAACGCATGCTCATGTCATCATGCCACCTTGCATTTGAGCATCATATAAAACCCTTTTTGGTTTGGTTCTTCCCTCATATGCATTGTTAATCGTATTTTCCTCTTGATATTGTATTTGGTTATTGATATATTGTTTAAATGCCCAAGTTGAGTTGGGGACATATATTTTATTCGACTCCATCCCCTTTCTCTGCCACCACCTTATAATTCCACCATCCAACTAAATATGAGCTTTGCACTTTATTGGGTTTTACCTCTAGCTCATGTGGGTTGGGATGGATCCAATTCTATTTCCACATGCTCTCATCTTAGCATCATGTTGTTTTCACATTATTGATATGTGGAGCCACCTTTGCATGCATTATGAGTAGTGATCCTTTTTCCTAGCTTTCATATGGATTATCATGGATTTATGCTCATGTTGGGATATTTTTGGGACTATTGAACATCTAGTGGAATATACACACTAGCAAGTCCCAACTATAATCAAATGTGATCATATCCATCTACTCCATCTGGAATTTTCCTTTAAATTATTTTTCTTGGCTTAATTCCACTTTTGGGAATGCATAGGAATAATGACATGTAAATATTATTGTTTTCACAAGAATAAGCATGGCATTAGTTGTTTTGCATGGGCCATGCAAGAACCACCACATTCTAGCCTTTTGGTTTTTAATTGAATCTTTGAGTGAATCTTCCCCATATCTCTCTCTTTAAACCCTAAGTCCCCTCCCTCATCTCTCCTCTCTCCTAAACCCTAGTCCCTCCCTAACCTAACCCGAGCTTCCTTCCTAGCTACCCTACTACCCACATGCCCTCTCTCGGCCTCTCTCCCCTCTCTGCCCTGCAGGCCCCACCTGACCACCCTGGACCCACCTAGCTGCCACCACACAAAGCCCTAACCCGAGCCATACCCCCTCTCTCCAAACCCTAGCATCTACCCGAGCCTCACCTCTCTCTCTCTCTAGCTCTCTCTCCCTGCCTCAGCAGCCCCACCCCGAGCTCCCCTCACCCGCCTGGCCCACCTGCAGCCCTCCCCATGCCTACCTGCCCTAGACCGAGCCGCCTAGCACGTGAAGGAGGAGAAGAAAAAGTGGACGACGCCACCTTTCCCCTCCACCACGCCATCTACCCCTCTTCCCGTCCCTATCTACTCCCCCTCTCTGCCTGTCGACGCCAGAACTCCCCAGGGCCGTGCCCATCTACTCCTCCCTCCCCACCTACCCCTGCTACCCTCTCTTCCATCTCCATCTACCCCATCGTCGGCATCACACCAACACCACCATAGCAGAAGGAGGGCGAGGCGTCTGGGCGTTGGGGAAGACCGAGCCGAGCACCAGCGTCGCCCCTGTACACGCAGATGTTAAGGAGGAGCACCAGGATCGCCTGGACCACCGCGATCCCGATGAAACCCTAGATTGCCGGAGCTCCTGCCTCGTCGACGATCCACCATACCTCGCCCCGATCTGACGCCAACGACCTCCCCGCGGTAAGCCCCTCCACCTCCTAGACAACGTTCGTGCCGCCGTACCGCCCTAGCCGCGCCAGGCGTTGCGTCGAACACCCTCTGCGCGCCGGCGGTCACTGCGCTCACGCGGCGTAGCGCCTCGCAGACGGCATGTCTAGCCCCCACCCACCTTGCTGTCACCATCCCTCACCTAGCCGCACTGGTTACTGTCTCCGCACGCGAGCCCAGGTCGCGGGATCGAATCCCCGCCTCGCTGCGCCGCGCACCGCGCGCGCAAGACGGTGGAGAAGATCCACAGTACCGCGGCGCCATTTTACAGAAAACCCCCACCTTTTTATCCCGTCAACCCGCGCTTCCCCTCCGACCCCAGCTGCCAGCCGTTGTGTGCTTTTTACAGGAGAGCCCTCCGGTTTTCGTAACACCTAACCCGCACTCCATCGCGTCCCCGCTTGTCAGTCACTGCGGGATAGTCGCTGTCACGTGGGCCCGTAGCCACCGGACCCATCTGTCACCCTCTGTGGCTAGGTAGCGCCGCGGTGAGTAAAACCTTTTCTGCGCGCGTGGCCCCAATCCTTTTGACCCCACCCGTCCGTGTCTAGAGCTAGGACTTGCTGAGTAACAAAATGTATTCTATTTGGCTGTTTAATTTAAATCTTTTTTAATTTGTTTTAAATTCAAAATTCAAATCTGTTTTAAATAACTTTTCAAATATTATTCCAAATAATACAAATAATATATGTTTCGAAATCAGAAAAATGTGAGTAATTTAAACATGCCCTCCAAAAATATATTTTGAACACTTAAAAGTTCAAGTTGATTAAAATTACAATAAAATGCCCTTTTTCCTTAATTAATTAATAACTTTTGATTTATAACTCCAAATTTAACAAATAATATGTCTAAAATGATCAGCTCGACGAGACCTTTATGTTTATGCATTCCATGTTCTGCTTTGCAGCATGCATCATATCATAAGCATGCTGGATCTTTTGTCGTAGTATTAAATATTGCATCCGGTGTTTCTTCTAGTGTTTTGCTTCTTCGCGGATAAGGCCGTTGAGTTGATGTGAGCTTCGCCCCGACCTTCGGATGAACCTTCGGCAATGTTTTCAGGCGAGCATCCCTTCCCCTTCTACCTATTTTGCATTTATAGTCTTTATTTCCTCCTGTTGATCTATTGCTATCTGTGTTGCGATGCTCTAGTTTCCGTACCCGTGATATCCCTTGCGGCCTTATATTGCCTTGGACACATCCTATTACCTGTTGTTTGGTAGATAGTGGGACCTGCGTGTCGTAGTTGCTTACTCAAGTGCTGTTGCGTGTCGTCAAGTACCACAGTTGTTGGAGTATTGCCGCATGTTTAATGTTGGAGATGATCATGGCTTTAATTATTGTTTAATAACTAAAATTGCAAGTAGGTAAATGCAGAGGCACCGGTGGGCAATAGATGTTATTTGGTTGTTAACCGCCCACTAGTGTCCCGTAGGACCCCGAGTTCTTGACACCTGTTCCGAGATCGAGCGCGCTAACCACAGGTGGGGTGTATGGGCACCCCCATCGATTTAGTACCTGATTCCAAGTATTGTACTAGGGCCCACAAGTAGTTTGGGGCTTTATTACTATCCTGTACTTATGCCATGCTTTACTGCTTAATTTAAATTGTGCAGTCTTTGCTGTCTTTTTAGGATCGTGACACGTTTTCGCTGTATCGACAAGCCCAGTCATCTTTTCGGGTTCCCAGTCGTTTACAGCCGTCTCCACAAACCCTGAGTCCGTCTCGGAGACCGGCCGACTTCGTTGCGGGTAGCTTAGTGGGGTGGCCCCCATGTACTTGCTTTGGGTCTGGGAAACGTCATGACTTAGGCCCCGCCGACATACCGATGGGTGTATGTTAACTGATCTGGCAAAAAGGGTCGAAGTGCGTGTGGATACTTTGGTGCACCCCTGCAGGGTTAAATCTTTTCGAGAAGCCGTGTCCGCGGTTATGGACGACTTGGAGCATAGTTCTTGATCATAGACAACTATAACTAAAGTTTACTGTTATAATTTGACTTGTATCCGATATGACTAGTAATCATCTTCACTACAACGGAATGGCTAAATAAAAGTACCAACAACTGCTGGGTTTGGGATGTCTCATGCTAATTGCAACTGACTAGTAAGTGATGCAACTACAACGGAATGGTTAACTAAAAGTGCCCACTGCTTATTCTATCAGGATGACTATCTATACCTGACTAGTAATTGCTGCAACGATAACTGAATAAATAAAACTGCCAACTGCGTGAGTTCCTCGGTTGACTTCCTCGTTTGGTCTCGAGGGGAAACCAGATAGGTATGTTTGGTGGTAGTATCAGGTTGGTTCCGAATAGGTCTTTCTTACCCCTCTCCGATAGCCGCCGGTTGTATCGAGTCTCTATAGGTTGTTAAGTGCATGCTGCGCCGCTGCCGCTTCAGTCCACTATACCTATGTAGGCGAGGACCGCCGAATTCTAGTCTCGCCTGTCTTGGCCTCGATCGACCGCTCTCTTTTTCCTTTGCCGTTGTCGGCACCTTTTGTTTAAGCAGGTTTTGAGATCGGCGTCGTTAGCAAGGTTACCCTTCCGGCTTGGCAGGCAGGTTATGGACGCCATTGGTTATTCTTCAGGGCTCTTAGCCCCATTTGCATCTTGTCCGTAGTCGGACGCTGTATCATTTTCAAGGTGATTTGGATCTTGTACTGTATATCTGCATTCTTGACTCTTTGAGTCGTTGTTGTATATATCTGTTTTGTGGGTTCCATCGAGGACTATTGTATTATGATATTACTTCGTTTTCCACCCGCACGCAAGTGCCTGGTGGGCACCTTTGAATCGTTCCTATGCGGGTTTGGCGGGGAGCGCTGAAACTTGCCTAGGGCCGATTCTGAGGGTGTTATAGAGTGGTATCAGAGCTCAGCAGTTGCGATACCCCACAAGTCCAGCCTGTAGGATAACCTAGCTAACGGCCGAAGTAGAGTGTCAAAACTATTTTTGCAAAATCGGTTGGATAGTTCTGATTAGGTCTGATTTTACTCCTTACCCCTCTGCTGCTCTCCTCTCACCTCTGCGTGTTTTGAATCCGCTCTCTTCTCCCTCTCCGAGTCCAGGATTTCTCGTGGTTGGGTTCCATCGTACCTTCAGGGTTTCGCTTCCTCTTTTGGTAACGGTGTGTCTACATCCGGTCTTCGTGCTATCCGAGGAATCCTTCGTCTGGTGGACTTCTCTTTGTTCCTTCTCGTGCTTTCCGGTGTTTTCCGACGCGACGACATCATCTACGCTAGATCCGATGCAGAGTCTGCATCACTCCTTTGTTTCTGAACCTCGATTGTCGAGATATTCAATATGATTCCGAGAATGGTTGCACGCTTTTCTACTGATTGTGCAGAGTAATAGTTTGGGTGTGTGATGGATTGTCCCCCATGCCGACTACTCACTCTATTCGCTTGTGTACACTGAAGTGGATGAGAATGCATCGGTTCCCTCTTTCCATCGAAGCTAGAGGTGGCTTTATTTGTTGATACCTCTACCTTCGACCTTTTGTTCCCGGAGTGTTCCCTCGACGATCACGGAGAACGACCTCTTGTTAGTGGTGTCGCGAGGATCTACACGATGCGAGAAGATTCAGATCGCCGCCCATCATCCCGGTACCATGAGGCGGATCTCGAGGGAGAGATCCATTGTTAGTGGTGTCGAATTGTGGCGCCCCTCTAAAACCACTACTAGAAAATCGCGTTGTTTTTGTGCACCGCATCATCATGACCGCATGCTCATGTCATCATGCCACCTTGCATTTGAGCATCATATAAAACCCTTTTTGGTTTGGTTCTTCCCTCATATGCATTGTTAATCGTATTTGCCTCTTGATATTGTATTTGGTTATTGATATATTGTTTAAATGCCCAAGTTGAGTTGGGGGCATATCTTTTATTCGACTCCATCCCCTTTCTCTACCACCACCTTATAATTCCACCATCCAACTAAATATGAGCTTTGCACTTTATTGGGTTTTACCTCTAGCTCATGTGGGTTGGGATGGATCCAATTCTATTTCCACATGCTCTCATCTTAGCATCATGCTGTTTTCACATTATTGATATGTGGAGCCACCTTTGCATGCATTATGAGTAGTGCTCCTTTTTCCTAGCTTTCATATGGATTATCATGGATTTATGCTCATGTTGGGATATTTTTGGGACTATTGAACATCTAGTGGAATATACACACTAGCAAGTCCCAACTATAATCAAATGTGATCATATCCATCTACTCCATCTGGAATTTTCCTTTAAATTCTTTTGCTTGGCTTAATTCCACTTTTGGGAATGCATAGGAATAATGCCATGTAAATATTATTGTTTTCACAAGAATAAGCATGGCATTAATTGTTTTGCATGGGCCATGCAAGAACCACCACATTCTAGCCTTTTGGTTTTTAATTGAATCTTTGAGTGAATCTTCCCCATATCTCTCTCTTTAAACCCTAAGTCCCCTCCCTCATCTCTCCTCTCTCCTAAACCCTAGTCCCTCCCTAACCTAACCCGAGCTTCCTTCCTAGCTACCCTACTACCCACATGCCCTCTCTCGGCCTCTCTCCCCTCTCTGCCCTGTAGGCCCCACCTGACCACCCTGGACCCACCTAGCTGCCACCACACAAAGCCCTAACCCGAGCCATACCCCCTCTCTCCAAACCCTAGCATCTACCCGAGCCTCACCTCTCTCTCTCTAGCTCTCTCTCCCTGCCTCAGCAGCCCCACCCCGAGCTCCCCTCACCCGCCTGGCCCACCTGCAGCCCTCCCCATGCCTACCTGCCCTAGACCGAGCCGCCTAGCACGTGAAGGAGGAGAAGAAAAAGTGGCCGACGCCACCTTTCCCCTCCACCACGCCATCTACCCCTCTTCCCGTCCCTATCTACTCCCCCTCTCTGCCTGTCGACGCCAGAACTCCCCAGGGCCGTGCCCATCTACTCCTCCCTCCCCACCTACCCCTGCTACCCTCTCTTCCATCTCCATCTACCCCATCGTCGGCATCACACCAACACCACCATAGCAGAAGGAGGGCGAGGCGTCTGGGCGTTGGGGAAGACCGAGCCGAGCACCAGCGTCGCCCCTGTACACGCAGATGTGAAGGAGGAGCACCAGGATCGCCTGGACCACCGCGATCCCGACGAAACCCTAGATTGCCGGAGCTCCTGCCTCGTCGACGATCCACCGTACCTCGCCCCGATCTGACGCCAACGACCTCCCCGCGGTAAGCCCCTCCACCTCCTAGACAACGTCCGTGCCGCCGTACCGCCCTAGCCGCGCCAGGCGTTGCGTCGAACACCCTCTGCGCGCCGGCGGTCGCTGCGCTCACGCGGCGTAGCGCCTCGCAGACGGCATGTCTAGCCCCCACCCACCTTGCTGTCACCAACCCTCACCTAGCCGCACTGGTTACCGTCTCCGCACGCGAGCCCAGGTCGCGGGATCGAATCCCCGCCTCATTGCGCGCTGCGTGCGCAAGGCAGTGGAGAAGATCCACGATCCATGGCGCCGTTTCTGAAAACCCCACCTTTTATCCGTCAACCGCTCCCTCCGACCCCTGCCAGCGGCGTGTGCTTTTACAGAGAGCCCTCGGTTTCGTAACACCTAACCCGCACTCCATCGCGTCCCGCTTGTCGATCCATCAAGGGATAGTCGCTGTCACGTGGGCCCGTAGCCACCGGACCCATCTGTCACCCTCTGTGGCTAGGTAGCGCCGCGGTGAGTAAAACCTTTTCTGCGCGCGTGGCCCCAATCCTTTTGACCCCACCCGTCAGTGTCTAGAGCTAGGACTTGCTGAGTAACAAAATGTGTTCTATTTGGCTGTTTAATTTAAATCTTTTTCAATTTGTTTTAAATTCAAAATTCAAATCTGTTTTAAATAACTTTTCAAATATTATTCCAAATAATACAAATAATATATGTTTTGAAATCAGAAAAATGTGAGGAATTTAAACATGCCCTCCAAAAATATATTTTGAACACTTAAAAGTTCAAGTTGATTAAAATTACAATAAAATGCCCTTTTTCCTTAATTAATTAATAACTTTTGATTTATAACTCCAAATTTAACAAATAATATGTCTAAAATGATCAGCTCGACGAGACCTTTCTGTTTATGCATTCCATGTTCTGCTTTGCAGCATGCATCATATCATAAGCATGCTGGATCTTTTGTCGTAGTATTAAATATTGCATTCGGTGTTTCATCTAGTGTTTTGCTTCCTCGCGGATAAGGCCGTTGAGTTGATGTGAGCTTCGCCCCGACCTTCGGATGAACCTTCGGCAATGTTTTCAGGCGATCATCCCTTCCCCTTCTACCTATTTTTCATTTATAGTCTTTATTTCCTCCTGTTGATCTATTGCTATCTGTGTTGCGATGCTCTAGTTTCCGTACCCGTGTTATCCCTAACGGCCTTATATTGCCTTGGACACATCCTATTACATGTTGTTTGGTAGATAGTGGGACCTGCGTGTCGTAGTTGCTTACTCAAGTGCTGTTGCGTGTCGTCAAGTACCACAGTTGTTGGAGTATTGCCGCATGTTTAATGTTGGAGATGATCATGGCTTTAATTATTGTTTAATAACTAAAATTGCAAGTAGGTAAATGCAGAGGCACCGGTGGGCAATAGATGTTATTTGGTTGTTAACCGCCCACTAGTGTCCCGTAGGACCCCGAGTTCTTGACACCTGTTCCGAGATCGGCCGCTAACCACGGGTGGTGTATGGGCACCCCATCGATTTAGTACCGATTCCAAATCGTCTTGGGGCCACAAGTAGTTTGGGGCTTTATTACTATCCTGTACTTATGCCATTCTTTCGCTTAATTTAAATTGTGCGAGGTCGCACTGTCTTGTTAGGATCGTGACACGTTTATTTGTGTCGACAAAAGCCGATCATCTTTCGGGTTCCCGATCGTTCTGCCGTCTCCACAAACCCCGAGTCCGTCTCGAGACCGGCCGACTTCGTTGCGGGTAGCTTAGTGGGTGGCGCCCATGTACTTGCTTTGGTCAGGAAGCGTCATGACTTAGGCCCCGCCGACATACCGATGGGTGTATGTTAACTGATCTGGCAAAAAGGGTCGAAGTGCGTGTGGATACTTTGGTGCACCCCTGCAGGGTTAAATCTTTTCGAGAAGCCGTGTCCGCGGTTATGGACGACTTGGAGCACAGTTTTTGATCATAGACAACTATAACTAAAGTTTACTGTTATAATTTGACTTGTATCCGATATGACTAGTAATAAGCTTCACTACAACGGAATGGCTAAATAAAAGTACCAACAACTGCTGGGTTTGGGATGTCTCATGCTAATTGCAACTGACTAGTAAGTGATGCAACTACAACGGAATGGTTAACTAAAAGTGCCCACTGCTTATTCTATCAGGATGACTATCTATACCTGACTAGTAATTGCTGCAACGATAACTGAATAAATAAAACAGCCAACTGCGTGAGTTCCTCGGTTGACTTCCTCGTTTGGTCTCGAGGGGGAAACACCAGGATGGGTATGTTTGGTGGTAGTATCAGGTTGGTTCCGAATAGGTCTTTCTTACCCCTCTCCGATAGCCGCCAGTTGTATCGAGTGTCTATAGGTTGTTTAGTTCATGCCGCGCTGCCGCTTCAGTCCACCATACCTATGTAGGCGAGGACCACCGAATTCTAGTGTCGCTGTCTGGCCTCGATCTTGACCGCTCTCTCTTTTCCTTTGCCCGTTGTCGGCACCCTTTTGTTTAAGCAGGTTTTGAGATCGGCGTTAGCGGGGTTACCCTTCGCTTGGCCTGGTAGGGTTATGGACGCCATTGGTTATTCTTCAGGGCTCTTAGCCCCATTTGCATCTTGTCCGTAGTCGGACGCTGTATCATTTTCAAGGTGATTTGGATCTTGTACTGTATATCTGCATTCTAGACTCTTTGAGTCGTTGTTGTATATATCTGTTTTGTGGGTTCCATCGAGGACTATTGTGTAATGATATTACTTCGTTTTCCACCCACACGCAAGTGCCTGGTGGGCACCTTTGAATCGTTCCTATGCGGGTTTGGCGGAAAGCACTGAAACTTGCATAGGGACGATTCTGAGGGTGTTACATTGAGCATCAAGACATGGAAGCTACAAGAATATCATCACTCCAACTTCTAAATAAAACTTGTGGGTGAACAAGGGTGAAGGACCCCAATGTCTATTGGTGGTTTCTTGGGAAGTTTTTGATAAAGAAAAACTTAGTGATTTCAACTAATAGGTAAAACCTATTTTCAAGAAAAGCAAGCCAAGCTACACTTAACCAAAATGCATATAGTAATATAGTCCACTTAAAATATACTAAGGTATCACTTGCCAATACTATTCCAAAGTATTGACCCACTGTGGCTGTAACTTGTGATGTTGCAGGTTACTCCGATGATGAGTAGGAGTCATGAGTCTACACTCAATATGCTTGCCTGTGGCACATGAAGATGAAGACTTATGTTTATTTACTTATTCCTTAAACTCTTGTATTAGGCCTATGGCCCTGAGTTGTAAAAGACTATGTTTTATCTCTGGAATGAATGTAATAAACGACCTTTGTATCTGTGTACTTCATCTTAAACTGTGGATGCTAGCATTGATCCAGGGACTAGCATTGCAATCACAGGGATCCTTTCCTTTATAAAGGAGGGGTCTAACAATAACCAAATTGTTGACAACTCGTTTGCAAAATAGATATTGACTATAGTAGGAGAGACAGACACCCGCTAGCCACTTATGCAAACTAGTTGCATGTCAAGCGTGGAACATGTATCATGTGCGAGGACATGTAAAGTTTGTCCGGGCCGCTTCATCCCACTATGCCACCATATCCAAAAATACAACAAAGGAGCAACAACATGATCATCATCGCCCACATACGCATATGTGTACTACCCGCGTAAAGCATCTACGCATAGATCCGTCTCTGATACCACTGTAGGGTTCACAGCATAGAAAACAAAAAATTTCCTATGATGGGAACTATGTACCAAGATCTATCTACTAGATACAAACAACGGGCGGATGTATATCCGTAGAGAACATACCCTTGAAGACCGACAAAGCTTACCGAGTTCAACTCATGGTTGATGTAGACGATCTCTTGCCGATCTCAAGATCGAGAGGAAGTCCTAGCACCGCAAAGCAGCAGCGCATCCGTGCTTTCGCGCATACAAAACGGCAACCTCCGCCTCCTCGCTCCAGCGATGCAGCGGAAGCACAACCCTTTCTTGCCGAATAGCCACCGGGAATATGTATCTCACTAGTCCGAGACCATGGGGGATAAATTCTAGAGGGGGAGAGAGATCCTTCACGAGGAGGTGTGAGGGACAAGTGAGGAGGGGGGGTCCTTTTATAGGAGGAGGGGGGAACCCCAAGGGGGTGGCCGGCGCATGGGGGCTGCCCCCTTGCCCTCCCCTCTTCATGTGGGTGGACACTCCACTCACAAAATTCCTTTAAATTCCCTCCACTCAAAAGTCCACTCAAATTCCCATTAAATTTCCACCAAATTTAATGCAAACTCTCATTAAATAAAACTCTTTTATTTTTTTCAGAATTTTGTCAATTACTTTAATGACAAACATTCACAAATAACCCCTTGCTAGAATTCCATTTCACATGCATAACCACTTTATGCAATTTCACCCGAAAACCTGTTTCGGTATCTGGTGAAATAAATTCCTGCGCTTGTTTATTCTTTCGGCATGAAACATTTGCTCCAACTGGATGCCAGTGTCCCTTAAGTTTGTCACCCTACGGTTCGCGAATAATGCGGACATGATCGAGACCCTTCTCTGATCAATAATCAGTAGCGGGACCTGGATATCCATACTGACTCCCACACATTCAATGATGACTTTTCCTGTGATAGTCGGAACCTTTTACGCTTGTATCTTAATCCCTTTGTTTCACGATATATTACATGTCCGATATTCGATCATTGGTATCTCCATACCTAGTTTGATCTCGTTACTGACATGCACTCTTTTCTCGTTCCCGTGATATAACATTCTAGTGATCAAATCACTTGCTTGCAAGCTAACCAATGTGATATCACCGATAGGGCCCAGAGCATATCTATCCATCATCGGGATGAACAAATTCCACTCTTGATCCATGATTCTCAACATAACACTTTTGTAGCTTTGAAGCCATCTTTATAATCACCCAGTTACGGAGTGACGTTTGATGTCAACAAGAAACTCTTTCGGTGTTAGTGATTGGAATGCGCTTAGGCGTAGCGCACCAGGCCCACGTGCGCCACAGATGACCTTAACAGCCGTGGCGCACATGACTATAGTGCTTCTGGATGTTTGGCGTGTAGGCCACAGGCCCACACATCTGTGGCGCACTATAGTCATGTGCGCCACGGTTGTTCTAGTTATTAGTAGGGCACTGCCCACAGGTGAGCCACGCCTTTTTTAGCCATGGGGCACTTCAACCATGTGAGCCACGGATGTGCTGATTACCTATAGCCGTTTTCCTAGTAGTGTAAGGATTAGGACTACTACGTAGTTTGTTTATAGCAATATAAACTCAATGACTTTGATCGTAATGCTATACTTCGGATGAATATTCATCACACCATTACACTAATGTTGTGATCTCGTTATTAACAACATCCATTGTCTATGATCAGGAAACCGTGATCATCTTGTTAATCAACGAACTAGTTTATGAGAGAGGCATAACTTGGAACTTTCTGTTTGTTTATTAAACACACATGTATTAACGTTTCCTTATTAATACAATTATAGCATGAAAAATAAACATCTATCATATACTTGGAATACACATAATAAACATTTTATTATTGCCTCTCGGGGCATATTCCCTTCAGTTATAGCCAAAACAAATTCAAACATCTAATAGATTCAAATCCTGTTTTTAAATCTAAACTGCTGCCACGCGTCTTAATCTGATTGGCCGGTACCGTTTCGCGTTGGATCACGCTTCTGAGACGCTGGATCTAACTTAATCGCGCGGCTCAGATCCAATCTTACCGCTTCGTCTATGTTCTATCGTATCCGCACGATCTAGATCTAACGATCCTAAGCACCTGACCATCCAGTGGCGGCGCTAGCGGCGGCGACAGGCGGCGACGCGCTCTGTCAGTGGCGGAGCCGGTGATCTAGGTCTCCCGGGGAGGTGGGAGGATGCTCACCAGATTCGCAGTGACGAGGAGAAGCTCAACGTGTCCTTGGTTGGCGAAGGGACGCTCGGAGTCGTCAGGGATTCCTCGCCGGAGTTCGCGAAGGCGTCAGGTACGGCTGCTCGTTGACGTTGGCGAAGATACAGATCATGCCAGGGCAAAATAGACAGTGCGTCAGATGCGCGGAGTGATGCTGGTCATGCGAGTGTCAAAGGGAGGGCAAGGTGCGGTCAGAACTAACCAGGAAAGCTTGCTGGAGTTGATGGTGTCATCGGACTCATGTTGTCGTCGATGTTGACGAGGCTCTGAATAATCATAGCATGCACCAGAGGGGTTAGGAGATGCGCATGGTTGCAGGGAATGTACTGGCAAGGTTAGAAGTCAAGGGGCGCGGGGAGCTCACCGGAATTTGCTGCCGAAGTTCGTCGGGACATGGCGAGTTCGGGTGTGGGCAGCCTGGTGGCGTGGCGTCTGTGCTAGGTGAGGGGAAATGAGCGGCGAGGGGAGGTGGTCTTATAGCCAGAGCGGGGGCGGAAATCTCTCGCCGTATCAATGCAATTTAAGCGCGGCATCAGTGCGAGGAAACGGCAGCGGCGAGGTGGTCGTTGACGTTGATTGAGGACGAAGGGTGACGCGGCAGTGAGGGCCCAGTCGTCAGCGAGTGTGTACACGCGCGCGGGGTGAGAAACAGAGGGAGAGGGGGAAACCCAGGTGGGCTGGCTAACGGGCTGCTTCGCTTGTTGGGCCAAAATCCTGGCGCCAGCCCTTTTCCTTTTCTCTATTCCTTTTATTTTTCTGTTTTCAATTTCAGGAACCAAATTCAAATGATTTCAAAACCTATTTGAATTCAAATCTTTTCAGGATTTTTGTAGTGTGCAACAGTCACATTTCTGGGCATAAAATTAGGTGGTCACTTTGAATTGGCTTGGTCACTTGGAAATAAATAAAATAAGCAGTGGCATAGCACTAGTTTGAGTTGGTTTTGAAATTGGTTTTCAAATCATATTTGTTTTGAAACTTTGGTTTAAATCTTAGCAATCTAGCAATACAACCTGAGAGCAATAAGACAACAAAGTTTGGTTTCATGAACAACAATCTCTTATTGGAGAGTAGCATTTGCTTCAAATGCTGATCACATAAAATAATGAGCTCCTATGCTCCTGTTTTTAAGTGATTTGTTTGAAATGAAATTTATATGATCATGGATGCATGGATGATATGCATGAGTTTGAAACATGATTTTAGGGATGTTACAAATCTAACCCCCTTAAGGTGAATCTCGCCCTCGAGATTCGGATTGGCTAGCAAATAGGTGAGGGTGGTCTTTCCGAAGATCATCTTCTCTTTCCCAAGTTGCTTCTTCTTCAGAATGATGGTTCCACTGAACTTTGCAAAACTTGATAGTCTTAGTTCGTGTGACTATTTCTGCAGTCTCAAGAATCTTGATAGGCTTCTCCTCATAAGTGAGATCACTTTCCAATTGTACCTCCTCCAAAGGTATAGTATCCTTCAAAGAAGTTTCTTCCATTTTTGGATGGCACTTTTTAAGCTGACTCACATAAAACACATTATGAACAACTGATAAAGACTTTGGCAATTCTATCTCATAAGCAACTTCTCCTTTGCGACTCAGAATCTTGAATGGTCCGACATATCTTGGTGCCAACTTTCCTTTGACTCCGAATCTCTTCACTCCACGAAGTGGTGACACTCTAAGATAAGCTTTATCACCAACTTCGTAGGTGACTTCTCTACGCTTAGGATCTGCGTAGCTCTTCTGTCGGGACTGTGCTATCTTCAATCTGTCCTTAACCAACTTGACCTTCTCTTCGGCTTCTTTCATAAGTTCTGGTCCGAACAAACTTCTTTCTCCCACACCATTCCATAACAATGGGGTGGTACATTTTCTTCCATAGAGAAACTCAAATGGTGCCATCCCAATGCTGGCTTGATAGCTGTTGTTATAAGAAAATTCTGTGTAAGGCAGACTTTCATCCCAACTGGCTCCATAGTCTAGGGCACATGCCCTCAACATGTCTTCAAGTATCTGATTAGTCCTTTCTGTTTGTCCATCAGTTTGAGGATGAAAAGCAGTGCTGAATTCCAACCTCGTTCCCAATGACTCATGTAGTTGTCTCCAAAAATGGGAAGTGAATTGAGTTCCCCTATCAGACACAATACTCTTGGGCACTCCATGTAGACATACAATTCTACTCATATAGATTTTGGCCAACTTAGCACTTGTATAGGTTGTCTTCACGGGTATGAAATGAGCCACTTTAGTTAGGCGATCCACTACTACCCAAATAGAATCATATACTGACCGGGTCCTTGGTAATCCGGTAATGAAATCCATACCCATCTTGTCCCACTTCCAATCAGGAATGGGTAGTGGTTGAAGCAAACCTGCTGGTTTCTGATGTTCCGCTTTCACTCTACTACACACATCACACAAAGCAATATGTTCGGCGATGTCTTTCTTGAGATTATTCCACCAAAATCTTTCCTTCATGTCCATGTACATTTTGGTGTTACCCGGATGAATGGAATACGGTGAGTTGTGTGCTTCTTGCAAAATCAGTTTCCGAAGCTCCGGATCTTGTGGAACACAGATACGTTTCCCATGCCATAAAGTACCATGTTCGTCTTCATGGAATCCTTTGGCTTTTCCTTTGCCAATCTTTTCCTTAATCTCTTCAATTTCCTTATTAGTCTTCTGGGCTTCTTTGATCTTGTCCAATAAGGTGGGTTGACATCCAAACACATGAGATGTCCTTCAGGCACAATCTCCAATCTGAGATATCTAAATTGGGCACACAAATCATCTGGCAATTCCCCTTTAGTAAGGCCATTCACAAAAACCTTACGACTTAGAGCATCTGCTACAACATTCGCTTTACCACGGTGGTATTGCAAACTCAAGTCATAGTCCTTGATGAGTTCTAGCCATCTTCTTTGTCTCATATTAATTTCCTTCTGGGTGAAGATATACTTCAAACTCCTGTGATCTGTGAACACTTCACATGGCTTTCCCAAAAGATAGTGTCTCCATGTTTTGAGTGCATGGACAACAGAGGCTAACTCTAGATCATGAGTAGGGTAGTTCACTTCATGAGTTTTGAGTTGTCTCGAGGCATAAGCTACAACTTTTTCTTCTTGCATAAGTACTGCACCCAAACCATGATGAGATGCATCACAATATACTTGGAAGTCCTTTTCCAAATCTGGCAGACATAAGACTGGTGCTGTCACAAGTCTCTTTTTCAATTCTTGAAAACTGAGTTCACATCCTTCAGACCAAGCAAATTTCTTGTCTTTCTTTAGCAATTCTGTCATAGGCTTAGCTACCTTGGAGAGATTCTCAATGAACCTTCTGCATTAACCTGCTAAGCCAAGGAAACTACGAACTTCTTTCACTGACTTGGGAGATTCCCATTCAGTTACAGCTGAAACTTTAGCAGGATCAACTGCTACACCATCTCCTGACACAACGTGTCCAAGAAATCCAACTTCATTTAGCCAAAATTCACACTTGCTGAATTTGGCGTACAGTTTATGCTCTCTAAGCTTCTCAAGTATCAAACGCAAATGTCCTTCATGTTCTTCTTTGCTCTTGGAGTAGACTAAAATGTCATCGATGAAAACGACAACAAACTTATCAAGGAATTCCATGAACACCTTGTTCATCATATTCATGAAGTATGCTGGAGCATTGGTCAAACCAAATGGCATCACGGTATACTCATACAATCCATAACTTGTGGTGAAATCTGTCTTAGGTATGTCTTGTTCTCTTATCTTGAGTGGAAAATAACCTGACCGGAGATCAATCTTTGAGAACACACAAGCTCCTTCTAACTGATCAAACAAGTCATTGATTCTAGGCAAAGGGTATTTGTTCTTGATAGTCACCTCATTGAGTGAACGGTAATCTATGCATAACCTTTGACTTCTATCTTTCTTCTCCAAAAACAAAACTGGGGCTCCCCAAGATGAAGAACTTGGTTGAATAAATCCTTTCTGCAACTGCTCTCCAAGTTTTTTCTTGAGCTCTTTCAGTTCATCAACTGACATCTTGTATGGTCTCTTTGCTATTGGTCCAGATCCTGGTAGCAAATCAATAAGGAACTCCACATCTCTATCTGGTGGCATTCCCGGCAATTCTTCCGGAAACACATCCGGATATTCACTCACAATTGGCACACTGTCTATGCTAACCCCCTTAAGATAATTTAGCTTACTCCTTTTTGCTTCAAAATTGGTCTTGAATCTGATCCTTTTATTTTCTGGAGTTGTGAGTGAGACAGTATGGTTGGCACAATCTATCACTCCCTTGTGCTTAATCATCCAATCCATTCCCAAAATGACATCCAATCCTTGGGAATTTAGGATTATCAAGTTAACGGGAAACTTATACTTCCCAAACTCTATGACTAGATCATGACACCCTGAATTCACTATCATTTCTCCGCCAGGAGAACTTACTTTTATAGGACACCCAATAGTTTCTACCGGTAGTTCATTTCTTTCAACAAATGCTCTTGATATGAATGAATGATATGCACCAGTATCAAAGAGAACAAATGCTGGAACAGAATTGAGTTTGAACTTACCAGTAACAGCATCAGGCTCCTCATAGATTTCCTCCACATTGATGTGGTTAACTTGCCCTTTCTGAAAAGGGTTGGGCTTATTGGGTCCTTCAACTTTCTTTTCTGGGCATTCATTTGCATAATGCCCCATCTTCTTGCACTTGAAGCACTCAACCTGACTAATGTCCTTCTTGACAGGCTGGCTTCCACTGCCACTTCCACTACCACTGTGGTGGATCTTATATTCACCCCTGTGGTTCTTGTACTTGTCATTGTCATGACTACCATGATGCTTGTTGTCATGATGACGGTTGTGGTTGTGGTTCTTGTTGAATTTCCCATGCTTGTGGGATCCTGAGCTTCCGCTATCATCATAATGGGAACGTTTGTGAGACGATCCCGAGCTGTGCTTGTCTGAGTGCTTTCTCTTCCTGCTCTCAACTTGCTTCATTTTGTTCTCCAAAATAGCAGCCTTGTCACAAAGAGACTGATAAGTGGGAACATAGGCTACTGATAGCTGCAAGTTCAGTTCATCATTCAGGCCTTCAAGGAACTTTTTCTTCCTCTTAGCATCAGTGTCAACTTCATCCGGTGCATAACGCGCCAGATTGTTGAACTCCTCAATATATTCGGCCACGCTGCGGTGGCGCTGCTTCATATTATGGAACTCTTTCTTTTTCAGACTCATCACTCCAGATGAGATATGAGCAGTATGAAAGCCATCCTCAAAGATATCCCATGTCACATCTTCTATGGGAGTGGTGATCTGGAAGTTATCCCACCAAGTGGCAGCTGGCCCTTCCAGCAAATGTGCTACAAATCTGACCTTTTCTGCATCAGTACAGCCCACAGTTACCAAGTCCTTGTTCACAGAGCGTAGCCAATCATTGGCCACCATGGGATCCGTTGTTCCTGAGAACTTTGCTGGCCTCAATCTCAAGAACCTGGTAAGCATGTCAAAACCTGTTGTTGTTGTTATTGTTGTTATTGTTGTTGTTATTGTTTTGGTTCTGGATGAACATCGTCATCATTTGCATCAGCTGAGTCTGAGCTGTCATCATTTGTTGCATTTCTGGAGTGATGTTGTTGTTGGGGTTGGGATTGGCACGACGGGGAGGCATCTGTGGTTTGTTCAATAGAGATAAGAATGAGATACCCATAGATGCTTTCATGCACAATACATCACATAAACAATCACAAAACATGCATCATAGCAATAATAGTTCAACAATAAAAACGACAAGTTCGCAAAGTAAACACACAAATAACAAGCCATCCACATGTTGGATGGTCATTGTGACACAAATAAAGTATGATAAATAAATGATAAATGAGTAGTCAAATCTACTCCTCGGCATCAACCTCCTCCTCAACAAAGGTAAGACCTGCATTCTCCATTGCGGTCTTGTATTCCTCGACATTGGCGGTCAAGGTCTCTACTTTGTCTTTGAGAGCCCTCTTCTGAGAACGAAGCCTCTCAATCACCGTCTGCTGATGCTCGAGCTCGAAGTCCTTGGCCTGCAGTTCTTCAGTCGTGTCCTGAATCCTCTTGTTTCTATCCTGGACTCGCTTCTCCTGACTCTTGAACTTTTTGTCCTGGCTCTCGAACTTTGCCTCCATCTCCTTGACTATCTCATCTTGCTCCGCGAAGAGCTTGTCCTTCTCACGAAGCTACACCTGGAGTTCGTCATTGTTGAGCATGACGTTGGTCCTATCAGTGTCCACGTGCCTAATGATAGCCTCTAAGTCCTGGAGGTATAGACGAATAGGCTCCGCTGTCTCCCTCGAAGTGTCCTCGAAGTCGATGGCCTCTCCATCCTCATCACGTCTACCGAAGACGCGGAAGTGAGTACCTCTAACCTGTCGAGAGTGTCTCCCTAGCAGACGTCCAATCAAGTCCTGCATAACTACCTCTAGGCCTCTCTCCTTGTCATCGTGCATGAGCTTGAAGATGATGGCCTCCATGGTAGGCTCAGTCTGGCGTCCGGGCTGATTGACCTTGAAACCCCAAAGGTCTTTCCTCTCAAACTTGGTGAGGGGAAGCACCATGATGGTAGGAAGAGGGAGATTGAGCAAAGTAGTGATCTCAACAATACGAGGACCAAAGCGAGTTCCCTGGAACTCCTCAACAGTGTTGATGGTAACATTAGGCATCTATTTATAAGATAGAAAAAGTTAGAACAACACAATTTACGATAAAACACAAGGCAAAGCATCACATACATATCCTTGGAAATCAAAACACACAAGTCATGGCATACATGGATCCATTACAACAACCAAGGTTCAACTTATTTTAAGCAAAATTTGGAAAATAAGGTGATAAGTGGTGGTCCAACTAATGAAGTACGTTTACAATCCTATCTCACTGGATCTGTTGGCTAACATAATGTTTCTAGAAGCAATCAGTCTATCTTGCTCACATGACTCCATCACTAAGTCTATAATGTCTCCTCTTAAGGTTTGGTTGGTAGCCTCCAACTCTTGGGTATGTTTCTTCTCTTCCTTTAAGTCATTTTGGAGGTTGAGCATTCTGCACTTGACTCTATCACCAAGTTCTTTGATGGTCCTCCAAGCTGCATCCCTTGCTGAATCAAAGAATGTAGTGTGCACCACTGAATTGGTGAACATGCAGAATCCTGATTCCTTGTGGTTGTCTTCCTTGTTTTTATACAAGTGAAGTTGCACCCAACAGTACTCAACTCCTTCATCCATCACAGGAAAAACTTTGTACACAGCTGCACCATGTATTTCCATTGCAACCATGAGGTCCTTGAGAGCCTTGGGGAACTCTGTCTCACAATACAAAGTCATTGTCATGAGTGGTCCCTTTCTTACGGCTTCATTGACGGAGTTCATCTACAAATAGAGATGAGAAACAAAATTAGAAAAGTTTACGAGAAGAATAGAAAAGTGTAGAAGTTGTTGAAAAATTTCCTCAGTGGTTTCCAATCCTAGGGTCATAATCCTATAGGAAACACAGTGCTATGATACCATCTGTAATATCCCTCCTTTATAAAGGATAAGGATCCCTGTGATTGCAATGCTAGTCCCTGGATCATTGCAAGCATCCACAGTTTAAGATGAAGTACACAGAAACAAAGGTCATTATTACAGTCATTCCAGAGACAAACATAGTCTTTACAACTCCAAGGCCACAGACCTAGTACAAGAGTTTGAATAAGTAATTAAATAAAAGTTTTCATCTTCATGTGCCACAGGCAAACATGTTGAGTGTAGACTCATTGTCGTGGTTGTGGCACGGAAGATGCCATGGGTAGGCTAAAGTATGGGGCCAATGGATGCTAGTGGGATCTGGGGAGGGAAGATGCAACTGTTTCTACACTCAAGCTGCCAAAGTGATGATCTTTATTTCTCTCTTTATGGATTACAAGTGTTCCTTGAGCTGTATACAGGGGGACAAGATGAATCTCCCCAGCCTAACGGTGCTCAAAGAATCGATCCCTCCCTCAGGGTCCAAGCCTCCCCTTATAAAGGGGTGCCTTGGGTGCTCTTAGGGCTGACGAGGCAAGCATATTCGTGGAATATGCTTGTCCCAAAATGGTAGTTCAGCGGCCTCCTTTCCCTGTCGCTCTTCTAATGACTCAAGGCTCGGTGGCCCCTCCTGCGTGCCTCGGGCTCCGGGATGTCACCTCCGTGACCTCCTTACGCCCCTCGACTGTGCATCCTTGTCTCTTGTGCTTGGCTCGCCTGATTCCTTCTAGCTGCGGCTATAGTTTGACCTTGGGATTCTCCTTCTCGAGCAAGCTTCAGATCACTCGGCCTTACCTTGTGTTACTCGGCTCGTTCTTCACCGCATCAAGATCACTTGGGTAACCCGCCGATTCTCTCATCACCGGTAGGGTAACTACTTGATACATATCGTGGGCTTCTTGCCTCGTTCATCGGCCGACATATCCATGATTCGGCCGACTTGGACCGTAACTTCGAAAACTAGGACGGGATAGTACCTCTGTCTTTCCCGTCTCGACCTACCCGAGGTTAACCCCCGACATTAGTCCCCGGCTGGTGTGGCCTGTCAATAGCTTTGGCGGGTTATATCAGCTTCATTATATTCTTCGATCTTGTTTCGAGTTATGGCCTCGTCCGAGGTTTCCTCGTTCCTTCCTCGTCGCCATGTCCTCGTGTCATCCCATCATTGTTCTTCTAGTTTTAGGTCCTCTATAGTGCTTGACAAGCTACAGTGAACCTCAGCCTGCTGCGCATGACGCCTCGTGTGCCGTTCCCCTCGGGGATCGTGATGACCTTTCTTCGTGTGTGGCCGTTGGTGTGGCTCCACTCACCGTAGTGCGTTCGTGCTGCTCCCACGATCTACACGGATAACTGCCACACCCACGATCCCACTTCCCTGTTCATGGCTTGACTATAAAGATGGGAACTGCGCTCGTGGGATTCACCTTTCCCCTTATCGCTCGCCCCCGTTCTCCTGCAGTTCCGCCGCTGCTCGTCAGCCAGAGCCTCCGCCGGCGAGGATTCCGCCACGTCGTTCTGCCTTTCTTGCCTGCGCTCTGCGGCTTTGGCTCCGCCGCCGGTGAGTCCTCTCTGGCCGTCTTGCCCCGATCTTTCCCTAGATTCATCTGCTTCGTTTTCGTGCTTAGGCGACGGTTCCTCCGTTTCTTTGCCATTGTTTTCGTGCAAAGTTCCGACGGGGCCTTGCAGTTCTAAACTCCCCTCCGCCGCCAGTTCTTCCTCCGGCGATCTTTCCGGCGCACATATGTCTAGTTCGTTTAGCGGCGCTCTTGTTGAGGACGATGACGCTGGCTCCGGGCCCGAGCGAGGCTCGTGGCAGGGCTCTTCAGTCACGCGCCATGAGATTGAATGGCTCATCCGGACTCGGCGGATTCCCGCCGAGGTTTCTTGCCGTTTACCCGGCAGCGAATCCTCTCCAGATATCAGAGAGGGTGAGTATGTGGTTTTCATGTCTCACTTCGCCCGCGGCTTTGGTCTCCCTCTTAGCGATTTTGCTAGAGAATTCCTCGATTACTTCGGCCTTCAGCCGCATCACCTTCTGAGCCATAGCTTCTCTTTACGCTTTCATCTCCGCCGGAGGGTTACTTCGGCCTGTGGCCGTCAGTGCATGTCTGGTCGAAGTTCTTCCAGATCCGCTCCAACGTTGTCCCTGACAAATCTCTGCACCCTTCCGAGAAGTTGCTCACCCAGTGTGGGGCGGCGTCTATCACACCTCGGAGGAAATCCATGTTCCCTCGCGTCACTGGGTTGGAGTCGTGCAAGAAGTGGCACAAGTCATTCTTCTACGTCAAGAACAGAGGGGCGGAAGATAAGATTCGGCTCCCCCCATTCTCAATTGGCCCACCTTCTAAAGTGAAATGGCTCTACAATCCGAGGAAAACTCACGCCTTGGCCGAGGCCTTCGAGATTCGGCTAAAAGAGTTGATCCGGGCCGGGTTATGCGGCGAAGATCTGATGGCAACCTTTATTAGTAGGATCTGCCCCTTCCAAAGAAGCGGACCCACAAGCTGCTACATGAGTGGTCCCCTTGACCCTAACCGAGTCTCGACGTGGAGCTGGATAACTATCTTATTCATAAGCGTCAGAGCTATCTTCAAGACGAGATGCACGAGGATTGGTCTTGGGGTTAAAACCATTCACCGCGATCGTCCGCCTCCGAGGTAAGCTTGATCAAGATTATCTGTTATTCCACGCTTTTAGAAACTGGTTTACATGATTCTCTTTCTCCTCATCCTGCAGAGGTTCGCAGAGAAGAACGACGCCAAGTTCTGCGGCTCCCTTGGCCCATGGGGAGTACCGGATCTTGCGAGCGGACTCCGAGGAGTTCGTCCCTAAGTCGGATCCTGCTCCGGCTCGAGCTCGCGGCAAAACTTCAGCGCATGAGGAGGAAGGTGATTCGGACGAGGTCCAAATTCTTGAGGTAGTTGCCGCCATGCCTATTTCTTATGCATTTTCGGCTTCTACTTTCCCAGCTAATCCGGCCGGTCAGGTTCACGACGCCGACCCTATTGCTTCCTGGCCTCCCGTTACCTCGGGGAAGCGCGGGGCTCCTGCTAGTGCCTCGGAGGCGGTTCCTAATAAGCGAATGAAGAAATCCGCTCCGAACCCTCCCAGGCGCAAGACTATGCCTGGGGTCGCCGGGTAAGTTCTTTCGCCTATATTTCTTGTTTCTCTCTTTCTGTTTCTCATACTGACGAATCTTCCTTCTTATTTTCGCAGTGCTCCTCTTTCTGTTAAACCCGGCGGTCCTAGTATGACTAGCCGTCCGATTCGGCCGCCATCTCCTCCTCCCGCTGATGATACCAGGATTCCTAGTCCTATTCGTCACCTTCTCCTCCAGCTCCGAATCGTCACTTTGTCGCGATGTCCCTGAGACCCCTTCCATTGACCTGGATCCGATCCGGCCCTCCGAAGTCTTTGTTGAGCCCGCCGCCCCTTCTATGGGCCCCAGCACTACTACTGAGCCTCCATCTACTCCGGCAGTTTCTACGGCCATCCCGACCTCGGTCGAAAAGGTCGTTATCCCGGCGCCCTCTGCGACCTTATCCTCCGCTGCTCCTAAGGACTCCGTCCCCACTTCGGAGGCGCCACTTCCTGCTGATGCCTCTTCTAAGGCGAAAAAAACTATTGACGTCAAGACTTCTTCTCAGAAAGGTCTTGCCGGCTCTTCTCAGCCGAGTATTGCGGCGTCTTTGCGCCAAAGGCTGCGCCTACCAAAGTCCCCGTTACCTCGACCACCGGCAGCCAGCTTGCTCTTCATAAGAGCCCTGCGACTGCCGTGGTCGGACCGCCTGACCGGGGTAAAGTTTTAACTCGGACAGCTAGTGGGAACAGTCTTGGAGCGTTGGTTGAGTATGCCAACAACTGGAATGCTGCTGATCAGTTTGAGGGTAATCCAACAAACCAGCCCTTTCAGCTTTCTGACATCAGCGGCCGTTTTGACCATGCTTCCCAGTTCATCATTGATACCAACAAGATGAATGAGGTAATTGTTTTTTCTCTTAGTCTTAAATTATTCTCCAGATGTTACCATAAGCTCTAGTCCCCGAAACTTGCAAGGAAATAACTTGTTGTATACTTGGAAGTTTGACTTAAATTTATTTCTAAGGTTCGTTAGTCCGGCCATCTAGTTCGGAGTTTAGTTGTTTTTTATTCGGACTTGGTTTAGCTTTGAATATCCAGCCATCTAGATCCGAGTTAAGTCCTGCTTGACTCGGATCTGGTTTACCTTTGAATATCCAGCCACCTAGAGCCGAATTAAGCTTTGCTTGATTCGGATCTAATTTTAGCTTTGAATATCCAGCCACCTAGCTCTGAATTAAGCTTCGCTTGATTTGGATCTAATTTAGCTTTGAATATCCAGCCATCTAGATCTGAGCTAAGTCCTGCTTGACTCGGATCTGGTTTAGCTTTGAATATCCAGCCACCTAGAGCCGAATTAAGCTTTGCTTGATTCGGATCTAATTTTAGCTTTGAATATCCAGCCACCTAGATCTGAATTAAGCTTCGCTTGATTTGGATCTAATTTAGCTTTGAATATCCAGCCATCCAGATCTGAGTTAAGTCGTGCTTGGCTCGGATTCTGGTTTAGCTTTGAATATCCAGCCACCTAGAGCCGAATTAAGCTTTGCTTGATTCGGATCTAATTTAGCTTTGAATATCCAGCCACCTAGATCTGAGTTAAGTCCTCCATGACCCGGATCTGGTTTAGCTTTGAATATCCAGCCACCTAGAGCCGAATTAAGCTTTGCTTGATTCGGATCTAATTTAGCTTTGAATATCCCGCCACCTAGATCTGAGTTAAGTCCTTCTTGACTCGGATCTGGTATAGCTTTGAATATCCAGCCACCTAGATCCGAGTTAAGTCCTGATTGACTCGGATCTCGTTTAGCTTTTACTTGTTGATTTATCATTTTGCCTCACTACTCAGGTTGCACATGACCGACGGACCGCCGAGTTCCAGAGGTTGCTTTTTTCGCACATAATTTGGAAGAAATCGAGAAAGTTCTGCCCGTGGCAAAGAAGGCTGGTATGTAGATAATTCCTTTTCCTTATTCCCAACTTTCTCATGTATTCGTCCACGGAATGCCGGCTTACTTCTTGTTGAATAGGTAGTATTAATAACCTCAATATCCGTCTTGAAAAGAAGATCAAGAACTTGGAAGGTTAGTTTCCTTTCTATTTTACTCCTTCTTCTTCTTAACATATATGCTAAGGTTTCTTATTGCGTTTGGCTGTGGTAAAGCCAAGTTGCAAGACTTCACAGTGTTGCATCAAGATTGCATGCCCATGCCTGACGTGATGCTGCATTTTTTAGAACAAAATGCAGTTCATTCGGCGCAACTACAAGAAAAAGACGATGAGATAGCTCGCCTGCGATCCGAGGTGGACACCCTTAAGCTCTCTCAAAAATCCGAACTAGAGAAGGTTGACCAAGAATTTTTCGAGGAAAAGAATCGGCTAACTCTGGATCTGCAGAAGAACAAAGAACTCCTTGAAGCTGCCGAACTTAAAAACCGGGGTTTGAGCGAGGAAATTGCTCGCTTTGAGAAGAGCAAGGCTGATTGGGCCAAAGATCTTCAGATAATGATGAGCTACATTCATCGTAAGCTACTTGCCATGGCCGAATTATACTTTTCTTTTCTGTCCCTGCTAACCTTTGACACGTTCGTGCTTTGCGCAGATCATTTCCCCGAGGCCAAGCCCGTGAGTTCTAAAGCAGTTCTTGCAGCTCGTGCGTGCCGAGGTGAACCTGTTACTGTTGATTCAGAATATTCCATGGAGGATTACTTGGTTGCCGTTGGTGTCGCAGTTGGTCCGATGAAAATTATGGGCCGGGACTTGGTGCAGGCCGCTATCCGAGCTTACCATGTACTCTGGCCGAATACCTCGGGGACTCCTGATATCAACGAAGTCAAGTTATTGGTGACAAGGCTGATGGCATCTAAGAGGCAGTTGAGTCTTTGGAGAGAATCGGCTGGGCGTGCTGGTGCCGACATGGCCCTTACTGTTATCATGTCATGGTACGAAGATATCTCTTTGGACATCCTGAGAAATTTATGCTTGGCTCCGCTGGGTTGAAGATCCCACTTTTGTTGCTCTTCGGCAAGCTCGGGCGTTCCAACTCGTCGAGTACGCCGACGTGCACACTTGGAATGAAGGGCCGAGTTTTCTCCCAGACCCGGATCAGGAGGTTGCGGCTGATGGTGCCTCGGATGATGATTCAGCAGAGCAGGGGGAAGGCGAAAATGATTCGGCCGCATCTGATAGCTCTAGTTCAAGCTCAGACAGCAACGGCGATGCGCGGTCCTCTTCCAAAGGTACCGGGCATTCTACCGCACGGACTGACGCCCCTGAACAACCTCGGACTTCCGCCGAAGTTGCCCCTGGGTCAGCGGATGGCGAGGCAACCTCAGTCGAGGTCCCTCCTACCTCGGAGTGCCCCGCACCTGAGCAAGTAGCTACCTCTCCAAGGAACAACGCCTAAGTTATTTCCGATCCCTGGTATGCCGGGCGTATGATGTAGGCGAAAAACTTTGTTAACTCGCTGTGTGATCTGAATTTCTTTTGCCATGTATTGTTGAGACATTTGGTTAAGTGGATGCTCGTCCGAATTCTTGCTTCGCTGGCCCTTAATTTCTTGACCTTTTAGGGCTTAACTTTGCTGTTATTTTTTTATGGTCTTATCCAGGCACGAGCGCTGAATACCTATGATATTGATCTGTTCTGAACATAAGTTAACTACTTCGTTACGGAAGTATATAGCGATCGCTGGATCGTTGTTTATTGTCCAAAACTTCCTCATGTAAATCAAATTTCAGAGGTAGTATAAAACTGATATGAGTGCGTTCAGCATAAGTTTGAGGTAGCATATGGTAGTCCCCGAGTCGCTGCTTTAGTTGCCGAAGTTTAAGTATCAATACGAAATTGATATATCATATGATAGTCCCCGAGTCACTGCTCTGGGCACCGAGGTTCATATTCGTAACATGAAAGAAATACAACATACGGCAGTCCCGAGTTCTTGCTCAGGCGCCAAGGTTCAAGCACATGTGAAAGAGATAAATATAACATATGGCAGTCCCGAGTCATTGCTCTCAAGGTGCCGAGGTTCAAACATATAATCTGAAATAACATAACATATGGCGGTCCCAGTAATCGCTGCGGGTGCCGAGGTTCAAACATATAACACGAAATAACATAACATATGGCAGTCCCCGAGTAACTGCTCTGGGTGCCGAGGTTCGAATACATAATACGAAATAAATATATCCTAAGGCAGTCCCCGAGCAACTTCTCTGGGTGCCGAGGTTCAAATACATCATTGGATTTTGACCTTGAGATATAATGCTACGAGTAGAATGGCCGAAGTAAAGCCACATTCCAGGGGCGCTTCGTTTCTTCACCAGCTTTGCCTGCCTTGTTCTCTCCAGGGGACTGAGCATCGATCAGATAATATGCATCGTTGTGCAATGCTTTGCTCACAATAAATGGTCTTCCCATGGGGGTGACAATTTGTGCATGCCGGCCGTGCGTTGCACTAGCCGGAGGACCAAATCTCCTTCTTTGAATACTCTTGGATTCACTTTCTTGCTGTGATACCGCCGTAAGTTTTGTTGATAAATAGCCGATCGTGATAATTTCAACTCTCTGGCTTCTTCCAACAGGTCTACGGCATCTTGCCGAGCTATCTCATTTGTCTCTGAGGTTGTGTACTGAGCAATTCTTGGCGAGTCATATATTATGTCGGTGAGATGCGGCCTCTGCCCGTACACCGAGAAAGAATGGAGTGTAACTGTTGATCTATTCGGAGTATTCCGAAGGCTCCATAACACGGCTGGGATTTCTTCGATCCAACATCCTGCCAACCTTTGCAAAGGTTCAACAAGTCGTGGTTTTATTCCTGATAGCACCAGTCCATTAGACCTTTCCACTTGTCCATTGGATGCTGGGTGAGCCACCGAGGCAATATCTAGTCTTATGTGCTTCTCTTGGCAAAATCTAGCAGCTCATACGCAAAGTTTGTGCCATTATCCGTAATAATACTATGTGGGTACCCGTATCTCAAGATGATATCCTTGAGAAATTTCACTATTGTGTGCCCATCACACTTTTTAATCGGTTTTACTTCAATCCATTTTGTGAACTTGTCTACCATAACCAACATGTGGGTCATTCCTCCTCTTGCCGGCTTGAATGGTCCCACCATATCTAGACCCCATACAGAAAATGGCCAAGTGATGGGTATTGTTTTTAACTCGGCCGACGGCATATGTATTTTGGTTGCGTATCTCTGACATCCATTGCATTTCTTAACTAATTCTTTTGCCTCTTTTAACACCGTTGGCCAGTAAAATCCATGCCTAAATGCCTTGGCTACTAAAGCGCGAGATGAAGCATGGTGCCCACATTCTCCTTGGTGTATGTCTAGAAGGATTTCCTGACCTTCTGTGGAACTCACGCACTTCTGCAATACGTTTGTGACGCTTCTCTTATATAACTCATTGTTTATGATTGTATAGGCTTTTGCTCTTCTTACGGTTTGTCTAGCTAATACCTCATTACTCGGCAATATCGCGTCATTTAGGTAAGAAAATATGGGTTGCGCCCATATCGGTGTTACTCTTTCTGCAGTGATCTCACTGTCTATCTCCATGTTTTCTGCCGACGTATATACCTCGGCTCTCTCCATGATTTTTATTACCTCGGCTGTCCCCCTCTTTAGGGGTTCCGAATCTTTCTGCGGATCTACCTCCATTGGCGTGTGATTTTCTGCAGAACTTGCTGGGATAAAGATTGATTCGGATTCTGGTGATGGGTTTATTGATGGTTTCCTGAGGTGCTCCAGGGCAATACCTGTTGGAATTGACTGCCGGGTTGATCCTAATTTTGACAATGTGTCGGCAGCGTCATTTTCTGCTCGTGGTATATGGTGGAATTCACATCCTTCAAAGTATCCACTGATCTTTTGCACATGGAATCTGTATAAAGCCATATTAGCATCTAATGCGTCCCAACTGCCCGATACTGGCTGTACTACTAGATCCGAGTCACCGTAGCATAGGATTCGGCGTATACCAATTTCTTTTGCCACTTTTAATCCATGGACTAGTGCTTCATATTCAGCTACATTATTGGACGCCGCAAAATGTATTTGCAGTACATATTTTAATTGATCTTTTTTAGGCGAGGTTAGCACTATTCCTGCTCCCAAACCATTCCTTAGTTTGGAAACATCAAAATGCATTGTCCAGTAATTTGGATCTGGCAATGGTGGCTCATACTGCACCTCGGCCCAGTCTACGAGGAAGTCGGCGACAGCCTGAAATTTGATTGCATCTCTTCTATCAAACTGTGGAGCATAAGGTGATAACTCGATCGCCCATTTTGCTATTCGGCCACTTGCATCTTTGTTGTTCAATATGTCGGCGATGGGTGCCTCACAGATTACTTTGATGGGATGCTCTTCAAAGTAATGCTTAAGCTTTTTTGCCGACATATATACTCCATAAGCCATCTTCTGATAGTGCGGATAATTCTGCTTTGAAGTGGATAATACTTCACTTAGATAATACACTGGCCTCTGAACTGACTTACCATCTTCAAGTCGTTCCACTACAACCATAGTACTAACTACTTGATTGGTAGCCGCTACATAGAGTAGCATAGGTTCTTTCGATAACGGAGAAGCTAAAATGGGTGCCGTAACTAGCATCTTTTTCAACTCATGAAATGCAAGGTCCGCCTGCGGAGTCCAGCTGAATTTGTCCGACTTTCTCATTAGCTGATAAAGTGGTAGTGCCTTTTCTCCTAGCCGACATACAAATCGACTAAGCGAGGCCAGGCAGCCCGTGAATTTTTGTACATCGTTCAAACATCTCGGCAATTCCATTCTTTCTACTGCTCTTATCTTTGTGGGATTAGCCTCGATACCTCGGCTAGACACAAGGAAACCGAGTAGTTTTCTGCTTCACGCCAAATGTGCATTTCTCTGGATTAAGTTTCATTGAACCTTCTCGTGTTCGCGAAAGTTTCAGATATCTTCTAGCAAGGTTTTGCTCTCCTTAGTTTTGATGACTACGTCATCCACATACACTTGTACATTTTTTCCTATCTGATCATGTAGGCATTATTGCATGCATCTTTGATATGTTGCTCCTGCATTTCGCAGGCCGAATGGCATTGTGCGATAACAATAAGCCCCGTATGGGGTAATAAATGCAGTCTTTATTTGATCGGCCGGATTTAACGGTATCTTGTGGAAACCAGAATACGCGTCTACAAATGATAACAGCTCACAGCCAGCGGTCGAGTCAATGACTTGGTCTATTCTAGGCAATGGAAAAGGATCTTTCGGACATGCCTTGTTCAGGTTAGTGTAGTCGATACACATTCGCCACACAATGGCTACATTGGGGTCATCTTTTTTCTTTTCTACTAGCACCGGATTTTATAACCAATCCGGATATAACACCTCCATGATGAACCCGGCTGCGAGGAGCCGAGCTATTTCATCCCCTATTACTTTTCTCCTGTCTTGGCAGCGGAGAGGTTGCTTCACCGGCCTTGCTCTGGCACCGACGTTTAAAGAGTGCTCAGCCAACTCCCTCGGAACACCTTGCAGATCTTGAGTTGACCATGCAAATATGTCCCGATTCTCACGGAGGAAGTTGGTGAGCTCGCCTTCCTATTTAGCGTCAAGGCTTGCACCAATAGTAACTGTGCGCTCTGGGAATTGCTCATCAATCTGAAATTTCTTCGTCTCTTTGTTTGGCTAGAAAGAAACACTGCCATGAGGGTTGGCCAGTGCCGGCATATTTAACTATGCTGACTGAGCGAGGGCTGCTACCTCCTGAATCCTTTTCTTTTCTCTTGCTATAACCAATGACTCGGCCAAATTTGACCCGGCCGAAGCACACTCCATTGACTTATTGTAATCCCCTGCAACTGTTATCACCCCTTGTGGTCCGGGTAACTTCATCTTTAGATAACCTATATGACAGCTGCTCATGAATTTGGCGGTCAAGGCCGTCCAGTAGAGCATGATAACAACTTTCCGGATCCACCACTTCAAATTCTAAGTTTTACGCTCTGCGATTATCTCTTATCGAATAACACGTCCACTCGGACTTTCGATGGGCTCACATGAAAGCCCAGCACTATCCCATGGAAAGTTGTCCTCGTGGACTGCAAATATTCTGCGATATTCCGAGTTTATGCATGGTATCTTTGTACATGATGTTGATACTGCTCCCATTGTCAATGAGTACTTTTGAAAATTTTACATTGATGCTTGGTCCAACAAGTGTCGGATCCAACACAAGTGCATATGATCCTGGACTCGGCATTATTCTGGGGTGGTCTTTCATGCTCCAGGTCACCTCCTGATCAGACCATGGCTGGTATCTTGGCACTGCCGGCACAACTGCATTCACTTCCATATGCCGGCGCTGCACACTTTGCTTGTCCTGCTGTTCTGTTGTGAACACACAATAAGACTGGTGATGTTCCCTGTAATCATTACGTCCAGTATTTGCCGGATTCATCCTTCCGTCCTGGCCCTGGTTCATTACTTGATGCACTGCATCCCTCCGATCCGAGTTATCGTACCTAGGGGGAGGGGGCGGTAGCATCAGTTGCTGTGTATTTGCTCCAGTTAATTGCGGCTGATGCTGCTGTTGCACCTGATGGGGAGCCTGAACTCCTGCTGGGTTCCCCATCGCATTTTTCATCCAGGCACATTGGCGGGTTGTATGATTGGCTGGTCTGGATGGGTTTGATGTGTGAAATTTGCACGGCTAATCTAACATGGATTCGAATGTATACTTCGGCCTCACTTGCCATTGCTTCTTTTGCTCTGGGGTCCATTGCCTTTTTCCCTCATTTCTTGATGTCCACTGTTGAGGTCCATTTTTCTGTCGTTGAGTTGCTCCGTGACTCGGCTGATCTTGTGCTACCGCCGCCACCTGGGCCGAATTATATCTATAATCCAGCCTCTCCTCTCTTCTTCTTCCTCTGAAATCACGCCTGGATGACCCGGCCAATTCTCTCGCGTACGGGTCCTGTTGCTCACGATGATCTGCTGACATTAATTCCGGTTGGGTTGGGTCGCCCAATGCATAGGAGTCTGCTATTCTGATAGTTTCTGTCAGTGTGATTGGCATATCTCTTTGCAGGCGCTGCCACAACACACTGGCATAACGGCAGCCTTGCGCGAACCAAGCGATTTCTTGTGATTCGATAACTCCCTCACATGAGTTTCTCAGGTTACACCATCGAGTTAAAAACTCTCTATCCGTTTCATTCGGCCTCTGCTTGCACATGGCTAGCTGTTGTGGTCTATTTGGTCTCTTGTATGTGCTGGTAAAGTTGCTGGCAAACATCTCTTCGAAATCTAACCAGCAGTTGATACTGCCAGCTGGTTGATTATTCAACCATACCCTGGCTGGTCCTTCCAACATCTGTGGGACATACCTCACTGCCCATCTTAGGTTGCCACCCGCTATCTTCACAGCGGTGGCATAATCAATCAACCAGTCTTGTGGCTTGGTACTTCCATTATGCGTTTTGTGCCTCTTGCCAACTGAAAATTCGGCACTGGTGGTTCGCCCATGATCCGTGGTCCAAAACATGTCGGACCTGGTGGACCTTGCTCTTCCAACAACTCGGACCGGTATAGCCGATCCAACTTTACTCTTGCATCATTTGCTGGCAGATCTCTGTACAGGATTCTATCCTGTATCCCATAGTGATTGTTTCCACCTTGGTTTGCGTATTCCACCTCGGAATATCCATCATTATACCTTTCATTCATCTGATTGTGGCGAGCTGGCCTCACTTCTCTTTCCTGCCGAGGCTCATGTCTTGGTTGCGGGTTGGGCGGCCCTTCTCTCCTTACTTCGGCCGGGGTTTGGTTTTCATGATTATCTCTTGCGGGTTCTCTCCTGCCGAGTTCCCCATTGCCTCGGCCGCCGCCGTCCTTTTCCATACGGCCGTGGTTTCTCTCCCCACTGTTACCTCGGCTTGCATTGCCTCTGTTCTCATTTGCCTTTCCAGCTATTGCCGGGTCATATGGAACAATTTGCTTGTTCCTCTTCCCTGAGGTTACTGCTCTCTCTTTTCGAGCGTTGTTTCCGGGTGAAGATGCATTGCCATGGATAAAGCAGGTGCTGCCCCCGCCGAATGAACCATCCGCGAAGCCCCTGGTCTTGCCGGGTTAGTTCTGAGTATTTCCTCATTTTGCTGGTTCGCGATGCGCACCAGCTCATTCACTCTTTCTTGTTGTTTCTGCCGAGCTTCCCCGGTTAACCCCTCTAATTCCAATGCTGCAGCATTTGCCGCTCTCAGGTTTTTCGCCGGGGTACTGTACCTCGGCAAACCCAAATCACCTGACTCTGCTCTGTGAGCTTCATGCTCTTTGTTAATGTCATTCATGAGGTTCTTCCCTCTTAACCTTAGTTCATCCACCCGCTCGGGTGCGATATCGAGCTTATTAGCTTTTGCATATTCTCTCAGGGTCCTGCTCAAGGATTCCCGTAGAGCTGATACTTTTTTGGCCTCTACCAGCACCTTTTGCCTGGTTTCTTCCAACTCTGCCTGAGCATTTGCCGGATCAAGTATCGGCGCTACAGGTGTAGTTAAGTTTTCTATAGTTGCCTGAAGAATGTTCTCTGGTCTTTCCAGAGGTGGCCCTCTCACTCTTGGTGCCTTTGGGGTGGTGTCATGCAGCTCGGCCGGGTTTGTCACTGGCGGAATTACCTCGACGGGTTGCAGTGTGGTCTGCTTGGGCGGGCCCTGTGCGCCTACGGTGGGTTCTCTGCTTGACCCGGCTACTGCTGCTCCCGCTTGAGCTCCTGCTGCGACCATCACCTCGACGCTGCCTGCAAGATGCTCTCCTGATGGACAGCTCGCCGCGCTTCGGGGTGGTTCTCCTGCAACAACAACCTGGTGAGGATAAATGCCGGTGATGTCGACGCCGACGTAGACCCTGTGCTCGCCCAGGCCGATGAAGATCCCGTTGCACGGGGGAGTTTTCCCCCTGAAGCTCCCTGCATTTTCTCTGACATAGTCGCAGAGACCAAATCTCTGGACCAAGCCAGAAACAACGCGCTCGCTGGTGTTGATGAAGTTTCCCGTCCGGATCACAACTCCAGCTAGCACCGCTGCTGGCCCCACGGTGGGCGCCAACTGTCGTGGTTGTGGCCCGGCAGATGCCATGGGTAGGCTAAAGTATGGGGCCAATGGATGCTAGTGGGATCTGGGGAGGGAAGATGCAACTGTTTCTACACTCAAGCTGCCAAAGTGATGATCTTTATTTCTCTCTTTATGGATTACAAGTGCTCCTTGAGCTGTATACAGGGGGACAAGATGAATCTCCCCGGCCCTTGTGCTCAAAGAATCGATCCCTCCCTCAGGTTCCAAGCCTCCCCTTATAAAGGGGTGCCTTGGGTGCTCTTAGGGCTGACGAGGCAAGCATATTCGTGGAATATGCTTGTCCCAAAATGGTAGTTCGGCGGCCTCCTTTCCCTGTCGCTCTTCTAATGACGGCAAGGCTCCAGTGGCCCCCTCCTGCGTGCCTCGGGCTCCAGGACTGTCACCTCTGTGACCTCCTTCTGCCCCTCTGACGCTCTGCATCCTTGTCTCTTGTGCTTGGCTCTGCTCTGATTCCTTCTAGCCTGCAGCTATAGTTTGACCTTGGGATTCTCCTTCTCGAGCAAGCTTCGTATCACTCGGCCTTACCTTGTGTTACTCGGCTCGTTCTTCACCTGCATCAAGATCACTTGGGTAACCCGGCCGATTCTCTCATCAGCTCGGCCGGGTAACTACTTGATACATATACGTGGGCTTCTTGCCTCCGTTCATCGGCCGACATATCCATGATTCGGCCGACTTGGACCGTAACTCGGAAACTAGACGGGGATAGTACCTCTGTCTTTCCCCGTCTCTGACCTACCCGAGGATAACCCCCCGACACTCATGACTCCTAATCCTCATCAGAGTAACCTGCAACATCACAAGTTACAGCCACAGTGGGTCAATACATTGGAATAGTATTGGCAAGTGATACCTTAGTATAATTTAGGTGGACTAGATAATATATGCAATTTGGCTAAGTGTAGCTTGGCTTGCTTTGCTCAAAATAAGTTTTTCCTATTAGTTGAAATCACTAAGTTTTTATTTGTCAAAACTTTTCCCAAGGAACCACCAATAGACATTGAGGTCCTTCACCCTTGTTCACCCACAAGTTTTTACTTAGAAATTGGGATGAGGAGATTCTTGATAGCTTCCATGTCTTGATGCTCAAGTTGTCCTTTTCCAGGGACATGGCTAAGTACTTAGATTCTTCCATCTGCAGAGGTTGTGCACTTTACCCACCAGACTTGATTTTCACCAAGACAGGACCTTTCAGAAGCCTTCCCTTAGACCAAATGGACGCGTTCCAACCTATCATCCCACTACCACCAACTGTCCAAATGGCTAAGTTCTAGCAACTTATGTGATCCTCGCAGAGCCCATATTGCCAAGTGGCTGCACTAGAAGCTTCTTAACACTTCGCCTCTAAAATATCTTTGTTCCTGGGTGGCTTTCCACAAGTGAGATACACAAGGTAAACCATAGAAATGGGCCTTGTGTAACCACTCAATATAAACCATTCCTTCCATTCCACCCAGGTGTTTCATTTACTTAGTTGTTTTATTAGGAAAAACACAAGTCCAAAGACTTAGAATTATTTTCATCATAGCATGTATATTTCACCACCCTTGGTTGCTACTAGCTAGGCTAAGCATGGCATAGATAAGCATCTTAACTTAGAAATTTCCTAGCAATTCTAAAACTACTAGGATTTCCCATCATGGCATATAAGCAAAATATAACATGCAAGACTAGCAAAATATTTCTAATGCTTAGTAGAAAACATAGGGATAAAAATATCATGAAGTACCACTTGCCTTGGTAGTTTGGAGAGTAGCTACACTCCTCACAATCACAATCACTATTGGCACCAAACTCTACACAAAGAATCATAGCCACAAATCACATACAAAACATATACAAACAAAAATATATGAATGCATGTAATATGATATGTGATGATTTTTAAAACTCAACAAAGCAAGTGTACAATACTGGTTCATAAACAAGTTAAAAACTTGCCAAACAACATTTATTTAAACCTCAAAACATTTCTTAAACAATTCATATACTCAAAATAGCCCTACACATGTTTCTGTAAATAAAACCATTTTAACAGAAGAAAAACATTAAACACATTGCATATTTAGAAAGGTCTTGTTATCCTGATTCCATTGATATAAAATTTGTCAAATTATAACGTGGGGATCAAAAGTTATAGCCAAAACAAATTCAAACATCTAATAGATTCAAATCCTGTTTTTAAATCTAAACTGCTGCCACGCGTCTTAATCTGATTGGCCGGTACCAGCTCAGATTCAATCTTACCGCTTCGTCTATGTTTTATCGTATCCGCACGATCTAGATCTAACGATCCTAAGCACATGACCATCCAGTGGCGGCGCTAGCGCCGGCGACAGGCGGCGACGCGCTCTGTCAGTGGCGGATCCGGTGATCTAGGTCGCCCGGGGAGGTGGGAGGATGCTCACCAGATTCGCAGTGACGAGGAGAAGCTCAACGTGTCCTTGTTTGGCGAAGGGGCGCTCGGAGTTGTCAGGGATTCCTCGCCGGAGTTCGCGAAGGTGTCGGGTACGGCTGCTCGTTGACGTTGGCGAAGATACAGATCATGCCAGGGCAAAATAGACAGTGCGTCAGATGCGCGGAGTGATGTTGGTCATGCGAGTGTCAAAGGGAGGGAAAGATGTGGTTAGAACTAACCAGGAAAGCTTGCCGGAGTTGATGGTGCCGTCGGACTCGTGCTGTCGTCGATGTTGACGAGGCTCTGAATGATCATAGCATGCACCAGAGGGGTTAGGAGATGCGCATGGTTGCAGGGAATGTACTGGCAAGGTTAGAAGTTAAGGCGGAGCTCACTGAATTTCTTGCCGGTTAAATCGGGACCGCGAGTTCGGTGTGGGCAGCCTGGTGGCGTGGAGTCTGTGCTAGGTGAGGGGAAATGAGCGGCGAGGGGAGGTGGTCTTATAGCCATAGCGGGGGCGGAAATCTCTAGCCGTATCAATGCAATTTAAGCGCGGCATCAGTAGTCTTTGCTCTAAAAGGATGGAGGCATTTTCTTTATGGAGCCAGATGTGAGTTATACACTGACCATAAGAGTGTCAAATATTTCTTTACCCAAAAGGAATTGAATATGAGACAAAAGCGTTGGTTGGAATTAATCAAAGATTATGATTTAACTATCAACTATACTCCGGGAAAAGCAAATGTTGTAGCAGATGCTTTAAGTCGTAAAAGTGCAGATATTCAGCCTAGCAATCGGGAGCTACCAAAAGAGTTACAGATGGACTTGGAAAGATTAGAACTTCAATTTGTTAGAACAAAGACTCTTGGAGAATTAGATACTATGCAGGTAGTTGTAGAGCAGGATAGTGATCTTAAGCACGGAATTTTTAGACATCAAGCAGAAGATCCTTTCATTGCTGAAGAAATTCGGAGGATATCTCAAGGGAAAACATCAGTTTTTCGCCTAGGAGATTATGAATCTTTATGGTTCCAAGATCATCTTTGTGTTTCGGATGTGACTGAGATTCGTAAATTCATACTTCGAGAAGCACATGAAACACCATATTCTATACATCCAGGAAGTACTAAGATGTACATGGATCTAAAAGAACTATTCTGGTGGAATAACATGAAAAGAGACTGTAGAGGTCTCAACCTAATAAGGTACATTCCTCCTGTGTTTACAATGCTAGTCCTTGGATCAATAGCTAGCATCCACAGTTTAAGATGAAATATCAAGATACAAAGGTCATAACATAACTTTATAACCAGAAATAGCATAATTTTATTACATCATACATAGCTCATTTGGCTATTACATTACATTGCAGCGGAATAACTATAATCATGGGGTCCTTCATCTTCAAAATGCCACAGGCAGATGTTGGTTGTAGACTTTGTAATCCTAATCAAACAATCTTCACTAAAATCAATCAAACCTGCAACATACAAGTTACAGCCACAAAGGGTCAATACATTTGAATTGTATTGGCAAGTTTCACTGTTATGTATAATATAAGTGGATCCTATCATTACATGCAAATTTGGTTAAGTAGGGTTTTAGGCTCATTTGCATAAAGCAATATTTTATCCTATCTTTTTAAAGAAAGGGTTTTGGTCCTTTGTCAAATCTCTTTTCCAAGTTCCTAGTTCCTTGAACTCCTTGGTAGAAACTCAAGTGTTCAAGTCCTTGTCAAAAATTCCTTGAGCACCTTGGTAACCCCAAGTGCATCAAGTTTTATAATATCTCATGAGTTCCTTGGTAACCCCAAGTACATCATGTGTTTAAACAAAATCCCTTGAGCACCTTGGTAACCCCAAATGCATCAAGTTTTACAAAATCTCTTTGAATTCCTTGGTAGACACACAAGGGCATCAAGTTTTATTTTTAGAAGTTGGAATGTCGATTTCTCCCATAGTTCAAACTTTAGTTGCTCAATATTGTCCATAACCGAGGACACGGCTAAGTACTTAGATTTTATTAACTTCTGCAGAAGGAGTACACTTTACCCACATGTCACAATCCCATCTTGTTGCCACCAGTGGCCTACTGGATTAGTGCTCACCAAGATGGAGTACCGGCAGACTGAGAGTGTGACGAAGTCTTTCCAAAAGGTCCTCCCATACATCATTGCTAGCTTGTCTTCAGCCCCCATGAAGCATTCCAGATCCCCATGTCCGGTAACTAAAGATAATGTATGGGTCTTCCTAATGTAGTTGACTAAGCCAGAGCCATAATAGCATGTGGTTGCACACGAAAGCCACAATTGGAGAAACATGTTCAATCTCTAAGTTTCCTAGGTGGTTTTATTTTGGAGCACAACACAAAGTGATTCCCATAGACATGGTTCCTTTTGTTGCCACCTTCTCCAAAACTTAAAGTATCCACCACCTAGGTGGTTCATTGAGTCCTTATTTTATTATGTAAAACATAAGTCCTTTTCTCAACCTTTGTAAAATCTCAACATGTATCTCTTTTCAAAACAAAGCATGGCTAAGCATGTACAACTACAATATTTTCACTAAGGAGTGTATAGGGAATCCTATTAGGATTTAGCATAGCATAAGTATAAAGATATCTTTTTCATGCATGTTTTTATAATCCACTAAGTATAATGAAAATAGTAGGGCATTTGTATGATAGTGTAACTTGCCTTTTTGGTAGGGAATGAGGGTTTACTCCTTGATCTTGCTAGTCTCACACTTTGCTAATTTCACTACAATCAATCAAACAAGCATAGTATCAAGTAGCATTCCAAACCAATATTCAAACAACATTTCACACACATAAAGCAATGGATTCTAAGTCATGCATAAGCATGCAAAGGTTGGTTCTATTACAAGGATGGTCTCCACTAGGCTCCTAAACTTTGTAGGTTCCAAATTGGTCTTTTACCAAAATGGCAAAGTCATTTGCAAATGGGTTTTATCTCAAAACCATTTTAAAATCCATTCATCATTTTATGTGGTGAAAAATGTTTTATCAAAACAAAACCTTTTAAGTTTTTCACCAAATGAGTTGTTATTGCAGAACTTGGTGTTTTTGGATCAGTAGGTTTGGTCCAAACCATTTTCTCAAAATTTTCTTTCCATAATCATTTCCATAATAAATCAATAATTTTATTTGGCTAGAAATTGGCTAAGTCAAATACTCCAACCTGAATTTTACCAAAATCATTTTTAACACCAAGGGTTGGTTCCTAGGGTCAGTAAGGTTACATAAAACCATTTTGCAAAAGTTTTAACTCTAAAATCAATTTTAAACAATTTTTATACTCTAAACAAGCTCACAAAAGAATCTGCAAAAACAAGCAAACTAACAAATACTATTTGCTAAACTAAGGGCAGGGTTGGTTAGGTCTTGTTCTCCTGAATCCAACGACATAAAATTTGTAATTTTTGGACGTGTGGATCCAAAGATACAAGGGTTTGAAGTTTGCAAATAAATCTGTTTTCAAATTTCTTTTAAACAGATCTAGTGCCACGCGTCAAGTTCTTACTGGACAATACCGGTTCGGTCGGATTGATCTCTCTGGATTGTTGGATCTAAGTGGGATCGCACAACACTGGTTGCTCGATACCCCTTCACTCATTTTCTTTCCTAAATGTCAGATCCAAATCTAACGGTCCTAACTACTCTGACTATTAATCGGCTATGTGGCTGGCCTTGGCGAAAAGGGTGGTCGCCGGCGATACTGGATGCAAGGAAGAGAAGGAGAAGGCTCACCGTGATCGCAGGGTCGTGGGAAAGCTCGACGTGGTTGCGAGGAGGCGAGGGGCGCACGGGTGTCGTCGGAATTCCTCGCCGGAGATGCTCTGGTTCTCGGTTGCGGTCAGACGCTGTCAGGGGCGAGGCTACAGGGTTCGCCGAAGCAAGGCAGAGGGTGTGTTAGACGCAGACGGAGCTGGAGATGATGTGAGCATCCATGGAAAAGCTAGGGGCAGTCGAGGCTTACCGGGGAAGTTTGACGGAGACGAGACAGACGGCGGCGCTGCAGGTCGTCGTCGAAGTCGAGGTTACAGGGCACCCGCGGTTGAACGTAAGGCACGGGCAGAAGCTCCAGGGGCTGGGGAGTGTGTGTGCTTGGTCAATGAGGCAAGGGGAGATCTGGTTTCGCCGGAATCGTCACCGGAACATCATCGGACAGAGGGCGGTGTGCGGTGCAATTCATCCAGCCTGGGGGCAGAGAGAGGGAGTGGTCTGGGGAAAATGGAAGAGAAGACGCAGGCACTTAAATGGGCGTGATCGCTGCGAGGTTTAAGGCACGAAATTACTGCGAATTGATCGCGGGGATTGAAGACAGCAACGGCAGCGAGGAGAGGGCGTGGTCATCGCGGGGTTGAAGACGATGAGCTGGCTGCGTGGGGTCGGTTGGTCAGTGGGAAAAGAAACAAGGAGGAGGTCCACTAGTCAGTTGCTCCGCGGGTTCAAAAAGGAGTGCGAAACGTTTTCTTTCTGGAGGGGAGCTGGGCTGCCTTGCTGGGCTTATTGGGCTCGCTGGGTTGGGTCGACAAAACTCTATTTTTTTTCTGTTTCTGAATCTTTTTCCTTTTCTAATTTTATTTCCTGTTTTGAATTCCAAACAATCAAACAAGGTTCAAATCAATTCAAACAACACCCAAACTTTGTAACATTGAAATTAGTTCTGTTCAGTAACATGAACCAAAATCAAAACAAAAATAATATTTTAAAACTTTTTAGGTTCCATTTATTAATTAAGTAAAATGGTCCATGGTTTATTAATAAAATAGGGTTTGGTTTATTTAATAAAATCTTTATTTGAAATCCAAATACTTTCAAAACCATATCAGTAGATTTTATTTGGAAATAAAGAATATTTGGAAAACTTGTTTTGAAATAAAATAACATTTTGTTATATAGGGTCCATTAATAATAAAATAAAATTGGACCTTGGTTATTAAATCAAAATAGGATTTGATTTATTTCAAAGCTTTTATTTGAATCCCAATCTTTTCTAAAACCAAATCAGTAAGTTTTATTTGAAAGTAAAGATTACTTGAAAAGCTTGTTTTAAAATAAAATAAAATAACCTTTTATTTTAGGATCCATTTAATGATTAAATTCAATAGATCTTCATTATTAAATCAATTAGGATTTATTTGAATTATTTATTTTGAAATCTAAAATAAATCCAAAACACTTCAGTGGGTTTTATTTGAGAAAATAAAATACTTAGAAAACTTATTTAAAATAATTTAATAAGTTTTGATGTTTTAATAAAAAGGGTAAAACTTTTTATTTGAATAAAATTTGGATATTAATTCCTTATTATTTTATTTAACAAATCCTTTATTATTTTTATCAAAACAAAACATTTTTATTTCAAAAGCTTGGCCAAGGTTTAATTTGGCTTTATAAAATAATCTTCATTTATAAATTCACCTTTTCTTTTGAAAACCAAATCTTTTATTAAAGGATCCAAAATAGTAATTCCAAAACATTTTAATTTCCTTTATTAAATGTTCATCTTTATGAATCCCTTTAGGATTTTATTTAATTCAAATGGGTTTGAAGTTCCAATTGAATTCAAAAAGTTTCTTCTGGCTCTGAAAATCAACAAAGTTTTATTTTATTCATTTATTTTCACATTACAAGATTTTGGAAAATCTTGGGATGTGATAGGCTACCACCCTTAAAATAAATATCGTCCCGAGATTTGGGGAGGCTAGGGTTACAAGCAAGTTCAAAACAGCTAGGGTACTACCACCCTTAAAAATTTTCAAACAAAAATTACATATTGTCCTTCTTGGGATTCCTGGGGAAAGTTTCTCTAAGCAAACATTTGCATGGTTTCCTTGGTTTCCATACTTGACTCATGGGCCAAGGTTGAGCTTCTCCATAGGCTTGTTCAACTTGTTCTTCATCTTTTCTGGATAATTGCTTGCATAGTGTCCTGGATTCTTGCAGTTGAAACAATGGATATCTTGGAGTTCTTTACGTTGCTCTTGTGGACATGTTGCTACATAATGGCCTGGCTCTTTGCAGTTGTTACACACCACTTGGTCAATTCCCTTATTTTTCTTGTTCTCTGGGCACTCACTGGAGTAGTGTCCCATTTCCTTACATTTACGGCATTGCACAAGGTGCATGTCCTGTCTTGGTTTCTTGGGTTTCTTTGATCCTTTGAATTGGGTTGTCTTGTTTGGAGGTATGAGTGATCCTTTTCCTTTGGTAGACTTGGATCCTTCTTGTTTCCTTTGTTCTACCATGGAGTAGATAGGGCATTGGATAGGAACATGGTCATTTCCTTCACAAAGGTAACAAGTAGTTTGAGAGGTGGGACATTTTCCATCAGGGTGATTTTCTTCACAGTTAGGGCATTGACCTTCATGCTCCTTGGAAGTATGGTCCTTGTCTCCACAAATAATGCAAGCTGGGGCTCCATCTAGAATAACATTCTTGTCATCTTTGTTATCATAAACTCCTTTGGGATAGCTTTCTTCCATGCTGATCATTTGATTAGTCACCTTAAGCATCAGTTGGGATTGTTCCTCCAAAAACTTTTGCAGTGCTGGATCTTTATCACTAGTGTTGGCTATGAACTGAGCTGTCAGTTGGTTCAACTGGTGTTGGGTTGCTATGAGCTCCTTCATGCTATCAGCTTGGTTGGTGTTGGTGTCATCAACCTTGGAGTCTTTGGGAGTAGTCATCTGTTTGGGTTGAAGGAAAATTAGAATAGGCAAGATATTTCTAAGGAGTCAATTCTAATCACACACATCACAATTCAGACAAGCAATATGCATGCAATCATAAACTAAACATTTCACTCAAACAATGTTCAAGCACATACTTAGGCAACAAAATACTTTTGTTACACCACATAAGTTGGTGTGTTTTGTCTTAACTAAATTATGGTGGTCCATCTATATGGTTCACTTGTGATCCTTCCATCCTTCTTGGTTGATCCTTCTTGCATGAGATCATGGTTTCCTTGAAAAACTTTTGGTCACAATACTTCAAAGTTGTTGATGGCTCCTTCTTATTTTGCATTCCCTCAGTCTCTAAATTTTGAGCAAGATTTCCTTGTATTCCTTAGTGATATCCAAGTTGGAGGTCCTTAGGGAATATGCTGAAGATGTTGAAGTCATTAGAGTTGAAGAAGTTGCAGAAGTCCTTTGTACATGGTGTAGTCTTTGTCCATGGGGTAGGTTTTTCCATCAAGTTGAAGTAGAAGAGAATGTAGAGTTGAAACCAAAATGGTTGAGGAAAGAGCTTACAAGTTTTTGTAAATAAGTTTTTGGAACAAAACAATTCCTATTTTTCTAAGGGTTTTTGTCCAATCCTAGGTTTACAAATCCTACAGGCAACACAATGCTCTGATACCATCTATAGAGGTCTCAACCTAATAAGGTAGATTCCTCCTGTGTTTACAATGCTAGTCCCTGGATCAATAGCTAGCATCCACAGTTTAAGATGAAATATCAAGATACAAAGGTCATAACATAACTTTATAACCACAAATAGCATAATTTTATTACATCATACATAGCTCATTTGGCTATTACATTACATTGCAGCGGAATAACTATAATCATGGGGTCCTTCATCTTCAAAATGCCACAGGCAGATGTTGGTTGTAGACTTTGTAATCCTAATCAAACAATCTTCACTAAAATCAATCAAACCTACAACATACAAGTTACAGCCACAAAGGGTCAATACATTTGAATTGTATTGGCAAGTTTCACTGTTATGTATAATATAAGTGGATCCTATCATTACATGCAAATTTGGTTAAGTAGGGTTTTAGGCTCATTTGCATAAAGCAATATTTTATCCTATCTTTTTAAAGAAAGGGTTTTGGTCCTATTTCAAATCTCTTTTCCAAGTTCCTTGAACTCCTTGGTAGAAACTCAAGTGTTCAAGTCCTTGTCAAAAATTCCTTGAGCACCTTGGTAACCCCAAGTGCATCAAGTTTTATAATATCTCATGAGTTCCTTGGTAACCCCAAGTACATCATGTGTTTAAACAAAATCCCTTGAGCACCTTGGTAACCCCAAATGCATCAAGTTTTACAAAATCTCTTTGAATTCCTTGGTAGACACACAAGGGCATCAAGTTTTATTTTTAGAAGTTGGAATGTCGAGATCTCACATAGTTCAAACTTTAGTTGCTCAGTATTGTCCATAACCGAGGACACGGCTAAGTACTTAGATTTTATTAACTTCTGCAGAAGGAGTACACTTTACCCACATGTCACAATCCCATCTTGTTGCCACCAGTGGCCTACTGGATTAGTGCTCACCAAGATGGAGTACCGGCAAACTGAGAGTGTGACGAAGTCTTTCCAAAAGGTCCTCCCATACATCATTTCTAGCTTGTCTTCAGCCCCCATGAAGCATTCCAGATCCCCATGTCCGGTAACTAAAGACAATGTATGGGTCTTCCTAATGTAGTTGACTAAGCCAGAGCCATAATAGCATGTGGTTGCACACGAAAGCCACAATTGGAGAAACATGTTCAATCTCTAAGTTTCCTAGGTGGTTTTCTTTTGGAGCACAACACAAAGTGATTCCCATAGACATGGTTACTTTTGTTGCCACCTTCTCCAAAACTTAAAGTATCCACCACCTAGGTGGTTCATTGAGTCCTTGTTTTATTATGTAAAACATAAGTCCTTTTCTCAACCTTTGTAAAATCTCAACATGTATCTCTTTTCAAAACAAAGCATGGCTAAGCATGTACAACTACAATATTTTCACTAAGGAGTGTATAGGGAATCCTATTAGGATTTAGCATAGCATAAGTATAAAGATATCTTTTTCATGCATGTTTTCATAATCCACTAAGTATAATGAAAATAGTAGGGCATTTGTATGATAGTGTAACTTGCCTTTTTGGTAGGGAATGTGGGTTTACTCCTTGATCTTGCTAGTCTCACACTTTGCTAATTTCACTACAATCAATCAAACAAGCATAGTATCAAGTATCATTCCAAACAAATATTCAAACAACATTTCACACACATAAAGAAATGGATTCTAAGTCATGCATAAGCATGCAAAGGTTGGTTCTATTGCAAGGATGGTCTCCACTAGGCTCCTAAACTTTGTAGGTTCCAAATTGGTCTTTTACCAAAATGGCAAAGTCATTTGCAAATGGGTTTTATCTCAAAACCATTTTAAAATCCATTCATCATTTTATGTGGTGAAAAATGTTTTATCAAAACAAAACCTTTTAAGTTTTTCACCAAATGAGTTGTTATTGCAAAAATTGGTGTTTTTGGATCAGTAGGTTTGGTCCAAACCATTTTATCAAAATTTTCTTTCCATAATCATTTCCATAATAAATCAATAATTTTATTTGGCTAGAAATTGGCTAAGTCAAGTACTCCAACCTGAATTTTACCAAAATCATTTTTAACACCAAGGGTTGGTTCCTAGGGTCAGTAAGGTCACATAAAACCATTTTGCAAAAGTTTTAACCCTAAAATCAATTTTAAACAATTTTTATACTCTAAACAAGCTCACAAAAGAATCTGCAAAAACAAGCAAACTAACAAATACTATTTGCTAAACTAAGGGCAGGGTTGGTTAGGTCTTGTTCTCCTGAATCCAACGACATAAAATTTGTAATTTTTGGACGTGTGGATCCAAAGATACAAGGGTTTGAAGTTTGCAAATAAATCTGTTTTCAAATTTCTTTTAAACAGATCTAGTTCCACGCGTCAAGTTCTTACTGGACAATACCGGTTCGGTCGGATTGATCTCTCTGGATCGTTGGATCTAAGTGGGATCGCATGGCACTGGTTGCTCGATACCCCTTCGCTCACTTTCTTTCCTAAATGTCAGAACCAAATCTAACGGTCCTAACTACTCTGACTATTAATCGGCGGCGCTCTGGCGGCAGCACTCAGGCGAGGTGGTCGCCGGCGATACTGGACGCAAGGAAGAGAAGGAGAAGGCTCACCGTGATCGCAGGGTCGTGGGAAAGCTCGACGTGGTTGCGAGGAGGCGAGGGGCGCACGGGTGTCGTCGGAATTCCTCGCCGGAGATGCTCTGGTTCTCGGTGGCGGTCGGCCAGCTGTCGGCGAGGCTGAGGTTCGTCGAAGCAAGGCAGAGGGTGTGTTAGACGCAGACGGAGCTGGAGATGATGTGAGAATCCATGGAAAAGCTAGGGGCAGTCGAGGCTTACCGGGGAAGTTTGACGGAGACGAGACAGACAGCGGCGCTGCAGGTCGTCGTCGAAGTCGAGGTTACAGGGCACCCGCGGTTGAACGGAAGGCACGGGCAGAAGCTCCAGGGGCTGGGGAGTGTGTGTGCTTGGTCAATGAGGCAAGGGGAGGTCTGGTTTCGCCGGAATCGTCACCGGAACATCATCAGACAGAGGGCGGTGTGCGGTGCAATTCGTCTAGCCTGGGGGCAGAGAGAGGGAGTGGTCTGGGGAAAATGGAAGAGAAGACGCAGGCGCTTAAATGGGCGTGATCGCTGCGAGGTTTAAGGCACGGAATTACTGCGAATTGATCGCGGGGATTGAAGACAGCAACGGCAGCGAGGAGAGGGCGTGGTCATCGCGGGGTTGAAGACGATGAGCTGGCTGCGTGGGGTCGGTTGGTCAGTGGGAAAAGAAACAAGGAGGAGGTCCACTAGTCAGTTGCTCCGCGGGTTCAAAAAGGAGTGTGAAACGTTTTCTTTCTGGAGGGGAGCTGGGCTTATTGGGCTCGCTGGGTTGGGTCGACAAAACTCTATTTTTTTTTCTGTTTCTGAATCTTTTTCCTTTTCTAATTTTATTTCCTGTTTTGAATTCCAAACAATCAAACAAGGTTCAAATCAATTCAAACAACACCCAAACTTTGTAACATTGAAATTAGTTCTGTTCAGTAACATGAACCAAAATCAAAACAAAAATAATATTTTAAAACTTTTTAGGTTCCATTTATTAATTAAGTAAAATGGTCCATGGTTTATTAATAAAATAGGGTTTGGTTTATTTAATAAAATCTTTATTTGAAATCCAAATACTTTCAAAACCATATCAGTAGATTTTATTTGGAAATAAAGAATATTTGGAAAACTTGTTTTGAAATAAAATAACATTTTGTTATATAGTGTCCATTAATAATAAAATAAAATTGGACCTTGGTTATTAAATCAAAATAGGATTTGATTTATTTCAAAGCTTTTATTTGAATCCCAATCTTTTCTAAAACCAAATCAGTAAGTTTTATTTTAAAGTAAAGATTACTTGAAAAGCTTGTTTAAAATAAAATAAAATAACCTTTTATTTGAGGATCCATTTAATGATTAAATTCAATAGATCTTCATTATTAAATCAATTAGGATTTATTTGAATTATTTATTTTGAAATCTAAAATAAATCCAAAACACTTCAGTGGGTTTTATTTGAGAAAATAAAATACTTAGAAAACTTATTTAAAATAATTTAATAAGTTTTGATGTTTTAATAAAAAGGGTAAAACTTTTTATTTGAATAAAATTTGGATATTAATTCCTTATTATTTTATTTAACCAATCCTTTATTATTTTTATCAAAACAAAACATTTTTATTTCAAAAGCTTGGCCAAGGTTTAATTTGGCTTTATAAAATAATCTTCATTTATAAATTCACCTTTTCTTTTGAAAACCAAATCTTTTATTAAAGGATCCAAAATAGTAATTCCAAAACATTTTAATTTCCTTTATTAAATGTTCATCTTTATGAATCCCTTTAGGATTTTATTTAATTCAAATGGGTTTGAAGTTCCAATTGAATTCAAAAAGTTTCTTCTGGCTCTGAAAATCAACAAAGTTTTATTTTATTCATTTATTTTCACATTACAAGATTTTGGAAAATCTTGGGATGTGATAGAGACATTTCTAAGTATGTATCAGAATGCGATACTTGCCAAAGGGTGAAGGTTGAACATCAAAGTCTAGCAGGACCATTGCAACCTTTGGAAATTCCCGAATGGAAATGGGAGGAAATAGGTATGGACTTCATCATAGGACTACCCATGACACCTAAACGGAAGGATATGATATGGGTAATTGTTGATAGACTCACTAAAAGTGCACATTTTATTCCGGTAAATCTGAAGGATAATGCCGAGAAGTTAGTGGAAGTTTACATCAAAGAGATAGTAAGTAAGCACAGAGTGCCTAGGAAGATGGTAACTGATAGGGGATCATGTTCACTTCGGCATTTTGGAAGCACTTGGTTCAAAGTTAGATTTTAGCACAACTTATCATCCAGAGACAGGGGGTCAAATGAAAAGAACCAATCAAATACTGGAAGACATGTTAAGGGCATGTGCTTTAGATTTTGGAGGTTCATGGGAAGATCATCTACCGTTGGCAGAATTTTCCTACAATAACAGCTATCAGAGTAGTCTGAAAGCAGCTCCATACCAAGTATTGTATGGAAGGAAGTGTAGATCACCAATATGTTGGTATGAGCCTGGAAGTAGCAATAAATTTGTGCCCGACTATATCAAGGAAAGACAGGATATCATTGATAAAATCAAGGATAGATTGAAAATAGCTCAAAGTAGGCAGAAAAGTTATGTTGATCAAAGTCGAAGATCATGGCATCCTGAAGTACGAGATATGGTATATCTGAATGTTAGTCCAATGAAAGGAGTTAAAAGGTTCGGAGTTAACGGAAAATTGAGTCCAAGATATATTGGGCCATTCAAAATACTGAGTCAGAACAGGACTATAGCTTATTCTTTAGAGTTACCCGCAAGATTGGCTCAAGTTCATAATGTTTTCCATGTGTCACAACTCCGGAGATGTCTCAAAGTTCCTGATGATGCAATCACACATCAAGAGATAGATTTACAAGCATACTTGACCTATGTTGAAAAACCCTGTAAAGTTTTGGAAGAAAACTAGAAAAGGTTGAGAAACAGGGCAATCAAGTATTGCAAGGTACAATGGGAACATCATCCTGAAAGAGAAGCCACCTAGGAGAAAGAAGATGATTTAAGAAAACCCTATCCCAAACTGTTTAGGTACACTACAACAAACTTCAGGATGAAGTTTAATTTAATGGGGGAAGTCTATAACATCCCAGCATTTAGGAACCAACGAAGGGTAGATTTAGGAATCTGTGCAATTGCATGCATTCATTTGTGAAGAAATGTGGGTAAATTTTTCGCCAAATAAAAAGTTAAAGTGATCAAAGTTTCTTTCCCTCTTTAAGTTTAGGAATAGCCTTGGAGAATGATCGTTATAAACTTTGACATGATATTTATGGATTAGTGTGTTCTGGGGAAAGGAATTTGAATTCAAACTTGAGATTTGGATTTATATTCTGAACGGATCAAGATTATGTTTGAGTAATATTATTTAATCAAGAAATAATATTTAATAACTCCAAACTTTAAATAATATAACACAATCAAGTAAATGAACATTTATTTCATATATTTATTCAATGAATAAGTTACAAAATGTAACTTATGAATTTGATAAATAAACACTAAATAGTAACCAGAAACTTTATGAAAGATTAACAATTAAATAAATGAATATTTATTTCATATAATCATTTCATCAATAAGTTACAAAATGTAACTTACAAAAATAATAAAGAATCTTTACAAGAGTAAAATTACAAGAAGAGGAAAGTACATTATTAATTAACTAATACATCTTCATTACAAAAAGAATAAAATTAACCTTACAAAAAGAATAAAATAAAGCTTGCAAAAGAGTAAAATCAAGATTACGAAGGAACTATTCTATAAAAAAGAAAACTTATACTAATCTTGAATCTTCAAGTCTCGTACCTGCAAAACAAAGAATAAACAAAAATAAAGAAAATAAAGGGTTAAGATATTTTACTCTCAGTAGTGACAGTGAGATGCACTGTTCCACTTTACATCATTGAGTAAATCTTTAGGGGCAAGTTTCACCAATATGAAAGAATTAAACCTTTCATAATTAATAAGCCATAAGTCAAATGAATCCAAGCAGTAAGAGGGGCAAGTTTCACCAGGCAGATAAATGTAATCAGATAAAAAGGTAGATCATCTCATTGAGCATATCCATAAGGATGCAGCAGGCACACAAACAGCTTACACACCTAAATGCATGGTGTGTGATGTCAACATAGCCACTGCTGTCGACACAAGCAAAACAACTCAACAAAGTTGTGGGCAAGCACCACAACAACATTTCCTTGAACATACACATCAAGCATCAGTAGCCTACCCATAGCCAAACCAAACCAAACCAAACCAAACCAACCACACACCAGATCATCCCAGTACTCACCAAGATGGTGACATAAGGAGAGGGTGGATAAGGTGGATAGCAAGGACACGGCCAAGCTAACAGGAACCAGGAGGTGGATATCAAGATCAAGGACAAGTTCCAGGAGCTGGAAGTAGTAGGAACAACATCAGGAGAAGGACCAGATCAAGCCACAAGATCAACTAGTTACAACCTCAGCAACTCAACTGTTGTGGTGAGTAGTATAAAACCATCACATGATCTATCTATCTAAGTTAGATAAGAATTCATGTGTTGTCTTATATTAAAATTCTTATTATTCATCCAAGTGAGATGAATCCATCCTAGAATATTTTGAATACTGAAGTTATAACCATAAGAAAACCATACAAGTAACACCAGGATCTCAGACCAACATCACTGATCATGGATATAAAAGCCAAATATTATAATCTAATATAATCATAGTCAAGATTATGAATTCTAGGCACATCTCTTAAAAGAGTAGCACCCCAGAATCCATAAATCTTATGGATTTATGAAAAACCAGTAGCACACCAATCATTTTATCAAAGGGAGTCCACAGTAAGTAACTGGTATCACTACCAGAACAGATCTATGAGGAACAACAAGATAGGAACTAACAAGCATAGGCACTGTTGTTTAAAGAAGAAGTTTCCAACTTATCTTTAGCCTTAATCCAATCTTAAACATTAACAGAATCAAGCCAAGTAGTAGAACCTAGACCTGTGTGCCATTTTAAGATGGTGTCACAAGAGTAGATTCTAAACCAAGCAGATTAAGTATCTAGCTTTCATAGATAAACTAACAAGCAACTAATCATCATTTTCCTAGTATTAATCACCAGGAATCATTTCCAAGTTTATATGTATATATACAGAACATCACCAGAATAAAATGATTAATCTCAATCTGGATATAACCATACAAGCCACAATTATTGATGCAGTGAGCAATCACTGACAAAACTACTGTCAGTACCAATGTTTTGACAGTAGCAAGAATCCAAATCAACAGGATCTACAAGTAATAGTCTCACAGTAACAGTATCCACTAAACCATATCCAATTATCAATTGGAATCATACCAATAAAGCCACTAGCTCCATGAAAATTAACTATGGACAGTGATCAACATAATCACCATGTTCAAGGATCATCACTACTAGATCCAATTCATCAGATATAATATCAACAGAGGGATGAACTCTAAATCAAGATGTGAACCCTAATCAGGGGTAGCCACTAGCAACACACAAGACCGTTTGGCATAGTACAGAGAGCACGAGAGGTAGGGAAGAACAACTCACTGGAGGTTGTAGCTGCGGTCAAGAAGAGGAAGCAGAAGGAGTCGATGAGCACGGCGACACAGGGCGCACCCCAAGGGGCGCTGCACCCCGCACCGAGCCAAGGCGGCGACCACAGCAACGCTTGAGGGCGAGCAGCACCACCATAGCACCACGGGCACGATGGCGACGGCGGCGGCAGCACTAGCACCACCCCAAACCCTAGGGTTCGGGACAGAGCCGGTCTGGTCACAGGAGAGCCCCAAATCCAAATCGAGATAGATTGGAGGAAGGAGCAGGGTCAACAACCATGCCATGCACCACGGTGGTGGCCGGAGAGCACCACGGTGGTGGCCGGAGAGCACCACGGTGGCGTGAATCGCCCGGCGGCGGTATCGGCGACCACGGGGTCGAGGAAGAAAGAGAGGGGAACGAGAGAGAAGACAGGTAGAGTGGGCTGAGAGGGCCAACCCTTCGGGGAGCCTTTTTGGTTCTGACAACTTGGGCCAAAACGGCCCAATAAGCCCAACAAGGCCAGCCCAACAACCTAAAAAAAGTTTAATCATTAAGAAAAGACCAAAATACCCCTGAACTTAAATAAATTATAGAAAATAAACTAAAAATCTGAAAATTATAAATAGATTTTTTTTGGATTCACAATAATCCAATCTATCTAAATGAATTAAGAAATAAATTTTATGCATATAATTTTTATCAAGAAGTTTATAATATATATATTCCTTATGGAATTTTATAAAATTAAAGAAACGTGATAAAAATAAATAAAAATCACTTTATATATTAATATTCTAGTATTTTAGAAAAATACTGAATAAATATTTAATATCATTCTTGTATTTAAATGATGATTCTTAAAGAAATTATTAAATAAATAAAATTCACATAAAATGAAATAAAATAAAAGAATACAATATTCAATAAATATTAATAATTAATATTTATAAATTATTTATTACTAAAAATAATTTTTTTGTAATATAAATAAGGGGGGAGAACACACAAAAATAAATAATGCATTACATTACTTTGCATAATCATTTTGCTTCTTTAAATATTGTCCTTACCGGGGAATAATGATGTTTTGTAGACATAGAAGCTCAAGGTCCAATGCAAGCATCCGACTTCACTACCTTGCAATCATAAGGCAAGTTCATCACTTGCTCATGTCCTTTGAAGAGTCTTTATCAAAGTATTTGCAAATTGTGTGTTATCATCTATACTCCAAAGAAAGAAAATATTATTTTCTCAAATAAATAAATCTTAGTTATCATCCTAAGTGATGATATAATGGAGCAATAGAACTTAGGTTACTATTTGCAACAATGATAATCAATTAGGGACTTAATAACCCATGACATCAGTGATTCTAGCGTCGTATATCACACGTTAGCCATGAGATTTGGAATGGGACAGAGGAGTCAGCTGTATCTTCTTCCTCTCGCATGTAGCTGGATGTGTAGGTCATGGCTGTTATCACTTGTAGCGTGCATATTAATTGGTAATTTGTAGAGGATATGCAGCATATGGGTGGGAACCCTCAACGTCCCACGATAGTTCTGCCATCTAACGGTCTGTACAAACCATTGTCGTAATTCAATGTGTGGGCATGGTGTACACCGAGGAGACATGCGAGGTCGCGAAGGGGGTAGTGATTGGCTTGGATCACCTACTGGGACCCACATCATGTAATTGTCGACGGGAAAGTACACCCGATTGTGCAACAAGGAGTTGATCTCTCATGGGTAAAGTAACGCACCTCTGCAGAGTGTAAGAACTGTAACTTGTTACTCCCTGTTCCGGGAAGGAGCTATGAACGCGGCAGGAAAGGAACTCCGTGAGAGTTCTGGTCAACCTGTGAAGGATGATGGTCATAGGTTTTCATAATAAAATCAATCTTTGTAGAAAGTTTTACAAAAACTGCATAGTTCCAAGGACTTATAGTCCGAGGTGGTAGATATAGCATCAAACTTCCCACTTTGCATATAATGAAATTATTGGTAACGTTGTTACTCACCCTTTCCTTTGATCCCTTGCTTAGACTCTGAAGATCCCAAAGACACACCTATGTATGCAGCCAAATGCTAAGAAGATGTGTACTATGAGGAGCCTGACCTGTCAGGAGGTGTTGAAGGAGTGGATTACGAAATCCGCTATGGAGTAGATGGCAATGAGTCTAACTAGTACTATAGTTAGTAGTAACCAACGGAGACAAGCAGCATGAACCCTATAGAATAAGCTGCTAAGCTCAACTCTTAGTTGGAGTTGTACTTTTTTTATAATTCCACTGAAAACACTTATATTTTGGTTTGTAAGTTGAATCTTTTGGAAGTCCTGAACTTCCGGTATTGTAATAATAATAATGTGTGTATGTTTGTAATTTTGACCCGTAATGTTTCTGTTGTACCACTCTAAGGGATGTGATATTCACGGGACGGTGTTCTGTGGATGTCATATCAACGACTATAGTGTACTACACATGCAGTGGTATGCTGGGTCACCGTAGGTGTTCGGTATATTACCATGTAATCTAGATTAGTTGACTCTAGTGCAAGTGGGAGACTGTTGGAGATATGCCCTAGAGGCAATAATAAAAGTAGTTATTATTATATCTTTGTGTTTATCATAAATGTTTACATTCATTCTATAATTGTATTAACCAGAAACATTAATACTTGTGTGATTTGTAAACTTGTTAAAGTCCCTAGTAAAGCCTCTTTATAATACTAGCTTGTTGGTTGATGGATGATCATGGTTTCCTGATCATAAACATTAAGATGTTATTAACAACAAGATCATATCATTAGGAGAATGGTGTGATGGACATACTCCTATAGATAAGCATAGCATAAATATCAAGTCATTTCAATAGTTCAATTGTTATAAGCTTTCAGATACATAGTAACCTAATTCCTTTGACCATGAGATCATGCTAATCACCATCACTGTATGGATGCTTTTATGTCATCAAACACCACTTCGTAACTGGGTGGTTATAAAGGTGGCATTGAGTGTTCGGAAAGTATGTGTTGAGGCACATGGATCAAGAGTGGGATTTGTCCATCCATATGACAGATAGATATACTTTGGGACCTCTCGGTAGAATGTCATAAAATTATCTTGCAAGCATGTGACTGGCTCACAAGGGATCACATATCACAGGAATGAGTAAAGAGTACTTATCGATAACGAGGATGAACTAGGTATGCAGAGATACCGATGATCAGACCTTGGATAAGTAAAATATCAGGAGACAAAGGGAAATTCGTACCGTATGTAAATGGTTCATTCGATCGCAAAGTAATCGTAGAAATATGTGGGAGCCATATGAATTTCCAGATTCCTCTATTGGATATTGATCGGAGAAGAGTCTCGGTCATGTCTGCATAATTCACGAACCGTAGGGAGACACACTTAAGGATTCGATGTTGTTTAGTAGATATGGAATGTGATTAAGAACACCGAATGTTGTTTGGAGTCTCGGATGGGATCCGGGATATCACGAGGAGATCCAGAATGGTCCGAAGAATACTATTCATATAAGGAAAGTCCAAATCCGGAGTTCGGGAATGATTCTGGTGATTTCACCGGAATGATCTAGAAGGGTCTAGAAGGTTCACCGATCTGGAAGGGGAAGGGTACATGGATGTTTCATAACAAAGTGGAATGGTTGCCTCGTGTCCTAGGTCACTTGGCTATACACTTCGAAGAGAGAAATCAAACTCTAAATTGAAAGTCAAAAGGTCAGTTTGAAAAAGTCAAACTGGGACAATATTTCCAAGTATTGGGAGGGAAGGATTCCTACCTAGGGAAGGAATCCTCCCTCCCCTTGCTGCTGGCTACATGAATAGGAGTTGGGGGAGGATTCCCTCCCCTAGCCGCCCCTCCCTCTCATAAATAGAGGGGAGGGGCTCCCTCTTTCCCCACACCTCCAAGCCCTAGCCCAAGGCGCCTAGCCCTCTCTAGCCACTGCCGCTAGGATCCCTCCAAGTCGGCGACTTGGGGCAAACCCTAGACCCTTGCCGCCAGCCACACCACCCCCTTGGCGCCCTCTAAACCCTAGATAACCAAGGCCCTCTTCTACTCCACCATACTCCCTCGGGCTTAGGTGAAGCCCTATGGGATCTCCCCTCTAAACTCTGACACCATGCCATCGTGATGCCGGAATCATGAGGAGAGAGCTACAACCTCTGCTGCTTGCTGGAACAAGGGAGAGGAAGGTCTTAATCGAGTACCATATGTGTGACCGACTGCGGGAGCGCTGCCGGAACACGGCGCCGGAAGGATCATCTACGCGATCTTGAGATCGGCATGTGAACGACTACATTACCCACGAGAATCTGCTCTCGTTAACCGCTTTGGAATCTTCAAGGGTGAGTACTCTAATTGACTTGTTGCTACAATCTAGTAGATAGATCTTGGCTTGTGTGTGTTCATGCGGTAGAATTTTTTTGTTTTCCATGCTACGAACCCCTACAAGAAATGCAGGGGCCACCTATCAAAGATGCCTGAAAAAATTCTTGCAAAATCAACTTGACAAAAATGTTCAAGTATATGTCGACGATGTGGTAATAAAAACCAAGAAGAGTCACACTCTCATCGATGACTTGTGTCAAACATTCTCATATTTGAGAAGATTCTGGATGAAACTTAACCCGGATAAATGCACTTTGGGTGTCCCGATTGGGAAGTTACTCGGATTCCTTGTATCCAGCCGAGGTATCAAAGCTAACCTGATGAAGATCAGGGCCATCGAAAAAATGGAATTGCCAAAAACTCTTAATGATGTCCAGAAGTTCACTGGATGCCTGGCATCACTAAGTCGGTTTGTAAGTCGGCTGGGCGAAAAGGCCTTACCATTATATCAACTAATGAAGAAATTAGACAGGTTCACATGGACATAGCAAGCTGATAGCGCTTTCCATGAACTTAAGAAGATGTTGGCAACAACACCAATATTAGCCTCGTCATTATCCAAAGAGTCAATGTTGCTCTCTGTCGCAGCAACTAATCGAGTGGTTAGTGCAGTGATATTGGTAGAGCGCAAAGAAGAGGGCAAATCAGTCCAAATACCAGTATATTACTTGAGCGAAGTGCTCTCTACATCGAAACAAAATTACCCTTGCTATCAAAAAATGACATATGGGGTCTATATGGCAATTAAGAAGCTGAAACACTACTTTTAGGAACATCCCATCTGGATAATATGCGAGGCACCTATCTCGGACATTTTGGGTAGTAAAGATGCGAGTGTAAGAGTGGCAAAATGGGCCATAGAGCTAGCTCCATATACTTCACAATATGACAGGCGAGAGGCCATCAAATCTTAGGCAGTGGCCGAATTTTTCATTGATCGGATAGAAATGCAATACGAGTCGCCACTACCTAAACCGAATTACTTGACGATGTACTTTGAAGGGTCCAAAACAAAGATGGGTCTTGGTGCAGACATAGTCCTCACCTCACCCAAAAAGGATCAACTTAAGTATGTGTTGCAGATACATTCTGCGACATCCAATAATGTCGCTGAATATGAAGCACTTGTTCATGGGGTAAAGGTGGCTAAGGAAATTGCTATCAAAAGAATCCTTTGTTTTGGTGACTTGGATTTGGTCATCCGTCAAGTTTCTGGTCACTCGGACGCGTTGGATGCTAATATGGCGCTATGTCGTTTCCATGTCTAACAGATTTCGGGATATTTTGATGGGTGTGAGTTTCACCACATACCTAGAGCAGAAAATGAGGCAGTTGATGTTTTGTCCAAGTTAGGGTCCTCTCCGCAATCAATCCCACTAGGAATAGCATTGGAGCATCTCATAAAACCGTCAATTAAACCTTCACCCAAATCCGAGTTAATATTTTTCCCGGTAAGCCAAGATTTAGATGTTATGCCAATGGACATTAATGTGGGGGGAAGTTTGAGTAACCCGGGGACTGTTCCATTCGACCTGGTGATGATGGCGCTGTATCAACGTGAAGTGTTTCTTCGGGAAACCCCAAGAGCAAGGTGTGATGCAACACAGTAGCAAGTTTTCCTTCAGTTGGAGGAAGGAAACGACTCAAAGGTGTTGCAAGCAACTTGGAGACCTGCACAACACAAACTCAAGACTTTGCCCCAATGAACAGTGAGGTTGTCAATCTCACTGGTTTCCTGTAACACAGGATTAACTGTATAGTGTGGAAGGTAACAGTGGTTTGCAACAAGTAAACAGTAACAGTGGAAGATGTATCAATGTTAAAGATTGGACCGGGGTCCACAGTTCACTAGAGGTGTTCTCCTTAGACAAACAAACATGGCATGCAGGGTAAAAAAATTACAGCAGGGCAATTGACAGGACTGAGCAAAGCATAACAATGCAATACTAGACATCAAGATCCTATGAGATTCGATTGGGCAATACAACAAGATACATAGACCGCCATCCAACTGCATCTATGAATAGAATTCCACCTTTGGGTTATCATCTGAACCCCCTCTAGTATTAAGTTGCAAGCAACAAACAACTGCTTTAAGAAAAGTGTGTAAGGTAAACAATCCACTTGTTCCATGAACAAGAGACCGTGGTTTTCTCCCTAGTGGCAACAACACATCTACAACCTAAGAGATTTCTGTCACTTCCCTTAGATTAAATAGAGGCATGAACCCACTATCGAGCATAAATACCCCCTCTTGGAGTCACTAGCAACTACTTGGCCAAGATAGCTACTAACAACGGAGAGCATGCAAGATCACAAACAACACAGACATGATAGAATCAATAAGACAAAACCATTAATCAATCTGACATAGTAATCTCAATATCCATTGGATCCCCGCAAACACAACATGCATGATTACAAATAGATGAGATCTTGATCATGAACGGAGCTCACAAGATCTAGACATGAAAGCACAAAGGAGGATATACAACCATATAGCTACTACATGGACCCGTAGTCCAAGGTGGAACTACTAACGCTTCATACCGGGGGCTGACATGATGAATAAGAAGGCCTTCGGGATGATATCCCCTCCGGCAGGGTGCCGGGAAGAGCTTAAGATCCCCTCGATCTAGGGACGATGGTGGCGGCGGCTACAGACGGTTTCATGGAATATTGATCGGGTACTTAGGGTTTAGGCATCAGGGGCTTCTTATAGGCGAAGAGGCAAGACAGGGAGGCGGCCAGGGGCCCACACCCTACCCAGGTGCGGCCTAGGGTGGGCCCACGCCTGGGGGTGCGGCCGCCCTGTGGCTCCCCTCCGTCTCTAATCTGGACTCTGTGTTCTCCTCGATGAAATATTGACTTTGGCTTTTGTCCCGTCCAATTCCAATAATATTTCCTTACTAGCTTTTCTGGAACCAAAAACAGAAGAAAACAGGCAACTAGCACTGTGGCATCTTGTTAATAGGTTAGTACAAGAAAACATATAAAAACACCTCAAAGTGTGGACAAATCAAAGCAAAGTAGATACTAAACAAGCATGGAACATCAAAAATTATAGATATGTTCCCAACGTATCAAGCATCCCCCAAGCTTAACTCCTGCTCGTCCTCGAGTAGGTAAGTGATAAAATAATAATTATTGAGGTGACATGCACCATCAAAACCAAGATCAAACCATTTGCAAGCATTGAAATATGGGATCAAAGAACTCTAAACATGAGCATGAAAGGTGGAGTTCTAACAGTAAGACAAAGTAACTATGCATGCAACATGAAAGGCTACAAACAAAGATCATGAATAACATGCATTGAAAAACGTTTGTTTGTTTCACATACAAAAAACATGGCATAGTGGCATCATCTTGTCCCCCATAGAGTAGCAAATAGATGCATAGGACACCTTCAAAGTTCATAAGAGTGACTAGATACAAATAGCACAAGAACAAGCAATATCAACAATATGCATCAATTAATAAGTTTTGGGACAATGCATATAGAACTAAGAATGACAACTATGCTTTCTTAACTGGTGCCTAAAGGTAGAAGGTGGAGACTCAATATAATGGTGGAAGAAGGCCCTTCATAAAGGGAAGCAGGGATTTCAAGTCTCAAAAGGAGATTCCAAAAATTAAGGTACTTGTTAGCTTTCAGCCCTCATTGCCCCTATCATAAGCATATTGAAGTGATTAAGGTTAAAGTGAACAAACTATGGAGTATATGCTTGACAAAGTATAAGTTGGCAATCTCATGTCCCTTGAATATGCGGGCCGCTCCTCATGCTACTCAACTTTAGTCACTTGTAAGTTCTTGTCATAGTAAGTACATGTGTATCATAGAGAACCGCCAACGGGGTACCCCTTGCACATGGTACAGGAGCTATCCCATAACCAAAATGACAAGGCAAGCAGACAATGAGCATCTTAGCGATCATTTTATTTGCTATTTGCATAGGTTTTTATTGAGGATGCTTCACAGATTGCTCATTATGGTGATGCTGCAAGTTTCCACCATGATTAGGCATGGCTTAGGCTAGAGGCCCAAGCGTTTCTCTAACACAGAATACATAACTCCATGGACTTACAAGCTCTCCTTTTATTTCACACTGACGACATCCATAGACAAAAGAGCATGATATAAACTGTGTACAAAGTACAAGTGCAATGTTGAAAGTGTTCCCCGTGACATCACGGTTCTGCTAATTCCAACGTATAAGTGCAAGCATATACAACATAGATGACACAATGGTTCAAGTTTATTTAGGGCAAGAAATATAAAGTGTGCCATCAAGTTCGTGAGAGCTTTAATCACTAAGTTTTCACATAACAAAATACTTTTTAATCGGAAGATAGATGAAAACAAGAATATACTTGGAATTGTGTAACACACCATGCATAGGAATTTATAGTGGAAACTTTGGAATAACTTGGTTTCTTGGGAGTTGGAAGCATGAGTAGAGCTTACTCATACAAGTGGAGGCTAGCAAAATACTGGGAGCTACCAACTAAGAGAGAAATAATGGCCATAATCATGCAGAGTGACAAAACATTACTAATCAAAGCATAGAGTGGTACTACAAGTCAAGGACTAAATGATCATAGAGGATATGGTGACTTGTTCATAGTCATAACATGGTGTGAGCATGTGCCAAGTCAACCCAAACAAAGCATCAAAGGAGAATACCACAATACTATGCTTTTGCATGCTAAAACAACGCATGATTCCTTCAAGACACAGTAAGAAATCCCAATTGTTTGGAAGAAGTCATGCTACAGCAATAATCACTAATAATAAGGTCAAAACAACACCTAGCATGACATGATAAAGTCTAAGTCACAGTCAAAGCAAGCTCCTCTTGCACTATTCAAGCAAGAACTTTCTACTCCTTTCCAACACCAATCCACTTATTTGAAACAACATAGCGAGAACAGGGATCCAAACTACTTTATTCAAGCAAACTAAACAAACTAAGCAAAGCAAACGAAAACTAAGACGCTCCAAGAACAACACAACAGTGCATGAAACAATAAAAACGAAGTGTCTAGAAAGACCTGAGCTTTTTATTGATGAAGAAGGGGATGGGCATCCCCAAGCTTTGATGCTTGTATCTCTTGTATATTTCTTGGGGTGACACCGGGGTGGCATCCCCAAGCTTGAGATCTTGTCCATTCTTCATCTCATTACATCATTCTCTCTCTACGCCTGGAATTTTTCCTTCATAAAAAACTTCGCACAATCTTTATTAGCAACATTAGTGTATTCAAAAGATAATAGACCCTTGGGTTTAGCTTTATAACAGCAAAAATTTCACTAAAAACACAAGCTACTGCAGCAATTCCCTCAAAAAGCTCAATTTCCCAAAAAGAACCCAAAAAGGAATCAATAAGAAGCAAATGCAAATAATGGCAGAAATCTGTCAAAACAGACCAGCAGGTAGAAACCGATTTTTTCGAAGACCTTATGTTAATCAAATCAAAAAGTGTTGAACTAACGAAAGTTAGATAACATACTAGGGGATTTATTAGTACATTTTCAGCTCAATCCGACTTCCAGAGATTCCTTACGAATTTTTATGGTAAAGCACAAAAATCTGTTTCGGGATAGCAACTCCCCAAATCTTACTACCCTCTCATTAGAGGTCATTCTTGGCACAAAAAGCAAACAAAAAGGATAAGGAGAGGTCATTACTGAATTAATAACTTCCAAGACTCAAGAAAACTCTTGGGTTATCTCCCAACAAGTACTTTTCTTTAACGCCTTTAAGTTAGGTACAAGTAGCAAGAAATCAAGTATTTTCAAATAAATAATTAAGATCAATGCTTGCAATCTCTTCAACTAGGAAAGGTATCTCATCCAAATGAGTTTTGGAGGATCCCTTCTCATCTCTCCTTGGTTCACTACTTTCATCAAAAGGATTTTTAGGAACGATCCAATCAAAATTATTTTCAGAGGCTTCATGCATTCCAACAAGTTTAAAGGGGATGGGTATCTTAAATTCCTCTCTAGGTTTGGTTTTATATAAAGTACCCATAACATCTACACATGAGCCTAGCATATTAAAACATTCAAAGAACTTTTTGGCTTCCTTAGAAACATCATTGAACTCTTTTAGTAAAGTTTCAAAGATAAATTCTCTCTTTTCAGCATCTTTTTCTTCTTTTAGTTTAAGGAACAAAATTTGCATCATGGGGTTAAGGTTAACAAACCAAGCCTCCAACATATGAACTAAAGAAGCTGCAGCAATTTCATAATCATGAGTAAATTTTTCTATAGATCTATCCTCAATATCCTCATGCTTTCTAACATGATTAAAGAATTCTTCAATATTTTCTTTCCCAATTATAGAGCCACTACCTATCGAAAGGTCCTTCAGGGTGAACTTGGGGAACAACATGGTGAGCTAGAGCAAGGTGGCAACTAGAGCAAGAACTAATTTTTTTGTGTTTTTGATAAGAGAAAGCAAACCAAACTAAACTATTTTTTGGGGGTTTTGATAAAAAGAGGCAAACAAAACTAAGCAAAAGAAATTAATAAAACAAAAAACAAAGTAAAGATAAAGGTTGAGAAGGACGCCCCTTGTGAATACGTCCTTAGCCTCCTTGGCAACGACGCCAGAAAAGCGTGATGATGGTGTTGTATCAACATGAATCGCTTCATCGGGAAACCCCAAGAGCAAGGTGTGATGCATCACAGCAGCAAATTTTCCCTCAGTGAGAAACCAAGGTTATCGAACCAGTAGGAGGAAGGAAATGACTCAAAGGTGTTGCAAGCAACTTGGAGACCTGCACAACACAAACTCAAGACTTTGCCCCAATGAACAGTGAGGTTGTCAATCTCATCGTTTGCTGTAACAAAGGATTAACTGTATGGTGTGGAAGGTAACAGTGGTTTGCAGCAAGTAAATAGTAACAGTGGAAGATGTATCAATGGTAAAGATTGGACTGGGGTCCATAGTTCACTAGAGGTGTTCTCCTTAGACAAACAAACATGGTATGTAGGGTAAACAAATTACAGCAAGGCAATTGACATGACTAAGCAAGGCATAACTGTTGTGGGAATGGCCACGGCAGATGTTGCAATTGGTAGCGAGTAGTAGAACGAGGGGCAAGGGTGGCCAGCCACCTGCGGTGTAAGATGAGGGCAAAGGCACAGGTTTTTACCCAGGTTTGGCCCCTCGGAGGGTAAATACCTACTCCTACTAGATTGTATTGATGAGAGAGTACAAAGGGCGAGCTCGGCGGCTAGGCGGCGAGTCGAAGGGGTGTATGATGGAACATAAGTTCTATGCATGCCTTAGGGAGGTTTATATAGTCACCTCTCTAGGGTTTACAGATCTACAATCGAGTTGGATAAGGACTCGGAGGGTTCTTGACCTAATCCGACTCGGCCTAGCTACGCTTCTGGGCCTCCAGCTTCCTGTCGCCTAGCTTCTTCTTGGGTCGTGATCCAATCGCCGTCCTGCAGGCCCACTCGCTGGCAGTATGAGCCAGTAGGAAAAGTCCTGCTGGGTATACCCCACTCGCTGGCCGTCGTTGATTCGTCGCAGGTGTTCTTTGGCAGACGGAGTTTCCGGGTCCAATTTGGACGCTAGTCGAATTGGCGATGGACTCCTTCAATGAAAGAAAGAATCTTCAGCATGTTTCCTCAGTCGCAATAACAGCGACCAGTCGAATCACCAATTTGACAAGTAGTCAAATCGCAGCTATGTCGAATAGGTCGACGAGTAGTCAAATCGCAGCTATGGCGAATAGGTCGGCGAGTAGTCGAATCGCAGCTATGGAGAATGGGTCGGCGATTCGAGTAGACGAAGTTGGACCATCAGCTTGGTCAAACTAGTCGTTGGGTAATCCAACGTTAATATTGGCGTAACCACCGCTCGGTAACGGCTCTTCGAAAATGGCGGGTACCAACCACTATATAAGGAGAGTGACGGGTGAAAGCGGGCATTCCCCACATTTCCTCCGACTCTGCATGTCTCCCAATCTTCCATTCCTCCCAAAGCGACCCAGAGTGATCTAGCGATTTCATAGCGACCTTGCGATCCTAGATCTCAGAGCGATGGCGCCCTCGAAGGGTTTGTGGGGGAGATCCAAGTGCACCAAGGTGCTGCTGAAGTCCTTCGAAGACGAGGGAATTCTCCACGCCGGGAGATGGCGAATCCACACGGCCGGAGAGGTGGAACTGAACCCGCGCGCCAGGGAATTCGTCTGCTTCACCAGCCATCTCGAGAGGGGACTCGGCTTCCCCACCTCGATCTTCTTCCGCCGCTTCTGCACGTATTACGGCATCCAACCATCGGATCTGGGGCCGCACGGCATTGAGCAACTCGCCATTTTCGTGGCGTTTTGCGAGTGTTATCTGGGATGTCACCCATATTTCCCCCTGTGGCAGGAGCTATTCCACGGGCGGATTGGACACGAAGGGACAGGCGGCCCGATGCTGGGGCAAGCGGCCGGATGCTGGCAGAGGGCGGCCTCACCTTCCAACTGAAGTCCAAGGCTTCCTTCCTCGACCTCATGCTGCCGAAGAAGGCGGCAAATGAGTGGAAGAAGCACTGGTTCTACGTCAGTGAATCGACTTCGGACGGCGAGGTGGCTCTACCGATGTACTCCGCCGACCGGTCCGAGCCATGCTGGCTTCAAGTCGCCAAGCTTCCGCTCGACCAGCGGATGGTAGTCGACAAGATGTTGATGATGATTAGTCAGCTGAAGAAGAACGGCCTCCAAACAATCAATCTGTACAACTGCTGGCTCGGGCGGCGGCTGGTGCCCCTGGCCATCCATGCTCACTGGATGTATGAGTACATGGGCAAGGACGACGCGACCAAGTCCTGCACCGCCGATTCGAGAGCTGACGATTACGCCCTCGCGTTAAGGAAGATTACTGATGCGGAATACCTTGACTCAAAAGCTGGGATTCCCCCATATACCATGAAGCGCAAGGCACCACCGTAAGTCTGTCTTTCCTTGTCTATTTCACAGTCGTAGAAATGCAGTCGCGGCTTACTAATCATGTATTGTTTGTTCAGCTATTCCAAGTGGTAGAAGGTTGGCTTCCTCCAGCCGATGACGAAAACTCGAACGAGTCCGTCGAGGACGAGAGCGAATCTTCCTTCGACAAGGAGAATGTCAGAGGCGACGATGACGACAACGATGATGATGATGATGACGAGGCCGTACAGGTCGCCGCACCCGCGGTTCAGAAGACCCGTGGGCAACGGCAGCGCGAGCTCAAGGCCAGCAAGAGCCTCGAGGCTCACGACGGGGGCAAATACGAAGCCCTCGAACATACTTCATGGAGTATGGCTACGCTATCGAAGAAGAAGTCGCCGAAGAAGAAGAAGGGTGCACCCAAGGTGGTGTCGCCGCCTCTATCCGCGACTAGCTCCGAGGCGACTAGCGCGACCGACAAGGTTGGGGCCAGTGCGTCAGTGAAGGTGACTTAGGCGGCAAATGCGTCCATGGTGGAAGACGAGGTACCGTTGGCGTCGCTTCCGCCACCATTCTCAACAGTCACCGGGCTCGGGGCTGCTCCACCCGCGGGGGCGTCGCATCGAGGGAGGCACCTGCGTCGATCGGAGAGGAGCTTCCTGCCGCGGCCTCGTCCTCGAAGAAGGCCTCCGTGTCGTGGGCTCCGACCTTGCTCGATACGGGCATCAGCCGGAAACTAGGCTCAGAATTGGAGAAGTCGGCGCATATCCGCACCGGCCTGCGCTTCATCCCAGTCGCCAGGTAACTGTCTTGATGTATTCTCCTGCCATACTAGTTTGTATTTGTAGGGCAAGCTCACTGATGACTTCTTTTTGCAGGACTGGCATGAAAAAGATCGGTCACCTCTCGGTGGCCAAAGTTCCTGTAGATGCCGCGGGGGAGGAAGTTGATCCCTCAAAGAAGAGGAAGGGCGATGACGCCCAAGCGCCTGCCTAGGGCGCGAATAAGATGAAGGGTGACAAGGTCGTCACAATCTCAGACAAGCCAGTCGGCGCCCCAAGTGGAGTTCCTGCTTGAGCGGATGCGACCGTGGAGGCCGTTGTGGACATGGGGTCGCAGCAGATAGACCCTGCGGCGCTGGTCGGGGCGGCGGACCCTTGGACGAGTGTTGTGGGGGCGGCAGTGGCGACCATCCCTCACTTTATGGCGAGGGCCTCTACCGCGAGTGTCTCGGCGCAGTCGGCCCAAGCGCCCGAGGTTTTGGGCTCGGAAGTCGAGCAGCGTCACGGGCGCACGCCTCTTGTGCTCCTGTCGGTGAATGCGGTCGAGCTGCATAGCATGCTGGGCGCGGCTATTCAGGTTTGTCCAGCCCACGAGGATCTGGTCGCTGATTTTCAGCGGGTAGATTCTTATTGTTTTTCTTTGAGGTCCAGTCCCCGAGTGGCTAGTCGCTGAATTTCAGCGGCTAGGCACTTAGGAATTTCTTTGATGTCCAGTCCCCGAGTGGCTAGTCGCTGAATTTCAGCGGCTAGACACTTAGGAATTTATTCGATGTTTGCTGATGTCTGACCATGTCTATGCAGGGCCTCCAGCGTGAGTCGGCGGAGCGACTGGCCACCAAAGAACGTCTAGAGAAAGAACTTTGCTCCATGTAGGAGGTGAACAAATAGCTGCAAGCGACTGCTGGTAGGTTTTCGAGGTGCCCTTCTCCATAACTGTCTTTTTTCTGATTTTGTACTCATGCTCACGTTGCTGCAGAGGGACATTCGTCCGCGGTGGCGAAGGCTCATGAGGGTTTGGTCCCTTCTAGCGAGCTGACGGCTGCCTAGTCGTCGTTGACCGTCGCAGAGAAGCGAGTGGCCGATCTGGAGCGAGAGCTCAAGGCTGCAAAGGCGAAGGCAATCTCGAAATACGAACGGGCTAAGGTGGCTGTCGATGCCGCGGGGAAGAGCGGAAGCTATCGGATGCTCTCGTCGTGGGGCTGCAGACTGATTTGTCTGGTCTCCAAGACTTCGTTACGGGGCATTGTCATCCCCTGATTGGTGAGTTCCTTCGTCTTGCTTTTTGATTGTACTAGCGAGTCTCCGAGCGTGTGGGTGGATTTGAGTCGTGCATCCTTCTAACGTTGAGCTGCTTGTGCTTCCGTAGGGAAAATTCTTGAGGACGAGCCCGAGGCGCAGTCGTACGATGCGCGGCAGTGTGTCACAATGCTGGTGGACTCTGCCGCCCTTTCGGCGACCTGTATTCGCGCGTATCTTTAGGAAATTTCGCAGATGGAGGTGCTCCCCAGTGAACTTACTGAGGTCTGGCGCTACCTGGAGAGGGCTCCAGCGGTTGTGGAGTTCATGTCGCGGTCGGCTTTCCGCCATGGGGCTGCAAATGCACTGAGCCTTGGGCTCGCGCACTTCCCTGATGATTTCGACCTCGACAACGTCACCAGCGGGTATCCTTAGTCGAATGGCTCGGTCGAGATCTCTAACGTGCTAAAGTTAACCGACCGGGCCGCCGTCTACTCCGATCGAGTGTTGGCGATGGGCGATCTTCTGCCGTATCAGGAGACGATCGTCACCCCGAACAACCCCGAGCCGGCGCATCGCGACTTCAAGGTGGAGCAGCCGTTTCGATCGGTGATGGCGGGCGCCTTGATGACGTATCCATCGAACCCGTGGGTTCCCTTCATCCGTGTTCGCGGTGGCGGTGGAGCGTCATCATCGAAACCTGCGGAGTAGACCACTTTGCCGATTGGCATCAGTATTAAGAAGTGTATGCCTGTCCTTGTAAGTGAACAAAATTTGTTGCCATAAGGAATGCATGTATGCTTTTGTTAGATTTGTTTTGATTTTGGGTCGTTGTGTTGTGCGAGTCCCCGAGCGCATCCGCCCTTGTATGGGGTTTACCTCGTATCTTTGTGTGTATGTTTGTTTTTGTACTGTTAGTTAGTGGAGGTCAACTCGCCATGGCTTGGGAAGCCAGTCGCATGGCGACCCCAAGGCGTGCTCTGTACTTAACCATTTTCCTGGACGCGGATGGGGTCGGTTGGACGACTCCCCGAGCATGGTACTTAGCTGTTCTAGTCACATGCCCAAGGTAGGTGAGGACGAAGCGCGTTGTGTTTGGCGCGTCGCTCCACCTGACTCGAAGAGCCAATCGCGTGGCGAGTCCAGGACACGCTCTCATACTTGGTGTTTTCCCTAGCCACGTGGGTTTGGACTGGCGTCAGTCCCCGAGCGTGGTTCTTGACTGTTCGAGTCATTGCGGCAAGGATGTGGAGGACTAGGTCGCTGTGAGAAGCGAATGTGGCTGTCTTGGCCCGGTGGGCCAGTCAAGCAAGGAGACTCCGATGGGGCTCCAGGTTGGCATTTTCGTGGACGACACAAGGCCCGAATTTTATCGATTCCCTTGCGTTGCACTACTTAGCCGTGCCGGTCGCGCGACCAAGGGTTGACTTCCGTGAGTAGCGTAACGCTGTTTTTTACGAGTGCGAATGGCACAAGACTTGGAGAGTAGACACAATTTGTGCGAATCGATTATCTCTATTTCATAACGGGGGGTACATGTCAGAGTTCTAGGTATAGAACTTCCTTAGGAGGTTTACATTCCACAGCCGCTTGACGTCGAGCTGTCCGTCGCCTCGGATGTCGATGAGGTAGTAGGCATCGTTGCCCAGGACTCTCCCTATGGCGAATGGTCCCTCCCACGGGGGAGAGAGCTTGTGCATGCCCTTATTGTCCTAGATCAATCGCAAGACCAGGTCGCCTTCCTGGAAGGTGCGAGTCCAGACTCGGCGGCTATGGTAGCGGCAGAGTCCTTGCTGGTAAATGGCGGTGCGGGAGAGAGCTAGGTCACGTGCTTCATGGAGCCGGTCGACCCCGTCTTGGCGTGCGAGCTCGTTGTCGGCCTCCGCGTAGTTAACGACCCGAGGTGAGTCAAGCTCGATGTCGGTCGGCATGACGGCTCCAGCGCCGTATACCATGAAGAAGGGGGTGAACCCAGTCGACTTGTTGATGGAGGTTCAGATGCCCCAGATGACAGAGGGGAGCTCCTCGACCCAGCACCCTAGAGTTCGTTCGAGGGGAACTTGCAGTCACGACTTCAGGCCGTGGAGGATGCTCTGGTTGGCGCGTTCCGCCTGGCTGTTTGACTCCAGGTGGGCGACTGAGGCGAGGTCGAGCCGTATGTTGTGCTCCTAGCAGTACTTGGCCATGGAGCCTTTGGCGAAGTTGGTGCCATTGTCCGTGATGATGCTGTGCGGGAATCCGTAGCGGTAGCTGAGCTCGCGTAGGAATTGGCGGTGGTCTTCCCGTCACACTTGCAGACTGTCTTGGTCTCCACCCACTTGGTGAATTTGTCGACTGCGACCAGGAGGTGGGTGTAGCCGAAGGGGGCATTCTTGAAGGGGCCCACCATGTCCATGCCCCACACGGAAAATGGCTAGGTGATGGGGATGGTCTTGAGTGTTGATATTGGTACATGTGTTTGATTGGCGTATTTCTGAAAACCGACGCGGCGTTGGACAATATCGACCGTGTCAGCGTGTGCGATGAGCCAGTAGATGCCATGTCACATGGCCTTGGAGACTAGGGACCGGGCGCCAGCATGGTGGCCGCAGTCGCCGGCGTGTATGTCTTTGAGGATTTTGCGACCTTCCGCGGGATGCACGTAGCGTTGGAACACGTCGTTCATGCTGCGCTTGTGGAGCTCGCCGTTGATGATGACGAAGGATTTGCAACAGCGCATGATCATGCGAGCCTCCGTATCGTCTGAGGGTAGGGTTCCTCCCTCGAGGCAGGTGATGTATGGCGTGGTCCAGTCGCTTGGCTCCGTGATCATGGGGACTAGGGCTGGTTCTGGTTGCAGCGGTATCCCGATGTCGATCTCCCTCGGGAGAGAGACAGATGGCTTGATGATGGTGTCAAGGAAGGCACCAGCGGGTGGCGCGTGGCGGGCCGACCCAATGCGAGAGAGGGCATCGGCCTCTTCGTTCTTGCGCCGGTCGATCCACTCGACGGAGTACCCGGCGAAGTGGCCCCTCAGCTGGTCCACTGCTTGGCGGTATGCTGCCATGGTGGGCGAGACGGCGTCGCAAGTGCCGGCGACTTGCGCGACAACGAGGTCGGAGTCGCCGTAGCACCGCAGGCGGTTGATGTTCATCTCCTTGGCGGCTCGCATGCCGTGAAGGAGGGCCTCGTATTTGGCCATGTTGTTGGTGCAGGGGGTGAAGTCGAGGTACAGTACATAGTGCAGCTTGTCGCCCTTGGGGAAGTGAGCATGATCCCTGCCACAGCGCCATCTGTGTTCTTGGACCCGTCGAAGTGGAGTGACCAGTAATGGAGGTACGGCAGCTTCTCCGGCTGCTACGCCTCCTCCCAATTGGCGAGGAAGTCAGCCAGGGCCTACGACTTGATTGCCTTGCGCGGCTCGTACTTGATGTTGTGGACACCGATCTCGACGGCCCACTTGGTGACTCGCCCAGTCGCTTCGTGGTTGCGGATGATGTCCTGCAATGGCGCTGAGGAGACGACCGTGATTGGGTGCTCCTGGAAGTAGTGCGGCAGTCGCAGCTGGGCTCGGAAGACCGCATATACTAACTTCTAGTACTGCGGGTAGCGCTGTCGCGACTCGGTGATGACTTCACTAATGTAGTAGACAGGTCGCTGCACGGGGCGCTCCTTGCCCTCTTCTGGCCGTTCGACGCCCATGACGGCGCTAAGAACTCGCTCGGATGCCACGACGTAGATGAGCATAGGCTCCTTGTCGGTGGGGGCGGCGAGCAGCGGGCCCGCGAGTAGCACTTCTTTGAGCGTGTGGAGCATGTCGTCCGCCTCCTTGCCCCACTGGAATGTGGGGTTCTTGCGCATTAGGCGATAGAGAGGCATTGCCTTCTTTCCTAGCCGAGGGATGAAGCGACTGAGAGCCGCGACTCGCCCGGCCAACTCCTGGACGTCGCGGAGGCACTCAGGTTTGCCGAGCCGGGCGATCGTGTTGATCTTGGTGGGGTTCGCCTCGATGCCTCTCTTGGAGACTACGTACCCCAGTAGCTATATAGTAGGTACACCAAAGGTGCACTTTCCTGAGTTAATTTTGATCTTGTACCTTCGCAGGTTTGCGAAGGTTTTGGCCAGGTTGGCGAGTAGGTCGCCCTGGAGAGTGGAATTCACCACAATGTCGTCGATGTAGACATGGATGTTGCGGCCAATTTGGCTCGCAAGGCACTCCTGCATGCACCTCTAGTAGGTCGCGTCGGTGTTCTTGAGGCCGAACATCATGGCGGTGTAGCAGAAGGCCCCGAATGGTGTGATGAACACTGTCTTCTCCTCGTCCTCGACTGCCATTTTGATCTAGTTGTAACCAGAGTAGGCATCAAGGAAACATAGAGACTCCAAGCCCATGCTCGAGTTGATGATTTGATCGATTTGCGAGAGGACGAACTGCTCCTTTGGGCATGCGCTATTCAGGTTTGTGTAATCGATACACATTCTCCAGGTCCCATTCTTGTTTTTGACCAGGACTGGGTTTATCAGCCACTTGGAGTATTTGATGGGACGTATGAAGCCTGCAGCGAGAAGACGCTGCACCTCCTCGGCGATTGCTCGGCGGCGCTCTTCATTGAAGGGCCGCAGCGACTGCTTGACAGGTCGTTCTTTGGGTTCGGCGTTGAGTTTGTGCTCAGCGAGTTCCCTCGGGACACCTGGCATGTCAGACGGCTTCCATGCGAAGATGTCGCGATTCTCACGTAGGAACTCGATGAGCATGCTTTCCTATGCGGGGCTCATGCCTATCCCGGTCGTCACTGTTTGGCTGGAGTCACTTGGGACCAGCTCGACGGAGCGCGTGTGCGTGGTGGCTTTGAACACGGTTGATCCACCATTCTCCGAGTTGGGCTTCTTGAGTATTGTGGGGTCGTCATTGTCGACCCCGCTCGCGTATCTAGCGAGCTCCTCCGCGTGGTTGGCCTCCACGGCGATGACGGTGTCGGCGAGCTCAATGCCCTTTGCCTCGCACTCTGTGGCCATGTAGGGGTCGCCGTGAACGATGATGATGCCGCACGGCCCTGGGAGCTTCATCGCGTTGTACGCATAGTGTGGTGCTGCCATGAACTTGGCGAACGCTTGCCGCCCCAGGACGCAATGGTAGGGGTTGTTGCAAGGCACTAGCTCGAAGATGATCCGCTTGGTGCGGAAATTTGCTGGTGTGCCGAAGGTGACTGGGAGTGTCACGTTGCCGATCGGGTATGCCTTCCGACCGGGATGATGTCGTGGAAGGTGGTGTAGGTCGTCTCGATCATCGACTGCGGGAGCCGTAGCCGCCTAAACGTGTCCAGGTAGAGAATGTTGATGGAGCTCCCGCCGTCCATCAACGTCTTGGGGATCCAGTAGTCTCCCACTTTGGGCTTGACCACCAAGGCGACTTGCCCCGTATATTTGATCCATGGCGAGTGGTCCTCGCGGCTCCAGGTGATCCGCTGTTCGGACTAGTTGAGGAAACGGGGGACGTTGACTTGGGACACCGCGTTGACGGCGATGGCGATGACCTTCTTCTCGCACTTGGTGCTGTACCTGGTGAAAGTGTGGAGAGATTCGATGTTGTTGCCGAATGCCCCGCCGTTTGGCGGGTGGTTGTTGGGGTCCTCCCGTGCGCGTCGTGTTGGGGATATGCTATATGGGTATCCTCATTGCATGTCTCCTATCCGGATAACCCGGGTGGCCCACAGTTGGTAGCATGGCCCATGGCCTGCTGGGCGGCCCAGTTAGATGGATCCAGAAGGGAGCCCCATGTCGGATAAAGGAAGGCTACGGTGGAGTCACCGACGTATCCGGAGCCTTGGAGTACAAGACACGCGAGGCTAGTAATAGACGGTGTAGGACTCTATAACCTGTCCGACTAGGACTTTCCCCTGTAACCCTCGGACCTGGCGACTATATAAGCCGGGCCTATGGGAGCCTTTAGGGCACAATCTCAGACGACCAAGTAGCTATTATCATACACCTCGCACAGCGAACCTATCTCTGTAACTCGGCGTATTGCCATTATAGTGATTTATAGCAGGAGTAGGATTCCGCCACCGTTGTGGGATCTGAACCTGGGTAAGCTGTGTTACCTCGTACCCGTCAACCGTCCGCCTTCCCCCAAGTCTCTAAACACACAATGTGAGGACCCCTCCATGGCCTACTCATCGGCAATACCACGACAATTGGCGCCCACCGTGGGGCAAGAGGCGCTTCAGGCTCATCAGCGGGCGAGGACAAAGATCTTTGCGAGAATCAGCGAAACCGTAGCCATCGGTCGCGTTCTCTTATCCGGCAATGTTCCGATCATCCCTCCCGACGATCTAGATCCCGGCGAAGACAAACCCTACGCGGTGTTCGATCGTTCCTATCGGAGACATCCACCTCTTCATCGGTGAAACCGACTCGGGCAATAGTTCCATGGGAGTCGGAGGAGCATCAAGGCCCGCACAGACCGCCTACGGGAAGGATACGATCGCGGAAGGATCGATGTCGGATCTCTCTTCGGAGTTTGCTGACAAAGATTGGAAAAATTCAAGGCCCACCCAAACCGCCCCTATGCAGGATATAATGGTGGAAGATCGCTGCAAGTCCGCCGGCTTCGCCCGTGCGTCTGGACAGCAGAGATCCAAGTTCGTCGGCATGGTTACCATCTTCGATCTGGCGTGTTGCGTTCAGAGTGAGGGCAAAAACCCCCGCGACTACCTTGCCAGGTGGCTCCGTATATGAGCCGATCTGGCCCACTACCCCAACGATGATGCTATGTATCACTTTGTGGAAGGACTAGACCAGGGAACGCTTCTCCGGCATTCTCTAAGGCGGCAGCAGGCTTCAGGGCATATCACCTTCGAATTCATGGTGAACACCGTCAACAGCTACGCGGAGGCCGAAGTGGCAGCTCAGGCGGATCTCGCGCTCATTGGCGGAGCGCCTCCGCCTCAACAGCCGCCATCGCCGCAGCAGCGCCACCACCTCCAGTCAGCGTCGCACCTATCGCACCTCCACCCCCCCCGTCATCAAGGAAGTCCTGGCACCCTCTGACTCTATGATTGACGCGCTTTATGCCGACTTCAGTGCAGATTCAGAGGAGATAGATTTCAGTCCAGAGGAACTAGACTCCGCCATGCAGGAGATGGAGGAGGAGTACACGCGTGACGAGCAAGCCAACAATGTCGTCACGTCTCGAGAGGTGTTCGTCTCCATTGGGACGGCGATGGATGAAGATCAACCCGGACGAGCTCCACCTACAGCGCTGGAAAAGGGGAAGGGGCCACTTATCGCTGCTGACGATGATCGCGCAAAGGTCATGCCTCCTCCGCCCAATCCAGTACAGCAGCCGTAGGAACTCGGCACCGGTCCGAGCAACAACAACACCACAAACTTGCCGCCTCCGGCATCTACGTCGGCTGCTGCCCAAGTTACTCCAGCTGATAGAGTGATGTACGGCAATATCCTCATTGAGCAACTGACCGTCGCTCATATCCGGAACGTGACTCAGCTTGACAAGAAGCGCCACTAGCTGCTGGAATAAGCGCAGGCCATCGCAGAGTAAGGCGCTAAGCTAGATCGAGATCTGGTCAACGCGTAGAAATCCATAGAAAAAGCTAGAGCAATGGAGGCCGAGTACAAGACTCTGCTACAGCAGCAGAAGACCAAGAAGGCTCCATCTCGCATCATCAACGATCCTGGTGTATGGCAAAACCTAGGATGGGCTCCCCCGAAGCCGGCACAGGCCAAGCCATACATTGACAGTGAAGGCAAACAGGTGATGCCCACTCCACTCCTCAACCTCGCCGTCGCCAAGACCCTTCTGGAGCAGGATAGATCGCCCGAGGCAGTGGAACAGTTCTATGACCTAGTGGCCAAGGCGGTGAAACAACAGGAAAATGCCACCTCTCAGAGGCTGGAGTCTGACCTAGCGTTTTGCCGATCTAGCCAGCACAAGCCGTCGAGGGACAGATCTCCTCTTGATGTCGGGTCGCAGACAGGTTCATCAGAACAAAGACGGAGGGATGCGTGCAACAGGAAGGATGCTATCCCCATAACCTTCGACCACAGAGAAAAGGCCCGACCTCGTCGCCCATCGCCACCGCCCCAATCCCCCCGACATCACGAAGACCCCAAGGCTCACCATGAGCAGGACGGCATCGTCATCCGCGACAACGCAGAGCAGACCCGTCATGACGGAGAGCGCAACCAAGGACACAAGAGCAGGTCGCACCATGACCCTCCGCGTCCGGCAAGCAATCGCGACAAGCGTGAGGCGTCGCAGGAGGGCAATAGCAAGAATGCTAACCCACCGCCACCTCCGCCTCCGTCGCCACCTAGCAGTCACCATGGCGGAGGAGGCCTGCGTCATTCATGCAGCCCATCCCCTCTTGACAAGAAGAAGAAAAACCCGGAGCCATACGACACACGTTCGCGGATCGATAAGATCCACGATGCCCGAGAAGGACCATACATGGGACCATGTTCCTTTGGACCTGCGGTACGGTCCGCAACTTACCCCAAAGGTTTCCGGATTGACAAGACCATCAAGCCCTATGAGGGCACCGCCAAGCCAGCCACATGGTTGCAGGACTATGGCAACACAGTGGAGATTGCCGGAGGTAACCCCAACGTCGCTGTCAATTACCTCCCTTTGATGTTGGCAGGCATGGCCCGTCAATGGATTGACGACTTGCCGGAGAAATCCATCTGCAATTGGTTGGACATGCAAGAAGCGTTCACCAAGAACTTCGAGGGTACGTACAAGCGCCCCTGCACTGGCAACGGCCGTTCCAACTCAGGCTCGAAGGAACAGCAGCACAAAGCGTAAAACCGCTCCAGAAGAAAAGCAATCTCCCGACATGGTCGCCAAGACCTTTGCAGGACGAGGTGATGGTGGACAACACGGCCGAGGACGGGGAGCTGGTCGTGGGCAGCAAAGAGGAAGTGAAACCACCTCGGCACCGCTCCGCGTTTCCCAAACATACGAAGAGTACCGCGATATGCCGTTCCTCGTACACCTCGATGCCAACGGCAAGGCCACCCATACCAATTGACACTGCAAATTCGTCAACAACCTCAAGGAAGACCCGGAGTCCAACTATAAGCAAAGTCAGAAGAACAGACCGCGAGGCAAGTGGAAGGGGAAGAAGAAGGAGGAGGAGTCCACGGATTCAAGCAACATGTATGAGGATGTTGACCCCAAGCACGCCGCCAAGAGCGACGACAAGGGCAAGAACCCCTTTGTAAAGAAGGCACCAGTCTACCACACTTTCCTTGGCACCCCTACCGCCCGACAACAGAAGACCTCTATGAGGATACTGATGGCCACTCTACCCCCAGTTCCCCAGTACCTGCACTGGTCAGAGGTTCCAATTACTTGGGACAGGACGGATCACCCAGACCTTATTCCTACGGAGAACCAATACGCCATGGTCATCAACCCCTTGGTTGACGGCGTGGAGTTCACCAAGTGTATGGTGGATAGTGGAAGCAGCATCAACATCATGTACCTGGATACATTGCAGAAGATGAACTTGACAGAGGCAAACCTAAGGCGGACCAACACCATCTTCCACGGCGTAGTTCCTGGTCGGGAGGCTCGGTCCCTTGGGTGCATCACACTTCAGGTTGCCTTTGGTGATGTTGATAATTACCGCCAAGAGCACATGACCTTTGAGGTGGTCCCCTTCAAGAGCGTGTACCACATCATATTCGGCCGCGACATATTCCACACCTTCATGGCCAAGCCATGCTTCGTCTACAACAAACTCAAGATACCCGGACCAAACGGTGTCATCACCGTATCCGGAAGCTTTACCAAGGCAAGGGACTACGAGATTAATGAAGCAGCCTTCGCAGAAGCTGTCCTCTACAACGAAGAATTCAGAGAGATCCATAGCAAGGTCGATTAGTCAGAGATGCCCACGTCGAAGAAGCAGATCTCCGACTCCGCTCCTACATTCAAGTCCGCCATCAAGACCAAGCCGGTGGAACTTGTGGTAGGCGATGCCTCCAAGATCACCGCCATTGGGACAAACCTGGATCCCAAATAGGAAAGCGCGCTCATCTAGTTCCTCCGTGAGAACAGGGACATATTTGCCTGGCAACCTGCCGACATGAAAGGTGTACCTAGGGAACTTGCCGAGCATAGCTTAAACATTGATCCAAAATGTAAACTAGGGAAACAACCTCTATGACGCTTCGGAGATGAGAAGAGACGCGCCATTGGCAAAGAGATATCTAGGTTACTTAAGGCTAGATTTATCCGAGAAGTCCTTCACACCCGATGGGTGGCCAATCCTGTACTTGTCCCCAAAAAGGGAACCAAAGAATTAAGAATATGCGTTGATTACACCGTCTTGAACAAATCATGTCCCAAAGATTCGTTTCCTTTGCCTCGCATTGACCAAGTCATTGACTCGACGGCTGGCTCAGAAATTTTGTGTTTTCTCGATGCATACTCAGGATACCACCAGATCAAGATGAGGAAGTCGGACCAATTGGCCACTTCGTTCATTACCCCGTACGACACATTTTGCTATGTCACGATGCCCTTTGGGCTGAAAAATGCAGGTGCTACGTACCAGTGGACAATGCAATGTTGCCTTCATGACCAAATTGGTCGGAACATTCACGCTTACATGTACGATATAGCGGTGATGTCTAAAAAGTTAAATGACTTAATCTCCGACCTAAAATAAACCTTTGATAATCTCCGGAAATACAACATGATGCTTAACCCTAAGAAGTGCGTCTTCGGGGTTCCAGACGGCAAATTGTTGGGATTCATCGTTTCCCAGCGCGGAATCGAAGTGAACCCGGAGAAAACCAAAGCCATCTTAAACATAAACCGTCTGACATGCCTAAAGGACATTCAGCGACTAACAGGTTGTGTTGCAGCAGTTAGTCGGTTCGTCAGCCGACTTGGAGAGAAGGCCCTGCCGCTATACAAAATTGCAGAAAAAGGCGGACAAATTCACGTGGACAGACGAAGCAGATGCAGCATTGAAGCATCTCAAGGAGATTCTTTCCTCAGTGCCCATCCTTGCAGCACCCGAGCCTAGAGAACCCCTGTTAATCTACATGGCCGCAACCAACCGGGTAATCAGCATCGTCGTCGTGGTAGAGCGTAAGGAACAAGGCTATGAGCACGGCGTTCAATGACCATTTTACTACGTAAGTGAGGTATTGACGGAGTCCAAGCAACATTACCCGCACTACCAGAAGATAGCTTATGGGGTATTCCTTGCTTCTCGGAAGCTAAGGCACTACTTTTAGGAGCACCCAATCACAGTGGTGAGAAAAGCTCCACTGTCTGACATTATCAACAAAAGCGATGCTACGGGAAGGGTCACGAAGTGGGGCATCGAACTTGCCTCCTTCAAGATAACCTACAAGAGACGCGACGCTATCAAGTCACAAGCCTTGGCGGATTTTATCGCGGATTGGACAGAGATGCCAGATGCTACTCCGCTATCGGAACTAGAGTACTGGGTGATGCACTTTGACGGATCAAAACTGCTCAACGGCTCGGGGCTGGTGTATTGCTACAGTCACCAACTGGCGACAAGCTACACTATGTTCTGCAAATCCACTTCGAGGCTATGAATAACATGGCGGATTATGAAGCACTCATTCACGGACTACGTGTAGCCAAGGATATTGGCATCAAGCGCATAGTTTGCTGTGGAGATTCCAACTTGGTTGCCCAGCAGGTGGATGGCACCTGGAATGTGCGGAACCCTATGATGGCGGCATATCAAGACGAAGTGGACGAGATAGACAAGTGCTTCTTGGGCTACGAAGTAAAGTATGTAACTATAGGGAGCAAAACAAGGCGGCTGATTTGCTATCTAAGCTCGGATCAGCGCGCAAAAAAATTCCGCCAGGAGTTTTCCTAGAGCATCTGCGGACACCATCCATGAAGGGGGCCAACATCGACAACCCGGATAGAGCTGACTCTTTCGTCCACATGGTGGCAAAGGTCCCTCCGGCTTGGACAAAACCGTTCATGGAATATCTCGAACACAGAACTTTGCCCGACGACGACGTCGAAAGACGGCAAATAGTACGACGAGCAAAGGGTTATACCATAATCAATGGACAACTCTACAAAAGGAGCACTACTGGTGTATACCTAAAGTGTGTTTCCCAGCTAGAAGGTATGGAAATCCTACGTGAAATCCATCTCGGAGATTGCGGGCATCACGCCGCTCCTCGATCGTTGGTCGCGAAAGCCTTCCGACAAGGATTCTACTAGCTGACCGCGACGGCGGACGCCGACAAGTTGGTTGAGGCATGCATGGGATGCCAGTATTATGCCCGACAACCACATGTTCCTGCTGAAGAATAGCAAACAATACCAATAACTTGGCCGTTTGCAGTCTAGGGGCTAGACATGGTGGGACCGTTACAAATGGCTCCATGTGGATTTACGCATCTGCTAGTAGAAGTTGATAAATTCACTAAATGGATAGAAGCTAAACCCATTAGAAAGCTTGATGGGGCAACTGCCCCCAGGTTTGTCCGGGATCTCGTGGTGAAATTTGGTCTCCCACATAGCATTATCACCGACAACGGCAGCAACTTGTCACTTGAAGAAGTGGAGGCTTATTGTTGGGAGAAGGGCATCTGACTTGGTCTTGCATCTATGGCACATCCACAATCCAATGGTCAGGTTGAGCGAGCCAATGGATTAATTTTTCAGGGGATCAAGCCACGTCTTGAGGCACCGCTACATAGAGCAGCTGGAGCCTGGGCGGAAGAATTACCATCTGTTCTGTGGAGTTTACGAACTACACCTAACAGATCCACCGGCTACACCCCTTACTTCATGGTATATGGAGCAGAAGCCATCCTACCTTCCGACATACTTCACGATGCACCAAGAGTCGCCGCCTACGACGAAGATGACGCTGAAGAATCCACACGCCTAGATGTGGACCTTCTCGAGGAGGAGCGCATTTTGGCATGCCAAAGATCCTCCATCTACCAGCAGAAGCTACGCAGCTATCATAGTCGCCGCGTTCGGCATCGCTCGTTTAAAGAGGGGGATTTGGTGCTCTGACTTAAGCAGAATAAGTGACACAAATTATCCCCGCCATGGGAAGGACCGTTCATCATAAGCAAGGTGCTGCTCAATGGGTCTTACTACCTTGTTGACAATCGTGAACTGAAGGATAGGCCCAACGAGGATCATAAGCGTAAGCGACGTGACCCAGATGATGACTACCCGGAGCTTGATCGGCCATGGAACATAGCACATCTACGTCCTTTTTACACTTAGCATTTTTTATCTAATTGTGTATCTCTTATATGATCAATGAAATAAAGCTCTCTGGTTCACTCATATTTCTGAGTCTTTTACCTCCTTTAGTGTTCATTTTTTGGATCATATAAAACCTTTATGCACAAGCTTTGCGATTGCACTTGTGAAAATTCCGCCTACGGGCGTTAGCTTAAGTTTTCTGGTCTACACGTTCTTTGTTGTTTTTATGTGGATTCTGGAGTAGTGACTTTTGGCACTTATTGTCGGCAATTTTGTGCTTAGGTTATTGACGGTGCCATTGGGCATCATCACCTGAGCGCATGGTTCCGACAACGAGTATTCCGACTCATGAAAAGTCAAGCATAAGAACCAAAGTAATGGATAATCCAGCACTTGCTTAAAAAATATATACATGCTGGAACTAGTTCTTAAGTAGCATGACATACATCATTGTTTTCCGCCTTAAGTTAATACATAGTTTTTTCCGCATATGCATCACAAAGGAAACAAATATTACAAATTGTTTCTCATTCCTTTGGTGCAGGCGACTTGGAAGCAGCGTCATCGGCAGCAGGAGAATCACCCTCAAAGTCGGTAGTGTGAAGAGACTCGGAGGAGATTTGGTTGCCGCCATTGATGGTATTCATCGGCATGAATACATTGACGTCGACTAACTCGGCACCTCTAGTGTCATTAGACGCGAGTGAAGACAAGATAGATTCATGATTAATCTCTTTGCCATAGTCATCCACGTCGGGAATGCCAGAGGTTACCGTGTTGATGTCGGCATCTTCGTAGTGTGCCTTTACCATGGACAGCGCCATCCTTGCACCGGCCCGTGCACATGAAGCTTTCCAGCTTGTGATACGCTCGGGGGCTCAGCGCAGGATCTCCGAGAACTTTGCCACAGAGTCCGATGCCTTGATATTGATCTGGAGGGGCTTAGCAATCTCTTTGGCTTGCGCGATGGCTGTGTTGATGAAGTTGCCGGGAAGAACCATGCATTCCTTTGCTGGAGGGGCGACCGGGTCAAACCCATAGGAGCTGCAAATTCCGACAAAGGAGCACATGAGTTCAAAAATTCAAAGTATCCAGCTTATAGAAATCCAAGACGGAGAATCACTTACTGAAGATGCTGGCCTCAGCTTGCCAGAGGGTATTCGCCAAGGAGTCACGTTCTTGTTGGAGGAGCTTGTACGCTTCATGATTGCGTTGGTTTTGCTCATCAGCAGCTCTCTTTTTCTCTTTCAAGATAGTGATCTCCTCCTTCAAGCGGTTCATCTCCTCGATGGAGGAGTCCTGCAAGGCTTTCATTGATTCATCATGCATTTTCAGCATGTCCTTCCTCTCCTGCTTAAGGATTTTGTTCTCGCTATCCATCTCTTGAATGTGCTTGGATTGCTCAACAATGTCCTTGGCCTTGGCAATGGTTTCTGCAAGTCAGAGAAAGCAAAGTACATAGTGAGTACTCGGAGAATACACATTCAAGTCGGAATACGAAAAATAAAGGAAAAACAGACGCTTGCTCTTGATGATTTGTTCCTTCAAGAAGGCAGTTTTACCCTTTTTGGCTTCCAGGTCCGCGTGCATCTTTTGGTACTTATCGTTGGCCATGCCCCTCCGAGCATTCTCGTTCTGTGGAAAAAAGAAGAATTAATCGTTGTTTGGTCTACTTGGAGCATCTAGCCGGAAAATTTCCACCTAGACGCTCGGGGGATACAGCGAGAGTTTTTAACTTAGAAATTTGCTTAGTCTTTCTTTAAGCATCTAGTCGGAACTAATTCAGTTTTCTATTAGAGGCTTGGGGGCTATAGTATAAAGTTTTTAACTCAGATATCTGCTTAGATTTTCTTTAATCATCTAGTCGGAACTAATTCAGTTACAACTAGAGGCTTGGGGGCTACAGTATTAAAATTAATAAACATTGCGTATGCTACTGTTAAAGCATCTAGTCGGAATATTTCATTCCACCTATATGCTTGGTGGCCACAATGAGAAGTTTTCTAGCTTAGTCACTCTTAGAGCATCTAGATGCAAAGACCTATGGTTTTCCGTCTAATCCTTGGGGGCTATAGTGGGATACTCATATGAAATGCAAAAAGGCAAATAAAACTTACAAGTGCAATGATCTTGAGGTTTAATCTCAGCCAGCAACTTGCCGAAGGATACACTGTTTCCTTGAAAGATCTCTGCTTGTCGGAGAAGCTCCTCTAGACCGCACGTCGGAGATGTCGGCGCCGCACCAGGAACCAGAGCAATGCTACCTGGTGTAAGTGTCGGATAGACTATCTTCGGATACTCTATGGTTTTCTTGGGTGCGGGGGCACCGCCTTCAACAGAAGTACCAGCTTCCACCACCGCCTTACCGCTACCGATGACATCCTTAGCCGGAGCTTCAGCCATTTGGTATGCAGCACTTTCCTGCGTCGCGTGCTCGCCAACAACAGCGAGCTCGGTAGAGGCACCCGAGTCCACTTCCATGGCGGAAGGGCCAGATGCTTCCTTAGCTTGTGAGCTTGTCGGAGCGGAGGAAGTCTTGACAATGGGAGTGACAGGGGCGATGGCGGGAGATGCGTCGCGATGCAGCATGTCCTTGATGGTTCTAGAAGCCACCGATGATTTGGAGCTCTTCTTCAAGATGGTCGTGGCTTTCTTCCTGAAACGTGCAAAATGCATAAGTACGGGAATAAGACAAATAAATAGACAATATCGGAAAGAAAGAAGCTTACACAAGTAGGGGTGCTTTAGCAAAAGGGATCCCAGTTACTTTTCTCTTCTCCGCCTCCAGGGTGGCGGTAGTCTTTTTGGAGGCTCCACCCTCCGTCTTCTTCTTCTTGCCTCAGTCGGCAGCGTTAGAGGTGGAGCTCTTCCACTTTCGCGCCAATGGAGCATCGTCGTCGGACACGACCGTGACTTCCTTCATCTTTGGATCATAGATTTGAGGAGCCATGCTATACTCATCTATGCCGCTAAGCTGTTAAGTAAGAAGTTACAGTGTTAGACAAAATGATAATGTCTAGACGGAAGAACTGGAGCATATGTCATACACGGAAGATATACAGTTACCTTTGGGCACTTGCTCTCTACGAACATGTCATAGGTGATGGTGAAGCCACACTTCTTGTCCTTCACCTTGACGGTGTCCTTGAGGCAAAGCTTGACGGATTCGCTCGATAAGTTGTCCACGGAGATACGGTGTCTATCCCTTCTATCGTTGGTATACTCGTGCATCAGCTTTGCGCAGTGCTGCAGAGGTTGGATTCGCCTGATGAACCAGCACATGGCTAGGTCCAAGCCGGTCAAACCCGTCTCTACGAACCATTCTATCGGCCTTATGGCGCGGGAAGCTTCGATGTCGGAGGGAAGGAAGGCCTGGGATCTCTATGTCGAGGCTTCGGCGGGGGCTCCATCGACGAAGTCTGGGTACGTTACTTCTCGGTTGGCCAGAGGGATATCTGGGCCGTAGAAGCTAGTATGCTGCCAGTTCTTGCAGGACTCGTGGCCGACGATGTCGGGGAACCGCCGGCCAGGACGGATCTTGAAGCTTATGGTGCTACAATTTCTGAGTTCATCCTTGCTGGCTCCGGCTTCACGCTTGACGGTGAAGAAATACACAAAGAGATCTAGCCTAGGCCTAATCCCTAGGTAACCCTCGCAAAGCGCCGCGTAATTGCTAAGCGCTAGGATACTGTTGGGAGAAAGGTTTTGGGGTTGTACTCGGTAGTGGTTCAAGACAGCAAGGAAGAAGTTAGAGATGGCCAGGGAGACGCCGTGTACCAATTGTGCTTTGAGGTACACCTTTTCTCTAGCTTAGGGAGAAGGTGTGACCTCGCCGCCCGCCATACGAGCCCCTCCGTCGCGGGAAGGTAGCCTTCGACGATCAGCTCCTTAATGTCACGGTCTATGCTGTCCAAACCATGCCAATCGCCTTTGTGGGAGTCGTTGTCCTCCTCGAGCATCTCCAGCGCCGCTGGATTGTGGTCGCCGCCGGTGGTCTCGACCACCGCGGAGACAGGGATGACCAGGCCCTCTGGGGGCACGACGACGGAGCTCGCAGGCTTCGCCGTGGCTTCGCCCGACGCCGCCATCGAGGGAGAAGAGCTGCTGCTGTCCATTTCGTGTGTTTGGAGGTTACTGGCGAGATTGGGAGTTAGGGTTTTTCGCAAGATTGCGCGGAGAGCTCAAAGAGGCGCTCGCTGGAGGAAGAAGATGATGCAAGGAGAGAATGAGGTTAAAAGTAAATATTTTCCCCGCGGTTACTATTTATAATCTCCAGCATCGAGATTCGTGCAGCTTGATCGGACGCTTGCCGCGTAGACAACGTGTGTGCGGTCGTGCATGGAAATTTCGCCACGCCTCAACCGTTGCCGCCAACGGTTTGTATCGCTCGCGCGGGAAAAGTGGACATGATTGTGTTCTCTACATGTGTGAGTTACCAGGCGTTGCTGACCTACGTCTACGTCGCCCTAGCTGACATAGGCAGATGAACCATCATATCGGAAGATTCCGGCATGGACGGATCCAGTCCGGCTACGGAAGAGTATGATGGAAGATTCAGCAATTCTCCGGCTTGCAAATTGAAGATGGAGAATACCTTGCAGGGTTCTTTGGGAGGACTACAAGATATTGCTTGACGATTTGCCGACATCCATCTAGACGGAGCATTCCACACGAAGAGGCAAGATGGCGCAAGATCTTGGAGTTCTCCGGGGGCTATTGTTGGGGATATGCTATATGGGTATCCTCATAGCATGTCTCCTATCCGGATAACCCGGGTAGCCCACAGTTGGTAGCATGGCCCATGGCCTGCTGGGCAGCCCAGTTAGATGGATCCAGAAGGGAGGCCCATTCCGGCTAAAGGAAGGATACGGTGGAGTCACCGACGTACCTGGAGCCTTGGAGTACAAGACACGCAAGGCTAGTAATAGACGGTGTAGGACTCTATAACCTGTCCGGCTAGGACTTTCCCCTGTAACCCTAGGACCTGGCGACTATATAAGTAGGGCCTATGGGAGCCTTTAGGGCACAATCTCAGACGACCAAGTAGCGATTAGCATACACCTCGCACAGTGAACCTATATCTGTAACTTGGCATATTGCCATTATAGTGATTTATAGCAGGAGTAGGATTCTGCCACCGTTGTGGGATCTGAACCTGGGTAAGCTGTGTTACCTCATACCCGTCAATTGTCCGCCTTCCCCCACGTCTCTAAACACGCACTGTGAGGACCCCTCCATGGCGTACTCGTCGGCAATACAACGACACGTCGTGCCTTCTCGATTTCCTTTAGGGAGTGGCAGTCGGCGATCGTGTGCATGGCGGGCTTCCCCTCCCTGCTGTGGAACACACAGGGCTGGTTAAGGAGACCCGCAGGGTCAAATTTCGGCCTCGCCTTATAGTTTCCGTTGCCGCAGTGTTGGCCTCCGTCGCGGCGGAAACTCTTGGGGTCATGTGGCACGTAACCAGCGTTGGTGACGAAGTCGACTCGCCCATCATCGCGGCGCTTTGCCGGTGAGGCGAGTGTTGCTGTAGCGTAGCTCGGGTCGCCTCCCGTTGTCTTGGCCGCTTGGGCGGCGATTTCCACCCGACTCGTTGTCGGTTTACTGGTTCAGGTCCTCCTCCGCGTACCGCTTGGCGATCTCGAGGAGGTCTGGGATGTTATCGAGTGTTTTGTACACCCGCTTGAGTTTGGCGACCAGTTGTTCGTAGCGGCATGATGTTTTGAAGCAGTGGATCGCAGTCTCCGGATGGATACCGGCCGTGTTGAACCACAGGTATTGCCACCTTTGGAGACAATTGCGAGTCGACTCGCGGGGCCCCTAGACGCATCGCTCAGTTCCTCGATGCTGGTGGCACGGGTGTAGGAACCCTCGAAGTTCCTAACGAAGGCGTCGTGCATGTCCTCCTAGGAATCGATGCTATCCGCTAGGAGGGTGTTGAACCATTGCCGGGTCGCTCCCTCCATCATCAAGGGGAGGTAGCGAGTGGCGAGTAGGTCGGTGTGGCCGGCGATTCCCATCGCCGTGAGGTACGTGTCCAGCCACACGGACGGGTCATACGAGGGATCATACTTTTCTATCTCCTTTGGTGCTTTAAAGTTTCGCGGATATTTTTCGCCTCAGATCATTAGTCCACAGCACTAGGGGCCAACTCGGCTGAGCGAGCCCCTTGGCTCGCTGTCGCGGCGGTTGGGTGAGGTTGTACCTCAGATCGTCGGGTTGGCATGCGTGCCAGCTTTGGTTGTTGATGATGTGGGTCCGCGGATCGACTGGATGCCTGTTGGCAGCGACCATGTTGTTCGTTGGTCGCGGGTCATTGTTGGAGAGTGTCGCGTGCGTGGGTCGTGGTTGGAGCTGCAGGGGCTCAGGTGGTGGGCAATTGAGAGTGTTTGCCATCATTGGGCGGCCGCTCGAGGCCGCCATTTTTCCTGAGGAGCGGGAGTACATGCACCCCCGCGATTCGGCGCCTACGGTATGTTGCTCTACGTCCTTGGCAAGTAGGGCCTTGGCGTACTAGATCTGCAGCGCGTCTTCCCCCGTCACACTGAGGTTGGCGACTGCGGCTCGAATCGCGATGACGTTGTCCATGGGAGTGGAGAACAGCGGGAGGCCGTTGGCATCCCGCTCTTGCGGGGAGATCATGATCCTTGGATGGGCTGGAGGGGGCATGCGACCGGGCGGTGGGGGAGCGCCGTTCGCCGTTGCGCCTGGCGGTGGCTGGGCACTTCCTCTTGGTGGCGCGTTCTCGCATACCACGCGGTCGGCCATGCGGGCCGGATCGTTCTCATCGTCGAAGTTTAGGGCGCGGCCCTGAACGGTGGGGTTCAGGCGCGACCTGATGCGGCGCTGGTGGTAGAGCGAGGGTTCTTGCGCTGTCGCCTGCTCGAGGCGAAATTTTTTGCGCTCCAGGCGCAGGCGGAGTTCCTTGACCTCCGTAGCCGTCGCGGTCGGCGGTATCGGTGTACAGAAGGGGTTTGGCGGGGCGCTCGCGTCGCTCTCCATGTAGGTCGCGACGAAGCAACCGCATCCGGCGTAGAGGTCGCCGGAGTTCTCCGATCTGGAGTCGGAGTCGAAAATTCCGAGGATGGAAGGATCCTCTAAGTCACGTGGGAGACTTGGGTGATGGAGCCCACAGGTGACGCGGCGACAATGGATCCGGCGATTGATGTCAGGGTCGCCGAGTCGGCGTTGTCGTTGAGGGCCATGTCGTCTGTGGCCGCGCTGGTCTCGGCCACGTTGCTGTTGGTCGAACCATACTCGGAGGCGAGGCGGTGGATGGTGCGGACCTAACTCTCAGAGAGCCGATCACGCAGTAGCGACTCGCGGATGCGAGCCGAGTCCTCCGAGACAATGACATCGGTGAAGCCGACGAAGAGGCTGATCGTGCCAACCGGCATGATCACGCTGTGCGTGACCGGGTGTGCTGCCGGGACGTAGATGCTCGGCAAGATCTGGAGAATCTCGCCGATGGCGATCATACGTCCGGTGGAAATCGTATGGTTGATTGGCAAGTAGGGTCTCTCCGCAGAACACAGGCCTAACCGGTCAGGCCCCATGGTGGGCGCCACTATCGTGGGAATGGCCACGGCAGATGCTGCAATCTGCAGCGAGTAGTAGAACGAGGGGCAAGTGCGTCCAGCCATCTGCGGTGCAAGGTGAGGGCAAAGACACGGGGCTTTACCCAGGTTCGACCCCCCGAAGGGTAAAGACCTACTCCTGCTAGATTGTATTGATGAGAGAGTACAAAGGACGAGCTCGGCGGCTAGGCGCCGAGTCGAACGGGTGTATGGTGGAACATAAGTTCTATACGTGCCTTAGGGAGGTTTATATAGTCACCTCGCTAGGGTTTACAGATCTACAACCGAGTTAGATAAGGACTCAGAGGGTTCTTGACCTAATCCGACTAGGCCTAGCTACGCTTCTAGGCCTCCACCTTCTAGTCGCCAAACTTCTTCTTGGGTCGTGATCCAGTCGCCGTCCTACAGGCCCACTCGCTGGCAGTATGAGCTAGTAGGAAATGTCCTGTTGGGTATACCCCACTCAGCATATCCCCATCAATAACAATGCAATACTAGACATCAAGATCCTATGAGATTCGTTTGGGAAATACAACAAGATACATAGACCGCCATCCAACTGCATATATGACTAGAAGTCCACCTTTGGGTTATCATCCAAACCCCCTCCAGTATTAAGTTGCTAGCAACAAACAACTGCTTGCAAAGTGTGTAAGGTAAACAATCTACTTGTTCCATGAACAAGAGAACGTTGTTGTCTCCCTAGTGGCAACAACACATCTACAACCTTAGAGATTTCTGTCACTTCCCTTAGATTAAATAGAGGCATGAACCCACTATCGAGCATAAATACCCCCTCTTGGAGTCACTAGCAACTACTTGGACAAGATAGCTACTAACAACGGAGAGCATGCAAGATCACAAACAACACAGACATGATAGATCAATAAGACAAAACCATTAATCAATATGACATATTAATCTCAATATCCATCGGATCCCCACAAACACAACATGCATGATTACAAAAGATGAGATCTTGATCATGAACGGCGCTCACAAGATCTAGACATCAAAGCACTAAGGAGGAGATACAACCATCTAGCTACTACATGGACCCGTAGTCCAAGGTGGAACTACTCACGCTTCATACCGGAGGCTGGCATGATGAAGAAGAAGGCCTCCGGAATGATTTCCCCTCCGACAGGGTGCCGGGAAGAGCTTCGCATACCCTCGATCTAGGGATGATGGTGACGGCGGCTATAGACGGTTTCATGGAATATTGATCAGGTACTTAGGGTTTAGGCATCGGGGGCTTCTTATAGGCGAAGAGGCGAGGCAGGGAGGCGGCCAGGGGGCCCACACCCTGCCTAGGCGCGGCCTAGGGTGGGCCCACGCCTGGGAGGTGCGGCTGCCCTGTGGCTCCCCTCCGTCTCTCCTCTGGACTCCGTGATCTCCTCGGTGAAATATTGACTTTGGCTTTTGTCCCATCCAATTCCGAGAATATTTTGTTACTAGATTTTCTGGAACCAAAAACAGAAGAAAACAGGCAACTGGCACTGTGGCATCTTGTTAATAGGTTAGTACCAGAAAACATATAAAAACACCTCAAAGTGTTGACAAAGCAAAGAAAAGTAGATACTAAACAAGCGTGGAACATCAAAAATTATAGATACATTTCTGACGTATCACCTGGGGACTGCCGAATCAAACCCGGAGACTAGTTAGGTTATGTCGGCAGAGGCAATGTCGGCTGAACCTATGGAAACTGATGAAGAGGATGATCCAGCACCAATACTACCAATTTGGGCACAACCAATATTTAACTACTTGAAGGATGGGACCTTGCCGAGTGATGAGATACTGGCAAGACAAATAGAGAGTAGGTGTAACACCCTCAGAATCGACCCTATGCAAGTTTTAGCGAAACCCGCCAAACCCGCATAGAAACGATTCAAAGGTGCCCACCAGGCACTTTCGTGCGGGTGGAAAATGAAGTAATAACATTACACAACAGTCCTCGATGGGACCCACAGAACAGATATATATACAACATGACTCCATAAGTCAAGAATACAGATATAATATACAAAGATCCAATCACCTTGAAGACGATAGAGCGTCCAGCTACGGACAAGATGCAAATGGGGCTAAGAGCCCTGAAGAATAACCAATGGCGTCCATAACCCTGCCCAGGCCAAGCCGGAAGGGTAACCCTGCTAACGACGTCGATCTCAAAACCTGCTTAAACAAAAGGGGTGCCGACAAAGGGCAAAGGAAAAAGAGGAGTGTCAGTACTGAGGCCAGTACACGGCGAGGCTAGAATTCGGCGGTCCTCTCCTACATAGGTATGGTGGACTGAAGCGGAAGCGGCAGCATGCACTAAACAACCTATAGAGACTCGATACAACTGGCGGCTATCAGAGAGGGATAACAAAGACCTATTCGGAACCAATCCTGATGCTACCATCAAACAAACCCATCCTGGTGTTTCCCCCTCGAGACCAAAAGAGGAAGTCAACTGAGGAACTCACACAGTTGGCAGTTTTACTTATTCAGTTATCGTTGTAGCAATTACTAGTCAGGTATAGATAATCGTCCTGATAAAATAAGCAGTGGGCCATTTTAGTTAACCATTCCGTTGTAGTTACAACACTTACTAGTCAAATACAATTAGCATGAGATAACCCAAAACCCAGCAGTTGTTGGTACTTTTATTTAGCCATTCCGTTGTAGTTGCAATACTTACTAGTCAGATACAATTGTCGCAAGCGACAAACCAAACAAGCAATTGTGGGCAGTTTTAGTTAGCCATTCCATTATAGTGAAGCTGATTACTAGTCATTATAAAGTCAAATTTATAGCACTACTTTAGTTATAGTTGTCTATGATCGAGATACTGTGCTCCAAGTCGTCCATAACCGCAGACACGGCTTTCGGAAAGTTTTACCCGGCCGGGGTGCACCAATAGCAACACACACTCGATCAACCTCGGAAAAACCAAAACAAAACCCAACGAGGCCTTCACGACAAACCAATCACAGGATTCAGAAATATTTCAGGGGGCCACCCCTTGGAGTACACCCGCAACAAAGTTAGCTGACTCCGAGACGGACCCGAGGTTTGGGTGGACGGCTGTGAACGACTGGGAACCCAAAACTGGGCTTGTCGACACCGCGAAATCGTGTCCCGATCCTAAACAGTACAGTGTGCTCCTCGCACAATCGTAAATACAGTAGGAGCATGGCATAAGTACAGGATCGTAAATAAAACATCAAACTAGTTTGTGGCCCCAAGAAATAAGATTGAATCAAGCTCTGGCTCAGGGGGGTCCCATAATCCTCCCGGATGTGGATAGCGCGATAAATCAAGGAACAGGTATCAAGCACTCGGGGTCCTACGGGACACAAGTGGACGGTTAAAAACCAAATAACATCTATTGCCCACCTGTGCCTCTGCTTACCTACTTCAATTTTAGTTGGTAAACAGGAATTAAAGTGACGATAAGTAAAGCCATGATCATCTCCAACATCAAACATGCGGCAATACTCCAACAACTGTGGTACATGACGACACGCACAGCACTTGAGCAAGCAACTACGGCGCGCGAGTCCAACTAACTACCAAACAACAGGTAACAGGATGTGTCCAAGGCATTATAAGGCTGCAAGGGATATCACGGGTACGAAAACTAGAGCATCGCAACACAGATAGCAATAGATCAACAGGAGGGAATAAATACTATAAAAGTAAGATAGGTAGAAAGGGGGAGATGCTCGCCTGGAAACATTGTTGAAGGTTCGACCGAAGATCGGGTCGGCACTCGCATCAACTCAACGGCCTTATCCGTGAAGAACCAAAACACTAGAATAAACACCGGATGCAATATTTAATACTACGGCAAAAGATCGGGCATGATGCATGTATGATGCATGGCATGGCAAAGCTGCGATGCAATTAGGTCATATTAAGCGGAACCGGGGTCCCAACAATTAAATATATGGTTCAAATTGTTTAGATACCCCGCATTTTTAAATGTTGTATTAACATGGCCAAATATAGCACCGGTTTGCTACATCAATTTAAATGAGGCCGATATGAGACTAGATTCGCCCGCATATGGGCCCCATATTTAATTATATGGTGATTCGGCATAAGGCCCCCAAACCACAGACAAGCATGCATGCAAGATGAATGATTAATATGCATCAGGTTTTATGTATAGCATTTATAAAATAGGGCTCGGGAAAAGGTTCACACATTAGAGGGCCTCGACGAACTTGGGGTTCCGGGGTTCGGGGTTCGGTCTCAGGGTCCGGATCTGGGGTTCGGTCTCAGCGGGATCGTTCTCGGGTAACGGGGTAGGTCTTGGCATTCCGGGAAGCAGGACTTGGTTCGGCGTCGGGGGCGCATCGGACTCGCCCTGGTCGGTGTCGATCTTGTCGGGCCCGCGTATCAGGTCGGTCCTGGATTTCGGGATGCAGAACTTGGCGTTCCGTGGCGAAGTGCTTGGCGTCATTTGGTTCCATGTCGACAGTCTTGGTGTCCTTGATGGAGAACTCGGTGTATCCGTGTCGGCAGCCTTGGCGGTGATCAGGTCCGGTCTTCGGATCCGGGTGTGGCATCGTTGGTCTTATGTGGTCCGATGGTTCCACGTAGGAGATCACCGGGTACCGCGGCGGAGTTCTCGGGATTTCGATGAAGACCTAGGCGAGGGGTTGGGGGTCCGGGCGCCGGGATCGGTCTTCGGAACCGGTAACGGGTCTTAGCGTTCCGTGTGGCGACCTTGGCGTCCGAGAGATGATCTTGTCGCATCCACGGCCTTCGGGTACGGGTTCTCCGGGCTCCCATGTAGGAGATCTTGTCGTCGCGTCGAAGAACTCGGGTTCCGTGAAGGAGGTCTTGGGGTTTCGAGGCTTCAATTGTCGATGTTGAACTTGGACTTAGCAGCGCATGTTCGGGTGGCTTAACGGGGTACTAGTCCGGCTTGCAGCTCTTGTTCACCGGACGGATTGTATGCAGAGTTAACATCTTGCAGCATCATCAACACCACCGTAGGACCCCTGTTGACATCACCAGGAGGTTGCCCGTGTGGCTTGTTGCGGCACACGCACGGCAGCGGGCGGCGGGAAGGCCGAGGTCGACCGACGCGCCGTGAACGCTGCAGAACACGGCAGCGGGCCGAGGCGTCTAGCAGCGCCGACGAAGCGGGCGACGGGACGGCGGGACTCGAGAAAGAGGAGGCCCGGGGTAGGGCGGCGCCAGGCCGGAGAGGAGCACCGGCGGCAGGGTCGGGCTCGCCAGGATGGTGCAGGCTGAAGCTTGCGAGGAGGAGGTGGGGGCCCAGCGGTGCTACGGTGGCGAACAAGGTCGGGGAAGGAGCTCGGGGAGGAGCCAGGGAGGCACGCCGGCGGGCCGGAGCAGGCAGCAGGGGCAGAGCCTCGCGCGCCAGAGGTGGCGGTCCGGCGAGCGCCGGCGGCGGGACGCGAGGAGAGCTCGGGAGGCGGAGGTCCGAGGCCGGGCGGCCGCAGACGAGGCGAGACGGGACGCCGGGCGGGGGCACGCGGGCGTAGGCGCATCGGGAGGCGGGAGGCCGGCGGGCAGGGCCCGAGCGGAGAGGAGGAAGACGCGGCCTGATCGCGAAGAGAGCGGCGCCGAGCTCGCGAGGAGGACGGGCGAGGCGCGGCGGTGGCGGTTGGTGGAGGACGGCGCGATGGGTGGACGGGGGGGAGATGTGAGAGGTGAGAGAGGAGGGAGAAGCGGGGCAGGTGGGGAGCGGTGGGGCGGGTGGGCCAAAGGAGGCGGGCAGGTGGGGCGAGGCGGGAGGAGGAGGGCCGGCAAGCGAGCCGGAGGTGGTGAGGCGAGGGGGCTCGCCGAGAGGAGGTGAAGGAGGCGCTGGGAGAAAGGGAGGAGGAAGGCGGGGTGAGGAGGCGAGCGCTCAGCTGGCTGGGGCAGGTGGCGTGGGCAGTGGTGGGGCCGACAGGTGGGGGCCACGGGGGGGTGGACCGGGTCCAAGGGGTTGAGTGGAGAGAGTGGGGGGTGTGGTCCGCGGTTTGGGGTGGGTCCCGCGGGTCAGAGAGAGGGGGTAGGGTGAAGATGGGTGAGAAAAAGGGAGAGGGGAAAAGTGGTGGATCGGTGAGGTGGCAGGTGGGTAGGAGTTGGGGGAGAGGGTGAGGTGGCGGGCTGTGAGAGGTGGGTAGGATAGATTTGGGTGGGAATAGGATTTAGAGTGTAGGTTTTTATTAGTTTTGTAACTATGTGTTTTGTTTGGTTTTGTTTATTTTAAAACAAGACTACTTTGCAATAATTTTTAGGTAAATAAAATATCCGATACGATCGGGGTTTTGTATTTGAAACAAAGAGGGTATTTGTACTAAGCAAAACTAGGCTTTTCGAAATAGTTCAGACAAACAATGCATGATGATGACGATGCAATGCACAAAAACAACGCGATTTTCTAGTAGTGGTTTTGCGGGATGCCACAATTCGACACCACTAACAAGGGATCTCGCCCTCGAGATCCGCCTCATGGTACCGGGAAGAAGGGCGGCGATCTGAATCTTCTCGCTTCGTGTAGATCTTCGCGACACCACTAACAAGAGGTCGTTGTCCGTGATCGTCGAGGGAACACTCCGGGAACAAAAGGTCGAAGGTAGAGGTATCAACAAATAAAGCCACCTCTAGCTTCCGTGGACGGAGTAAAATTGCGGGATCCACTGATTCGAAGTACAAGAACGAATGATAAGAGTAGTCGGATGGTGATCAGTCCATCGCGCACCCAAACCATTACTCTGCACACGAATAGGCGGATTATTCAACCAACTCTCAGAATTAGAATGAAGATCTCGACAAGCGAGGTTCGGAAACAAAGGAGTGATGCAGACTCTGCATCGGATCTGGCGTAGATGATGTCGTCGCGTCGGAAAACACCGGAAGGCACGAGAAGGAACAAAGAGAAGTCCACCAGACGAAGGATTCCTCGGATAGCATGAAGACCAGATGTAGCAACACCGTTACCAAAGGAGGAAACGAAACCCTGAAGGTACGACGGAACCCAACCACGAGATATCCTGGACTCGAAGAGAGAGAAGAGAGCGGAATCAAAACGCGCAGAGGTGAGAGGAGAGCAGCAGAGGGGTAAGGAGTAAAATCAGACCTAATCATAACTATCCAACCGAATTTTGCAAAATAGTTTTTGACACTCTACTTCGGCCGTTAGCTAGGTTATCCTACAGGCTGGACTTGTGGGGTATCGCAACTGCTGAGCTCTGATACCACTCTGTAACACCCTCAGAATCGACCCTATGCAAGTTTTAGCGAAACCCGCCAAACCCGCATAGAAACGGTTCAAAGGTGCCCACCAGGCACTTTCGTGCGGGTGGAAAACGAAGTAATAACATTACACAACAGTCCTCGATGGGACCCACAGAACAGATATATATACAACACGACTCCATGAGTCAAGATTACAGATATAATATACAAAGATCCAATCACCTTGAAGACGATAGAGCGTCCAGCTACGGACAAGATGCAAATGGGGCTAAGAGCCCTGAAGAATAACCAATGGCGTCCATAACCCTGCCTAGGCCAAGCCGGAAGGGTAACCCTGCTAACGACGTCGATCTCAAAACCTGCTTAAACAAAAGGGGTGCCGACAAAGGGCAAAGGAAAAAGAGGAGCGTCGATCGAGGCCCGACACTACGAGGCTAGAATTCGGCGGTCCTCTCCTACATAGGTATGGTGGACTGAAGCGGCAGCGGCAGCATGCACTAAACAACCTATAGAGACTCGATACAACTGGCGGCTATCAGAGAGGGATAAGAAAGACCTATTCGGAACCAATCCTGATGCTACCATCAAACAAACCCATCCTGGTGTTTCCCCCTCGAGACCAAAAGAGGAAGTCAACCGAGGAACTCACACAGTTGGCAGTTTTACTTATTCAATTATCGTTGTAGCAATTACTAGTCAGGTATAGATAATCGTCCTGATAAAATAAGCAGTGGGCCATTTTAGTTAACCATTCCGTTGTAGTTGCAACACTTACTAGTCAAATACAATTAGCATGAGATAACCCAAAACCCAGCAGTTGTTGGTACTTTTATTTAGCCATTCCGTTGTAATTGCAATACTTACTAGTCAGATACAATTGTCGCAAGCGACAAACCAAACAAGCAATTGTGGGCAGTTTTAGTTAGCCATTCCATTATAGTGAAGCTGATTACTAGTCATTATAAAGTCAAATTTATAGCACTACTTTAGTTATAGTTGTCTATGATCGAGATCGTGCTCCAAGTCGTCCATAACATGACACGGCTTTGGAAAGTTTTACCCGGCGGTGTGCCAATAGCAACACACACTGATCAACCTCGGAAAAACCAAAACAAAACCCAACGAGGCCTTCACGACAAACCAATCACAGGATTCAGAAATATTTGGGGCCACCCTTGGAGTACACCATAACGGTTAGCTGACTCGAGACGGACCCGAGGTTTGGGTGGACGGTGTGACGATCGGGAACCCAAAAGCTGGGCTTGTCGACACACAAATCGTGTCCCGATCCTAAGCGATGGTGCTCCTCGCACAATCGTAAATACAGTAGTAGCATGGCATAAGTACAGGATCGTAAATAAAACCTCAAACTAGTTTGTGGCCCCAAGAAATAAGACTAAATCAAGCTCTGGCTCAGGGGGGTCCCATAATCCTCCCGGATGTGGATAGCGCGATAAATCAAAGAACAGGTATCAAGCACTCGGGGTCCTACGGGACACAATTGGACGGTTAAAAACCAAATAACATCTATTGCCCACCTGTGCCTCTGCTTACCTACTTCAATTTTAGTTGGTAAACAGGAATTAAAGTGACGATAAGTAAAGCCATGATCATCTCCAACATCAAACATGCGGCAATACTCCAACAACTGTGGTACATGACGACACGCACAGCACTTGAGCAAGCGACTACGGCGCGCGAGTCCAACTAACTACCAAACAACAGGTAACAGGATGTGTCCAAGGCATTATAAGGCTGCAAGGGATATCACGGGTACGAAAACTAGAGCATCGCAACACAGATAGCAATAGATCAACAGGAGGGAATAAATACTATAAAAGTAAGATAGGTAGAAAGGGGGAGATGCTCGCCTGAAAACATTGTCGAAGGTTCGACCGAAGATCGGGTCGGCACTCGCATCAACTCAACGGCCTTATCCGTGAAGAACCAAAACACTAGAATAAACACCGGATGCAATATTTAATACTACGGTAAAAGATCGGGCATGATGCATGTATGATGCATGGCATGGCAAAGCTGCGATGCAATTAGGTCATATTAAGCGGAACCGGGGTCCCGACAATTAAATATATGGTTCAAATTGTTTAGATACCCCGCATTTTTAAATGTTGTATTAACATGGCCAAATATAGCACCGGTTTGCTACATCAATTTAAATGAGGCCGATATGAGACTAGATTCGCCCGCATATTGGCCCCATATTTAATTATATGGTGATTCGGCATAAGGCCCCCAAACCATAGACAAGCATGCATGCAAGATGAATGATTAATATGCATCAGGTTTTATGTATAGCATTTATAAAATAGGGCTCGGGAAAAGGTTCACACATTAGAGGGCCTCGACGAACTTGGGGTTCCGGGGTTCGGGGTTCGGTCTCAGGGTCCGGATCTGGGGTTCGGTCTCAGCGGGATCGTTCTCGGGTAACGGGGTAGGTCTTGGCATTCCGGGAAGCAGGACTTGGTTCGGTGTCGGGGGCGCATCGGACTCGCCCTGGTCGGTGTCGATCTTGTCGGGCCCGTGTATCAGGTCGGTCTTGGCGTTCGGGATGCAGAACTTGGCGTTCCGTGGCGAAGTGCTTGGCGTCATTTGGTTCCATGTCGACGGTCTTGGTGTCCTTGATGGAGAACTCGGTGTATCCGTGTCGGCAGCCTTGGCGGTGATCAGGTCCGGTCTTCGGATCCGGGTGTGGCGTCGTTGGTCTTATGTGGTCCGATGGTTCCACGTAGGATATCACCGGGTACTGCGGCGGAGTTCTCGGGATTTCGATGAAGACCTAGGCGAGGGTTTCGGGGTCCGGGCGCCGGGATCGGTCTTCGGAACCGGTAACGGGTCTTAGCGTTCCGTGTGGCGACCTTGGCGTCCGAGAGATGATCTTGTCGCATTTGCGGCCTTCGGGTACGGGTTCTCCGGGCTCCCATGTAGGAGATCTTGTCGTCGCGTCGAAGAACTCGGGTTCCGTGAAGGAGGTCTTGGGGTTTCGAGGCTTCAATTGTCGATGTCGAACTTGGACTTAGCAGCGCATGTTCGGGTGGCTTAACGGGGTACTAGTCCGGCTTGCAGCTCTTGTTCACCGGACGGATTGTATGCAGAGTTAACATCTTGCAGCATCATCAACACCACCGTAGGACCCCTGTTGACATCACCAGGAGGTTGCCCGTGTGGCTTGTTGCGGCACACGCACGGCAGCAGTGCGGGCCGGGGAAGGCCGAGGTCGACCGACGCGGCCAGGAACGCGCAGGAACACGGGCAGCGGGGCCGAGGCGTCTGCGCAGGCGCTCGACGAGAAGCGGGCGACGGGCCGGCGGGACTCGAGGAAGAGGAGGCCCGGGGTAGGGCGGCGCCAGGCCGGAGAGGAGCACCGGCGGCAGGGTCGGGCTCACCAGGACGATGCGGGCTGAAGCTTGCGAGGAGGAGGTGGGGGCCCAGCGGTGCTACGGTGGCGAACAAGGTCGGGGAAGGAGCTCGGGGAGGAGCCAGGGCGGCACGCCGGCGGTCCGGAGCAGGCAGCAGGGGCAGAGCCTCGCGGGCCAGAGGTGGCGGTCCGGCGAGCGCCGGCGGCGGGACGCGAGGAGAGCTCGGGAGGCGGAGGTCCGAGGCCGGCGGGCGGCCGCAGACGAGGCGAGGACGGGACGCCATGGGGGCGACGCGGGCGTGGCCCCTGGGAGGCGGGAGGCCGGGCGAGGACGGGCCCGCGGAGAGGAGGAAGACGCGGCCGCAGAAGAGAGCGGCGCCGAGCTCGCGAGGAGGGACGGGCGAGGCGCGCGGCGGTTGGTGGAGGACGGCGTGGTGGGTGGACGGGGGGGAGATGTGAGGGGTGAGAGGAGGAGAAGGGGTGGGGAGCGGTGGGGCGCGTGGGCTGTAGGGAGCGGGCCAGGTGGGGTGAGGCGGGCCGGAGGGGAGGAGGGCTGAGCAAGCGCGGGTGGTGAGGCGAGGGGGGGCTCGCCGGAGAGGAGGGTGAAGGGAGGGGACACCGGGCTGGGAGAGAAAGGGGGGCGCATCGGGGCGCTGGTGGGGCCGGGGGCGCGTGGGCGCGCGGTAGGTGGGGGGCCGACAGGTGGGGGCCACGGGGGGGTGGACCGGGTCCAAGGGGTTGAGTGGAGAGATTGGGGGGTGTGGGCCGCGGTTTGGGGTGGGTCCCGCGGGTCAGAGAGAGGGGGTAGGGTGAAGCTGGGTGAGAAAAAGGGAGAGGGGAAAAGTGGTGGATCGGTGAGGTGGCAGGTGGGTAGGAGTTGGTGGAGAGGGTGAGGTGGCGGGCTGTGAGAGGTGGGTAGGATAGATTTGGGTGGGAATAGGATTTAGAGTGTAGGTTTTTATTAGTTTTGTAACTATGTGTTTTGTTTGGTTTTGTTTATTTTAAAACAAGACTACTTTGCAATAATTTTTAGGTAAATAAAATATCCGATACGATCGGGGTTTTGTATTTGAAACAAAGAGGGTATTTGTACTAAGCAAAACTAGGCTTTTCGAAATAGTTCAGACAAACAATGCATGATGATGACGATGCAATGCACAAAAACAACGCGATTTTCTAGTAGTGGTTTTGCGGGATGCCACAGTAGGGTGAAAGCCTACACCATTATCAACAAGGAGATGTACAAAAGGAGTGTGACCAGTGTACTACAGTAATGTGTTAGCTCAGAGCAAGGCCGGGAAATACTTTTGGACATCCACCAAGGGGAATGTGGGCACCATGCTTCATCTAGAGCATTAGTGTCCAAGTCATTTCTGCATGGCTTTTACTGGCCAAGTGCACTCGAAGAGGCAGAGGAATTAGTGAAGAAATGCAACAGTTGTCAATGATACTCGATCAAAACACATTTGCTAGCATCTGAACTCAAAACTATACCAATCACTTGGTTGTTTGCTATTTGGTGCTTGGATATGGTGGGACCATTCAAACCTGCACGAGGTGGCATGACTCACATACTCGTCATGGTTAACAAATTCACCAAGTGGATAGAATTAAAACCCATCAAGAAGTGTAATGGAAAAACAGAAATGACATCCTAGAGGGATATAATCCTAAGATATGGCTACCCGCATAGCATAATCATAGACAACATCACAAACTTTGCCGAAGGGGCATTTGCTCGATTCTGCACGGATAAACAAATAAGACTTGACGTAGCGTCAGTCGCTCACCCGGAATCAAATGGGCAAGTCGAAAGGGCAAATGGATTGGTCCTATCCGGGATAAAATATTGACTAATAAAACCACTCCAGAAAACACCTGGCTATTGGATAGAGGAACTACCCTCAGTATTGTGGAGCTTAAGAACAACTCCGAACAGATCAACCAGCTATACACCATTTTTCCTTGTCTATGGGGCGGAAGCAGTTTTGCCTGTCGACATAGAGCATGACTCGCCAAGATTAAGGCAATACACGGAAGCCGAGGTAAAAGAAGCTCGAGAATACGGACTTGATTTACTCGAAGAAGCGCAAGAATTAGCATTATCTAGATCTGCCATATACCAGCAAAGTATCCGACGCTATCATAGACAGAAAGTTCACCCTCATGTGTTCAGAGAAGGAGATTTGGTGCTCGGACTGGTGCAATGCACAACTGGAATTCATAAATTTTCACCCCCATGGGAAGGTCCTTTCATTGTAAGCAAGGCTCTGCATAATGATTCATACTATTTGATAGATGCCCATGAGGCACAAAAGAACAAGGCGGACAAGTCGGGCGATGAAACCAAAAGACCACGCCCTTTCCATACCTAGGAAGGCAATGTATGTATCCCTAAACTCTCATATGTCAGACCTGTATGCCGGTTATGTGCTATCAATAAATCTAATGTGACTAGGAAAGTGACTCGGGGACTCCCCCTCCTACTTATTATTGTTCATCCAGTTTTTGTTATCTATGTTGGCTGGCACCACATCTTATCTCTTATCTCGAAAGAGTAGTGTATAAACGATGGAGGTAAACTCTTCAACTTAGTTGTTGTCCAAAATCCGGCCTCATGGCAAGCAAGAGCAAGATACCAAAGGCGGGTAAACATGAACAGCGGATAAGGAAAAAGGAAAAGAGTGAGCTGACATTATATTTAACTAACCCATTGCAGGTATGTCGGCTTATGTGTCGAATGACTTTATGTCAGGTCTCATAGTTTCAAGAACTGTTAGCTTAGTCCCTGTGACCTTGAGACTCTAATGTCGAACGCCAAAAAAAGTAGACAAGAGCCAAAGTTAAGGAGTTAAAGGAACGACAAATGAAACTCAGGGAATTGCCCCAAAGTGATTCGGCTCTAAGCTAGAATATAAGTTTAGCCTTCACAAAGGCACATCACCAAAAGAACTGTAGTATATATTACATCTACACCCGGCATACCGGGGATCTCATGAAACTTAAGTGTTTTTCAGCTTAAGAGGCAGTAGGACTAGAGGGCGACCCGGCGGGTATGGAACATGGAACATCATTGGTGGCAGCCGGGTTAGAGGTCTCGTCCACTGGTGGGACATCTGACTCGTTACCTTCGCTATCACCTTCTTCGTTAGTAGCTTCCTCTTCAACTTGTTCACCGGCATCAAGAAAGTTGGGTCCATCACACCAAGCATGAACATTGGTGTACTGCAGAAAAGCATAAGACCGTTCTTGGCGCTTCTTGATAAGTTTCGGGTCGCTGGTCCACTTGGCACCTGCTCTCATGTTCTACAACACATCTAAGTTGATGCTCTCATACCAAGATAGAACAAAAGATAGGGCCTTGTCTGCAGCAGCTCGGCCAGCCAACTCATGCCACTGATCCATCATTTCCTCAAAAAGCATGAGTCATGCAGCAAGCACGTCAACGGTCTTGGGAGGTTCCTCCTCGGGCCACAATGTCCTAAATACATGGATACCAGCCTTGAGAAAGTCGACTCCGCAATATTTTAGGGTCTTCACGCGCTCAGAAAGTGCAGCCAGATGCTCATCAATGGTAACTTCGCCACTAGGATCTGCTGGCTCGCTGGACTCGGACCGAACTTTCTTGATAGCCCTCAGGGCGAAAATGTTGGCTTTAGGAAAGTTTGCTTTGAGAAAGAGAAGAGTCATCAGGAAACTAAAAAAATTAAACTAGGAATTTCAGAAACAAGAATAAAACAAAAAGAGTAAGGACTCACTAACGATGAATGAGTTGACATGGCCGAGCTCAGATTGCCAGATTTTTGACTTGGCCCAAAGAGCATCGAAACCTTGATGGGCTGAGGTTACTAGTAACTCGGCATCTTTGAGCAACCCTTCTGTCTTCTTAATATTACCCAAAATATGATCATGCTCCTCTGCAAACTCTTGGCGCAAACCTTCAACTTCAGTCTTATGCTTTTTCTCCATCTCGGCAATCTGCTCCTGGAGCCGGGTCACCTCGTCTTGCTATTTTTTGAGCTCGAGCTAGTGCTGCGCTGCTTGTTCGAGAAAATGATCCATCAGTTGTGGCATGGAAATGTTATCTTCAAGTTTTCAGCGAGCAAGAGTTTCTCGGCTACTCCGAGATATAAAAATATGGACAGGAAAAATTCAAGCCAGATAAAATGAGATTTGTAAGGAGAAGGCCGATACCTTCTGCGTCTGAGATCCTCTTATGCAGCTCCTCCACAGTAGATTGAGTCGTGGCTGCAAAACAGAGAATACTAGAAAGGAGTCAGAATAAGGAAAAAATGGTTGGTCAGAAGGGACCCGAGTAAGAGGATTTACCTTTGTCCTTAACCTCGGCAGCAAGATCAATGTGCTCAGTAGAAAGGTTCTGATACTTCCACGGCAGAGTTTGGAAGCATTTGGTGCGGGAGTTATATGATAGATGTTAAGAAAGATCACGAACACGTAAGATCCGGGTTGATAAAGTTTATAGTCGGGTAAATGCTTTACTCAGCAGTAACCTTGGGGACTGGAGAATATATATTCCTGACCCTGCTTCACCTTAATTGTTATTTGAACAAAAAGATCACGATAAACTTTTGGTAAAAGTTCTGTCTTGGTGAAGTGGGGATAGAATTTTGCTTCTGCATGTCTATGGAGTATATATGTACATCCAGAACATAAAAGAGTGAGTTGGTTTTTACCTCATTGATTCGGTTGATGCGCATCATTAGGATGATGGCTTGTTGGATCATCTCAGCCACAGTTTGCAGGCCAAGCTGCATTTTTTGCTCGGCTTGCACTGAGGGATTACTCAAGGAGACATCATGGTCACCAGCTGCATTCCACTCTAGAGTGAAAGGCTCAGCTGAGCCAAGACTCTGCCCGCTAACTATTCGGGTCAGGACATAGCATCGGCTCTTAGCAGCCCCAAAAGCGGCCCGAACAGCAGGAGGGCTATGATGAAGTGTTGCCTCACCAGCAGGTCACTCGACTCGCAAAAGGCTGCAGTTTTATCCAACGAACCCGCCAAAGCAGGTGCCTTTATTGTTGTGGTAAGTTGTTTCTGCTGCTGCTGCCGATGACTGCCTTGGCCAAAGCTCATAGTTTTTTGCTTGGACCCTAAGGGCTTAATGGGGGCAGTCTTGGTTTGACCCGCCAAAGGCGGCTGGGATTGGCTCTCGTGTGCTGGCGGAGGTGGAGTTGGCTTCCTCCTCTATTGTTGGGAAGGAGCCGAATGAGCTGGCTGTTGAACTTGCGAGGCTACTTTCTTTCTTACTTCGGCAACATGGGCAGTCACGGTATCAGTTTTTCTTGACTCGGCGCCGATGTTGCTGGCGCCGGGTACTTTCTATGAATCTCTCTTGGTGGCTGGTTGTTCTTGCTGAATCCCTACCTTTTGCCGAGTCACCGGGTCAGCCTCTGGCTGGGATTTGGGGATATCCGGCATAGACAAAGAGGCCAGGACTGGAGTGGGAATCCGAGTCTCGGCATCAGCAACCGGTGAGGCCATACAACTGGTGGACTGTAGTACACCTAACGCTGGTCTTAAATAAGAGGCAGCATGTTCGTAAATAAAATACGAAGGAAAAGGACACAAAGGAATGACAGCAAAACTTACCCGGATACAACGGGGTCACGGTAAGCTTGTCGCGTGAACTTGCGGGCTTTGGAGGGCTTATCCGGTTCGGCGCTGGGAGCAGAGACAGCAGTAGCTCCTCTCTTCTTGGAATATCTAGCCAGCTGAGTGCCACCAACCATAGAATCACGTCTCTTGGTCGACTTGGATGACTTGACATTGACTCTGCCTCCCATGTGTGGGAGGACCCTTGTACACCCGTCTGGCTACATCAACAAATGCAAACTCAATGAGATAAGCCAAAAGCATGAGGCAAGGGTCGTACACATCTAAAACTTTACAGTCATCGTCATTGTTGCCCGGCCAATCTCTCAAAGACACTCGAGTAGGAGTCTTACCCGGAGAAGGAACGACATCGGCAAAGGGAATGGGCATGAAGCATTCAGAGTCAAAATCTTTGTCATCAGGATATGTACAGTCATCATGGAATCCGGCAGGCGGACAGGTATTGTCGTCTCCTTGTGTAGTAAAATTCTACAAAAGGCGGAAAATAAGGTTAACAAATGAGAACCAAGTAACAGAAACCAAGCATGGGTCGAGTAGTTTATGTTGGCAGAATAAAATCACCCGGAAACTTACCCACGCAACGAGATTCTGGTGGTCAATGGTGGAAAAACTCCAGTTTCATTCGTCAGGCATGGTCAGTTTAAAAATTGAACTACCTCGGCAAGCAACAGCATCCTTGGGGAGATCAAAGGTCGAGTGGCGAGTAGGGTCAAGGAGACCGCTCATGAAACATATCTTGTGTGGGCGGAGCTGAATGGGGCTAACTCGACGACTAATGAAAGTTCACATCAAGTCCTCTCCTGTAAGTTTGCGCCCCTCCTCAGGATCCAGCAACCTATCCATAAGGACGTGAGCCTCGTTGACTGCCGGGTATCGGTCTCTCGGGTTGAATTTCCAGACGGCTTTATCCGGCACCTCGTCCTTGAACGCAGGTGGCCGGATCATGTCTATATGAGTGGTGTTTTTGACATAGAAGAAGGTTCTATGCCACTTCTTGCAGGAGTCTAGGCCCTGGACCCGAGGGAAAACAGACCATCTCCTGGGTGTAATACTAGTAGCCCCACACTGTGTAGGCCACTTTTGGTCAGAGGGAACACCCGTCTCAAGAACTACCTAGATCCAAAACAAAAAATACTTTGCCTAGAGCATGATAGTGGGCCAGAGGCCAAGATAACCCTCTGTAGAGGAAATGAAGCATGACAAGGAGCCGAGAGCGTGGGCAGGCAAGTGATGTGTTTGCAAAAATTCGAAAGGAAAGACTTGAAGAATTCACTGACAGGAAGAGCAAAACCACGCTCGAAATAAGAAAGAAAAACTACGCGCTCATCAGGTTCGGGCCTAGGGGACAACTCACCGACGGGGAGGCGGCAAGCAACCCCCAGAGGAATCCTCCGAGAGGCGTAAAGCCACTCAACCTCCTCCATGGAGACTTCCGAGCCATCCCAACTGCCGCACTCGCCGGTGGTCAAAAGCTCCTCCACCTTATCATCGGTGTCGCAGGTGTCCATATCCTCGAGCACCTCGCACGCTTCCTCCGCTGTAAGCGGCACGGACTTCCTGGGCCCCATCGACGAAGCTAAAGAGGAAAAAGGGGGTGGAAGCTCCTTGCTAGAATAGTAATTGCAGGCAGGAAGGAACTTGGGGGAAAGCAGAGATGAGAACTGCGGGAATCGCAAGGGAGTAGCGCCAGGAAGAAGAAAGAGGATGGGGAAACTGAAGCAGTGGGCCCCCCACGCCCCTACTTAAGGGGACGGTAAAACCCTAATCGTGGGATCAATTTGTGCGGTGTGGCCACGATGCGACCGTGTACACGTGATACCCGCGCGTCCGATCGCGCCACGTGTCCATGGCACACGCCACCTGCTGCACCGCGCCGGTCAATGAGAGTCACGAGGCGCTGCTCGATGTGACTACCAAAGTGACGGATGTCACGGCGTAGCAGTCACTGTGTTGTCAGGGTTAGGAAGAATTTGTGGAAAATTTCCATGATTACGCGCTGCCAGCGATTAAACAAAGATTAAAGCCAAAAATGACTTGGCTAAGCCAACGAAACTCAGCAAAGACCGAACAAAGAAGAAAGAAGTATCTGACTCGACAAAGATCAAGGTTAGGCCAAATAGGCAATATGACATAGAAATATTAGATAAAAATGAAGTTCCATATTCATCAAAGGAACCTGGAGACGCCTAACAGCTAAACTTATTAGACCTCACCAGCTTCGCGGACTAATGTTAAGGGGTATGGCCCCCGATAGGGTCATAAGGGGTGAAAGTTAGCATTGATCCAGCTTGGCCTTAGCTGAGTCTGATTGATACAAGACGAGTTACAACGGCTGAGTCATGTTACCTGTGCTGGGCCGAGAAATAAAGTATATCGGCAGGTGCAGGATAAGGAATATCTATCTTCAGGTAATGACATGTCGAGTCTCACAAGGAGAAGCCAAGTAAAGGAAGGCAAGAGGCTCTTTTCCGGGTCTGATCTAGGAAGGACCACACTAAAGTTGAGTCAAAAGAGTAGGGCACCGCCGAGTGACAACTAAAGGCGTCGGGTGACTCCTAAAGCGCCAAGTGACGCCTAAAGCGAGGAGTGACGCCATAGGAACTGGCGTCTACGTACTGGAAGACCGTTGGTTGCGTAACTTTGCTGACTGGGTAAAGGTCTAGGGTTGTCCCATTAACCCGACCCACGGGGTAAAGACAAATCCCGAACAATCAACCCTAGGATCCACATTGTAACCTAGCTATTCCCTTTCCCTATATAAGGAGGGGTAGAGCTAGGGTTAGAGGCATGCTCAACCAGAGCCCCAAGGCTGGCACTTCTTGTTCTAGCTGGTAGCTACTAGGCAAAACAACTCAAGGAGCACTTGTAAGTGAGAAGAAGGAATAAGATCGCAAGTTCATCATAGTACAATCTCATTCTTCGTGTGCGGAAACATCGCGCACACCCTCCCCAGATTCCTCTTGTGTCCATTCGGCCCCAACTTAAGCTTACCCATGGCATCTGCAGTGACACCACCACGACATAGAGGGTCGATTCAACTATGGACTGCGGGAGATGCAATCGCCTGAATGTGTCCAGGTATAAGATGTTGATGGAGCATCCTCCATCCTTATTGTCTTTGCCAGCCAGTAGTCGGCCACTTTGGCCTTGACAACCAGGGCGACTCGCCCTAGATATTCAATCCTGGGCGCGTGATCCTCGCAACTCCAGGTGATGCTTTGCTCTGACCAGTTTATCCAGTGTAGGATGTCGACTTGTTGTACCGCATTGATGGCAACATGCCGGGCAAGTACTTTATTCTCGCTTTGTGTTCCCACACCAGTGAATGTGTGGAGCGAGCTGATAAGGGTTCGGGTTCTCCCTGGCGCGCCGTGCCATCTCAATATCTTTGAGAGAGTGGCAGTCGATGGTCGTGTGGGTGGTGGGTTTGCCTTTCCTGCTATGGTAGACATAGAGTTGGTTAAGTAGGGCGTTGGAATCAAATTTTGGCCGAGCTGCTATATTTATGCGTGGGTTGTTCCACTCGCGACGGTAGTTCTTTGGGTTGCGTGGGTCGTAACCGCCATTGGCAACAAAGTCAGTCATGTCGTCATTGCGACGCTTCATCATTTGATGAGTGTTGCTATAGCCGAGCTCGCGATTTTGTCTGTTAGTTGGGCCATTCATCCGGCACCTTCCGCCTGACTCGTCATCAGATTCTTGGATAGGGTCTTCCTCTGAGTAGTGCTTGGCGATCTTGAGGAGGTCGGGGATGTTGTCGAGCGTTTGGTAGACTCGCTTGATCTTGGCAACCAAGGGTTCTTACCATCACGTGTTCTTGAAGAAGTGGATGGCCGTGTGTGGGTGGATGCCAACGGAATTTATCCATAGGTCCTGCCAGCATTGGACCCAATGGGGGGTCGATTTGCTGGGACCCTGGACACATCGCTCCAGGTCTTTGATGAGTGGGATCCTTCAAAGTGCTTGATGAAGGCCTCGTGCATCTCCTCCCATGAGTCGACGCTGTTTTAGGGGAGGGTTTTGATCCACTTACGAGTCGCACCCTCCATCATCAGGGGAAGGTAGAGAGTGGCCAGTAGCTTGTTGTGGCCGGCGATCCCCATCGCCATGAGGTATGTGTCGATCCATACTTTGGGATCGAACGAAGGGTTGTATTTCTTGATGTCCTTTGGCCCCCATAAATTTGTAGGGTAGTTTTCACCTCGGACCATTGGTCCGAAGCATGGCGGGCCGACCTGGCTAAGGTTGCCATGGTTGGAGAGCGTGTGGCAGAGGTCATATGGATGACGATCTTGCCATGCCTGTGTGTTGATAATGGGGCCCCGCACATCGACTGGCTGGCCGTTGGCGGCGATCGCGTTGTACTGGAGTCACGGATCGTTGGTGGAGATCGCGGGGTTGGAGATCACTAACTGTTGCGGCCGCGGCTCCGGAGGCGGGCAGTTGATGATGTTGGCGACTGCCTGCTCGCCTGGGCGATTGGACGATGTCGCCCTGCTGTTGGTAGATCTAGAGTAGACTCGCCCCTGCGAGTCACGGCCTGCGGTCAGCTATTTGACAGCTTCTGCAAGAAGGTCCTGGGCGTACTTGATCTGGATCGCACTTTCACCCATGGGGTTTAGGTTAGCGACCGCAACTTGGCTCGTGATGACATTGTTCATCGGAGTCTAGTAGACAGGGATCCCATTGGCATCGTACTCCCATAGCGCAATTAGTATCCATGGTTGTTCCAGAGGAGGTGCACTGTGGGGCGATGGAGGTGCTCCATGCGCAGTCGATCCGGGTGGTGGGTGACTACCTCCGGGCGGCGTGTTGTTGCAGACTTCACGGTCGGCTGCGCTCGCGAGGTAGTTCTCGTCATTGAAATTCAGGGCTCTACCCTGGGTAGATAGTTGGAGTCGCCGCATCACTCGATGTTGGTGGTAATCTGAGAGTTTCTGCGTGGTTTCTTGTTCGACACAAAAACTTTCACGCTCAGTCTTTTCCTTCTCTCTGTCCTTGTTTAGGGCCTCGTGGTGTTGATCGATATCTTCGGCGGTTGTTGTCGGCGGGAGAGGGGTGGTGAAAGGTTCCACTGATGGCTCGTTCCCATTCACCATGTAGATGGAGTGCTGGACGGCGGGGAAGATCTCATCTGGAGATTCCGACCCATATTCGTAGTCAAAGAGCGGGAGGATCGAGTGATCCTCGTAGTCCCCAGCTGTAAGGTTCCCAACCTTTAATAAGGTAGAGATCCCTGTGTTTACAATGCTAGTCCCTGGATCAATATCTAGCATCCACAGTTAAGATGTAATATCAAGAAACATAGGTCATAATACAACTTTATAACCAGGAATAAAATAATTTATTACACTTACATAGCTCATTTGGCTATCTCATTACAATGCAGCAGAATATAGCAATAGCATGGGGTCCTTCATCTTCAAAGTGCCACAGGCAGACATGTTGGTTGTAGACTTGTAATCCTATTTCACTAATATCAAACAAAACCTGCAACATAACAAGTTACAGCCATAAGGGTCAATACATTTGAATTGTATTGGCAAGTGATACTATGGTAGTATAGTGGAGTCTATCATCTATATGCATTTGGCTAAGTGGAGCTTAGGCTTGCTTTGCTCAAAATAGATTTCCCTTATCATTTGAAAACACTAAGTTTTTGCTTGACAAAATTCTTTCCCAAGGCATCTCCCAATAGAAATTGGTGATCCTTCAACACTTGTTCAACCACAAGTTTTTAACTTAGAAATTGGGATGATGAGATTCTTGATAGCTTCCATGTCTTGATACTCAAATTGTCCTTTGCCAGGGACATGGCTAAGTACTTAGATTTTACACTCTGCAGAGGTGGTGCACTTTCCCCACAAGACTTGGTTTCCCAAGACAATATCTTTAAGAAGCCTTCCCTTAGACCAAAATGGACGCGCTCCAACCTATCAAACCCCTACCACCAACTATCCATTTGGCTAAGTTATTGCAACCTATATGATCCAGGCAGAGCCCATAATGCCAAGTGGCTGCACTTGAAGCTTCTCACCATTTGACATCTCAAATCTCTTTGTTCCTGGGTGGCCATCCACAAGTGAGGTACACAAGGTTCACCAGTTCCCTGGCCTTGTGTAACCACTCAACACAAACCATTCCTTCCACTCCACCCAGGTGATTCATTCACTTAGTTGTTTTATTAAACAAAACACAAGTCCACAGACTTAGAAATTTTTCATAGTATGAATATATATTCCACCCTTGTTTTCTACTAGCTAAGCTAAGCAATGATAGTAGTAGGAATCTTAACTTAGGAAATTTCTACTAAGGTTTCATCTACTAGGATTTCCCATGGCATAGTTTACACTTAGCAAAATTCCGTGCAAGTCCTACTTAGAAATATCACTAATGCATAGTGAAAATAATGGGACAAAAGTATGAAGCATCACTTGCCTTTTTGGTAGAGGGTATAAGTTCACTCCTTGATCTTTTCAATGTTCACACACTTCAAATCACTACAATTAAATTAAGCAAACAATATTTCAGTCTACCATTCAAGCAATTCATCACATAAAATGATAAAATCAAAGTAATGCATGCAAGCATGCAAAAGGTTGTTTTATTTGTAAAAGTGGTTTCTAGTAGGTTATAAACATTTGGAAACACCTATTGGTCATTTTATAAAGTGGCAAAACCATTTGCAAAATTTTTTACTTCATAAACCATTTTTAACCCAAGTCATAATTTTATGTGGTGAAGAAATGCTTTTAATAAGGCAACATTCTATAGGTTTCACAAAATATGTTTTCAAACCATAAAATCTTGTGTTTTAGGTTCAGAGAGTTTATTTCCAAAACATTTCCCAAAGGTTTTCCTCCAAAATCATTTTTAACAACTAGACCATATTTTTATTTGACTAGAAATGGTTTAAATCAAAGATTTATTCTTTTACTTCACCAAATACATTTTTGAAACCACAATTTGTTTCTATGGTCAGTAGGTTCAAAACAAACCATTTGCCAAAGCTTTTATCCCCAAAATCATTTTAGAACAAATTTTATATTCTCAACATGCATACACAAGTTTCTGTAAAAACAAACAATTTAACAGAAGCTTTTTACTAAACAAAGTGCATGGTTTGCTAGGGATTGTCTTGCTGAATCCACTGATATAAAATTTGCAAAATTTGGACATGTAGATTAAAAGTTATAGATTTTACAAAATCTAGCATCTAATAGATCAAATTTGTTTTAAATCAAACTAGCAGGGACACGTGGCTAATTCTTATTTGTCTGTACCGCTTCGGTTGGATCGAGCGATGGCAGCCGTTGGATTTAAGTGGAATCACACGGCCCAGAAGCAAGCGTACCCTTTCGGTTAAGTTTCTATCCTAATCGTCAGATCAAGATCCTATGGCTACCAGGTGCTTGCCAGGATCTGGCGGCGCGAGCGACGGTGGCTGGAGACAGCGCGGTCTGGTAGCGACGGAGCTGGCGATAGAGGAAGCGAAGAAGAGTAAGGGTATGCTCACCAGGTTCGCAGAGTCGCGGTGGTGTTCAAGGTGCTCGCGAGAGTGCAAGGGGCGCACGGGGTTCACGGCGATTGCTCGCCGTAGTTGAGCTGCACCTCGGGTGCTCTCTGTTGAAGACGGTGACGAGGCTACGGTGCATGCCAGAGAGAAAAGGTAGTGTATTTAGATGCGCGGGGTCATGGCGAGCACGCGTGTGTGAAAGAGAAGGAGAGGCGCGGTCAGGTTCTTACCAGAGACTTCGCCGGAGAGGAAACAGACGGTGGCGGCGGTGGTCTTGGTTGTTGTCGAGGCTGTGGGGCGCGCGGGGACGAGCTGGAGCTACGGGGAGATGAGCCTGGAGGTGGGGAGCAGGTGAGAATGGTCGAGGGGGCAAGGGGCGGTGAGGGGCTGCCGGAATCATCGCCGGAGTGTCGTCGGACAGAGGACGGTGCAGAGAGCAATTGGGTAACCTGGGGCACGCTAGGGTGAGGCGACGGAGGGGAAAGAGAGAGGAGGGAGAGGCGCTTTGACGAGCGTGGTCACAGAGGGTAAAGGCAGCATCAATGCCGCGAATTAAAGCGAGCATTCATCGGCGGAAACAGCCGGCGAGGTGAGGGGAGAAGAAGTCGCGGCGGGTGAGGAAGAAAGCTAGGAAGTGGGACCCGGTTGTCTGCGAAAGAGAGAGTGTGGGAGTGGGGTCTACGCATCAGTGTCGCTGCAGGTTCTTTTGCGAGTGAATAACGGTTCGCTCGGTGAGAGGGAGAGGTGGGCTGGCTGGGCCTTGTTGGGCTAGTTGGGCTGGGCTGCACCTTCTCAAAAAAAAATTTTGTTCTGTTTGCTTTTCTTTTTCTCATCTGATTTTTCTGTTTTGATTTTGAATAAGCAATTCAAACATTCATTTGAATTCAATCCTTTGCCAAAATTTGTGTAGGTTTAAATACTGATTAGTAATATATTCTGATGTCAATTTTTGAAATAAAACTTTATTCTTTTTGCGGTCTTTTTATTTATTTAATTAGGCCTTTGTTTTAATCCAAGTAGGATTTAATAATAATTCAAACAACATTTAAATTCTTTAAACTTTCCAAATCTTTTTAGTAGGTTTTTATTTGTTTATTTGGGTTCAAATAATTCATCTTGAATTATTTGGAAAGTATTTAATATGATTCTTAAACCATTTGAATTGGGTATTTGTTTTAATTCCAATGGAATTTAATATAGTTTTAATTCCCTAAATTTTATTTGGAAGATTTATTTTATTAAGTTGATTTAACAACTTTTATTTCACTTGTGTAAATTCCAAAATACTATTTTCTCATGAATTATATAATTATTCTTATTAGAGATTTTTCTTTATTAAAATAGGGATAGAATGGTTAATGCCATTTTATTTTATTTTGGAAATTCTTTATCCTTTTATTTTATTTGGATTTGGATTATATTCATTCCATTTGCTTATGGATTAGTCCAAGATTTAGTTTGGTCTTTGAATATTCCGTATTTAATATTTCTTTCTTCATCTTATAAAATCCTTATCTTTTTATTTAGAGATCCAAACTTGGTGATTCCAATTTGTAAAATCTTATTTAATATTTATTTATTCCTTTTAAATATATTTAGGATTATTTGCTCACCATTTGGTATGGATTTTAGTTAAGTGTTTTATTAGCTTTGGAAATTACTTTTCCTTATCTTGTTAAATTCATAAGATTTTATCTATGGCTCCAAATTAAGTGAAACCAATTTCTATGGCTTTATAATATTTATATTTGTCTTTCTTGATCAGTTGTAAATTTTTGTTGACAAATTTTTATATGGATCAAATCCATAGGCTTGGAGATAACTTGGAAATGATTTTTATTCCATTAGGTTTTAGGGTTTGGTTTTATTTTCCAAGTGTTTAAATTTCCAGATGCATTTTATGAGGAATGCATTTCTCTTGATTTGGATTTTGTTGGATTCAAACTTTAACCAAAGTTTGTTCAAGATGGGATTTTAAGTTTCCATTTAAAAACAAAGTTTCTATTCACCCTGATTTTCAACAATAATTTATTTTGTTTATTTATTTTTCACATTACAAGATTTGGAAAATCTTGGGATGTGACAGGCTACCACCCTTAAAATAAATCTCGTCCCGAGATTTGGGAAGGCTAGGGGTTATAAGTTGGCTCAAAAGCAACTAGGGTACTACCACCCTTAAAAAATTTCCAACTAAATTACATCTTGGCTTGTTTGGGATCTTGTTGAAACTTCTCTGGGCAAACATCTGCATAGTGTCCTTTGTTTCCACACTTGAAACATGTGACAAGGCTGAGATCCTTCATAGGCTTCATTTTGTGCTTCATCTTTTCTGTACAATTGCTTGCATAATCTCCTTGGTTACCACAATTGTAACATGTGATAAGATTGAGTTTATCATGTATCTTCTGTGGACAAGTTGCTACATAATGGCCTAGCTCTTTGCAGTTGTTGCACCACACTTGGCTAATCTCCTTATACTTCTTATTATCTGGACATTCACTGGCATAGTGTCCCATTTCTTTGCAATGACCACATTGCACATGGCTTTTGTCCTTCTTTTTCTTGGGTTTCTCCAAAGCTAAGAGTGCTTCTAATTCATGTTCTTAATATGTTATCTCAAAGGTAGGAACAGTTCCTGGTCTCCTTGACCTTCTATTATTCCTTGGATAATACATATGTCTCCTCTTTGGTCCTTTAAATTGAGTCATATTGCATGGAGGTACAAGCTGAGATTTTCCTTTGTCTTCATCCTTCTTGGTAGACTTGGCTCTCTCATGGTAGTCTGCAATCAGTTGTTGCACTCCACCTTGTTTCCTTTGTTCAACTATGGAATAGATGGGGCATTGGATAGGGACATGATTGTTTCCTTCACATAGGTAACAAGTAGCTTGTGATGTGGGGCATTGGTCAATTGGATGTTTCTCTTCACAATTGGGGCATTGATCCTCATGCTCCTTGGAAGTGTGATCCTTGTCTCCACAAATATTGCAAGCTTGGGTTCCTTCTAGAATAACATCTTTGTCATCCTTGTTGTCATAAACTCCTTGGGAAGAGTTGTCTCCCATGTTGATCATTTGAGTGGCCATCCCTTGCAACAATTTGGTTTGAGTTCCCAAAATTTTTGCATGGTTGGGTCTAACTCATTGTTGTTGGATAAAAACTGAGTTGTCACTTGGTTCAACTGGGTTTGTCTTGCAAGCAGTTGGTCTCTCATGTTGACCTCTTGGTTGTTGATGTTTTCATCCTTGATGTTGGAGTCTCTTGGAGTAGTCATCTGTTTGGGTTGGATTGGGACTAGAATAGGCAAAAGATTTCTAAGGAATCAATTCTAATCACACACATCACAATTCACTCAAGCAATGTGCAAGCAATCACAAACAAGCATTCCTCTCAATCATCAAGTTTCAAGCATATTTTTAGGCAACCAAAAATATTTTTGTTACACCACATAAGTTGGTGGGTTTGAATTAAACTAAATATGGTGGTCCATCTATATGGTTCACTTGAAATCTTTCCATCCTTCTTGGTTGATTCTTCTTGCATGAGATCATGGTTTCCTTGGGAAAATTCTTGTGACTTGGTCACAAAACTTCAAAAATGATTATGGTTTCTTCTAAGTTGTATTTCCTTAGTCTTCAAGTCTTGAGTAATAATTCTTGTCTCACTTGTAGTCCTTAGTGATATCCAAGATTGAAGTCCTTGGTGAAAATGTTGAAGATGTTGAAGTCATTAGAGTTGATGAAGTCCTTTGCTCATGGTCGAGTCTTTGGCCATGGGGTAGGCTTTATCCATTAAGTTTGAAATAGAAGATATGTAGAGTCAAAACCAAAATGGTTGAGAAAAGAGTTTACAAGATTGTTTGTAAATAATTTTTGGAACAAATACAACTCCTATTTTTCTAAGGGGTTTTTTCCAATCCTAGGTTTACAATCCTACAGGCAACACAATGCTCTAATACCATCTGTAAGGTTCCCAACCTTTAATAAGGTAGAGATCCCTGTGTTTACAATGCTAGTCCCTGGATCAATAGCTAGCATCCACAGTTAAGATGTAATATCAAGAAACATAGGTCATAATACAACTTTATAACCAGGAATAAAATAATTTATTACATCTTACATAGCTCATTTGGCTATCTCATTACAATGCAGCAGAATATAGCAATAGCATGGGGTCCTTCATCTTCAAAGTGCCACAGGCAGACATGTTGGTTGTAGACTTGTAATCCTATTTCACTAATATCAAACAAAACCTGCAACATAACAAGTTACAGCCATAAGGGTCAATACATTTGAATTGTATTGGCAAGTGATACTATGGTAGTATAGTGGAGTCTATCATCTATATGCATTTGGCTAAGTGGAGCTTAGGCTTGCTTTGCTCAAAATAGATTTCCCGTATCATTTGAAAACACTAAGTTTTTGCTTGACAAAATTCTTTCCCAAGGCATCTCCCAATAGAAATTGGTGATCCTTCAACACTTGTTCAACCACAAGTTTTTAACTTAGTAATTGGGATGATGAGATTCTTGATAGCTTCCATGTCTTGATACTCAAATTGTCCTTTGCCAGGGACATGGCTAAGTACTTAGATTTTACACTCTGCAGAGGTGGTGCACTTTCCCCACAAGACTTGGTTTCCCAAGACAATATCTTTAAGAAGCCTTCCCTTAGACCAAAATGGACTCGCTCCAACCTATCAAACCCCTACCACCAACTGTCCATTTGGCTAAGTTATTGCAACCTATATGATCCAGGCAGAGCCCATAATGCCAAGTGGCTGCAATTGAAGCTTCTCACCATTTGACATCTCAAATCTCTTTGTTCCTGGGTGGCCATCCACAAGTGAGGTACACAATGTTCACCAGTTCCCTGGCCTTGTGTAACCACTCAACACAAACCATTCCTTCCACTCCACCCAGGTGATTCATTCACTTAGTTGTTTTATTAAACAAAGCACAAGTCCACAGACTTAGAAATTTTTCATAGTATGAATATATATTCCACCCTTGTTTTCTACTAGCTAAGCTAAGAAATGATAGTAGTAGGAATCTTAACTTAGGAAATTTCTACTAAGGTTTCATCTACTAGGATTTCCCATGGCATAGTTTACACTTAGCAAAATTCCATGCAAGTCCTACTTAGAAATATCACTAATGCATAGTGAAAATAATGGGACAAAAGTATGAAGCATCACTTGCCTTTTGGTTAGAGGGTATAAGTTCAATCCTTGATCTTTGCAATGTTCACACACTTCAAATCACTACAATTCAATTAAGCAAACAATATTTCAATCTACCATTCAAGCAATTCATCACATAAAATGATAAAATCAAAGTAATGCATGCAAGCATGCAAAAGGTTGTTTTATTTGTAAAAGTGGTTTCTAGTAGGTTATAAACATTTGGAAACACCTATTGGTCATTTTATAAAGTGGCAAAACCATTTGCAAAAGTTTTTACTTCATAAACCATTTTTAACCCAAGTCATAATTTTATGTGGTGAAGAAATGCTTTTAAGAAGGCAACATTCTATAGGTTTCACAAAATATGTTTTCGAACCATAAAATCTTGTGTTTTAGGGTCAGAGAGTTTATTTCCAAAACATTTCCCAAAGGTTTTCCTCCAAAATCATTTTTAACAACTAGACCATATTTTTATTTGACTAGAAATGGTTTAAATCAAAGATTTATTCTTTTGCTTCACCAAATACATTTTTGAAACCACAATTTGTTTCCTATGGTCAGTAGGTTCAAAACAAACCATTTGCCAAAGATTTTATCCCCAAAATCATTTTAGAACAAATTTTATATCCTAAACATGCATAGACAAGTTTCTGTAAAAACAAACAATTTAACAGAAGCTTTTTACTAAACAAAGTGCATGGTTGTCTAGGGCTTGTCTTGCTGAATCCATTGATATAAAATTTGCAAAATTTGGACGTGTAGAATAAAAGTTATAGATTTTACAAAATCTAGCATCTAATAGATCAAATCTGTTTTAAATCAAACTAGCCGCTTCGGTACCGCTTCGGTTGGATCGAGCGATGGCAGCCGTTGGATTTAAGTGGAATCACACGGCCCAGAAGCAAGCGTACCCTTTCAGTTAAGTTTGTATCCTAATCGTCAGATCAAGATCCTACGGCTACCAGGTGCTTGCCAGGATCTGGCGGCGCGAGCGACGGTGGCTGGCGGCAGCGCAGTCTGGTAGCGGCGGAGCTGGCGATAGAGGAAGCAAGGAAGAGTAAGGGGATGCTCACCAGGTTCGCAGAGTCGCGGTGGTGCTCAAGGTGCTCGCGAGAGTGCAAGGGGCGCACGGGGTTCACGGCGATTGCTCGCCGTAGTTGAGCTGCGCCTCGGGTGCTCTCTGTTGAAGACGGTGGCGAGGCTACGGTGCACGCCAGATAGAAAAGGTAGTGTAGTTAGATGCGCGGGGTCACGGCGAGCACGCGTGTGTGAAAGAGAAGGAGAGACGCGGTCAGGTTCTTACCAGAGACTTCGCCGAAGAGGAAACAGACGGTGGCGGCGGTGGTCTTGGTCGTTGTCGAGGCTGTGAGGCGCGCGGGGATGAGCTAGAGCTACGGGGAGATGCGCCTAGAGGTGGGGAGCAGGTGAGAGTGGTCGAGGGGGCAAGGGGCGGTGAGGGGCTGCCGGAATCGTCGCCGGGGTGTCGTTGGACAGAGGACGGTGCAGAGAGCAATTGGGTAGCCTAGGGGCGCGCTAGGGTGAGACGACGGAGGGGAAAGAGAGAGGAGGGAGAGGCGCTTTAACGAGCGTGGCCACAGAGGGTAAACGCAGCATCAATGCCGCGAATTAAAGCGAGCATTCATCGGAAACAATGCGAGGTGAGGGAGAAGAAGTCATGCGGATGAGGAAGAAAGCTAGGAAGTGGGACCGGTTATGCGAGAGAGAGTGTGGGAGGGGTCTACGTCGGTGTCGCCATGGGTTCTTTTGCGAGTGAATAACGGTTCGCTCGGTGAGAGGGAGAGGTGGGCTGGCTGGGCCTTGTTGGGCTAGTTGGGCTGGGCTGCACCTTTTCAAAAAAAAATTATGTTTGCTTTTCTTTTTCTCATTTGATTTTTCTGTTTTGATTTTGAATAAGAAATTCAAACATTCATTTGAATTCAATCCTTTGCCAAAATTTGTGTAGGTTTAAATACTGATTAGTAATATATTCCGATGTCAATTTTTGAAATAAAACTTTATTCTTTTTGGGGTCTTTTTATTTATTTAATTAGGCCCTTGTTTTAATCCAAGTAGGATTTAATAATAATTCAAACACCATTTAAATTCTTTAAACTTTCCAAATCTTTTCAGTAGGTTTTTATTTGTTTATTTGGGTTCAAATAATTCATCTTAAATTATTTGGAAAGTATTTAATATGATTCTTAAACCATTTGAATTGGGTATTTGTTTTAATTCCAATGGAATTTAATATAGTTTTAATTCCCTAAATTTTATTTGGAAGATTTATTTTATTAAGTTGATTTAACAACTTTTATTTCACTTGGGTAAATTCCAAAATACTATTTTCTCATGAATTATATAATTATTCTTATTAGAGATTTGTCTTTATTAAAATAGGGATAGAATGGTTAATGCCATTTTATTTTATTTTGGAAATTCTTTATCCTTTTATTTGGATTTGGATTATATTCATTCCATTTGCTTATGGATTAGTCCAAGATTTAGTTTGGTCTTTGAATATTCCTTATTTAATATTTCTTTCTTCATCTTATAAAATCCTTATCTTTTTATTTAGAGATCCAAACTTGGTGATTCCAATTTGTAAAATCTTGTTTAATATTTATTTATTCCTTTTAAATATCTTTCGGATTATTTGCTCACCATTTGGTATGGATTTTAGTTAAGTGTTTTATTAGCTTTGGAAATTACTTTTCCTTATCTTGTTAAATTCATAAGATTTTATCTATGGCTCCAAATTAAGTGAAACCAATTTCTATGGCTTTATAATATTTCTATTTGTCTTTCTTGATCATTTGTAAATGTTTGTTGACAAATTTTTATATGGATCAAATCCATAGGCTTGGAGATAACTTGGAAATGATTTTTATTCCATTAGGGTTTAGGGTTTGGTTTTATTTTCCAAGTGTTTAAATTTCCAGATGCATTTTATGAGGAATGCATTTCTCTTGATTTGGATTTTGTTGGATTCAAACTTTAACCAAAGTTTGTTCAAGATGGGATTTTAAGTTTCCATTTAAAAACAAAGTTTCTTTTCACCCTGATTTTCAACAATAATTTATTTTGTTTAGTTAATTTTCACATTACAAGATTTGGAAAATCTTGGGATGTGACACCAGCATTGGAGACTTTCATGAAGGAGATGGCCTTGGATGCAGGGATGGTAGATCCCGCAGTCGGCTCGGGCGTCGCCGAGTCAGCGTCTTCGTAGAGGGTGGAGTTGCTTTAGACTGAGCTATCCTTGGTATAGTCGTGCTTGGAGGCGAGGAGGGTGATCGATTAGATCTGCTCCTACAAGAGCATATCGTGTGGAGGCGATCCGTTGCTGATGGCAGGTACAGCGGGATCCGCCAGGTCAATGGCGTCGGTGAAACCGAATAAGAGGTTGATGGATCCGATCGGCACCATGGCGGCGTGAGTGACCGGATGCGAGGCTGGCATGTAGCTACTTCGCAGGATCCAGAAGAATCCGTCGGTAGCGATCATGCAACCGGTAGCGAAGGGACGGTAAACGGGAGTGTAGGGTCTCGCTGCAGATCTAAGGCTTGACTCACCAAGCCCCACAGTGGGCGCCACTGTCGTGGGAATGGCTAGTATAGTCGCTACCAAGGGTAGCGATTGAGTCGAAAGGGGGCAAGAGCGAGTCGCCATCCGCGGATCAATATTGAGGATAAGACGAGGGTTTTACCCAGGTTCTGCCCCCCGTAGGGTAAATACCTACTTCCTGCTTGATTGTATTAATGGCGAGTGAGATAACAAGGTGGGCGAACTCAGCGTATGGGCAACGAGTCACAAGGATGGGGTAGCTAATAGCTCGTGTCTACAATGGGAACCCTAGGGAGGTTTATACAGGGGCACCTTGATAGGGTTTACAAGATTACAACCAAATTAGTAATGGTTTCGGAGGCTTTGACCTAATTCGACTGGACCTAGCTACGGTCTTGGGTCTTTGCATCCAGTCATCGGTCTTCATTGAAGCCTATCTTCCAGTCAGCGTCAAAGCAAGCCCAGTCGACATTGTCCTGGGCCAGTCATTTCCAGCCTCTGTGGGTAGCCCGATTGGCATATCACCATCACTCCACCTTTCCTATATCATTTACATCCTCACTCATGTATGTGACACAATCATCTGGGATGGATTTCTTCCTTTCTCGTAGTGATCTTCTCATAGGAGGTGGTGAAGGGGCATCATTATTTTGTGGATCATTTTCTTCATCTGACTAGTGAGGATCTTCATTTTCATTTTTGTTAGTTTTAGCATTGGCATTAGTGGAGGTCCTAATGTACCAGATTCAGAATCATGAGAATTTACTCTACTTGCTATTGGCACAACAATATCTTGGATAGTTAGGAATGGAGCACACACCCGCTCTCCTCAAGATCGATCTTCCTCATTTCCGTCACTTCATTATCTTCAAAAAATACCACTTTTTGAGTCTCCACATACTTAGTGGTGTGACCTAGACAATAGAAGTGATATCCCTTTCCCCTATGAGGGTATCCAATGAAGAAACAACTGACTGTTTTTGGATCTAACTTCTTTAACTGTGGATTGAAAACTCTAGCTTCAGTAAGACAGCCCCACACACGTAGGTAATTCAAGTTTGTCTTCCTTCCCATCCAAATCTCATAAGGTATTCATGGTTGAAAGAACATGTTGGGCCCCCATGTGTGGTTTTGGTAATTAATGACAATCTTTATGGACTAATGTGTGTATTAAGTTATACTTGTAGGATTTGTTCATTGGCATCGCTTGGAGCATGTGTTGGCTTCAAGGTCAATGAAATGCAAAGAAGATTTGTTGGGCAAGCTCAATATGCGAGGTCGATGATGAGGAATTAAGGAAGGCGTTCCATCTTGAGAAGGGCAAGATCGTCTACATCGAGCTCAAGTGGAATGCTCAAGGCAAAGGTATAATATTGATAGGTTTGCCCTTTTGTCGGTCTCACGTTGTGTGTGTGAGACCGGGTTTAGGATAGATAACCGTACTATCAAGAGGGGCTCTCGTATGAGTAATTCGGTCACATCGTTCGAAGAGAGCTCAAACCTTTGCATACTTGCATTATCATATTTGGTTGTTATTTGGTCTTATCCATGTGATGATATAGAACTTGTGGTAATCTCCATAACAAGCTCTTGTTCATCTAAATCGGATCTCCCATTTGTATCTTGTTGCGATTTTGATTTATGCGGCTTTTCGATTTCTCACCAAGTGAGGTATATCACATTATTCTACTTGATACTTTCTCACTTGGTGATAATCAATATTTCCACTTTTTATTGGGAAGCCCTTGTCGTCCTCTATCCAACGCAATTTGAATCGGGCCAATCGGAGCTTCCAGTCAAAAGTTATTGCCGTTTGAATATTTGCATGTCAGTCTGTTTTTGGGCCAAGCGGTAGTACCGCCCGGACGGGCCGGTACAACCGCCCGGGCCTAAAAACGACCAGTTTTTCTTCTGCCTCGTTAGGTACCTTTTTGCGGTAGTACCGTCCGGGTGGGCCGGTACTACCGGCCGGCCTAGTTTTTCTTATTCCCAGATCCAGATTCACTTGATCGCTTGCGTCGCCGCGTTGACCCGAGCTGCTGATGATCTCTTGCTGCAGCGCGCTACAAGCGCTAGGTCGCCACAAGACTAGGCCCGCCATGAGCAAGGCCTGCTGTATTGTCTTCTTGCATGCGAGGAGGGGCCAGCCCGGCCTGTGTCGCCGCTTGCCGGCCCGCCATGCTGCTGCTTGCATGCATGCATGCGTCTTGCCTTCTGATCGCTGCTCCCTCATTGTCCGCGATGCATGCGCCCATCCCCGGCCCCACTCGCTCGCCATTCCCGCACGCTGCGCGCAGCCCCGCCTCGATTCCGCCGCCTCGATGTTTGCCTTCATTGCGGTGCCACTGCTTCTTTGCTGCGCTTTCTGTGCGCCACACAAGGCCAAGACTTGGCCCCTTGCTGCTGCCGCCGCATCCTAGCCCCGCTCCCATGCGCTTGCAATGAGCTGTCGCTGCTGCGTTTTTTCTGGCACATGCGGTACTACCGGTAAATTTCGGTAGTACCGGATCGTTTAGAAAAATAGCCTCAACTGGTAGATTTTGTCCGATCCTTTAAATAGACTTTGTCCATTATTGTTTAGGGTTGCTTCTTTCCTCTCTTTCTTCAAGCTTTGCCTATTACTTTTGAGATATCTCTTGCTTGATTTCTTTCTCCCCATCAAATGATTCTTGCACACATTTGAGAGGAAGATTGAGGGGATCTAGATCTACATTTTGACCAAACCAAAACATCTCTTTGTGAGTGTATCTTTGGGGATCTAGATTTTGGGGGATTTCGTGTCTCTCTTTGATTCCTCCTCTCTTGTTCCCCCAATAGCTTTAGTAGCTTTGTTGGAACTTGAGAGTGAGGGATTTGAGCATCTTTGTGGTATTCTTTTCATTTGCATTTGGTGCATCGGTTTGAGTTCTCTTTGGAGGATTTGGTTTGAATTGCTCATTGGATCTTGTCCCTCTTGGGTTCTTGGAACCCTAGACGGTTTTGTGTCCTTGGTGGCATTGTGGCCTTTTGTGGCATTTGTTGGGAGCCTCCAATTAAGTTGTGGAGTTGTGCCCCAACCTTGTGAGAGGTTCCGGTTGCCACCGACAAGTGCACCGATAGTGGAAGCGTGGATCGATCCCATTGGGGTGAGATTCACCGGAGAATAAGGGAGGCCTTTTGTGGCGTTGGTGGTTTGATACCACCCCCTCTCCAAACGAGACGTACTCCATGTTGGGAGGAACTCGGTAAAATATCGGTGTCCCCGCGTGCCTCGGTTATCTCTATACCCGAGCTCTTTACTTATGCACTTTACATTGTGATAGCCTTCGTGCTTGAAGTAATATATATCTTGCTATCACTTTGTTGCTTCGTATTGCTTAGCATAAGTTGTTGGTGCATATAGGTAAACCTTAGTTGTTTCTAGGTTGTGCTTTACAAAGTAAACACTAGTTTTATTTCGCCTTTGTTGAGTCACTCTAGGAAAAAATTTAATCGCCTATTCACCCCCCCCCCCCTAGGCGACATCCGTATCCTTTCAATGGTGCTTATTTAGTAGGAGCAAGGTTTAGTACGTGTGCAGCTATCTTGAAAACCTCCATCCATAGGATTACTGGCAACTCTACATGGCTAAGCATGCTTTGCACCATGTTCATGAGTGTGCAATTTCTGCGCTCAGCTACTCCATTCTGTTGAGGTTCGCCAGGCATTGAGTACTGGGCAACAATTCCATTTGCAGCTAGGAACTTGGCAAAAGGACCTGCAATTTTCCCATAAGGAGCATGCCTTCCATAATACCCCCCCCCTCCCCCCCCCATGATCAAAGCAATTTATTTTTTTGCATTCACTTGGTTGTCAACTTCGGCTTTGAACACATTGAATTTGTCTAAATCATTCGATCGATTGCGTATAGGGTAAATATACCCATACCGGGAGAAATCATCTATAAATGTGATGAACGAATCAAAAGAATATATAGACTTAACATTTAGAGGTACATATATGTTAGTGTGAATAAGTTGGAGAACCCCTGTGGCTCTTATGGCTCCTTTGTTTTCGCATATTTTCCTTTAATGCAGTATCCAGAGTTGTCTGCATATGAAAAGTCTAATGAAAGGAGTACGCCATTTTAAATAAGTATTTCCATCCTCCCCTTGAAATGTGGCCTAAACGATGGTGCCACAATTTCGATGAAGTGCTAGTAACCTTACATTTCATTTCATTATTCGAAACATACTCACATGCATCACATAATCATTGAGAGATAACATATATAGTTTGCCTCGTCTGACATCGAGGCCAACATTTTTATTACAATATTTAAAAATAAATTGTTTGTGACCAAACAAGCATTCGTACATCTCATCATCTAAGAAAGACACATAAATTAAATTCCTACTCAAAGTAGGTACATAAAGGACATTATTTAAATGAATATAAAGTCGGTGTGAAGCTTCATGTGAGTGACTCTATTTCTCCATCTTGGAGTCCTAAGCTTTCTTTAAATCTTCATACACCGTGGCACCAACAGTGGGTGCCGCGGGCTTATGATCCCTTTAGAAATAATCAAACCTGCTAAAATCCAAGATTAACTTGATTGAGTTCTTCCAGCGAGGAAACTTACTTCCTGTCAATGGCTCAATAGTATCATAGTGTATCGCATCGAAAGATAGAATTTTTTCACATAGAAATTCATTAGCAAATTGCATGAATATAAATAAAACATGCCATAATTATTAAATTTCTAATTATATGTCAAAACACCGTTGGGCAGAAAAGACATACAATTAGAATAACATTAGAGTAAATGACTTGCAAAATTAACACAATGTTGGTCAGAAATAATTTTGAAGTCATGAAATTATCTTAATGAGCATCAAAATTAAAACATAAGGAATATCAACATTATTCTTAGCTTAAAATGATCACACAACATTTAGAACATATTAAATACTCTAGACAAAAAATCTGTTTGGTTCATTTTAGTCCAGAATAATAACATGTTTAACAATCATATTGTAGGCAATTATTTTCTATACTAAAAGTCAGTGCAAATGACATAAAACATACGCATAATAAACATAAATAAAATTGCAATGAAAAAATACAGAAAAAATAAAAAAAAACATGGCGGGTAAGAGAGGCAACGAGCGGTGGCAATGTGCGCTCCCAAGGGCCGCATCTAGTCCGCGCACAACAGAGAGCAGCATCGGCAACGCCGTGCGCAACAAGGAGCGGTGGTGGCAGCGCCTTTGTAACACCCCAGGTAAAAACCATTACTAAAAATCGTTGTGTTTCTACTTTGTGCATCATCATAACATTATCATACATAGCTTTATCTATTAAAGTATTTTACTAAATCCTATCTCGTTCTATATTACTATCCCTCTTTGATATAAAATATTATAACATATTTGTCTTGCTTAAAATTTTGTCTAAAAACTATTTACAAGAGACTTCTAAAATAAAACAGAAAAATAATAATTAATAAAATATTTGTGGGACACCATGCAACCAACGGCCAGGCCCAAAGGCCCAACCGAAGGACACCTAGCCCATAGCCACCGAACCAAACCCTAACCCTACACACAATCAAACCCTAGACTAACCAGACCCACACTTCTGTCAAAAAAAAAAACAGACCCACACTGGAACCCCACCCTGCTGCCGCTAACCACGCACGCACGCGGGTGACACGCACACAGAGCCGCAGCGAAACACCACCTGCACCCCGTCCTGGTCCCGCGGCCCCACATCGCGACCCCGGAGCCCCACACATGACATGTCCTACCCCACTCTCCTCACACGCTCCCTCCTTCCTCCCTCTGGCCCCGCTTCTCTACAACTCGCCCTCCCGCTTGTGACGCCTCCGACATCGGCCTTCTTCCCCCGCCGCCCTGCAGACCGAGTGCCGCGCCACCAAGCTCGCCCACCAACCTCTGCCGCCGCTCTTCCCCCGAGCCTTGTGCTCGTCTCCTCCACCACGGTGTCCCTCTTCCCCGTGCTGGCCGCCGCCGCGGCCCTCTCATCGCCTCCGCCATCTTCCGCCAAGGCTAAACCGTGCCGCCTGCTCAACCCTGCTGCCGCCCTCATGCCAGCGAGCCTGCGGCCGCACTCCGCCTCCCCGCTGCAAGGAGCCCTCCGTGCACCACACGTTCTCTCTGCGCGTCCTTCCGCCATTGTCCCTCTCGTCTCCGACAGGTGTGACCTCGGCGAGCCCCTTCTCCGGCTTGTTCATCCTCGCGCGCATTTGCAGGCCTCCACCGCGCCGTGATTCCGTGTGCCGCCTCGTCTTGGTCCGGTTCAACCCGCCGCCTCACTAGACTAGTATGTACAGCCTAGAGTAGTACGTCTTACATGTCCAGATCAATGTCTACTTGCTGTAGGCCTGCTCCGCCAAGCCACCCCCGGCACAGGCTTCGTGTTCTTATTAATGGACGCCAAGACCCCATTCCTTGTTAAAAAAAAGACCCCATTCCCGGAGGCGAATATCGATCCGTCCAAGACCGTGAAGACCGATCCCACTGAAGACCGATCCCACTGAACCACCCTCTCGACGAACCCAAAAGAACGTCGATACCCTATATCCGAGCCCTTATTTTTGTTAAATGTTATATACTTGTTAAATATGAATCATTCATAATTGCATGCATATTGCGGATGTTTGGGGTATTTAGATGATTCACCTAAATTGAATATGGATACTATAGGCGGGCTTTTTAGACTTATATTGGCTCCATTTAACTTTGTGCATCAAACCAATGACATATTTTTCCTTGTTAAGAAAACATTTAAATTGCGGGGTACCTAAACAACGTGAACCTCATAATTAATTGTCGGGACACCGGTTCTGTTTAATATTGCCTAATTGCAGTACACCTTTGCCATGTCATGTATCATACATGCATCATGCCTGATCTTCTGTTATAATATTAAATAGTGCATCCGGTGTTTCTTCTAGTGTTTTGCTTCTTCACGGATTAGGCCGATGAGTTGATGCGAGTGTCGACCCGATCTTCGGATGAACCTTTGTCAGTGTTTCCCAGGCGAGCATTCTGTCCCTTTCTACCTATTTTGTCTTTATAGTCTTTACTTCTTCCTATTAATCTATTGCTATCTGTGTTGCAATGCTTTAGTTTTCGTACCACTTATATTCCTTGCAGCCCTATATTGCCTTGGACACCTCCTCTTACCTGTTGTTTGGTAGATAGTTGGCCTTGTGAGTCATAGTTGCTTGCTCAGGTGTTGTTTCGATGTCGACAAGTACCACAATTGTTGGAGGGTTGTCATATGCGTTATGTTGGAGTTTACCATGACTTTAATTACAACTTAATATTAAAATGTTGGAAATAGTTATAACTAATGCAGAGGCACCGGTGGACAATAGATGTTAACCTGAAGGTGGACTTCTAGTCATAGATGCAGCTGGATGGCGGTCTATGTATATTGTTGTATTGCCCAATCAACCTCATAGGATCTTTCTGGCTAGTAATTGCATTGTTATGCCTTGCTCAGTTCCTGTCAATTGCCCTGCTGTAATTTGTTTACCCTTGTTTATCTAAGGAGAGCACCTCTAGTGAACTATGGACCCTGGTCCAATCTTTACCATTGATACATCTTCCACTGTTACTTGTTTACTTGCTGCAAACCATTACCTTCCATACCATACGTTTAATCCTTTGTTACAGCAAACCGGTGAGCTTGACAACCTCACTGATTCGTTGGGGCAAAGTCTTGAGTTTGTGTTGTGCAGGTCTCCGCGTTGCTTGCAACACCTGTGTGACGTTTCCTTCCTCCTTCTGGTTCGATAACCTTGGTCTCAGCTGAGGGAAGACTTGCTGTTGTGCTCTTCACACCTTGCTCTTGGGGTTCCTAACAAGACTCCACATCAAGCACCAAGTTCTCTGGCGCCATCAAGGAGTTATCAACAAGTTTTCTGGCGCCGTTGCCGGGGAGGCTAAGGACGTCTTCACTAGGGTAGTCCTCCACTTACTTTCTCTTTACTTTGTTTTTAGTTTGCTTTGTTTCTTTTGCTTGGTTTTGTTTTCCTATTTTCAAAAAAAAAAACAAAAAAAATTATTTTAGTTTGGTTTGCTTTCTTTATTCAAAAACACAAAAAAATAGTTCTTACTCTAGTTGCTGGCCTGTTGTTGCCTTGCTTGGTCATGCTTCCTATCAATGGATGGTTTCTTTGAAACTAGTTCTTATTGGCAAGGTGGGTTCACGGAAGAAGAAAAGTATTATTATAAGGAACACTATTTGTCACAAAAGGGAAACACTTATGGGAACAAATTGATAAGTTGAATACTATTGCTAGAGAGGTGTGCTCGTCACTTATTGCTTTGATAAAGCTTGCTGCTGCAGGAGGTATAGACACCTACCTTTTCAATGTGAGTATAATGATAATGTTACCATATCCTCTTATGTTAAATGAATTTATGACTTATATGATGTGGAAAAAATTCAAGAATTTATTGCCTTCAAGGGTGCATTTGAACTTGTCAGATTTCTTGAAAATACTGATGATGCACCTTATGAACATGAGGTTTATGAGGTACTTAAATTTTTCTTTGATAATTACAAGGAAGAAAATGGCTATATTCTTGAATATTTTAATAGGCGTTTTCCACAAATGGAAGAGACTAATGCCTTGCAGGAGCCTATGGAAGAAGAAATTATTGAAACTGGAAGCTCATTAGATGAAAAAGAGGGGGAGAGTGATGAACAAAAGGAGGAAGAATGGATTATCTACCCATACCTACCTTCTAATGAGAGTAACTCTTTACCCCATACATTATTTGATTGTCCCCCATGCTTAACAAAAGAGGATGAATGTTATGTTCCTGTGGATCCTTTTGAAATATCTACTTTGGATAAAACCTGTGGAGGTTTTAATCCCACTGTTTTTGAGATTGATAGAATTTATGAGTTTGTAGATCATGAAAAGAATGCTTTATATGATAGCTATATTGTTGAGTTTATTCATGAGGCTACTTAAAATTATTATGAGAGAGGAAAATATGGTTGTAGAAGTTTTCATGGTACTGAAACACCTCTCTATGTGTTGAAAGTTTTGAAGTTGCTCTTGATTCATATTCCTATGCCCACTTTGTTCTTTGTGAATCTATTTGCATACAAGATTCATATGCATAGTAAGTGGGTTAGATTTAAATGTGTTTTGAATTTGCTTCTTTATGCTCTCTTTGACTTTAATTCATAATTCTTATGTGAGCATCTTCTCAAGCTATCAAGCCTAACTTAAAGGCGTTAAAGAAAAGTACTTGTTGGGAGATAACCCAAGAGTTTCCTTGAGTCTTGGAAGTTATTACTTCAGTAAGTACCTCTCCTTATCCTTTTTGTTTGCTTTTTGTGCCAAGAATGACCTCTAATGAGAGGGAGGTAAGAATTGGGGAGTTGTTGTCCCGAAATTGGGGAGTATCTGTAACTCGGATTGAGCTCCAAATTTATGAATAAATCCCCCAGTATGTTATATAACTTTCATTAGTTCAGCACTTTTAGATTTGAGCAACATAAGATTTTCGAAAAAATCGGTTTCTACCTGCTGGTCTGTTTTGACAGATTTCTGCCATTATTTGTATTTGCTTCTTATTGATTCCTTTTTGGGTTCTTTTTGGGAAATTGAGCTTTTTGAAGGAGTTACTATAGTAGCTTGTGTTTTTAGTGAAAAGCATTTCCACCATGGTCTAATATCTTTTGAATAAGCTAATGTTGCTAATGAAGATTGTGTGAAGTTTTGTATGAAGGAAAATTTCAGGTGTAGAGAAGAATGATGCAATGAGATGAAGAATGGACAAAAGATCAAGCTTGGGGATTCCACCATGGTGTTACCCCAAGAAATATCCAAGAGGTACAAGCGTCAAAGCTTGGGGATGCCCAAGGCATCCCCTTCTTCATCAATAAAAAGCTCAGGTCTGTCTAGACACTTCGTTTTTAATTGTTGCATGCACAGCTGTGTTGTTCTTGGAGCGTCTTAGTTTTCGTTTGCTTTGCTTAGTTTGTCTAGTTTGCTTGAATAATGTAGTTTGGACCCCATTCTCGCTGTGTTGTTTTGCAAATAAGTTTGCTTGGTGTTTGGAAAGGAGTAGTAAGTTCTTGCTTGAAGTGCAAGAGGAGCTTGCATTGACTGTGACTTAGACTTTAGCATGACATGCTAGGTGTTGTTTTGGCACTATGCTTAGTGATTATTGTTGTAGCATGTCTTGTTCCAAACAATTGGGATTGCTTAGTGTGCCTTGAAGAAATTATGCGTTGTTTTAGCATGCAAAAGCATAGTATTGTGGTATTCTCCTTTTATGTTTTGCTTGGGTTGACTTGGCATATGCTCACACCATGTTATGACTATGACAAGTTAACATTAGCCTCTATGATCATTTAGTCCTTGACTTTTAGTACCACTCTTTGCTTTGATTAGTTTGCTTTGTTGCACTGTATGATTTTGGCCATTATTGCTCTCTTAGTTGGTTGCTCCCAGTCTTTTGCTAGCCTCCACTTGTATGAGTAAGTTCTACTCATGCCTCCAACTCCCAAGAAACCAAGTTATTCCAAAGTGTCCACTATAAACTCCTATGCATGGTGTGTTACACCATTCCAAGTATATTCTTGTTTTCATATATCTTCCAATTAAAAACTATTTTGTTATGTGAAAACTTAGTGATTAAAGCCCACACAAACTTGATGGCACACTTTATTATTTGCCCCTAATAAACTTGAACCATTGTGACAACTTTGTTGTATATGCTTGCACTTATAAGTTGGAGTTAGCAGAACCGTGCTGTCACGGGGAACGTTTTCAACATTACACTTGTACCTTGTTGTACTCGGTTGATATCTTGTTCTTTTGTCTATGGATGTCATCGGTGTGAAATAAAGAGGGAACTTGTAAGTCCATGGAGTTTGTATCCTGTGTTAGAGAAACGCCTGGGCCGCTAGCCTAAGCCATGCCTAATCATGGTGGAAACTTGCAGCATCACCATAGTGACATCTATGAAGCATTCTTCTTAAAAAAGAGACACTTGAGAAAAGAGGAAAGAGAGAAAAAAGCACCATATTCCCATGGTACATTAGAAGAATTGCTGAGATGCTCATTGTCTGCTTGCCTTGTCATTTTGGTTATGGGAAAGATCATATACCATGTGCAAGGGGTACCCCGTTGGCGGTTCTCAATGATATGCAAATACTTACAGTGACAAGAACTTACCTAGACCCAAAGTTGAGTATGCATGAGGTGTGGCCCTCGTATTCAAAGGGCATGAGATTGACAACTTATACTTCGTCAAGAATATACTCCATCTTTGCCACTTTAACCTTAACCACTTCAAGATGCTTATGATAGGGGCAATGAGGGTTGAAAGCTAACAAGTACCATAATTTTTGGAAGCTATTTTTGAAAGTTGTAATCCCCGCTTCCTTTACAAAAAGGCTTTTTTTCCACCATTATTGAGTCTCCACCATCTACCTTTAGGCACCATTAAGAGAGCATAGTTGTCATTCTGTGTGCAATGTTCCAAAGCTTATTAGTTGATGCATATTGTGTTATTACTTACTCATGTGCTACTTGTTTCTAGTCACCCTTGTGAACTTTGCAGGTGTCCTATGCATTATATTGCTACTCTATGAGGGACAAACTGATTACCACTATGCTATGTTTTCTGCATGTGAAACAAACAAACGTTTTTCAATGCATGTTATTCATGATCTTTGTTTGTAGCTTGTCATGTTGCATGCATAGTTACTATGTCCTATTGTTAGAACTCCATCTTTCATGCACATGTTTAGAGTTCTTTAATCCCATCTTTCAATGCTTGCAAATGGTTGAATCTTTATTATGAGGGTGCATGTCACCTCAAAAATTATTCTGTTTATCACTTACCTACTCGAGGACGAGCAGGAGTTAAGCTTGGGGATGCTGATACGTTGGAAACGAATCTATAATTTTTGACGCTCCATGCTTGTTTTATATCTACTTTGCTTTGCTTGTGTACACTTTGAGGTGCTTTTTACATGTTTTCTGGTACTAACCTATTAACAAGTTGCAACAAGATGCGGATACTGCTGTTTTTGGTTTCAGAAAAGTTAGTAAAGAAATATTCTCGGAATTGGACAGAACAAACGTCAAAGTCAATTACTTTCTGTGGGGAACAAGAAGTCCAGAGGAGAGCCGGAGGGGCCAGACCCACCCCAGGCGCGGGGGCAGGTGGGCTCGCGCCTGGCTAGGGTTTGGTGGCCCTGGCCGCCTCTCGGTCTCGCCCCTTCGCTTATAAGAAGCCCCCGATGCAGAACCCTGAGTACCCGATCAGAAATACATGAAACCATCTGTAGCCGCCGCCACCATCGTCCCTAGATTGGGGGATCTGAAGTTCTTCCCGGCACCCTGCCGGAGGGGAGATCACCCCGGAGGACTTCTCTCTGGTATGATGCGTGAGTAGTTCCACCTTGGACTATGGGTCCATGTAGTAGCTAGATGGTTGTATCTTCTCCTTTGTGCTTTCATGTATGGATCTTGTGAGCTCCGTTCATGATCAAGATCTTATCTATTTGTAATCATGCATGTTGTGTTTGCGGGGATCCGATGGATATTGAGATTATTATGTTGGTTTGATTAATGGTTTTGTCTTTATGATTCTATCATGTCTGTGTTGTTTGTGATCTTGCATGCTCTCTGTTGCTAGTGGTTATCTTGGCCAAGTAGTTGCTAGTGACTCCAAGAGGGGCTATTTATGCTCGATAGTGGGTCCATGCCTCTAGTTTCCAAGGGAAGTGACAGAAATATCTTTGGTTGTAGATGTTTTGTTCCTACTAGGGAGAAAACAACGGTCTCTTGTTCATGGAACATGTGGACTGTTTACCTTACACACTTTGCTTAAAGCAGTTGTCTGTTGCTTGCAACTTAATACTGGAGGGGGTTCGGATGATAACCTGAAGGTGGACTTCTAGTCATAGATGCAGCTGGATGGCGGTCTATGTATATTGGTGTATTGCCCAATCAACCTCATAGGATATTTCTGGCTAGTAATTGCATTGTTATGCCTTGCTCAGTTCCTGTCAATTATCCCACTGTAATTTGTTTACCCTTCATGCCATGTTGTTTATCTAAGGAGAGTACCTCTAGTGAACTATGGACCCCGGTCCAATATTTACCATTGATACATCTTCCACTGTTACTTTTTTACTTGCTTCAAACCATTACCTTCCACACCATTCGTTTAATCCTTTGTTACAGCAAACCGGTGAGCTTGACAACCTCACTGATTTGTTGGGGCAAAGTCTTGAGTTTTTGTTGTGCAGGTCCCCGTGTTGCTTGGAACACCTGTGTGACGTTTCCTTCCTCCTTCTGGTTCGATAACCTCGGTCTCAACTAAGGGAAGACTTGCTGCTATGCTCTTCACACCTTGCTCTTGGGGTTCCCAACAAGACTCCACATCAAGCACCAAGTTCTCTGGAGCCATCAAGGAGTCATCAGGCGTCATCAGGTAGGCATTTTCATCCCCAAATCATGCTCGTTCTAAAAATATGCAGGAAACCATGTGCAAAATTAGTATTCTTCCAAATTTGGGGATTGAAAACTAGGGTTAGGGGTTCATATAAATAACATTAGATGCAAATGCGTGCCCCATTCTAATTGCTTGCAAATACATAACATTGGAGCAATAATGATTAACAGATACATTAGTTGGTTAATATTAATCTGTAATCAAAACCAGTTCATGAATGCAATCCAATTAGATCTAGGCCTGCAACTAGGTCATAGTGGTGGCTAATTTGAGGATAAACTTTATAATACTGGCCTAAAACATGATTAAACCATCACAATTGAGATCAACAGATTTGACTTAGGGTTCTAGTGCTACTCAATATTGGCGTCTGATACCATTGTTAGGTCATAGACCACGGTAGATGCACAAGATCATGCACGAACAATATCTAGAACACCTAATAGACATAAATAAGAGGGGTATATTAGATCTTTACTCAGTGCCGGAGTTGAGGAAGAGGCCATTGCTGCCCGATTGATGCAGGCTTGATCGGTTGTTGAAGTAGAGGATATGGCGAAGGTACGGATACCCTCTGGCCTCCAACGGCACTTCCCTGGCACCGACGGGGTGTAGGCTGGCCTTCCTGTTGCTACTGCGCCTCCCTAGACCAGTAGGGTTTTGGGGATGTAGGGGAGCAGGGAAAGCAGATCGTGGATCCGTAAACTGATCGTTGCCAGATTCACCTCCTATAGCACCCCGGGTAAAACCACTACTAGAAAATCGCGTGTTGTTTTATTTTGTGCATCATCATGACTGCATGCTCATGTCATCATGCCACACTGAATTTGAGCATCCTTATGTCTATATGCATACTATTTGCCAAAAACTATTTTTCTAAAAGCCCTATTTGTTTTCTACATTATCCCCCACTTTATTTCCAACTATAAAGCCCGATCTTCTCCGAATCTTTTATTTGTCAAAAAAATTTACCAAACGACTATTTAACACAAAACAAATAAAAAAAATATTTTTCGTACCGGAGGAGGCAGCCCAGCTCGTAGGGCAAGCCACCTACTACCCTGGCAGAGCAACCCTAAATATCTAACCTAAACCCTAATTCTAACTGACCCCACCCCATACCCTTACCACCCACCTGTAGCCGCCACCCACCTAGACCCACCACCTAACCACAACCGGCCTGAACCACCCCACCGTTACACACCCGACGTTAACCACACAGACAACCACGCACTCCCGGCCGCGTCGCAGCCGCCCGCAACCGCCTACTCATTGCGTCTCGCCTGGCCCTACCCCGCTAAGCTACTCGGTCACACACCAACAGTAGCGTGCACTCCACGCACGCTAACCGCGTCGCCATGCTCCTCTCATCGCACCCCACCTCGTGTGACCTGCCCTGCTAACCGATAACCCCGCCCGGATTCCGGCCATCCCGGCCCCACTCCCAGTGTGACGCGACCCCGCTCCCCTCTCTTCCCCGATGATATGTCGGAAACGTATCTATAATTTTTTATGTTACATGCTTGTTTAGTATCTACTCTGATTTGCTTTGTCTACACTTTGAGGTGCTTTTTACATGTTTTCTGGTACTAACCTATTAACAAGTTGCCACAGTGCTAGTTGCTTGTTTTCTGTTGTTTTTGGTTCCAAAAAAGCTAGTAAAAAAATATTCTCGGAATTGGACAGGACAAATGTCAAAGTCAATAACTTTCCGTGGGGAACAAGAAGTCCAGAGGGGATACAGAGAAGCGGGCCAGGGTGCCCACACCTCCCCTAGGTGTGGGTGGGCCCTACCACGCGCCTAGGCAGGGTGTGGGGCCCATGGCCGCCTTCTTGGCCTCCCCCTTCACCTATAAGAAGCCCCGATGTATAAACCCTAGGCACCCAACCAAAACTCCACGAAACCTTATGTAGCCACTGCCACAATCGTCCCTAGATCGTGGGGATCTGAAGTTCTTCCTGACACCCTGCTGGAGGGGAGATCATCCCGGAGTCCTTCTTCTTTGGTATGATGCGTGAGTAGTTCTACCTTGAACTACGGGTCCATGTAGTAGCTAGCTGGTTGTATCTCCTCCTTTGTGCTTTCATGTATAGATCTTGTGAGCTCTGTTCATGATCAAGATCTAATCTATTTATAATCATGCATGTTGTGTTTGCGGGGATCCGATGGATATTGAGATTATTATGTTGGTTTGATTAATGGTTTTGTCTTTATAGATTCTATCATGTCTGTGTTGTTTGTGATCTTGCATGCTCTCCGTTGTTAGTAGCTATCTTGGCCAAGTAGTTGCTAGTGACTCCAAGAGGGAGTATTTATGCTCGATAGTGGGTTCATGCCTCTAGTTTCCAAGGGAAGTGATATAAATCTCTTCGGTTGTAGATGTGTTGTTGCTACTAGGGAGAAAACAACGGTCTCTTGTTCATGGAACATGTGGACTGTTTACCTTACACACTTTGCTTAAAGCAGTTGTTTGTTCCTTACAACTTAATAGTGGAGGGGGTTCAGATGATAACCTGAAGGTGGACTTCTAATCATAGATGCAGTTGGATGGCGGTCTATGTATCTTGTTGTATTGCCCAATCGAATATCATAGGATCTTTCTGACTAGTAATTGCATTGTTATGCATTGCTCAGTTCCTGTCAATTGCCCTGCTGTAATTTGTTTACCCTTCATGCCATGTTGTTTATCTAAGAAGAGCACCTCTAGTGAACTATGGACCCCAGTCCAATCTTTACCATTGATACATCTTCCAATGTTACTTGCTTACTTGCTGCAAACCACCATTACCTTCCACACCATACGTTTAATCCTTTGTTACATCAAACCGGTGAGCTTTACAACCTCACTAATTCATTGGGACAAAGTTTTGAGTTTGTGTTGTGCAGGTCTCCACGTTGTTTGCAACACCTGTGTGACGTTTCCTTCCTCCTTATGGTTTGATAACCTCGGTCTCAACTGAGGGAAAACATGCTGTTGTGCTCTTCACACCCTGCGCTTGGGGTTACCAACAAAATTCCACGTCGAGCACCATCACCCGACCTGGTCTTCCCCCCACCCCTCCCCTGCTCTCTACCGCCGCAAGCACCGCTCGCCACTCAACCTAGTTGCACCGTCACCCGCAGCAGAGCTCCCCGTAGTCCCGGTCACCGTATCCCCGAGTGCCCCGCTCCTCCTTGAGGTCCTCCCGCAGGTGATCGTCGCTACCGCACCTTTCCCTTGCGTGTCCTCGCTAGGATCCCACGACGTCATCGGCCATCACCGCTCCACAACTTGACCCCGTCTTGCATCCCGATGTCGGTGCCTCTCCTCATCGCCGAGCTTGCCTTCTCTCTGCTCGCGAGCCCGCCATTGTGCACCCATCCTTGAGCCCGAGCTCCGCGCCGCCGCCGAGCACGTCATCCCCGTCGTGATGCCCCGTCACTTCCCCGTGTTCTGCAGGTCTCCCCGCCCATCTCTCCATGTCTCTCGTCTCCCTTCCACCCTCCCTACTAGAATTGGCCCCGACCTTCGCAGCACCGCCTCCAACCCTCTGTTCCCGTTATGGCTTGATCTCCAGTGCCACCACTAGTAGTTGGCCACCTGCTGTGGCCTATACTCGACCTCTCCCAAGCCGATCTTAGCCTGCTAGGAGGCATTGGCAGCTGGTCTACCAACCTATTGTCTAGCTACATATCAGGATGTGTGTATGCATTTGTGTTATTCAAGTCAAGACCATGTCTGAGACCTACACTCACATTACCCAGACTGATAAGATCCTCTTAGACAGTACCAAGACCTCTGTAACAAGTATTAGTGCACCCGAAGGCCACCACTGCCGACCCAAGCCATCATCGATACCGAAGCTGATACCCCAAGGTCAACGAAATGGCACCGAGGACCGTAGCAAACTATAGGTGCTCGAAGAATCATAGTCAAGAACTCCTTCACGAACCTAATGACCAAAGTTCATCTACACGGAACATCGATGTCCCCTTCACGAATGCCAAGACCTCGGATCTGAAGACCAAACCCTCAAGCCCTGATCTTGGATCCGAAGACCTATCCCGAAGTCCGAAGGTCGAGACCGAACCCGAACCCGGACCACATCGAACCCAAGATCGCTGAAACCCATGTGTGACCCCTATCCAAGACCCCTATTTTTATAATATGACATTATGACTTGTGCATATAAATTGTTAATGCCCACATACATATTTATTTGGGTTCCGCTTAATATCTAGACAACATGATGCATCTAAATAATTATCGGGACCCTGGTTCCGCTTAATATTTCCTAGTTGCACCGCATCTTTGTATTGTCATGCATCATATCATGAACATGCCCGGTCTTCTATCGTAGTATTAAATAGTGCATTCAATGTTTCTTTTAGTGATTTTATTCTTCACGGATAAGGCCGATGAGTTGATGCGATTGTTGGCCCGATCTTTAGATGAATCTTTGGCAGTGTTTCTCAGGCGAGCATTCTCCCTCTTTCTACCTATTTTGTAGTTATAGTATTTACGTCCTCCTGTTGATCTATTGCTATATCTGTTGCGATGCTTTAGTTTTCCGTACACCATTTATATTCCTCGCAGCCTCTATATTGCCTTCAACACCTCCTATTACCTATTTTTTGGTAGATAGTCGAACTTGCGAGTCGTAGTTGCTTGCTCAGGTGTTTCTTCTTTCATCGTTGTTCCAGTGATTTTGGGGGTTGGCAAATGCTTAATGGTGGAGATGATCATGACTTTAATTACAACTTGTTAATTAAATGTTGGGAGTAGATATAATTAATGTAGAGGCATAGTTGGGTAATAGTTGATATCGGGTTATTATCCTGCCCCCTGTGTCCACCTAGGACCCGAGTTCTTGACACCTGTTCCAAGACTGAGCATGCTAACCACATGTGGGGTGTATGGGCACCCCTATCGGCTTATTTCCCGATTCTAAAGAACTGTTCTGTGGTCCACAAACTAGTTCGGGATTTATACGTTTCCTACCGTACTTATGCCATATATTTCATATATGATATGTTTATTACTTTTTGCTCGATGAGCGTTTATTACTGTTGTGTTGGTACGGCACTCTGTCACGGGAATATATTTTCTATGGCCTCTGCTCGCGTGACAAGTCCATACAACCTCTGGGTCCGTACGAGGATTAGCTATACCTCGTACGAGTAGCTCTTTTGGGTGGCCCCATGTACTTGCTTTGGGTCTGGGAACACGTTGTGTCCGAGGACCCGCCAACATACCGATGGATGTATGTTAGTTGATCTGGCAATAAGTATTGAAGTGTGTGTGAAAACTTTGGTACACCCCTGCAGGGTTGGATCTTTTCGAAAAGCCATGTCCGCGGTTATGGACGACTTGGAGCACAGTTTCTCGATCATAGACAACTACAACAAAAGTTTACTGTCATAATTTGATTTGTATCTGATAAGACTAGTAAGTTGGATAACCACCATGGAAAAACTGAATAAAATTGTCAACTATTTTTATTTCCTTGGAACGACTTCCTAGTTTGGTCTCGTGGGGGATACCAGGATGGGTATTTTTGTTAGTAGTATCAGGTTGGTTTCGCATAGGTCTTTCTTATCTCTCTATGATAGCTGATAGTTGTATTGAGTCTCTATAGGTTGTATAGTGCATATTGCGCTGCCACTTCAGTCCACCATACATATGTAGAAGAGAACCACTGAATTCTAAAACTCTCCTTGTACTGGCCTCAGTACTGACCGCTTTCTTTTTCCTCTGTCCTTTTTCGGCACCCCTTTTGTTTTAGAAGGTTTGAGATCGACGCTATTGGTTATTTTTCCTCTGCCCTTTGTCGGCACCCCTTCTGGCTTGGCCTAGGCAGGGTTATGGATGCTATTGGTTATTTTCAGGGCTCTTAGCCTAATTTGCATCTTATCCGTATTCGGATGTTGTATTGTTTTCACATGCCTCTATATAGGATAAAAATGCCTCTAAAAATCTTTAGGGGCACTTTAAAATGCGACTATGTTGTATCATTTTCAAGTGCCTCTATATAGAATAAAAATGTCTCTAAAAATCTTTAGAGGCACTTTAAAATGCGACCCTGATACTCATGTTGGTAAAAGTTTTAGGCGCATTTTGATCAAAGTGCCTCTAAAGTTTTCAGTGACATTTGAATAAAAGCGCCTCTAAATGTCTGTAGTGACACTTTGACCATTTAGAGAAATAGACAAAAAAAATCTTTTTAAAAGTCAAAAACACATTTTGTTTTGGCCTTTCCTTGTTTCTGATCCGTGTCAAAAACGCATTTTGTTTTGGCCTTTCCTTGTTTCCACCAAACCTATGTAGGAGAGAGTCGCTGAATTCTAAAAATCATCGTGTACTGGCCTTAGTACTGACCGCTTTTTTTCCTTTGCCCTTTGTCGGCACCCTTTCTGTTTTAGCAGGTTTGAGATTGACGTTGTTAGCAGGGTTACCCTTCCGGCTTGGACTGGGCAGGGCTATGGATGGTATTGGTTATTTTTTAGGGCTCTTAGCCCAATTTGCATCTTATCCGTATTCGGATGTTGTATTGTTTTCAAGTGCCTCTATATAGGATAAAAATGCCTCTAAAATCTTTAGGGGCATTTTAAAATGCGACCATGTTGTATCGTTTTCAAGTGCCTCTATATAGGATAAAAATGTCTCTAAAAATCTTTAGAGGCACTTTAAAATGCGACCCTGATACTCATGTCGGTAAAAGTTTTAGGCGCATTTTGATCAAAGTGCCTCTAAAGTTTTTAGTGACATTTGAATAAAAGCACCTCTAAATATTCTGTAGTGACACTTTGACCATTTAGAGAAATAGACAACGGAAATCTTTTTAAAAGTCAAAAACACATTTTGTTTTTTCCTTTCCTTGTTTCTGATCCTTGTCAAAAACATATTTTGTTTTGGTCTTTCCTTGTTTCCACCAAACCTATGTAGGAGAGAGCCGTTGAATTCTAAAACTCGTCGTGTACTGCCTCAGTACTGATCGCTCTTTTTTTTTTCTTTGCCCTTTGTCGGCACCCTTTTTGTTTTAGCAGGTTTGAGATCGACTTTGTTAGCAGGGTTACCCTTCCGGCTTGGACTGGACAGGGTTATGGACGGTATTGGTTATTTTTCAGGGCTCTTAGTCCAATTTGCATCTTATCCGTATTCGGATGGTGTATTATTTTCAAGTGCCTCTATATAGGATAAAAATGCCTCTAAAATATTTAGGGGCACTTTAAAATGCGACCATATTGTATCGTTTTCAAGTGCCTCTATATAGGATAAAAATGCCTCTAAAAATCTTTAGAGGCACTTTAAAACGCAACATGATATTCATGTCGGTAAAAGTTTTAGGGGCATTTTGATCAAAGTCCCTCTAAAGATTTCAATGACATTTGAATAAAAGTGTCTATAAATGTATACTTTGACCATTTAGAGAAACAGACAATAAAAAACTTTTTAAAAATCAAAAACGTATTTTGTTTTGGCCTTTTCTTGTTTCTGATCCGTGTCAAAAACGCATTTTGTTTTGGCTTTTCCTTGTTTCTGATCCATGTACATGTAGGGAGGCCCTCGAGTCCTTCTCCCGGAGGCTCAGTGTTACCTATCTTTTGTATCGCACAAATATTTTCTTTTTTGGGCCGGTAGGTTTGGAGGCCTATTTACGTGTGTTTCCTTTCTGGCCAATTTCTCATCCGCGAGCTCAGGAAATAGCGTCGATCTACAGAGAGAAAGAAGGCGGGGAGCTATTTAAACCAGTCGTTCGTACTGTCCCCCCGAGCTCCGCCTTCCGCCACCACCGTGGCCGGAGTAGGCCGTCGGAGCCCGCCGCCACACGCCGCTGCCAAGCTCCGCTTTCCGCCACGCGCTGCCACCGAGCTTCGCCGTCTGCCACCACCGCGGCCCGAGTAGGCTGTCGGAGCCCGCCCTCCGCCTCCGCTCGCCTAGAACTTGTGCGCCGCTGCGTCGATAGGGAGGCCACGTCGGTGGTGCTCCCGTTTGTTGCCGGACATGGACTTCAGCACGGAGGTGCTCCCCTCTCTTCCAACTTCGGTGGGACCGGCGATTCGAGATGGCTACATATGGTGGGTGGCTTTTGCTACCCTAGGTATAGACCGTTGCTATCGACGACAGACGACTCTACTACCTTGGGTCCACGATGTTGCTATCATGAGTGCATGATATTGCTACCTTGGGCAAAGGGGGAGGCTAGTTTTGGTACATACTCATTTATGTTTTGCTATGTATTCGTTTCGGTTTTGCTATACCGATGTTCTTCAAATGCTACACTTATTTCTGCATCTATAAATTTTGGCGAGATCCCGGCGATGTCTCCGGCGGAAAAAAATTCCATAGTAATACAAAAATATTGCTATAATTGTTTTCCTGTTTTGCTATATTAGCATAATTTTTTTGCTACATAGTTTCTGCTAAAACTCCGGTGAGGTCTACCGGCGAAAGCCTCCGGCGAGCACGTATATGCTACATCAGCACTACTTTTTTGCTACGCGGTCGCCGGCGAGGTCTTCGGCGAAATCTTCGGTGAGATCCAGTCTGTTTTTTTATTTTCTGTGACTGAACCATTTTTCAAGACTATATATAGTACACGTGAGGTGAAAGTTCGGAAAGCAAATCTAACCATCAATCTGAGCTGATCGAACGGCTGGGACTCGCGATGGAAAGTTTCGCATAGCATTGCCCTTTTTTATAACCCTTTTGGCCTTCTCGGTTACGTGCGCGCGTACGCAGTGTCATTCACCCCGTGCCCGCGTGTGCACGCGAGTGCTGCCCTGATATTGCTAGCGGTGGGCTGGTGCCTGGTGGTACTAAAATGTGTGGTAGCGAGCTCTTGCTATGCCTTTTTAAGTGAGACCCTATATCTGTATGCTATGGGGATTAATCATAAGGAGCTGCGGCGTTCCTTTTTATTTAAGTGGACAGCTTTGCACGGTGTTTTTTAGTCTACTTTGTGTATTCCGATGGTATTAAAAGAATTATTTGTAGAGGTATAATAGAAACAAGTGAAATAAAATATTAGTGTTCCATGGCACTAATCAACGGTTACAAGTGGAACACAAATGATAGACTAAAAAGGAATAAAAGTTTAGAATAAACAAAGAAATACAAGGGAAAAAAGAAGCTCAGAATAAAAGTTTAGAATAAAGAAAGAAATACAAGGAAAAAAGAAGCTTAGAATAAAAGTTTAGAATAAAGAAAGAATAAACGGAACAAAAGTTTAGAATAAAGAAAGAAACACAAGGAAAAGTTTAGAAATTTAGAATAAAAAATATTTTACCAAGTAGAACAAAGCTTAGCTCTCATGGAACAAATTATAGTGGATCAAAAATCAGGAGTATGCGAGGAACAAAAAATTTGACGAAGCAGAAAATACTTTAGAAACATGAGAAACAAATAAAGATTGCTACTAGAACATAATATTCTGCTAAGTGGAATAAAAATTATCCCTCATAGAAAAAATACAGATGGAATAAAATCACGAGCATACGAAGAAAAGAATTTAGTACTCGTGTAAAAACTTCTCTAAAAAGAGATGGATATGAATAAATTTTTCTGCCTGCTTGAACAAAATTTAGTATTCGCAAAAAAAATCACGTCTCAAATAGGGAAATAATTGTAAACTAAGGAACAAATTTTACCACACGTGAAAACAATATGTCACAACGGCTGCGGGTGGAACTAAAATATAGCATCTGAGGAACAAAATATCACATCCATAAATTAAATAGACTACGGGAAAAATCACATTACAATTTGGGAAAAACATCGCGAAGGAACAAATATCGTCTATAAACATGAGGAACAAAACTTTAAAGTCCAAGAAATAAATGTTACCTTCACGGGGAACATAATATTAGACTACATGAAAGAAAATCACACTACGTCTGGAGCAAAAATTATAGCATGGAGGAACAAAATCAAAATCTACACACGGAACAAAACATTAGAATAGATGGGTGAGGTAGAAAATGAGGAAATGTGAAACAATTTGTGAGTCCATAAATAGGAGGAAAATAATACAAGAGAAATATGGAAAAAAGGTTAGAAAGAAAAACAGGAAAATAAAAAACAAAAAATAATAAAAAATATAAATAAAAAAGCGTACATACAAGTGGAAGAATGAACAAAGGAAGTCAACGAACAAATTCAGAAAAGAAAATTCAACGAACCAAACCACAGTGGGCAAGCAGCATGCATGCATACATGCGGGCTCCGCGGCGCAGCGGCAGTGCGTCGTGCGGCGTCCTCGCGAACGGACCCTCCGGAACAACCTGCGGTACAGAGTCATTTTCTACCTACCTGCATACAAATTTATGTAAGAAATCCATAAAACAAGTCTCGTTATAAGGGACATAATAATCTTTAGAGACACTTCTTAAAATACCCCCAAAGATACTATATTTAGAGACACTTTGATCAAAATGCCTCTAAAGGATAGTATCTTTAAAGGCACTTCTTAAAATGTCCTAAAAGTATTACTTTTAGAGACACTTTGATTAAAATACCTCTAAAGGTATATCTATAGGGATATTTTAATAAAATGTCTCTAATTAACACATTTAGAGACCCTTTGAAAAATGCCCAAAGTGCCTAAAGCCATACCGTATACTAGTGCATGGGAGAGGCAAGAGAATCTTGGGGGCAAAGAAAATTGAATTTGGGTGCGGTTTCGAATTAAATTTAAACAATCTAGCTAGTCTAATCGAATAATACGTAGTACAATCTATACAGAGATACTCCCCCGCAAAAAAAAAAAAATCTATACAGAGATACTGAAGATGAAGAGAGAAGGCAGGGGAGGAGATAAGAACAAACCAAAGACACATAACAGGGTGGGAGATCAAGATTAACTAGTCAATTCCTGAAGAAGAATATGGTGAGCTCCGGCCCAGTGGCGGTGCCCTCCGGGTTGTGCATGTAGTAGGTCTCAGAGTCCTTGGATCCCACGACACGGTCGAAGTTCACGCGCATGTACGTGACCTCGCCGTTTGCCGGGTCGGCCATGTCGTCCGGCAGCACGCCAGCGCCCATGGACGTGGCGTACAGCAGCCGCATCACCCGCTCGTCCTCCTCCGTCGCCTCCCGCCGCGACGCGTACCCGACGCTCTCGCCGTTCACCTCCGCCGCCCAGGTCGGCTCGTCCAGCAGCCTCCGGGTCGGCAGCTCCGCGTCGACCGCCTGCTGGTACTGCTGCTGCTGCTGCTTCTTGTCGCACTCGAGCGTGACGCGCACCATGCCAGCCGCGCTGACGTCCTGGATGAACTTGGCCGTGGGCACGCACATCTCCAGCAGCAGCCCCGGCGGGCTGCCCGGGCTGTCGTGGAAGGCGATGGTGATGCGCGACCGGCGGCGTCCGTACAGCGTCCCCGTGGTGCGCGTGGAACCGTGGAACCTGACGCCACCGTTGATGCTCGGGAGGTGGGGCAGCGAGGGAATCCCGCGGCAGGACGGCGCCGGGAGAATCGGGAACGAACGGATCGCGTTGCGCACCGACCGCATGAGGCGGGCTGGGCGCGACATGTGCTTGGACGACCCGCGCTCGTTCTTCTGCGGCGGCGGCGGGGGAGGCGGGTGCAGGAAGTTGATGTCGCTGGCCGGGTTGGACCGCGAGCTGGAGATGGACGTGACGCCGAGGAAGACGGGCTCGGCGGCCGTGGTGGTTCGTCGGGGAGGCTGTGTCATGTGGTGGTCGGCGCTGCCGTTGGCAGCGCGGCGGTCCGGCGGGGGAAGGAGATGGTGGACCGGAGGCGATGGTGGGCATGCTGGGAGGAAAAGCGACGTGCGGTTGGGAAGGGACGCCTTGAATAGCGAGCACGCAAGCGCTGAAGCTAGCTTCTTCTGTTTGGCGCCAACTACTGGTCCTGCACGAAGATAGGAACCCAGAACCTGCCTGCCTGCTTGCCTGCAAATGTCAGTTTTGCTTAGGTTTTCAGTTGAAACAGAAATGCATTAAGACTGTCGATAGTGGAATCATGGAAGTAAAATCATCACAGTCTACTTTGAGATTTTTTTATGAAAAAAAAATCCTCGCCATGCCCTTCCCACGGGTTCGGGCGGATCTTCCTGGCCGCCGGCTTCTCCCCTCCCACCCACGTCCTCTTCCCTGTCACTGTCGACTACATCTGCTGGGAAAATCCCGGGTGGATCTAGCGGCAGCAGGCTCTCTTCTACACCAGCTATCACAGGGGGTTGGGGGCTCCCCATGGCGGCTAGTGGCCAAGTTTCCTGGCTCGCCCGGTGGGGCAGGAAGGGCTTCAAGGCGGCGGTATAGGACTGGGGATAGCGGCGGGGCAGGAAGGGCTTCAAGGCGGCGGTATAGGACTGGGGATAGCGGCGACGGGTGGTTGTTCGGTATCGGCCATGCCCAGCGAGGTGGCGAGTCTGATCTGGTCTCGACCAGGCCGTGGCCCTAGCGGACGGATGCGTTGTTGTGTGCGTGCACATCTCCCGGCAGTCTCACAACGTCTTGGCTCCTGTGTGTTGCATCATGGCACGACTTGACCGCTATGGTTGCGGCTAGTGCTAGGGGTGGCGGACTTTCTAGCTCCTCCGGCGGCGTGGGGGCCTACTGGCTCTGAATAAAGGTGGTCTGACCGTGCTAAACTTCGAGCACCAAGTCATCAATCTGATCCATGTCAACCACCTTGATCTGTACGCCAACGTGTTCCGGTCTTCCTCTCGAAGCTCTCTGTTTTTTGGTGCATGTCGCCAATGGATATCTAGATCGGAATTGATCCGGTCATGCCTGCGCATATTTTTTGGGATATACTTTCCGGATATACCCACAGGACTCACTGACCAGGGTGGCCCACCAATGGGTTAGAGCTTTGCTTCACGGGCGGCCCAGTCAGAGAAAGAGGAGGAGCCGCTTCTGGCTACGACAAGGCCCAGAATAGTTACCGACTTAGGCCTGTAGTATTACTTGTAGTCCAAGCTGTATCTAGTTACCGACTCTATAACATAGCCGAATAGGTCTCTCCTGTAACCCTAGGTCCCGGTGACTATATAAACCGGCCCTATGGGATCCTTTAGGACATAATACCAGAACCTACTCGCACAGGCGAACCTCTCTTGTAATCCATTATAACATCCGGCTCTCGTCGATATATTACTGGGTTGCTAGCAGGAGTAGGATCCGATCACCGCAGTCGGATCTGAACCTGGGTAAACTTGTGCTCACCATTCCCGGAACATCTAACGTCTCACACCCCATCTTCTCAACGCCGCCAGGACCCCCTATGGCGTACTTGTCGACAATCCGACGACAATTGGCTCCCACCGTGGGGCGGGTGTCTTTTGGAGCTTCGTTCCAGGCAGAATCTGCGCGTACAGGAATTGGCGAAACAATCACCATGGGTCGCGTGGTCTATGCCAGTGATGTCCCTCTCGTTCTTCTCGACAATACTTGGATTCCGGCTAGCAAGCCCGTGACAACCTACACGATCATGTCCATCTGCGAGATTGATATCTACCTCGATTTCGCTAAACCCGCCCAACCCACCCTTGAGGTAATGACCATGGAGGAAGAAAAATCCGAATCTGCTCTGTCCGTGGAGGCGGAAGAGTTCAAGATCCCGGAAAAACCTGAACCCACCTAGCCCGCTCCTGTAGTGGAAGAAGTGGTGGAAGAAAAATCCGGATCTGATCTCCCCGTTGAGATCAGATATACGGATTAGGAGTATATCCTCTTTGGATCCGGTCCTACCGATGTCGTAGCAGAAAAAAACTCTTGAGGCACATGATAATGAAGATGACGAAACGCCCCTGCATCGATTACGAAGCAATCGCCGATATCAAGGAAATCTTTGAGATGGCAGAGGCGGAAACCCAGCTGTGCCGCTACCTTCGGAACATGAAGAAGAAGAAGCACTGCTTCGTGTACCACGTGAGCTCTGGATCCGACTCTGTCGATGCTGGAGCCGGAAACAATTCAGTTCTCGACGCAATTGAAGAAAAAGCTAAGTTACCTAGTTCCCCTCAGGAGTCAATAACATCGCAGGAACTTCGAGGCTTCGAGAAGGAGATGGAGGCATACGAAGAAGAATATGCCTCCAAACCAGCGCAAGGTGAGACGGAGACCCCTCCGAGTCCGTACGATAGCATGGATGAAGACTACACCTCGCAAGATGACATGGACACCGGAGACTCGTCCGAGGTCTAGAAGCCAACTACTACGGAAAGTACCGACGGAAGTTTATCTCCCGGTACCGGACCGAAAGCCGTCTTTGCCACCGGTACGCACGTGAGGGATAGTGGGCGGTCAAAGAAGAAGAACAACAACAAAAAACCGACACCGGCAGAACCGGACATCGAGGAAACCAACAAAGAAAAAATTTGATGAAGAGATCGAGATGGAGAATTAGGACGGAGATCCGATTAATCCCACACCGATCGACCCTCCTGTGGATGGATACGTTGTCACCAAAGGTACATGTGAAATTTTCGGAGATGCTCTCACAATACCAATCCCAACTGCTTCGAATCTCACACCGGATGCGCTGGAGAAAAGGCCCGAGGACCTGGAAAAGCACCGCTTGTTTTTACTCGAGGAGGCTACGCGCATCGTCGAGCTCAAACAGCAGTTATACAACGATCCTGCCAAATATCAGTTAGATTTCAAGCGACTACCAAACAAGACAAGGGGAGGTCAGGTTCTTGCTAATAGGAACGCGGATATCCACAGGGACTTATTCGATAGAAAATCAGGAGAGAAGATCAGAGTCTACAGCACGCCATTAGAAAACGCCGCAGCTGCTCGGGCTATCCTCGCCAATAATCCGAGAGCAAGTTTGGCAATGTGTTGCGTTGATGGATAAAGGACTGAAACAACAGAAGACGGTCGCGTCATTTAGTGGCAAACTGGCCTCAAAGTCGGAATTTTGCCACACTGGCACCGACCAAAGCGCTGACGAAAGACCCCGCAGGGATACGGATCAACGCTATCATCCCTAGGGAGAAGAAGAAAACTCAAGGACCGGATCAAACTGGTATGATATGCAAAGTGCGTTATTTTCAAACTTTGAGGGAACATATAGGAGGCCCTGCATAGTCGGAGACTTACAGCGTTTCACTCAAAGACCCAGAGAACCTTCCGAGAATACCTCAGGCGCTGGATCAATACGAAAAACTCCTGTGAAGGAGTAAACTAGCAAACTGCGATTGAAGCTTTCATTGCAGGACTCCCAGTCGGACTTTTACGTCATAGGCTGAAGTGTGACCACGTCATATATTTGGGAGAGATGATCAAAAGGGCGAGCAAATATGCCGACGCCGATGACGATTTAGAAGGACTGCTGAATATTCTGGCCAACCCAAACGCGGCCAAGCAGCAGAAGCAATAAACTCAGAAGCGCAAGAACACCTTAGAAGATAAGCCGGCTCCGGACAACGCAGCAGTTAACACAACATTCGGATCCAAAGAATGAGGAAGGCGCAGAGGAGGCCGGGGACGAGTCCGCGAAACCTCCCGAATCCAGGGCAGAGGAGATCAGCAACCTAGAAGAACCTATACCTGGGCCGACATTGTCAACAATCCATGTGTCCACCACCTGGATAGTAACGGAGGATCTACCTGCAAAAATGTCGAGTTTCGTTTCAATGACGACATCAAAAAAGACGAATCCGCTGGCTACAGGGCCAAGCGACGAAAAGGAAAGAAAAAGTCTGAGAAAGGCAAGGAGCCCAAGGAATATTCTGACATGGAAGAAGTGGACGCCTGAAAGGATAGTATGGGCACCTAGAGGGGGGGGGGTGAATAGGTGCTACTTCAAATTTTCTTCTTTTTTGAATGAGAGTTTGACAATAAGGTAAATTCTCTAGAAAATGCAATTAAGGTGAATTTACCTATATTACAAATAAGCACTAGCTAACACAATACTAAATGAGAGCAAGTAAGTAAAGTGCGGTAAAGGATAGAAGTAACCCAGGTGGTGGACGCGGAGACACAAGGATTTGTTTCCCGTAGTTCCTTCCTTTTGAGGGGAAGTATGTCTACGTTTGGAGAGGGGGTGGTTTTAAACCACCAACGCCACGAGAGGCCTCCCTTGTTCTCCGATGAATCTCACCCCAACAGGATCGATCCACCTTCCACTATATCGGCAACCTTCAAGGTGGAAGCCGGCACCTTTACAAGTTTGGGGCACACATCCACAACTTAATTGGAGGCTCCCAAATACAAGCAAGCTGTCAAGACAATCAAAGACAAGCTTGTAAGAACCAAATATAGAACTAGGGTTTCCAAGAAAACACTAGAGCAAAGGGGGCCCTCAAGTGAATGAGGGGGAAATGAAGATCTCTTTTGGTGAAGTAGTAGATCAAGGCCTCCTCCTTCGATTCCCCAAAGATCAAGGACTTTGGGTGGTGGATTGAAGAGATCTTGTGGATTTGGTGGCTCCAATGGTGGTAGTAGACTTCAATGTAAATGAGCACCTTGTCCCAAGGCAGGTGAAGGGATATTTATAGCTCCAGGTCCAATCTGACCATTGGAGCATTTAATGCAGCGGTAGTACCGGATTTTCCAAGCAGTAGTACTGGAAACAACTGGTACTACCGGACAGGTACCGGAGATGCAACGTTGAGTTACATAGCCCAACAGTTTCCACCGGTATCAAAGTGTGGTGCTACCGCACGGCGGTAGTACCGGCCCTACAGTGCCGCATTTTGATACCGGGGGGAACATCAGTGTGAGTCAACTGGCCAGAAACTTCAGTAGTGATAGGTACTAAAATGCGGTACTACCGCATTTTAGTACCGGTCAGTTTTGAGAAGATTGGCAAGCTTGCCACTCGCTTCAGTCTTGACCGGTATCAAAATGCGGTACTACCGCTTTTTGATACCGCTCAGTTCTGAGGAGTTTGGCGAGCTTACCAATTGCTTCAGTCATGAGCGGTACTAAAATGCGGTACTACCGCTTTTTTATACCACTCAGTTCTGAGGCCTTTGGCCAGTATACCCACCATATTTGCAAGGCCCGGAAGTGAAACCCGGTGCTGCCGGTCCTGAGCGGTAGTACCGGATGAATTCTCCGGTACTACCGGACATCACTGAGGCTAAACGTGGAGCAGCAGGAAAGTCCTTTTTGTGAGCAATTAGTCAGGGAATTCTAGAAATGCAACCTGTAGAATGCTTGGCAAATAATTAGTCTGTTATGTGTGTTGTTATAAACACCAAGATCTCTAGGGATAAGAAATGTTCTTTCAACGCCGCATAGCCCAAGTCGGATGAAAAGAAGGATTATCCTACAAATAAAGACACATACGTCTGCTTCCTTGGGACTCAGCCAGCTAAGGTCAAGAAGGCGATTCTCCGTGAGCTCAATGCCACGGTTCCGGCTGTCCCCCAATTCCTGGATTGGTCGGATGTAACCATCACCTTTGACTGCTCAGATCACCCGAGGAAAACACATCGTCGGGTTAAGTACCCTCTATTCGTCAATCCTCTTATTGATGGTTATGAGTTCTCTAAAACTCTCATGGATGGTTGTAGCAGCATTAACATCACTTACATTGAAATGCTCCACCGCATGAAGATCCACAAGAGCCAGTTGATTTACAGCAGTGTAGCTTTCCATGACATTGTACCAGGGAGACAAGCAGATTCTCTGGGTGAGATCACACTGGACGTGACATTCGAAACCCGAGATAATTATCGGACCGAGCTACTCTCTTTCGAGGTGGTACCGTTCAAAAGTGCTTACCATGCCATCTTCGGGCATCCGGCTTACTGGGCATTCATGGATCGCCCCTGTTACATTTACAACATGATAAAACTTCCAGGTCCAAAGGGCGTCATCACCATCCGAGGAAATCCGAAGAAAGCACGAGAGTGTAACGAAGGATCTGTTGCCTTTGTCGAAGTCATGCTGCACGCCCAGAAGTACCAGGATATCAAGAAGACCATCGATTCATCTGAGATGCCCGCTATGAAGAACGAGGTGCTGAAGCCAAGCATGTAGTTCAAGGCGTCGAAAGAGACGAAGAAAGCGTCGCTGACGGAAGATGATCCCTCCAAGACGACGAACATATAGGTAAGCTTAGATCGCGCATAGGAAAGTGTGCTCGTCGAGTTCCTCAAAGCTAATAGTGATATCTTCGCATGGCAGCCTTCTGACATGACCGGAGTACCTAGGGAACTTGCCGAGTACTCTCTTAATGTGTACCATGACTCTAAACCCATAAAACAATCCCTATGACGGTTTGGTGATGAAAAGCGCAAAGCAATAGCTAAGGAATTAGCTCGACTAGAATTAGTCGCAAAGCAATAGCAAATCATGTACTCGTCCCTAAAAAGGACACTATTGAATTAAGGATGTGTGTTGATTATACCGCTTTGAACAAAGCCTGTCCAAAAGACTTGTTCCCTTTGCCAAGAATCGATCAAGTTATCGACTCAATGACAGGGTCAGAATTACTCCGTTTTCTCAGACGCATATTCCGGATATCACCAAATACCGATGAAAAAGTCAGATCAAATCAAGACGTCTTTTGTCACTCCTTTCAGATCCTTTTGCTACAAAACTATGCCTTTTGGCTTAAAGAACGCAGTAGCAACATATCAACGTACTATGCAATATTGTCTCAATGATCAAATCGGACGCAACGTCCATGTATACGTAGATGATATAGCAGTTATGTCCAATAAGAAGGAAACTTTAATTTCCGATGTGAAGGAAACATTTGCTAGCCTACGAAAATTCAATATGATGTTAAATCCGAAAAGGTGTTTTGTTGGAATTCCAGCCAGAAAATTGTTGGGTTTTATCATGTCTGAAAGAGGCATAGAGGTGAACCGGGATAAAATTAAGGATATAATCAACATTACCTGGCCGACTCTCCTGAAGGACGTGCAATGTATCACTGGTTACATCGCAGCAGTGAGTCGGTTCGTCAGCCGGCTAGGAGAAAGAGCCCCACCTTTATACAAACTCTTGAAGAAAACCGACAAACTATTTTGGACCTAGGAAGGCGATGTTGCCCTACAAAGTTTGAAAGACCTACTTTCAAATCTCGCAGCGCCAGAGCCTCAAGAGCCTATGTTACTTTACATTGCAGCGACTAACAAAGTGTCAACACACGGATTTTTCAATCCTAGATGCCTGTTATGCCATACATCGCAATCCCAGGATTACCATTTTTGCGAGACATAATAGAATTGGATACCATAGTACTTCATCCATTACAAACGATACATAAGTTCTTACACAAATAGGGATCTCATGATCCAGTTCTTAATACAACATCAAGCAGCGGAATACGTAATAATAACGGTAGCGTAGGCGAAGCTCCATCTTCGGGGTCACAGGCAATGCTGACGATGGGAGATGATCCTAGTTGTCGTAACCTTCCTGGGGTCCATCTTCCAGGTACTCCTCTTCATAGTCTGGCCATGGGAATAGCCAGGGACAAAGCCATGAGTACTCTTTAAGTACTCGCAAACTAATATTAACAAGTAAAGGGGTTTTTTGGATAATAGGACACTAGGCTCTAGGGTTGTTTTGCAAAAGCCAAATTTATCTCTACTAGGTTCTGAAGCTAGTCATAATTTTATAAATCCTAAGTGGGAACTTGTATTTCAGGTCATGACTCTGTTGTGGTCAAGTCAAAGTCTCAATTCATTTCACATGTCATTTTGAAAAGTCTGACGGGGGAATAGTATGGCCACTCCAACTGTCCATAACCGCGGACGCGGCTATTCGAATATTTTGACACTCTGCAGAGATTGTACACTTTCACCACAACATTCGATACATCGTCAGGAACAAATCCTGAATTCACCATACTCAGTATGCGGATAATCAATCCTAACCTTTCAATTACACTCCCTAGTATAAGCACCTCTCCTGTGAGTTTGGCCTCCCAACCATGACCAACTGTCATCTTGCACCGCAGTGGACAATCTTCACAAGGTAGCCTCAGCTCAGACCTTGGCCGTGAGGGAACGAATACTAAGGTATATAAGTTTCCAGTCAAGCCCTACCCAATATTCGGGTATTGTGGTTGTACGCTAAAATTGGAATGGTATCGCATCCAGACAACCATCAGTTTTATAAAGGGCTAAGGCTCATGCCTCAACATTCTTATCACCAGAATCATCAAGTGTTTGGAAACACATGTCCAAAACATTTCAATAGAATGATCCATCATTCCAAGGTTTTCATAACCATTTTTCCACCAAGTATTCCCATATAAAAGTTGATCAAGTTTTATGCTTAGCACTAGCATCTACAGGTGGGGGTAGTACTAATGAGGGGTAGTAACTAGTGGAGTTTCACTAAGTCCAACCTTATATCTTAGGCTGATATCAAGGTTTCTAGCTTAGGCCAAATTTTATGCTCTTTATGCAACCTTCAGCATCTTTCCAAAATCTACCAGTCACTTACATAAACTCTAAGTAAGCTTTGATAAAGAAATAAAATGAGAAGCTTGCACATAAATCTAGGATTGGTTTATCAAATGGGTAATCTTGCAAGGGTTAGCTTGCATTGGTTTATTATCAGCTTGCACATTCACTAGTAGTATTTGGCTTGCTAAAGTAGAGTGTCTTGCAAGTTTTAGCTTGCATCAATGTCAATATAAGCTTGCCTTGTGCAGAGCAGTGGTTGAAGTTCTCCTCGGCTTCTTCTTCGTAGTATCCTCCTTCCTCCTCGTAGCCTTGGTCGGTACTAGCGTCTATGAATAAATACGAGGTAAACAATCACCAAACAATACTTAACTACATGCAATCATCACACACAAGGGTCTTATAGATTATCTAACATCATCTCTAACCTTACAAGGTTAAGGCTTGATTTGATTTTTTTATTTTTAGAAAAGTAATTTCTACTCATTGAAAAACTACTTAAGATTTAATATTCTCCAAACCAAATATGGGATCATGTTGACACATGTCATCACCACATATTGTAGTCCATGGGAATGTGATTTAAAGTGGTGTCACAATTTAATAAGGTTTTACCCTTTTATTTTAATTAATTAAAGTGGCTAGAAATGCTTATGTAGCATTCTTTTATTACTTGAACATTATTTCTGCAAGTAAACCTATATATTTTTATATATTCTGAAAGGTATGGTTAAATGTGATTTTTGAGAGTTGGAATCAACTCAAAAGCTTTTATGGTTTAAATTTGAAAAATGTTTGAATGCAAAAAAGCTTCTGCCTTGTTATTTTTACTAGGGGTGATCTACAGATCCAAATGACTTGAATCCAACGGGCTTGGATTCAGCATTCACAGACCTTTCCAACAAAATTGGTTTCATCCAATTTGATGCACTGAATCGATCTGGGTTGATTTTTGAAGTTTGGTACAGAAGTGTGTTTGAATTTAAAAAGAAAAAGGTTTAATTTGAATCGCTGGGCTGCGCGGGAAAAATACTGGGCCGGCCTGCTAAGCGCAGTGCTCCCGCGGGCTGCTTAAGTGGGTGTCCCCACTCGTCAGTGACACGGGGCTGGGCGAAGCGGTATGCGGCAACGTGGATCCTTCGATCTAGTTCTAATCCAACGGATGGGCGTCATCGTCGACGTGAGACAACTCCGGCGAGAACGTAACCTAGCGCGGCCAGTGAGGGGTGCTGGGGGCTCACCGGGGTACGGGCGAGGGTCGGCGAGGCGGGCGAACGACGAAGTCGACGACGACGAATCTCCTGGTACTGATGGCTTCTCCTGGGCGGCTCCAATCGCTGGCTCCCTTCTTCTCCAGAGGCGGCGGGCTCCGGTGAAATTCCGGCGAGGTGGTGCTCGCCTTGCTTTGAGAACGGTGTGGCACGGTCAGTGAGGAGAGGGGAGTGAGATGGTGTGAAGAAATCGTGCGGGGGTGGCCTCTATTTATAGTCGAGTGAGGGGACCGTCGGGGCGCACGGTGAGCTCGTCGGGGGCGAGGTTACAGGCGGCTAAAGGTATGGGCAAGGGTAGGGGACGGTGCGGTGTCTCCTGGCAATGCTCAACGACATGGTCTCGAGGCATGGGGAGGTGCGGCTTGGTCTGGAATGGGCGGTGCTCTGCGCGGCAGAGGCGGCATCTTCGATGGCTGGTGGTGGCTGTATGGCACGTGGCGGCAAACGGGGATGTCTGGCGGTCTCCTGGGTCGGTGGTGATCGTGTGTGCACGCGGTGAGGGCGGCGCGTGGTCTGTGGACGCTGGTCGAGGGTGACGCTCACTACTAGGAAAACGGCCTTTAGTGGCGCTCCTGAAACCACCATCTGTGGCGCACCTGCAGTGCGCCACGGGCCTTGCGCTACGGCTATCTCTCAGCCGCGGCGCACTGTCTAGTGCGCCACGGTTGTGTAGAGATAGGCGTAGCGCACCTCCTAGTGCGCCACAGAAGTTTGGCATGGTGCGCTACCCCTTGGATCTTCTGTGGCGCACTATCTAGTGCGCCACTAAACATCCATGGTGCACTTTAGGTGTAGTGCGCCACAGAAGGTAGACCATGTGCGCCACAGATGTATTTTTTTTTTAATTTCCAAGCCAGATTATATGCAATATAGATTATATACAATATTACAGCAGATATACACACATAGATACAAGATATACAATTATATATATATAAATACTCAATATGAAAAACAAGATTGAAACAAATACATATATATATAAGTCTCATACATGAATACATAGTCTAAGTTACATTGTTTTGATCATGTTACAAAGTAGTAGTTGGTGACATGCGAATACATGTGTCGATCGAACAAGTTAGAGCTCGGAAGCTCGCCTAGACATCTAAACTAGCTAGCTAGACACAAACGCGGGATAAATAACCAAAGAAGATAAGCATGATCACCGCCGCGACGAAGGTGTAGGTCTTCATCCGGTTCCTTGTCCTAACTACCGCTAGATAGCGCGTGTATCTAGCTTTCGCCTCCGCCATAGTGTTGTACCCTTTGTAGCTATTGCCGCTGAAACGGTGCACCTGTCTCCGGCAGTCTTCCCAAACATCGTAGACTCCGGGAACCCGTCCCTTGTACACGACGTACCACGTCATCTACAAGTTGACAATAATAACTAACCGGTGATTGAAAAAACATGTATAATTAAAGTCGCATATGAAGATACACTTATAGAAAGTACTCTTAAATCAAAAAGAGCAAACTCAAAAAGCATGCCTCATATATAACTAGGTTGTTGGACACGGAATATGCTTATGACGGACTGTTAGCCAAGTAGGATGCACAATTCTGGACTTGTGCATATCACAAGGCTAACAATCCCGTCATAGCACATTCACATATATATTGTGCCACGACATTTCAATCATCGGCATATTCTCAAAAAGACAAAATAACTCGAAAAGCATGCCTCATATATAACTAGGTTGTTGGACACATGAATATGCTTATGATGGGATCATAGCCAAGTAGGATGCACAATTCCTGGACTTGTGCATATCACAAGGCTAACAATCCCGTCATAGCACATTCACATATATATTGTGCCACGACATTTCAATCATCGGCATATTCTCGAAAAAGACAAAAATAACTCGAAAAGAATGCCTCATATATAACTAGGTTGTTGGACACAGGAATATGCTTATGACGGGACTGTTAGCCAAGTAGGATGCACAATTCCTGGACTTGTGCATATCACAAGGCTAACAATCCCGTCATAGCACATTCACATATATATTGTGTGGCATCCCGCAAAACCACTACTAGAAAATCGCGTTGTTTTTGTGCATTGCATCATCATGACCGCATGCTCATGCCATCATGCCACCTTGCATTTGAGCATCGTCATCAACATGCATATATTAGTCTAAAACTATTTTAATAAAAACCCGTTTTCATTTTTACAAACGTCCCTCTCTTTATTCAAATGAAAAACCTCGGTCTTTTCTGGATCTTGTATTTTATCTAGAACTATATTTCAAAATGTTTTGTTTTATAAAAATGATAAAATATTTTTACCGGGGAGGCCGCCACCGTCCAGGCCCAAAGGGCCCAGCTGGCAGCAGCCTACTACCCGGCCCAAACTAGGCAAAACCTAGACCAACCACAAACCCTAATCTAGTAAAACCCTAACCTACCCCATCCTCACACCCCGTACCCAGTTCCCTCCACCCGCCGCCACTCTCCCTGGCACCCGCACGCAAAGCACGCACGCCTCGCACCACCTGGTCTGCCACCGCTCCCGCTTGGCCCCACACCCCTGCGGCCCACCCACTCACCCCACGCACGCCTGCAATCCCCAGAATCCCCATTCCCTCGACCCTACTCCCTAGCGCCGCCGCCTGCCTAGCGCCCCTGCTCGTCTCGGCCGCCTCCCGTTCCAGCGACCCCGCACGCTCCTCCCTGCAACCTCCCTCGTCCCGCATGGCCCGCCGCCAGGCGTCACCGGAACCACCTCGACCCGATGCCTCCTCGTCCCCAACCTCCTCTGTAACCACTGCCGCCTCGACATTGGCGCGCAGTTCGCTCACTGCCTCTCTCGTGCCGTCGCTGGTCGCGCCCCATCTCCGCCGCTGCACGCCAGAGCCCGGGCCCCACTCACATCACCTCCCCGCGTGTTCGCCGCCTGGCTCCCTCCGGCTGCCCTTCCCTCGAGCTCCTCGAGCCCGCCCCTTCCTTGCAGATCGTCGCCGACCGCCTGCACCGCAGGTCCTCGCCCCCGAGTTTCTGCCCGCGTGCGCCTCCGACAGCTTCCCAGCGCATGCGCTGCTTCCTCGCCCCTCTCCTCCTGATCTCCCCAGCTCGCCCTGCCACCGTCTCCTCCTCACGCCACCGCCTCGCGCAGTCTGCGACACTCCTCAAGTCGCCGCCCCCCGTTGGCCCTGCAACGCCCCTTCCACTCGCCGAGAGACACGCCCCCTCATCTCCGTGGCCTCTTGCAGGACCCCTTCACCGCAGGCCGTTGCCGACCTCTGCACGCTCGCGCCATGCATGTTCTTCTCCGTGTGTCCCCGCTCATCCCGTGGCCTCCCATGCTTGATCGCCATGCATAGTGTTGGTGTTGAAGTTGTTTGGCGATGTGCCGATAAGGTGTTTGTGATGGGGTGTCCGCAAAGTTGATGTGAAGACCATGTGCTACAGCCATTCCGCGGCTCCCTTGTGGTGCTTAATGTACAACTATGACGCCTACAAAACAACAAGATGCATCCGTATGTGTGTGTGCCGAGACAACCGTCGGTGTTCCCCAAAACACCCGCGGCCAATACAAATCGACATCGACAAACCAAGGGGAACCACAAGATCTCCGAGAGAGAACATCAAGAACTTCGACGTTAAATCCAAGCTCGTCGACCACACTCGCAACTGGAAACATGAAGTGGATAACGCCGCACTCCCAGAACTCCATCATGGAATCTCCAAGATCTCCCAGTGCCGAGACCCAAGTCCGTCACCGACACCCGAATCCTCGACCAAGAAATTCCAAGGCCTCCATCACGGATGCGACAAGATCTCCCACCCGGACCCGAAGACCGTACCTTCGCGGAACAAGTTCGCGGCCAACGACCAAAGTCGGAACCCCAAGGTCGACAGCACGGACTCGGAGGATCCCCGGACGACGAGCCCTTCATCTCGGACGCCAAGTTTGACGAGCACCCGGACGCCAAGGTCGCCAATGCGAATACGACAAGTACTTCATCCCGAACGCCATGACCGTCAACATGGCCCGACCACCGCGAATGCGCCCAGATCTACCCCGTTACCCGAGAACGATCCCGCCGAGTCCGATCTCGTCGAACCCCGAACCCTGAGACCGGACCCCGAACCCCGGAACCCCAAGATCGCCGAACCCTAATGTGTGACCCTTTTCTCGAGCCCTATTTTTATAAAAGTAATATCAAATTGTCGCATATTAAATTGTTCATGCATGCATACCTGTCATGCGGTTTGGGGGCCTTATGCCGATTCACCTTATAATTAAATATGGGGCCCATATGCGGACAAATCTAGTCTTATATTGGCCTCATTTAAATTTGTGTAGCGAACCGGTGCCATCTTTTGCCATGCTAAAACAACATTTAATGGTGGGGTATCTAAACAACATGAACCGTTTAATTAATGTCGGGACCCCGGTTCCGCTTAATATGACCTAATTGCACCGCATATCTACCATGCCACACCTCATACATGCATCATGCCGATCTTCTGCCGTTGTATTAAATATTGCAGCCGGTGTTTATTCTAGTGTTTTGGTTCTTCGAGGATAAGGCCGTTGAGTTGATGTGAGCTTCGCCCCGATCTTCGGTTGAACCTTCGGCAATGTTTTCAGGCGAGCATCTCCCCCTTTCTACCTATCTTACTTTTCGAGTATTTATTCCCTCCTGTTGATCTTTTGCTATCTGTGTTGCGATGCTCTAGTTTTTCGTACCCATGATATCCCTTGCAGCCATATATTGCCTTGGACACATCCTATTACCTGATGTTTGGTAGATAGTTGGACTTGCGCGTCGTAGTCGCCTGCTCAAGTGCTGTTGCGTGTCGTCAAGTACCACAGTTGTTGGAGCCTTGCTGCATGTTTGTTGTTGGAGTTGACTATGGCTTTAATCATCGTTCACTTTAATTCCTGTTTAACAACTAAAATTGAAGTAAGTAAGCAGAGGAATCAGTGGGTGATAGATAATATTTGGTTTCCGAACGCCCACTTGTGTCCCGTAGGACCCCGAGTACTTGATACCTGTTCCTTGATTTATCGCGCTATCCACATCCGGGAGGATTATGGGACCCCCCTGAGCCAGAGCTTGATTCAGTCTTATTTCTTGGGGCCACATACTAGTTTGAGGTTTTATTTACTATCCTGTACTTATGCCATGCTACTACTGTATTTACGATTGTGCGAGGAGCACACTGTACTGTTTAGGATCGGGACACGTTTTCGCGGTGTCGACAAGCCCAGTTTTGGGTTCCCGATCGTTCTGACCGTCCACCCAAACCTCGGGTCCGTCTCGAAGTCGCTAACCGTTATGGTGTACTCCAAGGGGTGGCCCCCTGAAATATTTCTGAATCCTGTGATTGCTTTGTCATGAAGGCCTCGTTGGGTTTTGATTTGGTTTTTCCGAGGTTGATCGAGTGTGTGTTGCTATTTGTGCACCCCGGCCGGGTAAAACTTTCTGAAAGCCGTGTCCGCGGTTATGGACGACTTGGAGCACAGTATCTCGATCATAGACAACCATAACTAAAGTAGTGCTATAAATTTGACCTTATAATGACTAGTAATCAGCTACACTATAATGGAATGGCAACATAAAACTGCCCACAATTGCTTGTTTGGTTTGTCGCTCGCGACAATTGTATCTGACTAGTAAGTACTGCAACTACAACGGAATGGCTAAATAAAAGTACCAACAACTGCTGGGTTTTGGGTTATCTCACGCTATTGTATCTGACTAGTAAGTGTTGCAACTATCACTGAATGGTTAACTAAAAGTGCCCACTGCTTATTTTTATCAGGATGATTATCTATACTTGACTAGTAATCGCTGCAACGATAACCGAATAAATAAAACTGCCAACTGTGTGAGTTCCTCGGTTGACTTCCTCGTTTGGTCTCGAGGGGGAAACGCCAGGATGGGTTTGTTTGATGGTGGTATCAGGTTGGTTCCGAATAGGTCTTTCTTACCCCTCTCTGATAGTCGCCATTGTATCGAGTCTCTATAGGTTGTTTAGTGCATCTTGCTGCCGCTTGATCCACCATACCTATGTAGGCGAGGACCGCCGAATTCTAGCCTCGCCGTGCATCGGCCTCGATCTTGACGCTCCTCTTTTCCTTTGCCCTTTGTCGGCACCCCTTTTGTTTAAGCAGGTTTGAGATCGGCGTCGTTAGCGTGGTTACCCTTCCGGCTTGGCACAGGGGTTATGGACGCCATCGGTTATTCTTCGTGGCTCTTAGCCCCATTTGCATCTTGTCCGTAGTCGGACGCTCTATCATTTTCAAGGTGATTTGGATCTTTGTATATTATATCTGTATTCTTGACTCTTTGAGTCATTTGTGTATATATATACTGCATGGGTCCCATCGAGGACTGTTGTGTAATGTTATTACTTCGTTTTCCACCCGCACGAAAGTGCCTGTTGGGCACCTTTGAATCGTTTCTATGCGGGTTTGGCGGGTTTCGCTAAAACTTGCATAGGTCCGATTCTGAGGGTGTTACAGAGTGGTATCAGAGCGCAACAGTTGCGATACCCCACAAGTCCAGCCTGTAGGATAACCTAGCTAACGGTTGCTGTAGAGTGTCAAAAATATTTTGCAAAATCGGTTGGATAGTTCTGATTAGGTCTGATTTTACTCCTTACCCCTCTGCTTCTCTCCTCTCACCTCTGCGTGTTTTGAATCCGCTCTCGTCTTTTCCTTCGAGTCCAGGATTTCTCGTGGTTGGGTTTCCGTCGTACCTTCAGGGTTTCGCTTTCTCCCTTTTGTAACGGAGGTGCTACGATCATCAATCTGCAACTTGTCTGTTGTACCCTTCATCCAATCTTTTGTTCTTGAGCTCTTTATCTATATGTGTTCCTTGCTGGATATCCGTGTCGTTGAAAAACATATGAGAAGGACGAGCATTGGTGAAGTTGGAGTATACCTTGAGCATGTGTTGTTCATGCCAATGGAACCATCGCGGAACCTAATCATTGTGTCTTTCATACGATTTCTGTTGTATCTTCCGGTGTTTTCCGATGTGATGACCTCATCTACATCAGATCCAATGCAGAGCTGGCATCACCCCTTTGTTCCGAATACCGCTTATGAAGATCTTCAGTCTAAATTTCGAGAGTTGAGTTGCCGATTTTCCTAATTCATGTATGGAGTTAATAGTTTGGGTACGGGATGGACTGATCACCCTACCCGACTCTTACTGTTTACTCTTGTACATCGAACTGGTGGATCATTGTAACTTTTCCCTCTTCTCATGGAAGTTAGAGGTGGCCTTATCTTTTGATACCTCTACCTTCGTCCTTTGTTCTCCGGAGTGCTCTCTCGACGATCAGGGAAAACGACCTCTTGTTAGTGGTGTCGCGAGGATCTACACGATGTGAGAAGATTCAGATCGCCGCCCTTCTTCCCGGTACCATGAGGCGGATCTCGAGGGCGAGATCCATTGTTAGTGGTGTCGAATTGTGGCATCCCGCAAAACCACTACTAGAAAATCGCGTTGTTTTTGTGCATTGCATCATCATGACCGCATGCTCATGCCATCATGCCACCTTGCATTTGAGCATCGTCATCAACATGCATATATTAGTCTAAAACTATTTTAATAAAAACCCGTTTTCATTTTTACAAACGTCCCTCTCTTTATTCAAATGCAAAACCTCGGTCTTTTCTGGATCTTGTATTTTATCTAGAACTATATTTCAAAACGTTTTGTTTTATAAAAATGATAAAATATTTTTACCGGGGAGGCCGCCACCGGCCAGGCCCAAAGGGCCCAGCTGGCAGCAGCCTACTACCCGGCCCAAACTAGGCAAAACCTAGACCAACCACAAACCCTAATCTAGTCAAACCCTAACGTACCCCATCCCCACACCCCGTACCCAGTTCCCTCCACCCGCCGCCACTCTCCCTGGCACCCGCACGCAAAGCACGCACGCCTCGCACCACCTGGTCTGCCGCCACTCCCGCTTGGCCCCACACCCCTGCGGCCCACCCACTCACCCCACGCACGCCTGCAATCCCCAGAATCCCCATCCCGTCGACCCTACTCCCTAGCTCCACCGCCTGCCTAGCGCCCCTGCTCGTCTCGGCCGCCTCCCGTTCCAGCGACCCCGCACGCTCCTCCCCGCAACCTCCCTCGTCCCGCATGGCCCGCCGCCAGGCGTCACCGGAACCACCTCGACCCGATGCCTCCTCGTCCCCTACCTCCTCTGTAACCACCGCGCCGCCTCCTGACATTGGCCGCGCCGCGCAGGCCCTGCCTCTACCGCGTCTGTCGTCGCCTGGGTCGCGCCCCATCTCCGCCGCTGCACGCCAGAGCCCGGGCCCCACTCACATCACCTCCCCGCGTGTTCGCCGCCTGGCTCCCTCCGGCTACCCTTCCCTCGAGCTCCTCGATCCCGCCCCTTCCTTGCATATCGTCGCCGACCGCCTGCATCGCAGGTCCTCGCCCCCGAGTTTCTGCCCGCGTGCGCCTCCGACAGCTTCCCAGCGCATGCGCTGCTTCCTCGCCCCTCTCCCCCTGAGCTCCCCAGCTCGCCCTGCCACCGTCTCCTCCTCACGCCACCGCCTCGCGCAGTCTGCGACGCTCCTCAAGTCGCCGCCCCCCATTGGCCCTGCAACGCCCCTTCCACTCGCCGAGAGACACGCCCCCTCATCTCCGTGGCCTCTTGCAGGACCCCTTCACCGCAGGCCGTTGCCGACCTCTGCACGCTCGCGCCATGCATGTTCTTCTCCGTGTGTCCCCGCTCATCCCGTGGCCTCCCATGCTTGATCGCCATGCATAGTGTTGGTGTTGAAGTTGTTTGGCGATGTGCCGATAAGGTGTTTGTGATGGGGTGTCCGCAAAGTTGATGTGAATACCATGTGCTACAGCCATTCCGCGGCTCCCTTGTGGTGCTTAATGTACAACTATGACGCCTACAAAACAACAAGATGCATCCGTATGTGTGTGTGCCGAGACAACCGTCGGTGTTCCCCAAAACACCCGCGGCCAATACAAATCGACATCGACAAACCAAGGGGAACCACAAGATCTCCGAGAGAGAACATCAAGAACTTCGACGTTAAATCCAAGCTCGTCGACCACACTCGCAACTGGAAACATGAAGTGGATAACGCCGCACTCCCAGAACTCCATCATGGAATCGCCAAGATCTCCCAGTGCCGAGACCCAAGTCCGTCACCGACACCCGAATCCTCAACCAAGAAATTCCAAGGCCTCCATCACAGATGCGACAAGATCTCCCACCCGGACCCGAAGACCGTAACTTCGCGGAACAAGTTCGCGGCCAACGACCAAAGTCGGAACCCCAAGGTCGACAGCACGGACTCGGAGGATCCCCGGACGACGAGCCCTTCATCTCAGACGCCAAGTTTGACGAGCACCCGGACGCCAAGGTCGCCAATGCGAATACGACAAGTACTTCATCCCGAACGCCATGACCGTCAACATGGCCCGACCACCGCGAATGCGCCAAGATCTACCCTGTTACCCGAGAACGATCCCGCCGAGTCCGATCCCGTCGAACCCCGAACCCTGAGACCGGACCCCGAACCCCGGAACCCCAAGATCGCCGAACCCTAATGTGTGACCCTTTTCTCGAGCCCTATTTTTATAAAAGTAATATCAAATTGTCGCATATTAAATTGTTCATGCATGCATACCTGTCATGCGGTTTGGGGGCCTTATGCCGATTCACCTTATAATTAAATATGGGGCCCATATGCGGACAAATCTAGTCTTATATTGGCCTCATTTAAATTTGTGTAGCGAACCGGTGCCATCTTTTGCCATGCTAAAACAACATTTAATGGTGGGGTATCTAAACAACATGAACCATTTAATTAATGTCGGGACTCCGGTTCCGCTTAATATGACCTAATTGCACCGCATATCTACCATGCCACACCTCATACATGCATCATGCCGATCTTCTGCCGTTGTATTAAATATTGCAGCCGGTGTTTATTCTAGTGTTTTGGTTCTTCGCGGATAAGGCCGTTGAGTTGATGTGATCTTCGCCCCGATCTTCGGTTGAACCTCGGCAATGTTTTCAGGCGAGCATCTCCCCCTTTCTACCTATCTTACTTTTCGAGTATTTATTCCCTCCTGTTGATCTTTTGCTATCTGTGTTGCGATGCTCTAGTTTTTCGTACCCGTGATATCCCTTGCAGCCATATATTGCCTTGGACACATCCTATTACCTGATGTTTGGTAGATAGTTGGACTTGCGCGTCGTAGTCGCCTGCTCAAGTGCTGTTGCGTGTCGTCAAGTACCACAGTTGTTGGAGCCTTGCCGCATGTTTGTTGTTGGAGTTGACTATGGCTTTAATTATCGTTCACTTTAATTCCTGTTTAACAACTAAAATTGAAGTAAGTAAGCAGAGGCATCGGTGGGTGATATATAATATTTGGTTTCCGAACGCCCACTTGTGTCCCGTAGGACCCCGAGTACTTGATACCTGTTCCTTGATTTATCGCGCTATCCACATCCGGGAGGATTATGGGACCCCCCTGAGCCAGAGCTTGATTCAGTCTTATTTCTTGGGGCCACAAACTAGTTTGAGGTTTTATTTACTATCCTATACTTATGCCATGCTACTACTGTATTTACGATTGTGCGAGGAGCACACTGTACTGTTTAGGATCGGGACACGTTTTCGCGGTGTCGACAAGCCCAGTTTTGGGTTCCCGATCGTTCTGACCGTCCACCCAAACCTTGGGTCCGTCTCAGTCGCTAACTTCGTTGGGTGTACTCAAGGGTGGCCCCTGAAATATTTCTGAATCTGTGATTGCTTTGTCGTGAAGGCCTCGTTGGGTTTTGATTTGGTTTTCGAGGTTGATCGAGTGTGTGTTATTTGTGCACCCCGGCCGGGTAAAACTTTCTGAAAGCCGTGTCCGCGGTTATGGACGACTTGGAGCACAGTATCTCGATCATAGACAACCATAACTAAAGTAGTGCTATAAATTTGACCTTATAATGACTAGTAATCAGCTACACTATAATGGAATGGCAACATAAAACTGCCCACAATTGCTTGTTTGGTTTGTCGCTCGCGACAATTGTATCTGACTAGTAAGTACTGCAACTACAACGGAATGGCTAAATAAAAGTACCAACAACTGCTGGGTTTTGGGTTATCTCACGCTATTGTATCTGACTAGTAAGTGTTGCAACTATCACGGAATGGTTAACTAAAAGTGCCCACTTCTTATTTTTATCAGGATGATTATCTATACTTGACTAGTAATCGCTGCAATGATAACCGAATAAATAAAACTGCCAACTGTGTGAGTTCCTCGGTTGACTTCCTCGTTTGGTCTCGAGGGGGAAACGCCAGGATGGGTTTGTTTGATGGTGGTATCAGGTTGGTTCCGAATAGGTCTTTCTTACCCCTCTCTGATAGTCGCCAGTTGTATCGAGTCTCTATAGGTTGTTTAGTGCATGCTGCCGCTTGATCCACCATACCTATGTAGGCGAGGACCGAATTCTAGCCTCGCTGCATCGGCCTCGATCGACGCTCCTCTTTTTCCTTTGCCTTTGTCGGCACCCTTTTGTTTAAGCAGGTTTGAGATCGGCGTCGTTAGCGGTTACCCTTCCGCTTGGCTGGGCAGGTTATGGACGCCATCGGTTATTCTTCGTGGCTCTTAGCCCCATTTGCATCTTGTCCGTAGTCGACGCTCTATCATTTTCAAGGTGATTTGGATCTTTGTATATTATATCTGTATTCTTGACTCTTTGAGTCATTGTGTATATATATATTACGTGGGTCCCATCGAGGACTGTTGTGTAATGTTATTACTTCGTTTTCCACCCGCACGAAAGTGCCTGGTGGGCACCTTTGAATCGTTTCTATGCGGGTTTGGCGGGTTTCGCTAAAACTTGCATAGGTCCGATTCTGAGGGTGTTACATATTGTGCCATGACATTTCAATCATCGGCATATTCTCGAAAAAGACAAAAATAACTCGAAAAGAATGCCTCATATATAACTAGCTAGGTCGTCGGACAGAGGAATATGCTATGACAGGACTGTTAGCCAAGTAGGATGCACAATTCCTGGACTTGTGCATATCACAAGGCTAACAATCCCGTCATAGCACATTCACATATATATTGTGCCACGACATTTCAATCATCGGCATATTCTCGAAAAAGACAAAAATAACTCACACTTGTCGTCCGAGAACCAAAGAGTAAGCAAAAAACCAAAGAGTAAGCAAAAAACCAAGCATTGATTGATATATAATAATAATAAGCAAAATAAGTAAGCGGTGATTCATAAACCTAATAAGATAAGTACACTTGTCGTCCACACACACACAAAGGTCATCTATAGTTTGCAACTACAACTAGGCCAACATCAAGCCTTCGGCTCGGCTTAGGAACGGAGGGCATACGCCTCGTCATGAACTTCCTATAGTCACCCTGCATCTCTAGGCGATCTTCTATGTCATGGTTATTCGGGATATTTCCTCCGTAGAAGATCCCCCCCGAAGTCATGACATCACGAAAGATGATTGCCCCAAACTGCTCCTGGATGCGATACATCTCTTGTCTAATATCCGAATCATTGATCTTGGGCTTTGCTTCAGCCCACTGTTTGAGATGATCTGGCAACGTAGAATTCTGCTGGTCAAGTAGGAACGCCCTCATGTGATGGAGTGCGTAGTAGTCTTCCTTCTTCGTTTTCCGCTGCTTCACGCAGGGAACTCTGTACGTGGTTGAAGACGTGCCGAACTTGACCTTCTTACGCGAAGCTGGTGCCTTCCGTCGAGGCAAAGCCGGTGAGAGCATCATCGAACTTCCTTGATCTTGTCGTAGTTTTTCTTCTTTTCTAGACTCCCGAGTCGAAATACGTGGGAATGCTTGGCGATAAGGAGATGAGCGTCAGATGTTCATCTCTGCAAAAAATTCAAATGGAATGTGTTGAAAAAAGAATGATGTTGATCTAATAAAGCCAATCGACGGTGGCGTGAATAACGACTTACTCGGGAAAGTAAGGCACGAGAATGTATTCCTTTGTCTTGTTCGCCACGAGGATTCTTTTTAGGTGCGAGGCCACGATCGTCGTTCGGCGGGGAACCCAAGCAGCCACACGCATGTAGTAGGGGTCCACTATAGCGATGCCGGTGTGTTCTCTAATGATCTGCGTGGCGGTGAGAGAAAGAGCGGACCATGGTATAGTGCAGCGGGTATAGGTGGAACATATTGAAGATGTCCTCGAACCGCGGAAGAACAGATCCGCGAGGCGGTGTCGACGAAGCCCAAGCCTGGTGGCACCTTAACCACGAATACCGGGTGCGAGGGATCTTTCTCCGATAGAAGGCGTCTCTCTATCGTCAGCACGCCGTCATGCACACTCTGCAGTTCCGAACTGGCGAGCTTCCACAAATTCTTAGGTAGCATGGGCTCACCCGCCACATGAATCCTCCACATAATACCCTCGGGTCTTGGTGGCCCGTCCCGAAACCTGATCGGATTCGCAGTTGTTGACGCCACCGGCTGGCTCGAGCTGCTAGATTTTCTTTTCCTGCCCTTTTTTTCCTTTTGGAGAGCGGGCGGACACATAATCGAGCACCGCCGCCCTATGTAGTGTGTCGGGGCTTAGAATAAAGGGCGGTTGGTTGTATCAGCTGGCTCGTAAAGGCGCAAGCTGGGCGTCTCGAGAACCAAACACGCTTGGTGATAGTGGCTTTCTGTGGGGCCACCAGCTAGGTCTTCTTCGTTTAAACCGAGTCTTGAAGAAGTGATCATTCCGGTCTTAAGCGTCCTCGGCGGATCTGCGCCATGTGCATATCATCAACATGATCATCCGACCCACCGCGTGGAGGTGACGGCGAGGCGGTAGGCCTTGCCACCGCTTGTCGCTGCACGACAGCGGTCTTTGTTCTGTGGCGTGATGGCCCGTCCCCAAACGGATCATGCTCTTTGGCCATAGCAAGAACAAGCGAAGCAACTTCGAGAGACGACTCTTCTTCATCCGCTCACAGGGGTTGAATGGGAGGTTCAGTGTCGCAGCCCCTTAGCACCCGACTAATTTTAACCCTGTGCACGCTATCTGGCATCGGCTTTGAGTGGAACGTGCGCTGCAAGGGTTGAACGATGGTACCCTTGGCAACATCCCTCAGCTCGTTGTTCACGTAGCATAAGAGAGTGCAAGGAACATCCGTCTGCAGAAAACATGTACGGCGTCGTCAGAGCGAGATGCCACAAGAGTAATATATAGATGGCATGAAAGGCGGTAATTAAAGCAATTTGTTTACCGTGATGGCATCGAGATCGGCTAATGTCGACGCCGCATACTGGCGGCAGGCGCGTGCAAGAGACGGAAGGGCTTCTTGATGGCGCGGTGCTGGCGCGGTGTATTCACCCTACCGACGGGTGCTTGGAGCTCCGGTGCCGCCGCGGCGATGGCGGGGGCACCAACATGTACTCCGGCCGCGGTGATGGCGAAGTCACCAACACTTGCGCCGCGGTTCTAGCGGGCGAGTCACGAACACGTAGTTCGCTGATTAAATCGTCGCCGCGTTGTTCGAGTGGCTGCGACCATGCTTGAATCGGCACGCCCTACTCGACCACCCGCACTCGCTATTGACTCCACCAAGGTAGGCAGGAAGGACGTAAGGGTGATTGCCAGGTTGTCTTGGACGATCTGCGGGATCCGCGCCACTTGTGCCTTAAGTTCTTGAACCTCTCTGTTTCCTCCTCGCTCCTTCCCGACGGCGCCACATGCGTCCTCGGCGGTGGACCAAAATGATCCACCCAATTCTTACCCGAGGCGCCAGACGGCCATCCGACAACTTCTTCAGAACGGCTCTATTTTCTTGGCCCGTTCATCGCCTGTAAAAGGGTTATCCCACCGGGTGGCCGCCACGACCCACAGGATGAGGAACCACAGGATCCATGACTAGCAACAATTTCCTCCTCCCGGAAGAAGTAACGTGAATCATTTAGATCATCGATTAGATTGCAATCGTGTTGATCCGCGTAATTAGATTATACTTACCACAATTTCTCGAATTCCTTCACCGCAGATCCGCGGTGAGTTGTTTGGTTTTGGGTCCACATGGTAACGGGCTCGATGAAGTTTCGAACCTGCCGGGTTGAATTTAGCAAAGGGTTTTCTATCCCTTGGATCTATACTCTTCGTCCTCCTTATTCCATTTGGCCTTGGCGTTGTATCCACCGGATCCGAGATGGTGATGACCTATATTCATCTCCTGCGGCACCTTTCCCGATTACTATTGGCGTGGCTCTTCGGATTCACACCTCTCCTTGAACTCCCGGAACTGATCTTCGGTGATCTGCGGGTCAATCTTCTGGATCTCCTCGAGACTTTTGCCTTCTTTATAGATATTCTTCTTTATCCGGGTTCTCCAGCTGGCCAGGGCGGTGCTCATCTTTGTGAGGGCGGATTTGTTTACTTCGTTCCCATGATACTTAGCGGGGAACTTGTATCTGGCATGCAGCTTCTCGAAGAGGAGTGTGCGCAAGTGGCCATTATCTTTATGCCGGAGATTCTCGGTGTTGATCGAGATGGTTTTCTGGGTGATCGCCGCCACTTGCCCACCGTACCCTTTGACGACAAGGGCGGGCTCCAAAGGAACCCCTGATGGGCTCACTTCGGTAATTTCCTCCCTGACCGTGCCGACCGTGTTCGGGCGCCGGTCCTTTGGCTTCTTCTTCTTCTTCTTAGGAGGGTTGCTACCACTCCCTGTGCCCTCGCCGCCATCAGTGGTTTCATCGTCCGCCGTTCCTTCGGCTTCTTCCTCCAAGTCTTCCATCTCATCATCCTCGCTCTCCGAAGGATGGTATTCTTCATCGTCTTCTAGACGCTGGGCCGCCTCCCAGAATGTCAATTGTTTATTCGGAGGTCTGAGTTCTCCTTCAGCGCTGATGCGCTTAGAACATCCAGCCTCGTCGTTGTCACACATCTTTGCACTAATAAAAAACAAATAATTGGTTAAATGCACGGAAAAATCCGGCATGACCTTTGCTAATTTTTGGACCTACGAGCGCCCATTTTCTCAACCGAAACGGAAGTGAATCAACACTTCGGGAGAAATGGGCAACTCAATTGAAATCCCTAAAAGAAAAACAGCCCCAAAGGTGATAACCCCAGTGACCCCATCCATCATTCACACACAAAGAAAATAGCCCCATCCATCATCGCCGCCTCCGCTTCCATCATCCATCATTAATGATTAACACAGATACACAATAGTATATAACATATACATTGAGATAGTTTATAGTATATAACATATACACAGATACATAAAGAATATAAAATATACAGTATATAACATATACACAACAGTATATAACAGAGCACATATATAACAGGGAACATATATAATAGGGAACATATATAATAGTACACACATCATAGCAAATATATGGCCAGCATAGCAAATATATATGGCCAGTACACACAGGTTTCACAAATAGTACACACAGCAACAAACATAAAAGTTTATATTGCTTGCAGTAGTGCCTTCTCAGCACTACTAGACCATCACCAGGATCAGTACTAAAACCATACAACATAACTAGGATTTCAGCAGGAGCATTTCAGAAAAACCTATGTCTCTAAGATGAGCTTCCTGGGGGAGAAGATCAAGCAGAATATGGGGGGTTGGATGGGGAGCACCATGTCCATTGGTGGAAGAGTGACTAAGACTGATGCTTGTCTCTCTAACGATGTTGTATATCAAATGTCAATGAAAATACTACATAAAACAAATATTGTCCAGATGGAGAAGCCTACCAAATTTAACCTAGCTCTAATGTGCAAATGGTGGTGGAAGGTGGAAAAAGGAATGGCCATTGGCAAGATTTTATGAGGAGAAAATATTTGGGGATTCTAGAATTTTTTGTACAAAACATAGGTCTAAATACTATGCTCTTTGGTCTGAAATGCTCCAGTCAAAGATCTTTATCTTTGTGGAAGAAAATGCAAGTTAAAATTCTTGGTGTGGCCGAATTCTTTGAAGGATACTTTCCCGAGTTGTTTGATATATGCAATGAACAATATTGGACTGTGGTTGTTGCTGCAAGGAGAAGATGGTAGTTTGATTTCGGAGATGGCTATCTATGGCTAGGGCCTTGTGAACCAAGAACGAACCAAGAATTGAACCTAGGCTAGGACGCCTTGAAGAAGATCGAGCAGCACTGCAACATTGGAGGCACCGCCATGGTTGCAATGGCCCCTCCTCCAAACCGATTCGAGTGAGACAGCGACATCATTGTTCTATGGGAGGAGCTATAGCATCGTGGCTTACGGTACTAGCTAGCAGAGAGCCCTGCTTGCGGGGATGCCCACTACTAGGGTTGCAAAGCCTAGGATGCCCCCAAAACAGAGGGAGAGAGGGAGAGAGGGGAGAGGAGATGCTCACCTCTGACGGGCGGACGACGGGCGGACGACGACGGGCGGACGACGACGGGCGGACGACGGCGGCCTCCACCTCCTGAGACGCGCGCGGCGGCTGCTCCTCCTCGGACACGGGCCTCCTCCTGAGACGCGGGCGGACCTCCTCCTCGGACACGTACGGGCGGACCTCCTCCTCCTCGGGCGCGGGCAGGCCTCCTCCTCCTCAGACGCAGCGGCGGCGGATCGAGAGCGGCGGCGGCGGTCCTTCGGCTTCGGGCTGAGAGATGGAGAGATGGGGTCGGGCGCCACACGTGTGGATAAAGGCACTTAGGCGTAGCGCACTGAGCCATAGTGCGCTACGGATATCTGTAGCGCACTATGGGCTAGTGCGCTACGCCTATCGGCTTCTAACTACTGGATAAGAGAACTACAGTCCCACTAGCTAACAACTATTCTAGCCTATCACTTGGTTACGCCCACTACTCTATTCTAAACCTGAGAGCACCCAGGTTCGAATCCTAGTGCCCCAATTTTTTGTTTTGATTTTAAAAACACTTTTAAATATTCCAAAAAATGCCCAAAAGTGGTGATATATGCCATAGAAGTTTTATTTTGATTTTAAAATACTTTTAAATATTCCAAAAATGCCCAAAAGTAATAATATTCCAAAAATGCCCAAAAATATGATTTAAAGTATAACTAAATTTCATAATACTTTGTTCATGAATATTACAATCTTTTTTGACCACGCGTTTACAATATTTTTTGAGCTAGCGTTTTACAATCTTTTTCCCTTCTTTGTCGCGGTTGAATAATTTAGCCCCGGCACTTTAATGTTTCTTCTTTCGAATGGGCTACCTTTTTGGGTAGGGTTGTCCTTTTTCTTCTTGTGATGTATGTTCTTTGCATCGTAGTCGTCGTCATCTTCAATCTTTGGATCGCCGTCTTGGTGAAGTCTTGCTCGTTGGCGACTCCATCCATTCCGATGATGTTTCTTTTCCTCTCCTCACGACAACACGGATAGGCTTTGTCGGTCGGTAATGAAAAACATTAGTCCACTTTGGTAGCCGGTACCCACGGTTCATTTTTCGCGGCACGTTTGCCGTGACCTTGGATTTGGCTGCTTGGTATAACCATGGTTGTGAAATACGGTATTCTCTTCGACGCTCTTTGCCCATCGACACGGAACATCGGCACCTTTTCTCCACATGAGTCGAGCTCCCGGATCTCCTCGATTCTTCCGTAGAATCTTTCCTTCACGTTGTCATCGGTGTAGAATTCCGGCGTTACGCTGAGTTACGATAATCACACTTGTTGTACTTTTCCTCCGTGTAGAATGTGTAGCCGTTGATATCATCGCTGATAGGTCACCAGGTTTTGCATCGGTCCCTGCGACAAGGTGAATATGATCTTTTCCGTGTTAGAAGAATGCGGCGCGGGGATTATCAAGGGCGTCTGCCTAAACCAACGCGTGAAATCTGAGTTGTGCTCTTTGATTATTTCTCCTGCGTCCTCTGTATGCCCCGGTCATCGTACTTCTTCTCGATTAACCTTTTGTGCTTACCCAAGGATCGACCAGTTCTAAATGCTTTGTAGCGCCGACGAGGTTTGCTCGATCAAAGTCTGCGTCGAAAATCAAAGTCTGCATGCGGTATCGGCGAACCTCTCGGTGACCAGATCCGTCGAGCTTGCCAAGGTGTACATTGACGGGAAGACCGGGGTTCTCGATGTCTAGATAATTCGTGCGAAGAGATGCACTCTTGACGAAAGTCCTTGGCTATGCTTCCATCTAGACGGGACCATTGCGACGTATCCTTTGATGTGTCCGTTCATCCTTTCGAACGCCATCATCTTTGCGGAGGAACATCGGCCCGAGTTGTCGATGTCCTCCACGACATGGACCAGCGGATGCACCATAATGTCGAAGAATGTGGGTGGGAAGTAGACCTCAAGCTCACATAGTATCACCACGATCTCCTCCTGTAGCCTTCCGAGCTGATTCAAGCCAATCGACTCCCTAGAGATGACGTCGAAAAACTTGCATAGGCCAAATAACGTTTCACGGATGTGCTCGTCCATTATCCCTCTTAGTGCGACCGAAGTACTGCGTCATTAGCACGGCATGTCGTGAGACTTCATGCCCCGAACCTCTGCTTCGCCTCGTCTAGGTATCTGCTTATCTTGCCCGTGGCCGTAAGGAAATTTGACTCCTAGAAGGCACTTGAAAAGCTGTTTGATCTCATCACGGCTTAGAGTGAAGCAATAAGGAGGCGTAATATTCGTTCTTCTTGAACTTTTACCCTTCCAGCGACCTTGTGTCCTCTCGACTCATGATCATCGTCATCTTCACGATCATCGAGTAGTCGTCCTCCGTGGAGCTCCTTCCGGATACCCAAGCATATCAGTCGTGCCTTGCTTCGGACCATCTTTCGTCCTATCGGCATGTTGATTATGGTGGCGACGGACTCTCGCACGTTTTCGTGATATGCATGATGTCGAGGCTATGAGGCGTGCGGAGAAACTTCCGATGGCAACTCCCGAGAAAACTTTGTTTTCCATACCTTCATCGGCTTGTCTTGTTGCTGCCTCTTTCGCTTCTTTCGGGCTTAGGACAATCTTTCCAGTTTTTCACAACTCTTCCACTTCTTCGCTGCTCCTACGCTCTGGGATTCCTCGGGTCTCGATTTGCCATCGAACAGGTCTCCACGTTTTCTCCATGGATCATTCTTGCCGATCCACCTCCGTGCGCCATGAACACGGTTTTATGACCTGGATCTTTCTCTAGTTGGAGATAGCTTGTGTTATCCATGCACCTAACGCATGCAGAATCCTTGGATAACCTGCCCGAGATATACCATAACTGGATAGTCTTGCACCGTAGTGACCAACGAGGCTCTCATAGTGAAATAATCTTGTGCGGCGTCGTAAGTATTGGCTCCAGATTCCCATAACGTGGCTAGATCCTCTTTCAACAGCCTGAGATACAGATTGATGTCGGTACCAGGTTGTTTCGGCCCTTGAATTAGCATACTCATTTGTATGTACTTCTTCTTCATGCACAACCATGGAGGAGGTTGTACATCCATACAAACACGGCCAAGTCTTTGTGCGTCTTGCTACGGCTACCGAGCGGATTGAGTCCATCGGTGCTCGCACCAAGCCCGATGTTCCTCGAATCTCCACGAATTAGGAATTCGAGGTCCAATGCTTTCCAGCAGCTAGCATCCGAAGGGTGCGTCGGCAGCTCATCCTTTTCGGGGTCATCATCATCTCGGCTTCTTCCTTTCCGCATGCCATCGCATGAGCTTTGCTTCCTTAGGGTCCATGAAATAAGCGCTGACGAGGAGTGATAGGAAAGTACCATACCACTTTTCGAGGTGCTTTCTTCCCTTTCTTGTATCGACTCACGCCCCACACCGGACATGTGGTTTTCTCCGCGTCCTCGCCCCGATAAATGATGCAATCGTTGATGCATCCATGATATCTAACGTGCGGTAGATCGAGAAGGGGACGATTTTCTTGGCATCCTCGCTACTAGTTGGACATGTGTCCCCCTCCGGGAGACGATCGTGCCAGAATGCCATCATATCGTCGAAGCTTGCGTCACTCAATTTGTGCTTTGCCTTCATCTCCATAGCCTTGGCGTTACATTCAACCGGTATCATCGGCCTGCATCCTTCATACAATGGAGTAACCGTCTTTCTCAAGTTGCGCAAGCTTGGCTTTCTCTCTAGCGGCAGCCACTGGCGTTACTAAATGCGAAGCAGCTCTTGCACATAAGGGTCCCGCACTGACGTTGTTCCATCGTCGTACGCTCCTCCGCATCTAGATCATCATCATCGATGCCTTCCGCACCTTCACCATCTCCGGAGACTCTTCATCATCTCGCTTTGTTCGCCGTGATGATGATCGTCATGTTGGACACCTTCTTCACCGTCTCCATCATCTACGCCATCGCTTATCCAACGAGTGTATCCATCCATGAAACCATGGCGGGCGAGTGCGCTGCGATTCTCGGAATGGTCGATCACCCGATTGAGTTTGCATCTTACGCACGGACATCTTATATCATCTTGTTATTTCGTATCATGTCCGTCGCACATTTCAAAAATCTAGCCAATGCCTTCGCTCATTATGCGGACCATTTTGCACCACGATGTATACGGTACAATTTTGAAGTCTATTAGAACCACATAATGAATGCATGCATGCAATGGTCGATAGAAAATTTCGGCATGACCTATCCTAAAATTAGGACCTTTGTGAAATGCCAAAGTCTTGCCAAAATGGAAATGAATCAACATTTTGGCAAAACAAATGGAAACTTGTTCACATACAAACACAAGAGAGAGAGAGAGACCGATCCATACACACATGAACATATCATTATCCTCTCCATACACACATGCATGAGCATCATCGATACTCTCCATATACACACACATATGACCATGATCCTCTCCACACATACACACATCATGAGCATCGATCATCTACATACATATGAGCACATCATCCATATACACATGAACACATCCTTACATGGACAACTTACCGAGATGAGAGACCGATCGATCGCAAGAAAGATGGAAAGGAGAGGTGCTTGTCGGCCAGGAGACGGATAGATGAGAGACCGGAGACCTCCTCTATTACTTATGTAACATCCAAAGCAAGTTTTACATGCTAAAAATGGTGAATGTGTGGAGAAATTGAGGTGGGAAGGAGAAGATCCCGACTAGATCTAAGGAGGAAGAAGAAGGGGAAAGTGAAGTGTGGGGTGGTGGATGTGTGGGCACACATGTGCACATAAAGTGCTGTCCTAAAAGAATCGACACATCCGTGGCGCACACGGCCCTAGTGCGCCACAGGGAGTACAAACATCTGTGGCGCACTATGCCACGTGCGCCACAGATGCTCCTACTCCCTGTGGCGCACTAGGCCGAGTGCACCACAGAAGTTTGTGGCCGTTTCAGAGCAGAGGGGGGCATGCGCTTAGGCGTAGCGCACCAGGCACACGTGCGCCACAGATGACCCTAACAACCATGGCGCACATGACTGTAGTGCGCTACAGATGTTTGGCGTGTGGCCAACAGGGCCCTGGCCCACACACATATGTGGCGCACTATAGTCATGTGCGCTACAGTTGTTCTAGTTACTAGTAGGGCACTGCCCACAGGTGAGCCACGCCTGTTTTAGCCGTGGGGCACTTCAACCATGTGAGCCACGGATGTGCTGATTACCTATAGCTGTTTTCCTAGTAGTGGCTCTGGCGCATGCTCTGCATGGTCTGGGCGCGGCTTGTGCGCGTGGTCCAGGGCTTGGCAACGCTCGCGGCTGGGACAGGTAGTGGCGGTGGACGGTGGGCTGCCTCCCAGACAAGGTTGGAACGGCTAGTTCTTCCTCTAGCCTGCTGTCCACAATGGGGTGGCAAGGTTGGCTTCGGCTGTTCACCATTGATGGCAATGGCAAGCTCACAGGGGTGCTAGTCCTTAGTTAAACTTCCTAGATGATCTACTGAGCTGTGTGTGACCTAACTAGGGAACAAGTTAGGCCAATTTTACTGCACACTATAGTGTTTGATGTTTTTTTGATTTGTGTCTGCAACCTGTTTGATGAAATGGCCGCATGAAATCAAGTTTGGAATTTTGAAATGAATTTTGGTGGGTTTGCTAGATTGGTGCTGGTGAGTCTGCAGATGCTTGGGTTTTGAAAGTTGAGCTTGTTTGAGTGGTTTTTGAAAAAGTGGGATCTTCCCATATGATAAAGATTCAATTTTGAATTGTCATTTAAACTATGCATTCGAAAGTTTCTGGATGATCACAAGGTGGGCCTTGATACCTTGTCATGAGTACATTCAAGGGGTGCAAAGATCTAGAAAAGTTTCTATTAGGTTTTGAAAGTTTGAGATAGCCAAAGTAGGCATGGGAGTTAAATTGGTCAAAGTGACCATTCACTTCATATATGTGTTTTGATTTACTTGTCTTTAGGAAAAGTGTGGGAAATGTTTTAGATGATGTTTATTTCACCTAAGAAGCATTTTACAAGCAATGAAACAAACAAACAAGGTGGGTTTAAAAGAATTCAAAATCAATGCATACACATATGCATGCATTCATAATTTTATTTAGAAAAGTTTTTGTTAACCCTAAATGTGAGGATTAGAATTTGATGATCCATGTTTAGTATTTTTGGGATGTTACAAACCTTCCCCCCTTTAACAAAATCTCGTCCCGAGATTTGAAAAGGACGAAAAGATTACCTAGGATTTGAAGAGATCTGGAAACTCCGTCCTGATGTGATCTTCGCGCTCCCAGGTAGCTTCCTCTTCTGTGTGGTTGCTCCACTGAATCTTGAGAAACTTGATGCTTCGGGTTCAGGTAGTTCGAAAGGCTTCTTCCAAAATACGGATGGGTACTTCGGGATAGGTCAGGTCATCGTTGATCTCTATGGTCCGGTGATCGATATTCTTGAACACATCGGTCTTCTCGGGGACTTCGAGACACTTGCGAAGTAACGAGATATGGAACACATTGTGCACAGCTGACATCTCTTCTGGTAGTTCCAATTGATACGATACTTCTCCTCGACGGTTCAGAATTGTGAAAGGTCCGATATATCTGGGGGATAACTTTCCCTTGAGTTGGAAATGCTGCATTCCCTTCAATGGCGACACTTTCAGATAAACAAAATCTCCTATGTTGAAGGCGAGGTCTCTACGTCTCTTGTCGGCGTAACTCTTCTGTCGGGATTGGGCTGTCTTGAGGTGCTCACGAATCTTGTGAACCTTCTCTTCTACTTCTCGTAGGATGTCGGGTCCGAAAATCTGACTTTCTCCTACTTCCGACCAGTTCAAGGGGGTGCGACACTTCCTTCCGTACATAAATTCAAATGGGGCCATTTGCAAACTGGCTTGGTAACTGTTGTTGTATGAAAATTCTGCAAACGGCAGACAGTCTTCCCATTTGGATCCATATTCTAACACACATGCTCTCAGCATATCTTCGGGTATTTGATTTACTCGCTCTGTTTGTCCATCGGACTGAGGGTGATACGCGGTACTGAAATCTAGGCGGGTTCCTAAACCTTCTTGGAATTTCTTCCAGAATCTCGAGGTAAACTGAGTTGCTCGATCCGATACGATGTTCTTAGGGACTCCATGCAAACTAACGATTCTAGCGATGTACAACTCTGCTAGCTTCGAACTCTGATAGGTGGTTTTGACGGGCAAGAAATGGGCGACTTTGGACAATCTGTCCACTATGACCCAAATAGAGTCATTTCCCCTACTAGAAGTAGGTAGTCCAGTGATAAAGTCCATTCCTACAGAATCCCATTTCCATTCCAGAATTTGCAAAGGTTGCAACAATCCAGCGGGTCTTTGATGTCCGGCCTTGACTCGCTGACATATATCACACTTGGCGATATAGCTTCCGATTTCTCTCTTCATCTTATGCCACCAAAATTGCTCTTTCAAATCTTGATACATCTTACTTCCTCCGAGATGGATAGAATAAAGAGTATCATGAGCCTCCTTCAAGATAACTTCTTTTAACTCAGAATCTGATGGTACACAAAGGCGTCCTTTGTACCACAAAACTCCTTCTTCGTCCTCGGTGAATCCGGGTACTTTGCCTGTACCGATACGACGCTTGATTCCGTCGATACTGGCATTTCCCTTCTGCGCCTCTTTAATCTGACTGATCAAAGTGGGCTGAAGTTCTATGCTAGCCAAAAATCCTTCACTTACTAATTCCATTCGAAAATCTTCCATCTCTTGGTGCAAACTTGGTTGCTCCTTCAAGATCATGGAGTTCAAGCGGCACGGCAATCTGCTAAGGGCATCGGCTACCACGTTGGCTTTACCAGGGTGATATTGAATGTCCAGGTCGTAATCCTTGATTAGCTCAATCCATCTTCTCTGCCTCATATTCAGCTCCTTCTAAGTGAATATATACTTTAGGCTCTTGTGATCCGAATAAATCTCACAACGGTTTCCCATCAGGTAATGTCTCCATGTCTTCAGGGCTAGAACTACGGCTACGAGTTCGAGGTCATGGGTTGGGTAATTTTGTTCATGTTGCTTCAATTGTCGTGATAGATAAGATATAACTTTGCCTTCTTGCATTAGCACACATCCGAGACCAATCTTGGATGCGTCACAATACACATCGAAGGGCTTCGTGATATCCGGCATGATCAAGATTGGGGCTGAAATCAATCTCCTTTTGAGTTCTTGAAAACTCGCTTCACATTTGTCGGTCCATTCAAACTTCTTGTCCTTCTTCAGCAATTGGGTCATGGGTTGGCGATACTAGAGAATCCTTCTACAAATTTGCGGTAATATCCCGCCAATCTGAGAAAAGCACGAACTTGGGTTTGAGTGGTTGGGGCTTGCCAATCTTCTATATCTTTCACTTTGGCAGGGTCAACGGCAATTCCTCCGACTGATACAATGTGACCGAGGAATCCTACTTCCTGTAACTAGAATTCACATTTGCTAAACTTTGCATACAGCTGATGCTCTCTAAGGGTTCCAAGAATGGTCCTTAGGTGTAGCTCATGTTCTTCTTCTGATTTGGAATAAATCAGAATGTCATCGATGAAAACAATGACAAACTTATCCAGGAAGTCCATAAAAATCTTAGTCATGCGGTTCATGAAATAAGTGGGGGCATTGGTTAATCCGAAAGACATGACTGTATACTCATACAATCCATATCTGGTGGTAAAGGCAGTCTTTGGAATATCCTCTGCACGAATTTTGAGTTGATGATAGCCAGTCCTAAGATCAATCTTAGAAAACACTTTGGCACCGGTCAACTGATCAAACAAATCTTCTATCTTAGGCAAGGGGTACTTGTTATTGATGGTGACATCATTCAACTTTCGATAATCCGTACACAAACGGTTACCTCCATCCTTCTTGTCCACAAACAAGACAGGTGATCTCCATGGGGACGCACTTGGTTGAATCAATCGATTTCCGCATGGAATCCAGTTGCTTCTTGATTCTTCTAGTTCGACGGGTTCATACTATAGGGTCTCTAGGCTATGGGTGGGATCCGGGATTAGTTCGATGATAAACTCGATATCCCTATCTGGGGGCATACCGGGCAAAACATCTGGAAATACATCGGGGTATTCGCAGACTATCCGGACTTGGTCAATGGTAGGTTGGGCTATACTCTTGTTACACTTGAATTGGCGAGGTAAGGTTTCAGATATATGCTCGACTGATATTCCGGCGGTACTGGTCATGGTGATGGCTTTCTTGGCACAGTCAATCAATCCTTTATGTTTGGACATCCAATCCATTCCTAGTACTACTTCCAAACCTTTAGTTCCGAGTACTATTAGGTTAGCATAAAAATCTATGCCATGGATTCGGATAGGGACGGCCTTGCAAATTTGCCTAGCCTTGGTGGTTGATCCGGGAATTTGTACAATCATCACATGCTTCAATTTGGTTGGTTGAATTTTACTAGTGCAAGCAAATTCTTGGTGACAAATGAATGCGATGCACGAGTCAAACAACACTCTTGAAAGTCTTGAATTAATAGAAAACATACCCAAGACGACGTCTGGCTCGAGCTTCTTCAGATGCATGAGAAAAAGACGGCCATTGCGGTTCATGAATTCCACGGCAAATCTTCTCCTGGCCGGTGGACACGACGCTCTTTGCTGGGACATTGGCATTGGGGGATGTAGCATTCTTCTTGTTGGGGCACTCGTTGGAATAGTGGCCTTTATTTCCACAGTCATAACAGGTCACTTGTGACTTGTCCTTGGTTGCGACGGGCACAACATTGCTTCCAGTCCTCGGGGAAGTGTTGGGGTTGGCGGTAGCGTTGTTGGTGTTGAACTTGGGTGGGACACGGGTGAAATTGCTAGAGTTGCCGGGGTTGTTGTGATTTCCTCCGGGTCTAGGGTTTCCACGGTTGGGGTAGGTCGGACGGGTCATAGGGGGTCTGTTGGTTCTTGGGGCAAATCCTGGAGATGGGTTGGGGCGATACTTTGGGGTCTGATGGGTTCCTGGTTAATGCATCATGCGACGCTTGCGGTTCTCATTGGCCTGGTTGATCTTTCCTTCCATCTGGATAGCAGAGTTGACAGGGCTTCAATATCAACAAAGGGGATATTGACTAACACTGTCTGCATCTCGTCATGCAGACCATTCAGGAATCTTTCTTTCTTCTTGGCTTCGGTGTCTATCTCGTCCGGGGCATACCTAGCTAATGACAAAAATTTGTCACGGTATTCCACTACAGTCATCCTTCCTTGCTTCAACTCTCTGAACTCGTCTCTCATTCTCTTGATCAAACCTGGTGGCACATGGGTTCTGCTGAACTTGACCTTGAATTCCTCCCAGGTCATCATTTGGCCTCCAGCCATGGCGCGAACACTGTTCCACCATGCCCTGGCATCTCCGGCTAGATAATGGGTGGCGAACAGGACTTTCTCATTGGCTTCCACTCCGGCGACTTCTAGGTTGTTTTCCATGGTTTGCAGCCAATCATCAGCATCTAGGGGTTCTTCTGACTTGGTGAAAACGAGTGGGTTGGTATTCTGGAAATTCTTGAGATTAGATCCGTGGTTGTCCTGATTTCCGTGGCCTTGGTTGTTGTGGGCTAGCTGGGCTATCTGTTGCAGAGTGGCTAGGTTGGCTTGACATTCCACTCTTTCAGCTTCGCGGTCAGAAGTCAACATTTGCAGGATCTGCAACATCGGGTCCGGGGCTGAACCACTTCCTCCACGTGGCATCTGAAGATTGACATAGATCATGAGAAAAGAGGGAAATTTCTAAGGTTTTGGGTTTTTGAAAAAGTTTTTAGAGTTTGACTCAGGTTTTTCTAGCAACTTGCTTTTTCATATTCATTCACACGATACAACGCACACCACAGCAAGGAAAAACAGATGGTTTTAAGAACCATTCTGGAATCTACGATATAGTGGGACCGACTACTACTCACTACGCTAGTGCTCAGTGCTACTACTCCTCGGAGTCTGTGGCTTCATCTTCTTCAGCATCATCGATGAAGGCGAAATCATCCTCATCGGTGAAGAAGTCCATGGCCTGATCTTCTAGAAAATCATCGTCATCGCTGAGATAGGAGTAAGGGTCTCCACGAAGATCCTCTCCGGCATTCTCCCTTTCCTCTAACTGCATGTCTCTCTCGTGGATGGTCTCCTCCAGAGATGAGATGCGATGGCGAAGATGGGCAATAATGCGCTCCTTCTTGTCGAGCTAATGGCGGCGAGACTTGCGATCCTTTGCTAGCATGGCGATGGTCTGGTCCTTCGTCTTGATGATGGAAGACTTGTGGTTGCAATAGTCACGGCAGTTGTCCAATTCCTGCCGTCGATCATACATCATGAAGCTAAGGTGGTCCAATTGAGTCTTCAGCTCGGGGTGGTATGGGGCTTCCAATGGTTGTCCATTTGCATCACGCCTTGGGCAAAACTCAAAGCGAGTACCCTTGATTTGATTGATGCTCTGCCCACATAGACGGGAAAGAGCTTCCTGCATTGCTCTGGCAAGTCCATCGAGCCAGTTGTTTTCCCTCAAGGTAAACTGAATTCCCTTCGCAGTGGGAGGTTCAATCTTTCCTTGGAGACTTGCAACAATTAGCCACTGCAGATCTTCTCCTCCTTGATCATTGAGCTGAGCTCTAAAGAACTCGGGGTGCGGACGCTCCAGAAGTTCCAAAAGCTGATCCAGATCCCTCTCAAAGATAAGGTCTCCTCCATTACCAAGTTGGTAAAACTTGCTGTACTTCACGTCCATCTATAAAAATAGAGGATGAGTAGATTAGCAGAGTGATCAAGTGTGTCAAAATTTTATCTATTTTGCAAGAGTTTTTGAGGAACATGAAGTTTTATGAAAGAATTAAAGACGTAAGAATGAGAATAAGTTTTCGTAAATATTTGTTTTCTTTGGTTTTGAAACTAAGTTTTTGGTTCAACGTCCAATCTAACTAGGGTCTCCTATGGTCAGGATGGCTCTGATACCAACTTGTCAACACCCGGATTTTTCAATCCTAGATGCCTGTTATGCCATACATCGCAATCCCAGGATTACCATTTTTGCGACACATAACAGAATTGGATACCATAGTACTTCATCCATTACAAACGATACATAAGTTCTTACACAAATAGGGATCTCATGATCCAGTTCTTAATACAACATCAAGCAGCGGAATACGTAATAATAACGGTAGCGTAGGAGAAGCTCCATCTTCGGCGTCACAGGCAATGCTGACGATGGGAGATGATCCTAGTTGTCGTAACCTTCCTGGGGTCCATCTTCCAGGTACTCCTCTTCATAGTCTGGCCATGGGAATAGCCAGGGACAAAGCCATGAGTACTCTTTAAGTACTCACAAACTAATACTAACAAGTAAAGGGTTTTTTTGGATAATAGGACACTAGGCTCTAGGGTTGTTTTGCAAAAGCCACATTTATCTCTACTAGGTTCTGAAGCTAGTCATAATTTTATAAATCCTAAGTGGGAACTTGTATTTCAGGTCACGACTCTGTTGTGGTCAAGTCAAAGTCTCAATTCATTTCACATGTCATTTTGAAAAGTCTGACGGGGGAACAGTATGGCCACTCCAACTGTCCATAACCGCGGACGCGGCTATTCGAATAGTTTGACACTCTGCAGAGATTGTACACTTTCACCACAACATTCGATACATCCGTCAGGAACAAATCCCGAATTCACCATACTTAGTATGCGGATAATCAATCCTAACCTTTCAATTACACTCCCTAGTATAAGCACCTCTCCTGTGAGTTTGGCCTCCCAACCATGACCAGCTGTCATCTTGGGTACTGCACAGGTGCACAATCTTCACAAGGTAGTCTCAGCTCAGACCTTGGCCGTGAGGGAACTAATACTAAGGTCTATAATTTTCCAGTCAAGCCCTACCCAATATTCGGGTATTGTGGTTGTACGCTAAAATTGGAATGGTATCGCATCCAGACAACCATCAGTTTTATAAAGGGCTAAGGCTCATGCCTCAACATTCTTATCACCAGAATCATCAAGTGTTTGGAAACACATGTCCAAAACATTTCAATAGAATGATCCATCATTCCAAGGTTTTCATAACCATTTTTCCACCAAGTATTCCCATCTAAAAGTTGATCAAGTTTTATGCTTAGCACTAGCATCTACAGGTGGGGGTAGTACTAATGAGGGGTAGTAACTAGTGGATTTTCACTAAGTCCAACCTTATATATTAGGCTGATATCAAGGTTTCTAGCTTAGGCCAAATTTTATGCTCTTTATGCAACCTTCAGCATCTTTCCAAAATCTACCAGTCACTTACGTAAACTCTAAGTAAGCTTTGATAAAGAAATAAAGTGAGAAGCTTGCACATAAATCTAGGATTGGTTTATCAAATGGGTAATCGTGCAAGGGTTAGCTTGCATAGGTTTATTATCAGCTTGCACATTCACTAGTAGTATTTGGCTTGCTAAAGTAGAGTGTCTTGCAAGTTTTAGCTTGCATCAATGTCAATATAAGCTTGCCTTGTGCAGAGCAGTGGTTGAAGTTCTCCCCGGCTTCTTCTTCGTAGTATCCTCCTTCCTCCTCGTAGCCTTGGTCGGTACTAGCGTCTATGAATAAATACGAGGTACACAATCACCAAACAATACTTAACTACTTGCAATCATCACACACAAGGGTCTTATAGATGATCTAACATCATCTCTAACCTTACAAGGTTAAGGATTTATTTGGTTCTTTTTATTTTTAGAAAAGTAATTTCTACTCATTGAAAAACTACTTAAGATTTAATATTCTCCAAACCAAATATGGGATCATGTTGACACATGTCATCACCACATATTGTAGTCCATGGGAATATGATTTAAAGTGGTGTCACAATTTAATAAGGTTTTACCCTTTTATTTTAATTAATTAAAGTGGCTAGAAATGCTTATGTAGCATTATTTTATTACTTGAACATTATTTCTTCAAGTAAACCAATATATTTTTATATATTCTGAAAGGTATGGTTAAATGTGATTTTTGAGAGTTGGAATCAACTCAAAAGCTTTTATGGTTTAAATTTGAAAAATGTTTGAATGCAGAAAAGCTTCTGCCTTGTTATTTTTACTAGGGGTGATCTACAGATCCAAATGACTTGAATCCAACGGGCTTGGATTCAGCATTCACAGACCTTTCCAACAAAATTAGTTTCATCCAATTTGATGCACTGAATCTATCTGGGTTGATTTTTGAAGTTGGGTACAGAAGTGTGTTTGAATTTAAAAAGAAAAAGGTTTAATTTGAATCGCTGGGCTGCGCGGGAAAAAGTACTGGGCCGGCCTGCTAAGCGCAGTGCTCCCGCGGGCTTCTTAAGTAGGTGACCCCCCTCGTCAGTGACACGGGGCTGGGCGAAGCGGTATGGGGCAACGTGGATCGTTCGATCTAGTTCTAATCCAACGGCTGGGGGTCATCATCGACGCGAGACAACTCCGGCGAGAACGAAACCTAGCGCCGGTGGGGGTCTGGGGCTCACCGTGCAGGCGAGGTCGGCGAGGTGGGCGAATGACGAAGTCGATGACGGCGAATCTCCCTGTAATCGATGGCTTCTCTGGCGGCTCAATCGCGCTCCTTCTTCTACAGAGGCGACGGGCTCTGGTGAAATTCCGGCGAGGTGGTGCTCGCTTTTGCTTTGAGAACGGTGTGGCACGGTCAGTGAGGAGAGGGGAGTGAGATGGTGTGAAGAAATCGTGCGGGGGTGGCCTCTATTTATAGTCGAGCGAGGGGACCGTCGGGGCCTTACGGTGAGCTCGTCGGGGGCGAGGTTACCGGCGGCTAAAGGCATGGGCAAGGGTAGGGGACGGTGCGGTGTCTCCTGGCGATGCTCAACGACATGGTCTCGAGGCATGGGGCGGGGCGGCTTGGTCTGGAACGGGCGGTGCTCTGCGCGGCAGAGGCGGCATCTTCGACGGCGGGCGGTGGCTGTATGGCACGGGACGGCAAACAGGGATGTCTGGCGGTCTCCTGGGTCGGTGGTGATCGTGTGTGCACGCGGTGAGGGCGGCGCGCGGTCTGTGGAAGCTGGTCGAGGGTGACGCTCTGGCGCATGCTCGGCATGATCTGGGCACGGCTTGTGCGCGTGGTCCAGGGCTTGGCAACGCTCGCAGCTGGGACCGGTAGTGGCGGTGGACGGTGGGCTGCCTCTCAGACAAGGTTGGCACGGCTAGTTCTTCCTCTAGCCTGCTGTCCACAATGGGGTGGCAAGGTTGGCTTCGGCTGTTCACCATTGATGGCAATGGCAAGCTCACAGGGGTGATAGTCCTTAGTTAAACTTCCTAGATGATCTACTGAGCTGTGTGTGAGCTAACTAGGGAACAAGTTAGGCCAATTTTACTGCACACTATAATGTTTGATGTTTTTTTGATTTGTGTCTGCAACCTGTTTGATGAAATGGCCGCATGAAATCAAGTTTGGAATTTTGAAATGAATTTTGGTGGGTTTGCTAGATTGGTGCTGGTGAGTCTGCAGATGCTTGGGTTTTGAAAGTTGAGTTTGTTTGAGTGGTTTTTGAAAAATTGGGATCTTCCCATATGATAAAGATTCAATTTTGAATTGTCATTTAAACTATGCATTTGAAAGTTTCTGGATGATCACAAGGTGGGCCTTGATACCTTGTCATGAGTACATTCAAGGGGTGCAAAGATCCAGAAAAGTTTCTATTAGGTTTTGAAAGTTTGAGACAGCCAAAGTAGGCATGGGAGTTAAATTGGTCAAAGTGACCATTCACTTCATATATGTGTTTTGATTTACTTGTCTTTAGGAAAAGTGTGGGAAATGTTTTAGATGATGTTTATTTCACCTAAGAAACATTTTACAAGCAATGAAACAAACAAACAATGTGGGTTTAAAAGAATTCAAAATCAATGCATACACATATGCATGCATTCATAATTTTATTTAGAAAAGTTTTTGTTAACCCTAAATGTGAGGATTATAATTTGATGATCCAAGTTTAGTATTTTTGGGATGTTACACAAAGTCATAAGTGTGGTAACAGTAGTGGAGCGCGAGGAAGAATACCATGAGATAAGGTGCGGCATCCAACTTACTACCTAAGTGAGGTTCTGACATAGTCGAAACAATGGTATCCACACCATCAAAAGCTAGCCTATGGAGTGTTCTTCGCATCCAGAAAGCTACGACACTACTTTCAAGAGCACAAGATCATAGTGGTGAGTACTGCTCCCCTGCGAGATACAATCAACAATCGTGACGCCACATGACGTCTCGTAAAGTGGAGAATAGAGCTTGCAGCTTTCGACATTGAGTACAAGCCACGTACAACAATCAAGTCTCAAATACTTGCCAATTTTGTCGTTGATTGGACAGAGAGGGCAGAAAATACAAGTCCTCCAGACTCGAAATTTTGGACCCTTCATTTTGACGGATCAAAAGCACGAGGAGGCTCGGGGGCTGGCGTGGTGCTCAAGTCACCCCAAGGAGACAAGTTGTTCTATGTGTTACAAATACACTTCACGGAAACCAATAATATTGCCGAGTATGAAGCATTGTTACATTTTATACGCATGGCCAAAAACATTGGCATAACAAGACTCATGTGTTACGGAGACTCAGATTTAGTTGCTCAGCAAGTATCCGATATATGCAATGCAAACAAACACATGGCAGCCTACAAAGCTGTCGTGGATGAATTATCTAAATCGTTCGAGGGTTTTGAGGTTTAATACATCCCTCGAGCAGAAAATGAGGAAGCAGATGCTTTATCAAGGATTGGATCTACACGGAAACAAGTCCTGGATGGCACTTTTTTAGAGCATTTAAAGGTCCCCTCCATCACTGGAGTTGATGAAGACTATCCGACGAAATTCGACTCACCTTTAATAGCAGTTCTGGCTGTAATTCCTAGCTGGACAAAACCCTATCTGGATTTCCTGATAAACGGAAAATTAACCGAATACGAAGTCCTGAGCGGGCAGATCGTCCGACGAGCAAAAGCCTATACAATAATAAATGGTGATATCTATAAGCGGAGAGTTTCTGGGGGTTTTTAGCGATGTATTTCTTTGGAAGAAGGAGTGGAAATCTTGAGAGAAATTCACGAAGGCGAGTGTGGTCACCATGTTGCAGCCAAATCTTTAGTGACAAAAGCTTTTAGACACGGATTCTTTTGGGTTATAGCTAAGGTGGATGCCGATAAACTGGTCAAATCATGCAAAGGCTGCCAAAGTATGCCCATCAGGCACATGTTCCGGCTGATCAGCTGCGAACAATCCCTATCACATGGCCATTTGCGGTCTGGGGGCTTGATATGGTAGGGCTGTTTTGCACGGAAAAGTGTGGATTTACTCACCTACTAGTGATGGTGGATAAGTTTACAAAGTGGATTGAGGTTAAACCCGTAACAAGTTGCGATGGAGCAACAGCCAGAAAGTTCGTCGAAGACGTGATCATCTGATTCAGATATCCGCATAGTATAATTACTGACAACGGGAGCAACTTTTCCATGGGAGAACTTGTCGAATTCTACGAGGAGAAAGGGATCCGACTCAATATTGCATCATTCGCGCATCCACAGGCTAATGGACAAGTCGAAATAGCGAATGGTCTTACTTTACAAGGACTCCTGTAACACCCTTAGAATAGGCCCTATGCAAGTCTCAGCGATTCCCGCCAGACCCGCATAGAAACGATTCAAAGGTGCCCACCAGGCACTTGCGTGCGAGTGGAAAACAAAGTAATATCATTACACATTAGTCCATGATGGAACCCACAAAACAGATATATACAACAACGACTCATCGATTCAAGGATACAATATACAGTACAAAGATCCAAATCACCTTGAAAACGATACAGCGTCCGAGTACAGACAAGATGCAAATTAGGCTAAGAGCCCTGAAGAATAACCAATGGCGTCCATAACCCTGCCCAGGCCAAGCCGAAAGGGTAAGCATGCTAACGACGTCGATCTCAAAACCTGCTTAAACAAAAGGGGTGCAGACAAAGGGTAAAGGAAAAAGAGACCGGTCAGTACTGAGACCAGTACACGGGGAGACTAGAATTCGGCGGTCCTCGCCTACATAGGTATGGTGGACTGAAGCGGCAGCGCAGCATGCACTAAACAACCTATAGAGACTCAATACAGCTGGCGGCTATCAGATAGGGATAAGAAATACCTATTCGGTTCCAACCTGAAACTATCACCAAGCATACCCATCCTGATATTCCTCCCTCGAGACCAAACGAGGAAGTCAACCGAGGAACTCACACAGTTGGCAGTTTTATTCATTCAGTTATTGTTGCGGCAATTAGTAGTCAGATATAGATAGCATGAGTCATCCTGATATAATAAACAGTGGGCAGTTTTAGTTAACCGTTCCGTTGTAGTTGTAGTATTTACTAGTCAGATACATATAGCATGAGGCATCCCAAAACCCAACAGTTGTTGGTACTTTTATTTAGCCATTCTGTTGTAGTTGCAATACTTACTAGTCAGATACAATGGTAACAGGGGACAACCCAAACCAGCAATTGTTGGCACTTTTATTTAGCCATTCCATTATAGTGAAGCTGATTACTAGTCATTATATAGTCAAATTTATAGCACTACTTCAGTTATAGTTGTCTATGATCGATATACTGTGCTCCAAGTCGTCCATAACCGCGGACACGGCTTTCAGAAAGTTTTACCTTGCAGGGGGGCACAAATAGCAACACACGCACGATCAACCTCGAGAAAAACCAAATGAAAACCCAACGAGGCATCACGACAGAGCAATTGCAAGATTCATATAATATTTCAGGGGCCACCCCACTAAGCTACCCGCGACGAAGTTGGCCGGCTCCGAGACGGACCCAGAGGTTTGTGTCGACGGCTGTAAACGACTGGGAACCCGAAAGTATGAGTGGGCTTGTCGATACTGCATAAACATATCACAATTCCTAAACAGTATAGATGCTCCACGCGCAATCGTAAATAAAGCAGTAAAGCATGGCATAAGTACAGGATAGTAATAAAGCCCCAAACTAGTTTGTGGCCCTAAGAAATAATATATGACTCAAGATCTGGCTAGGGGGATTCATGGTCCCACATGAGGATAGTGCGAATATTCATAGAACATGTATCAAGTACTCGGGGTCCTACGAGACACAAGTGGACGGTTAAAAACCAAATAACATCTATTGCCCACCTGTGCCTCTGCATTATTTAACTACTTCAATTTTAGTTATTAAACGGTAATTAAAGTTATAATCATCTCCAACATTAAACATAAGGCATTACTCCAACAACTGTGGAACATCGACAGCGCGACGCAACACGTGCGCAAGCAACTACGACTCGCAAGGCTGACTATCTACCAAACAACAGTTAATAGGATGTGTCCAAGGAAATTTAATGGCTACAAGGGATATCACGGGTATGAAAACTAGAGCATCGCATCACAGATAGCAATAGATCAACAGGAGGAAATAAAGGCTATAAAAGTAAGATAGGTAGAAAGGGGGAGAATGCTCGCCTAAAAACATTGCTGAAGGTTCATCCGAAGATCGGGTCAACACTCGCATCAACTCATCGGCCTAATCCGTGAAGAAGCAAAACACTAGAAGAAACGCCGGATGCACTATTTAGTACTACGGCAGAAGATCGGGCATGATGCATGTATGATGTATGACATGGCAAAGATGCGATGCAATTAGGCAAAATTAAGCGGAACCGGGGTCCCGACAATTAATTATTAAGTTCATGTTGTTGAGATACCCCACAATTTTAATGTTCTCTTATCCAGGCAAAACATGGCATTGGTTCGCTACACAAATTTAAAAGGGGACCAATATAAGACTAGAAAAGCCCGCATATGGTCTCCATATTTAATTATGAGGTGAATCGACATAATTCCCCCAAACCACAATATGTATGCAAGCATGAACAATTTATATGCAATAAGATATACGATAATTTATAAAAATAGGGCTTCTAGGAAAAGGGGTCGCACATTTATGGTCGAAGGTCTTGGATCCAGGGGTTCGGGGATCGGCCTCGGGATCGTTCTTTGGATCGGGCGCTTCGGGGTTTCCGGCTCCGAAAAGACGATCCTGGTGCTCCGTGACGGTGGGAACCCCTCAATACGTCTTCACGCGTCGGTCTTGGCACACGGTGCAGAACTTGGTGGCCACAGGATCACGACACCAGAGCGAAGGTCTTGACAAAACGCATTGGCAGAGAAGATCTTAAGGTTTAGATGTTCGGGATGAACCACACGGTGCTTCAGCTCCAACACAGCACTAGCTTGTGTCGATTTTCAGCTTCAGAACAACAACACAACCACAGAGTACAATAGGAGCAGAACATCACACGACTGGGGCAGGGGCCGGGAATCCTGGGCGTTGCAAGGCCGGCAGGAGGTTGGAGATGGGTGGCACACGCGACCGGCGGCACGCGGTCTGAGCTTCTGCAGAACTCATGGAGAGGGGCAGGGCGACTCGGTGATGGCAGGGCAAAGTCGGGTGCTCGCGGGGCGGCCATGGCAAGGGCGCAGGTGAGCATGGTCACGGGCATGCAGATGTGGGAGGAGGCGACCTCGGGACGGCGGCGGGGCCTTAGGCCAGGGAAGAGAGAGGCCACGCGACATCGAAGGGGGCCTGCGGCTTGACGGGAAGGCACCATGGCAACCGAAGAGAGGAGAGGACGTGGGGGAAGGGGCGGAGGTCGTGGAGGACAGGGAGATGGCCCTCCTGGCGGCGCCATGGAGGAGGAGGACGCGGCCGACGGAGGGGGTCGCAGGCGGGGAGGAAGGGCGGGCGCAGGTCGGCAGGAAGCTGAGAGGAAGATAGGTGGAGGCCGCGGGGTGCTCGCGGTGGTGACATTGGCCGGCCGACGGAGGAGACCGGGGGGAACAGAGGCTCTGGGCTGGTGGGGATTCTCATCGGGGTGGGGACGAGGCCACCAGGGAGGCACTGGGTTGGGGATGGGCCGAGCCAGAGAGGGACGGAGATCGAGCGAACGGGAGGAAAGAAACAAGGGAAGCGGGTCGCGAGGGAGTGCGGGCGCGCGTGGGGACCGAGGTCGTGGTGGGACCAGCAGGTGGGGTCACAGAGACAGAGGGATGGGGTGGTTGCGATGCGATCGGGAGCAGGCTTGTTGGTTGGGGTGCTGCCGCCTACCGCAGGTGCGTTGTGTGCGTGTGGTGAGCGTGTGTGCGGCTGCTATGTGGCGTCAACGGATGGAGGGAGTGGGTGGCTGGGCAGTGATATTAGAGCTAGGGGTGGGAGGGAATTTAGGGTTAGGTTTTGAGGTGGCCGGCTGGGCTTTCGGGCCTGGCTGGCTGCCTCCTAAAAATAATATAAAATTTATGTATTATTTAAAAGACTTGTGTAATTTGGTTTTAGACAAAAAAAATATCCGGAAGTGTCCGGGGATTACTTTTGAAATAGAGAGGTATCTTTGTAGAAAGCAAAACTAGGTTTTAAGAAAAGTAGTTTTAGTTAATTAGATGCATGATGATGTCATGATGATGCACAAAACAAAAATATCAAGCGATTTTCTAGTAGTGGTTTTACCCGGGGTGCTACAACTCCGACCTCGCCTCGAGGCACCACTTGGTCGTGCCGCGGGCGCTTGGGCGGAAGAATTACCGTCTGTAATATGGAGCTTACGAACAACTTCTAACAGGTCAACCGGATACACTCCTTTCTTCTTGGTCTACAATGCAGAAGCAGTTCTTCCAAGTGATTTAATTCACCAGTCTCCTCGAGTCAAAGCGTATATCGAAGAAGATACGGAAGTTTCTCAATAGGATGATCTTGATATAATCGAAGAAGTTCGCGTCGTTGCTGCAGAGATCTATAGCCTATCAGCAAAAGTTACGCAAGTATCATAGTCAGAGAGTACAAAACAGGTCTTTCAGGAAAGGCGATTAGGTTCTCCGACTTGTGCAAAAAAAGAAAGCACATACTTTTCCCGATTTTGGAAGGACCTTTTATGATCAGCGGAATTCTGCATAATGGGTCATATTATTTAACCGATATGAGACCAGTCAAAAAAAGACCGAACACTCGAAAGAGAAAGAGAGCTGGCGGTAGTTCAAACCCTGTAACATCCCTAAAATCATGTTTTCAAAGCTTTGCATATCATCCATGCATGCATACTCATTTAGGGTTCAATTTCAAATTCATTTGAAAGAAACATAAACTTTGAGTGCTATGATTTTATGAGAGCAAGCTTTGATTCAATGCCACTCTCTAGTGAGGGAAAATTTGTTTTGAAACCTTTGTTGTGAGATCATAGGATTGGTAGGTTGAATTCCAAGCTTGGAAAAAATTTTCCAAACAAAATTTGGTATTAAAACCATTTTCAAATCTTTATCAAATCATGTGCTAAGGCACTGTTTATTTTGAGTTTTCAAAAGGACCAAGCAAGTCTAATGAGACAGCATGGTTTTATATTCAAAAGTATGCAGGTTACACTTTACAAAAAATCCAGAAAGTTTTGGAATTCAAATGCTTTTGAATTAGTTTGAAAAAGATTCCTGAAAATCGATTTGGAAAAAGAAAAGGGAATAGAAATAGAACTGGGCCTGGCGCCAGCATTTCAGCCCAACAGCCAAAACAGCCCACCCGGGCCACTCCTCTCTCAGTCTTTCCTCACCCACGTAGAACCCCCCCGTCACTGACTACTGGGCCCCGTCCACGTCACCGTCGTCTTCCCCAAATCCCGCGAAGAACATGTCGCCGCTACCGTTGCTGGCGTTGATCGCGCGATGTAATTGCCATTGATTCTGCAGGCGCTTCCTGCCGAACCCCTGCCTACTTAAACCCCTCCGCACCGCGAGTCTTTCCCCTCACTCAGCACCCCCACTCCGCCACCAGGCTGCCGGTAATTCGAGCTGCAACACCGCTGCCCGACGCACTCCGACGACCTATTCCGGTGAACCCCGTGCTCCCCTTCACCTCTCATTCTTGCGATCTTGCTTGCCATGCCCGTGTGCATCTTCTCACACCTTTGGTTTGATCTATAACGCCCCAGGTTGTCGTCTCCGTCGAGCCCCGCGAACGAACGAAGCGCCGCCCGACTCCGACGAACAATCACGGTAAAACCAGACCGCCCCTTGATCCCTAGTTCATATGACTGTGTTCGCCTCGCCTCTGTGCATCTCCTAATGCCTTTCGTTCATCATATTGCACCATAGAAAGTCGCCTCCGTCTCCGGCAGTGAACACCCGACGCGAAAGCAAACTCCGACGAGGATTTCCGGCCGTGCCAGTGCGCCCCTGTCCAAGCAAAGACCACGTCGAGCTTCCTCATGACCTTGCGAGTATGGTAAGCCACGCCACAAACCTCAGCCCCTCCTGTATTCGCCGAAGCGTCGCTGACAGAGCGCCGCCGCCGCGCCACCGTCGCCAGCGCCGCCAGACTTTGGTCGCTTGGTCCACAACCATTAGATCTAGATCCAACGCATCTGATAGAATCACTTAACGAAGGGGTACGAGGCAGATCTTGCCATGCGATTTCATTTAGATTGTGCGGTCCACACTGGTCGATCCGCCAAGCGGCAATGTGAATCGAGAGGCCATGGCGCTGCGTTTAAATTTAAAACAGAAATTTGATCTATTAGTTAACCAAACTTGTAAAATTCATAACTTTTGATTCCCACGTTCAAATTTTGCAAACTTTATATCATTGGAATCAGGAGAGAAAATCCTATCTGTTTATGCAATGTGTTTAATGTTTTGCCTCTGTAAAAATGGTTGTTTTTGAAGAAACTTGTGTAGGCTTATTTTGGTTATATAAATAATTTGAAAAATGTTTTAGAGATCAAATAAATTTTATTTTGAGAATCTTGGACTTGTTTATGTTTTAGTACTGTACACTTGTCTTGTTTGGTGTAGAAAAATCATCACATTGCATTTGCATGCATTCATATATTTTTGTTTGTATATATTTTGTTATGTGATTTTGGTGCCTTATTTTATGTGTAGATTTTGGTGCTAATAGTGATTGTGGTTGTGAAGATTGTTGCAACTCCCCAAACTACCAAGGAAAGTGGTGCTTCATGATTTTATTCCTATATTTTTCAACTATGCACTAGAAATATTTTGTATAGGACTTGCATGAATATTTTGATAAGTATCTATATGCTATGCTTGGGAAATCCTAGTAGTTGTAGAATTGTTAGAAATTTCTCTAAGTTAAGATGCTTACCATTGCCATGCTTAGCCTAGCTAGTAGAAACCAATGATGGTTATATATTCATGCTATAAGAAATATTTCTAAGTCTGTTGACTTGTGTTTTGCTTAATAAAACAACTAAGTGAATGAAACACCTGGGTGGAGTGGAAAGAATGGTTTGTGTTGAGTGGTTACACAAGGCCCATTTCTATGGTTTACCTTGTGTATCTCACTTGTGGAAAGCCACCCAGGAACAAAGGGATTTGAGATGCCAAATGTTAAGAAGCTTCTTGTGCAGCCACATGGCATTATGGGCTCTGCCTGGATCATATAGGTTGCAATAACTTAGCCATTTGGACAGTTGGTGGTAGTGGGATGATAGGTTGGAACACGTCCATTTGGTCTAAGGGAAGGCTTCTGAAAGGTCCTGTCTTGGTGAAAATCAAGTCTTGTGGGGAAAGTGCACAACCTCTGCAGATGGAAGAAACTAAGTACTTAGCCAAGTCCATGGTATTGGACAACTTGAGAATCAAGACATGGAAGCTACCAAGAATATCCTCATCCCAATTTCTAAGTTAAAACTTGTGGTTGAACAAGGGTGAAGGATCTCCAATGTCTATTGGTGATTCCTTGGGAAATTTTTGTCAAAGAAAAACTTAGTTTTTTCAACTAATAGGAAAAACCTATTTTGAGCAAAGCAAGCCTAAGCTACACTTAGCCAAATTCATGTAGTAACTAGATACTAAAATTTTACTAAGGTATCACTTGCCAATACTATTCCAATGTATTGACCCACTGTGGCTGTAACTTGTGATGTTGCAGGTTATTCTGATGATGATTAGGGGTTATGAGTATACACTCAACATGCTTGCCTGTGGCACATGAAGATGAAGACTTATTTATCTTATTCTATATTTGAACTCTTGTATTAGGCCTATGGCCATGTAGTTTGTAAAAGACTATGTTTGTCTCTGGAATGATATGTAATAATGACCTTTGTTTCTGTGTACTTCATCTTAAACTGTGGATGCTAGCATTGATCCATGGACTAGCATTGCAATCATAGGGATCCTTACCTTTATAAAGGGAGGGATCTTACAGATGGTATCAGAGCACTGTGTTGCATGTAGGATTATAACCCTAGGATTGGAAACCACTAAGGAAAACATTTCAACAACTTCCACACTTGTCTTTTTCTTCTCGTAAGCTTTTCTAATCTTCTTTCTCATCTATATTTGTAGATGAACTCCATCAACGAAGCTGTGAGGAAGGGACCACTCATGACTATGACTTTGGAGTGTGGGACAGAATTCCCCAAGGCTCTCAAGGACCTCATGGTTGCCATGGGAATACATGGTGCAACTGTGTACAAAGGTTTCCTCGTGATGGATGAAGGAGTGGAGTACTGGTGGGTGAAACTTCACTTGTATAAAAACAAGGAAGACAACCACAAGGAATCAGGATTCTGCATGGTCACCAACTCAGTGATGCACACCACATTCTTTGACTCTGCAAGGGATGCAGCTTGGAAGGCCATCAAGGAGCTTGGTGATAGACTCAAGTGCAGAATGTTAAACACCCAAAATGACCTTAGGGAAGAAAATAAGCATACCCAAGAGTTAGAGGCTACCAACCAATGCTTAAGAGAGGACATCATAGACTTAGCAATGGAGTCATGTGATCAGGATCGGCAGATTACCTCTAGGGATGCCCTGTTAGCCAACTTGGCAAGTGAGATGGGATTGTAACGTACTTCGTTAGTTGGACCACCACACTTATCATTTTATTTCCAAAAATGTTGTCTAAATAAGTTGAACCTTGGATGCTTGTAATGGATTTATGTATGCCATGACTTGTGTGTTTTGATTGCCAAAGATATGCATGTGATGCCTTGTCTTGTGATTTATCTTTAATTGTGTTGATTCTAACTTTTTCTATCTTATAAAATAGATGCCTAATGTTACTATCAGCACGGCTGAAGAGTTCAAGGGAACTCGTTTTGGCACTCGTCTTATTGATCTCACTAGTCTTCTCAATCTTCCGCTTCCTAGCATCATGGTGCTTCCCCTCACCAAGTTTGAGAGGAAAGAACTTTGGGGCTTCAAGGTTAATCAGCCAGGACGCCAGACTGAGCCAACCACGGAGGCAATCATCTTCAAGTTTATGCATGACGACAGGGAGAGAGGCCTAGAGGTAGTCATGCAGGATTTACTTGCACGTCTGTTAGGGAGACACTCTCGGGAGATTAGAGGTACTCACTTCCACGCCTTCGGGAGAAGCGGCGAGGATGGTGAGGCTATTGAGTTCGAGGATGCTGCTAGAGAGACGGCAGAGCCGATTCGTCTGTACCTCCAGGACCTAGAGGTTCTTCTTAGGCACCTAGATACTGATAGGACCAACGTCATGCTTAGCGATGACGAGCTCCAGGTGCAGCTTCGTGAGAAGGACAAGCTCTTCGTGGAGCAAGATGATATAGTTAAGGAAATGGAGGCCAAGTTCGAGAGTCGGGATAGAAAGTTAAAGAGTCAAGAGAAAAGAGTCCAAGAAAGGAACAAGAGGATTCGAGAGATGACTGCAGAACTAGAGGCCAAGGACTTCGAGCTCGAGCATCAGCAGGGTGTGATAGAGAGACTTCGTTCACAGAAGAGGGATCTCAAGTCCAAGATAGAGGCCTTGACTACCAATGTCGAGGAATACAAGACCACTATGGATAATGAAGGTCTTACACTTGTTGATGAGGAGGTTGATGTAGAGGAGTAGTGATGACTACTCATTTACCTTTCATTTACCATTCTTTTGATTAATTGAGTCGCAATGACCATCCAACATGTGGATGGCTTGCTATTGGTGTGTTTACTTTTCAAACTTGTTGTTATGATGTTGAACTTTATGTCATTTTGATGCATGTTTGGTGATTGTCTATGTGATGTATTGTGCATGTTAAGCATATATGGGTATCTCATTCTTATCCTTATTGAAAACCACAGATGCCTCCTCGACGTGCCAACCCCAACCCAAACAACAACAATGGCACCCCAGAGATGTAGCAGCCGATGACAGCACAAGCACAGCTGATGCAAATGATGACAACTTTCATGCAGAATCAGAACAATAATAATAACAACAGCAACAATAAAAACAACAACAACAACAATCAGAATAATCCACCAGGATTTGACATGCTCACCAGATTCTTAAGACTGAGGCCAACAAAGTTCTCAGGAACTACTGATCCCATGGTGGCCAATGATTGGCTACACTTAGTGAACAAGGATTTGGTAACTGTTGGCTGTACTGATGAGGAGAAAGTCAGATTTGCAGCACACTTGTTGGAAGGACCAGCAGCTACTTGGTGGGATAACTTCTAGATCACCACTCCCATTGAGGATGTGACATGGGATATCTTTGAAGATGGTTTCCGTACTTCTCACATCTCATCCGGAGTGATGAGTTTGAATAAGAAGGAATTTCATAACTTGAAGCAGCGCCACTTCAGCGTGGCTTAATATATTGAGGAGTTCAACAATCTGGCGCGTTATGCACCGAATGAAGTTGACACTGATGCTAAGAGGAAAGAGAAGTTCCTCGAGGGATTGAACGATGAACTGAACCTGCAGCTGTCTGTGGCCTATGTCCCCACTTATCAGTCTCTTTGTGACAAGGCAGCCATCTTGGAGAGCAAGATGAAACAGGTTGAAAGCAGGAAGAGGAAACATTCTAACAAGCATAGCTCGGGATCATCTCACAAGCGTTCCCATTATGATGATGGTGGGAGTTCCGGATCCCACAAGCATGGAAAGTACAACAACCACCACAACCACAACCGTCATCATGACAACAAACATCACCGTAGTCATGAAAATGACAAGTACAAGAATCACAAGATTGGATACAAAAGCCACCACAATGGAAGTGGAAGTGGTAGTGGAAGCCAGCCTGTCAAGAAGGATCTTAGTCAGGTTGAATGTTTTAAGTGCAAGAAGATGGGGCATTATGCAAATGAATGCCCAGAAAAGAAAGTTGAAGGACCCAACAAGCCCAACCCTTTCCACAAGGGACAGGTGAACCACATCAATGTGGAAGAGATCTATGAGGAACCTGATGCTGTTGCTGGTAAGTTCAAACTCAATTCTGTTCTAGCATTTGTTCTCTTTGATACTGGTGCATCTCATTTATTCATATCAAGAGCATCTGTTGAAAGAAATGAACTACCGGTAGAAACTATTGGGTGTCCTATAAAAGTAAGTTCTCCTGGCGGAGAAATGATAGTGAACTCAGGATGTCATGATCTAGTCATAGAGTTCGGGAAGTATAAATTTCCAGTTAATCTGATAATCCTAAATTCCCAAGGATTGGATGTCATTTTGGGAATGGACTGGATGACCAAGCACAAGGGAGTGCTAGATTGTGCCAACCATACTATCACACTCACAACTCCAGAAAACAAAAGGATTAGATTCAAGACTAACTTTGAACCGAAAGGGAGTAAGCTAAATTCTCTTAAGGGGGTTAGCATAGATAGTGTGCCTATTGTGAGTGAATATCCGGATCTGTTTCCGGAAGAATTACCGGGAATGCCACCAGATAGAGATGTGGAGTTTCTTATTGACTTGCTACCAGGATCTGGACCAATAGCAAAGAGACCGTACAAGATGTCAGTTGATGAGTTGAAAGAACTCAAGAAACAACTTGGAGAACAGTTGCAGAAAGGATTTATTCAACCAAGTTCTTCATCTTGGGGAGCACTAGTTTTGTTTGTGGAAAATAAAGATAGAAGTCAAAGGTTATGCATAGATTACCGTTCACTCAATGAGGTGACTATCAAGAACAAATACCCTTTGCCTAGAATCAATGACTTGTTTCATCAGCTAGAAGGAGCCTGTGTGTTCTCAAAGATTGATCTCCGATCAGGATATTTTCATCTTAAGGTAAGAGAACAAGACATACCTAAAACAGCTTTCACCACTAGGTATGGATTGTATGAGTACACCATGATGCCATTTGGTTTGACCAATGCACCAGCATACTTTATGAATATGATGAACAAGGTGTTCATGGAGTTCCTTGACAAATTTGTTGTCGTATTCATCGATGACATTTTGATCTCTCCAAGAGCAAAGAAGAGGATGAACGACATTTGCGTTTGATACTTGAGAAGCTTAGAGAGCATAAGCTGTATGACAAATTCAGCAAGTGTGAATTTTGGTTGAATGAAGTTGGATTTCTTGGACACGTTGTGTCAGGAGATGGTGTAGCAGTTGATCCCGCAAAAGTGTTAGCTATAACTGAGTGGGAATCTCCTAAGTTAGTGAAAGAGGTTTGTATTTTCCTTGGCTTGGCAGGATACTACAGAAGATTTATTGAGAATTTCTCCAAGGTAGTTAAACCAATGACAGAGTTGCTAAAGAAAGACAATAAATTTGCTTGGTCTGAAGGATGTGAACTCAGTTTCCAAGAATTTAAGAAGAGACTAGTGACAGCACCAGTCTTATGTTTGCCAGATTTGGAGAAGGATTTCCAAGTGTATTGTGATGCATCTCATCATGGATTGGGTGCAGTGTTAATGCAAGAAGGGAAAGTTGTGTCTTATGCCTCGAGACAACTCAAAACTCATGAAGTAAATTACCCTACTCATGATTTAGAGTTAGCCTCTGTTGTCCATGCACTCAAAACATGGAGACACTATCTTTTGGGAAAATGATGTGAAGTGTTCACATATCACAAAAGTTTGAAGTATATCTTCACCCAGAAAGAAATCAACATGAGACAAAGAAGATGGCTAGAACTCATCAAGGACTATGACTTGAGTTTGCAATACCATCCCGGTAAAGCAAATGTTGTAGCGGATGCTCTAAGCCGTAAGGTATTTGTGAATGGCCTTAAGGGAGAGTTGCCAGATGATCTGTGTGCCCAATTTAGAGATCTCAGATTAGAGATTGTGCCAGAGGGACATCTCATGTCATTGGATGTTCAACCCACTTTGTTGGACAAAATCAAAGAAGCCCAAAAGACAGATAAGGAAATTGAAGAGATCAAAGAAAAGATTGGCAAAGGAAAAGCCAAAGGGTTCCATGAAGACGAACAGGGTACTTTATGGTATGGAAAACGTATCTGTGTTCCACAAGATCCGGAGCTTCGGAAACTGATTCTACAAGAAGCACACAAGTCACCATATTCCATTCATCCGGGTAACACCAAAATGTACATGGATATGAAGGAAAGATTTTGGTGGAATAATCTCAAGAAGGACATCGCCGAACATATTTATTTGTGTGATGTATGTAGTAGAGTGAAAGCGGAACACTAGAAGCCAACAAGATTGTTACAACCACTACCTATTGCTGATTGGAAGTGGGACAAGATTGGCATGGATTTCATCACTGGACTGCCAAGGACCAGGTCAGGATATGATTCTATTTGGGTAGTAGTGGATCGCCTAACTAAAGTGGCTCATTTCATACCCGTGAAGACAACCTACACAAGTGCTAAGTTAGCCAAGATCTATATGAGTAGGATTGTGTGTCTGCATGGAGTACCCAAAAGCATTGTGTCTGATAGGGGAACTCAATTCACTTCTCATTTTTGGAGGCAATTGCATGAGTCATTGGGAACGAGGTTGGAATTCAGCACTGCTTTTCATCCTCAGACTGATGGACAAATAGAAAGGACCAACAAGATTCTTGAAGATATGTTGAGGGCATGTGCCCTAGACTATGGAGCCAGTTGGGATGAAAGTCTGCCTTACGCAGAATACTCTTACAATAACAACTATCAAGCCAGTATTGAGATGGCACCATTTGAGTTTCTCTATGGGATAAAGTGTACCACCCCATTTCTATGGAATGGTGTGGGAGAAAGAAGTTTGTTCGGACCAGAACTAATCAAAGAGGCTGAAGAGAAAGTCAAGCTAGTTAAGGATAGATTGAAGATAGCACAGTCCCGACAGAAGAGCTACGCAGATCCTAAGCATAGAGAAGTCACCTATGAAGTAGGTGATTGAGCTTATCTTAGAGTGTCACCACTTCGTGGAGTGAAGAGGTTTGGAGTCAAAGGAAAATTGGCCCCAAGATATGTTGGACCATTCAAGATTCTGAGTCGTAAATGAGAAGTAGCTTATGAGATTGAATTGCCAGAGTCATTGTCTGCCGTTCACAGTGTGTTCCATGTGAGTCAGCTTAAGAAATGCCATCCAGAGATGGAAGATACTTCTTTGAAGGATATTATACCTTTGGAGGAAGTTTAATTGGAAAGTGATCTTACTTATGAGGAAAAACCTATCAAAATTCTTGAGACTGCAGAAAGGGTTACTCGGACTAAGACTATCAAATTCTGTAAAGTTCAATGGAACCATCATTCTGAAGAAGAAGCAACATGGGAAAGAGAAGATGATATTCGGAAAGACCACCCTCACCTATTTGCTAGCCAATCCGAATCTCGAGGGCGAGATTCACCTTAAGGGGGTTAGATTTGTAACATCCCTAAAATCATGTTTTCAAAGCTTTGCATATCATCCATGCATGCATACTCATTTAGGGTTCAATTTCAAATTCATTTGAAAGAAACAGAAACTTTGAGTGCTATGATTTTATGTGAGCAAGCTTTGATTCAATGCCACTCTCTAGTGAGGGAAAATTTGTTTTGAAACCTTTGTTGTGAGATCATAGGATTGGTAGGTTGAATTCCAAGCTTAGACAAAATTCTCCAAACAAAATTTGGTATTAAAACCATTTTCAAATCTTTATCAAATCATGTGCTAAGGCACTGTTTATTTTGAGTTTTCAAAAGGACCAATCAAGTCTAATGAGACAACATGGTTTTATATTCAAAAGTATGCAGGTTACACTTTACAAAAAATCCAGAAAGTTTTGGAATTCAAATGCTTTTGAATTAGTTTGAAAAAGATTACTGAAAATCGATTTGGAAAAAGAAAAGGGATTAGAAATAGAACTAGGCCTGGCACCAGCTTTTCAGCCCAACAGCCAAAACAGCCCACCCGGGCCACTCCTCTCTCTGTCTTTCCTCACCCGCGCAGAACCCACCCCCCCCTCACTGACTACTGGGCCCCGTCCACATCACCGTCGTCTTCCCCAATTCCCGCGAAGAACACGTCGCCGCTGCCGTTGCTGGCGTTGATCGCGTGGCGAAATTGCCATTGATTCTGCAGGCGTTTCCTGCCGAGCCCCTGCCTACTTAAACCCCTCCGCACCGCGAGTCTTTCCCCTCACTTAGCACCCCCACTCCACCACCAGGTTGTCGGAAATTCGAGATGCAACACCGCTGCCCGACGCACTCCGGCGACCTATTCCGGTGAACCCCGTGCTCCCCTTCACCTCTCATTCTTGCGAGCTTGCTTATCATGCCCGTGCGCATATTCTCACAGCTTTGGTTTGCTCTATAACGCCCCAGGTTGTCGTCTCCGTCGAGCCCCGTGAATGACCGAAGTGCCGCTCGACTCCGACGAACAATCACGGTAAAACCAGACCGCCCCTTGACCCCTAGTTCATACGACTGTGTTCGCCTCGCCTCTCTGCATCTCCTAATGCCTTTCGTTCATCATATTGTGCCATAGAACTTTCGTGGTATTGCTGACGAGTACTCCATGGAGGGGTCCTCACAGTGCGTGTTTAGAGACGTGGGGTAAGGCGGACGGTTAACGGGTACGAGGTAACATAGCTTACCCAGGTTCAGATCCCACAACGGTGGTGGAATCCTAGTCCTTCTATAAATCACTATAATGGCAATACGCCGAGTTACAGAGATTAGGTCCGCTGTGCGAGGTGACTAGAAAGTCTAAATTATCGTGCCCTAAAGGCTCCCATAGGCCCGACTTATATAGTCGCCAGGTCCTAGGGTTACAGGGAAAAGTCCTAGCCGGACAGGTTACAGAGTTCTACACCGTCTATTACTAGTCTTGTGTATCTTGCACTCCAAGGCTCCGGGTACGCTGGTGACTCCACCGTAGCCTTCCTTTATCCGGCATGGGCCTCCCTTCTGGATCCACCTAACTGGGCCGCCCAGCGGCCATAGGCCATGCTACCGACTATGGGCCACCCGAGTTAGTCGGATAAGAGACATGCTATGAGGATACCCATATAGCATATCCCCAACAGTAGCCCCCGGAGAACTCCGAGATCTTGCACTGTCTTGCCTCTTCCCGTGGAATGCTCCGTCTAGATGGATGTCGTCAAATCGTCAAGAAACATCTTGTAGTCCTCCCAAAGAACCCTGCAAAGGTTTCTCCGTATTCTATGAGTAAGTCGGAGAAATGCTGAATCTTCCACCGTATGCTCCCGTTGTCGGATAAAATCCATCCATGCCAGAATCTTCGATGGGACAGCTCATCTACCATGTCAGTTATGATGACGTAGGCTGTAGGTCAGCGACGCCTCGTAACTCACACATGCAGAGAACGTAATCATATCCGATTTTCCCGCGCGAGCGATACGAACCGTTGGCGGCGACAGTTGGAGGCGTGGCGAAATTACCACGCACTTTCACGAACACATCGTCTACGCGGCAACCGTCGGATTAGCTGCACGAATCTTGACGCAGAGTAAGATAAATAGTAACCGTGAGACACTTGCCACTTTTTCACCCCATTCTCTCGCGTCATCGTCTTCTTCCTCCAGCCGTGCGCTTCCTCGAGCTCTCCGCGGAAAACCTCGAGAAACCCCAGCCTCTTCTCTGCACCAGTCGCACTCTCTCCCTCCTCCATGGCTAGCAGCAGCTCATCCCCGTCAATGGCGGCGTCAAGCGAAGCCACGGTGAAGCCAGCAAGCTCCGTCGTCGTGCCCCCAGAGGGTCTGGTCATCCCCGCATCGGCGGTGATAGAAACCACCGGCGGTGACCACAATCTGGCGGCGCTGGAGCCCCTGGAAGAGGAGCCAGACTCGCACAAAGGCGACTGGAGCGGCTCGGACATCACCGGCCGTGACATCCAAGAGATGGTTGCTGAGGGTTACCTCCCCGCGACGGAAGGACTCGTCTGGCGGGCGGCGCCGGCGAGGTGACCCCTTCTCCCCAAGACGGAGAGAAAGTATACCTCAAGGTGCAATTGGTACGCGGTGTTTCTCTACCCATCTCCCACTTCTTCCTGTCCGTCTCGAATCACTTCAAGGTCCAACCCCATAACCTCTCCCCCAATAGTATCTTAGTGCTTAGCAACTTCGCGGCACTTTGTGAGGGTTACCTAGGGATTAGGCCTAGGTTATACTTGTTTGTATACTTCTTCACCGTTAAACGTGAAGCCGGACACAGTAGAGAGGAGCTTACAAACTGCGGCACCATAAGCTTCAAGATCCGTCCTGGCCGGCGGTTCCCCGACATCGTCGGCCATGAGTCGTGCAAAAAATTGCAGCGGACGTACTTCTACGGCCCCGACATTCCTTTGGCGAGCCGAGAAGTAACGTATCCCGACTTCGTGGATGGAGCTGCCGCTGAAGTTCCCACATGGCGGTCTCATGCCTCTCTTCCCTCCGACCTCAACGCTTCTCGCGCAATAAGGCGGATCGAGTGGTTCGTAGAGACGGTTCTAACCGGCTTGGACCTAGCCATGTGCTGGTTCATCAGGCGGATCCAACCTCTGCAGCACCGCACGAAGGTTATGCACGAGTACACCGGCGACCAAAGGGATACCCTCCGGATCTCCGAGGACAACTTCTCGAGCGACTCCGTCAAGTTCCGCCTTAAGGACATCATCAAGGTGAAGGACAAGAAGCGTGGCTTCACCCTCACCTACGACATGTTCGTAGACGGAAAGTGCCCAAAGGTAGATATTTATTTTCCGTGTATGACATTGCTCCAGTTTTTCCGTCTTACCCATACCATCTTGTCCAACACGATGATTTCTCACTTAACATCTTAGCGATCTAGAGGAGGGCAACCTGGCTTCCCAAATCTATGATCCAAAGATGAAGGAAGTCATGGTCGTGTCCGACGATGATGCCCCGTTGGCGCGAAAGAGCTCCACCTCTGACGCTGCCGACGGAGGTAAGAAGAAGAAGACGGAGGGTGGAGCCTCCAAAAAGAGTACTGCCGCCCTGGAGGCAGAAAAGAAGAAAGCCACCGGGATGTTTGCCAAAGCTCCCCCCTAGTGTAGGCTTCTTATTCTCCGACATTGTCTTATTTTATCTGTCTTATTCCCGCACTTATGCATTTTGCACGTTTCAGGAAGAAAGCCACAGCCAGCCTCAAGAAGTCCTCCAAGACTCTTGGGGATTCTAGAAATATCAAAGATATGATGCATCGCGACTCTTCTCCCGCCATCGCCCCTGCTACTCCTGCCGTCAAGCCCTCCTCCGCTCCAACAAGCTCCCAAGTCCAGGAGGAACCAGGCCCTTCCGCCATGGAAGTGGACTCTGGCGCCTCAACCGAGCTTGCTGTTGTCAGCGAGCAGGCGACGCAGGAGAGTACTGCTCTTCAAAAGGCTGAAGCTCCGGCTAAGGATGCCATCGGTAGCGGCAAGGCGGTGGTGGGTGCTGGTACTGCTGCTGAAGGCGGCGCCTCCGCTCCCCAGAAATCCTTCGAGCTCCCAAAGATTGTTTACCCGGTGCTTACGCGGGGTAACACAACTATGGTTCCTGGAGGAGTGCCGTCATCTCCGACGTGCGGTCTTGAGGAGTTACTCCGTCAAGCAGACATCTTGCAAGGAAATAGCATTTCCTTTGGCAAGCTGCTGGCCGAGAGCGCTACAAACCTCAAGAGGATCACACTTGTAAGTTTTACTTTACCTTTTGCATTTCGTATGAGTATCCCACTATAGCCCCCGAGGATGTAGACGGAAAACCATTGGTTTTACATCTATATGCTCTAAGAGTGACTAAGTTAGAAAAAACTCTCACTGTAGCCCCCAAGCATTTAGATGGAATGAATTATTCCGACTAGATGCTTTAAGAGTAGCATACACAGTGTTCATAAATTTAAGTGCTGTAGCCCCCAAGCCTCTAGTTGTAACTGAATTAGTTCCGACTAGATACTTAAAGAAAAGCTAAGCTTTTTCCGAGTTAAAACTTTATACTGTAGCCTCCAGGCCTCTAGTTGAGAACTGAATTAGCTTCGACTAGATGCTTAAAGAAAAGCTAAGAGTATTTCTAAGTTAAAATCTCTTGCTATAGCCCCCGAGCGCCTAGACGGAAAATCTCCGACTAGGGGCTCCAAGTAGACTAAACAACGACTTAACTTTGTATTTGCTTCCACAGAAGGAGAATGCTCGGAGGGGCATGGCCAATGACAAGTACCAGAAGATGCGCGCAGACCTTGAAGCTGAAAAGGGTAAAACCGCCATCTTGAAGGAACAGATAATCAAAAACAAGAGTATGTTTTCTTTTTGCGCATTTCCGTCTTACTTTTGTGCCTTCCTTCTTCAAGTACTCACTGTGTACTTTGTTTTCTCTGACTTGCAGAGCATGTCCCCAAGGCCAAGGATATTGTCGAGCAGTATAAGCACATCCAGCAGCTGGAAAGCAAGAACAAAATCCTTAAGAAGGAGAGATAAGAAATGCTGAAGATGCATGAGGATTCCATGAAAGCCCTGCAGGACTCCGCCTCCGCGGAGATCAATCTCTTTAAGGAGGAGCTTGCGATCCTAAAGGATCAGAAGCAAGCTGCCGATGAGCAAAACCTTTGCCATAGCGAGGCGTTTAAGCTCCTCCAACAAGAGAAGGAATCCTTGGCGGACGTCGTCTGGCAAGCTAAGGCCAGCATCTTCAGTAAGTGTCCTCCGCCTTGTAGCTCTGTAGTCTGGATACTTAGAATTTATTGAACTCATGCAATCCTTGTCGGAATTTTCAGCGCCTATGGGTTTAACCCGCTCGCCTCCTTCGGACAAGGAATGCATGATTCTTGCCGGCAACTTCATCAACACCGCCATCACCCAGGCCAAGGAGATTGCCAAGCCCCTCCAGATTTATATCAAGGCCTCGGACTCCGTGGTGAAGTACTCGGAGATTCTGCGCCGAGCCCCCGAGCGTGTCGCGAGCTGGAAAGCTTCATGTGCACGGGTTGGCGCAAGGATGGCGTTGTCCATGGTGAAGGCACACTATGAAGGTGCCGACATCGACACAGTGACATCTAGTATCCCCGACGTGGATGATGACGGCAAGGAGATCGATCACGAAGCCATCTTGTCATCACTCGCGGGGTATGATACCAGGATTGCCGAGTTGGTAGATGTCGACGTCTTCGTGCCCAGGAACTTTCTCGACAACGCCAACCCGGAATCGTCTGAGTCTCATCATAGTGCCAATGCTGAGGGTGATTATCCGGCTGGTGATGATGCGGCCTCCAAGTCTCCTGCGCCCAAAGAGTAAAAAACACTTTGTAATTTCTGTTTCACCTTGGATTGTGCGCAGGAAAAACTTTGTAGATGTAATCTTAAGGCGGAGAACAATGGTTGTCGTATCCTGCTACTTAAGAATTAAGTTTCAGCATGTATATTTTTTAAGCAAGTGCTGGCTTATCCATTACTCTGGTTCTTATGCTTGACTTTTCGTGAGTCGGAAGACTCGTTGTCGGAACCATGCGCTTAGGTGATGATGCCCAATGGCAACGACAATAACCTAAGCACAAAATCGCCGACAATGAGTGCCAAAAGTCACTACTCCAGAATCCACATAAAAACAACAAAGAACGTGTAGACCAGAAAACTTAAGCTAACGCCCGTAGGCGGAATTTTCACAAGTGCAATCGCAAAGCTTGTGCATAAAGTTTTATATGATCCAAAAATGAACACTAAAGGAGGTAAAAGACTCAGCAATATGAGTGAACCAAAGAGCTTTATTTTATTGATCATATAAGAGGTACACGATTAGATAAAAAATGCTAAGTGTAGAAAGGACGTAGCTGTGCTATGTTCCATGGCTGATCAAGCTCCGGGTAGTCATCATCCGGGTCACGTCGCTTACGCTTATGATCCTCGTTGGGTCTATCCTTGAGTTCACGATTGTCGACAAGGTAGTAAGACCCATTGAGCAGCGCCTTGCTTATGATGAACGGTCCTTCCCATGGCGGGGATAACTTGTGTGACTTCTTCTGCTTAAGTCGGAGCACTAAATCCCCCTCTTTAAACGAGCGATGCCGAACGCGGCGACTATGGTAGCTGCGTAGCTTCTGCTAGTAGATGGCGGATCTTTGGCATGCCAAAACGCGCTCCTCCCCGAGAAGGTCCACATCTAGGCGTCTGGATTCTTCAGCGTCATCTTTGTCGTAGGCGGCAACTCTTGGTGCATCATGGAGGATGTCGGAAGGTAGGATGGCTTCTGCTCCATATACCATGAAATAGGGGGTGTAGCCGGTGGATCTGTTGGGTGTAGTTCGTAAACTCCACAGCACAGATGGCAATTCTTCTGCCCAGGCTCCAGCTACTCTATGTAGCGGTCCCTCAAGACGTGGCTTGCTTCCCTGCAGAATTAATCCATTGGCTCGCTCAACCTGACCATTGGATTGTGGGTGTGCCACCGATGCAAGGTCAAGTCGGATGCCTTTGTCCCAGCAATAGGCCTCCACTTCGCCGAGTGACAAGTTGCTTCCGTTGTCGGTGATGATGCTATGTGGGAGACCAAATCTCACCACTAGATCCCGGACAAACCTGAGGGCAGTTGCCCCATCAAGATTTCTAATGGGTTTAGCTTCTATCCATTTGGTGAATTTGTCAACTTCTACAAGCAGATGCGTAAATCCACACGGTGCCATTTGTAACGGCCCCACCATGTCTAGCCCCCAGACTGCAAACGGCCAAGTTATTGCTATTGTTCGCAATTCTTCAGCAGGAACATGTGGTTATCGTGCATAATACTGACATCCTATGCATGTCTCAACCAGCTTGTCGGCATCTGCCTTCACAGTCAACCAGTAGAATCCTTGCCCGAAGGCTTTCGCGAACAACGATCGAGGAGGGGCGTGATGCCCGCAATATCCGAGATGGATTTCGGCGTAGGATTTCCATACCTTCTAGATGGGAAACACACTTTAGGTATACACCAGTAGTGCTCCTCTTGTAGAGTTGCCCATTGATTATGGTATAACCCTTTGCTCGTTGTACTATTTGCCGTCTGTCGACCTCGTCGTCAGGCAAAGTTCCGTGATCGAGATACTCCATGAACGGTTTTGTCCAAGCCGGAGGGATCTTTGTAACCATGTTGACGAAAGAGTCAGCTCTATCCGGTTTGTCGATGTCGGCACCCTTTACGGATGGTGTGCGTAGATTCTCTAGGAAAACTCCTGGTGGAATTTGCTTGCGCCCTGATCCAAGTTTAGACAGTAGATCACCTGCCTTATTTTGCTCCCTAGGAACATATTTGACCTCGTAGCCCAAGAAACTCTTGGCTATCTCGTCCACTTCGTCGCGATATACCACCATCATAGGGTTCCGCGCATTCCAGGTGCCAGCCACCTGCTAGGCAACCAAGTCGGAATCTCCACAGCAAACTATGCGCTTGATGCCAATATCCTTGGCTACACGCAGTCCGTGAATGAGTGCTTCATACTCCTCCATGTTGTTTATAGCCTCGAAGTGTATCTGCAGAACGTAGTGCAACTTGTCTCCTTTTGGTGACTGTAGTAGTACACCAGCCCCCGAGCCGTTGAGCAACTTTGATCCGTCAAAGTGCATGTAACTACCTCGGTGAATTACGCTCCTAGATACAAGCCTGGATGAGTGGTAGTGGTTGAAATAGTACGGTGGGGCCCCAAAAGCCACTCACTGGTAGTCCTTTCAGACGTCCCAACCACTACCCTCTCAACGGGACCATGCAGGGGCGTAATCGGCGAAGGGATCAACTACGTACACAAGTGGGTATGTCGCAAGCCACCATACAAGAGTACATCGAGCCATACCATCTAGAAAGAAAGGAAATATAGCAACGCCATACGGCAAGATTCAAATGACCTAGATAGATCTATATTTTAGGATACTTCCTCATACAACACACATCGGTATCATGCGGGCGGCAAACAAAATCCGATGCGGATAAGAAGAAAATCGGCATAAGATGCCATTGAAATAAGCACATCCCAACTACAGGTCTCACGGATCCCGTTCCGGAATCTCTACACCGAGCGATCGTTGCCCACATCTTGGCTTCTTCCACCCAAGATCCGTCCCTGGGGTACCTGTCCATCTGAACCAATAATTTATCGTGTGAGACCCTAAGGGTACTCAAGAAGACTTAATGCCTCTAAAGGGACACAACTGGGTGACGCAATTGCGTGAAAGATAAACCCTAGCAGTTCTCAGATAACGCTAACCATCCGCCTAACCAATGATAGGCGGATGTCCGTGAATTAAGAACAAGTTATAATGGTAATCTCATCGGATCCATCCTCCTCACTGCTTACCAACAAGGAAGCGGACGAACAACCCCATCCGTTGGCTTTTATTAACCATTCCATGAGTATTGCACTATTTACTAGTCAAGTTACTTAGTCAAATTAAGCGATACTTTAGTTATGCTTGTCTATGATCGGAAACTGCTCCAAGTCGTCCATATCCGCGGACACGGCTTTCAGAAAGTTTTACCCGGCGGGGTGCACCAATAGCAACACACGCTCGATCAACCTCGGAAAAACCAAATCAAAACCAACGAGGCTTTCACGGTGAACAATCACAGATTCGAGAAATATTTCAGGGCCACCTTGAAGTACACCATAGCAGTAAGCAAGCTTCGAGACGGACTCAAGGTTTGCGACAATGGCTATAAGCGACAGCAGATCCCCAATCGGGGACTGTCGATACCGCGTAATAAATCCGCTTACCTAAACAGTACAGGGTGCTCCTCGCACAAATTAAATACAGAAAGTAACATGGCATAAGTACAGGATAGTAATAAAACCTCAAACTAGTTTGTGGCCCCAAGAAATAAGACGGAATCGAGCTCTGGCTCAGGGGGGTCCCATATACCTCCCGGATGTGGATAGCGCGATAAATCAAGGAACAGGAATCAAGTACTCGGGGTCTTACGGGACACAAGTGAGCAGGAAAAACCAAATAGCAGATGTTGCTCACCGGTGCCACTTTCTTTAGTTATCCCAGAACTACTCAGGTTAAGTTGTTTAGGTACCTCGTTATACATCAGACACTCACATACCCTACACATGCTGTTCTACGACTCGCATGGCTCAAACAACTCCTATACTAATGGCTCATGGGATGGGGGAACAAGCTTGGTGGAGTTTGAAAGTAAAGGCTATGCATACTTGGGATTCAATTTAATGCAATCGCGACTCAATGATGCAAGAATAAGATAGAGGCAATAGGTATTGTATGTATGCAAGCATGTGGAAGTGCTTTCCTGTCAACTCAGTTGAAGCAAGGGACGGATCTGGGTAGTGCTCCTGGTTCTCTTGATATAACCCCTGCTCAGTGTCTATCCGAGAAAAACCAAACAAACAAGGCCAACATGAATATAGAGCACAAGCATATGAATAAGATGCGCCAAGCAAATAATCATGCCATGGTGAATGATGCACAATTTACATGGCAATAAGGTAGCATGGCATGGTGAGGTGTGGAGGACAAGTAGTAACATTTTTATGGGGTTTTGGGTCACATTTTGTTGTCATAACACTTGCTGTACCCTATATTTTTATATGATGCATGCTGCAATTGAAGTCATGGATAGCATAAACAGAAAGGTCTCGCCGAGCTGATCATTTTAGACATATCATTTGCCAAATTTGGAATTATAAAACGAAAGTTATTGATTATTTAAATTCTAGTGGCAATTAGTGTAATTTAAATAAACTTGGAATTTTAATTGTGCACAAGGCAATTTGAATGTCATATTTGAAATCCTGGCATTTTTCTGATTCAGAAACATATATAATTTGCATTATTTGGTTTTGTGGTTTAAAAGATATTTGAAACAGAATTAAATTTGGAATTTGAATTAATTTTGTATAAGTTTGGAATTTAAACAGACATGCAGACACATACTTTTTGTACCCAGCCTAAATTAGTCCTAGACGAGACGGGTGGGTCCTGCGCCTGACCCCACATGTCGTGGTGGGAGAAAAGGAGGGCTATGAGGTTTATACTCAAACGCGTCAGAGCCTTTTTATAAAAACATCTGACGACAGAGGGCTCAGGACCGCGGGTTGGGGCAAAAGAGGCCAGGGTTTGTGCAAAGAAGACAGTAGTCGTGCTTCTTCCTCTGAACTAACTGACAGCTAAAAGGGCGTGGGCGGGCGAGGGACTCGAACGCTGGTCGCCGTCTTGTGGTGGGGCTAACCAAGGTCTTGGCTTGGTGGGATGCTAGGAGGGGGCTAAGCGGCTAGGTGAGGTTGTTGGCGCCTGGAGGCGACGGCAGCGTTTACACCGTGCACCGAGGGTGCTCGTCGCCGTGCCCCGCGCAACCAGGAAGCGAACAAGGGAGGGACGGTGTCTAGGAGGACCAGGGGCTTACCGCGGGGCCGATGTCGTGCTTGGTTCGGGCAGGGTCGCTCGCGATCAATGGCGGGGCTGACGTCGGGCGAAGCTAGGGTTTCCGTCGGCGTGGCGTCGGTGCGGACGGCTCGGGGCTTCTCCTCCGCGGATCCGTGTACCGTGGCGACGCCGGGGACCTCCTGAGCTACCTCGACAACCTCGGCTCCGCGCTCGCCTCCTGGATCATGCACGCTAGCGAGAGACCGACGGTGGCCGGCGTCGGGGCACTGCGGTGGAGATGGGGGCAGAGGGGATGCGAGGCAGAGCCTCAGGCAGATCTGGGGACGGCTGAGAGGCGAGGGAGAGGATAAGAAGAGAGGGGGCAGGTGGGGTTGCGTGGGGGAGGGGAAGGTGGCCTCGGTGCCACCTTTTCCTGCTCACGTGCACGGCATGGGGCCAGGGGTGGCGCGGCAGAGCTGGGGAGGAGAGGGGGAGGCTGGCAGGTGGGGTAGAGGGAGGACAGAGAGGATGGGGCTCGGCTGGGACCTGCGTGGCAGCGAGGGGAGCAAGAGAGGTAAGGGGAAGGCTCGGGTGGCTAGGGTTTAGGAGGGAGAGAGGGACCAGGGTAGCACATGGGATGGAGGGTGCCAGGTAGGGCCCTCATGGCAGGTAGAGAGAGGGGGCTGAGAGAGAGGGGGAGGGGCATGGGCTCGAGCCTAGGGTTTAGGTGAGGGGGTTGCCTTTGTTGGTGAGAGAGGGTAGATAGGACATGGTGAGATGGGCCATACTAGATAGGTTTAGGGGTGGTAGCTAGAGTGGAGAGGGAGAGGGGTGCTTTGGGTTGGGATTAGCAAGGTGTGGTGTAGGCCTTTATCTAGGATGGGTATGGCATGGGGTAGGTTTAGGGTTTAGCTAAGAGGGGGGTATGGATAGAGGGAGGTGGTGTAGGGTTCGCAGCATAGAAAACAAAAATTTTCCTACGATGGGAACAACTATGTACCAAGATCTATCTACTAGATACAAACAACGGGCGGATGTATATCCGTAGAGAACATACCCTTGAAGACCGACAAAGCTTAACGAGTCCAAACTCGTGGTTGATGTAGACGATCTCTTGCCGATCTCAAGATCGAGAGGAAGTCCTAGCGCCGCAAAACAGCAGCGCATCCGTGCTCGCACACACGTTCGAGGCACCGAGCAACCTCCGCCTCCTCGCTCCAGCGATGCAGCGGAAGCACAACTCTTTCTTGCCGAAAAGCCACCGGGAACATGTATCTCGCTAGTCCGAGACCATGGGGAATAAATTCTAGAGGGGAGAGAGATCCTTCACGAGGAGGTGTGTTGTGAGAGGAGGAGAAGGGGGCCTTTTATAGGGAGAGGGGGCACCCAAGGGCATGGCGCCCAGCCATGGGCTGCCCACCTCTTCCACATTCATGTGGGTGGAGCTCCACTCAAAATGAAAAGCCTCCTCCCATTAAAAAGCCTCCACTCAAAAATCCACTCACATGCATTAAATTTCCACCAAATTTAATGCAAGCTCTCATTAAATAAAACTCTTTTATTTATTTATTCAGAATTTTGTTAATTACTTTAATTAACAAACATTCACATAAAACCCTTGCTAGTATTCCATTTCACATGCAGAACCAGTTTACAATTTCAACAAAAGCAGTTTGGTGTCTAGTGAAATAAATTCCTGCGCTTTCCTTTTCTTTTCGGCATGAAACTTTTGCTCCAAATGGATGTCGGTGTCTCTTAAGTGTGTCACCCTACGGTTCGTGAATAATGCGGACATGATCGAGACCCTCTCGGATCAATAATCGAAGCGGGATCTGAGACCCATCTTGACTCCCACACATTCAACGATGACTTTCTTGTGATCGTCGGAACCTTTACGCTAGTATCTTAATCCTTTTGTTTCGCGATATATTACATGTCCGAGATTCGATCATCGGTATCTCCATACCTAGTTTGATCTCGTTCTGACATGCACTCTTTTCTCGTTCCGTGATATAACATTCTAGTGATCAAATCACTTGCTTGCAAGCTAATCAATGTGATATCACCGAGGGCCCGAGCATATCTATCCGTCATCGGGATGAACAAATTCCACTCTCGATCCATGGGCCTCAACATAACACTTTAGTAGTTCGAATCCATCTTTATAATCACCTGTTACGGTGTGACGTTTGATGTTATCAAGAAACTCTTCCTGTTAGTGATTGACATGATCTCATGGTCTAAGGATTAGGATCACTTCGTAAGTTGTTATAGCAATATAAACTCAATGACTTTGATCGTAATGCTATACCTCGGATGAATGTTCATCACACCATTACACTAATGTTGTGATCCGTTATTAACAACATCCAATGTCCATGATCGGAAACCTTGATCATCTTGTTAATCAACGAGCTAGTTTATAAGAGAGGCATAACTAGGAACTTTTTATTTGTTTATTAAACACACATGTATTAACGTTCCGTATTAATACAATTATAGCATGCAAAATAAACATTTATCATAAACAAGGAATACGATAATAACCACTTTATTATTGCCTCTCGGGCATATTCCTTCATCTCCCACTTGCACTAGAGACAATAATCTAGTTTGAAAACTTTGTGTATTGAACACCTATGGCTTTACGGTGTTCCATATACGCATATTGCCGATGGTTAACATAATCTACTGGTGGCGCTTGTGTCCGTGTGTATTCATGTCTTTGCGTCTTCACGCATCACTCATTCTCCAATGAGATGGCATTGTATAAATTCGGTCTTTCGGTGAGACATTTAGTTCCTTGGGGTTAAAACACGTAGATAATATTGTTATACAATAAATCTTTAGTGTTAGCCAGTTACGGACCACACCTTAGTTTGATAACAAACTACTTGACACAAATTCCCTCCTTTCGCTACTATAGCAGTCATATACTTAGCCTTTTGTTGTAGTATTCGTCACAATGTCTTAACTTTGGAACTCTTCCAAATCCATCATGGAATCTCCTTTCCATTACATTGTGCCACCCATAGTTTAAATTGAGATAAACTTAATTTGTATCTTGTGACAAAACTAGTATCAATGTAACGCTTTACAATGAACTATTTGTAATTGTTTGTCACCTCTACACAAATATATTCTTAGTTCTTCCAAAAGATCATAAGAATATCCTCACTATCGTCCAATGATCATTTTATGATTCATTCTGGTATATGCTCATAACACTTAGAGCATAGGACATATCTGGATGTGTACATATCATGGTATGATTGATCAAGACATTCTCGTGATTGCACTCATCAAGTGTCAAAGCACTTGAATCTTGTTTCACTTATCAAGTGTCGATACACTTGAATCTTGATGCAATTCCTTTCCATGCAACAAGAACCGTTTCTTGTTGATTCTATATTGAACTCCTTAAATATCTCATATATGTACGTTTGGCACAACCATATTGGCGTTACGATCATCCACTATAGACATTCACGCTAAATATTCGGTTTTGCCTAAGTCTTTCATCGAAATGAAATTCTTAACCTTTGTCAATAAAAGATACATCATTTCTAATCAACAAGATGTCCTTCACATAATGTATTAGAAATATGTCTCAGCTCCACTTAATTTCTTGCAAATGCAAGCATCTTCATCGTCTCGATGAAAACTCGTTTTCATCATGGTGAAGATTCCAACTCATGATGCTTACTTCAACCATTGAAGTTTGCATGCCCTTTTAGCATCCTTTGAATTTAACAAAACCCTTTGGACCGTGTCATGTACCGTCCTAGGTAACCATTCTATTAGAAGAACTTTGTTTTGTTTATTCATCTACCATATACCAAATTATATGTAGTGGTTGCTACTTTAATCCGTTCGGACTAAATATCGCTATGAAAGATCAAATCTTGTCATAGTCAACTCTTTGAACATTGTCATAAAATACTTTACAACATGTCGAATATTTCATAGATGTGAGACATCCATATCTGTTCTTTATAGATCCAAATCTGACCGATAGGTTTTACACCTTTCGGAGGGTCTTCCAAGTTCAAAACTTGATTTCTCGTATATGGAACTATCACGGATTTTATGGCTTCAAGCCATTTGAGTCGGGGCCCATCATCGCTTCTTTGTATGTATTCGGTTCATCATTGTCAAACAATAATGATTTACTCTCAAATCTTAGCATTTGATTGTTTAACCGACCTTCTTGGTTCAATAGGAACTTTAGACCTCCGTGACCACAACCTTTGAGGCACATAAGCTATGAGCATTATGGCAGCCTCGAGCGATTTCATTTGCAACTCAGCACATTTAGCTAAGGTTCGTTAACCTTATCAAAGTTCTATTGTCCTCCCACTTAACTTTTATGAAAAATTCCTTCTTCAAGAAACTTCACATTTCAAGCGACAAACCCTTTTGTCCTCGGTGTTAAGGAGGAATAACCAATTGTTATTCGAAATAACCTACAAAGACATGCTCATCCGAATTCGGTTGTAAACATCTTACTTATGTTTAGCATACCAAAATTTAAGAAATGACAACTTGGGTTTTACCCCAAACCATAACTTCCATGGTGTCATTTCAACGGATCTAGATGGAGCTCTTTTTCAGTGTAAAAGCGGTAGTCTCTAAAGCTTTAATCTTTTAAAACATAATGGCAGTTTTATAAATAACACCTTTGATCCAACCATGTCAAACAAGGTTTCATTACAAATCTCAAACACTCCATACTCCTATGGTGTTTTGGGAGATGTAAATCTAGGTGTTTTGCTAAACTTGCAACTCAAATAAATCCCTTTATGATAAAATCATAATTCATTTATTTTCTTGTTACACTTGTAACTCAAACAAATCCCTTATGATAAAATCATAAACCATTTATTTTCTTGTTTCAATGATTTTTCACTTCATCTTGAAAATCTTTGAAAACGTTTTTCAAATATTTCATACTTCTTTCTCATTAAGTGAATATTCACTCAAAATTCCGGAGAAAGCATATGAAGTTGAAACCCATCGCTTACGACTGCACATAATGGACTACATACATCGATATGTATAAATTCCAATATTTTAGTCGTTCGTTCTTCTTTGGCCTTTGAACGAAGTTTTAATTATCCCGAGGAAAGTCTCACAAGCGTCACTTGATCAAATAAAAGACTCCAAAAATCCATGAATATGGAGATTCTTCATGTTTTCTTTCCAATATAATTTAAACAGCGATGTCACTTCATAAGTGATCTTTCAATCATTTGTCTTGCAACATTTTAGCATTAGGATTTATGGATGTGATTTCTTCAACTAGATTTGTAAATCATCCATCTTATATGGAATACGGTAATTATTTGAACAACCTTTGTTCTTATAATACCTGATTCAAATAACAATTATTAAAACAAATCTTGAAGTCAAGCTTTGATGTCAACGAGAAATACAAACAACGGTTTGTTTTTGATGAACATCATCACATATTCTCTTGCTAGTTACTTAGGTCATTGTGGTTCATGAATTGCGTCGTTCCGTATGAAATTTCATACCAACCAATTCGGTACCCAATACCCAAGAACCACATTGTTTAACAAGCAAAGAATACAACCATAACATGTATATCATCTATATACCTAAATTGGATATTTCCAATCTTTTCTTTTCTGCCAAATATATTTTATAGATTCTCTTTCAGCATTTCCTTTTCCTTTTAAAAGAATTTATCAACATCAAAAGTGGCGCCATATACATGACACATAGTCCAAAGCGTGTATATTCAAATAATAATACCTTTGGACTTGCACTTTGAAGTAGATCACCATCATCAAATGATCGGCATTCTTTCAAAATCCATTCTTTAGTAATCTTTTAGTGTAGTAAACATTTTACATACATATTCTATTCACCCTTATCATGACGACTTTCATGATCAAGCTACTTTAGCTTATAAAGGCGAATCGTGAGTATAACATTACTTTCCAAAACCCTTTTGGATGATTAGGATGTCTAGCATCTCCAACCTTCGTAAATTCTCATCCAATATGAGAACATATATTATATTCTATCATATTGCAACCAAAACATTGTTTCAGATATCGTTATATCTGCCACACATGATGGTTTCTGAAACAATTCTTTCAGCTCCTAGATAAACTTGATGTTTAAATCAAGAATCATGGAGGCAAACATGATACTTAAGATACTAACACTGGAATTGTTACTCTCGATTTAATACCAATTATTAAATTTCACGGAGTAAATAGAATTTTGCTGAAAGTTTGCAATACGACTTTAAACTTTAGATTGACACTCAACACAATACGATACCAGTTCGTAAAGTATATATCCAGAATTCTATAGTTCTATTATCTCAATTACAACTATGCATAAGGTGGTGAACGAATGCCAATGACTACAACAAATTATGCAAATTCACTTTGATTTAATTTATGATAAATTGAGTTCTACTAATCCAAATTAGAAATGAACTCCCACTCAAAACGACATCCTCGTGTCTTTTGGTGATTACATGAACCAAATCCACTACACCAAGTCCGATCATCACGTGAGTCGGTATAGCTTCAAAGCGAGCATCCATATGGTCATCATATCAAAACATATGACTCATGCTTAACCTTTCGGTCCGTGTTCCGAGGCCATGTCTGACATGCTAGGCTCGTCAAGTAAGAACCTTAGTATTCGCGTGTGTAAGCTGTCTTACACCGAGATATGCTCGTGGATTCAAGTACACCCGATCATCACGTGATGTCTTGAGCGGCGAAACATTGTCGTGCATACTTAAGGAAGAACACATTCTTATCTTGATATCTAAATGAGGATCATCTTATTATGCTAATAAAAACACCAAACAAGCAATATAAGATGCTATCAAACATCACATGTTTATTAGTGGAATGATATGGTTCTACATATGATCTCTATCATGTGCACCGTGGTATGATCACTATCATACCTTTATGTGTAAATCCAAGGTCTATGGAGTTTACACGTTATGTATGTTAGAGTATCATCTCATACTTTTACTTACAACATCACCATATCATAACACTAGCCCAAAGAACAATCTAAACTAGACGCCTCTAATTTATCCATTGCAAATTTTACGTGGCTTAGGGCTTTCAAGATAGAACCGTTCTTACCTACGAACATGAAACACAACGAGGATAACCAAATTGTTGACAACTCGTTGCAAATTAGATATTGACTATAGTAGGAGAGCAGACACCTAGCCACTTATGCAAAACTAGTTGCATGTCAAGCGTGGACAGTCTCATGTCGAGGACATGTAAAGTTTGTCCGCCGCTTCATCCCACTATGCCACCAATATCCAAAGTACAACTAAGAAGCAATAAATGATCATCATCGCCCACATACTCATATGTGTACTACCGTGCAAAGTATCTACGCATAGATCCGGCTCGATACCATCGTAGGGTTCGCAGATAGAAAACAAAAATTTTCCTCGATGGGAACAACTATGTACCAAGATCTATCTACTAGATACAAACAACGGGCGGATGTATATCCGTAGAGAACATACCCTTGAAGACCGACAAAGCTTAACAAGTCCAAACTCGTGGTTGATGTAGACGATCTCTTGCCGATCTCAAGATCGAGAGGAAGTCCTAGCCGCCAAAAAGCAATGACGCATCCGCTCGCACACACGTTCGAGGCACCGAGCAACCTCCGCCTCGCCCAGCGATGCAGCGAAGCACAACTCTTTCTTGCCGAAAAGCCACCGGGAACATGTATCTCGCTAGTCCGAGACCATGGGGATAAATTCTAGAGGGGAGAGAGATCCTTCACGAGGAGGTGTGTTGTGAGAGGAGGAGGGGCCTTTATAGGGGAGGGGGGCACCCAAGGGCATGGCGCCCAGCCATGGGGCTGCCCCACCTCTTCCACATTCATGTGGGTGGAGCTCCCACTCAAAATGAAAAGCCTCCACTCCCATTAAAAAGCCTCCACTCAAAATCCACTCACATGCATTAAATTTCCACCAAATTTAATGCAAGCTCTCATTAAATAAAACTCTTTTATTTATTTATTCAGAATTTTGTTAATTACTTTAATTAACAAACATTCACATAAAACCCTTGCTAGTATTCCATTTCACATGCAGAACCGGTTTGACAATTTCAGCAAACAGTTTCGGTGTCTAGTGAAATAAATTCCTGCGCTTTCCTTTTCTTTTCGGCATGAAACTTTTGCTCCAAATGGATGTCGGTGTCTCTTAAGTGTGTCACCCTACGGTTCGTGAATAATGCGGACATGATCGAGACCCCTCTCGGATCAATAATCAGAAGCGGGATCTGGAGACCCATCTTGACTCCACACATTCAACGATGACTTTCTTGTGATCGTGGAACCTTTTACGCTAGTATCTTAATCCTTTTGTTTCGCGATATATTACATGTCCGAGATTCGATCATCGGTATCTCCATACCTAGTTTGATCTCGTTACCGACATGCACTCTTTTCTCGTTCCCGTGATATAACATTCTAGTGATCAAATCACTTGCTTGCAAGCTAATCAATGTGATATCACCGAGAGGGCCCAGAGCATATCTATCCGTCATCGGGATGAACAAATTCTACTCTCGATCCATGGGCCTCAACATAACACTTTAGTAGTTCTGAATCCATCTTTATAATCACCCTGTTACGGTGTGACGTTTGATGTTATCAAGAAACTCTTCCGGTGTTAGTGATTGACATGATCTCATGGTCTAAGGATTAGGATCACTTCGTAAGTTGTTATAGCAATATAAACTCAATGACTTTGATCGTAATGCTATACCTCGGATGAATGTTCATCACACCATTACACTAATGTTGTGATCCCGTTATTAACAACATCCAATGTCCATGATCAGGAAACCTTGATCATCTTGTTAATCAACGAGCTAGTTTATAAGAGAGGCATAACTAGGAACTTTCTGTTTGTTTATTAAACACACATGTATTAACGTTTCTGTATTAATACAATTATAGCATGCAAAATAAACATTTATCATAAACAAGGAATACGATAATAACCACTTTATTATTGCCTCTCGGGCATATTTCCTTCAGGTGGTACTTTAGTTGATCATGCATGCTCCAAACAAGCCCTAACAAGATCAAAGCAGGAAAAAGAGGGAGAGGGAGAGAGAGATGATTATGTGATGATGGGGTGTTTCTTATGCTCACACATGATCACATGTGTATGCATGGAGAGGGGAAGGAGGTTTAGATGATTTGGGTGAAGAAAAACTACAAGCCAACACAAGATTTAAACCAAGGGGAGGTGTCCCATGCAAACAAAGCTAAAACATTCCCAAAGCCAAGAGAAAGGTGGCACTTGCATGGCCCATGCAACAATATTTGCCATATGGTTATATTGTGAAAACAACATTATTTCATGTGGCTTTAATCCTTGCATTCCCAAAAGGTGGGCAAAGTCCAAGCAAAAGATTATGGGTGGAATCCAACCAACAACATGAGCTAGAGATAACTCAAATAAAATGCCAAGCCCATATTTATTGGATGGTGGAATTATAAGGTGGTGAAAGAAAAGGTGGTGGAGTCAATAAGAGAGATGCCCTCAACTCAACTTGGGCATTTAACAATATATTAAGAACCAAATACAATATCAAGAGGCAACTACAATTAATCATGCACATGAGATAAGAACCAAACAAGAAAGGGTTTTCTATGATGCTCAAATGCAAGGTGACATGATGACATGAGCATGATAAGATGATGATGCAACAATTATATGTTGGAAGTGGCCCTTTTATTATTATAACATGTAGCATTACAGGTGTTAGACAAAGGGATGCTACAACTCTCCCACTAAACAGAATCTCGCCCGAGATTCTAGGAAGAAGAAGAAGATACAAAGAGAGAAGGATGGTTGGCACGGAGTTCATCTTCACGCTCCCATGTGGCTTCATCAATGAATGGTGTGACCTTGCACCTTGCGTAACTTGATGGACTTGTTGCAGTCCTTCGCTCATGCGGTCTCAAGGATTTTGGTGGGGTGTTCTTGATAAGAGATCTTCTTGGAGGTCGATTAGCTCATGATCCACGGTCTGCGGGATCTTTGAAGCACTTCTTGAGCTGAGAGATGTGGAAAACATCATGGACTTTGAGTTTTCCTAAGCTCAAGTGCATAAGCAACTTCTCCTCTTCTACCACGTATCTTGAAAGGACCGATGTATCTAGGAGCCAACTTTCCTTTGATACAAGCGGTGTGTTCCTCTCATGGGAGTGACACGAAGGTGACGAGATCACCAGGGGCATATACCATATCTGTGCTTCTGTCATAGTTGCTCTTCGACGACTTTGAGCAATCTTGAGTTCTCGAATGATATGCACCTTCTCCTCTGCTCGAGTCACAATGTCGGGGCCAAACCAGATTCTTTCTCCTTTTGACCAACCAATCGGAGTTGCACTTGCGTCCATAGAGAGCCTCGAATGGTGCCATCTTGAGACTCTTCCGGAAGTCTGTTGTTGTAGGAGAATTCGGCATATGGAAGACATTCCTCCCACTTCATGCCAAAGCGAGATGACGCAAGCTCTAAGCATATCCTCCAGAATCGATTGATTCTTTCCACTTGTCCTTGATCGAGGGTGGTAAGCAGTCTGAAGTTCAACTTTGTTCCCAAAGCTTTTTGGAAACTCTCCCAGAACTTTGAGGTGAAGATGCTCCCACGGTCTGAACTGATTTCAAGTGGAACCCCATATAGAGAGACAATTCTGTTGATATAGAGCTCAGCCAACTGAATTCCAGAAATTGTTTCTTTGACTGGGAAGAAATGAGCCACTTTAGAAAGCCTGTCGATGACAACAAAAATTGCATTGTTGCCCTTCCGCGACCTTGGAAAGCCAGTGATGAAGTCCATCTCTACTTTCTCCCACTTCCATTCCGGAGGTTTCAATGGCTGTAGAAGACCAAATGGTTTCTGATGGACAGCCTTCACCCTACGGCAGACATCACATTCTGAGACATACTTGGCGCAATACCGTTTCAACCCAGGCCACCAGTATTGTGTTTTCAAGTCCATGTACATCTTTGTGCTGCCAGGATGGATAGAAAGAACCGAATCATGTGCCTCCTTGAGAACTTGGTCTCTCAGACCCGGGTAGTTTGGAACAAACATCCGGTGTTCAAAGAAGAGCGTGCCTTTATCATCAACATGGAAGGACTCATACTTCGGAAGGTCAAGCTTAGAGATGAGCTTTTTGGTGTGCGGATCACCAAGGCGAGCGAATCTGTTCTTCCAAGAGAGGAGTAGCCGAAGGTTCGAGAGATGCCCTTGTTCCACAATTTCCGTGTTCAGGTGGACGGAATTCCTCGCACAAGAGAGGTTGCTCTTCCACCATGAGGTTGTTGACATAAGCTTTTACGCTAAGAGCATCTGCCATGACATTTGCTTTGCACAGGTGTAGTTGATGGTCACATCAAAGTCATTGATTGCTTCAATCCATCTCCTCTGCGAAGGTTGAGATCAGGTGAGTGAAGATATACTTCAAACTCTTGTGGTCCGAGAAGATCTCTAGCGGTTACCAAGCAAGTAGTGCCTCCATAGCTTCAAAGCAAAGACAAGCGCTGCTAGCTCGAGGTCATGTGTGGGATAGTTGATCTCATGCGTCTTCAATCGACGAGAGGCATAAGCAACCCACTGTTTCTCTTGCATAAGGACACCCAATCCTTGCAAAGAGGCGTCGCAGAATATCTGGAAAGGCTTAGATGTATCCGGAGGAACCAAGACTGGTGTGGAAGTGAGATTCTCTTTGAGTGTCTCAAAACTTTCTTGACATGCAGGAAGCCACAGGTACTTCTTGCCTTTCTTTAGGAGATCGGTAAGAGGCTTTGCTATCTTGAGAAGTTCTGCACAAAGCGGCGACAATAGCTAGCCAAGCGAGAAAACTCCGCACTTCCTTGACATTAGCAGGAGGAAGCCATTCAACTATTGTCTTCACTGTTTCCGGGTTGACTGCAATGCCCTTGGAAGAGATAACATGACCCAGGTATGTTACTTCAGGCAGCCAAAACTCACACTTTGAGAACTTTGCATACAAGCGGTTCTCACGAAGCTTGTTCAGACACACCGCAGTGTTCTTCATGCTCCTCCTTAGACTTGGAATAGACGTAATGTCATCCAGATATACCACAACAAACTTGTCCAGGTACTCCATGAAAACGGAGTTCATCAGCCTCGAGAAGGTAGCAGGTGCGTTGGTGAGGCCGAAAGACATGACCGTGTACTCATACAGGCCATAGCGGGTGGTGAAAGCTGTTTTGGGCACATCTTCTTTGCGAATTTTGATTTGGTGATAACCACTTCTCAAGTCCAGCTTAGAGAACACCACAGCTCCTACCAGCTGATCAAAAAGATCATTTATCCGAGGGAGAGGATATTTGTTCTTGATGGTTTTAGCATTGAGAGCCCGGTAATCAACACATAGCCTATCGGTTCTGTCACGCTTCTTCACAAATATTGTTGGGCTACCCCAAGAAGAAGTGCTGTGTTGAATGAAACCCAACTTCTCTTGTTCATCAAGTTGTCTTTTGAGTTCAGCCAACTCAGAAGGACCCATTTTATATGGCCGCTTGGAGATAGGAGCCGTTCCAGGTTCAAGATCAATCACGAATTCAACCTCGCGATCCGGAGGCATACAGCAACTCTTCAGAAAGACATCCGAAACTCACGGACCCGGTACTCTGGATAGCTTCCATAGCATCATTATTCAGAGCCGCCAAGGAATAAAGCTGGACAGCAGGAGTCAGACTTGGAGAAAAGACTATATGGCCCTCAGGGATCTTCAGAGACACTGAGCGTTCAGCACAATCAATCACAGCTGCATTTGCTGTCAACCAATCCATTCCCAAGATGACATCAATATCTGATGGGGATATGCCTACTGGGGTATCCTCAGCGGGACGTTTCCGACTGGCCCAAAGGCTGGCGAGTGGGCCTGCAGAACGGCGAGTGGATCAAAGCCCATCAGGGTACTAGGCGACTGGAGGTCGAAGGCCCAGGCGAGTAGATAGGCCCAGTCGGTCTGAGTTAAACGATTGACAAAGTTGTAACCGAATCGGTTGAGATATGTAAACCCTAGGGGAGGTAAGCCTATATAAACCTCCCTAAGGGGTGAGTAGAGGGACGTTCCCTCATACACCCAAGCAACTCGCCGCCTAGCCGCCGAGTTCGCCCATTGTAAACACCTCCATAATACAATCTAGCAGGAGTAGGTCTTTACCCTCCGGGGGGCCGAACCTGGGTAAAACCCTGAGTCTCCGCCCTCATCTCGCACCGCAGATGGCTGGCCGCCCTTGCCCTTCGTTCTACTACTCGCTGCCGATTGCAGCATCTGCCGTGGTCATTCCCACGGCGGTGGCGCCCACCGTGGGGCCTGGCGGTCGGCGGTGTTCTGCGGCGAGATCCAATCTGCCCATCAACGAGGCGGTCGCCACCGGCGCATGATAGCGATTGGCGAGATGCTCCATCTTGCCAAGCAGCTACGTCCGGCGGCGCGACCGTCACGCGCAGCGTGATCTGCGGTCGGCGATCAGCCTCTTCGTCGGCTTCACCGGCGTCGTCACCTCGGAGGACTCGGCTCGCATCCGCGAATCGCCACCACGCGATCGGCTCTCGAGCCAGATCCGCACGATCCACCGCCTCGCCTCGAAATGCGACTCGGCCCACGAACGTGGCCGAGAATTCAGCGGCCATGAAGACGTGACCCTCACCGACGACGCCGACTCGGCGACCGGCGTCACGCCGGATCCATCACCGCGGCCTCGTCGCGGGCTCCATCGCCAGGTCTCCAACGCGGAGATTTCGAGACCCCTCCATCCTCGGGATCTTGACTTGACTGGGTCGGAGAACTCCGCCGACCTCCATGACGGTGCCAGTCGCCACGCCGCGACCTACATGGACACCGGCACCGATCCGCCGGAGGACCCTTTCTCCACCCCGATCCCTCCTAACGCCACGGGCGACGGAGGTCGAGGAACTCCGCTGGCGGCGGGCGATGCGCAGGCAGGCGGCGAAAAAAATTTCGCCTCGAGCGGTGACAGCGCAGAAGCGCCACGCTACCACCAGCAGCGGATCAGGTCACGCTGAACCCCACCGTTGGCGCGCCACGAACGACGAGAACGACCCGGCTCGCATAGCGGCGCGCGATCTGCGAAGCAGCGCCACGGAGGAAGCAACCGCCCTCTGCCAGATCAACGGCGATGGGTGCCCCACCACCACCCAACCGCACCTCCTGTGGACCAGCGGATAGTCGTCTCCTCACGGGGCGCGGCGAACGCCTTCCACCGTTTCTCCACCCGATGGACAACCGTGGCAGGCCGCCGCGTCGACAGATCACGGCGGCCGGCGGCGCCTTACAGATCCGGTATGTCGTGGCCCTACTCGCGAGCCGTGGAACAGCAGGCGCCGACTCGCAAGGGCGGTATACTCGCGCTCCTCGGGAAGCAGGCGGCCTCAGCGGCCCGTCAGCGGTGGCAACACTCAATTGCCCGCCGCCAGAGCCACCGCAGCTCAACGACGACCGCGAATGCGCACTCTCCACCAACGATCCCAGGCCGACGACCAACCGTCGCCGCCAATGGAGAGCCGATTGGCCGCACTCACATCATCAACAACCAAAACTGGCGCGCCGCCAGCCCGACGACTGCGGCACACCTAATTACTCGCGCGATGGCGAGCCTATGGGGTCGCTTCGATCGACTAGGGCCAAGTGCCGGACCAATGATCCGAGGCGAAAAGTACCCACCCAACTTCAAGCGCCAAGGAGATCGAAAAATCGACTCCTCGTGCGACCCGATGCGGCTTGACACATACCTCATGGCAATGGGGATCGCGGGTCACACCGACCTACTGCGCCGTTACCTCCCACGATGATGGAGGGGCGTGCAGGCAATGGATCAACACGCCCCCAGGGAGTATCGACTCACAGGAGGAAATGCGACGCCGTCGGGCACTTGAGTGCTCACAGCGCCACCACCATCGAGGACTGGAACGATCGTCCGGGACCCCGCGAGTCGACCCGCAGCTGGGTCCAACGGTGGCAAGAGCTCTGGTACAACGCGGTCGGCATCCACCCGGACACCGCCATCCATTGCTTCAAGACCTCGTGCCGCTACGAGCCTCTAGTCGCCAAGCTCAAGCGACACGCCCGCACACTCGACAACATCCCCGACCTCCTCGAGATCGCCAAACGATACGCCGAGGAAGATCCCAATCAAGACGTCGACGACGAGTCCGGCGGACAATGACGCCTTGGGCGGCAGCGGCGGCCGAGCAGACCCTACGCTACGGTGGCACTCGCCTCACGAAGCGCGCGCAACGATGGGCGAAGATTGCCGCCAATGCTGGGCACGCTAACGCGACCCCAGAGCTATCGCCATGACGGAGGGCAACAGCGACGGCGGGAATTACAAGAACAAGCCAAGGTTTGATCCGCGGCCCTCCTTAACCAACCATGTGCGTTTCACAGCAGGGAAGGAAAGCCCGCCACGCACACCACCGCCACCGCCACACCCTCGGGAGATCGAGAAGGCACGCAGCCGCTGGAGGACACCGACAACGACCCGCAAAATGGCGGAAAATTCGGCAAAGTGGCGGCTCGCTCACACCTTCACGGCTTCAACACGGCGAGAAGAAGGTCATCGCCGCGCATGTCGCCGTCAGCGGTGGCCCAGACAGACGCCCCGGTTCTGAACTGGTGCAGCCTATCACAGAGCCGCAAGACCACTCACCACGCCAGTACCGGAAGTCGCCTGGTGGTCAAGCCCAAGGTCGGCGACTGGCTCCCAAGACTCGATGGGCGGTGGCAGCTCCATCAACATCCTCTACCTCGACACCTTCAGCGATTGCGGCTCGATGATCGAGACAACCCACACCACGTTCCGGCATCGTCCCGGTCGGAAGGCGTACCCGATCGGCAAGGTCACGCTACCCGTCACCTTCGCACTCCGCGAACTTCCGCACCGAGCGGATCGTCTTCAGCTGGTGCCCTTCGGCCCTTACCATTGCGTCACAGGCGCCAGCGTTCGCCAAATTCATGGCGGCACCCCACTACGCTGCATAACGCGATGAAGCTCCGGCCGTGCGCCGTCATCACCATCAACGGCGACCACGACATGGCCGCGAATGCGAGGCCAAAGGAGCGAACTTCGACGCCGTGATCGCGGCGGAAGCTAGTCACGCCGATGAGCTCGCCAAATCTGGCGGGGTCAACAACGATCCCACAATACTCAAGAAGCCCAACTCAGAGGGCACAAACACCTCAACCTTTGAGGCCACGACGCACACCCGCATCGATGAGCTGGTCCCAGGCGACCCCAGCCAGACGGTGACGATCGGGACAGGCATGAGCCCAGCATAGGAAGGCGCTCATCGAAGTTCCTCCGTGAGAACAGGGACATCTTTGCATGGAAACCCTCCGACATGCTGGTGTCCCTAGGGAGCTCGTGAGCACAAATTAAACGCCGACCCCAAAGTGCGACCAGTCAGCGATCGCTACGGCCATTCAACGAAGAACGCCGTCGGGCAATCGCCGAGGAAGTGCAGCGTCTACCGCTGCCGGCTTCATTCGCCAATCAAATACTCAAGTGGTGGCAAACCCAGTCTGGTCGAAAAGAAAACGGGACGGAGAATGTGTATCGACTACACAAACTGACAGCGCACGCCCAAAGGCGATTCGTCCTCCCGGATCGATCAGATCATCGACTCCACCGCGGGCTCGAGTCGCTGTGTTTCCTCGCCTACTCGGGTATAACCAGATCAAAATGGCTGTCGAGGACGAGGAGAAGACGGCGTTCATCACGCCATTCGAGCCTTCGCTACACCGCCATGACCTTCGCCTCAAGAACGCCGAGCAACGTACCAACGGTGCATGCAAGAATGCCTCGCGAGCCAAATTGGCGCAACATCCACGTCTACATCGACGACGTGGTCGTAAAATCTGCTCGCCAAGGTGACCTACTACCGACCTCGCGAGACCTTCGCCAACTGCGGAGGTACAAGATAAAGCTAAACCGCAAGTGCACCTTGATTGTACCCGCGGGCAATTACTAAGTACGTCGTCTCCAAGCGAGGATCGAGGCAAACCCACGAAGATCGACACGATCGCCCGGCTCGGCAAACCCGAGTGCTGCGCGACGTCGAAGCTGGCGGGCGGGTAGCGGCTCTCGATCGCTTCATCCCCTGGCGAAAGGCGATGCCCCTATACCGCTGATGCGAAGAATCCCACCTTCGAGGGGACAAGGAGGCGGACGACTCGCGACCTCAAAAGGTGCTACTCGCCGCTCCACTACTCGCCGCACCCGTCGACAAGGAGCCCATGCTGGTTTACGTCGCGGCGTCCGAACGCGTCGTCAGCGCTGTAATGGTCTTCTGACGACCAGAGGAAGGAAAAGAGCGCCCATCCGGGCGGTATACTACATCAGCGAGGTCCTAACCGAGTCGCGCCCGATACCCGATACCAAAAGCTGGTATCGCGGTCTTGAGCTCAGCGGCGCCTGCCGCACTACTTCCAGGAGCACCCCATCACGGTCGTCTCCTCCGCTCCACTACAAGACATCATCCGCAATCGCGAGGCGGCCGGGCGGGTCGCCAAGTGGGCCGTCGAGATCGGCGTCCACAACATTAATCTGACCACGCAGGCGATTAAGTCACGAGCATCGCCGATTTCCTCGACCGGGAGGAGGCCCGGCAGCCGAGAAGCCGCCGTACCTCCATTCTTTGGAGCCTGTGCTTGACGGGTCCAAGAACGCGACGGCGCAGAGGCGGGATAGTGCTGACCTCACCAAAGGCGACAAGCTCCGCTACATCCTCCGCCTCAATTCACGCCTGCACCAACAACATGGCGAATCGAGGCCCTACTCTGACATGCGAGCCAAAGGAGATGGCGTCAATCGCCTCCGATGCTACGGAGACTCCGACCTCGTTCTTGGTCAAGTCGCGGCACTGCGACGCCGTCTCCCCTACCATGGCGGCATACCGCCAAGAGGTGGACAAGGTGGGCGGCCACTTCACCGGCTACTCGGTCGAGTGGATCGACAGAGGAAAAGCGAGGAGGCCGACGCCTCTCGCCGGGTCGGCGATCCGCACCACCCGGCGTGTTCCTCGACACCATCTTCACGCCGTCGTCTCTCCTCGGGAGATCGACATTGAGTCCGCTCAACCGGAGGCAACCTTGGTCGCACTCGTCACCGAACGAACGACCGGACCAAGCCCTACATCGCCTACACGAGGCGGGCAACCTGCCAGAGGCAGACAAGCGCCGAATGATTGTTCGCGCAAGTCCTACACCATCATCGACGGCGAGCTACACAAGCGCAGCGTCACCGCGTGTTCAACGCTGCGTCCAACCAGGCGGACGCAAAATCTTACACGACATCCACTCGGTATCGGCCACCACGCTGCGCTTCTCCTGGTCGCCAAAGCCATGCGACACGGCTTCTCTTGGCCCACCGCACGCCGACGCTGTCGATATCGTCGTCCGAGCGCGCCGGGTGCGGCACGCCAACCAGACGCCGCGTTCAAGTTCGGCGCTCAAAACAATCCCCATCACTGGCCATTCGCCGTGTGGGGCATGGACATGGTCGGCCCCTTCAAAGGCCCCTGGCTACACCCACCTGCTGGTCGCCGTCGACAAATTCACAAAGTGGATAGAAGCCAAGCCAGTCCGGAAATGCGACGGGAAGACTGCCACTAAGTTCCTACGCGAGCTCATATACCGCTACGGTTTCCCCAACAGCATCATCACGGACAACGGCACAAACTTCGCCAAGGGAGCAATGGCCGAGATCAAACTAGCCGTTAAGGTAACTTAACGGTAACTTTTCGGCGTAATCATCGCGCGGTAACGGCCCCCTAATTTGGCGGGCAGCTTTCGCTATATAAGGGGAATGGTTGGCCATCGGAAAGCCAACCGCCCACCATTTCTCCCGAGTACGCACATCTTCCACCCGTTGATCTCGCGATCCGACCGACCCGCAATCCTCCGACCTCCAAGCAAATCCTCAGCCATGGCCCTCTCCACGAACCTTGGGGTAGATCCAAGTGCACCGTAGCAATCGCCTCCTTGAGGCGAATCCTCGGGCCGGCTTTGGCGAATCCCTTGCCAGGAGAACGACCAACCCGCCAGCGAGAGAGTTCATCTGCTTCACTAGTCACCTCGGCGGGGTTTAGGGTTTCCCACTTCTGTTCTTCGGCCTGCGCCTACTCGGATCCAGCCCTCGGATCTGGGTCCCCATAGTATCGAGCAGCTCGCCATCTTTGTGGCGTCATCGAGTGCTACTTGGCTGCCGCCCTATTTCCTTGTGGCAAGATCTGTTCCATGGACGGATCAGCCGCGAGGAGGCGGCCCAATGCTAGCCAAGCGGCTTAACTCAGCTGAAATCCAAAGCCTCCTTCCTCGACTTGATGCTGCCGCCAAAGCAGCGACTGGAAAAAGTCTTGGTTTTATGTGACCGAGGCGACCGGAGGCGGCGATCCCACGGTACTCGGCCGACCTCCGAGCCGCAAGAATCTCCAGTCGCCAAGCTTCCGGCGATCAGCGGATGGTCGTCGACGAGATGCTCGCACCATTCGCGGTCTAAAGAAGAAGGGGCTCAGACGGTGAACCTGTACAACTGTTGGCTTGGCGGCGACTCGTTCGCTTCGCCCAACGCGAGCACTACAAGTACCAGTACAGGCGAGAAGACGAAGGCCTGCCTCGCCAGTGGAAGCTGGAGGACTACCTCCTGGCGCTGAAGAGGATCACCAGGCGGCATACGGATGCAGGCGGGCTCCTCCATACACCACACAAGCGTCCGGCTCCAACGGTAATAATTTGATCTTGTTCGCAGTCGCAGTATATGCAGTCGCGGTAATTCTAATTTTGTTCCATGTTTAACGCAGCTATTTCAAGTGGTGGAAGGGTGGCTCCCACCCGCCGATGACGAGAGCTCTGGGCCATCCGCCCAGGACACAAGCGAATCGCCTCCCGCCAAAGGCAATGAAGACGATGAGGACGAATCCGAAGAGGAGATTGCCCCCCTGGTCCGAAAGACCCGCGAACGCGTCGGTAGCGAACTCGGCGGCGAAGCCTCGGCGCCATGACGATGACGAGGAACTCCGGAGACCACCTCGCTCCGTCAGGCCACTCCCGAAGAAGAAGAAGGAGAAAGGCGAGGCCCCTAAGGAGGAGGACGAAGCCGCCGAAGGTGGCCTCACCGCCGCGCTCGGCGAGCAGCTCCGATGCCCACAGCTCGGCCGGTGACGGGGCGGCCCCGGCAACAACCACGCTAGACGCACCATCCATGGAAGCACCGCTGGCCTCAATGCCCCCGCCCTTCGCGCCGATCTCCGGGTTAGGGAAGGCTCCAGCTGAGGCGACTTCGCCTCGCAAAGGGGTCCCGAACGTGGCGGTCTCGCCTCGCAAGGAGGCTCCGGTCGCGGCAGCTCCTAGCAAGGAAACCTCCGCCGAAGGCGCCCTGGAGGCGCCAACCGCTACCTCAACATCAAAGAAACCGTCCGTGTCCTGGGCCCCTGGCGCCCTGGACCTGGGGCTCAGTCGCCGGCTTGGCCCCGAGCTGGAGAAACCGGCCGGCCTTCGCACAGGGCTGCGTTTCATTCCCGTCGCCAAGTGAGTGTACTCGGCTTTCGCCTTTCTCTCTTAGTATTTTGAATGTTTTTTCCTGAATTGTCTCGATGCGTAGGACCGGAGTGAAGAAGATGAGCCACCCGACGGTGGCCAAGGTGCCCTCCGCCACTAGCGTTCAGCACAATCAATCACAGCTGCATTTGCTGTCAACCAATCCATTCCCAAGATGACATCAATATCAGAATCGCCCAGAACAATCAAAGAAGCCAAGAATGAAGAACCACCAATCTCAACTTGGTTGCCATGGCTGATTTTAGAAGCTGCCATTGTTGCTCCAGGAGAAAGAACCATTAACCGCTTGGGAAGAGGATCTGACGCTAACCCATTCTCACTTGCAAACTTTATAGAAACAAAAGAATGCGATGCACCAGAATCGAACAAAACTCGTGCAGGGACTGAGTTAACGGAAAGCATACCCATCACAACTCCAGGTGCGAGCTCAGCTTGAGAGGCGTTGACGCAGTTAGCACGAACAACCCAGACCAGAGCTTAGTGTTGATGTTGAGAGCCCGGGCGGTGGTGCACGAAGGAGAGCTTGTTGCGAGATCTTGGCGGGGGTGGAGGAGAGCTTTGTTCTTCATTGGACAGTTCCTTTTGATGTCCGGGATCTCCACACAAGCGGGCACCAGGTGGGCGTGGAGCGAGTAGCGAGGACTCCGCCAGCGCTCGAGGTAGTGGTGGTTGTAGCCACAGGAGCCGCGATGGTGAAGTTTGGTGGCCTTGGCGTGAAACTCGCAGGTCTTGGTGGGCCGGCGGCGGTGGGGTGTTAGGAACCCAGACCACGCTTAGAAGGAGCTGCCATAAGCTGCGAGCTTGATGCATCCCTGTTGTGTTTCTTGGACTCCTCGAACACTTGCACCTTGCCTCCTCTTGCAAGGTCTTTGTGTCTGCAGTTCAGAAGGTTGCCGGTCTTGCATGTGTGATTGCATACTTGATCGACGCATTGAGCCCTTGCCTGAACCTTTTCTGCTTCTTCTTGTCATCAGATACCTCATCACCACCATAGCGAGATAGGTTCATGAAGTTCCTGATGTAGGTGTTGACGTTATCATTTCCCTGCTTCAGGTTGAGGAAAGCCTCCTTCATCCTTTCCATCACAATCTCTGAGAGAAACTGCTCCTTGAAAGCTGCAGTGAACCTCTCCCAAGTTGGCTGGAACCCAGTGCAGCTTGCCTTCAAGTAGTTTTCCCACCAAAGAGCCGCATCTCCCTTGAGAAGGTGAGTAGCACACTTGACCCACTCCTGTTCCGGAACATCAGCAGTCTCGAGCAACCTTGAGATCTCACGCAGCCAATCATCCGCGTCCAGAGGTCGGTCAGACACATCAAACTGACGAGGGTTGAACTTGAGGAAGCTCTTGATGTCTCCGCGCTTGGGAGGTGGAGGAAGTGGAGCAAACTCATTTCTTCTGACGCTCTCCTCAAAGCGCTGCTGGTTCTCTTGCATAGCTGCCAAAGCATTAGCAATGTTTGACAGCGCTGAGCCCAGTTCCGGAGGTATGTCCTCCTCAGTCCGGCGTGGTGGAGCCATCCTGTCATTGATATAAAACTCAAGTCAGTACTATAATGGAGAATGATAATAATCCACAATAGTACCAAGATGAATTAACCAAGATTAAAGGATACAATTTACTGAGATGATATTAAAATATCAACAAAGTTTATAGCACCTAAAAGATATTAAGCATATCGCACACGACTGAAAAGGAGTGTGGTACACAAATATATCAAAGAAAAAATTTTCCACAAATTTCGGCATTACAATACCAATAGATGCGCAAAATTACTTAACGAATCAAGATTAGTGACTCTACCGATTCAATATACAAAAACGAATGATAAGAGTAGTGGTATGGTTGCGACTCCATCCCGCACTCAAATCATTACTCCGCACATGAACAAGTGGAACACATATCCTAACCCCTTCTTCTCACGACGAAACCTAAAGATTGGTAACTACGGAAACGAACACCCCAAACAAGATAGCGTCGGATACAAAGAGGAAGATAGATTGCGTCGGTTTGCATAAGCCTGTCGGTATGGAATGTACCAACAGTTGATAACCAAAGGCAGATAAGATAACAACTTGGATGCAACAGATAGACAAAGGATTACACACACACATACACACACACATCCTATGGTACTACGGAAACCCAGAACACGTGAATCCTAGTTTGAATTTTGAGAAGAGGATTGAAAACGTTGCACTTCCTTACCGGAAAAGGGTGGGTGGGAGGGTAAGAAAAGTGGAAGTAGTCCTACTCTGCGTTTTGTTTTCCCTAATATACATAACTACTAAAATATTTGCTAGGCGACAACGACCGTTTGGCTGAAACCACGAAGGTCGGGACAGCTCGATACCAATTGTAACTACCTCGGTGAATTACGCTCCTAGATACAAGCCTGGATGAGTGGTAGTGGTTGAAATAGTGCGGTGGGGCCCCAAAGCCACTCACTGGTAGTCCTTTCGGCGTCCCAACCACTACCCTCTCAACGGGACTGTCAGGCGGCGTGTCGGCGGCGAAGGATCAACTACGTACACAAGTGGGTATGTACGCAAGCCACCATACAAGAGTACATCGAGCCATACCATCTAGAAAGAAAGGAAATATAGCACGCCATCGCAAGATTCAAATGACCTAGATAGATCTATATTTTAGGATACTTCCTCATACAACACACATCGAGTATCATGCGGGCGGCAAACAAAATCCGAGTACGGATAAGAAGCAAATTGGCATAAGATGCCATTGAAATAAGCACATCCCAACTACAGGTCTCACGGATCCCGTTCCGGAATCTCTACACCGAGCGATCGTTGCCCACATCTTGACTTCTTCCACCCAAAGATCCGTCACGTAGGTACCTGTCCATCTGAACCAATAATTTATCGTGTGAGACCCTAAGGGTACTCAGCAAGACTTAATGCCTCTAAAGGGGACACAACCTGGGTGACGCAATGGCAGCCAAAGGTAAACCCTAGCAATTCTACAGATACTCGCTAACCATCCGCCTAACCAATGATAGGCGGATGTCCGTGAATTAAGAACAGCGATTATAATGGTAATCTCATCGGATCCATCCTCCTCCCCGCTTACCAACAAGGAAGCGGACGAACAACCCCATCCGTTGGCGTTTTATTAACCATTCCATGAGTATTGCACTATTTACTAGTCAAGTTACTTAGTCAAATTAAAGCGGTACTTTAGTTATGCTTGTCTATGATCGAAAAACTGCTCCAAGTCGTCCATATCCGGACACGGCTTTGAGAAAGTTTTACCGGGGTGCACAAATAGCAACACACGCTCGATCAACCTCGGAAAAACCAAATCAAAACCCAACGAGGCTTTCACGGTGAACAATCACGATTGAGAAATATTTGAGGGGCCACCCTTGAAGTACACCATAGCAAGTAAGCAAGCTTGAGACGGACTCAAGGTTTGCGACAATGGTACATGGCGGCAGATCCCCAATCGGGATCGTCGATACCGCGTAATCAATCCGCTTACCTAAGCGAGACAGGGTGCTCCTCGCACAAATTAAATACAGAAAGTAACATGGCATAAGTACAGGATAGTAATAAAACCTCAAACTAGTTTGTGGCCCCAAGAAATAAGACGGAATCGAGATCTGGCTCAGGGGGGTCCCATATACCTCCCGGATGTGGATAGCGCGATAAATCAAGGAACAGGAATCAAGTACTCGGGGTCTTACGGGACACAAGTGAGCAGGAAAAACCAATAGCAGATGTGTTGCTCCGGGTGCCACTTTCTTTAGTTATCCCAGAACTACTCAGGTTAAGTTGTTTAGGTACCTCGTTATACATCAGACACTCACATACCCTACACATGCTGTTCTACGACTCGCATGGCTCAAACAACTCCTATAGTAATGGCTCATGGGATGGGGGAACAAGCTTGGTGGAGTTTGAAAGTAAAGGCTATGCATACTTGGGATTCAATTTAATGCAATCGCGACTCAATGATGCAATAATAAGATAGAGGCAATAGGTATTGTATGTATGCAAGCATGTGTAAGTGCTTGCCTGTCAACTCAGTTGAAGCAAGGGACGGATCTGGGTAGTGCTCCTGGTTCTCTTGATATAACCCCTGCTCAGTGTCTATCCGAGAAAAACCAAACAAACAAGGCCAACATGAATATAGAGCACAAGCATATGAATAAGATGCGCCAAGCAAACAATCATGCCATGGTGAATGATGGACAATTTACATGGCAATAAGGTAGCATGGCATGGTGAGGTGTGGAGGACAAGTAGTAACATTTTTATGGGGTTTTGGGTCACATTTTGTTGTCATAACACTTGCTGTACCCTATATTTTTATATTATGCATGCTGCAATTGAAGTCATGGATAGCATAAACAGAAAGGTCTCGTCGAGCTGATCATTTTAGACATATCATTTGCCAAATTTGGAATTATAAAACGAAAGTTATTGATTATTTAAATTCTAGTGGCAATTAGTGTAATTTAAATAAACTTGGAATTTTAATTGTGCACAAGGCAATTTGAATGTCATATTTGAAATCCTGGCATTTTTCTGATTCAGAAACATATATAATTTGCATTATTTGGTTTTGTGGTTTAAAAGATATTTGAAACAGAATTAAATTTGGAATTTGAATTAATTTTGTATAAGTTTGGAATTTAAACAGACATGCAGACACATACTTTTTGTACCCAGCCTAAATTAGTCCTAGACGCAGACGGGTGGGTCCCGGCGCACACAGCCCCACATGTCAGCGGCTGGGAGAAAAGGAGGACTGCGGGTTTATACTCGAAACGTCAGGAGCCTTTTTATAAAAAAAACATCCGATGGTGAGAGGGCTCAGGACCGCGGTTGGGGCAAAAAGGGCGGGGTTTTGTGCAAAGAAGACAGCAGGTACTGTGCTTCTTCCTCTGAACTAACTGACAGCTAAAAAGGGCAGCGGCGGGCGTGGCGAGGACTCGAGCAGCGGGTCGCGTCTTGTGGTGGGGCTAACCAGTCTGGTGGCTTGGGGATGCTAGGAGGGCTAAGCGGCTAGGTGAGGTTGTTGGCGCGCACTGGAGCAGACGACGACGACGTTTACACCGTGCACCGAGGGTGCTCGTCGCCGTGCCCCACGCATCCAGGAAGCGAACAAGGGAGGGACGGTGTCTAGGAGGACCAGGGGCTTACCGCGGGGCCGATGTCGTGCTTGGTTCGGGCAGGGTCGGTCGCGATCAACGGCGGGGCTGACGTCGGGCGAAGCTAGGGTTTCCGTCGGCGTGGCGTCGGTGCGGACGGCTCGGGGCTTCTCCTCCGCGGCTCCGTGTACCGTGGCGACGCCGGGGACCTCCTGAGCTACCTCGACAACCTCGCCTCCGCGCTCTCCTCCTGGATCGTGCACGCTAGCGAGAGACCGACGGTGGCCGGCGTCGGGGCACTGCGGTGGAGAAGGGGCGGAGGGATGCGGCAGAGCCTCGGCGGATATGGGGCGGGAGAGGCGAGGAGAGGATAAGAAGAGGGGCAGGTGGGGTTGCGTGGGGGAGGAAGGTGGCCTCGGTGCCACCTTTTCTGCTCACGTGCCTGACATGGGGCCGGGGTGGCGCGCAGTGGGAGGAGAGGGAGGTGGCGGGTGGGGTAGAGGGAGGACAGAGAGGATGGGGCTCATGGGACTGCGTGTGAGGGGAGCAAGAGAGGTAAGGGAAGGCTCGGGTGGCTAGGGTTTAGGAGGAGAGAGGGACCAGGTAGCACATGGGATGGAGGGTGCAGTGGGGCCCTCATGGCGGTGTAGAGAGGGGGCCGAGAGAGGGGAGGGCATGGGCTCGAGCCTAGGGTTTAGGTGAGGGGGTTGCCTTTGTTGGTGAGAGAGGGTAGATAGGACATGGTGAGATGGGCCATACTAGATAGGTTTAGGGGTGGTAGCTAGAGTGGAGAGGGAGAGGGGTGCTTTGGGTTGGGATTAGCAAGGTGTGGTGTAGGCCTTTAGCTAGGATGGGTATGGCATGGGGTAGGTTTAGGGTTTAGCTAAGAGGGGGGGTATGGATAGAGGGAGGTGGTACTTTAGTTGATCATGCATGCTCCAAACAAGCCCTAACAAGATCAAAGCAGGAAAAAGAGGGAGAGGGAGAGAGAGATGATTATGTGATGATGGGGTGTTTCTTATGCTCACACATGATCACATGTGTATGCATGGAGAGGGGAAGGAGGTTTAGATGATTTGGGTGAAGAAAAACTACAAGCCAACACAAGATTTAAACCAAGGGGAGGTGTCCCATGCAAACAAAGCTAAAACATTCCCAAAGCCAAGAGAAAGGTGGCACTTGCATGGCCCATGCAACAATATTTGCCATATGGTTATATTGTGAAAACAACATTATTTCATGTGGCTTTAATCCTTGCATTCCCGAAAGGTGGGCAAAGGCCAAGCAAAAGATTATGGGTGGAATCCAACCAACAACATGAGCTAGAGATAACTCAAATAAAATGCCAAGCCCATATTTATTGGATGGTGGAATTATAAGGTGGTGAAAGAAAAGGTGGTGGAGTCAATAAGAGATATGCCCTCAACTCAACTTGGGCATTTAACAATATATTAAGAACCAAATACAATATCAAGAGGCAACTACAATTAATCATGCACATGAGATAAGAACCAAACAAGAAAGGGTTTTCTATGATGCTCAAATGCAAGGTGACATGATGACATGAGCATGATAAGATGATGATGCAACAATTATATGTTGGAAGTGGCCCTTTTATTATTATAACATGTAGCATTACAGGTGTTAGACAACTGGGATGCTACAGTGCACCACCCAGTACTCTGGTTTTGGCAGTGGAGTAGCATTCGGCATCTCTGTCCAATCTGCAATAAAATCCGCCAAGGCTTGTGACTTGATAGTGTCGCGTCTTTTGTAGGTGATCTCGAAGGCGGCAAGTTCAATGCCCCACTTCGCGACCCTTCCTGTAGCGCCGCTGTTGTTGATAATGTCGGACAGTGGAGTCTTGCTCACTACTGTGATTGGGTGCTCCTGAAAGTAATACCTTAACTTCCGAGAAACAAGGAATACTCCATAAGCTATCTTTTGGTAGTGCGGGTAACGCTGCTTGGACTCTGTCAAGACCTCTCTTACATAGTAAACTGGTCGTTGAACTCCGTGCTCATAGCCTGGTTCCTTCCGCTCTACCACGAAGACGATGCTGATAACCTGGTTGGTTGCCTCCATGTAAATTAACAGGGGCTCACCAGGCTCGGGTGCTGCAAGGATGGGTGCTGAGGAAAGGATCTCCTTGAGCTGCTTCAATGCTGCATCTGCCTCGTCCGTCCCAGTGACGTTGTACGCCTTCTTTAGCAACTTGTACAGCGGCAGAGCCTTCTCTCCAAGTCGGCTGATGAACCGACTAACTGCTGCAGCACAACCTGTTAGTCGTTGGATGTCCTTTAGGCATGTCGGACGGTTTATGTTTAAGATGGCCTTGATTTTCTCTGGGTTGACCTCGATTCCGCGCTGGGAAACGATGAAGCCCAACAGTTTGCCGGCTGGGACCCCGAAGACGCACTTCTTAGGGTTGAGCATCATGTTGTATTTCCGGAGATTATCAAAGGTTTCTTTTAAGTCGGAGATTAAGTCGTTTGACTTTTTGGACATCACCGCGATATCGTCCACATAAGTGTGAACGTTCCAACCAATTTGGTCGTGAAGGCGATGTTGCATTGTCCGCTGGTAGGTAGCACCTGCGTTTTTCAGCCCAAAGGGCATTGTGACATAGCGAACATGCCGTATGGGGTAGTGAACGAAGTGGCCAATTGGTTCGACTTCCTCATCTTGATCTGGTGGTATCCTGAGTATGCATCGAGAAAACACAAAAGTTCCGAGCCAGCCGTCGAGTCAATGACTTGGTCAATGCGAGGCAAAGCAAATGAATCTTTGAGACATGCTTTGTTCAAGCCGGTGTAATCAATGCACATTCTGAATTCATTGGTTCCCTTTTTGGGGACAAGTACAGGATTGGCCACCCATCGGGTGTGAAGGACTTCTCGGATAAACTCAGCCTTAAGTAACCTAGCTATCTCTTTGCCAATGGCGCGTCTCTTCTCATCTCCAAAGCATCGTAGAGGTTGTTTCACTGGTTTACATTTTGGATCTATGTTTAAGCTATGCTCGGCAAGTTCCTTAGGTACACCTTTCATGTCGGCAGGTTGCCAGGAAAAGATGTCCCTATTCTCACGGAGGAACTCGACGAGCGTGCTTTCCTATTTGGGGTCCAGGTTCATCCCAATGGCGACGGTCTTGGAGGCATCGCCTACCACAAGTTCCTCCGGCTTGGTCTCGATGGCGGCCTTGAACGCAGGAGCGGAGTCGGAGATCTGCTTCTTTGACGCGGGCATCTCTGAGTCATTGACCTTGCTCTGGATCTCCTTGAATTCTTCGCTGTAGAGGACAGCTTCTGCAACGGCTGCTTCATTGATCTCGCAGTCCCTTGCCTTGTTAAAGCTTTCGGATACGGTGATGACACCGTTTGGTCCGGGTATCTTGAGCTTGTTGTAGACGAAGCATGGCTTGGCCATGAACGTGTGGAAAATGTCGCGGCCGAATATGACGTGGTACACGCTCTTGAAGGGGACCACCTCAAAGGTCATGCGTTCTTGGCGGTAATTATTAACGTCGCCAAAGGATACCTGAAGCGTGATGCATCCAAGGGACCGAGCTTCCCGGCCAGGAACTACGCCATGGAACACGGTGTTGGTCCGCCTTAGGTTTTCCTCCGTCAAGTTCATCTTCTGCAGTGTATCCAGGTACATGATGTTGATGCTGCTTCCACTATCCACAATGCACTTGGCGAACTCCACGCCGTCAATCAATGGGTTGATGACCATGGCGTACTGGTTCTCCGTGGGCACAAGGTCTGGGTGGTCCGTCCTGTCCCAAGTGATTGGAACCTCTGACCAGCGCAGGTATTGGGGAACTAGGGGGGAGAGTGGCCATCAGGATCCTTAGAGAGGTCTTCTGTTGTCGGACAGTGGGGGTGCCAAGGAAAGTGTGGTAGACTGGGGCCTTCTTAGCAAAGGGGTTCTTGCCCTTGTCGTCGCTCTTGGCGGCGTGCTTGGGGTCAATGTCCTCGTCCATGTCACTTGAATCCTTGGACTCCTCCTCCTTCTTATTCCCCTTACCCTTGCCTCGCGGCCTGTTCTTCCGACTTCGCTTGTAGCCGGACTCCGGGTCTTCCTTGAGGTCGTTGACGAACTTGCAGTGTCGATTGGTATGGGTGGCCTTGCCGTTGGCATCGAGGTGTATGAGGCACGACATATCGCGGTACTCCTCGTACATTTGGGGAACACGGAGCGGAGCCGAGTTGGTTTCACTTCCTCGCTGATGCCCGCGGCCTGCTCCCCTTCCTCGGCCACGTTGTCCGCCTTCTCCTCGTCCTGCAAAATTCATGGCGACCATGTCGGTAGATTTCTTTTCTTCTGGAGCAGTTTTCCGCTTTGTACTGCTGTTCCTCCGAGCTTGGGTTGGAACGGCCGTTGCCGGCAAAGATCCACGAGCATCGTCGTCGACAGCTGCGAACTCACTAGCTAACTGAATCATCTGATTCAAGTCAAGCTGATGATTGTCCTGCAAGCGCTTCAGCTTATGTCGGAGCAACATGCACCTTTCCAACCCATCGATGAAGGCGGCCATGGTGGTCTGGGCGTGCATTCCTGTGCAGGAATTCTTCATGTCCAGCCAGCGGGAGAGGTAGGCGCGAGATGTCTCGTCTTTCTCTTGCACGCACCGCTGTAGATCGCCCACAGTGCAGGGACGCTTGTATGTACCCTCAAAGTTCTTGGTGAATGCTTCTTGCATGTCCAGCCAGTTGTAGATAGATTTCTCCGGCAAGTCGTCGATCCATTGACGGGCCGTACCCGCCAACATTAACGGGAGGTACTTGACGGCGACGTTGGGGTTGCCTCCGTCAATCTCCACCGCGTTGCCGTAGTCCTGCAACCATGTGGCAGGCTTGGCGGTGCCGTCATAGGGCTTGATGGTCTTGTCAATCCGGAAACCTTTGGGGTAAGTTGTGGACCGTATTGAAGGTCCAAAGCAACGTGGTCCCAGGTATGGTCCTTCCCGGGCCTTGTGGATCTTATCAATCCGCGAACGTGCATCGTATGGCTCTGGGTTCTTCTTTTTGTTGTCAACAGGGGATGGGCTGCGTGAACGACGCGGGCCTCTTCCGCCATGGTGACTGCTTGCCGGTGATGGAGGAGGAGGTGGCGGTGGGTTTGCCTTCTTGTTGTTACCCTCCTGCGACGCCCCACGCCTGGCACGGTTGCTTGTCGGAACGGAGGGTCATGGTGTGACCTGCTCTTATGTCCTTGGTGGCGCTCTTCATCATGACGGGTCTGTATCGCGTTATCGCGGATGACGATGCCGCACTGCTTTGGAGGGGGCATATCCGTACGATGGTGAGTCTTGTAATCTTCCTAACGTCGGGGGGGATCGGGGCGGTGGCGATGGGCGGCGAGGTTGAGCTCTTTCTCCGTGGTTGGAGGATATGGGGATAGCATCCTTCCTATTGCGCGCATCCCTCTGTCTTCGTTCTGATGAACCCGTCCGTGATCCGACATCTTGAGGAGATCTGTCCCTTGGCGGTTTGTACTGGCTAGATCAGCAGAGCGCTAGGTTAGACTCAAGACTCTGAGAGGTGGCCTTTTCCTGCTACTTTACCGCCTTGGCCACTAGGTCATAGACCTGTTCCACTGCCTCAGGCGATCTATCCTGCTCCAGAAGGGTCTTGGCGACGACGAGGTTAAGGAGTGGGGTGGGCATCACCTGCTTGCCTTCACTATCAATGTATGGCTTGGTCCGTGCCGGCTTCGAGGGAGCCCATCCTAGGTTGCGTCGTACACCAGGATCGTTGATGACGCGAGCCGGAGCTTTCTTAGCCTTCTGCTGCTGAAGCAGAGTCTTGTACTCGACCTCCATTGCTCTAGCTTTTTCTATGGACTTCTGCGCGTTGACCAGATCTCGATCTAGTTTAGCACCTTGCTCCGCAATGGCTTGCGCCTCCTCCAGCAGCTGCTGGCGCTTCTCATCAAGCTGAGTCACGTTACGGATATGATCAACGGTTAGTGGCTCAACGAGGAGATTGCCATACATTACTCTATCAGCTGGAGTAACATGGGCTGCTGCCGACGTGGATGCTGGAGGCGGCAATTTTGCGGTGTTGTTGTTGCTCGGGCCGGTGCCGGGTTCCTGCGGCTGCTGCACTGGGTTAGGCGGAGGAGGCATGACTCTTGCGCGATCGTCGTCAGCAGCAATAAGTGGCCCCTTCCCCTTATCCAGCGCCGTAGGCGGAGCTTGCCCGGGTTGATCTTCATCCATCACTTTCCCAATGGTGACGAATACCCCTCGAGACATGACGGTGTTATTAGCTTGTTCGTCGCGCGAGTACTCCTCCTCCATTTCCTGCATAGCAGAGTCTAGCTCTTCTGGACTGAAGTCTATTTCCTCTGAATCTGCACTGAAATCAGCATAAAGCGCGTCAATGACAGAGTCGGAGGGTGCCAGGACTTCCTCGATGATGGGCGGTGGAGGTGAAACGGCCTCGACAATGACTGGAGGTGGTGGTGCTGCTACGACGATGGCGGCCGGAGGCGGTGGTGGTGGTGGCTGAATCGGAGGGGCTCCGTCAATGAGCGCAAGCGCTGTCTGAGCTGCCGCTTCAGCCTCCGCGTAGTTGTTGACGGTGTTCACCATGCCTTCGAAGGTAAGGCTTCTCGACGCCTGTTGCCGTCTTAGAGAATGTCGGAGGAGCGTGCCATGGTCCAGTCCTTCCACAAAGTGATAGATAGCATCATCATTGGGGTAGTGGGCCAGATTGGCTCGTATGCGGAGCCACCTGGCCAGGTAATCGCGGGGATTTTCGCCCTCTCTCTGAATGCAGCGCGCCAGATCGAAGATGGTAACCACGCCGACGAACTTGGATCTCTGCTGTCCAGACGTACGGACAAAGCTGGCGGACTTGCAGTGATCTTCCACCTTTATATCCTGCACAGGGGCGGTTTGGGTGGGTCTTGAATTTTTCCGATCTTTGCCGGCAAACTCCGAGGAGAGATCTGACATCGATCCTTCCGCGAACGTATCCTGCCCGTAGGCGGTCCGTGCGGGTCTTGATGCTTTCCGATCTTTGTCGGCAAACTCTGAAGAGAGATCTGACATTGATCCTTCCGCAAACGTATCTTGCCCGTAGGCGGTCTGTGCGGGTCTTGATGCTCCTCCGACTCCCAGGGAACTAGTGCCCGAGTCAGTTTCGCCAATGAAGAGGTGGATGTCTCCGATAGGAACGATCGAACACCGCGTAGGGTTCGTCTTCGTCGGGATCCAGAACTCGTCGTGGGGGATGATCGGAACGTTGCCGAAGAAGAGAACACGGCCGATGGCTACGGTTTCGCCGATTCCCGAGAAGATCTTGGTCCTCGCCCGCTGAAGAGCCTGAAGCGCCTCTTGCCCACGGTGGGCTCTAACTGTCGTGGTATTGCCGACGAGTACGCCATGGAGGGGTCCTCACAATGCGTGTTTAGAGACGTGGGGTAAGGCGGACGGTTGACGGGTATGAGGTAACACAACTTACCCAGGTTCAGATCCCACAACGGTGGTGGAATCCTACTCCTGCTATAAATCACTATAATGGCAATACGCCGAGTTACAGAGATTAGGTCCGCTGTGCGAGGTGACTAGAAAGTCTAAATTATCGTGCCCTAATGGCTCCCATAGGCCCGACTTATATAGTCGCCAGGTCCTAGGGTTACAGGGAAAAATCCTAGCCGGAAAGGTTACAGAGTTCTACACCGTCTATTACTAGTCTTGTGTATCTTTCACTCCAAGGCTCCGGGTACGCTGGTGACTCCACCATAGCCTTCCTTTATCCGGCATGGGCCTCCCTTCTGGATCCACCTAACTGGGCCGCCCAGCAGGCCATAGGCCATGCTACCGACTATGGGCCACCCCGGTTAGTCGGATAAGAGACATGCTATGAGGATACCCATATAGCATATCCCCAACAAGAACGTCGCCTCCGTCTCCGGCAGTGAACACCCGACGCGAAAGCAAACTTCGACGAGGATTTCCGGCCGTGCCAGTGCGCCCCTGTCCAAGCAAAGACCACGTTGAGCTTCCTCGTGACCTTGCAAGTCTGGTAAGCCACGCCACAAGCCTCATCCCCTCCTGTATTCGCTGGAGCGTCGCTGACAGAGCGCCGCCAGACTTTGGTCGCTTGGTCCACAGCCGTTAGATCTAGATCCAACGCATCTGATAGAATCACTTAACGAAGGGGTACGAGGCAGATCTGGCCGTGCGATTTCATTTAGATTGTGCGGTCCACACTGGTCGATCCGCGCGAAGCGGTACCGACGAATCAGAGAGCACCACGTGGCCTGCGTTTAAATTTAAAACAAAAATTTGATCTATTAGCTAACCAAACTTCTAAAATTCATAACTTTTGATTCCCACGTTCAAATTTTGCAAACTTTATATCATTGGAATCAGGAGAGAAAATCCTATCTGTTTATGCAATGTGTTTAATGTTTTGCCTCTGTAAAAATGGTTGTTTTTGCAGAAACTTGTGTAGGCTTATTTTGGTTATATAAATAATTTGAAAAATGTTTTAGAGATCAAATAAAGTTTATTTTGAGAATCTTGGAATTGTTTATGTTTTAGTACTATACACTTGTCTTGTTTGGTGTAGAAAAATCATCACATGGCATTTGCATGCATTCATATATTTTTGTTTGTATATATTTTGTTATGTGATTTTGGTGCCTTATTTTATGTGTAGATTTTGGTGCTAATAGTGATTGTGGTTGTGAAGATTGTTGCAACTCCCCAAACTACCAAGACAAGTGGTGCTTCATGATTTTATTCCTATATTTTTCAACTATGCACTAGAAATATTTTTCATAGGACTTGCATGAATATTTTGATAAGTATCTATATGCTATGCTTGGGAAATCCTAGTAGTTGTAGAATTGTTAGAAATCTCTGTAAGTTAAGATGATTACCATTTCCATGATTAGTCTAGCTAGTAGCAACCAATGGTGGTTATATATTCATGCTATAAGAAATATTTCTAAGTCTGTTGACTCGTGCTTTGCTTAATAAAACAAGTAAGTGAATGAAACACCTGGGTGGAGTGGAAAGAATGGTTTGTGTTGAGTGGTTGCACAAGGCCCATTTATATGGTTTACCTTGTGTATCTCACTTGTGGAAAGCCACCCAGGAACAAAGGGATTTGAGATGCCAAATGTTAAGAAGCTTCTAGTGCAGCCACATGGCATTATGGGCTCTGCCTGGATCATATAGGTTACAATAACTTAGCCATTTGGACAGTTGGTGGTAGTGGGATGATAGGTTGGAACGCGTCCATTTGGTCTAAGGGAAGGCTTCTGAAAGGTCCTATCTTGGTGAAAATCAAGTCTTGTGGGGAAAGTGCACAACCTCTGCATATGGAAGAAACTAAGTACTTAGCCAAGTTCATGGTATTGGACAACTTGAGCATCAAGACATGGAAGCTATCAAGAATCTCCTCATCCCAATTTCTAAGTTAAAACTTGTGGTTGAACAAGGGTGAAGGATCTCCAATGTCTATTGGTGATTCCTTGGGAAATTTTTGTCAAAGAAAAACTTAGTGTTTTCAACTAATAGGAAAAACCTATTTTGAGCAAAACAAGGGTATCACTTGCCAATACTATTCCAATGTATTGACCCACTATGGCTGTAACTTGTGATGTTGCAGGTTATTCTGATGATGATTAGGGGTTATGAGTCTACACTCAACATGCTTGCCTGTGGCACATGAAGATGAAGACTTATTTATCTTATTCTATATTTGAATTCTTGTATTAGGCTTATGGCCATGGAGTTTGTAAAAGACTATGTTTGTCTCTGGAATGATATGTAATAATGACCTTTGTTTCTGTGTACTTCATCTTAAACTGTGGATGCTAGCATTGATCTAGGGACTAGCATTGCAATCACAGGGATCCTTACCTTTATAAAGGGAGGGATCTTACAAACCCGAATGAGATAAACCGTCCATGGAATATTGCACAGCTACGTCCCTTCTATTCTTAATTATATTTCCTTGTAATAATATATGTACATGTTCAAAGTGAAATAAAGTATTGGTTTCCTCATATGTTATTTTTGAGAAGTTTTTAACCATCTTATTTCCAAACGAGCATGTCATTTTCAAAAATCCCAGAATGCTTGAATGTACTTTATGCTCATGTTTGTCCTGGTTATGATTTTTGAATATCTAAAAAATGTTACCTTAGGGTAAAAAATTAATTTGTCATTTATACTTTGGTTTTTTATCTGATTTCTTAGACGTGGGTATCTTCCGAGTAATGAATTTTTGGTACTGGAAGTCGGCTTTGTTTCCGAGTTTAAACTGGTTTAGCAATTGGGATCCGGTTCTCGACAAAGTTTCCATGCTAAAGGTTGGCCAGCTCATAAAAGGGACGAGGTAGAGATCCAGATAAAATGACAAGTGTAAACACAAAAGAGTGCTTACGAAATTTTTGAGCACCATTAGTTCTTACAGACCACCTCATATTCAAAAGCATATATATTGTTCCCATCATTACATTCCACATAAAAAGTTCAGAATAATTCATCAAAGATGTTTATGCTGCAGATTTAGGTGGTGGTGAAGGAGACCGTGGAGCGCTAGAGTGGCCATCGTCGCCTTGCTCCTGAGACTTGGAAGCTCCTTCGATGAGGCTATCTTCCGGCTCTTGGGCAAAGGAGGCACAACGATGGATTCAAAGAAAGGCGTCGTATAGCTCGTCATCTCCGCCACACGACAAGCATAACCTGCGCAGGATTCTTGGATAGCCTTGATGTTTTGCGGGTTACCCTCATCGTCTTCATCGGCGATGCCCTTGGTGATGTGTCAGATCTCCATATCACTGTGGTGGCTCATCACCATGGTAAGAGCGGCCCGTGCAGCGGTTCTAGCATATGAGATCTTCCAGTCTTCGATGAGCTTCAGAATCTCCTTGGCTTTGTCCCTCACCTCGAGCACTGGCATTTTATGCAAGTCAGAAAGTCTGACCGACTCGCCAGCCTCTTCAAGAGTCTATCGAAAGTCAAAAAAATATCTTCGACGAGCTTTATGAACTCGAGGCGACGTTGAGAGGAAAGAGAGTCGGAAAGGTGAATAGGATCTGGGAAAGAACCAAAAATCAAAATTGACTAAAATAAAGTCGAAAATTTAAGTAAGAGTGAAAGTCGGAAATCTTACCTAGCATGCAGTGGTTCCACTGAGAATGCTCCTCTCGAAGACTCTTCAGTTCTGCTTCTGTGGCCTGGGCTAGATCCTTCTGGCTCTCGGAGTCCTTCTTGAGATAAATAATTTGCTTATCTCGGAGGGCTAGCAGCCTCTCGAGTCTATCGGTCTCCATGTTGCTTGAATCTAGGACGGCGTTTACGGATTTCTCCGATTCAACCTTAAGGTTCTCGAGCTTGTCCTGGAGTTCAGCATTTTCCATCTCCAAGACCTTGAAGTTCTCGGCTTGCTCCACCATCTTGCTAGATTCGCCAAGCAATTTTGCAAAGGGAAAATTATCAGTCGAACAGAACAGTTTGACTATGGCAATCACTAAATGAAAAACAGGGAGTCGGAAAAGTTTACCTTCTGCTTCATCTTTCTCAACTTTCAACTTAGAATTCTCAAGGCACAGAGCCTTAATCTCCTTGCGCTTATTACATATATTCTTGAGCAATTCCTAGTTGGAAGATGCAATTTTCTGTAAGTTTAAAGATGGAATATTGTTACACGAATACTAAGACTCGGGCTGTAGATTTAACCAAGTAAAAATACAGCACGAGCCTTGGGGGATACACTACATCATTCTTTTGCATCCTATAAGCATCAACTTGGATTCAATGCTATGATGTTTATCCAACTTCATGCTTGGGGGCTAGAGGATATTAAAATAAACACTGCAAACAAGATTAGAAAAACTTACAATATGTTCTAGAGGCAGCTTCTCGAATCCAAGTTTAGTGTTGTGAAAAACTTTCTCGGCAAGGTAGAGGGAGGGAACATCCGCCCCTGGGAGCTTGCCAGACTCAATTTTTGCATCCCGGACCAAAATTTGGTCCAGGAGGTTAACTAGCTTCATGTCCTCCGTCTCCTGGCTCGCCGCCTTCGGAGTGAGGGTTTGTTTCTCGAGACTGGACTGAGCCAGCTTGAGAATATCCTCCTTTTTCTTCCGCTTTAGGCTGAAGGCAGCAGAGCCGGCCACTTTATCCATCTTCCCTGCTGATATTACCATGGGATCATTACCCTTGACAGGTAACCAGGGCTTTCAAGGTGGTGCTGACGTCGGGGGTGGCAGAGCCGACATTAGGAGAGGCGGAAACCTCTGGTGCTGACGTCGGGGCACTGCTTGGAGTTGGAGGAGGCATGACTGGGGAAATGATAAGCTTATGCTAGTGCAGCTGCTTGCCCGGCTTGCTATCTGGCTTCGACTTGCTCTTCAAAATTGTTTTGCTCTGAAACACGTAAATCCAAACATCAGGTGTGCTTTGGAAAGAAAGAAAACTGCAATATTGACAAGGTGCTTACCTTTTAACTACTGGCAACATTTGTCTTCTAGCAGTGACAACAACTTCCTTGGCCTTGTGCTTCTTGGAAGTGGATGCAGGAAATTCTTGCACCTCATCATCCTTCGTCGCCTCCGGATCATCTGAAAGATAGCCCTCTAGTGGAGATAACTCATACTCGGGGAGCTTCTCGAGTTGATAAAGTCGAAAAGCATCGGTAAAAATAGAGTCGGAGGAAAAGACAGAAAAGAATTACAAAACATCTTCAGGGAGACATCCGGAACTTTTCTTTCCACTCTCTCCTTGATAAAAACTGCATGCGGGTCTTGTAATCCTTCGTTGGAATACGATGCGGGCTGACCCTCAGGTTGTCTTTCTTGTCTCCGGTGACCGTGTGCATGAGGCGATCTCCATGATACTGGAGAGGCTGGATTCGGCGATCTAGCCAGCAGTGTATCCAGTCGGATCCACGGAGGCCCTTGTGCTTCATCGGAAACTCAATCCGCCTTTTGGAGAGGATGAATACATCTGAAAGTTCTAGCGCCTAAGCGTCCCATGATTCTTGGTGGGGAGCAGCACCCTCGACGAAGGCCGGAGACCTTCCGTCTTTTCAGGAGCCGGAATATCCTTATTGTAAAAGAAGGTTCCGGCCCAACATTTAACTGACTCGCTAGCGTTAATCCTAGGATAGACTCGGTTTGAGGACTAAGCAAAGAGTACCAGTGGTGTAAGGAAAACTGGCACTAATGGAGTTCTTCCGGGTACCATAATAGTACTCGAAAAGGGTGAGACTTGGCCTAATGCCAAGAAACCCCTCGCTCAAAGTTGCATGAGCACTAAGCTCTAGCAGGGAGTTAGGAGGGAGATTGTGAAGTTTCACACCGTAATATTGGAGGACCTTGATGAAGAAGTCCAACGGTGGGAGACTGAAGCCGCGGTCGACGTGCATGCCGAATAGCACTCGCTCGCCGTCGCGCGGTGCAGGAGTGGCGTCTCCAGTGGCGCTCCGCCATGCGCCAGCGACGAGGTAGCCCTCGTCCTCCATGACCTGGAGCTCGGACTTGTCCATGATGCTTGGGACACAGAGGACCCGCATCATTTTATCATCTGCCGTTGGCGTGCCCGCTGCCGCTCCAGAGCTAGATGGTGTCGCCATCTCGCTGGGGAAGGATGAAAGAATGGTGGTGATTGGGGTTTTTGCTTGGAGTGCATAGATGAGAATTGCTACGGAGGGCTCGAGGAGTACGAGGAGGCAATGAATGAAATGGTGGAGAGATGAATCTGGGAGAGAAGGGTTTCCTCTCTCTTATTTACCTTTATGCCAAGATTCGTGTTCAAACCGCGCGATTTGCGCCACACGTATAGGAGAAATGAAGGTGGCTTCCTCATGACTCCTCCGCCCCCTCAATTCTTGCGTGATCATTAAAATGGTGCTCTGTTCCATAGGTAACGAACCCACTAACGGTCATGTTGACGGGACTCTTGTCAGTGACAAGACCTGGTCTAAAAATTTGACAGACAGCATGACGTTGTTTAAAATCTGGCTCATGTTTTAAACTGAGCAAGGAAAAGACTAAAGTCAAAGAAAAACATTTCCGACTCAGATGACTCGGAATCCTACACTATTGAAAGAAGTTTTCAGGAACCCTTCAAGATTCTCAAGACGAAGAAACCATCAAGTTATATGATTTATCCGACTTTGGATCTTGGAGACTTCCGGGGGATACTGTTGGGGATATACTTTCCGGGTATACCCACAGGACTCACTAACCAGGCTGGCCCACCAACGGGTTAGAGATTTGATTCACGGGCGGCCCATCAGAGAAAGAGGAGGAGCCACTTCCGGCTACGACAAGGCCCAAAAGAGTTATCGACTTATGCTTGTAGTATTACTTGTAGTCCAAGCTGCATCTAGGTACCGACTCTGTAACGTATCCAGATAGGTCTCTAATGTAACCCTAGGTCTCGGTGACTATATAAACCGGCCCTATGGGAGTCTTTAGGGCACAATACCACAACCTACTCACACAGGCGAACCTCTCTTGTAATCCATTATAACATCTGGCTCTTGCTGATATATTACTGGTTGCTAGCAGGAGTAGGATCCGATCACCGCAGTCGGATCTGAACCTGGGTAAACTTGTGCTCACCGTTCCCGGAATATCCGACGTCTCACACCCCATCTTCTCAACGCCGTCAGGACCCCCTATGGCACACTTGTCAACAATCCGACAACACATATCTTTAGCCACTATGGCTTCATGAGGGTGTGGCGCAAAGCTTCGCTATCTTGTCGGTGCCATGGGACATGTCTAAAAATAGATTTCTTGATATTGGTAGAGGTGGAGAAAGTCTTGGTGGATACAATCAGAGGTTTGCAATGGTAGAGAGGTATATTGGTTGCGATGAAGACTTGTTGCACAAGTTCTTGATGTGTGTCGTGTGTTTCTTGTCTTGCAGCAATGGACTTGGCAAGAGGGGGTGGTGATGGCTCCCAAGTGCAGCAGATCAATTGTACTACTTTTCAATAAGAAAGGTTGTCGAACCCATGAGGAACTGATGGTATTGGTTAGTAAATTTGACAAGTAAACCAATAAAAGGATGTGGTGGTTTTGGTGTTTTGGATTTATAGTTTGCAGTAAAATAAAGTACTAAAAGTAAATAGCAATAAGTAAATGCTCTCAATGAGAGAAAGGCCAATCCTCTATGCATCAAGAGGACAAGCTCAGGTGTGTGTGACCTTATATGTGACAAGAGTTCCTGAGGGCGGCATGGATTTACTTAGCATTCAGATTTCTACATAATATGGTGAACATCTCGTCAAGTTTCATTCCTTTTGGGCGGAGCCTAAATTAGATGCAGCCATATATATAAGCATGTACACCCCTTATGATGGGTCCTAGAGCCATTTTTATGAGAAAGTATAGGAATCATTAAGACATAAATGTCCCACCATAGCAGTTAGTTCATTGGTCCCTGACAAAAATCCCTCTAACGCAACTCAAAGTATTAGAAAATGGTTTCTGTCATTTCGTCCCCTCCAACCCTCATCATTTCATTAAAGTGTATCCCTATGAGACCATATAGGTGAAGTAATATGCAATCGATGTTTGCATAAAACCATCATAAAACCACATAAAAGATAAAAAACTTGACCAAATACTCATTGCATATTATATGGAAATCATGGTCAATTCATCCTATGCCCTTAGGAACATGGGGATCTACTCATAAGTGACAAACATGATATGGATCAGTGGCATATGGATTACAACACAATCTGAAAATATAGTATCTCCACCAAATAAAGACAAGTTGCCAATCACAAACATGCAAATAGCACTTAAACAATATCTGGGGGTTCAGTCAATCACAAACTATGAAGGGAACAAGCTGGATCTTGGAGATGGAGATGGTGATTATGATGGTGATGATGGAGATGTTGATGGAGAGGCCTTCCCCTATGCCAAGGAGAAGTGGTGATGATGATGGCATCAATTTCCCCCCACCGAAAGCTCCGGTGCTATAGGATATGTCGCCTCTGTAAATTGTGGGAAGAATATGGTGTAGGTTTCCTGGTGATACGGAGGCATCTGTAAAAAGGAGAAGCCGAGGCAATGCTCGTGGGCCACACGAGCATGAGTGACGCGCCCTTCCCTAGGCTCTTTCGGGCCCAATGACTCTTCTCTTTTAATTCTTTCACTCATGGTCCTTCTCCAAGTGAAAAATTGATCGGGTATTTTTTTTCCTTTGATTTTTAGGTGTCTAGAAGGTCCCTAAAACAACAAAATACGAAAAAGGAGGTTTTCGGCCTCCCAGAAATTAAATACCAATGAAAGATACTTTTTAGGGAAGTCTCCTAAATCAACTAAAAAGGCATAAATAATGATAGAACATGGAAAATATTATTCAAAATAGATCTTATAATTCACTATATTGATTATGTAAAATGCTCGTATCAAGTCCCCCTATCTTAAAAATTTTCTCGTCCTTGAGCAAATAAGCGAATATATCATATTATGTAGCAATAAGCTTATGCTTGATAATAAAATACGAGCATGGCATCATCAACTTATGCATATTAATTTGTCTTAAAATGTCTATAGACTAACAATCACACAAATGTGGGCTACATAGATAGGAGCTCTAGCAACTACCCCTTGGTTTTGAACAAAACTAACCATTGTCTGTTGAACAATTGAACAAGTCTCAAAATTTTCTTTTCTCTTTGATAATATTATCTTGCATGGTTTTTTACCTTGTTATCTTTGATTCACTCTTGCCTTTGCAATGAATATAAAACTCTCATAGGATAACTAGTTAAAATAATAGAGTTAAACAATAAGATAGACATGAAGTTTGACTTCGTCAAACACTTCCACTGTTGTGGTATTGCCGATAAGTACACCATGGAGGGGTCCTCACAAAGCATGTTTAGAGAGGTGGGGGAAGGGGGCGAGTTTGAGGGTACGAGGTAACACATCTTACCCAGGTTCAGATACCATGATGGTGGTGGAATCCTACTCCTGCTATAAATCACTATAATGGCAATACACCGAGTTACATAGATAGGTTCATTGTGCGAGGTGTGTAAGTTCATTGCCCTAAAGGCTCCCATAGGTCCGGCTTATAAAAGCACCAAAACCTAGGGTTACAGGGAAAAGTCCTAGCTAGACAGGTTACAAAGTCCTACACTAATAGTAACTAGTCTTTGTGCCTTGCACTCCAAAGCTCCGGGTTGGTCTTTGACTGTACCGTAGCCTTCCTTTATCTGGCATGGGCCTCTCTTATGGATCCGTCTAACTGGACCGCCCAGCAGGCCATAGGACTTGCTACCAACTGTGGGCCACCCGGTTAGCCAGATTAGAGACGTGATACGGTGATACCCATTTAGCATATCCCCAATAGTAGCCCCCGGAGAACTATGAGATCTTGCACCGTCTTGCCCTTTTGTCTTGAATGCTCTGTCTAGATGATGTCAGCAATTCTTCAAGTAATATATCGAAGTCCTCCAAAAGAACCTTGTAATTTTCTCCGTCTTCAATATGTAAGCCAGAGTGACATGGGTATGACCTATGGGTGCCTTATATTAGCCTACCCGGTTCGACCCAGCAGAAGCCCATGAAGAAGCGTACCTCAATCATGAAGCCCAATAGGATTTCAGGTGGCCTAAGCCCAGGACGAATTTGACTCACTGGAGAACACGCTTTCTTCGGATAGAAACTTGAAGGGAAAAAACCTAAAGTTTGTAACCTACTCGGCCTATCCCCAAGACCTGGCCTATCTATATAAGGGCCAGGAGGGCACGACGAGAAGGAATACCTCATAACTTAGCACACACCTTGCTAGATCTAATCTACGAACCCCCGTAACCTTTGGCATCGCCATTAAAAAAGAGCAGACAAGCAGGAGTAGGGTTTTCCCTCTAGGGGCCTAAACCTGGGTAAACCTCGTGTCCCCGTGTTGCTTGTCTGTTAGCCGTTCCGCGGTCTCCATAGTCCCCTTCTTATCCAAAGCCCAAGTCCATAACAATGGGCAATAACAATTTGGACCCTCGTCATAGAGAATTACTGAGTCTTTCATCTTACTCTTCTCGTAGTCGAACAGAATCTGCCTATGAAGGAATCTTCAGATGGGACCGCTCCACCGCTGTTATCAGTAAGATGACATAGGCTACAGCCTATTCTACCTCAAAACTCAAATATGGCAGAAGTTAATCATAGTGTTTTTCCCGCATGTTAAATCCGAAACATCAAGCGGAAATGGGGGAGATGTTGTCACATCCCAAAATTTTCCAAATTTTGAAATGTGAAAAATAAATAAACAAAAGAAACAAATGTTGAAATTTACGGTGAAAAGAAACTTTTTGCTTCTAAATGGAAACATCAAAACCCTAAATCAAATGCATTCCTGCATGGAAAGAATCTTGAATTTAAAGCACTTGGAAGAGTTGAACCAAAACCCTAAATTCTAATGAAAGAAATCATTTCCAAGATCACTCCAAAACTATGGCTTTGATCCATATAAAAATTTGTCAACAAACATTTTCTAAATGATAAAAAATGATAATAAAAAATGTTATAAAACCATGGAAATTGGTTTCACTAAATTTGGAGCCATGGATAAAAACATATGGTTTTAATAAGATAAAAGGAAATAATTTCCAAGGATAATAAAGCTCCTACTTAAAAAAATACCAAATTGTGAGAAAAATAATCCTAAAAGGATTTAAAAATATAAACAAATATTAAATAAAATTATACAAATTGGAATCACCAATTTTGGAACTATAAATAAAAAGATATGGATTTTATAAGACAAATAAAGAATTAAATAAATAAGAAATATATTTAAAAGACAATTTAAACCTAGAATTAAATCCATAAGCAAATGGAATAAAAGTTACTGGATAATAAAAAGGAATAAACGATTACTTGAATAAAATTATATGGATATGAACCATATTTGATTTTATTCAAATAAATAAAGACAAGTTACCCACATATTTTAAATGGATATTAAAACACAAGAAAATTATATTGAGTGGATTAAATAACACACTAATAAATAGTGTAAACCTACTGAAAAAGTTCTGGAAGGATTTGAATTCAAACTAATGTTTAAAACAGGAAATAGAAATGGAAAAGGAAAAAGAATTCAAAAGAAAAAATGGAAAACAAACCCAACCCACCTACCTGGCCCAACAGCAGGCCTAGAACAAGCCCACCCGGGAAACCCCTCTCTCCCCTCCACCCCTTTTCTCACCAGCGCACCCCGCACCCCCCTCGCTATCTTCCCGGCCCCACAGCCACGTAGTCATATTCAACCCCGTGCTGACCCGTTCCCCTCTCTCCCCCGAATGTTTCCTGCGTTAATTTCTCGGCTTTAATTCGTTTGATGGCGCGTTAATGCCTCCCCGTGACCATGTTGTCTTAATCGCCCCTCTCTCCTCTCTGTTTTCCCCCACTCTCACACACAGGCTGCCTCGATTCTTGCCCGAACCACCACTGGATCCGACGAGCTCCAGCTCAAATTCCGGCGAAGCCCGACCGCCCCCTGCCCCCTAGCTTCCACTAACTTTCTCACCTTAGCCATGCACACCTGCCAGTAGTCTCCATTTGCCCGCGCGTGCCCCAGAGGCTCGACAATGACCACGCCTACTCGCCACCGTCCTCTTCCTCAACTCCGGCGACTCCTCCTGGTAATCTCTGACCGCCCCTCTTCCTATCGATGACGCTCTTGCACTCACCTATCTCTTGCGCTTCTAACACCATCATTTTCTTGCCTTAGCATGCCCTGTAGAGCCGCCCCCGACGACGCCAGAGCGTGCCCGGCGCCAGGAGCATCTCCGACAATAAATCCCTAGTGACCTCGTGCGCCCCTTGGCCAACGGAGACCACCTCGAGTATCCCCTCGCCACGGAGACTCTGGTAATGCCCGTGCCCTCTATTTTTCTTCTTGGAATCGCCGGACCACTGCTGACAGTGCGCCGCCACCATGCACCGTCGCCAGCACCGCCAGTTCTTGGCCAAGGCGTTTTTGTCCGTTAGATCTGGATTGTAGAGCTAGGATTAGATCTTAGTCGAAGGGGTATCTGTTGATCTGATCCATGCGATTCTAATTAGATCCAACTTCTTGTGCTGCTCGATCCACCCAAACTGGTATGGACCAATAGAAACACACCACGTGTCCAGACTATTGTTTTAAAAACAGAATTTGATCTATTAGATGTTTGATTTTGTAAAAGTCATAACTTTTAATATGTATGTCCAAAAATTACAAATTTTATATCAATGGATTCAGAAAAAGGTAAAATTTGCAACTATGGTCCTGGTTTGGTCATTTGTTTCTTGAAAATTAGGTGTTTTTGTAGAAACATTATTAGGGCTATTTTGGATATAAAAATTGTTATAAAAATGATTATTGAGTGAAACCTTTTGCAAATGGTTTGTTTTGAACCCTCTGACCATAAACACTAACATTTGCGTTTAAAAATATATTTTGTTGACACTAGGAATTATTCCTTTGAATAAAATCATTTCTAGCAAAACAAAAATGATTTAAAAGGCCTATTTTCACTAACTTGATTTTAAATGAATTTCCCACTTTTATAAATGACCAGTAGGTGTTTTGAAATGTTTAGTGCCTTGTTTGAAACCACTTTTTCAATAAAACAACCTTTTGCATGCTTGCATGCATTTCATTGTTTTTATCATTTTATGTGGTGAATTGTTGAGTGCTAGTTTTGAATGTGTGTTTGCTTGATTGAATTATAGTGAACTTTGAAGAGTCTGACAATTGAAAGATGAAGGAGAATACATATATTTTCTAAAAAAAAGGCAAGTGATACTTTGGTCATCAAAAGTCCTATCTTTTCAATATTGCATTAGTGATATTTTTGTAGTATGCATGATAGGAATATATTTTGTATATTGCTATACTATAGTAGATCCTATAGCATATATCTTGGTAGGAATCTTTCTTAGTCAAGAGACAAGTTTTGATAGTATGCTTAGCCTAGCTAAAAGATTTCAAGGGTTGAATATTCATACCATGATATTATGCAAAGTCAATGACTATGTTTTTGAATTAATAAAACAACTAAGTGAATGAAACACATGGGTGGAATGGTAATTGCTTGGATGGATTTGTGTTGAGTGGTTACACAAGGCCCATTTCTATGGTTCACCTTGTGTATCACACTTGTGTATCACACTTGTGGATGGCCACCCAGGAACAAAGAGATTTTAGATGTTTTCTGTTGAGAAGCTTCCAGTGCAGCCACATGGCATATGGGCTCTGCCTTGACTACATAGGTTGCAAAAACTTAGACAGGCAGACAGAAGGTGGTAGTGATGATAGGATGGAACGCGTATGTGCTGATCTGAGGGATTGTTTCTAAAAAGTCTCGTCTTGATGCATGTTGAGTATTGTGGGGAAAGTGCACCACCTCTTGAGAGGGTAAAACCTAAGTACTTAGCCGTGTCCTTGGTAATGGACATTTTGAGCATCAAAGACATTGAAGCTATCAAGGATCTCCTCATCCTAATTTCTCTAAGTTAAACCTTGTTGGGTAAACAAGGGAAGCACTCGGTGTGTAACCAGTGTGCCATTGTGTGATGAAATGATTTGAAAAGAGAAAAAATATTTTCAAAGGATAGGGAAAACTTGTTTTAAGCAAAGGCAAGCCAAAACTCCACTTAGCCAAATATTCATGTAGATGATAGATTCTCCATGTCAATATAAAATCACTTGCCAATACAATTCAAATGTATTGACCCTTGTGGCTGTAACTTATTATGTTGCGGGTTGGTTTGATGGTAGTGAAGTTTGTTGAGTAGGGATTACAAGTCTACAACAAACATGATTGCCTGTGGCATATGAAGATGAAGGACTCCATGTCATATAGTATATATCTGCTGCATTGTAATAAGATAGCCAAATGAGCTATGTAAGATGTAATGAATTATTTTATTCCTGGTTGTAAGTTGTAATATGACATTTGTTTCTTGATATTACATCTTAAACTGTGGGTGCTAGCTATTCGATCTAGGGACTAGCACTGTAAACACAGGGACCTCTACCTTATCATGTTGAGACCTCTACAGATGTGGTGAAAGTTCCACCCACGCTCGCACACACGTTGTCGACGCGTCGACCGTTAGATTGTTTGTGCACGAATCTTGGTGTCGGGGTTATAAATATTTACTGCAGTGATGTTTATCCTTTATCCACATTTCCCCCTCTGTGTCTTCCTCTTCCTCTCACCAGGAGACTCCTCGAGCTCCATGCTCCGAAAAAACCCTAGTAGCCGTTCCACCTTCCATCCTCCTCCTGGACACAATGTCCAACAGCAGCACCATCTCGTCCATGGCGGCACCCTCCGAGGCCTCCATGAAGCCAGCATCATATGTGCAAATCCCGCAGGTGGGAGTAGTGGTGCCAGTCTCTGGGGTGGTGGAATCCACCAGTGGCGACCTAAAAATGGCAGCGTTCGAGCCATTATAGGAAGAATCCGACTCCCACAAGGGGGTCTGGAGAGGATCGGACCTCACCATAGTGGAACTGAAGGAGCTGGTCTATGAAGGGAACCTTCCCTCGACAGAGGGCCTGGTCTGGCAGCTGGCGACAACCGACGAGGTGGTCCATTCTCCCCAAGACGGAGAGAAGCTCTACCTCAAAGCACATCTGGTGCGGGGCGTCTCCCTCCCAGTCTCCAACTTCTATCTCCAAGTCCTCAAGCACTTATAGGTTCTTCCTCGTAACCTTTCTTCCAATAGCATTCTTGCACTTAGCAACTTTGTAGCTTTGTGCGAGGGATACCTAGGGATTAGACCTAGGTTATACTTGTTTATTTACTTCTTCACTATCAAGAGGGAATCTAGAGACTCGAAGGACGAGATTTGGGAACTATGAAACCATTAGTTTCAAGATCTGGCATGGCCGACGGTTCCCCGACATCGTGCGGCACTAGTCCTGTAAAAACTGGCAGAGAAGCTATTTCTACGACCCAGATATCCCTCTGACCGACCACTCCTACCCCGACTTCATCAATGGGGTCACTGTTGAATCCTCTACGTGGAGGTCCCAAGCCTTCCTCCCCTCCAACGATGAAGTCTCTCGTGTCGTTAGGAGGATCGAGTGGATTATTGACGAACACTTTACTGGCTTGCACCTAGCCATGTGTTGGTTCGTTAGGCAGATGTATCCCCTATAGGATCGTGCCAAGCTGATGCATGAGTACACTAAGGAGAGGAAGGATCCCATTCGAATCTCTGAGGACAACTTATCCAGTGACTCCATCAAGCTCCGGCTTAAGGAAATTATAAAGGTGAAAGACAAGAAGCGTGGCTTCGCCATCACCTATGACATGTTTGAAAATAACAAATGCCCAAAGATACCTTGATTTCAGTATTATTTTGCATATACTCCAGTTTATCTGTCTTCGGTGCACCAATTCATCTAACACTTTTTCCACTTAATAGCTGGGGGACTTGGAGGACACCGATATGTCCGCCTAAGCTTATGACCCCAAGATGAAGGATGTACAACTCATGTCTGACGATGATACCTCTAAGGATCATCAAGCTCCGTCAGCGCGAAAGTGGAAGAGCTCCACCTCTGATGCAGCTGCCGTGGGCAAGAAGAAGAAAGTGGAGAGTGGAGTCTCCAAGAAATCCACTGCCTCCCTAGAGGTGGAGAAAATAAAAGCTACCAGCATCCCTTTAACCAAGGTACCTACCATTATGTAAGAGTCCTTTTCTCTGACTTTATCGTTTCGTTACTCCTTTATGTACTTATACGTATCAATATTTTGTATGTTTCAGAAAGATAACCAATGTAAGTCTGGACCGGACCTCCAAAGTTTATGGAGGTTCCAAGAATATACATGAATTTCTAACCTATTCTTCCCCCATCATTGATCCCCTACACCTGCCTTCAAGTCTTCTACAGGCTCTGCCGGTGCGTCATCCATCGCTACACCCGAGGCCTCCATCATGGAGGTAGACAACAATCCTTCTCGGGATTTCTCGGGTGCTTCCGGCTTGGACGTCATTCCCGGTGGCCAGGAGACGCAGGAAAGCACATCCTACTAAGTGGTTGAAGCTTCGGCTTAGGATGCCACCAAGAAAGGGAAGGAGCTGGTGGTGAGAGCCGAAACATTTATGACCACGAGCCAGTTGGAAGCCTCTAAGCCTACGGATGCAACGCCAATCTCAAGGCAGGCTAGATCTACTTCTGCACCCGCAAGTGGTGCTCCTAGCGCATCTGTGACTCCTCCGACATTGGGTCCTGAGGAATTACTCAAGCAGGCAGAGATCATCCAATGAAATTCAACAGTTTTCAAACAACTTGTATTTGGAGGCCACCAACAATCTCAAGATCATTGCCTTTGTAAGTCGTCGATACTTTGCATCTCATTTTATATATCCCACTGTATCCCTCGAGTACTTAGATGGAAATGTAGGGGTTCGTAGCATGGAAAACAAAAAAATTCTACCACATGAACACACACAAGCCAAGATCTATCTACTAGATTATAGCAACGAGTCGATATAGTACTAACCCTCGAAGATTCCAAAGTGGTTAACAAGGTCAGATTCTCGTGGGTGATGTAGTCGTTCACTTGTCGATCTCAAGATCACGTAGACGATCCTTCCAGCGCCGCGTTCTGGCAGCGCTTCCGTAGTCGGTCACACGTTCGGTACTCGATGAAGACCTTCCTCTCCCTTGTTCCAGCAGGCGGCATAGGTTGTAGATCTCTTCTCGCGATTTCGGCAGCACGACGGCATGGTGTTGGAAGTAGAGGGGAAATCCCGCAGGGCTTCGCCTAAGACAGAGCGGATATGGTGGAGTAGAAGAGGGCCTCCAATCACACCACTTATCTTCTAATTTAGCAGCAAGTTAAGTGAGCAAGTTGAGTGAGCGATCCAATCGCACAACTTATCTTCTAATTCATCACAAACTCTTTGTAACTAGGTGGGAGCGACTACACAACTCTATCCATCACAAGATCAGCTAGGATAACATATCCAAGTGTCTTAAGACATTGAACATCGTTCATCATCATCATGATGTGATCTTTCATAGAGTTGTGTTCCTTCATCTTAACACTAAAGAACTCTCTAGAGATCATATATCTCTCAGCACGGATTTGGCCCTCAATCATGGCTTTGAGTTCCTTCACCATGGCAGCAACACTGCTAAGTTCAAATCATTCTTGTAGTGCAGGCTCCATCGACATAAGGACCGCGTATTTCACAAAATTGTAGTCATCACGCTTTGTGCCATACACATTGCGCTCACCTCGAGGCGCGGTATTTGCAGGTGTGTCACCTAGCGGTGCATCCAGCACATAGGTCAAATTTGCAGCATTGAGGACAATCCTCATGTTACAGAACCATTATGTGAAGTTGCTTCCATTGTATTTCAGTATTTCTTTCTCTGGGAACGCATTTAAAATGGCGGTAGGTGCCACCATGATCTACAACATATTTGCAATAGTTTAGACTAATTTTATGACAAATTGAGTTCTAATTAATACTTAAATTAATCTAGGTGAACTCCCACGCAAAACAATATCCCTCACATTGTTTTAGTGATCACACAAACCAAATCCACTACATCAAGTTCGATCATCACGAGAGATGATGTAGCTTCAAAGGCGAACAATCAACATGTTCATCATATCTACTATATGACTCATGCTTTATCTTTCGGTATTCCGTGTTCAGACCATGTCTGGACATTCTAGGCTCATCAAGGTTAACCTTAGTATCCGCATGATCAAATATGTCTTGCTCCCATTGTATGCACACATAGAATCTATCACACCCGATCATCAAGTGGTGCTTCGAAATGACGAGTCTTAGCAACGGTGCTTACTAAGGACGAACAATTTATTACTTGATATTTTGTAAGAGGGATCATATTATAATGCTACCTTCACGATCTAAGCAATACAAGATGCATAAAAAGGATTAACATCACATGCAATTCATAATATGTGATATGATATTGCCTTTCTTCTTGTGCTTCCGATCTCCATCTTCAAGCACAAACATGATATCCATCATGACCGGCATGGCTTCAAGGTCAATGGCACCGCTCCATGGTTGTCATACACCAGCATCAACTATTACAACTACTTTGAATAATAGACACGCATGTCTTGATAAAAATAAAAGACAGCCATAAGGCTCATGTCGGCTACCAAATTACAATAAGGATCATTGCATACATCATATATAATCACAATCATGGCCATATTACATCACAACACACCCCTGCAAAACAAAGTTAGACGCCTCTAATTTCCTTTGCATGGTTTACCTAGTTTGGGGATTTTGAATAAGAACAATTCTAACTTACAAACAAGAACCGCACCGTTGATGCAAGTACTATCAAGTGCCCGTTGTAAATTGAATATTCACTATGATGGGAGATACAGACACCCGCAAAGCCACTTATGCAATACAAGTTGCATGTCGAGCGTGGAGCAAGTCTCATGAACAATGTCATGTAAGGTTAGCCCGGGCCACTTCATCCCACCATCCCGCAAGATGCAAATTACATAAGAAGCAATTGATAATAAAAGCACCAATGCCCACAATGACCATTGTGTTCTACTCGTGCAACAGATCTACTTATAGACACGGCTCTGATACCACTGTAGGAGTTCGTAGCATGGAAAACCCGCATGAACACACACAAGCCAAGATCAATCTACTAGATTGTAGCAACGAGTCGATAGAGTAGTAACCTTCAAAGATTCCAAAGCGATTAACAAGATCAGATTCTCGTGGGTGATGTAGTCGTTCACTTGCCGATCTCAAGACTACATAGACGATCCTTCCGGCACTGCGTTCCGGCAGCGCTTCCGCATTCGGTCACATGTTTGGTACTTGATGAAGACCTTCCTCTCCCTTGTTCCAGCAGGTGGCAGAGGTTGTAGATCTCTCCTCGCGATTCCGTCAACACGATGGCGTGGTGTTGGAAGTAGAGGGGAAATCCCGCAGGGCTTCGCCTAAGCTGGAGCAGATATGGTGGAGTAGAAGATGGCCTCCGCGATCTAGGGTTTAGAGGGCTGAGGGAAGGTGCTGGCCGGCGGCTAGTAGAGGGGCTAGGCACGGCTACTTTAGATGGCTCTAAATCGGCGGCAGCTTTTAGAGGGCTACAACCAATCTAGGATTTGAGGTGTGGGGGCAAGGGGGCGCCCCTCCCCTCTATTTATGAGAGGGAGAGTCAGCAAGGGGAGGGGAGTCCTACCCCAACTCCCCTTGCTTTGCCGGTGGCAAGGAGGAGGGAGGAATCCTCCCTTAGGTAGGATTCCTTCCCTCCCTCCACTAGGCAACCAATGTTGGGATTTGACTTTTTCAAATTGGCGTTTGACTTTTCAAACTATAGTTTGATTTCTCTCTTCCCATTGCCTAGCCAAGTGACCTAGTACATGATGCAACTATTCCACTTTGTCATGACGTATCCATGTACCCTTCCTACTCTAGATCGGTGGACCTTCTAGACCCTTCTAGAACATTCCGATGAAAACACCAAAATCATTCCCGAACTCCGTAATTGGACTTTCCTTATATGAATCTTATTCTCCAGACCATTCCGAATCTCCTCGTGATATCCCGGATCGAATCCGAGACTCCGAACAACATTCGGTCTCTTTACTCACATTCCATATCTACTAAACAACATTGAATCCTTAAGTGTGTCTCCCTACGGTTCGTGAATTATGTAGACATGATCGAGACTCTTCTCTGATCAATAACCAATAGAGGAATCTGGAAATTCATATGGATCCCACATATTTCTATGATTACTTCGTGATTGAATGAACCATTTACATACGACACAATTTCCCTTTGTCTCGTGATACTTTACTTATCCGAGGTTTGATCGTCGGTATCTATGCATACCTAGTTCAACCTTGTTACCGATAAGTACTCTTTACTTGTTCCTGTGATATGTGATCCCTTGTGAGCCAGTCACATGCTTGCAAGCTAATTGGATGACATTCCACCGAGAGGGCCCAGAGTATATCTATCTGTCATATGGATGGACAAATCCCTCTCTTGATCCATGTGCCTCAACACATACTTTCCGAACACTCAATGCCACCTTTATAACCACCTAGTTACGAAGTGGTGTTTGATGTCATCAAAGCATCCATCCAGTAATGGTGATTAACATGATCTCATGGTCGAAGGATTTAGGTTACTATGTATCTGAATGCTTATAGCAAACGAACTATTGAAGTGACTTGATCTTTATGCTATGCTTAACAATAGGAGTATGTCCATCACATCATTCTCCTAATGATATGATCTTGTTGTTATTAACATCTCAATGTTAATGATCAGGAAACATTAACCAACAAGCTAGTTTAACAAAGAGGCTTTACTAGGGACTCTCACAAGTTTACAAATCACACAATTATTAATGTTTCCGATTAATACAATTATAGCATGAATGTAAACATTTATCATAAACACAAAGATATAATAATAACTACTTTTATTATTGCCTCTTGGGCATATCTCCAACAGGAAAACCATAAGTCTTTTGGTCTGAGTGCTCTAAGAGTGACCAAGTGAAGAAACTTGATAGTGTAGCCCCCGAGTATCTAGGCTAAATGAAGTATTCCAACTAGATACTCTCAGAGTATCATACATAGTGTTTAGACATTTTGATACTATAGCCCCCAAGCCTCTAGGTGAAACTGAAAAAATCCCACTAGATGCTTTAAAAAGGACTAAGCATGCCTTAGAGCAAAAACTCACGATGTATCCCCCAAGACTCTAGGTGAAACTGAACAAGTTCCGACTAGATGTTCTAAGGAAAATAAACATATTTTCTGTGCAGAACGAAAATGCTTGGAAGATTTCTACCAATGAGAAATTTGTTGTTGGGGATATACTTTCCGAGTATACCCACAGGAGTCGCTGGCCAGGGTGGCCCACCAACGGTTTAGAGCTTTGCTTCATGGTTGGCCCAGCCAGGGAAAGAAGAGGGAGTCAATTCCGTCTACGAAAAGGCCCAAAAGACTTACTGACTTAGGCATGTAGATTACTTGTAGTCCAAGCTGTACTTACTTACCGACTCTGTAACATAGACAGATAGATCTCTCTAGTAACCCTATGTCTCGGTGCCTATATAAACCGGACCTGAGGGAACCTTAGGGCACCGGTCATAGATCAACCACAACCAACTAGCATAGGAAAACCTCTCTTGTAATCCGCTGTAACATCCGGCTCTCACCGATATATTATTGGGTTGCCAGCAGGAGTAGGATCCGATCACCGCATCGGATCTAAACCTAGGTAAACTTGTGCTCACTGCTCCTAGAACACCATACGTCTCACACCCCATCTTCTCAACTCCTTAGGACCTGATACGTCGGAAACGTATCTATAATTTTTGATGCTCCATGCTTGTTTAGTATCTACTTTGCTTTGCTTTGTCTACACTTTAAGGTGTTTTTATATCTTTTCTAGAACTAACCTATTAACAAGTTGCAACAGTGCCAGTTGCATGTTTTCTTCTGTTTTTGGTTACAGAAAGGCAGAAAATCAATATTCTCAGAATTGGACGGGACAAAAGCCAAAGTCAATATTTTACCGTGGGTGACACGAAGTCCAGAGGGGGACGCAGAGGCGAACCAGGGCCGCCACACCCACCCTAGGCGCCGGTGGGCCCACCCCGCGCCTGGGTAGGGTGTGGGTCCCCTGGCCGCCTCCTAGCCTCACCTCTTCGCCTATAAGAAGCCCCCGATGCAGAAACCCTAGGCACCCAATCAAAACTCCATGAAACCTTCTGTAGCCGCCGCCACCATCGTCCCTAGATCAAGGGGGATCTGAAGTTCTTCCCGGCACCCTGCCGGAGGGGAGATCATCCCGGAGGCCTTCTTCTCCGGTATGATGCGTGAGTAGTTCCACCTTGGACTATGGGTCCATGTAGTAGCTAGATGGTTGTATATCCTCCTTGTGCTTTCATGTATAGATCTTGTGAGCTCCGTTCATGATCAAGATCTAATCTATTTGTAATCATGCATGTTGTGTTTGCGGGGATCTGATGGATATTGAGATTACTATGTCAGATTGATTAATGGTTTTGTCTATTTGATACTATCATGTCCATGTTGTTTGTGATCTTGCATGCTCTCCGTTGTTAGTAGCTATCTTGGTCGAGTAGTTGCTAGTGACTCCAAGAGGGGGTATTTATGCTCGATAGTGGGTTCATGCCTCTAGTTTCCAAGGGAAGTGACAGAAATCTCTTCGGTTGTAGATGTGTTGTTGCCACTAGGGAGAAAACAACGGTCTCTTGTTCATAGAACATGTGGATTGTTTACCTTACACACTTTGCTTAAAGTAGTTGTCTGTTGCTTGCAACTTAATAGTGGAGGGGGTTCGGATGATAACCTGAAGGTGGACTTCTAGTCATAGATGCAATTGGATGGCAGTCTATGTATATTGTTGTATTGTCCAGTCGAATCTCATAGGTTCTTGTTGTCTGGTATTGCATTGTTATGCCTTGCTCAGTTCCTTTCAATTGCCCTGCTGTAATTTCTTTAACCTTGATGCCAGGTTGTTTATCTAAGGAGAGCACCTCTAGTGAACTATGGATCCCAGTCCAATCTTTACCATTGATGCATCCTCCACTTTTACCTATTTATTTGCTGCAAACCATTACCTTCCACACCATACGTTTAATCCTTTGTTACAGCAAACCGGTGAGCTTGACAACCTCACTGATTCGTTGGGGCAAAGTCTTGAGTTTGTGTTGTGTAGGTGTCCACGTTTCTTGCAACACCTTAGAGACGTTTCCTTCCTCCTACTGGTTCGATAACCTCGGTTTCTTACTAAGGGAAAACTTGTTGTTGTGCTCATCACACCTTCCTCTTGGGGTTTCCAACTGAAAGGGCAAATATCCCTTATCTAGTGTTTTGGTTAACTATGACATCGGATCTAGAGAACGGACTAATGTTTCTATTATATTCTCTATAGGTGAGAGTCCGCAGGTTGTTGGTGATAGGTGATGGGTGACCCCCCATTCGTTTCTTTGTGGAGAGACGGTGGTGTTGTTTATTATTTTCTCTTAGTTACTCTTGAGTCAAATAGGAAACACCACACTATTAAGAGGGGTGATCTCGATGCGCTCTTTGGGGTTGTTCTACACCAAATATACTTATCATCATCCACCACCACACACCCGTTCGAACAGAGAGAGAGAGAATAGCCTTGAAAAATGAGTCAAAAGGGGTTACTGTGAAATTGGCAAAAGTGCCAGCGGCGCTGGTGTTGTCGCCAGAATTTCCGGTCACTGCCGGAAATTCTTGGTGCACGCCGATATGGCTTACTACATAGCCTTCCGGTTGTTCGCCGATAATTCCGGTCACCGCCAATAATTCCGGCGTGTGGTCCGGTCCACCGGAGCTATCGCCAGAAATTCTGGCGAGCAACTCGGTGCGACCGGACTTATTGCTGGTTCTGTCGCAGGAACCCCCAAACGGCTCTTTTTCCACCCATAATATATATACCCCTTTCTTCTCCACTATGAGGTTAGACATTTGGTAGAAACACAAAAGCTTGAAGATCTCCCATTCTACCCAACCAAATCCAAATCCCTTTGGTAGAAAGGAAGAGGAGGTCCCGATCTACATTTCCACCCAGCCAAAGTTCATTCCCCCTTGATTTCATAGTGTTAGCTTGTTACTCTTGGGTTTGTGGGAAACCCTAGGCAACTAGGGTCGCCCAGAGGCATTCGGCTTGTGATTTGCTCCGTGGAAAGTTTTTGAGGGTTTGGAGACTACCTTAAAGTCTACCACGAGTAAGTGAGCTATTCCTTCGTGGGATAGGCTCGGAGAAGAAGGTGAGCCTTTGTGGTGCGTGAGGAATCCTTCGTGGACCCTCACACCTCTCCAACGTGACTTAGCCCCCTTCCCAAAGGTGGTGAACACGGGAATACATCTTCGTCTCCGCGTGCTTTGGTTATTCCTTAACCAATCTCTTACTTGTGTTGTTTACCTTGTGATAGCCTTCAAGCTTGAAGTATCTTGTTCATCATCTAGGTTGCCTCACCTAGTTTTCATTTAGGCTCACTTATATTCCGCAAAGCCTAAAACTTGCAAAAGATTATAAAGAATTTTATAGAAACCTATTCACCCCCTCTAGGTTAACCGTTTTACACTTTCAATTGGTATCAGAGCCGAGGGCTCTTTTAAGGGCTTTACCGCCTTAGAGAAAACATGGGTTTCTCCGATGATGAGGAGGAAAAGACTTATTCTATTAAGGAGCTTCGTGAAATTAGCCAAGGGTGCCCTTGAAAAGGCCAAGGCGGATTTCGATCTCCTTGTTCGAATGAGTTACCTAGAAGGACAACTTAAGGCCATTGGCGATGGGGCTTTTCTTGGTAACCCATTGGTAGTACCTCAAGGGAGACCAATGGACACCGAAAAGGATAAGGATGCCGAGTCCGCTCATGAGGGCGTCTCGTCAAAAACTTCCATGCCCCCTAATCAATTCCCTTATGTTTATCCTAAGCAAAAGAACATCATGCCTCATATTAATGGTTCGGGTCCTGCACCTCTTTATGATGGAACTCATTTCTCTCATTGGAAAGATTCTATGGAATCTCATCTTCGCAGCTGCAACGTTGAGCTTTGGGAGATTGTATGCACCGGTTTCCACCCTCATGATCCCAACAACCTCACTCCGGGAGAGTACTACGACCATCAACTAAATGCAACGGCTTGTGACAAGATAAGGAGTGACATTCACCGCACTCTCCATGATCAATTCAGCGACATCCCCACCACAAAGGATCTTTGGGATAGGATTGTCATTCTCCAAGAGGTAACCTCTCTTATCCAAAAATCCAAGTATGAAGCTGCCAAGTCAGAGATGAACATGTTCATGAACCATGATGGTGAGATTATCGCTGAAGCATACAAGAGACTTGTTGCCCTCCGCGTGAAGATTGGTGGCCTAGGGTGTGAGAAGTATGATGATGGATTCAATTTGAATGATGAACTTATCAAGTCCAAGATTGTCTCCATGATCGCGGTCACCGACAAGAAGCTTGCCTTGAACTTGCAACTCCTTGATAGAGCTAATCAATTCACTCCTGATGATCTAGTCTCTTATCTAATTTCCACGGATAACTTGGAGGATGAAGGGAAAAAGATCAAGGAGATCAATTGTGCTATTGTGTCTTCCCACTCTCTAGCATTAAAGGCTAAGCATGTGCAAGAATATGTTGCTAGTGATGAAGAGAGTGATGTTGATGGAGTTGATGATATGCTCTCTCAACTTGCTCTCTTCACCAAGAACATGAAGTTCCGAAGAAGGAGAAGTTCAATGGTATCAACTGATAAGAAGAGGGCATGTTACAATTGTGATGAGTCGACCCATTTTGCCGACAAATTTATGAGAAGAGGCTTGACAAGCCCAAGTATGAGGAAGGTGCCAAACCAAGATAGAAGCCCAACCCCATCAATGAAAGATACAAGAGGAACAATAGACGTGATGGAAAGGACTTCCTAGGTCAAGAATACATATCCGACAAGGAGGAAGAGGATGAAGAGAAGGTGGTTGGAGTGGCCGGTTTGGCCTTCGCCAAACCCGGGTCTCTCATCACCTATGACTACACCAAGGACTACACCGATGACTCTCCTACTCCCAAGGTCACCGTCACTTGCATCATGGCAAGGAGCTCCAAGGATGAGTCTAACGTGGAGTGTGGGGATAAGGATAAAGTGGTGGGTGTGACCGGTTTGGCATATGTCGAACCCGGTTCACCTCTCACCTACGACTACGCCAAGGACTACATCGAGAGTTCTCCTATTCCCAAGATCACCGGTTCTTGTCTTATGGCAAGAAGCTCCAAGGTAATTGTCTCTCCTCCATCCCTATCTAGTGTCTTGGATGATCTTGAGAGTGATCATGATAGTGATAGTGATAGTGATGAATTTGGTGAAGAGTATATAAAAGAAATGTATGCTATCAAGAAGTCTCTTCCTCCCATTGCTCATGCTAGAGTCAAGCAATTAATGGAACTTGTTAGCTCACGTGATGAGGCCATTGATAGCTTGGAATCTCATATTGATGATGAGAAACGAAGATTCAATCTTCTTGAGCAAGAGCTTTGTGAGGAAAAGAATACCAATTCTTTTCTTAAACTACAAATTGAAATTTTTGAAATTGATAAAGCAAAATACATGGACACTATTGATAGGGCTAACTCATTGTACCAAGAGCTTTATGCCTCAAAGAAAGAGCTTGAAGTTGCTCATGCTTCTCTTACCAAGGACCTTGATCACCTTGAGAAGGCTAGTTTGCTTGTCAAGCGTGAGCTCATAAAACTTGGAAAGAACCATGATCAACTTCGGGTGTCCTATGAGAAGGCTCTTGGTACATTGAAGGATCCAATTATTGTTGAAAATGATTCTTGTACCTCTAACTCTACCTTTGATCACGCTCACCTCATTGAGGAAAATAAGAAGTTGAAAGATCAACTTGAGAAAGAGCGTCGTGCACCTACCTCCAAGGGAAAGATCCTAGATGAGATTTTTTCCCGTCAAAAGACGAGAATTTCCAAGGAAGGTGTCGGTTTTGATCCAAAGAACAACACGAGCAATGCCATTCCACCAAAGAAGATAACCTTTGTAAAAGAAGGTGACAAGGTGGTTGACCAAGTCAAAAGGAATGTGGTGAATGTGGGAGCCATGAGGGGCAATCCCAATCACAAGTATGCGGGAAAGTCTAATCCTTCCTATGTGCTATGTAAGGGCACTCAAGGATATGTATATGCCAAATATGTTGGCCCTCGAAATGGTTATTCTTATAGGTGGTACTCAATTTGGGTACCTAAGGATCTTGTTGCTAATGCTAGGGGACCCATTACTGAATGGGTTCCTAAATCAAAGAATTGATTTTGTAGGGTTATGCCTCCGGTGGATCAAAATGGGTGTTTGATAGTGGATGCACCAATCACATGACCGGAGGTAGAAGTGGGATTGACCAATTCATTCACGATGTCAACTCAACGTCAAGCTCACTTTTGGAGATAACTCTAAAGGAAAGGTACTAGGTTATGAACTTTTGTGAAGGTGTTTAGGGGTGATGATCTCATCTTGGTTCTCATTGGACACATGGAAGACGACCTTTATGTGGTCGACCTCTCGAAAGAGAGCCAATCTCTTCCTACATGTCCAAGGCTGACAAGGGATGGCTTTGGCATCATGGCCTAGGTCATGTCAACATGAGAAATCTCAATATACTCCTAAAGGGTGAGCACATTATTAGACTAATCGGTATCTCCTTTGAGAAAGATCGTGTGTGTAGTGCTTGCATTTCAGAAAAGCAAATTGGGAAGCATCATCCTTCCGTTACCAAGGTGGCCACGTCAAGACCCTTGGAGCTTCTCCATTTGGATCTCTTCAGGCCATCAACATATGACTCCCTTGGTGGAAGAAGATATGGTCTTGTCATTGTTGATGATTACTCAAGGTATACTTGGGTCTTTATTCTCAAGACAAAGGATGAGACCTTCAAGGAATTCATGATCTTCGCCAAGCAAGCTCAACGCACTCATGGAGTGGAGATCAAGACCATTATAACCGACAACGGCACCGAGTTCAAGAACTACACCATGCAAGAATTTGTTGAATATGAGGGGATCAAGCATGAATTCTCAGCTCCTTATACCCCTCAACAAAATGGTGTTGTTGAAATGAAGAACCGGACAATCATTGAGATGGCAAGAACAATGTTGAGTGAATTCAAGTACCCTCAAAATTTTGGTGAGAAGCTATTGCTACCGCGGTTCACTATACGAACCGGCTCTTCCTCCAAGCTCCCTTTGACATGACTCCATACAAGATTCTCACAAGTAAGAAGCCCAATGTCAACTACTTCCGTGTCTTTGGATGCAAGTGCCTCGTCAAGAACAAAAAGGAAAAGCTCGGTAAATTTGAATCTAGAACTATAGAAGGTATATTCATTGGTTATGCGGAAAACTCTCATGCCTATAGATACTACAACAAGACCAATGGTTGTGTTGAAGTATCTTGTGACGTGGAGTTTTTGGAGAATAATGGCCCCCATGAGGGGCAAGTTTCTTCTCGTGATATAGGTGATGGTGATTCTTCTCAAGTCATCAAGTTGATGGGTATTGGGCACATCTTGCCCACCGAGTCTCACATTCATGTACAACAAGATGATGGGGGAGAATCAAGCTCAACTCAAGAAGAGATAAGATCTACCCAAGTTGAGCCATCAAATGCATCACAAGATCAACATCTCACTCAAGATGCCATGCAAACCAAATAACAAGAATCAATCCCTCAAACCCTTGAGAAAGACCAAGTAGAATATCAACCTTCATCTCAAGGCCAAGCTCAAGATGGTGTCAATGATCAAGGCCCCTCAAAATATGAAATTGTTGATCATGAAGGCACAATTCGGAAGATTAAGGCCGCCTCCATTGCAAGTGGTCTTCAAGTCGACAATATCCTTGGAAGCATATCAAGAGGGATCGAGACCCGTGCCAGGAAGAAGAACCTCACAACCTTTTGTGGGCATCATGCCTTTCTGTCCAACTTTGAGCCCCTAAAGGTTCATGAGGCTTTGGAGGATCCGGATTGGGTCATTGCCATGCAAGAAGAACTCGAGTGTTTCACCCGCAATGAAGTTTGGTCTCTAGTGGAGAGGCCTAAAGATCATCGCATCAATGTCATTGGGACCAAGTGGGTGTTCAAGAACAAGCAAGATGAGAACGGGGTCGTCACAAGAAACAAAGCAAGGTTAGTGGCGCAAGGGTATGCCCAAATAGAAGGTATTGACTATGAGGACACCTTTGTGCCCGTTGCTCATCTTGAAGCTATTCGTCTCTTGCTTGCTTATGCATCTTTACATGACTTCAAGCTTTATCAAATGGATTTGAAAATTGCTTTTCTTAATGGTCCCTTGAAAGAGGTTGCATATGTAGCTCAACCCCCGGGTTTCGAAAACACACGCTATCCCAACCATGTGTATCTACTCCATAAGGCTCTCTATGGACTAAAGCATGCTCCTCGTGCTTGGTATGAGCACCTTAGGGATTTTCTACTCATGGATGAGTTTAGCGTGGGTAAGGTCGATTCCACCCTTTTCACCAAACGGGTTAAAGGGGGTGGCTTATTTATTGTTCAAATTTATGTTGATGATATTATCTTTGGTGGAACTAACGAATCTCATAACAAAGCTTTTGCCGAGTTGATGACTATGAAATTTAGGATGTCCATGATGGGGGAGTTGAAGTTCTTTCTAGGCTTCATCATAAAGCAACTTCCTCACGTCACTTTCATCTCTCAAGAGAAGTACATTAAGGACATGCTCAATAAATTCGAGATGGCCAAGGCTAATCCCATGAAGACACCCATGCCACTAAATGGACAACTTGGCCTTGGATTTGGTGAGAAGGACATGGATCAAAAGGTATATCGTTCTTTGATTGGTTCCTGGATCTACCTTTGTGCTTCTAGGACAAATATCATGTTAAGTGTTGGAATGTGTGCTCGTTTTCAATCCGCTACCAAGGAGTGCCACTTGATGGCGGTCAAACGGATTTTTAGGTACCTTGTTCTCACTCCTACTCTCGGGCTTTGGTATCCAAAGGGGTCAACCTTTGAGCTTGTTGGCTATTCGGATGCCGATTGGGCAGGTGATAAGGTTGACCGGAAATCAACCTCTGGGGCTTACCAATTTATTGGCCGGTCGTTGGTGAGTTGGTCTTCTAAGAAACAAATCTCCACAGCCCTATCCACCGCCGAAGTCGAATACATATCCGCGGCATCTTGTTGTGCTCAATTTTTGTGGATGAGGCAAACCTTGAAGGACTATGGTGTGTCCCTTGGTACGGTGCCTCTTCTATGTGACAATGAAAGCGCAGTAAAGATCGCCAATAACCCCGTCCAACATTGCCGCACCAAACGTATTGATATCCGCCACCACTTCCTATGTGACCATGTCACAAATGGTGATATCAATCTCACTCATGTGGGTACGATGTTCCAATTGGCCGATATCTTCACGAAGCCTTTGGATGAAGCCCGGTTTGTTATGTTAAGGCGAGAACTCGGTATCCTAGATCCCCAAAACTTGGATTGATTTGCTTCTTGCACTATATTCTTGCTCTTAACGTGCTATGTAGCCTAGTTGTGCAGCACACGTAGGGATGGTCATTTTACCATGTCTTAGTTTGATGCTTACCTATGTGTGCAACATAAATTGATCTCGTGTAATGATATGGGTCAAAGCATCTATCTTTGAGGTGCCATGACATGTGTGCTTAAACATAGGGGGAGAAATCCTCCGCCAAATGGTTGGTTTTGTGTATTGGGTGCTTTGACGTTCCAAGCTAAATCCTTTGTCCATGGTTGCTCTTCGTTTTTATTCTTCTTGACCTTGCCATATGGATAGTGCTTTTTCTGGTTTTCATTTGGGTCTTGTGTATATGCTCATTTGAATTCTCACAATGTTTCATCTCCAAAACAACAAACAAAAAAATCGCTGTCTTCAGAAATTTTCTGGCAAAAATTCCGGTTCACCGGCCTAACGACCGAAAATTCCGGCGACCGCCGAAAATTCCGGCAGCAGACCGAAAACCCTTACAAAACACGTTTTTGGTTCTCTGCCGAGAATTTCGGTCGCCATCGGAATTTAAGGTCACCAGGCCGGTTCGCCGATGTTCTCGCCAGAATTTCTGGCGTGGGCATCGGTCCGACCGGACTTATTGCCGAAATTTTTTTGAGGGGGGTATTTATAGCCCACGCGTGGGGCAGTTTCATCCTCTTCCTTCTTTCTCCCCCACGCCCACCCCTCCTCCGTGGATGCCGCCCCAAGCTTCCCCACACCCCCATAGGCCCTTCCCTCCACCCAAATCCCTCCCTACGCCACCAAGTTGTAGATCGGTCCAATACAAGTCTTTTCACCAAAGGTTTTGCTCTCTCGTTTCCCGCATTGGGAGATCGGGGAGTGCTTCCCCTCTTTCTCTTGTGGTGATTTCTTCGTGCCCATCCTTGGAAAGGGAGGGGGCATGGCTTCTTCTTCGGCATCCGAGGGTACTATGCTTTTTCCTCTCCTTCTTATCTCTCTTGTTGGTGGTGAAACCCTAGCTTTCATGGTCACTTGTGATCCCTTAGTTCTCTACCCCCTAGAGTAACTAGGCTAGTACCACCCTAGTTTCACTCCTGTTCTCCCACATGTTGTTCTTTGTGCAAGTAGTAAGTCATGGATAGTCTCACGGTCGCATGCCCTCACTTTTCGGTCCCAAGCCCGATTGTGCCGAAACTTCCGCCAGAATTTCCGGTCAACATTCAGGTCGACCGAAATTCTCGCCGGAAATTCCGGTCGAGCTTTCGATTCGCCGGAATCGTCGCCGCCATTTCCGGCAACAACTTCGGTTCTGCCGGACCTGGAGCCGAATTTTTTTTTCGCTTGCTCGTCTGTCCATGCGCTTGCCAAACTTTTAATCTATGTTCCTGTGATCTCTCTTATGGCATATACGCTCATTTGATTTCTTTGCCTTGCGTTCTTGTGTGCTTCTTGTGCAGAGTCTGACCACGGCGACTTTGAGCCCGACACCGGCAAAAAGAGAAAGCTTACTATTCAGCGGCCTCCTCCTCCTCGCCTCACTCAGCATAAACTAGAGAAAGCTGCTCTCACAGGGGGTCTGGATCTGCAAGTGGACAGAAGAAGAAAGCCTCTGCTGGAAGATCCGCTATCAAGGGAAAGTCTAGTCTTGGTCCTACTAAAGAAGAAGTTCCTCCTAACTACAATACTTCTTCGGATATTAATGTGAATCAGTGGCGGGACTTGAGGAGGCAGAATCCGTACCGCTTTCCCAACCGCACTTATCAAGGGGTTGACAAGATGTTCTGGACTGACACTCAGAAGTGCTTTTGGGATGACCTTTACAATGAGCCAACTCGTATGAAGCGGGGTTTCTTTGTTCCCCCCAGGTATCTCAATGAGGACCACTATGCTCATTACCTATCTTCCGATTTCGAGCATGTGGATGTGGCCCTAAAGCAGATGGATGTCTTTGCTATTGCTACTATCAAGGTCAAGCTAATGCCAGATCTCATTCGCCAGTTCTTCTGCACTGCTTACTTTCACACTGATGAGGCTCGCACCGTCACTTGGATGACCGACACCAAGCCGTACTCGGCTTCGTTTGATGCTTTCTGCCATGCCCTGGGTTACCCTCCTGGCCGTGTATCTGGCTTCTGCATTCATTCTGAGAAGGCCTTCAGTGACAACCAACTCCTTTTCTTCTATCCCAGTGACCCCAGCCATCAACCTCCCAGCTTGTTAGGCATGTACTACTACTATATGGTGCTTTCTCGGTTCTTCTGCTACAATCTTGTGAGAAAGGCTGGTGATGATGTTGATGTCCGCGGTCACCACAAGAATCTGATGTACTACTGTGAACCTCGTCGCCTCCGGAAGATAAATGTGTGTGATTTCATCTACTGTGAGATTCAGTGGTCCATTGAGAAGCGCATGACTCCCAATTTCTGTTAGTATGTTCAGCGTCTGATTGAGGCCACCGTTCCTGCATCTGCTATCCCCAAAGGTCTGCGTGAAGATATGGAGGATTTCACCTTACCTCGGCGGGGCTCTCATGTGGATCTCCCTCAGATGTTGCCGTCTGAACGTCGGACCAAGCATGCTCATGATCCTCTTTCTGCTAGTGGCTCACGCTCTCGTAGGGACCTTCCCCGCGCTCTTCCTCGCAAGAAAGGTCTTGCCCGATTCTTCAACATCTTGTGGGATATGTGTCGCTCCTCCTATGATGTTGTCCATCACAGTTTGGAGCTCAGTCAGGAGAACAGGAGGCAGCACGATGCATTCTTGACAGAGCGTGGTCGCCCAGTGCCAGACTTGGGCAATTCTCTAGCTCCTGTTCCTTATGTCAACTTTGATAAGCCCCCGCTGGATGAGGACATGTTTAGGGGTTTTGATCCATCTATGTTCCCCGGGTTTCCCACTTCCAATTCCTCTCAGCGCCGTGCTACATCTACCGGGAATGACGATGATGGTGAGGACAAGGACGAAGAGGAGGGTGACGATGAAGAAGAAGAGGAGGAAGAAGCCTATGATGATGATGATGACGATGAGGACACCTTTGCTGGCTAGATCGGTCTCTCCGCTCGTTTCTTCATTTTTGGTCTTGATGCCAAAGGGGGAGAAAGAGTAGAGTCATCTCTTTCATGATTTTCCTCTTGCACAAGCCCTACTTTTCTCATTTGTCTCTCATGGTCTTGTGCTTTTATTTGCTCTATCGAACCATTGGTGTGTGTGTTTAGACAACTTTGCAGTTCTCTTATTGTACTTCGATTTCCTATCACTATGTGCTTGCTATTATGTGCTAAGTTTTAATCGTATCATAATATCATATTTTGACTCTAGCTTGGTTTGTCATCGTTAACCAAAAAGGGGGAGATTGAAAGGGCAAATAGCCCTTGTCTAGTGTTTTGGTTAACTATGACATCATAGCTAGAGAACAGACTAATGTTTCTATTAGCTTATCTACAGGTGAGAGTTTGCAAGTTGTTGGTGATAGGTGATGGGTGACCCCCCGTTCGTTTCTTTATGGAGATCCGGTGGTGTTGTTTATTATTTTCTCTTATTTACTCTTGAGTCAAATAGGAAACACCGCACTATTAAGAGGGGTGATCTCGATGCGCTCTTTGGGGTTGTTCTACACCAAATATACTTCTCATCATCCACCACCACACACCCATTCGAAGAGAGAGAGAGAGAGGGAGAGAGAGAATAGCCTTGAAAAATGAATCACAAGGGGTTACTGTGAAATCGGCAAAAGCGCCGGTGCTGTCGCCGGAATTTCCGGTCGCCGCCGGAAATTCTCGATGCACGCCGATATGGCTTACTGCATATCCTTTCGGTTGTTCGCCGATAATTCCGGTTGTTCGCCGATAATTCCGGTTGTTCACCGATAATTCCGGTTGCCGCCAAAAATTCCGGCGTGTGGTCCGGTCCACCAAAGCTGTCGCCGGAAATTCTGGCGAGCAACTCGGTGCGATCGGACTTATTGCCGATTCTGTCGCAGGAACCCCCAAACGGCTCTTTTTCCACCCATACTATATATACCCCTTTCTTCTCCACTATGAGGTTAGACATTTGAGCAAACATTTCATTTTGTGAAGCTTTCTCTCTCCCCCCCATTGTTGAAACGCAAAAGCTTGAGGATCTCCCATTCTACCCAACCAAAGCCAAATCCCTTTGGTAGAAAGGAAATTCCGGCGAGTTAGCTTGTTAATCTTGGGTTTGTGGGAAACCCTAGGCGGCTAGGGTCGCCCAGAGGCATTCGGCTTGTTATTTGCTCCGTGGAAAGTTTGTGAGGGTTTGGAGACTACCTTAAAGTCTACCACGAGTAAGTGAGCTATTCCTTCATGAGATAGGCTCGGAGAAGAAGGTGAGCCTTTGTGGCGCGTGAGGAATCCTTCGTGGAACCTCACACCTCTCCAACGTGACGTAGCCCCCTTCCCAAAGGTGATGAACACGGGAATACATCTTCGTCTCCGCATGCTTCGGTTATTCCTTAACCGATCTCTTACTTGTGTTGTTTACCTTGTGATAGCCTTCGAGCTTGAAGTATCTTGTTCATCATCTAGGTTGCCTCACCTAGTTTGCATTTAGGCTCACTTATATTCCGCAAATCCTAAAACTTGCAAAAGATTATAAAGAATTTTGTAGAAAGCTATTCACCCCCCTCTAGGTTAACCATCTTACACTTTCACAAACGAAGCGTCCCACGACAAGTGTTGGGTGTCATCAAGCTATTTTCTGGCGTCGTTGTCGGGGAGGCTAAGGACGTCTTCACAAGGGGAGTCCTCCACTTCCTTTCTCTTTACTTTGGTTTTGTTTGCCTCTTTTCAAAAACTCAAAAAAATTAGTTTAGTTTGGTTTGCTTTCTTTATTCAAAAAACACAAAAAAAATTAGTTCCTGCTCTAGCTGCTGCTATTTTTGGCTTGCCCACCTTTGCGAAAATGAACTCTGCTGAGAACACCATGTTGCTCCCCAAGTTCACCCTGAAAAACCTTTCAATAGGTAGTGGCTCCATACTTGGGAAAGATAATATTGAAGAATTCTTTAATTATGTTAGCAAGCATGAGGATATTGAGGATAAATCTATAGCAGAGCTTGATCCTAATTATGAGATTGTTGCAGCTTCTTTAGTTCATATGTTGGAGTCTAGGTTTGTTAGCCTTAACCCCATGATTCAAATTTTGTTCCTTAAGCTAAGGAAAGAAAAGAATGCTGAAAAGAGAGAGTTTATTCTTGAAACTTAACTCAAAGAGTTCCATGATGTTGCTAGGGAAGCCAAAAAAGTCTTTGAGCATTTCAATATGCTAGGATCATGTCTAGATGTTGTGGGTACTTCAGATAAAACCAAGCCTATAGAGGAATTTAAGATACCCATACCCTTTAAGCTTGTTGGAATGCATAAGGCATTTGAAAAGAATTTTGATTGGATTGTTCCTAAAAATCCTTTTGATGAAAGTAGTAAACCAAAGAGAGATGAGAAGGGATCCTCCAAGACTCATTTGGATGAGATACCTCTCATAGTTGAAGACTTTGCAAGTATTGATCTTAATGCTTCATTTGAAAATACTTGATTCTTCTTGCTTCTTGTGCCTAACTTAAAGGCGTTAAAGAAAAGTACTTGTTGGGAGATAACCCAAGAATTTCCTTGAGTCTTAGAAGTTATTATGTCTGACCTCTTCTTATCCTTTTTGTTTGCTTTTTGTACCAAGAATGACCTCTAATGAGAGGGAAGTAAGATTTGGGGAGTTGTTGTCCCGAAACAGATTTCTGTCCTCCACCATAAAAATTCACGAGCAGTCTCTGTAACTCGGATTGAAAATTTATGAATAAATCCCTAAGTATGTTAGCTAACTTTCGTTAGTTCAACACTTTTTTATTTGAGAAACAGAAGATTTTCGAAAAAATCGGTTTCTACCTGCTAGTCTGTTTTGACAGATTTCTGCCATTACTTGCATTTGCTTCTTATTGATTCCTTTTTTAGTTCTCTTTCGGGGAATTGAGCTTTTTGAAGGAGTTTCTATAGTAGCTTGTGTTTTTAGTGAAAAGTCAAATCTTTTCCTAAAGGTCTATTATCTTTTGAATACACTAATGTTGCTAATGAAGATTGTGTGAAGTTTTGTATGAAGGAAAAATTTTAGGTGTAGAGAAAGAATGATGTAATGAGATGAAGAATGGACAAAAGCTCAAGCTTTGGGATGCCACCCTGGTGTCACTCCAATAAATATCCAAGAGGTACAAGCATCAAAGCTTGGGGATGCCCAAGGCATCCCCTTCTTCATCAATAAAAAGCTCAGGTCTGTCTTGACACTTCGTTTTTATTGTTTCATGCACAAGTTGTGTTGTTCTTGGAGCGTCATAGTTTTCATTTGGTTTGCTTAGTTGTTTAGTTTGCTTGAATAAAGTAGTTTGGACCCCTGTTCTCGCTGTGTTGTTTCAAATAAGTTGCTTGGTGTTGGAAACGACTAGGAAGTTCCAGCTTGAAAGTGCAAGAGGAGCTTGCATTGACTATGACTTAGACTTTAGCATGACATGCTAGGTGTTGTTTTGACCTTATGCTTAGTGATTATTGTTGTAGCATGTCTTGTTCCAAACAATTGGGATTGCTTAGTGTGCCTTGAAAGAAATATGCGTTGTTTTAGCATGCAAAAGCATAGTATTATGGTATTCTCCTTTGATGCTTTGTTTGGGTTGACTTGGCACATGCTCACACCATGTTATGACTATGAACAAGTCACCATAGCCTCTATGATCATTTAGTCCTTGACTTGTAGTACCACTCTATGCTTTGATTAGTAATGTTTTATTGCTCTACATGATTATGGACATTATTGCTCTCTTAGTTGGTTGCTCCCAGTTTTTTGCTAGCCTCCACTTGTATGAGTAAGCTCTACTCATGCCTTCAACTCCCAAGAAGCCAAGTTATTCCAAAGTGTCCACTATAAATTCCTATGCATGGTGTGTTGCACCATTCCAAGTATATTCTTGTTTTCAGCTATCTTCCAATTAAAAAGTATTTTGTTATGTGAAAACATAGTGATTAAAGCTCTCACGAACTTGATGTCACACTTTATATTCTTTGCCCCTAATAAACTTGAAACATTGTGTCATATATGTTGTATATGCTTGCACTTATACGTTGGAATTAGCAGAACCATGCTGTCATGGGGAACGTTTTCAACATTGCACTTATACTTTGTACTCAGTTGATATCATGATCTTTTGTCTATGGATGTCACCGGTGTGAAATAAAGAGGGAACTTATAAGTCCATGGAGTATGTATTTTGTGTTAGAGAAACGCCTGGACCGCTAGCCTAAGCCATGCCTAATCATGGTGGAAACTTACAGCATCACCATAGTGAGCTATCTATGAATCATCCTCAATAAAAAGTTATGCATATAGTAAATAAAAAGATCGTTGAGATGCTCATTGTCTGCTTGCGTTGTCATTTTGGTTATGGGATAGCTCTTGTACCATGTGCAAGGGGTACCCCGTTGGCGGTTCTCTATGATACGCATGTACTTACAATGAAAAGAACTTACAGGTGACTGAAGTTGAGTAGCATCAGGTGTGTCCCTCCTATTCAAGGGACTTGAGATTTCCAACTTATACTCTGTCAAGCATATACTCCATCTTTGTTCACTTTAACCTTAATCACTTCAAGATGCTTATGATAGTGTCACATCCCAAAATTTTCCAAATTTTTAAATGTGAAAAATAAATAAACAAAAGAAATTAGTTGATGAAATTTAGGGTGAAAAGAAACTTTTTTTTTCTAAATGGAAACATGAAAACCCCTCTTGAAAAAAATTGAATGAAAAGGGAATCCACCAAAATTTCAATCAAGCGAAATGCACTCATCAATGAATGTATCTTGAAATTTAAACACTTGGAAAAGTTAAATCAAAATCCTAAAACCCTAATGGAAGAAAATCATTTCCAAGATCTCTCCAAGACTATGGATTAGATCCATATAAAATTCAGCAACAAACATTTATAAAAGATCAAGAATGATAGATAAAAATATTATAAAACCATAGAAATTGGTTTCATTTAATTTGGAGCCATGGATAAAATCTTATGAATTTAATAAGATAAAAGGAATAAATTTCCAAAGCTAATAAAGCTCCTAACAAAAATTAATACCAAATTATGAACAAAGTAATCCTAAAAGTATTAAATAAAATCATACAAATTGGAATCACCAATTTTGGATCTATAAATAAAAAGATATGGATTTTATAAGATAAAGAAAGAAATAAATAAATAAATAAGTAATATTTAAAAGCCAAATTAAATCTTGGCCAAATCCATAAACAAATAGAAGTTATTGAATAATAGAAAGAAATAAAGGATTGTTTAAATAAAACTATATGGGCTTTGCACCATATTCAATTTTATTTAAATAAAGACAAATTGCCTAAACTAAATAATAAATCCCAAGAAAATTATTTAGAAGACAATTTAAACCTTGAGTTAAATGCAATAAAGATAATCCAAATAAAATAAGGGAATAAAGATTATTTAAATAAAAACTTAGATGGACTTGAACCATATTTGATTTGAAAGAAGAAAAATCCCTAATATAAATGATTAATTAAATCATGGAAAAAATAATGGAAATTGCCAAAGTGGATTAAAAGTTATCTAATTAACTTAAAAAGAATAAAGGATTGATTAAATAGAATTATATGGTTTGGAACCATATTCAAATTCATTTAAATAAAGACAAAGGCCTCATTTAATTAAATATTAAATCATAATAAAATATTTGAAAATAATTCAAAGTGAATTATTTAAACACATTAATGAATAAATAAAACCTACTGAAAAGGTTTGATGAAAATTTGAAATCAAATGGAGGCTTAAATCAATGGTTTTAATAACAACAAATGTCTAGTTTAAATAAATATTAAACCATAAAAGAATATTTGAAATATCCTTAAAATAGAATTTTAAACACATCAATAAACAGATAAAACTTACTGAAAAGGTTTTGCAAAAGTTTGAAAACAAATAGAAGTTTAAAACATTTGATTCAAATGAAAAAAAAATTATAATTGGAATAAAGACAAATGCCTATTTTAATTAAATAATAAACCATAAGAGAATATAAGAAAATATTCTAAAAATGGACTTTAAAATACATTTTTAATCAGTACAAAAACCTATTGAAAATTTGGAAAAGGTTTGTTAAAGGAATCTGAATTCAAATAAATGTTTGAATTGAAAATCAGAAAATAGAAAAGGAAAAAAGAAAAAGAAATAGAGAGAAAAAATAAGAAAAGAAACAGCCCACTAACCCTACCCTAGACCAGGCCCAACTTGGCCCAGCAGCCCCCCCGGCAGCCCCTCCCATGAATCGTTTTCTTACATGAAACCGCACCCTGCTCACTCACTGACCCTAGGGACCCGCGCCACGTTGGCTGCCCTGTCATCATCTTCCCCACCCGCGCGACCCATTCTTTCCCCTCTCCTCGCCGTTTCTGCCCTTGATTCTAGAGCGTTAATTCGCATCAATGCACGAGTAATTCTCGCCCGTGACCTCGCCCTCTTAAGCGCCTGTCTCCCCTCTCTCTTTCCTCTTACTCACCATCTCCTCTACTGTCGTGGGAATGGTCACGGCAGATGCTGCAATCGGCAGCGAGTAGTAGAACGAGGGGCAAGGGCGGCCAGCCATCTGCGGTGCGAGATGAGGGCAAAGACAGAGGGTTTTACCCAGGTTCGGCCCCCCGGAGAGTAAAGACCTACTCCTGCTAGATTGTATTATGAAGGTGGTACAATGGGCGAGCTCGGCGGCTAGGCGGCGAGTCGCGTGGGTGTATGATGGAACGTATCTCTACACGCCCTGCAGGGAGGTTTATATAGGCTCACCTCCCCTAGGGTTTACATATCTCAACCGAATCAGTTAAAGCTTTTCGTTTAACCTAATCCGTGGGCCTATCTACTACTTTGGGCCTTGACTTCCGATCGCTTGGATCCTCGCTGGCTTGATCCGATCGCCGTCTTGCAGCCCACTCGCCGGTTCTTGGGCGGTAGAAACGTCTGCTGGGTATACCCCGGTAGGCACATCCCCATCAGTAGTCCCTGAGGCCGTCGTTGATTAGGCGTAGGTGGCTGCTGGCAGTCAGAGTATACGGCTTCAGAATAGACATCCAGTCGAATCGTCAGCGGGCTCCTGTATAAAGGAGAAAACCAGTCATCTAGGTCGCAGCTTTGGAGAATCGAGTCGGCGAAACACTGTCATAGTGATTGGGTCGGCGAGCCGAGTGGCTGAAGTTGGACCGTTAAACGTGGTCAAACTAGCCGTTGGGATAATCCAACGGTAACTTTCAGCGTAATCACCGCGTAGTAACGGCTCCCTGATTTGGCGGGTAACAACCGCTATATAAGGGGAATGGCAGGCGATCGGAGAACCACCTTCTCACCATTTCCTCCGACTCCGCGCATTTTCGCCTCCCTTCGCATCGCGACCCAGCCGACCAGAAATCCCCCGACCCCCAACAAATCTCTCCGCCATGGCCCTCTCCACCGAGCCTTGGGGTAGATCTAAATGCATGAGGGCGCAACTGGCTTCCTTCGAGGAGGCCGGGATCTTCTTGGCCGGTTGGCGCATCCTCGCCGGAGAGCGACCCGAATCCGCGAGAGAGGGAATTCATCTGCTTCACCAGCCATCTTGAACGGGGGCTAGGGTTCCCCACGTCCCTGTTCTTCCGGCGCTTCTGCGCCTACTACGGGATCCAGCCATCGGATCTGGGTCCCCACAGCATCGATCAGCTCGCCATCTTTGTGGCGTTCTGCGAGTGCTACTTGGGCTGCCGGCCCTACTTCCCTCTATGGCAAGATCTGTTCCACTGACGGATCAGCCGCGAGGAGGCGGGCGACCCAATGCTTGCCGCGGGCGGCCTAACCTTCCAGCTGAAGTCGAAGGCTTCATTTTTCGACTTGATGCTGCCCGCCAAGGCGACAAGCGACTGGAAGAAGTCGTAGTTCTATTTTGCTGAGGCGACCCCGGAGGGCGAGACGGCGATCCCACGGTACTCCGCCAACCGGTCCGAGCCGCGCCGTCTCCAAGTCGGCAAGCTCCCTAACGACCAGCGGATGGTCGTTGACGAGATGCTCCAGACCATCCGCGGTCTAAAGAAGAAGGGCCTCCAGACGATCAACCTATACAACTGCTGGCTCGGGCGGCGGCTCGTCCCTCTGGCTCGACGCGACCATTATATGTACCAGTACACGGGCCGGGAAGACTCGACGAAGGCCTTCCTCGCCGAGTGGAAGCTGGAGGACTACATCCTAGCACTGAAGAAGATCACCCAGGCAGTGTACCTGGATGCACAAGCCGGGGTCGCCCCTTACACCGCAAAGCGTCCAGCCCCAACGGTAATCACCTCGCTTCATTCGTAGTCGCAGTTTTTGCAGTCGCGGTAACTCTAATTTCATCTTGCATTCTTTGCAGCTGTTCCAAGTGGTGGAAGGATGGTTCCCGCCTTCGGACGACGAGAATTCGAGCTCGTCCGTCCAGGACATGGGCGAGTCGCCTCCCGCCAAAGGCGATTCCGGGAGCGACGAGATCGATGACGATGATGAGTCCGAGGAGGAAGTCGCCCCGCTGGTTCGCAAGACCCGCGGGCAGCGACAGCGTGAGCTTGAGGCGAGTAAAAGCCTCGAGCGTCACGATGACGACGAAGAACTTCTGGAGACCACCTCGCGCCGACAAGCTACTCCGTCGAAGAAGAAGAAGAAGAATAAGAAGAAGAAGAAGGAGAAGGAGGCGAAGGCCCCTCCGAAGAGGAAACCGAAGCCGACGAGGCCGGCCTCGCCGCACTTTCGGCGAAAGGTTCAGCGCCCCAGCCCGGCCAAGGACGAGGCGCCGCCGACGACAGCCGTGCTGGACACGGCCACCGTCGAGGTGCCGCTGGCTTCAATGCCTCCGCCATTCGCCCTAGTCTCTGGGCTGGGGGATGCTCCGGCTGCGGCGGCTTCGCCTCGCAGGGAGGCTCCTGCCGAAGACATCCCAGAGGCTCCAGCTGCGGCCTCAACAACGAAGAATCCGTCCGTGTCTTGGGCACGCGACGTCCTGGAGATGGGCCTCAGTCACCAACTGGGCCCTGAACTGGAGAAACCGGCCGGCCTCCGCACGGGGCTACGCTTTATTCCAGTCGCCAAGTGAGTACCCTCACCCTCCTTTGTCTTCCATAACCGCTTGAATTATCTTTGCTTACACGATTGATGTACAGGACCGGAGTGAAGAGGATGGGCCACCCGACCGTGGCTAAGGTGCCACCCGTCGCCAGCGAGGAGGATCCTTCCCGTAAGAGGAAGGCGGACGAGGTCGTCGTCCTTGCAGATGGAAGCAAGAAGGCCAAGGGCGATGACGTCGTCACGATCTCTGACGATACGGCGGTCGCGCCGATTGAGCCCGCAACAGAGGCAGGCGCGTCCATGAAGGAGGGCGCTCCCTCGCCTGGAATGGCCGAGCCGACCTCCTTCGGGGCGGGTGCCTCCATCGCGACATTCCCACGCTTCATGGCCAAAGCGGCCACGGCGAGTGGAACTTCGCCATCGAGCCGTGCACATGGGGTCGCTGATGCGGAAATTGACCAGCGTCGTGGGTACACGCCAGCTCTCCTCGCGTCCGTGGATGCGATACAACTCCATGGCATGCTTGGTGCAGCCATCCAGGTATGTCCAGTCCCCGAGGATCAGGTCGGTGTTTTGCAGCGGTCTGATCCTTTAAGCGCTTTGTTATTATTTTTCGCGTCTAGTCCCCGAGTGCCCACTCGCTGAATTTCAGCGGGTGGGCACTTAGAAATTTCTTGAGCGCCAGTCCCCGAGTGCGCACTCGCTGAATTTCAGCGGGTGGGCACTTAGGATTTTTTGATTGCCAGTCCCCGAGTGCGCACTCGCTGAATTTCAGCGGATGGGCACTTAGGATTTTTTGATTGCCAGTCCCCGAGTGCGCACTCGCTTAATTTCAGCGGGTGGGCACTTAAGGTTTTGCTTCGGCTAACTGTTTGAATGATGTGCAGGGTCTGCAACGTGAATCAGCTGACCGATTGGCAGCGAAGCACCGCGCGGAGAAGGAACTGGCTGCCGTCTAGGAAGCGAATAAGGGGCTTCAGGTGGTTGCCACGAAGGCGGAGGAATCTCGCCAGGGACTTGTCCCCGCGAGTGAATTGGCAGCGGCGCACTCGGCTCTGAGCTCGGCTGAAAAGCGGATCGCCGATCTCGAGCGCGAGCTGCGAGAGGCGAAGGAAGAAGCGAGCTCGGCTGATGGGCGAGCCAAGGCCGCCATTACGGCCGCCGAAGAGGATCGTAAAGTGCCGGACGCCCTTGTTGCTGGGCTTCAGGACGATCATACTGCGCTTCAACGCTTCATCACGGATCTCGCCCGCCCGCTGATTGGTAAGTGCGCTTGCCTCTGCCAGTAGCTTGTACTGTTTGTGATGGCCAACGTACTCACTGTTGTCCTCTACTCGCAGGTCGCATCATTGATAGCGCGGAAGAGGCAAGCTCGCTCGACGCGCGACAGTGTGTGGGCATGCTCGTTGACTCGGCGACGTGCATCCGAGCATACCTCCAGGAGATATCACCCACAGAGGTGATTCCCAGCGACCTTGTCGAGGTGTGGAAGTACTTGGAGAAGGCGCCCTCGGTAGTTGAATTCATGACGCAATCGGCGTTTCGACGCGGAGCATCAACGGCGCTGAGCCTTGGACTTGCTCACTTCCCAGAGGATTTCGACCTCGACGACGTGACGAGCGGCTACCCTTTGTCGACTGGCGCGGTGGAGCTTTCTGAGGTGCTCAAGTTGACGGACCGCGCCGTGGTGTACTCGAAGCGTGTCTGGGCAATGGGCGACCTCCTTCCCTACCAGGAAACGGTTGTCGCGCCCAACGACCCTGAGCTGCCGCACCGGGATTTCAAGGTCGAGCAGCCTTTCCGCGCGGCGATGGCGGGTGAGCTGACGACGTACCCGTCAAACCCATGCACGCCGTTCATTCGCAGTCGTCGTGGTGCTGGCGAGTCGTCGTCGAAGCCTGTAGAATAGGGTAGTTTGCCCTGAGGCGTTAGTAGCAGGTTTGCCGTATGGGCATATTTTGTAATGTGAAACAATGCGACATGCTTTTGAATGAGACATCGTGTCTGTGTTGGAATTTGTCATGTGTTTTGTGATTGTGGTTTGAACGAGTCCCCGAGCGCGTCCGCCCTTTTGTGGGGTTTACCTCGTGTATGATATGTTTGTTGTTTTTGAATGTTTTGTTATTGTTGTCTACTCGCCCGGACTCGAAGAGCTAGTCGCAGGGCGACTCCCTTGAACGCTCTATACTTCACCGTTTTCCCTTGCGCGAACGGGGTCGGGTGACCGAGTCCCCGAGCGTGGTACTTGGTTGTTCTAGGTGCGACTCGAGGGTGGTTGAGGACTTGGCGCGTTGGTTTGGGCGCATCACTCCTGCCTGGCCCGTTGGGCCAGTCGCGTGGCGAGTCCTGGGCATGCTCTCTTACTTGGCGTTTTCCCGAGCCGCTTGCGATGAACTGGTCGTCAGTCCCCGAGCATGGTACTTAGCCGTTCGAGTCGCCATGCCGAGGATGCGGAGGATCATGGTCGCTGTAAGAAGCGAAGGCAGTTGTCTTGGCTCGTAAAGCCAGTCGGGCTAGGCGACTCCAATGGGGCTCCGGGTAGGCGTTTTTCATGGACGATGCAAGACCTGAGGTCATGCAGTGCTCTTGCATCGCACTACTTAGCCATGCTGATCGCTGTACCAAAGGTTGACTTCTGCGGTTAGCTGAACGCTGTTATTACGAGTGCGAGTGGCACAAGACATGGAGAGTAGGCGCAATTTGCGGTAACCGGTTCTTTTTATTTCACAGCGACTGGAGAGTACATATGTGGGGTTCTAGGGGTAGAACTTCCGTAGGAGGTTTACATTCCATGGTCGCTTGACGTCGAGTTTGCCGTCCCCGTGGACGTCGATGAGGTAGTAGGCGTCGTTGCCAAGTACTCGCCCGATGGCGAATGGTCCCTCCCACGGAGGGGAGAGCTTGTGCATGCCCTTCTTGTCCTGGATGAGGCGAAACACCAGGTCGCCTTCCTGGAAGGTGCGAGTCCTCACCCGCCGGTTGTGGTAGTGGCGGAGTCCCTGCTGGTAGATGGCGGTGCGAGATCGAGCGAGGTCGCGTTCCTCGTCGAGCTGATCGACTCCGTCTTGGCGGGCGAGTTCGTTTGCAGCCTCCGTGTAGTGGACGACCCGTGGCGAGTCGTGCTCGAGATCGGTGGACATGACTGCCTCGGCGCCGTACACCATGAAGAAGGGGGTGAATCCTGTCGACCTGTTAACCGAGGTGCGGATGCCCCAGATGACGGAGGGTAGCTCCTCAACCCAGCACCCGGCGGTGCGCTCGAGTGGTACTTGGAGTCGCGGCTTTAGGCCGTGGAGGATGCTTTGGTTGGCCCGTTCTGCCTGGCCATTCGATTCCGGGTGGGCGACCGACGCGAGGTCGAGCCGGATGTGGTGCTCTTCGCAGAATTCAGCCATGGCTCCTTTGGCGAAGTTGGTGCCGTTGTCCGTGATGATGCTGTTTGGGAACCCGTAGAGATATATGAGCTCGCGTAGGAATTTAGAGGCGGTCTTCCCGTCGCATTTCCGAACTGGCTTGGCCTCCACCCACTTTGTGAATTTGTCGACCGCGACCAACAGGTGGGTGTAGCCGGAGGGAGCCTTCTTGAAGGGGCCTACCATATCCATGCCCCACACAGCGAATGGCAAGGTGATGGGGATTGTTTTGAGCGCTGAGCTCGGCACGTGCGTCTGGTTGGCATACTTCTGGCACCCGGCGCACCGCTGGACAATGTCTACAGCAACGGCGTGTGCGGTGGGCCAGTAAAAGCCATGTTGCATAGCCTTGGCGACCAGAGAGCGGGAGCCGGCGTGGTGGCCACAGTCACCGAAGTGGATATCGTGGAGGATCTTGCGTCCTTCGGCGGGTTGGACGCAGCGTTGGAACACGCCGGTGACGCTGCGCTTGTGGAGCTCGCCGTCGATGATGGTGTAGGACTTGCATCGGTGGGCGACCATCCGAGCATCCGTCTCGTCAGGCGGCAAGGTGCCGGCCTCCAGGTAGGCGATGTAGGGCTTGGTCCAGTCGTCTGGCTCGGTGACGAGTGCGACCAGGGATGCCTCCGGCTATAACGGGACTCCGATGTCGATCTCCCTCGGGAGGCGGTAAGCAGTTATTGTGTCGAGGAAGACGCCGACGGGTGGTGCGAGTCAAGCCGACCCGATGCGAGAGAGGGCATCGGCCTCCTCGTTCTTCCGCCTGTTGATCCATTCGACGGAGTAGCCTGTGAAGTGTCCACCCAGCTTGTCCACTGCTTGGCGGTACGCCGCCATGGTGGGGGAGACGGCGTCGCAGGTGCCAGCGACTTTCCCCGCGACGAGGTCGGAATCGCCGTAGCAGCGTAGGCGGTTGACATTCATCTCCTTGGCAGCTCGCATGCCGTGGAGTAAGGCCTCGTACTCGGCCATGTTGTTGGTGCAGGGTGTGAAGTCGAGGCAGAGGATGTAGCGGAGCTTGTCGCCCTTCGGTGAAGTTAGCACGATCCCTGCGCTTGCGCCGTCCGCATTCTTGGAGCCGTCGAAGTGCAGGCTCCAGTAATGGAGGTATGGCAGCTTCTCTGGCTACTGGGCTTCTTCCCAGTCGGCGATGAAGTCCGCTAGGGCCTGTGACTTGATCGCTTTTCGTGGCTCATATTTGATGTTGTGGACGCCGATCTCGACGGCCCACTTGGCGACCCGCCCGGTCGCCTCGCGGTTGCGGATGATGTCTTGCAGTGGTGCTGAGGAGACGACCGTGATCGGGTGCTCCTAGAAGTAGTGCGGCAGGCGCCGCTGAGCTCTGAAGACCGCGTATACCAGCTTTTGGTACTAGGGGTACCGCTGGCGCGACTCGGTGAGGACCTCGCTGATGTAGTACACCGGTAGATGTACTGGGCGCTCCTTTCCTTCCTCCGGTCGCTCGACGACCATCACGGCGCTGACGACGCGCTCGAAAGCCGCGACGTAAACCAGCATGGGTTCTTTGTCGGTGGGTGCGGCGAGTAGCACCTTTTTGAGATCGCGGAGCGCGTCATCCGCCTCCTTGTCCCACTGGAAGGTGGGGTTCTTGCGCATCAGGCGGTATAGGGGCATCGCCTTTTCGCCCAGGCGGGGTATGAAGCGACTGAGAGCCGCTACTCGCCCGGCCAGTTTCTGGACGTCGCGCAGGCACTCGGGTTTGCTGAGCCGGGCGATCGTGTCGATCTTCGTGAGGTTCGCCTCGATCCCTCGTTTGGAGCAGCGTACCCGATGGTTGTCCTGGTACACCGAAGGTGCATTTTCCTGGGTTGAGCTTTATCTTGTATTTTCGCAAGTTGGCGAATGTTTCCGCCAGGTCGGCGAGTAGGTCACCCTGGCGAGTGGACTTTACGACCACGTCGTCGATGTAGACGTGGATGTTGCGGCCAATTTGGCTCGCGAGGCATTCTTGCATGCACCGCTGGTAGGTCGCCCCGGCGTTCTTGAGGCCGAAGGTCATGGCGGTGTAGCAGAAGGCTCCGAATGGCGTGATGAACGCCGTCTTCTCCTCGTCCTCGACGGCCATTTTGATCTGGTTGTACCCGGAGTAGGCGTCGAGGAAACAGAGCGACTCCGAGCCCGCGGTTGAATCGATTATCTGATCGATCCACGGGAGGACGAACTGCTCCTTTGGGCAGGCGTTGTTCAAGTTTGTGTAGTCGATACACATCCTCCAGGTCCCGTTCTTCTTCTCGACCAGGACTGGGTTTGCCAGCCACTTGGAGTATTTGATTGGCCGGATGAAGCCTGCAGCGAGTAGACGCTGCACCTCCTCGGCGATTGCTCGGCGGCGCTCTTCATTGAAGGGCCGCAACGACTGTTTGACGGGTCGCACTTTGGGGTAGGCGTTTAGCTTGTGCTCAGAGAGCTCCCTAGGGACACCAGGCATGTCAGAGGGCTTCCATGCGAAGATGTCCCTGTTCTCACGGAGGAACTCGATGAGCGCGCCTTCCTACGCTGGTCTCATGCCCGTCCCGATCGTCACCGTCTGGCTGGAGTCTCCTGGGACCAGCTCGACGGTGCGGGTGTGCGTCGTTGCCTCGAAGGTTGAGGTGTTTGCGCCCTCCGAGTTGGGCTTCTTGAGTATGGTGGGGTCGTCGTTGTTGACCCTGCTCGCGTACTTGGCGAGCTGATTGGCGTGGTTGGTCTCCGCCGCGATGACGGCGTCAGCGAGCTCAGCTCCTTTGGCCTCGCACTCGGCGGACATGTCGGGGTCGCCGTTGATGGTGATGATGCCGCACGGCCCGGGGAGTTTCATCGCACTGTACGCGTAGTGGGGAGCTGCCATGAACTTGGCGAACGCCTGGCGCCCCAGGATGCAATGGTAGGGGCTGTCGAAGGGCACGAGCTCGAAGACGATCCGCTCGGTGCAGAAGTTTGCTGGTGTGCCGAAGGTGACTGGCAGCGTGACCTTACCGTTCGGGTACGCCTTCCGACTGGGGACGATGCCATGGAATGTGGTGTGGCTTGTTTCGATCATCGACTGCGGGAGCCGCAGCCGCCTGAAGGTGTCCAGGTACAGGATGTTGATGGAGCTGCCGCCGTCCATCAATGTCTTGGGGAGCCAGTAGTCGCCGACCTTAGGCTTGACCACCAGGGCGACTCGACCTGGGTACTCGATGCGTGGCGAGTGGTCTTGTCGACTCCAGGTGATGGGCTGCTCCGACCAGTTGAGGAACTGGGGAACGTCCACCTGGGCCACCGCGTTGACGGCGACGGCGCGGGCGATGACCTTCTTCTCGCGCTTCGTGTTGAAGCCCGTGAAGGTATGGAGCGAGCCGGCCACTTTGCCGAATTTTCCGCCGTTTGGCGGGTCGTTGTCGGGGTCCTCCCGTGCTCGCCGTGCCTTCTCGATCTCCCTGAGGGTGTGGCAGTCGGCGGTGGTGTGCGTTGCGGGCTTCCCTTCCCTGCTATGAAACGCACACGGTTGGTTAAGCAGGGCCATGGGGTCGAACCTTGGCTTGGCCATGTAGTTGCCGCCGTCGCGGCGTTGTCCTCCGTCGCGGCGGAAGATCTTGGGCTCGCATTGTGCGTGCCCGGCGTTGGCGACGAAGTCGACTCTCCCGTCACTGCGGCGCTTGCCGGTGAGGCAAGTGTTGCTGTAGCGTGACCGTCGGACCGTCGCCGTTGCCTTCGTCGGCGTTGACCTCCTGACTCGTCGTCAGTTTCCTGGTTTGGATCTTCCTCTGCGTACCGTTTGGCGATCTCGAGGAGGTCCGGGATGTTGTCGTGTGTGCGAGAGTGTCGCTTGAGCTTGGCGACCAGGGGCTCATAGCGGCACGAGGTCTTGAAGCAGTGGATCGCGGTGTCCGGGTGGATACCGACTGCGTTGTACCAGAGTTCTTGCCACCGTTGGACCCAGTTGCGGGTCTACTCGCGGGGTCCCTGGACGCATCGCTCCAATTCCTCGATGGTGGTGGCGCGGGTGTAGGAGCACTCGAAGTGCCTGACGAAGGCGTCGCGCATCTCCTCCCATGAATCGATGCTGTCCTGGGGGAGGGTGTTGATCCACTGCATGCATGTCCCCTCCATCATCAAGGGGAGGTAACGGGCGGCTAGCAGGTCGGTGTGGCCCGCGATCCCCATCGCCATGAGGTATGTATCGAGCCAAACGGCGGGGTCGTACAAGGGGTCGTATTTTTCTATCTCCTTCGGCGCCTTGAAGTTTGGCGGGTACTTCTCGCCTCGGATCATTGGTCTGAAGCACATGGGGCCGAGTCGACTGAGCGACCCCATGGGCTCGCCGTCGTGGCGATTAGTTAGGGTGTGTCGCAGGTCGTCGGGCTGGCGTGCGCGCCAGCTTTGGTTGTTGATGATGTGGGTGCGGACGTCGATGGGTTGCCCATTAGCGGCGACGAAGTTGGTCGCTGGCCTGGGGTCATTGGTGGAGAGTGCCGCGTTCGCGGGTCGGTGTTGGAGCTGCAGTGGTTCCGGTGGCGGGCAGTTGAGGGTGTTTTCCGCCACTGGGCGGCCGCTTGAGGCCACTCTGCTTCCCGAAGAACGCGAGTATACTCGACCCTGCGAGTCGGCGCCCGCGTTTTGCTGCTCGACGGCCTTTGCGAGCAGGGCCCTGACGTACTGGATCTGTAGGGCGCCGTCGCCCGTGGCCGTGATGTTGTTGGCTGCTGCTCGACCTGCCACGAGGTTGTCCATCGGAGTGGAGAATAGTGGGAGGCCATTTGTGTCTCGCTCCCGTGAGGAGACTACTATCCGCGGCTGGTCCCTGGGAGGTGTGCGGTTGGGTGGAGGTGGGGCGCCCATCGCCGTCGACCCTGGCGGGTGTCGGGCGCTTCCTCCTGGTGGCGCGTTCTCGCAAATCGCACGCTCGGCCACGCGGGCCGGGTCGTTTTCGTCGTCGAAGTTCAGGGCACGCCCCTGAACGGTGGGGTTCAGGCGTGACCTGATCCACTGTTGGTGGTAGCGCGATAGTTCCTGCACCGTCACCTGCTCGAGGCGAAATTTTTCGCGCTCGGCTTGTTCCTTGCGCACCGCCTCCGCCAGTTTCAGGCGGAGTTCCTCGACCTCCGTTGCCGTGGCGTTAAGAGGGATTTGGGTGGAGAATGGGTCCTCCGGCGGTTCAGTGCCGGTCGCCATGTAGGTCGCGGCGTGGCGACCGGTTCCGTCGCGGAGGTCGGCGGAGTTATCCGATCCGGAGTCGAATTCGAAGATCCCGAGGATGGAGGGGTCCTCGAAGTCTCCCACGTTGGATACCTGGGTGATGGATCCCGCGGGTGAAGCCGCGGTGATGGACCCTGCGAGTGACGCCGGGGTCGACGAGTCGGCGTCGTCGTTGAGGGCCGCGTCTTCTGCGGCGGAGTTTCGGCCCGCGTCTGTGGGCGAATTGTACTTTCGGGAGGCGATGGATCGTGCGGATCTGGCTCTCGAAGAGCCGATCGCGTGGCGGCGACTCGCGGATGCAAGCCGAATCCTCCGAGACGATGACGTCGGTGAGGCCGACGAAGAGGCTGATCGTGCCGACCGGCAGGATCACGCTGTGCGTGACGGGTCGCGCCGCCGGGACGTAGCTGCTCGGCAAGATTTGGAGCATCTCGCCGATCTCTATCATGCGGCCGGTGGCGACCATTTCGTTGATGGGCAGATTGGATCTCGCCGCAGAACACCGGCCAGACCGGCCAGGCCCCGCGGTGGGCGCCACTGTCGTGGGAATGGTCACGTCAGATGCTGCAATCGTCAGCGAGTAGTAGAACAAGGGGCAAGGGCGGCCAGCCATCCGCGGTGCGAGATGAAGGCAAAGACACAGGGTTTTACCCAGGTTCGGCCCCGGGAGGGTAAAGACCTACTCCTGCTAGATTGTATTATGAAGGTGGTACAATGGGCGAGCTCGGCGGCTAGGCAGCGACTCGCGTGGGTGTATGATGGAACGTATCTCTACACGCCCTGCAGGGAGGTTTATATAGGCTCACCTCCCCTAGGGTTTACATATCTCAACCGAATCAGTTAAAGCTTCGGTACTCGTTTAACCTAATCCGACTGGGCCTATCTACTCGCCTGGGCCTTCAGCTTCCAGTCGCTTGGATCCTCGCTGGGCTTCGATCCAGTCGCCGTCTTGCAGGCCCACTCGCCAGTTCTTGGGCCAGTCGGAAACGTCCTGCTGGGTATACCCCGGTAGGCACATCCCCATCATCTACGCCACAGGGCTTCTCCAATTCTTCCTCGCTCCGCCACTATCCGACAAGCCACCGCAGCAATTCCGGCCAGCCCTCACCTCTCCTTGCTCCCTAGATGCTACGAGCTTGTTCACCGTCGCCTAGCGCACCTACCAGTACCCTTAACTCGCTCGCGCATGCCCCACAGCCTCGGCAACAACGACAGAGCATCGCCACTGTCTGCTTCAACTCCGGCGACACCGCCTGGTAGTTTCTGATCTCCCCTCTCCCTCTCAATGATACGCGTGTGTTCACCGACCCCGTGCGCATCTAAGGCAACCATTGTTTTGCCTCCTCGTACCTCGTAGCCTCGCCTCCGTCGGACCCGTGCGTGACCCGACGCTAGTGACGACTCCGGCGAGCAATCGATGTCGACCTCGTGCTCCCCCTGCTCTCCAAAGACCATGTTGAGATTCTCCACTCTCCTGCGAACACGGTGAGCCACTCCTCTTCTTCCCTTGCTTCCTGTTTCGCTGGAACCAACATCGCTCGAGCACACCGCCGTCGTCCACCGTCTCTAGCGCCGCCAGATCTTGGTTGTTTTGTTGTGAGCCGTTAGATCACTATCCTGTGGGCACGATTGATCATTTAAATCGAAAGGGTATGTTGATTTTGTGCCGTGCGATTCACTTTAGATCCTACGTCCAGTACTGCTCGATCAGAACGAATCGGTATCGGCCAATGAGAACAGGACACGTAGCCTAGATTTTGTTTTAAAGACAGAAACATTTCTATTCGTGGTTTGATTTTGAAAAATCCATAACTTTTACTACACGTCCAAAATTTACAAATTTTGTATCATTGGAATCAGGAAAATGAAACCTTTGCAACCATGCCCATAGTTTAGTACTTTGCATCTGGAAAATTAGGTGTTTTTGCAAAAACATTTCTAAGCCTATTTTGAGTACTGAAGTTATTCTAAAAATGATTTTTGGGTAAAATCTTTTGCAAATGATTTTGTTTTGCACCTACTGACCAGAAACACAAACTTTTGGGTTTAGAAATATATTTAGTTTAACACAAGGAATTATTCCTTGAATAAAGGCATTTCTAGTAAAACAAAATTGTTTGCTATGATTTAAAAATGCTTATTGGGTAAAACCTTTTGCAAATGGTTTGAACTCTCTGACCCTAAACACTACCTTTTGGATTTCAAAATATATTTGATTAACCCTAGGACAAATATTCCTTTGAATAAATCATTTCTAGTAAAACAAAAATGTTGCTATTATTTAAAAATTATTTTTGGGTGAAACCTCTTGTAAATGGATTTGTTTTAAACACATTGATACTAAGCACTAACATTGTGTTTAAAAACAAATTTGGCAAACACTAGAATTTATTACTTTGATTTAAATCATTTCAAGCAAAACAAAAATGATTTAAATGGCCCATTTTCACTAACTTGATTTTAAATGGTTTTGACACTTTTATAAATGACCTATAGGTGTTTTAAAATGTTTATAGCCTATTAGAAACCACTTTTTCAATAAAACAATCTTTTGCATGCTTGCATGCATTGTTTTGTTTTCTTTATTTTATGTGGTGAATTGTTTGAATGCTAGTTTGAATTTGTGCCTTGATTAACTTGTAGTGAACTTTGAAGAGTGTGACAATTGCAAGATAAAGGAGTGAACTTAGTTTCTCAACCAAAAAGGAAAGTGGTGCTTCATACATTTTGTCCTATTATTTTCACTATGCCTTGGTGATATTTTGAGTAGGACTTCCATGGAATTTTATATGTGAATAACTATGCCATGGGAAATCCTAGTAGATGATGAATTAGTAGAATTTTCCCTAAGTTAAGATTCCTACTACTATCATGCTTAGCCTAGCTAGTAGCAAACAAGGGTGGTTTATATACATGCTATGGAAATTTTGCTAATTCTTTGGCTGATGTTTTTGCTTAATAAAACTACTAAGTGAATGAATCACTTGGGTGGAATGGTGAGAATGGGATATGTTGAGTGGTTACACAAGTCCAGTAAACTAGGGAAAAACTTTTGTATCACACTTGTGGAAATCCACCCAGGAAAAAAGAGATTTGAGATGTTAAATATTGAGAAACTTCTAGTGCAACCACATGGTATATGGGCTCTGCCAGGATCATATAGGTTGCAATAACTTAGCTGATGGACAGAAGGTGGTAGGGAGTGATAGGTTTGGAACGTGTCCATTTGGTCTAAGGGAAGGCTTCTGAAAGATCTTGTCTCGATGCATGTCGAGTCTTGTGGGGAAAGTGCACCACCTCTCGAGAAGGAAAAATCTAAGTACTTAGCTGTGTCCCCTGCAATGGACAATTTGAGCATAAAGACATGGAAGCTATCAAGGATCTCCTCATCCCAATTTCTAAGTTACAAGCTTGTGGTTGAACAAGGGCAAAGGACCAGTGGATACACAAGGCCCAGTGACTGGACAACCTTGGTATCACACTTGTGTTCCTTGGGTGATTTGACAAACAAAAACTTAGTGTTTTCAACTAATAAGGAAAACTTATTTTGAGCAAAGCAAGCCTAAGGTCCACTTTGAAGATGAAGGACTCCATGTTAGTGAAGTGTGTTAAATAGGATTACAAGTCTACAACCAACATGATTGCCTATGGCACTTTCAAGATGAAGGACTCCATGTTATATAGTTATTTCTGCTGCATTGTAATGAGATAGCCAAATGAGCTATGTAAGATGTAATGTATTATTTTATTCCTGGTTATAAAGTTGTATTATGACCTTTGTTTCTTGATATTACATCTTAAACTATGGATTCTTGCTATTGATCCAGGGACTAGCATTGTAAACACAGGGATCTCTACCTTATCAGGTTGGGACTTCTACAGATGGTATTAGAGCACTGTGTTGCCTGTAGAATTGTAACCCTAGGATTGGACAAAACCCCTTAGAAAAATAGGAGTTGTATTTGTTCCAAAACTTATTTACAAACAATATTGTAAACTATTTCCTCGACCTTTTTGCTTTTGATTCTACATCTCTCCCTTTTCAAACTTGATGGACAAAGACTTCGACTTGAGCTTCACCATCACCAATGACTTCAACTACAATAACATCAAGGACTTCAACTTGGACATCACTAAGGACTACAAGTGAGACAAGAATGTTACTCAAGACTTGAAGACTAAGGAAACAAAACCTAGAAGGAACCATCATCACCTTTGAAGCTTTGTGACCAAGATGCAAGATTTTTTCCAAGGAAACCATGATCTCATTCGTGAAGAAACAACTAAGAATAATGATCTCAAGAAAAACCCGTAGTTGGACCACCATACTAATGTTTAGTTTAGATCAATCACACCAACTTATGTGGTGTAGCAAAAATATTTTGTTGCCTAAAAATATGCTTGAATCTTGTTGTTTGAGTGGAATGATTGATTTCTTGCACATTGCTTGTGTGAATTGTTGTGTGTGAGTAGAATTATTCCTCTAGAAATCCTTTGCCTATTCTAATTTCAATCCAACCCAAACAGAGGACTTCTCCAAGAGACTCCAACATCAAGAATGATGACAACAACAACCAAGAGATGCACATGAGAGAACAACTACTAGCAACCCAAGCCCAGTTGAATCAAGTGACAACTCAGTTTTTAGCCAACAACATTGAGTTAGACCCAACCATGCAAAAGTTCTTGGAATCCCAATTATTGCAAAGGATGACTAATCAAATGATCAACATGATAAGTAACCCTTCCCAAAGTGATTGTGACAAAAATTATATCAAGGATGATATTATGGAAGGAACTCAAGCTTGCAACATTTGTGGAGACATAGGACACACTTATAAAGAACATGTGGATCAATGCCCTAATTGTGAAGAGAAACATCCAACTAAACAATGCCCAACATCTCAAGTTACATGTTTCCTATGTGAAGGAAATGATCATGTCCCTATCCAATGCCCCATCTATCCTATAGTTCAACTAATGAAACAAGATGGAATGCATCAAATGTTTGGAACCTCCATAAGGGAACAACTTATACCAAGAAGGATGAAGACAAAATCAGAACCGTGCCTCATAAGGCCACATCCAAGGTGACCATAAAGTCTTGCTACTCTTGTGGAGAAGAAGGTCACATCTCTAGTGACTGTCCCAAGAAACGAGAAAGGTTTCCCACCTTTGAGGTGAGATATGAAGAACATGAACTAGAAGAACTCCTAGCTTTGGAGAGACCCAAAAAGAAGAAATGTCCCAACCCCAGCAAGAAAGACATTAGCCAGGTGCAATGTTTCAATTGTAAAGAGATGGGACACTATGCCAATAGATGTACAGAAAAGAAGAAGAGCCAAGAAAAACAAGAGATAGTGATGCCAAAGATGAAAGAAGATGTTAGCTAAGTGATGTGCAACAAATGCAAAAAGGCAGTCCATTATGCATCACATTGTCAAGAAAAGAAGAAATATAAGACAAGCAAGCCTATGAAGGACCTTAGCCTTGTCACATGTTTCAAGTGTGGAAACAAAGGACACTATGCAGATGTCTGTTTAGAGAAGTTTCATCAAGACCCCAAGTAAGCCACGATGTAATCTAGTTGAAAATCTTTTAAGGGTGGTAGTACCCTAGTTGTCTTGAAGACAACTTGTAACCTCTAGCTTTCCCAAATCTCGGGACAAGATTTATTTTAAGGGTGGTAGCCTGTCACATCCCAAAATTTTCCAAATTTTGAAATGTGAAAAATAAATAAACAAAAGAAATTAATTGTTGAAATTTAGGGTGAAAAGAAACTTTTTGTTTCTAAATGAAAACATCAAAACCCCTCTTGAACAAAATTGAATGAAAAGGGAATCCAACAAAATTTCAATCAAGTGAAATGCACTCATCAATGAATGTATCTTGAAATTTAAACACTTGGAAAAGTTAAATCAAAATCCTAAAACCCTAATGGAAGAAAATCTTTTCCAAGATCACACCAAGACCATGGATTTTATCCATATCAAATTCAGCAACAAACATTTATAAAAGATCAAGAATAATATATAAAAATATTATAAAACCATAGAAATTGGTTTCATTTAATTTGGAGCCATGGATAAAATCTTATGAATTTAATAAGATAAAAGGAATTAATTTCCAAAGCTAATAAAGCTCCTAACAAAAATCAATACCTAATTATGAACAAAGTAATCCTAAAAGTATTTAAAAAGATAAACAAATATTAAATAAAATCATACAAATTGGAATCACCAATTTTGGATCTATAAATAAAAAGATATGGATTCTATAAGATAAAGAAAGAAAGAAATAAATAAATAAGGAATATTTAAAAGCCAAATTAAATCTTGTCCAAATCCATAAACAAATGGAAGTTATTGAATAATAAAAAGAAATAAAGGATTATTTAAATAAAACTATATGGGCTTTGAACCATATTCAATTTTATTTAAATAAAGACAAATTGCCTAAACTAAATAATAAATCCCAAGAAAATTATTTAGAAGATAATTTAAACCTTGAGTTAAATCCATAATCAAATGGAATAAAGATAATCCAAATAAAATAAGGGAATAAAGATTATTTGAATAAAAACTTATATGGACTTGAACCATATTTGATTTAAAAGGAGACAAAATCCCAAATATAAATAATTAATTAAATCATGGAAAAAATAAATTGCCAAAGTGGATTAAAAGTTAGCTAATTAACTTAAAATAATAAAGGATTAATTAAATAGAATTATATGGTTTGGAACCATATTCAAATTCATTTAAATAAAGACAAAGGCCTCATTTAATTAAATATTAAATCATAATAAAATATTTGAAAATAATTCAAAGTGAATTATTTAAACACATTAATGAATAAATAAAACCTGCTGAAAAGGTTTGATGAAAATTTGAAATCAAATGGAGGCTTAAATCAATGGTTTGAATAAAAACAAATGTCTAAATTAAATAAATATTAAACCATAAAAGAATATTTGAAATATCCTAAAAATAGAATTTTAAGCACATCAATAAACAGATAAAACTTACTGAAAAGGTTTTGCAAAAGTTTGAAAACAAATAGAAGTTTAAAACATTTGATTCAAATGAAAAAAGAAATTATAATTGGAATAAAGACAAACGCCTATTTTAACTAAATATAAACCATAAGAGAATATAAGAAAATATTCTAAAAGTGGACTTTAAAATACATTTTTAATTAGTACAAAAACCTACTGGAAATTTGGAAAGGTTTGTTAAAGGAATCTGAATTCAAATAAATGTTTGAAATTAAAAACAGAAAATAGAAAAGGAAAAAGAAAAAGAAACAGAAAGGAAAAAATAAGAAAAGAAACAGCCCACTAACCCTACCCTAGACCAGGCCCAACTTGGCCCAGCAGCCCACCCGGCAGCCCCTCTCGCGAATCATTTTCTCACTCAAAACCGCACCCCCTCACTCACTGACCCCAGGGACCCGTGCCATGTTGGCTGCCTCATCATCATCTCCCCCACCCGCGCGACCCATTCTTTCCCCTCTCCTTGCCGTTTCTGCCCTTGATTCTGCAGCGTTAATTCGCATCAATGCACGAGTAATTCTCGCCCGTGACCTCTCCCTCTTAAGCTCCTGTCTCCCCTCTCTCTTTCCCCTCACTCGCCATCTCCTCTACGCCACAGGGCTGCTCCAATTCTTCCTCGCTCCGCCACTGCTCCGACGAGCCACCACAGCAATTCCGGCCAGCCCTCACCTCCCCTTGCCCCTAGATGATACGAGCTTGTTCACCATCGCCTAGCGCACCTGCCAGTACCCTTAACTCACCCACGTGTGTCCCACAGCCTCGGCAATGACAACGACAAAGCACCGCCACTGTCTGCTCCAACTCCGGTGCCACCCCCTGGTAGTTTCTGACCTCCCCTCTCCCTCTCAATGATACGCGTGTGTTCACCGACCCCGTGCGCATCTAACGCAACCGTTGTTTTGCCTCCTCGTACCTTGTAGCCTCGCCTCCGATGGGTCCGTGTGTGACCCGATGCAAGTGACGACTCCTGCGAGTAATCGACGTCGACCTCATGCTCCCCCTGCTCTCCTACGACTATGTTGAGCTTCTCCACTCTCCTACGAACACGGTGAGCCACTCCTCTTCTCCCCTTTCTTCCTGTTTCGCTGGAGCCACCGTCGCCCAAGCATGCCGCCACCATCCAGCGTCACTAGCGTCGCAAGATCTTGGTTGTTTTGTTATGAGCCATTAGATCATGATCATGTGGGCATGATTGATCATTTAAATAAAAGGGGTATGTTGCTTCTGTGCCGTGCGATTCACTTTAGATCCTACGGCCAGTACTGCTCGATCCGAACGAATCGGTATCGGCCAATGAGAACAGGACATGTAGCCCAGGTTTTGTTTTAAAGACAGAAACATTTCTATTAGTGGTTTCATTTTGAAAAATTCATAACTTTTAATCTACATGTCCAAAAATTTGCAAATTTTGTATCATTGGAATCAGGAAAATGAAACCTTTGCAACCATGCTGTTAGTTTAGTACTTTGCATCTGGAAAATTATGAGTTTTTGCAGAAACATTTCTAAGCCTATTTTGAGTATAAAAGTTATTCTAAAAATGATTTTTGGGTAAAATCTTTTACAAATGATTTTGTTTTGAAACTACTAACCAGAAACACAAACTTTTGGGTTTAGAAATATATTTTTTTAACATAAGTAATTATTCCTTTAATAAAGGCATTTCTATTAAAACAAAAATGTTTGCTATGATTTAAAAATTCTTATTTGGTAAAATATTTTTCAAATGGTTTGATTTGAACTCTCTGACCCTAAACACTAACTTTTGGATTTAAAAATATATTTGATTAACCCTAGGAAAATTATTCCTTTGAATAAATCATTTCTAGTAAAACAAAAATGTTGCTATTATTTAAAAATGATTTTTGGGTGAAACCTCTTGTAAATGGATTTGTTTTAAACACTTTGATCCTAAGCACTAACATTGTGTTTAAAAACAAATTTGGCAAACACTAGAATTTATTACTTTGATTTAAATCATTTCAAGCAAAACAAAAATGATTTAAATGGCCCATTTTCACTAACTTTGTTTTAAATTTTTTTGACACTTTTATAAATGACCTATAGGTGTTTTAAAATGTTTATAGCCTATTAGAAACCACTTTTTCAATAAAAAAAACTTTCGCATGCTTGCATGCATTGTTTTGTTTTCTTTATTTTATGTGGTGAATTGTTTGAATGTTAGTTTGAATTTGTGCCTTGATTAACTTGTAGTGAACTTTGAAGAGTGTGAAAATTGCAAGATAAAGGAGTGAACTTAGTTTCTCTACCAAAAAGGCAAGTGGTGCTTCATACATTTTGTCCTATTATTTTTACTATGTATTGGTGATATTTTGAGTAGGGCTTCCATGGAATTTTCTATGTGAATAATTATGCCATGGGAAATCCTAGTAGATGATGACTTAGTAGAATTTTCCCTAAGTTAAGATTCCTACTACTATCATGCTTAGCCTAGCTAGTAGCAAACAAGGGTGGTTTATATACATGCTATGGAAATTTTGCTAATTCTTTTGACTGATGTTTTTGCTTAATAAAACTACTAAGCGAATGAATCACTTGGGTGGAATGGTGAGAATGGGATATGTTGATTGGTTACACAAGTCCAGTAAACTGGGGAAAACTTGTGTATCGCACTTGTGGAAAGCCACCCAGGAACAAAGAGATTTGAGATGTCAAATATTGAGAAACTTCTAGTGCAACCACATGGTATATGGGCTCTGCCAGGATCATATAGGTTGCAATAACTTAGCTGATGGACAGAAGTTGGTAGGGGGTGATAGGTTTGGAACGCGTCCATTTGGTCTAAGGGAAGGCTTCTGAAATATCTTGTCTCGATGCATGTCGAGTCTTGTGGGGAAAGTGCACCACCTCTCGAGAAGGAAAAATCTAAGTACTTAGCCGTGTGCCCTGCAATGGACAATTTGAGCATCAAGACATGGAAGCTATCAAGGATCTCCTCATACCAATTTCTAAGTTAAAAGCTTGTGGTTGAACAAGGGCAAAGGACCAGTGGATACACAAGGACCAGTGACTGGACAACCTTGGTATCACACTTGTGTTCCTTGGGTAATTTGACAAACAAAAACTTAGTGTTTTCAACTAATAAGGAAAACTTATTTTGAGCAAAGCAAGCCTAAGCTCCTCTTAGACAAATGCATATAGATGATAGATACCACTATTCTACCATAGTATCACTTGCCAATACAATTCAAATGTATTGACCCTTGTGGCTGTAACTTATCATCTTGCAGGTTTGTTTGATGTTAGTGAAGTGTGTTGAATAGGATTACAAGTCTACAACCAACATGATTGCCTATGGCACTTTGAAGATGAAGGACTCCATGTTATATAGTTATTTCTGCTGCATTGTAATGAGATAGCCAAATGAGCTATGTAAGATGTAATGTATTATTTTATTCCTGGTTATAAAGTTGTATTATGACCTTTGTTTCTTGATATTACATCTTAAACTGTGGATTCTAGCTATTGATCCAGGGACTAGCATTGTAAACACAGGGATCTCTACCTTATCAGGTTGGGACTTCTACAGATGGTATTAGAGCACTGTGTTGCCTGTAGAATTGTAACCCTAGGATTTGACAAAACCCCTTAGAAAAATAGGAGTTGTATTTGTTCCAAAACTTATTTACAAACAATATTGTAAACTATTTCCTCGACCTTTTTGGTTTTGATTCTACATCTCTCCCTTTTCAAACTTGATGGACAAAGACTTCAACTTGAGCTTCACCATCACCAATGACTTCAACTACAATAACATCAAGGACTTCAACTTGGACATCACTAAGGACTACAAGTGAGACAAGAATGTTACTCAAGACTTGAAGACTAAGGAAACACAACCTAGAAGGAACCATCTTCACCTTTGAAGCTTTGTGACCAAGATGCAAGATTTTTTCCAAGGAAACCATGATCTCATTCATGAAGAAATAACTAAGAAGAATGATCTCAAGAAAAACCCGTAGTTGGACCACCATACTAATGTTTAGTTTAGATCAATCACACCAACTTATGTGGTGTAGCAAAAATATTTTGTTGCCTAAAAATATGCTTGAATCTTGTTGTTTGAGTGGAATGATTGATTTCTTGCACATTGCTTGTGTGAATTGTTGTGTGTGAGTAGAATTATTCCTCTAGAAATCCTTTGCCTATTCTAATCTCAATCCAACCCAAACAGAGGACTTCTCCAAGAGACTCCAACATCAAGAATGATGACAACAACAACCAAGAGATGCACATGAGAGAACAACTACTAACAACCCAAGCCCAGTTGAATCAAGTGACAACTCAGTTTTTAGCCAACAACATTGAGTTAGACCCAACCATGCAAAAGTTCTTGGAATCCCAATTATTGCAAAGGATGACTAATCAAATGATCAACATGAGAAGTAACCCTTCCCAAAGTGATTGTGACAAAAATTATATCAAGGATGATATTATGGAAGGAACTCAAGCTTGCAATATTTGTGGAGACATAGGACACACTTATAAAGAACATGTGGATCAATGCCCTAATTGTGAAGAGAAACATCCAACTAAACAATGCCCAACATCTCAAGTTACATGTTTCCTATGTGAAGGAAATGATCATGTCCCTATCCAATGCCCCATCTATCCTATAGTTCAACAAATGAAACAAGATGGAATGCATCAAATGTTTGGAAACCTCCATAAGGGAACAATTTCTACCAAGAATGATGAAGACAAAATCAGAACCGTGCCTCATAAGGCCACATCCAAGGTGACCACAAAGTGTTGCTACTCTTGTGGAGAAGAAGGTCACATCTCTAGTGACTGTCCCAAGAAACGAGAAAGGTTTCCCACCTTTGAGGTGAGATATGAAGAACATGAACTATAAGAACTCCTAGCTTTGGAGAGACCCAAAAAGAAGAAATGTCCCAACCCCAGCAAGAAAGACATTAGCCAGGTGTAATGTTTCAATTGTAAAGAGATGGGACACTATGCCAATAAATGTCCAGAAAAGAAGAAGAGCCAAGAAAAAACAAGAGATAGTGATGCCAAAGATGAAAGAAGATGTTAGCCAAGTGATGTGCAACAAATGCAAAAAGGCAGTCCATTATGCATCACATTGTCAAGAAAAGAAGAAATATAAGACAAGCAAGACTATGAAGGACCTTAGTCTTGTCACATGTTTCAAGTGTGGAAACAAAGGACACTATGCAGATGTTTGTCCAGAGAAGTTTCATCAAGACCCCAAGTAAGCCACGATGTAATCTAGTTGAAAATCTTTTAAGGGTGGTAGTACCCTAGTTGTCTTGAAGCCAACTTGTAACCTCTAGCTTTCCCAAATCTCGGGACAAGATTTATTTTAAGGGTGGTAGCCTGTCACATCCCAAAATTTTCCAAATTTTGAAATGTGAAAAATAAATAAACAAAAGAAATTAATTGTTGAAATTTAGGGTGAAAAGAAACTTTTTGTTTCTAAATGAAAACATCAAAACCCCTCTTGAACAAAATTGAATGAAAAAGGAATCCAACAAAATTTCAATCAAGTGAAATGCACTCATCAATGAATGTATCTTGAAATTTAAACACTTGGAAAAGTTAAATCAAAATCCTAAAACCCTAATGGAAGAAAATCATTTCCAAGATCACACCAAGACCATGGATTTTATCCATATAAAATTCAGCAACAAACATTTATAAAAGATCAAGAATAATAGATAAAAATATTATAAAACCATATAAATTGGTTTCATTTAATTTGGAGCCATGGATAAAATCTTATGAATTTAATAAGATAAAAGGAATTAATTTCCAAAGCTAATAAAGCTCCTAACAAAAATCAATACCAAATTATGAACAAAGTAATCCTAAAAGTATTTAAAAAGATAAACAAATATTAAATAAAATCATACAAATTGGAATCACCAATTTTGGATCTATAAATAAAAAGATATGGATTCTATAAGATAAAGAAAGAAATAAATAAATAAATAAATAAGGAATATTTAAAAGCCAAATTAAATCTTGTCCAAATCCATAAACAAATGGAAGTTATTGAATAATAAAAAGAAATAAAGGATTATTTAAATAAAACTATATGGGCTTTGAACCATATTCAATTTTATTTAAGTAAAGACAAATTGCCTAAACTAAATAATAAATCCCAAGAAAATTATTTAGAAGATAATTTAAACCTTGAGCTAAATCCATAATCAAATGGAATAAAGATAATCCAAATAAAATAAGGGAATAAAGATTATTTGAATAAAAACTTATATGGACTTGAACCATATTTAATTTAAAAGGAGACAAAATCCCAAATATAAATAATTAATTAAATCATGGAAAAAATAATGGAAATTGCCAAAGTGGATTAAAAGTTAGCTAATTAACTTAAAAAGTATAAAGGATTAATTAAATAGAATTGTATGGTTTGGAACCATATTCAAGTTCATTTAAATAAAGACAAAGGCCTCATTTAATTAAATATTAAATCATAATAAAATATTTGAAAATAATTCAAAGTGAATTATTTAAACACATTAATGAATAAATAAAACCTGCTGAAAAGGTTTGATGAAAATTTGAAATCAAATGGAGGCTTAAATCAATGGTTTGAATAAAAACAAATGTCTAAATTAAATTAATATTAAACCATAAAAGTATATTTGAAATATCCTAAAAATAGAATTTTAAGCACATCAATAAACAGATAAAACTTACTGAAAAGGTTTTGCAAAAGTTTGAAAAAAATAGAAGTTTAAAACATTTGATTCAATGAAAACATAAATTATAATTGGAATAAAGACAAACGCCTATTTTAATTAAATATAAACCATAAGAGAATATAAGAAAATATTCTAAAAGTGGACTTTAAAATACATTTTTAATCAGTACAAAAACCTACTGAAAATTTGGAAAGGTTTGTTAAAGGAATCTGAATTCAAATAAATGTTTGAATTAAAAAACAGAAAATAGAAAAGGAAAAAGAAAAAGAAACAGAAAGGAAAAAATAAGAAAATAAACAGCCCACAAACCCTACCCCAGACCAGGCCCAACTTGGCCCAGCAGCCCACCCAGCAGCCCCTCTCGCGAATCATTTTCTCACTCAAAACCGCACCCCCTCACTCACTGACCCTAGGGACCCGCGCCATGTTGGCTGCCTCGTCATCATCTCCCCCACCCGCGCGACCCATTCTTTCCCCTCTCCTTGCCATTTATGCCCTCTATTCCGCAGCATTAATTCGCATCAATGCACGAGTAATTCTCGCCCGTGACCTCGCCCTCTTAAGATCCTGTCTCCCCTCTCTCTTTCCCCTCACTCGCCATCTCCTCTACGCCACAGGGCTGCTCCAATTCTTCCTCGCTCCACCACTGCTCCGACGAGCCACCACAGCAATTCTGGCCAGCCCTCACCTCCCCTTGCCCCTGGATGATACGAGCTTCTTCACCATCGCCTAGCGCACCTGCCAGTACCCTTAACTCACCCGCGTGTGCCCCACAGCCTCGGCAACGACAACGACAAAGCACTGCCACTCTCTGCTCCAACTCCGGTGCCACCCCCTGGTAGTTTCTGACCTCCCCTCTCCCTCTCAATGATACGCGTGTGTTCACCGACCCCGTGCGCATCTAATGCAACCGTTGTTTTGCCTCCTCGTACCTTGTAGCCTCGCCTCCGAAGGATCCGTGCGTGACCCGATGCCAGTGACGACTCCTGCGAGCAATCGACGTCGACCTCGTGCTCCCCCTGCTCTCCTACGACCATGTTGAGCTTCTCCACTCTCCTACGAACACGGTGAGCCACTCCTCTTCTTCTCTTTCTTCCTGTTTCGCTGGAGCCACCATCGCCCGAGCACGCCGCCACCATCCAGCGTCGCTAGCGTCGCCATATCTTGGTTGTTTTGTTATGAGCCATTAGATCACGATCCTGTGGGCACGATTGATCATTTAAATCAAAGGGGTATGTTGCTTCTGTGCCGTGGGATTCACTTTAGATCCTACGGCCAGTACTGCTCGATCAGAACGAATCGGTATCGGCCAATGAGAACAGTACACGTAGCCCAGGTTTTGTTTTAAAGACAAACATTTCTATTAGTGGTTTGATGTTGAAAAATTCATAACTTTTAATCTACACGTACAAATTTTGCAAATTTTGTATCATTGGAATCAGGAAAATGAAACCTTTGCAACCATGCTCTTAGTTTAGTACTTTGCATCTGGAAAATTAGGTGTTTTTGCAGAAACATTTCTAAGCCTATTTTGAGTATGAAAGTTATTCTAAAAATGATTTTTGGGTAAAATCTTTTGCAAATGATTTTGTTTTGAACCTACTAACCAGAAACACAAACTTTTGGGTTTAGAAATATATTTTGTTTAACACAAGGAATTATTCCTTGAATAAAGGCATTTCTAGTAAAACAAAACGGTTTGCTATGATTTAAAAATTCTTATTTGGTAAAATCTTTTGCAAATGGTTTGATTTGAACTCTCTGACCGTAAACACTAAATTTTGGATTTAAAAATATATTTGATTAACCCTAGGAAAATTATTCCTTTGAATAAATCATTTCTAGTAAAACAAAAATGTATCTATTATTTACAAATGATTTTTGGGTGAAACCTCTTGTACATGGATTTGTTTTAAACACTTTGATACTAAGAACTAACATTGTGTTTAAAAACAAATTTGGCAAACACTAGAATTTATTACTTTGATTTAAATCATTTCAAGCAAAACAAAAATGATTTAAATGGCCCATTTTCACTAACTTGATTTTAAATGGTTTTGACACTTTTATAAATGACCTATAGGTGTTTTAAAATGTTTATAGCCTATTAGAAACCACTTTTTCAATAAAACAATCTTTTGCATGCTTGCATGCATTGTTTTGTTTTCTTTATTTTATGTGGTGAATTGTTTGAATGCTAGTTTGAATTTGTGCCTTGATTAACTTGTAGTGAACTTTGAAGAGTGTGACAATTGCAAGATAAAGGAGTGAACTTAGTTTCTCTACCAAAAAGGCAAGTGGTGCTTCATACATTTTGTCCTATTATTTTCACTATGGATTAGTGATATTTTGAGTAGGACTTCCATGGAATTTTCTATGTGAATAACTATGCCATGGGAAATCCTAGTAGATGATGACTTAGTAGAATTTTCCCTAAGTTAAGATTCCTACTACTATCATGCTTAGCCTAGCAAACAAGGGTGGTTTATATACATGCTATGGAAATTTTGCTAATTCTTTTGACTTATGTTTTTACTTAATAAAACTACTAAGTGAATGAATCACCTGGGTGGAATGGTGAGAATGGGATATGTTGAGTGGTTACACAAGTCCAGTAAACTGGGGAAAACTTGTGTATCACACTTGTGGAAAGCCACCCAGGAACAAAGAGATTTGAGATGTCAAATGTTGAGAAACTTCTAGTGCAACCACATGGTATATGGGCTCTGCCAGTATCATATAGGTTGGAATAACTTAGCTGATGGACAGAAGGTGGTAGGGGGTGATAGGTTTGGAACGCGTCCATTTGGTCTAAGGGAAGGCTTCTAAAAGATCTTGTCTCGATGCATGTCGAGTCTTGTGGGGAACGTGCACCACCTCTCGAGAAGGAAAAATCTAAGTACTTAGCCGTGTCCCCGGCAATGGACAATTTGAGCATCAAGACATGGAAGCTATCAAGGATCTACTCATCCCAATTTCTAAGTTAAAAGCTTGTGGTTGAACAAGGGAAAATGACCAGTGGATACACAAGTTCCAGTGACTGGACAACCTTGGTATCACACTTGTGTTCCTTGGGTGATTTGACAAACAAAACTTAGTGTTTTCAACTAATAAGGAAAACTTATTTTGAGCAAAGCAAGCCTAAGGTCCACTTAGCCAAATGCATATAGATGATAGATACCACTATTTTACCATAGTATCACTTGCCAATACAATTCAAATGTATTGACCCTTGTGGTTGTAACTTATTATGTTGTAGGTTTGTTTGATGTTAGTGAAGTGTGTTGAATAGGATTACAAGTCTACAACCAACATGATTGCATGTGGCACTTTGAAGATGAAGGACTCCATGTTATATAGTTATTTCTGCTGCATTGTAATGAGATAGCCAAATGAGGTATGTAAGATGTAATGTATTATTTTATTCCCGGTTATAAAGTTGTATTATGACCTTTGTTTCTTGATATTACATCTTAAACTGTGGATGCTAGCTATTGATCCAGGGACTAGCATTGTAAACATAGGTTTCTATACCTTATCAGGTTGGTACTTCTACAGATAGGGGCAATGAGGGCTGAAAGCTAACAAGCACCATAATTTTTGGAAGCTCTTTTTGAATCTTGAAATCCGTGCTTCCCTTTGTGAAGGTCCTTTCTTCCACCATTATTTGAGTCTCCACCTCTACTTTTAGGAACCATTAAGAGAGCATAGTTGCCATTCTGTGTGTAATGTCCCAAAACTTATTGATTGATGCATATTGTGATATTACTTGTTCTTATGCTACTTATTTCTAGTCACCCTTGTGAACTTTGAAGGTGTCATATGCATCTATTTGCTACTCTATGAGGGACAAGTTGATTGCCACTATGCCTTGTTTTCTGTATGTGAAACAACCAAACGTTTTTCAATGCATGTTATTCATGATATTTGTTTGTATCCTTTCATGTTGCATGCATAGTTACTATGTCCTATTGTTAGAACTCCATTTTTCATGCACATGTTTAGAGTTCTTTGATCCCAGCTTTCAATGCTTGCAAATTGTTTGATCTTTGTTTTGATGGTGCATGTCACCTCAAAAATTATTCTTTTATCACTTACCTACTCGAGGACGAGCAGGAGTTAAGCTTGGGGATGCTTGATACGTCAGAAACATATCTATAATTTTTTTATGCTCCATGCTTGTTTAGTATCTACTTTTCTTTGCTTCGTCTAAACTTTGAGGTGTTTTTATATATTTTCTGGAACTAACCTATTAGCAAGTTGCCATAGTGCCAGTTGCCTATTTTCTTCTGTTTTTGGTTCCAAAAAGGCATAAAATCAATATTATTGGAATTGGACGGGACAAAAGCCAAAGACAATATTTTACCATGGGCGACACGAAGTCCAGAGGGGATATGGAGAGGCGAACCAGGGCTGCCACACCCCCCCTAGGCGCGGGTGGGCCCACCCCGCACCTGGGTAGGGTGTGGGCCCCCTGGCCGCCTCCCAACCTCGCCTCTTCGCCTATAAGAAGCCCTCGATGCAGAAACCCTAGGCACCCAATCAAAACTCTATGAAACCTTTTGTAGCCGTCGTGTAACATCCCAAAAATACTAATGTAGGGGTCCCAATCTTTAATAAGATAGAGCCCCCTGTGTTTACAATGCTAGTCCCTGGATCAATAGCTAGCATCCACAGTTTAGATGTAATATCAAGAAACAAAGGTCATATTATAACTTTATAACCAGGAATAACATAATTTTATTACATCAAACATAGCTCATTTGGCTATTACATTACATTGCAGCGGAATAACTAAAAACATGGGTCCTTCATCTTCAAAGTGCCACAGGCAGATGTTGGTTGTAGACTTTGTAATCCTAATCAATCAATCTTCACTAAGATCAATCAAACCTACAACATTACAAGTTACAGCCACAAGGGTCAATACATTTGAATTGTATTGGCAAGCTTCACTATTATGTGTAATATGAATGGATCCTATCAATACATGCATGTTTGGCTAAGTAGAGTTTAAGGCTCATTTGCTTAAAGCAATAATTTTATCCTATCTTTTCAAAATGGTTTTGGTCCTTTGTCAAATCTCTTTTTCCAAGTTCCTTGAACTCCTTGGTAGAAACTCAAGTGTTCAAGTCCTTGTCAAAATTCTCTTGGGCTACTTGGTAACCCCAAGTGCAACAAGTTTTATCAAAATCTCATGAGTTCCTTGGTAACCCCAAGTACATCATGCTTTAAGCAAAATCTCTTGAGCACCTTGGTAACCCCCATGTGCATCAAGCTTAACAAAATCTCTTTGAATTCCTTGGTACCCCCAAGTGCATCAAGTTTTTATTTTAGAAGTTGGAATGTCGAGATCTCCCATGGTTCAAACTTTAGTTGCTCAGTATTGTCCATAACCGGGGACACGGCTAAGTACTTAGATTTTATTAACTTCTGCAGAAGGAGTACACTTTACCCACATGTCACAAACCCATCCTTTTGCCACCAGTGGCCTACTGGATTAGTTCTCACCAAGATGGAGTACTGGCAGATTGAGAATGTGACGAAGTCTTTCCAAAGGGTCCTCCCATACACCATTGCTAGCTTGCCTTCAGCACCCATGAAGCATTCCAGATCCCCATGTCCAGTTAACTGAAGACAATGCATGGGTCTTCCCAATGTAGTTGACCAAGCCAGAGCCATAATAGCATGTGGTTGCACACGGAAGCCACAATTGGAGAAACATGTTCAATCTCTAAGTTTCCTAGGTGGTTTTCTTTTGGAGCACAACACAAAGTGATTCCCATAAACATGGTTCCTTTTGTTGCCACCTTCTCCAAAACTTAAAGTATCCTCCACCTAGGTGGTTCATTGAGTCCTTGTTTTATTATGTAAAACACAAATCCTTTTCTCAACCTTTGTAAAATCTCAACATGTATCTCTTTTCAAAATATAGCATGGCTAAGCATGTAACAACTAAATTGTTTTCACTAAGGAATGTATAGGGTATCCTATTAGAATTTAGCATAGCATAAGTATAGAAAATCTTTTCATGCATGTTTCAAAATCCACTAAGTATAATGAAAATAGTAGGACTTTTGTATGATAGTGTCACTTTCCTTTTTGGGTAGGGAATGATGGTTCACCCCTTGATCTTGCTAGTCTCACACTTTGCTAATTTCACTACAATCATTCAAGCAAGCATAGCATCAAGTAGCATTCCAAACCATTTAATCATTCAACAATTCACACATACAAAACAATGGGAACTAAGTCATGCATGTAGGCATGCAAAAGATGGTTCTATTTGCAAAGATGGTCTCCACTAGGCTCCTAAACTTGGTAAGGTCCAAAGTGGTCATTTTTCCATAGTGTCAAAGTCATTTGTAAAAGGTTTTGGTCCATAAACCTTTTTTTAATCCCATCATTATTTTATGTGGTGAAAAATATTTTTATCAAAGCAAAACTTTATGTTCTTCACCAAATGAGTTTACATTTGAAAAACTTGGTGTTTTGGGTCAGTAGGTTTGGTCCAAAACATTTTCCCAAAGTTTTCTTTGCAAAAACATTTTCATAATAAAATCAATAATTTTATTTGGCTAGAAAATGGCTAAGTCAAATAATCTAACCTAAACTTTACCAAAATCATTTTCAACACCAAGGGTTGGTTCCTAGGGTCAGTAAGTTCACAACAAGACATTTTGTCAAGGTTTCAAACTTAGAAACATTTTTGAATCATTTTTCTATTCTAAATAAGCATACAAAAGAATCTATAAAAACAAGTAAATTAACAGATACTATTTACTAAACCAAGGGTATGGTTGGCTAGGGCTTGCTCTCCTGAATCCAACGACATAAAATTTGTAATTTTTGGACGTGTGGATCCAAAGTTATAAGGGTTTGAAAATCATATCTCAATCAGATTTCAAATCTGTTTTTAAACAGACCTGGCCACGCGTCGCACTCTGGTTGGACGGTACCGGTTCGGCCGGATTGGCTCTGTGACACGTTGGATCTAATTAGATCGCACGGTCCTTATCGCGTACCCCTTCGGTGCTAAGTGATCTAATCGTGAGCGCCGGATCTCGATCCTACGGTGCTGGTCTTTTTGACCATATGCAGCCGGCGAAGGCTAGCGGCGGCGCACGGCCAGGTGGTGGCGCTACGGTGGTTCTAGGAAGCGAGGAAGACAGAGGGGGTGCTCACCGTGTTCGCGAGGACGAGGTGGTGCTCGGCGTGTGGTCGACGTGGCAACGGGCGCACGGGGTCAGGTGGGATCTCTCGCCGGAGTTGGGAACGGCGTCGGACGGCTCTGTCCGTGGTCGAAGACGAGGCTACTGGTCACGAAAAGACAAGCAGAGGTCAGGGTTAGTTGCGCAAGACCGAGGCGAGTGAGGGAGCGTGAACGAGGAGGCTCGGGCGGTCGGCGCTACTGTGGAGGTTGTCGGAGAGGTTGCAGACGGCGGCGTCGTTCAGAGGTTGTCGTAGCCGGCGCTCTGGGGCGCCCGCGGTCGAATGGGTGGTACGGGGAGGAGTGTCTAGGAGTGGGGAGTCTGCTAGCATGCTCAGGGAGGCAAGGGGTGGTGGAAATCGGCCGGAATTGGTCGGAGAGGGTGGTCGGAACTGGGAGTGTGTCGAGCCAAATTGTGGCAGCCTCGGGGCAGAGAGGAAGTGGCGACAGAGGGGAAAGGAGGAGAAGACGCAGGTGCTTAATAGCGTGCAGTCACGGCGAGGTTTAAGGCGCGGCATCAATGCGTATTCAAGCCGCGACATCAACGGCAGAAACGGCCGGCGCGGTCGTCGCGAGGAAGGAGGAGTGGGAAACTGGGGTCTGCTGGTCAGTGGGAAAAGAGTGAGGGGAAGGGTCCACCGGTCAGTCTCTTTGCGGGTCTGTTAATAGGTGTGAACCGTTTTCTTTCGGGAAGGAGAGCTGGGCTGGTTCTGGGCCTTAGTGGGCTGCTGGGTTGGGTCAGATCCAATTCCATTTTGTTTTTTTTATTCTGTAACCTCTTTTTTTTTCTATTTCTGATTTCTGTTTTGAAATTCCAAACAAACAAATCACACTCAAATCGATTCAAACAATCAACAAACTTTGCAACTATGAATTTGGTTCTGTTTAGTAACATAAACCAAAATCCAAAATAAAATAATAATTTTTATTCTTTTTAAGATCCATTCTTTAATTAAATAAAATGGATCTTTTTGTTATTTAATAAAATAGGGTTTGATTTAAATAACAAAATCTCCATTTGAAAATCAAATATTATCAAAACCAAATCAGTAGTTTTATTTGGAGAATAAAGAATACTTGGAAACTTGTTTAAAACAAAATAACCTTTTAGGGTCCATTATTAATTAAATATAATAGACTTTCATTATTAAATCAAATAGGATTTGTTTTATTAAGATGTTTATTTTGAAATCTAAAATAACACCAAAACACTTCAGTGGGTTTTATTTGAGAATATAAAATATTTGGAAAAATAATTTAATAAGTTTTTGATGTTTTAATTAAAATGGTAAAACCTTTTATTTAAATAAAAATTGGATATTAAGTCCTTATTAATTTATTTAAATAAACCCTTGCTATTTTTATTCAAAACAAAATGTTTTTTAATTCCAAAGCTTGGCCAAGGTTTAATTTGGCTTTATAAAATAGTCCTTATTTATAAATCCTCTTTTTCCTTTGAAAACCAAAACCTTTTATTAATAGATCCAAAATAGTAAAACCAAAATATTTTAGTTTCCCTTAATAAATGTTTATCCTTATAAATCCTTTTAGGATTTATTTGATTCAAATTGATTTGAAGTTCCAATTAAATTTCAAAAAGTTTCTTCTGGCCCTAAAAATCAAATAAAGTTTTATTTTATTCATTTAATTTCACATTACAAGATTTGGAAAATCTTGGGATGTGACAACTAAACTTGGATCGTCAAACTCTAATCATCAAAATTAGGGTTAACAAAAACTTTTCTAAAATAAAAATATGAAAGCATGCATGGTGTATGCATTTCATTTGGAATTCTTTTGAACCACCTTGTTTGTGTGTTCCTTTGCTTGTAAATGGATTCTTAGGTGAAATAAACATCATCTAAACAATTCCCAAACTTTTCTCAAAGACAAATAAATAAAACACAAATAAAATAAGGGAATGGTCATTTTGACCGATTTAACTCCCATGCCTACTTTGGCTGTCTCAGACTTTCAGAACCTAACAGAAACTTTTCTGGATCTTTGCACCCCTTGATTATACTCATAACAAAGTATCAAGGCCCACTTTGTGATCATCCAAAAACATCTAAATGCATAGTTTAAATGATAGTTCAAAATTGAATCTTTATCATATGGGAAGATCCCACTTTTTCAAAAACCACTCAAACAAGCTCAACTTTCAAAACCCAAGCATCTGCAGACTCACCAGCACCAACCTAGCACACCCACCAAAAATCTTTTCGAAATTCAAAACATGAATTCTTGCGGCCATTTCATCACACCTTGCAGATTCAAATCTTATAAAATCCAAACACTATTGTGAGCAGTGATTGGAGCCTAACTTGTTCCCTCTCTGGTTGCAACTAGGCTTTAGTAGATCATCTAGCTCAAGTGCAAACCTCTAGCATCACTGTAAGCTTGGCAATGCCATCAATGGTGAGCAGGCCGAGTGCACACTTGTCACCCCCATGTCGACAGCAAGCTAGGAGAAGAACCAAGCCTAGCCAACATGTCTGGGAGCAAGCCAACACCCCATCGCCACTGCCTGTCCAGCGCTCGAACCCTGCCAGCCACTGGACCACACGCACTGACCATGCCAAGCTCGTCAGCAACCATGCCGAGAGTGCTCCCCGTGCGCCACGCTCGACCTACGCCCACAGACCGCGTGCATACGTGATCACCATCGTCCCAGTAACCCCGCAGACAAACTCGTTCGCCGCCGCGCGGACCACGCGCGCTGTGCGCCATTAAATCTTCTGTCGGGCACGCGCAGAGCATCGTCGCGTTCCGACCAAACCACACCGCCCCACGTCTCGTCACCGTGTCGTTGAGCATCGCCAGGGAGCACCGCACCGCCCCCTACCGTCGCCCACGCCGATAGCCGTCCGTACCGTCGACCACGACGAGCTCACCTTGCGCCCCGACAGTCCCCTCGCTCCACTATAAATAGAGGCCACTCTCAGCCGAATTGAGCACACCATCTCACTCCCCTCTCCTCACTGATCATGCCACCCCGTTCCCGGAGCAAGGCGAGCAGCGCATCGCCGGAATTTCACCGGAGCCATCTTGGAGAAGAAGGAGCCAGCGATTGGAGCCGCCCAGAGAAGTTGCGGTGCAGGAGGTTCGCCGTCGTCGACTTCGTTGTTCGCCTCGCCCTCGCCGAACCCGGTGAGCCCCTAACGAACCCCACCGCGTGCTAGGTTTCGTCTGCATGGCGTTGCCCAACGTCGACGATGACTCTCAGTCGTTGGATTAGAACCAGATCGAACGCACCACATCGCCCCATACCGCTTTGCACCCCTCGTCTCACTGACGCGTGGGGATAGCCAATTAACCAGCCCGCGTAAGTGCTGTGCTTAGCAGGCCGGCCCAATATCGCTTCCCACGCAGCCCAGCTATTTGAATTTAACCTTTTCCATTTTATTTCAAACACACTTATGTACCCAGTTTCAAAAATCAACCCAGGTCGATTCAGTGCACCAAATTGAATGAAACTAATTTTGTTCGAAAGGTTTGGAAGTGCTGAATCCAAACCCGTTGGATTCAAGTCATTTGGATCTATAGATCATCCATGGTAAAAATAACAAGGCAGAAGATTTTCTGCATTCAAACATTTTTCAAATTTAAACCATAATAGCTTTTGAGTTGATTCCAACTCTCAAAAATCACTTTTAACCATACCTTTCAGAATATATAAAAATATATAGGTTTACTTACAGAAATAATGTTTAAGTAATAAAAGAATGCCCCATAGGCATTTCTAGTCACTTTATTTAATTAAAATAAAAGGGTAAAACCTTATTAAATTGTGACACCACTTCAAATCATATTCCCATGGACTAAAATATGTGGTGATGACATGTGTCAACATGATCCCATGTTTGGTTTGGAGAATATTAAATCTTAAGTAGTTTTCAATAAGTAGAAATTACTTTTCTAAAAATAAAAGGAATTAAACCAAGCCTTAATCTTGTAATGTTAGAGATGATGTTAGATCATCTATAGGACCCTTTTTGTGTGATGATTGCAAGTAGTTAAGTATTGTTTGGTGATTGTGTATATCGTATTTATTCATAGACGCTAGTACCGACCAAGGATATGAGGAGGAAGGAGGATTCTACGAAGAAGAAGCCGAGGAGAACTTCAACCACTGCTCTGCACAAGGCAAGCTAACACTTGCAAGATACTCTACTTTAGCAAACCTTACTATACAAGTTAACCTTGCAAGCCTAATACTACTAGTTTAATGTGCAAGCTAACACTTGCAATCATGAGAGTTAATAACATATGCAATGCACTAAGCATGCTTGGTTAGATACACTGGATGATACCCAATCCTATTTTTACTTGCAAGCTTATTACTTTATTTCTTTATCAAAGCTCTTACTTAGAGTTACTGGAATAAATGGTAGATACTAGAAGGATAATTGAAGGTTGCATCAAGAGCATAAAATTTGGCCTAAGCTAGATAATCTTGATGTCATCCTAAGGCATAAGATTAAACTTAGTTAAACTCCACTAGTTTACCACCCCTCATTAGTGCTTACCCACACTTGTAGATGCTAGTGCTAAGCATAAAACTCGATCAACTTTAGATGGGAATACTTGGTGGAAAAATGGTTATGAAAACCTTGGAATGATGGATCATTCTATTGAAATGTTTTGGACATGTGTTTCCGAACACCTGATGATTTTGGTGATGAAAATGTTGAGGCATGAGCCTTAGCCCTTTATAAAACTGATGGTTGTCTGGATGCGGTACCATTCCAATTTTATCGTACAACCACAATACCCGAGAATTGGGTAGGGCTTGACTGGAAACTTATATACCTTAGTATTAGTTCCCTCACGGCCAAGGTCTGAGCTGAGGCTACCTTGTGAAGATTGTCCACCTGTGCAGTACCCAAGATGACAGTTGGTCATGGTTGGGAGGCCAAACTCACAGGAGAGGTGCTTATACTAGGGCGTGTAATTGAAAGGTTAGGATTGATTATCCGCATACTGAGTATGGTGAATTCAGGATTTATTCCTGAAGGATGTATCGAATGTTGTGGTGAAAGTGTACAATCTCTGCAGAGTGTCAAACTATTTGAATAGCTGCGTCCGCGGTTATGGACAGTTGGAGTGGCCATACTGTTCCCCCGTCAGATGTTTTCAAAAGACTTGTGAAATGAATTGAGACTTTGACTTGACCACAACAGGGTTGTGATATGAGATACAAGTTCCCACTTAGGTGTTATAAAACTTCAACTAGCATTCGTTGCTTAAACTTAGTAGAGATAAATCTGGCTTTTGCAAAATAACCCTAGAGCCGAGTTTCCTATTACCAAAAACCCCTTTCACTTGTTAGTATTAGTTTGCGAGTACTTAAAGAGTACTCATGGCTTTGTCCCTGGATATTCCCGTGGCCAGACTATGAAGAGGAGTACCTGGAGGATGGACCCCAGGAAGGTTACGACAACTAGGATCATCTCCCATCGTCAGCATTGCCTATGACCCTGAAGATGGAGCTTCGCCTACGCTACCGTTATTATTACGTATCCCGCTGCTTGAAGTTGTATTAATAATTGGATCATGAGATCCCTATTTGTGTAAAAACTTATTTACGGTCTGTAATGGATGATGTACTATGGTATCCAATTCTGTTTTGTCTCTTAAAAGTGGTAATCCTGGGATTGTGATGAATGGCATAACAGGCATATGGGATTAAAAATCCGGGTGTTGACACGCCGCCACCATCGTCCCTAGATCGGGGGGATCTGAAGTTCTTCCCAACACCCTGCCGGAGGGGAGATCATCCCAGAGGCCTTCTTCTCTAGTATGATGCGTGAGTAGTTCCACCTTGGACTATGGGTCCATGTAGTAGCTAGATGGTTGTATGTCCTCCTTGTGCTTTCATGTATAGATCTTTTGAGATCCATTCATGATCAAGATCTAATCTATTTGTAATCATGCATGTTGTGTTTGCGGGGATCCGATGGACACTGAGATTACTATGTCAGATTGATTAATAGTTTTGTATATTTGATACTATCATGTCCATGTTGTTTGTGATCTTGCATGCTCTCTGTTGTTAGTAGCTATCTTGGCCGAGTAGTTGCTAGTGACTCCAAGAGGGGGTATTTATGCTCGATAGTGGGTTCATGCCTCTAGTTTCCAAGGGAAGTGACAGAAATATCTTTGGTTGTAGATGTGTTGTTTCCACTAGGGATAAAACAACGGTCTCTTATTCATGGAACATGTGGATCGTTTACCTTACGCACTTTGCTTAAAGCAGTTGTCTGTTGCTTGCAACTTAATACTGGAGGGGGTTCGGATGATAACCTGAAAGTGGACTTCTAGTCATAGATGCAGTTGGATGGCGGTCTATGTATATTGTTGTATTGCCCAATCGAATCTCATAGGATCTTTTTGTCTGGTATTGCATTGTTATGCCTTGCTCAGTTCATGTCAATTGCCCTGCTGTAATTTGTTTACCCTTCATGCCATGTTGTTTATCTAAGGAGAGCACCTCTAGTGAACTATGGATCCCGGTCCAATCTTTACCATTGATACATCCTCCACTTTTACATGTTTACTTGCTGCAAACCATTACCTTCCACACCATACGTTTAATCCTTTGTTACAGCAAACCGGTGAGCTTGACAACCTCACTTATTTGTTGGGGCAAAGTCTTGAGTTTGTGTTGTGCAGGTTTCCATGTTGTTTGCAACACCTTTGAGACGTTTCCTTCCTCCTACTGGTTCGATAACCTCGGTTTCTTACTGAGGGAAAACTTGCTGCTGTGCTCATCACACCTTCCTCTTGGGGTTTCCAACGAAGCGTCCCACGACAAGTGTTGGGCGTCATCAGGACCTCCTATGGCGTACTTTTCATCAATCCTACGATATTTGGCGCCCACCATGGGGCCCATGAACTTCATACCTTTGTTCCGGGTGGAATCTATGCGTGCATGAATCGGCAAAACAATCGCCATCGGTTGATGGGTCTATGCCAGTGACGTCCCTCTCATTCTGCTTGACAAGTCTTGGATTCCGGCTAAAGAGACCATGACTAACTTCACCATCATCCCAATCGACGAGATCGATATCTATCTCAGTTCCGCTGAACCCACCCAACCCACTTGAGGTGATGACCATGGTCTGGCAGAAGAAAAATCCAGATCTACTCTATCTGCAGAGGCATAAGAGTTCAAGATCTTAGAAAAACCTGAACCCACCTAGCCCGCTCCTGTATTGGAAGAAGTGGTGGAAGAAAAATCCGGATATGATCTCCCTATTAACGTCGGGTACATGGATGAGGAGTATATTCACTTCGGATCCGGTTCTACCGATGCTGGAGCAGGAAAATCGCTCTAGAGGCATAGGATAAATTAAATGATGAAATGCCCCTACATCGACTACAAAGGAATCGCTGAGATCAAGCAGAGCTTTTAAGAAAACAGAGGCAGAAACGCAATTGTTCTATTACCTCGAGTCCAAGAAAATGAAGAAGAAGCGTTGCTTCACGCGCTATGTAGGCTCTGGATCTTACCTTGTCGATGCTAGAGCCAGAAATGACTCAGTCCTCGATGTGATCGGAGAATATACCGACTTACCTGCTTCCCCTCAGGAATCACTGACATAGCAGGAACTCCAAGACTTCAAGAAGGAGATGGCGGCGTATGAAGAAGATTACAGCTCCAAGGCAACGCAAGGTGGAGAGGAAACACCTCTGAGCCAGTATGATAGCATGGATGGAGACTACACCTTGCAAGATGACATGGACACCAGAGATTCCTCCGAGGTCCAGAAGCCAACCATGACAGAAAGTACCGATGAAATCTTATATCCTGGTACCGGACCAAAAGCTGTCTTTGCCACTGATACACGCGTAAAGACCACCGAGCAGACAAATAAGAAGAAGAACAAAAACCTGACAACGATAGATCCAGTGAAGGAAGCCAACACCGAATAAGTCGACGAAGAAATCGAGATGGAGAATCGGAACGGAGAAACGGATAATCCCACACCAATTGAACCTTTGGTTGATGGACACGTAGTCACACAAGGTGCACGTGAAATCTATGGAGACGCACTAACAGTACCAATCCCAACTGCTACGGATCATACTCTGGAGGATCTGGAGAAAATGTCCAAGGATATAGAGAAGCATCAGTTGCTTTTGCTTGATGCAGCTGCACGCATTGTCGAAATTAAGCAACAGATAGACAGCAATCCTGCCCAGTACCAGTCAGAATACAAGCGACTACCAAACAAGACTAGAGGTGGCTTGGTCCTTGCTAACAGGAACCCGGAGGTCTACAAAGACTTATTCGACGGAAAAACTGAAGAGAATATCCGAGTCTACAACAGTCCAGTCGAAAATGTTGCAGCTGCTCGAACTATCCTCGCAAATAATCCGTCTCCAGAACAGGTCCAGCAGTGCGTAGCATTGCTTGACAAAGGACTATAGCAGCAGGAAATTGTCGTGTCGTTTAGCGGGAAATTGGCATCAAAGTCGAAGCACTGCCGCACCGATGCAGACGCTGATGTAAGACCCCAAACGGATATGGATCCGCGTCATCGTTCTGCCCCTAGGTATGAATAAAACTCAAGAACCGGATCAAACAGTCATCATCGCAGAATTGTGTGGGACTGGTCGGGAGTTCTTCCGGATGCGTCCCAAGACGCCATCAGAGCATTGGCTCCTCACCAACCCCCTCATCAGCAAAATAATCGCCACAGGGATGAAGAGGAAGCACAGCACTAGCAAGAATAGGACCAACAAAGGATTCCTCCTCCCAAGCACACTATCCGTCCGGTTGAACCTCGTTGCAACAACGATAACGCCAGACGAAGGAACAACGAGGATCGTCCTAGAACAAGTCAGAATGGTGGCCAACGTTGTGAAGACCCACCTCGGAGCCATCACAATGAAGCGCCAGGAGCCCATCGCTCAACCCGAAATAACACACCAGAGCCACCATCATCGCCCAGCAGTGACCACGAAGGATCTCATCGCAGCCATGGAAGCCACAGGGATGGAGAAGGCAATGGTGGAAGAAGAAGTAGGAATCCGACTTTGGCGCCATGCAGGCATAGCGAGCACCTGAGGTGCAGATCACTCTCGCCCAATGATGCTCGCCATTGCATCGAATCTAACATAGAAGCACAACAGTACGAGGAGTAAGATGTGTACGTGGAAACCAAATGCTTTGGTCCATATATCCATCGAACAAAATTTCCGGTTGACTTTGGCATCGCCAAACACATTCAACCCTACGACGGTGTGGCACGGACGATACTTGGCTCCAGGATTTTTTCTAGGCCTGCAGCATCGCCAAAGGAGGAAATAGCCTGGTTGCAATTCGGTATCTCCCATTAATGATGCGGAAGACGACTCGATCATGGCTCAGTAAACTATCAGAGAACTCGATTTATAACTAGTATGGTATGAAAAGTGCATTCTTTTTTAACTTCGAGGGTACATACAGGAGGCCTTGCTGATGGCAACAATCGTGGCCACTTTTCGTTGGGACTCCAAGTGTAGAGTGTTGTAGCAACCTTCTTTTCCCCACAAGGGTGACTTGAGGGTTCATATCGAACTCTCGGGGAATTGGTTGTGGAAGGGTATTTGTCTTCTCCTCTTCAAGCAACCTGTAAAGTAAAATAATTTGTCTTGTGTCCCCGACTCTACCAAGTGTTTTTCAAGCACAAGTTTTCGTAATAGTAATATGAAATAAAATAAAATATAATGTAAAGTGAAGTAAATAAAGTAAAGCAATGCAAACTAGATGATATCGAAGATAGTATAGTTGTTTTGGGGTTTTTATGAGTGATTGCAAGTATGGAAAGTATTTTTGTATTTTATAAATAATAAATTGCAGAAAGTATAAAAGATTGTAGATGCAATGGAAAGGTGTTTCTTACGATAAAAATCAGACCGGGGTTCATGGGTTCATTTGTCTACTCTATTTTTAAGTCGTAGTGATCACAAAACAATTCATCAATGATAAAGATTCAGGAACTTCTATATGTGTTTGATAAAGAAATCAATATGGGCATCACATTCTAACACAGAGATGAAATACATCTCTCTTATACTCCTCAAGAAAGGGAAACTCCATGCAATCTTGAATTAAGAACAAATCAGAGTATAGCTTTAATTAATATAACATGATGTTAGAAATACAAATATGCTACTTGGATCTAACAAGATTATCACACTGTCACATGATAACTATAACACATGATTTCACTTTATCCCTAGTGAGGCAGCAAAAGAAAGGTAAAAACCAAAGTAGATCTTGAATATTGTGTGTCACAATTTAATCTCTACCACCATGCTACTCCATATAACACACTTAACCCCATACACAAGTTGGATAAAAACGAGCAATTAAGAACGGGGTGCATGATATGCATCTATCAATACATCTTACACAAAATAGATTCCAATCTCAAATATCAAATCATAGAACAAAGATCCACCACATAGGAATTACAAATATGACCATAATCATATAGGGCAGGTCATATGGTACTAGATCTATGAAGAACAAGAGATAAAAAGATCAAGATACTACCACAAACCCATAGCCCAGAGGTGGACTACTCCCTCTTCATCATGGTGATGATGCCAGAGATGTTGGAGAGGCTGGAGATCCCCCCGGAGGTGGCTCCGGCAGAGTTTACCCCTCCAATCTTCGCTAGATCTGACTCTATTTGGTGGTGTTTTATTCTCTGATGTGCTCTAGATGCTTCTCATGGATAAATATTGGCATTCGCAAAAGGGCAGGTCCATTTTTCTTCGTATAGGTTCTAAAACATCAAAAACATTGAAAAACATGGTTTTCTGCCCTGGCGGGTGATACGTCGGAAACGTATCTATAATTTTTTATGTTCCATGCTTGTTTAGTATCTACTTTGCTTTGCTTTGTCTACACTTTGAGGTGTTTTTATATGTTTTTCTAGACTAACCTATTAACAATATGCCACAGTGACAGTTGCATGTTTTCTTCTGTTTTTTTGTTCCAGAAAAGGCAGAAAATCAATATTCTCGGAATTGTACGAGACAAAAGCCAAAGTCAATATTTTACCGTGGGGAACACGGAGCCATAGTACAAGACAGAGGGGAGCCACCAGGGGTCCACACACCCTGGCCGCGCGGCTGGGCCCAGCCCGCGCCTGGGGGGTGTGGTCGTCTTGGATGCCCCCTGCCTCACCTCTTCGCCTATCAGAAGCCCCCGATACAGAAACCCTAAGTATTCGATCAATATTCCACGAAACCGTCTGTAGCCGCCGCCACCATTTTACCTAGATTGGGGGGATCTGAAGCTCTTCCTGGCACCCTCCCAGAGGGGAGATCATCCCGGAGGCCTTATTCTTCATCATGCCAGCCTCCGGTATGAAGTGTGAGTAGTTACACCTTGGACTACAGGTCCATGTAGTAGCTAGATGGTTGTATCTCCTCCTTTGTGCTACCATGTTTAGATCTTGTGAGCTCCGTTCATGATCAAGATCATCTATTTGTAATCATGCATGTTGTGTTTGCGGGGATCTAATGGATATTGAGATTACTATGTCAGATTGATTAACGGTTTTGTCTTATTGATTCTATCATGTATGTGTTGTTTGAGATCTTGCATGCTCTCCGTTTCTAGTAGCTATCGTGGCCAAGTAGATGCTAGTGACTCCAAGAGGGGGTATTTATGCTCGATAGTGGGTTCATGCCTCTATTTAATCTAAGGGAAGTGACAGAAATCTCTAAGGTTATAGATGTGTTGTTGATACTAGGGAGAAAACAACGGTCTCTTGTTCATGGAACAAGTGGATTGTTTACCTTACACACTTTGCTTAAAGAAGTTATCTGTTGCTTGCAACTTAATACTGGAGGGGATTCAGATGATAACCTGAAGGTGGATTACTAGTCATAGATGCAGTTGGATGGCGGTCTATGTATCTTGTTGTATTGCCCAATCGAATCTCATAGGATCATGAATGTCTAGTATTGCATTGTTATGCCTTGCTCAGTCCTGTCAATTGCCTTGCTTTAATTTGTTTACCCAGCATGCCATGTTTGTTTATCTAAGGAGAGCACCTCTAGTGAACTATGGACCCCGGTCCAATATTTACCATTGATACATCTTCCACTGTTATTGTTTACTTTCTACAAACCACTATTACCTTCCACACCATACAGTTAATCCTTTGTTTTCAACAAACCGGTGAGATTGACAACCTCACTGTTCGTTGGGGCAAAGTCTTGAGTTTGTGTTGTGCAGGTTTCCAAGTTGCTAGCAACACCTTTGAGTCGTTTCCTTCCTCCTACTGGTTCGATAACCTTGGTTTTTTTCTAAGGGAAGACTTGCTGTTGTGCTCATCATACCTTCCTCTTGGGGTCTCCAAACGAAGCTCTACATTGATCTGAGCGCATCACTGGGTTATAGCCAAAATAAATGGGATCATTGGTAAATCCCCAAAAATCAATATAAAACATGGATATAACAGTATATATGATGCAAATATGTAGGAAAACATGTTAACAAACTACAAAGTTCATGTATGCATTTTACATACATCAACATCCCCAAGATTAACATATGCTCGTCCTCGATCATGAAGGTGATAAAAACTAAACATGGACTTTGGAGTTTGTTACCTTTGCTTCCTTCATTATCATGTAGAGTTCATAGGCCCAATTCCTTTCAATGAAACATAATATGCAAGTGTACTATCAAGTTGTATCTCTTACACATCTATAAATATGTTAAACAATAAGTAATGGTGTGATAAAACAAATGATGAACAAAACAAACCTTCAAGCACACTTTGATGAACCTATATAATAGGAGACTCTTTTCATGATTGGCATTGGTGTTTTATGCCTTTATTTTTAGGCTACTTCTTAGTTTCATGCCCGACTAGAAGACTCACTTCTTAGTTTTATGTCTTCCCTTGAGATGTTTTGCATATCATACTGAAAGTAAGCATTGAATACATATGTTAATCCTCCATAAAGAATGTCAAATAAAATTTTGAGCTATGTAGTTCATGTCAACAATACTAATAAGGATGGGGTTCCAACTATCTTTTATTTCAAAGCTTCATATGGTTTATGTGCTAAACATATTACAACTTGATTGTTTCATGCATCATACCTACCCTTGCACTCCTCATGCTAATCAACTTAGGCATGTCATTGTATTCTCATGTTGGTCTTAGAAACCGCATCACTAAAGTACCTCTTGCTCCTTGTGTAGCTATATGACCCCCTTTTGTATTTATTTATTCATTTAGCATAAGAGTTAATATATTCCTTAGTTATTTTAAAGGTGGGAGGGGGCAGTATCTCTACTCCAGAAGAACAAGGAAAATAGACATATGAATCATATCAACAAGGATCATCATGTTGTAAGTTTCCATCATGAGTTGCGCATGGGTTTGACTAGCGGATCATTAGCGTTTTCTCTCAACATGCCTACTCCAGTATGCACACTTTATTTCACATCGATGAAATCCATAGGCAGAACTTAAACATGATTAATTATCAACATTAAAAATTGAAATCTTGTGCCAAGCTAGCATGGTTTAGCCAACAACAACTAATAAGATGTAAAGCACAAAACTTTCCATATTGGTATCACCCCAAACCTTACGTTCTTATGAGCTTTAAAATACATGAAAAAGGTGTTTTTAAGAATGTTTGGAGGATTAACATACATACTATACTTGAAAGTAGCTTTTGCCACAAATAGGTGGATATGACTAGTCTATTTTATGGGGTTTGGAACAAGTCTTAGTTCGTATTGTGAAGGCTTAGCAAAAAGAGATCTAAAGAGTGTGCCATCTAGTTCATAATGCCAAAATTTATTTTCTCACCTTGATCCTTAATATTGAACATAAATATACACAAGAAAATGATGCAAATTAATAGTCAAAAACAGATCATACTTCATATAAAGTTCTTGAGTTTAAGAACTTGACACAACATGAACTTTAGCTTTTTTCTTTTATATAACCTTTTCCTTTATTCCAAGGCATTCTTATTAATTTTTTAATCTCATCATGTCAAATTTTATTTTTAGTATCTTGATCACAACATTATAATAATAGGGATGATGATCTTTTTAATGCAGAACAAAAGTAAAATGACAAAACAGATGCTCCAAGTTTCTACGATAGTTTTATGTTGCTCGAAAAATAAACTTTAGAGGTTTGCAAACCGAGAGTTTACTAGGTCCAGTGGGGTGCCTTGTGCATCCCCAAGCTTATGTTTTTCACCATCCTTGGATTTCTCTTGGTGTGATATTCCTCTATTTTGTGTCAAAAAACTTCAACACAAAACTTTTTCTCCCATCTCGTTTCTGAGTGGTGACATTAGTGGCACAAAATAATAATAGTTGATGCATATATATCAAAGAAAAAATTATTTATAAATGATCCATAAATCATATAATGTTTCTACATATCCCTAGCATATAATATGGCTCATAACAATCATTTTAGGACACTTGGGAATGGTTAAAACAAAACATGGTAGAACCTGTCCAGATTTTCAGCAGCAGCAAAACGAATTTTTTTTAGACCACTTATACATGTCAGGAGTTTTATCCAATTTTTGTGCATACATAGGATGAATTTTTTTAATGATGTATAAATTTGAGCGCAATCAGAGTTACAGAAAAAATTAGATAATTCTTGCACTGAAAACTATTCTATAGAAAATTGCTACTCCATATGTTTAACAACCTTTTAACATCCAAAATGGGTTCCACTTGGTACTTTATTAAAACTTAAAGAAATAAAACCAAAACAAAATTCTCTTGATACAACAAGAGTTCAAAAAAATTCAAAATAAAATAAATGGGTTGCCTCCCGCAAAGCGCTTTCTTTATAGCCATATATCTAGGCTTTACTTACTTGGTTTAGGTGATATGGAATTCATGGGATATCTTGTGGTTCTTTGATACCTCCTTCTTCCTTGGAAAGTGTCCCACACACTTCTTGTGAGGAAATTGAAACTTCACATTTCCTTCTTTTGTATCAATGACTGCACCTGTGGTTCTCAAAAAAGATCTACCAAGTATTATATGACTTGAGGTATTGCTCCCCATATCCATGACAATAAAATCAAAAATTTCATATGCAATTCAACCATTATATGTTTAACTTTTCCTAAAGTATGTTTACTTGAATCATCAGCAAGTAAAAGATCTATAGAGCATTTTTCTATAGGTTTCAAATCAAGTAAATCATATAGGTCTTTACATAAAACTGAGACACTGGATCCTAAATCTAGAATATAATGAGTTTCTCTTTTCCAATAGTGATTAATATCTTGGGGATCCATACATCCCAAAATTAGGTGGTATCATATCTTCATTATTATACCTTTCAATCTTTTATTTTATAACATAATTTGCTAGGTGGGAACCAAATCTTGCTTGATGACCATTAAAAGATGGATCTTGGGAAATATTTTGTAACAAGTTAATGAGTTCATGCAAGCTACATTTATCAAGATCAAGTAGAGGTTATTTTGTTTCACTTAGCATTTTGACTTCTTCTACTTGTTTATCATTTGTTGGTTCTTTTTCATTTTCAATAATGGTAGTTTCTTGTAAGATCCCTCCCTTTATAAAGGTAAGGATCCCTGTGATTGCAATGCTAGTCCCTGGATCAATGCTAGCATCCACAGTTTAAGATGAAGTACACAGAAACAAAGGTCATTATTACATATCATTCCAAAGACAAACATAGTCTTTTACAAACTCCATGGCCACAGGCCTAATACAAGAGTGCAAATATATAATAAGATAAATAAGTCTTCATCTTCATGTGCCACAGGCAAGCATGTTGAGTGCAGACTCATAACTCCTAATCATCATCAGAATAACCTGCAACATCACAAGTTACAGCCATAGTGGGTCAATACATTGGAATAGTATTGGCAAGTGATACCTTAGTTGAATACTAGTAATCTAGATACTATATGCATTTTGGCTAAGTGTAGCTTAGGCTTGCTTTGCTCAAATTAGGTTTTACCTATTAGTTGAAAACACTAAGTTTTTCTTTGACAAAACTTTCCCAAGGAATCACCAATAGACATTTGTGAACCTTTACCCTTGTTCACCCACAAGTTTTAACTTAGAAATTGGGATGAGGATATTCTTGATAGCTTCCATGTCTTGATGCTCAAGTTGTCCAATACCAGGGACATGGCTAAGTACTTAGATTCTTCCATCTGCAGAGGTTGTGCACTTTCCCCACAAGAATTGATTTTCACCAAGACAGGATCTTTCAGAAGCCTTCCCTTAGACCAAATGGACGCGCTCCAAACCTATCATCCCACTACCACCAACTGTCCAAATGGCTAAGTTATTGCAACCTATATGATCCAGGTAGAGCCCATAATGCCATGTGGCTGCACTAGAAGCTTCTTAACATTTGGCATCTCAAATCCCTTTGTTCCTGGGTGGCTTTCCACAAGTGAGATACACAAGGTAAACCATAGACATGGGACTTGTGTAACCACTCAACACAAACCATTCTTTCCATTCCACCCAGGTGTTTCATTCACTTAGTTGTTTTATTAAGCAAAAACACAAGTCCAAAGACTTAGAAATATTTTCTCATAGCATGAATATATAACCACCCTTGGTTGCTACTAGCTAGGATAAGCATGTCATTGATAAGCATCTTAACTTAGAAATTTCTAGCAACTCTAAAACTACTAGGATTTCCCAAGCATAGCATATAGATCAAAATATTCATGCAAGTCCTATACAAAATATTTCTAGTGCATAGTTGAAAAACATAGGAATAAAATCATGAAGCACCACTTGCCTTGGTAGTTTGGGGAGTAGCAACAATCTTCACATTCACAATCACTATTTGCACCAAAATCTACACATAAAATAATGGCACCAAAATCACATATAAAATATATACAAACAAAAATATATGAATGCATGCAAAATGCCATGTGATGATTTTCATACTCCAAACAAGACAAGTATACAGTACTGAATCATAAACAAGTCAAAAACTTGCCAAATAAACTTTATTTGAACAACAAAACATTTTTCAAATAATTACTATACACAAATTATGCCTACAAATGTTTCTGTAAAAACAACCATTTTTACAGAGGCAAAACATTAAACACATTGCATAAATGGAAATGATTTTCTCTCCTGATTCCAATGATATAAAATTTGCAAAAATTGAACGTGGGAATCAAAAGATATGAATTTTACAAGTTTGGTTAACTAATAGATCAAATTTTCTCTTTTAAATTCAAACAGAGGCCACGCGGCCCTTTCTGATTAGCTTGTACTATTTCGCGCGGATCGGCTAGTGTGGACCATCAGATCTAACTTAGTTCGTACGGCTCAGATCGTCACTTACCGCTTCGATGCAGATCTAATCTAGCGATGGATCTAGATCCTACTGCTGCTAAGCAAGCGACCAAGGATGGGTGGCGCGCGACGGTGGTTGGCGGCGGCGCGCTCGGGCGGTGGTGTTGCCGGCGATATAGGAAGCGAGAGAGGCAGTGAGTTAGCTCACCGAGTTCGCGTGATGATGCTGGTGCTCGAGGTGGTCTTTGTTGGCGAAGGGGCGCACGGTGGAGGTCGCTGGGGCTCGTCGGAGTTGTGCGCGGCGTCGGGTGCTTGCAGACATTGATGTTTCCGAGGCTCTGGGTCACCCTAGCACGAGTCAGTTGCATTAGGGGGTGCGCAAGTCTACAGCGAACACTACTAGATCAAGGACAATACAAGGGGCGGTCGGATTATACCTCAATTGCTCTTCGGAGTTAGACGTCGGTTATGTCACTTGCGATCGTGAACGGAGACGGCGAGCTGGGTCACGAGAAAACAAACGGGAGGTATCAGGGAACGCACAAGAACCTGCTGGTCACGATTGTTTGAACCAGAGAAAGGGGGGAGGTCGGATCTCACCGGAATCAGTCGCCGGAGGTCGTCGGTGCTGCGGGGTTCTGAGCTCGAATGCGCGCAGCCTGGTGGCGGAGTGAGCGAGGAAAGTGAGGGAAAAAGACTGCGGCGGCGAGGGGTTTAAGTAGCCAGAAGCGGGGCAAAGATTGTGCGCTGAATCAATGGGATTTAAGCGAGTTTTAATCGCGGCGTCACTTCACGGTGGTAACGGCGGGGCGGTGTCTGCGCGCGAGAAATTGGGGAAGACGACGCTGACGTGGAGAGGGCCCAGTGCTCAGTGGCTGCGGGGCTGGTTCGTCGTGGGTGAGAAGATACGGAGAGGAGAGTGGCCTGGGTGGGCTGCTTTGCTTGTTGGGCTGGATTGGTGGCGCCAGGCCCAGTTGGGTTTTCTAATTCCTTTTCTTTTTCTAAGTTGAATTTCAGGAATCTTTTCAAATGAAATCAAATGCATTTAAATTCCAAACCTTTTCTGGATTTTTGCAAAGTGTAAACTTCATAATATTGAACATAAAACCTTGTTGTCTCATTAAACATGCTTGGTCTTTTTTGAAAAATCAAAATAAATAGTGCTTAGCACTTGATTTGAATAGGTTTTGAAAATGGTTTAAAATCCATATTTGTTTTGTAAATTTTTTCCAAGCTTTAACACTCAACTAATCCAACTTAAGAGCAACCAAAACTGGGTTTAAAATAATTATTCTCTCATTTGATAGTGGCATTGGATCAATTCTTGTTTACATAAATTAATAAGCACCCAAATGCTTCTGTTTTGTAAATGGTTTTGAAATAGAACCCTAAATGATCATGAATGCATGGATGATGTGCAAAGCTTTGAAAGAATGATTTTAGGTATGTTACAAATCTAACCCCCTTAAGGTGAATCTCGCCCTCGAGATTCGGGTTGGCTAGCAAATAGATGAGGGTGGTCTTTCCGAAGATCATCTTCTCTTTCCCATGTTGCTTATTCTTCGGAATGATGGTTCCATTGAACTTTGCAGAATTTGATAGTCTTAGTACGGCTCTCTGCAGTCTCAAGAATCTTGATAGGTTTCTCCTCGTAAGTGAGATCACTTTCCAATTGGACCTCTTCCAATGGTATAGTATCCTTCAAAGAAGTCTCTTCCATTTCTGGATGGCATTTCTTTATCTGACTCACATGAAACACATTGTGAACAGCAGACAATGATTCTGGCAATTCAATCTCATAAGCTACTTCTCCTTTACGACTCATAATCTTGAGTGGTCCAACATATCTTGGGGCCAATTTTCCTTTGACTCCAAATCTCTTCACTCCACGAAGTGGTGACACTCTAAGGTAGGCTCTATCACCCACTTCATAGGTGACTTCTCTACGCTTAGGATCTGCGTAGCTCTTCTGTCTGGACTATGCTATCTTTAATTTGTCCTTAACTAGCTTGACTTTCTCTTCAACCTCTTTGATTAGTTCTGGTCCGAACAAATTTCTTTCTTCCACACCATTCCATAGTAATGGGGTGGTACACTTTCTCCCATAGAGAAACTCAAATGGTGCCATCTCAATACTGGCTTGATAGCTATTATTGTAGGAGAATTCTGCATAAGGAAGACTTTCATCCCAACTGGCTCCATAGTCTAGGGCACATGCCCTCAACATATCTTCAAGAATCTGGTTGGTCCTTTCTGTTTGTCCATCAGTCTAGGGATGAAAAGCAGTGATGAATTCCAACCTCGTTCCCAATGACTCATGTAGTTGCCTCCAAAAATGAGAAGTGAATTGAGTTCCCCTATCAGACACAATACTCTTGGGTACTCCATGTATACATACAATTCTACTCATATAGATCTTGGCTAACTTAGCACTTGTGTAGGTTGTCTTCACGGGTATGAAATGAGCCACTTTAGTTAGGCGATCCACTACTACCCAAATAGAGTCATATCCTGACCTGGTCCTTGGCAATCCGGTGATGAAGTCCATGCCAATCTTGTCCCCACTTCTAGTCAGGGGATAGGTAGTGGTTGTAACAATCCTGCTAGTTTATGATGTTCCGCTTTCACACTACTACATACATCACACAAAGCAATATGTTCGGCGATGTCCTTCTTGAGATTATTCCAACAAAATATTTCCTTCATGTCCATGTACATTTTGGTGTTGCCCGGATGAATGGAATATGGTGAGTTATGTGCTTCCTGTAAAATCAGTTTGCAAAGCTCCGGATCTTGCGGAACGCGGATACGTTTTCCATACCATAAAGTACCCTGTTCATCTTCATGGAATCCTTTGGCCTTCCCTTTACCAATCTTTTCTTTAATCTCTTCAATTTCCTTATATATCTTTTGGGCTTCTTTGATCTTATCCAACAAAGTGGGTTGAACATCCAATGACATGAGATGTCCTTCAGGCACAATCTCCAATCTGAGATCTCTAAATTGGGCACACAGATCATCTGGCAGTTCTCCCTTTGTAAGTCCATTCACAAAAACCTTACGGCTTAGAGCATCCGTTACAACATTTGCTTTACCGGGGTGGTATTGCAAACTCAAGTCATAGTCCTTGATGAGTTCTAGCCATCTTCTCTGTCTCATGTTAATTTCTTTCTGGGTGAAAATATACTTCAAACTTTTGTGATCTGTGAACACTTCACATCGCTTTCCCAAAAGGTAGTGTCTCCATGTTTTGAGTGCATGGACAACAGAGGCTAACTCTAAATCATGATTAGGGTAGTTTACCTCATGAGTTTTGAGTTGTCTCGAGGCATAAGCCACAACTTTCCCTTCTTGCATAAGTACTGCACCTAATCCATGATGAGATGCATCACAATACACTTGGAAATCCTTCTCCAAATCTGGCAGACATAAGACTGGTGCTGTCACTAATCTCTTCTTCAATTCTTGGAAACTGAGTTCACATCCTTCAGACCAAGAAAATTTCTTGTCTTTCTTTAGTAACTATGTCATTGGTTTAGCTATCTTGGAGAAATTATCAATGAACCTTTTGTAGTATCCTGCCAAGCCAAGGAAACTACGAACCTCTTTCACTGACTTAGGAGATTCCCATTCAGTTACAGCTGAAACTTTAGCAGGATCAACTGCTACACCATCTCCTGACACAACGTGTCCAAGAAATCCAACTTCATTCAACCAAAACTCACACTTGCTAAATTTGGCATACAGCTTATGCTCTCTAAGCTTCTCAAGTATCAAACGCAAATGTCCTTCATTATCTTCTTTGCTCTTGGAGTATATCAAAATGTCAACGATTAATATGACAACAAACTTGTCGAGGAACTCCATGAACACTTTGTTCATAATATTCATGAAGTAAGCTGGTGCATTGGTCAAACCAAATGGCATCACGGTATACTCATACAATCCATACGTTGTGGTGAAAGCTGTCTTAGGAATGTTTTGTTCTCTTATCTTAAGCTGAAAGTAACCTGATCGGAGATAAATCTTTGAGAACACACTGGCTCCTTCTAACTGATCAAACAAGTCATTGATTCTAGGCAAAGGGTATTTGTTCTTGATAGTCACCTCATTGAGTGAACGGTAATCTATGCATAACCTTTGACTTCTATCTTTATTTTCCACAAACAAGACTGGTGCTCCCCAGGATGAAGAACTTGGTTGAATAAATCCTTTCTGCAACTGTTCCCCAAGTTGTTTATTGAGTTCTTTCAACTCATCAACTGACATCTTGTACGGTCGCTGTTAGACCCCTCCTCTATAAAAGGATAGGATCCCTGTGATTGCAATGCTAGTCCCTGGATCAATGCTAGCATCCACAGTTTAAGATGAAGTACACAGATACAAAGGTCATTTATTACATTCATTCCAGAGATAAACATAGTCTTTTACAACTCAGGGCCATAGGCCTAATACAAGAGTTTTTAGGAATAAGTAAATAAACACAAGTCTTCATCTTCATGTGCCACAGGCAAGCATGTTGAGTGTAGACTCATGACTCCTACTCATCATCGAGTAACTGCAACATCACAAGTTACAGCCACAGAGGGTCAATACTTTGGAATAGTATTGGCAAGTGATACCTTAGTATATTTTAAGTGGTCTATATTTCTATATGCATTTGGCTAGTGTAGCTAGGCTTGCTTTGCTTAAAATTAAGTTTTACTTATTAGTTGAAATTGCTAAGTTTTTCTTTGTCAAAACATTCCCAAGGAAACCTCCAATAGACATTGGGGTCCCTTACCCTTGTTCACCCACAAGTTTTTATTTAGAAGTTGGAGTGATGAGATTCTTGTGGCTTCCATGTCTTGATGCTCAAGTGTCCATTTCCTTGGACAAGGCTAAGTACTTAGGTTTTCCATCTGCAGAGGTTGTGCACTTTCCCACAGACTTGGTTTCCCAAGACAGGACCTTTCGAGCTTTTCATTAGTCAAAATGGACGCTCCAACCTATCAACCCAACTACCACCATCTGTCCAAATTGACTAAGTTCGCAACCTATATGATCATGGCAGAGCCCATATTGCCAAGTGGTTGCCTTTGTAAGCTTTCTCCACACTTGGCCTCCAAACCTCTTTGTGCCGGGTGGCATTCCACAAGTGTGATACACAACCCAAGTCCATGGCCTTGTGTAACCACTCAACATAACCCATACATTCCATTCCACCCAGGAGGTTTATTTAACTTAGTAGTTTTATTAAGAAAACATAAGTCTCTTGACTTAGAATATTTTATCATATAGTATATATATAGATGTTCACCACCCTTGTTTGCTATAAGCTAGGCTAAGCAAGTATGGCAACTTATCTTAGGGATAACTCCCTAACAATGCTAGTAGACTACATAGGATTTCCCACCTTTTCATTAGACAAAATATTATGCAATAGTATAATAAAAATATCTAATGCTAGTTCAAAACATAGGACAAATATATATTCATGCAAATATCACTTGCCTTGGTAGTGTGGGGAGTAGCACTCTTCACAATCACAATCACAATCAAAATCTACACAAGAAATCAAAACATACAATTATACACATTTAAACATAACCAAAATTATATGAATGCATGCATGCAAGAATTTACCATGTGTTAAATTTTGAAAAATTCTACCAAGTGTGTGTTCATGACTACTGAAGTATAACATGCCACCAGTTTGTCCAATAAACCTATTTGTCCATAACAAAATTTTATAAAGACATTTTTATATCTAAAATAGCCCCAAACTTGTTCCACAAATAAAACATTTTTAACTGTTACTATATGCTAAACAAATGGTATATTCTGATAGGCCTTGTCTTGCTGAACTCAACGATATAAAGTTTGCAAAAATCCAACGTGTCGTTTGAAAGATACAAGCATTTGAAGTTTTGAATCTAATTCAGATTTTGAATTCTGTTTTAATCTAAAACTTTGCCACGTCGCGCGTTTCTCTTTGGCGTGCGGTTCGCACGGATCACCCTTACGAGCCGTTGGATCTAACTAACGTTCTTGCGGCTCGAATCTCCGTACCCCTTCGATAAGTGAAGTGTTTATACGCGTAGGATACAGATCTAACGGCTAAGATTCATTTGACTAAAACGAGCGGTAGCCGTGGTAATGACGGCGGCGTCGATCGATGACGGTGCCGGCGTTCTAGGTTGTCCGCGAGAGGGAGAGGGTATTTACCAGGTTCGCCGGAGGTTGCTGAAGCTCGTCGTGGTACTGGCTCGTGGAGGGGCGTTCGGAAATGGGCTCTAGACCTCGTCGGAGTTTCGTCTGGCGTCAAGTGAGGTTTGTCGGAGTTGCTGCCGATGTTCTGCGTCGCCTGAGCACGAACCAATGGGTTTAGAAGATGCGCAGGACAACTACGAACACGCTCGGGTGAATAAGAAAACAGGGGGCGCTCGAAACTTACTGGGATTGCTTGCCGGAGTTCGCGAAAATGTCAGCCACGGTCAGTTGTCGTCGTTGGCGAGGTTCCTCGTCGTGCTAGGCCAAAATAGGGACACTGTCAGATGCGCACGATGAAGAGGATTCTATGCGTATCAACCAGAGGGCAAGGGGTGGTGGTTACTTACGGAGAGGGGTCGCCGGAGTTCGTGAAGAAGATGGTGGCGGCCAGTCGTCGACGTTGCCAACGCTAGGGGTCATGCGAAGACAAACGGCGAGTGTCAGAAGATGCGTATGAGTTCACCACTGAATAAGATAGGGTGAATGGGAGCGAGGGAACTCGAAGCTCACCGGAATTGATCGCGGAGGGGCTCTGTCGTGGCGACTCGCGGAGGTTTGAGGGCCTGGGGCGTGAGTGTGCGATTGGCGGGAAAAATGACCGTGGGGTGGTGGGGATCTTATAGCACGAGTCGACAAGAAAGCTGCGTTTAATGGCCCAATTAACCCGCGCCATCACCGGCAGTCATTGCAGCAGCGACGTGGTCGCGAGCGAGTTTGGGGGAAGACGATGACCGCGTGTCCAGGGTCCACTCGTCAGCGAGGTGCACGCAGTGAATGTGGGGACCGGTCGTCAGTGGTTCAGTGTGTGTGCTCGCGCGTGAGAGGAGAAAAGGAATTTCCCGGGTGGGCTTGCTGGGCTTGTTCTTTTACTGGGCCAGATCCTAGCCGCGTGGCCCTTTTCTATTCAGAAGTTCTTTTCTTTTTCTATTTCCAATTTCTGGTATGAATTTTGGTATGAATTCAAATCCTTTTGAAATCAGATTGCCTTGGGAATTTTTGTAGGGTTTTGTGGATTCAAAACAGTCACAAAACTAGGTGGTTATATTGCAAAGCTTGGTCCAGCTTGGTTTTAATAATAAATAGGAATTGTTCCTGTTTGCAAACATTTGAAATGGGTTTTAGAATTTATTCCTAAATTTGAAATCTTTGGGGTTTTAAAGTTTCTCCTATTCTTTTCATCAATGAAGGCAAGCATTGAAGTATTTAAACATTCAAATATTAACAGGTTGATGTTAAATTGGAACAATATGCCCATATGAATTCATAACTCATATCCCATTTCTAAATGATTTTTGAGAAAAACCCTAAATGTATGAATGATGCAAAGTGGTATGAATGAGTTTTAAAATTATGATTTTTGGGATGTTACAGTCGCTTTGCTATTGGTCCAGATCCTGGTAGCAAGTCAATAAGAAACTCCACATCTCTATCTGGTGGCATTCCCGACAATTCTTCCGGAAACACATCCGGATATTCACTCACAATTGGCACACTGTCTATGCTAACCCCCTTAAGAGAATTTAGCTTACTCCCTTTCGATTCAAATTTAGACTTGAATCTAATCCGCTTCTTTTCCGGGGTTGTGAGTGCAATAGTTCGATTGGCAAAATCTAGTACTCCTTCATACTTGGTCATCCAATCCAGTCCCAAAATTACATCCAGTCCTTGGGAATCTAGGATTATCAGACTTACTGGAAACTTATGCTTTCCAAACTCTGTCACTAGATCCCGGCAACCAAGACTTACTATCATATCTCCTCTGGGAGAACTTACTTATGATTTTTGGGATGTTACAAATCTAACCCCCTTAAGGTGAATCTCGCCCTCGAGATTCGGATTGGCTAGCAAATAGGTGAGGGTGGTCTTTTCGTAGATCATCTTCTCTTTCCCATGTTGCTTCCTCTTCGGAATGATGGTTCCATTGTACCTTACAAAATTTGATAGTCTTGGTCCTGGTGACTCTTTCTGTGGTCTCCAAAATCTTAACTGGCTTTTCCTCATAAGTGAGATCACTTTCTAGTTGAACCTCTTCCAAAGGTATGGTATCTTTCAAAGAGGATTCTTCCATTTCTGGGTGACATTTCTTAAGCTGACTCACGTGAAATACATTATGAACTGCTGATAGAGATTCTGGCAATTCAACTTCATATGCAACTTCTCCTTTGCGACTTAGAATTTTGAATGGCCCAACATATCTTGGTGCCAACTTCCCTTTGACTCCAAATCTTTTCACTCCACGGAGTGGCGATACTCTGAGGTAAGCTCTATCCCCAACTTCGTAGGTGACCTCTCTACGTTTAGAATCCGCGTAGCTTTTCTGTCGGGATTGTGCTATTTTCAACCTGTCTTTAACCAACTTGACTTTCTCTTCGGCTTCTTTGATAAGATCAGGTCCGAATAAGCTTCTTTCTCCCACGCCATTCCACAACAATGGGGTGGTACACTTCCTTCCGTAGAGTAACTCAAACGGTGCCATTCCAATACTAGATTGATGACTATTGTTGTAAGAAAACTCTGCGTAGGGTAAACTTTCATCCCAACTTGCTACATAATCTAAAGCACATGCTCTCAACATGTCTTCTAGAATTTGATTGGTTCTCTCTGTTTGACCATCTGTTTGAGGATGAAAGGCAGTACTGAATTCCAATCTTGTTCCTAAGGATTCATGAAGTTGTCTCCAAAAGTGAGATGTGAATTGAGTTCCCCTATCAGACACAATACTCTTTGGCACACCATGAAGGCATACAATCCTGCTCATGTAAATTTTGCTAGTTTGGCACTTGTATAAGTTGTCTTCACTGTATAAAATGAGCCACTTTGGTTACGATCCACTACTACCCATATGGAATCATATCCTGATCTAGTCCTTGGTAATCCGGTAATGAAATCCATACCAATATTTTCCACTTCCATTTAGGAATAGGCAATGGTTGAAGCAGACCACTGGTTTCGGTGCTCCGCTTTGACTGCTACATACATCACACAAAGCGATATGTTCGCGATGTCCCTTTTGAGATTGTTCCACCAAAATCTCTCTTTCATATCCATGTACATCTTGGTGTTTCCGGGTGAATAGAATATGGAGAGTTGTGACCTTCTTGTAAGATCGTTTTGCAACTCGGGTCTTGTGGAACACATATCGTTCCGTGCCATAAAGTACCACATTGCTCAATATGGAAACTCTTGGCTTTCCCTAGACCAATGTTTACTTTAATCTTTTCAATTTCCTCATCAGTCTTTTGAACTTCTCAGATCTTGTCCAAAAGAGTGGGTTGAACATCCAATGACATAAGATGTCCTTCAGGTACAATCTCCAATCTGAGATCCTTGAATTGATTACAGAGATCTTCTGGCAGATCTCCTTTGGTAAGACCATTTACAAACGTCTTACGACTTAAAGCATCGGCTACTACATTTGCTTTACCGGGATGGTATTGCAAACTCAAGTCATAATCCTTGATAAGTTCTAGCCATCTTCTTTGTCTCATGTTGATCTCTTTCTGGGTGAAGATATACTTCAAACTCTTATGATCGGTGAATACTTCACACCGCTTACCTAAAAGATAATGTCTCCATGTTTTGAGTGCATGGACGACAGAGGCTAACTCCAAGTCATGAGTAGGATAATTTACTTCATGAGTTTTGAGTTGTCTCGAAGCATAAGCTACGACTCTACCATCTTGCATAAGTACGGCACCTAAGCCTTGATGAGAAGCATCACAGTACACTTGGAAATCTTTTTCCAAATCAGTGAACAAAGCTGCTGTTACAAGTCTCTTCTTTAATTCCTGAAAAGACTTCACAACCTTGAGACCAGGCAAACTTTTGTCCTTCTTTAGCAATTCATCATAGGTTTAGCAACTTTTGAGAAATTTTCAATAAACCTTCTAGTAACCTGCTAAGCCGAGGAAACTACGAACTTCTTTCACATTTTGGGTGATTCCCAATCATCACTTCTGAAACTTTAGTCGGATCAATCACACACCATCCTTTGTCATAACATGACCAAGGAATCCAACTTTCTCTAACGAACTCACACTTGCTGAATTTGGCATAAAGCTTATGCTCTCTTAATTTTTCAAGTATCAAGCGCAGTGTCTTTCATGTTCTTCCTTGCTCTTGGAGTAGACTAGGATATCGTCGATAAAACGACGACAAACTTGTCAAGGAATTCCATGAACACTTTGTTCATCATATTCATGAAGTATCTTTGGGCGTTGGTTAAACCAAAAGGCATCACTGTACTCATACAAACCATACCTTGTGGTGAATGATGTCTTAGGTATGTCTTGCTCTCTTATCTTAAGTTGAAAATAGCCCCGACCAAGATCAATCTTGAGAATACACATGCTCCTTCTAACCGATCAAACAAGTCGTTGATTCTTGGCAAAGGATATTTGTTCTTGATGGTAACCTCGTTGAGAGAACGATAATCAATACATAATCTTTGTGTTCTATCCTTCTTCTCCACAAACAATACCGGGCTCCCCAAGATGAAGAACTTGGTTGTATAAACCCTTTCAGAATCGTTCTCCTAGTTGTTTCTTGAGTTCCTTCAGTTCATCCTTGACATTTTATATGGTCTCTTAGCTATTGGTCCGTAACACGGTACCAAATCTATCAGAAATTCCACATCTCTATCTGGTGGCATTCTGTAATTCCTCCTAAATACATCCTGATACTCACACACAATTGGCACAATGTCCATGCTAACCCCTTAAGAGAATTCAGCTTACTTCCTTTAGACTCAAAGTTTGACTTGAATTTTATCCTTTTTCCTTCCGGGTCGTGAGTGTAACTGTGCGATTGGCACAATCCAATACTCCTTCATACTTAGCCATCCAATCCATTCCCAAAATTACATCTAGTCCTTGGGAATCTAGGATTATCAAGCTTACTGGAAACTTATGCTTCCCAAACTCTATGATAAGATCTCGGCATCCAAGGCTTGCTACCATATCTCCCCCTGGAGAACTAACCTTTATTGGACACCCAATGTTTTCTGATGCAAACCCATTTCTATCCACAAACGCCTTTGATATGAATGAATGAGATGCACCAGTATCAAAGAGTACAAATGCTGAAATTGAATTGAGTCTGAACTTACCAGCAACGGCATCAGGTTCCTCATAGACCTCCTCCACATTGATGTGGTTAACCTGTCCTTTCTGGAAAGGATTGGGTTTGTTGGGTCCTTCAACTTTCTTTTCAGGGCACTCATTAGCATAATGCCCCAGCTTCTTGCATTTGAAGCACTCAACCTGACTGATGTCTTTTTTGACATACTGACTTCCACCTCCACTACCATTTCCACTGTGGTGGCTCTTATGTCCACCCTTGTGGTTCTTGTTTATCATTGTCATGACTACGGTGTTTGTTGTCATGACGGTTGTGGTTGTGGTGCTTGTTGAACTTCCCATGTTTATGGGGTCCCTTGCCATCACATCATAATGAGATCGTTTGTGAGACGATCCCGAGCTTTGTCGGAGTGTTTCCTCTTCCTACTCTCGACTTGCTTCATTTTACTCTCCAAAATAGCAGCCTTGTCACACAGGGACTGATAAGTTGGAACATATGCTATAGATAGCTGTCAGTTGTTCTCATCATTCAAGCCTTCCAAGAATTTTTCCTTTCTCTTGGCATCGTGATCAACCTCGTCCATGCATAGCGCCCAGATTGTTAAATTCTTCTCGATTCTCTGCCACACTGCGATAGCTGCTGTTTCAAGTTGTGAAACTCCTTCTTTTCGCACTCATTATCCCTGACGAGATATGAGCGGCGAAACCCATCTTCAAATATGTCCCATGTCACTTCATCAATGGGAGTGGTGATTTGGAAGTTATCCCACCATGTGGCACTGGTCCTTCCAACATATGTGCTGCGAATCGACTTTTCAGCATCGGCAGCCCATCGTCACCAAGTCTTTGTTCACAGAACGTAACCAGTCATTGTCTGCCATGGGATCAGTTGTTCCCGAAAACTTTGCTGGCCTCAGACGCAGAAATCTGGTGAGCATATCGAAACCCGGAGGGTTGTTGTTGTTGTTGTTGTTGTTGGGGTCATTGTTGTTGTTGTTGTTGTTATTCTGGTTTTGGATGAACGTCGTCATCATTTGCATAAGTTGTGTTTGCGCATTCATCATTTGTTGCATTTCCGGGGTGATGTTGTTGGGGTTGGGGTTTGCGCGACGGGGAGGCATCTGTGGTTTGTTCAAATAGATAAGAATGAGATACCCATAGATGTTTTATGCACAATACAACTTAAACAAACACATATTAAGCAACACAAGAAGATAAAGTTCAACAACCACATAACAAGTTCATGAAGTGATACACACAAGTGGTAAGCCATCCACATGTCGGATGGTCCAAAACAAGTTCACAAAACAAGTATGAATAATAAGATAAACGAGTGGTCATGTCTACTCATCAACGTCAATCTCCTCCTCGACGAAGGTAAGACCTGCGTTCTCCATCGCGGTCTTGTTCTCCTCAATCGTAGTGGCCAAGGAATCGATCTTGGCCTTGAGAGCCCTCTTCTGGGAGCGAAGCCTCTCAATAACCATCTGCTGCTGCTCAAGCTCGAAGTCCTTGGACTTCAGTTCCTCGGTCATGTCCCGGATCCTCTTGTTCCTCTCCTGGACACGTTTCTCTTGACTCTTGAACTTGCGGTCCTGGGCCTCGAACTTTGTCTCCATCTCCTTGATCATCTCCTCCTGCTGTGCAAAAAGCTTGTCCTTCTCGCGGCTGCACTCAGCTCGTCATTCCCTAGCATGACGTTCCCCCGTCTGTATCTACGTGTCGAGAAGAGTCTCTAAGTCCTGAAGGTAAAGACGATCGGCTCGCGGTGCTCCTCGAGTCGTCCTCAAGTCGATGGACTCTCCGTCAACATCACGTCTTCCAAGACGTGAAAGTGAGTACCCCTAACCTGCGGGAGGACGGCCTAGCCGTCCTATCAGTCTGCATGACTACCTCCATGCCTCTCTCCCCGCCATCGTGCATCAACTTGAAGACGATGGCCTCTGAGTGGGCTCGAAGGCGTCCTGGCTGGGTCACCTTGAAGCCCCAGAGGTCCTTCCTCTCGAACTTGGTGAGTGGGTACACCGTGATGGTGGGAAGAGGGAGATCAAGCAGAGTGGTAAGCTCAATGATACGGGGACCAAAACGAGTAACTCGAAACTCCTCAACGGTGCTGATGGCAACAGGCATCTATTTATAAGATTAAAAGGTTAGAACAATGCAATTCAAGATAAATCAAAACAAACATTCATACATATTCATGAAACATAATTGTCACACAAGCCATGCATACATAAGTTCATTACATCATTCAAGGTCCATACTTTTTAAAATATCTTTTGAAAATAAGGTGATAAGTGGTGGTCCAACTAACGAAGTGTCCTTACAACCCAATCTCACGGGACCTATTGTTGAACACAATGTTCCTAGAGGCAATCCACCAATCTTGTTCCCTTGACTCTATCACTACGTCTATAACATCTCCTCTTATTTCTTGGTTGTTGTCTTCCAACTCTTGAGTAAGTTCCTTCTCTTTCTCTAAGTCCTTTTGGAGGTTGAGTATTCTGCACTTGACTCTAGCACTTAGTTCCTTGATAGTCCTCCAAGCTGCATCCCTGGCTGACTCAAAGAATGTGGTGTGCATGGTAGTGTTGGTGTACATGCAGAATCCCCTTTCTTTGTGGTTGTCTTCCTTGTTTTTGTACAAGTGAAGTTGCACCCACCAATACTCTACTCCTTCATCCATCACTGGAAAGCCCTTGTACACAGCTTCACCATGTGCATCCATTGCCTCCATGAGGTCCTTGAGAATACTGGGAAACTCAGTTTCACATTCCAAGGTCATGGTCATGAGTGGTCCCTTCTTCACGGCTTCGTTGATGGAGTTCATTTACAAAGGAAGTTGAAAGAGATTAGAAAAGTTTTACGAGAAGAATAGACGAGTGTAGAAGTAGTTGAAAAACTTTTTCCTTAGTGGTTTTCCAATCCTAGGGTCATAATCCTACAGGCAACACAGTGCTCTGATACCATCTGTTAGACCCCTCCTCTATAAAAGGATAGGATCCCTGTGATTGCAATGCTAGTCCCTGGATCAATGCTAGCATCCACAGTTTAAGATGAAGTACACAGATACAAAGGTCATTTATTACATTCATTCCAGAGATAAACATAGTCTTTTACAACTCAGGGCCATAGGCCTAATACAAGAGTTTTTAGGAATAAGTAAATAAACACAAGTCTTCATCTTCATGTGCCACAGGCAAGCATGTTGAGTGTAGACTCATGACTCCTACTCATCATCGGAGTAACCTGCAACATCACAAGTTACAGCCACAGAGGGTCAATACTTTGGAATAGTATTGGCAAGTGATACCTTAGTATATTTTAAGTGGTCTATATTTCTATATGCATTTGGCTAGTGTAGCTAGGCTTGCTTTGCTTAAAATTAAGTTTTACTTATTAGTTGAAATTGCTAAGTTTTTCTTTGTCAAAACATTCCCAAGGAAACCTCCAATAGACATTGGGGTCCCTTACCCTTGTTCACCCACAAGTTTTTATTTAGAAGTTGGAGTGATGAGATTCTTGTGGCTTCCATGTCTTGATGCTCAAATGTCCATTTCCTTGGACAAGGCTAAGTACTTAGGTTTTCCATCTGCAGAGGTTGTGCACTTTCCCCACCAGACTTGGTTTCCCAAGACAGGACCTTTCAGAAGCTTTTCCTTAGTCAAAATGGACGCGCTCCAACCTATCAACCCAACTACCACCATCTGTCCAAATTGACTAAGTTCTGGCAACCTATATGATCATGGCAGAGCCCATATTGCCAAGTGGTTGCACTGTAAGCTTTCTCCACACTTGGCCTCCAAACCTCTTTGTGCCTGGGTGGCATTCCACAAGTGTGATACACAACCCAAGTCCATGGCCTTGTGTAACCACTCAACATAACCCATACATTCCATTCCACCCAGGAGGTTTATTTAACTTAGTAGTTTTATTAAGAAAACATAAGTCTCTTGACTTAGAATATTTTATCATATAGTATATATATAGATGTTCACCACCCTTGTTTGCTATAAGCTAGGCTAAGCAAGTATGGCAACTTATCTTAGGGATAACTCCCTAACAATGCTAGTAGACTACATAGGATTTCCCACCTTTTCATTAGACAAAATATTATGCAATAGTATAATAAAAATATCTAATGCTAGTTCAAAACATAGGACAAATATATATTCATGCAAATATCACTTGCCTTGGTAGTGTGGGGAGTAGCACTCTTCACAATCACAATCACAATCAAAATCTACACAAGAAATCAAAACATACAATTATACACATTTAAACATAACCAAAATTATATGAATGCATGCATGCAAGAATTTACCATGTGTTAAATTTTGAAAAATTCTACCAAGTGTGTGTTCATGACTACTGAAGTATAACATGCCACCAGTTTGTCCAATAAACCTATTTGTCCATAACAAAATTTTATAAAGACATTTTTATATCTAAAATAGCCCCAAACTTGTTCCACAAATAAAACATTTTTAACTGTTACTATATGCTAAACAAATGGTATATTCTGATAGGCTTTGTCTTGAACTCAACGATATAAAGTTTGCAAAAATCCAACGTGTCGTTTGAAAGATACAAGCATTTGAAGTTTTGAATCTAATTCAGATTTTGAATTCTGTTTTAATCTAAAACTTTGCCACGCGTCGCGTTTCTCTTTGGCGGCATCGGTTCGCACCGGATCACCCTTCTGAGCCGTTGGATCTAACTAACGTTGCGCGGCTCAGATCTGTCCGTACCCCTTCGATAAGTGAAGTGTTTATACGCGTAGGATACAGATCTAACGGCTAAGATTCATTTGACTAAAAACGAGCGGCGCTGCCGGCGGTGACAGGCGGCGGCGCGTCAGTCAGTGACGGTGCCGGCGTTCTAGGTTGTCCGCGAGAGGGAGAGGGTATTACCAGGTTCGCCGGAGGTTGCTGAAGCTCGTCGTGGTACTGGCTCGTGGAGGGGCGTTCGGAAATGGGCTCTAGACCTCGTCGGAGTTTCGTCTGGCGTCAAGTGAGGTTTGTCGGAGTTGCTGCCGATGTTCTGCGTCGCCTGAGCACGAACCAATGGGTTTAGAAGATGCGCAGGACAACTACGAACACGCTCGGGTGAATAAGAAAGCAGGGGGCGCTCGAAACTTACTGGGATTGCTCGCCGGAGTTCGCGAAAATGTCAGCCACGGTCAGTTGTCGTCGTTGGCGAGGTTCCTCGTCGTGCTAGGCCAAAATAGGGACACTGTCAGATGCGCACGATGACGAGGATTCTATGCGTATCAACCAGAGGGCAAGGGGTGGTGGTTACTTACGGAGAGGGGTCGCCGGAGTTCGTGAAGAAGATGGTGGCGGCCAGTCGTCGACGTTGCCAACGCTAGGGGTCATGCGAAGACAAACGGCGAGTGTCAGAAGATGCGTATGAGTTCACTGAATAAGATAGGGTGAATGGGAGACAGAGGGAAACTCGAAGCTCACCGGAATTGATCGCCGGAGGGGGCTCTGTCAGCGGCGACTCGCGGAGGTTTGAGGGCAGCCTGGGGGCGTGAGTGTGCGATTGACTGGGGGAAAATGACCGTGGGGTGGTGGGGATCTTATAGCCTGGGAGTCGACAAGAAACGCCTGCGTTTAATGGCCCAATTAACCCGCGCCATCACCGGCAGTCATTGCAGCAGCGACGTGGTCGCGAGCGAGTTTTGGGGAAGACGATGACCGCGTGTCCAGGGTCCACTCGTCAGCGAGGTGCACGCAGTGAATGTGGGGACCGGTCGTCAGTGGCTCAGTGTGTGTGCTCGCGCGTGAGAGGAGAAAAGGAATTCCCCGGGTGGGCTTGCTGGGCTTGTTCTTCTACTGGGCCAGATCCTAGCCGCGTGGCCCTTTTCTATTCAGAAGTTCTTTTCTTTTTCTATTTCCAATTTCTGGTATGAATTTTGGTATGAATTCAAATCCTTTTGAAATCAGATTGCCTTGGGAATTTTTGTAGGGTTTTGTGGATTCAAAACAGTCACAAAACTAGGTGGTTATATTGCAAAGCTTGGTCCAGCTTGGTTTTAATAATAAATAGGAATTGTTCCTGTTTGCAAACATTTGAAATGGGTTTTAGAATTTATTCCTAAATTTGAAATCTTTGGGGTTTTAAAGTTTCTCCTATTCTTTTCATCAATGAAGGCAAGCATTGAAGTATTTAAACATTCAAATATTAACAGGTTGATGTTAAATTGGAACAATATGCCCATATGAATTCATAACTCATATCCCATTTCTAAATGATTTTTGAGAAAACCCTAAATGTATGAATGATGCAAAGTGGTATGAATGAGTTTTAAAATTATGATTTTGGGATGTTACAGCTTTGCTATTGGTCCGATCGGTAGCAAGTCAATAAGAAACTCCACATCTCTATCTGGTGGCATTCCCGACAATTCTTCCGGAAACACATCCGGATATTCACTCACAATTGGCACACTGTCTATGCTAACCCCCTTAAGAGAATTTAGCTTACTCCCTTTCGATTCAAATTTAGACTTGAATCTAATCCGCTTCTTTTCCGGGGTTGTGAGTGCAATAGTTCGATTGGCAAAATCTAGTACTCCTTCATACTTGGTCATCCAATCCAGTCCCAAAATTACATCCAGTCCTTGGGAATCTAGGATTATCAGACTTACTGGAAACTTATGCTTTCCAAACTCTATCACTAGATCCCGGCAACCAAGACTTACTATCATATCTCCTCTGGGAGAACTTACTTTTATTGGACACCCAATGTTTTCGGTTGGAAACCCATTTCTATCAACAAATGATTTTGATATGAATGAATGTGATGCACCAGTATCAAAAAGAACAAGTGCTGGAATAGAATTGAGTTTGAACTTACCAGCAACAGCATCAGGTTCCTCATAGATCTCTTCCACATTAATGTGGTTCACCTGTACCTTTTGGAAAGGGTTGGGCTTGTTGGGTCCTTCAACTTTCTTTTCTAGGCATTCATTTGCATAATGCCCCATCTTCTTGCACTTGAAACATTCAACCTGACTAAGATCCTTCTTGACAGGCTGGCTTCCACTACCACTTCCACTTCCATTGTGGTGGTTCTTGTACCCACTCTTGTGATTCTTGTACTTGTCATTGTCATGACTACGGTAATGTTTTTTGTCATGATGACGGTTGTGGTTGTGGTGTTTGTTGTACTTTCCATGCTTGTGGGATCCAGAATTCCCACTATCATCATAATGGGAACGCTTGTGAGACGATCCCGAGTTGTGCTTGTCAGAGTGCTTCCTCTTCGTGCTTTCAACCTGTTTCATCTTGCTCTCCAAGATGGCAGCCTTGTCACAAAGAGATTGATAAGTGGGGACATAGGCCACAGCTAACTGGAGGTTCAATTCGCCGTTCAATCCTTCAAGGAACTTTTCTTTCCTCTTAGCGTTAGTGTCAACTTCATCCGATGCATAACACGCCAGATTGTTGAACTCGTCAATATACTCAGCCACGCTGTGGTGGCGCTGCTTTAAGTTATGAAATTCCTTCTTCTTCAAACTCATCACTCCGGATGAGATGTGAGCAGTACGGGAAACCATCTTCAAAAATAGCCCATGTCACATCCTCAATGGGAGTGGTGATCTGGAAGTTATCCCACCAAGTGGCTGTTGGTCCTTCCAACAAGTGTGCTGCAAATCTAACTTTCTCTTCATAAGTATAGCCAACAGTTACCAAATCCTTGTTCACTGAGCGTAGCCAATCATTGGCCACCATGGTATCAGTAGTTCCTGAGAACTTTGTTGGCCTCAGTCTTAAGAATCTGGTGAGCATGTCAAAACCCGGTGGGTTGTTCTGATTGTTGTTGTTGTTATTATTATTGTTGTTGTTGTTGTTGTTCTGATGCTGTATGAACGTGGTCATCATCTGCATCAGTTGCGTCTGAGCTGTCATCATCTGCTGCATCTCAGGGGTGATATTGTTGTTGTTAGGGTTGGGATTGGCACTTCGGGGAGGCATCTGTGGTTTTCAATAAGGATAAGAATGAGATACCCATATATGCTTAACATGCACAATACATCACATAGACAATCACCAAGCATGCATCATAATAGTAAAAGTTCAACAACATAGACAACAAGTTTCGAAAAGTAAACACACCAATAGCAAGCCATCCACATGTTGGATGGTCATTGCGACTCAATAATCAAAAGCATGGTAAATAAAAGGTAAATGAGTAGCTATCACTACTCCTCTGCATCAACCTCCTCATCAACAAGTGTAAGACCTGCATTCTCCATTGCGGTCTTGTATTCCTCGACATTGGTAGTCAAGGTCTCTACTTTGGCTTTGAGAGCCCTCTTCTGTGAACGAAGTCTCTCAATCACTACATGCTGATGCTCGATCTCAAAGTCCTTGGCCTCTAGTTCTGCAGTCATGTCTCGAATCCTCTTGTTCCTATCTTGGACTCTCTTCTCTTGACTCTTGAACATTCTATCCTGGATCTCAAACTTGGCCTCCATTTCCTTGACTATCTCATCTTGCTCCGCGAAGAGCTTGTCCTTCTCACGAAGCTGCACCTGGAGTTCGTCATTGCTAAGCATGACGTTGGTCCTATCAGTCTAGGTGCCTAAGAAGAACCTCTAAGTCATGGAGGTAGGCAGATAATCGGCTCATTGTCTCTCTAGCAAGATCCTCGAAGTCAATGGCCTCACCATCCTCGCCACGTCTCAAGGCGTGGAAGTGAGTACCTCTAATCTCCCGAGAGTGTCTCCCTAGCAAACGTCCAAGCAAATCCTGCATGACTACCTCTAGGCCTCTCTCCTTGTCATCATGCATGAGCTTGAAGGTGATAGCCTCCATGGCTAGCTCAGTCTGGCGTCCTGGCTGAGTAACCTTGAAGCCCCAAAGGTCCTTCCTCTCGAACTTGGTGAGGGGAAGCATCATGATGGTAGGAAGTGGGAGATTGAGCACACTAGTGAGCTCAATAAGACGAGTGCCAAAACGAGTTCCCTTGAACTCTTCAGTCGTGCTGATAGTAACATTAGGCTTCTATTATATAAGATAGAAAAGTTAGAATCAACATACATAGAGATGAATCACAAGACAAGACATCACATGCATATCTTTAACAATCAAAACACACAAGTCATGCCATACATAAAACCATTACAAGCATCCAAGGTTCAACTTATTTTAGACTACATTTGGGGAAATAAAATGATAAGTGTGGTGGTCCAACTAACAAAGTACGTTACAATCCCATATCACTTATCAAGTTGGCTAACAGGGCATCCCTAGAGGAAATCTGTCGATCCTGATCACATGACTCCATTGCTAAGTCTATGATGTCCTTTCTTAAATGTTGGTTGGTAGTCTCTAACTCTTGGGTATGCTTCTTTTCTTCCCTTAGATCATTCTAGGTGTTGAGCATTCTGCACTTGATTCTATCACCAAGCTCTTTGATGGCCTTCCAAGCTGCATCCCTTGCGGAATCAAAGAATGTGGTGTGCATCACTGAGTTGGTGACCATGCAGAATCCGGATTACTTGTGTTTGTCTTCCTTGTTTTTATACAAGTGAAGTTGCACCCACCAGTACTTAACTCCTTCATCCATCATGGGAAAACCTTTGTACACAACTGCACCATGTATTCCCATGGCAACCATGAGGTCCTTGAGAGCCTTGGGGAATTCTGTCTCACACTCCAAAGTCGTAGTCATGAGTGGTCCCTTCTTCACAGCTTCGTTGATGGAGTTCATCTACAAATAGAGATGAGAAAGAAGATTAGAAAAGCTTACGAGAAGAAAAAGACAAGTGTGGAAGTTGTTGAAATTTTTTCCTTAGTGGTTTCCAATCCTAGGGTCATAATCCTACAGGCAACATAGTGCCCTGATACCATCTGTAAGATCCCTCCCTTTATAAAGGTAAGGATCCCTGTGATTGCAATGCTAGTCCATGGATCAATGCTAGCATCCACAGTTTAAGATGAAGTACACAGAAACAACGGTCATTATTACATATCATTCCAGAGACAAACATAGTCTTTTACAAACTCCATGGCCACAGGCCTAATACAAGAGTTCAAATATATAATAAGATAAATAAGTCTTCATCTTCATGTGCCACAGGCAAGCATGTTGAGTGTAGACTCATAACCCCTAATCATCATCAGAATAACCTGCAACATCACATGTTACAGCCACAGTGGGTCAATACATTGGAATAGTATTGGCAAGTGATACCTTACTTGAATATTAGTAATCTAGATACTATATGCATTTTGGCTAAGTGTAGCTTAGGCTTGCTTTTCTCAAATTAGGTTTTACCTATCTGTTGAAAACACTAAGTTTTTCTTTGACAAAACTTTCCCAAGGAATCACCAATAGACATTGGTGAACCTTTACCCTTGTTCACCCACAAGTTTTAACTTAGAAATTGGGATGAGGAGATTCTTGATAGCTTCCATGTCTTGATGCTCAAGTTGTCCAATACCAGGGACATGGCTAAGTACTTAGATTCTTCCATCTGCAGAGGTTGTGCACTTTCACCACAAGACTTGATTTTCACCAAGACAGGATCTTTCAGAAGCCTTCCCTTAGACCAAATGGACGCGCTCCAAACCTATCATCGCACTACCACCAACTGTCCAAATGGCTAAGTTATTGCAACCTATATGATCCAGGTAGAGCCCATAATGCCATGTGGCTGCACTAGAAGCTTCTTAACATTTGGCATCTCAAATCCCTTTGTTCCTGGGTGGCTTTCCACAAGTGAGATACACAAGGTAAACCATAGACATGGGACTTGTGTAACCACTCAACATAAACCATTCTTTCCATTCCACCCAGGTGTTTCATTCACTTAGTTGTTTTATTAAGCAAAAACACAAGTCCAAAGACTTAGAAATATTTTCTCATAGCATGAATATATAACCACCCTTGGTTGCTACTAGCTAGGATAATCATTGCATTGATAAGCATCTTAACTTAGAAATTTCTAGCAACTATACAACTACTAGGATTTCCCAAGCATAGAATATAGATCAAAATATTCATGCAAGTCCTATACAAAATATTTCTAGTGCATAGTTGAAAAACATAGGAATAAAATCATGAAGCACCACTTGCCTTGGTAGTTTGGGGAGTAGCAACAATCTTCACAATCACAATCACTATTTGCACCAAAATCTACACATAAAATAATGGCACCAAAATCACATACATAATATATACAAACAAAAATATATGAATGCATGCAAAATGCCATGTGATGATTTTCATATTCCAAACAAGACAATTATACAGTACTGAATCATAAACAAGTCAAAAACTTGTCAAATAAAATTTATTTGAACAACAAAACATTTTTCAAATAATTACTATACACAAATTATGCCTACAAATGTTTCTGTAAAAACAACCATTTTTCTAGAGGCAAAACATTAAACACATTGCATAAATGGAAAGGATTTTCTCTCCTGATTCCAATGATATAAAATTTGCAAAAATGAACGTGGGAATCAAAAGATATGAATTTTACAAGTTTGGTTAACTAATAGATCAAATTTTCTGTTTTAAATTCAAACAGAGGCCACGCGGCGCTTTCTGATTCACTGGTACCGTTTTGCGCGGATCGGCTAGTGTGGACCGTCAGATCTAACTTAGTTCGTATGGCTCAGATCGTCACTTACCGCTTCGATGCAGATCTAATCTAGAGCGATGGATATAGATCCTACGGCTGCTAAGCAAGCGACCAAGGATGGGCGGCGCACGATGGTGGTTGGAGGCGGCGCGCTCGGGCGGTGGTGTTGCCGGCGATATAGGAAGCGAGAGAGGCAGTGAGTTAGCTCACCGAGTTCGCGTGATGATGTTGGTGCTCTAGGTGGTATTTGTTGGCGAAGGGGCGCGCGGTGGAGGTCGTTGCGGCTCATCGGAGTTGTGCGCGACATCGGGTGCTTGCAGACGTCGACGTTGTCGAGGCTCTGCGTCGCCCTAGCACGAGTTAGTTGCATTAGGGCGTGCGCAAGTCTACGGCAAACACTACTGGATCAAGGAGAATACAAGGGGCGGTCTGATTATACCTCAATTGCTCTTTGGAGTTAGACGGCGGTTCTGTCACTTGCGGTCGTGAACGGAGACGGCGAGCTGGGTCACGAGAAAACAAACGGAAGGTATTAGGGAACGCGCAAGAACTTGCTGGTCATGATTGTTTGAACCAGAGAAAGGGGGGCGGTCGGATCTCACCGGAATCAGTCGACGGAGGTCGTCGGTGCTGCGGGGTTCTAAGCTCGAATGCGCGTAGCCTGGTGGCGGAGTGAGCGAGGAAAGTGGGGGAAAAAGACCGCGGCGGCGAGGGGTTTAAGTAGCCAGAAGCGGGGCGAAGATTGCGCGCTTAATCAATGGGATTTAAGCGAGTTTTAATCGCGGCGTCACTGCACGGTGGTAACGGCGGGGCGGTGTCTACGCGCGAGAAATTGGGGAAGACGACGCTGACGTGGAGAGGGCCCAGTGCTCAGTGGCTGCGGGGCTGGTTCGTTGCGGGTGAGAAGAGACAGAGAGGAGAGTGGCCTGGGTGGGCTGCTTTGCTTGTTGGGCTGGATTGGTGGCGCCAGGCCCAGTTGGGTTTTCTAATTCCTTTTCTTTTTCAAAGTTGAATTTTAGGAATCTTTTCAAATGAAATCAAATGCATTTAAATTCCAAACCTTTTCTGGATTTTTGCAAAGTGTAAACTTCATAATATTGAACATAAAACCTTGTTGTCTCATTAAACATGCTTGGTCTTTTTTGAAAAATCAAAATAAATAGTGCTTAGCACTTGATTTGAATAGGTTTTGAAAATGGTTTAAAATCCATATTTGTTTTGTAAATTTTGTCCAAGCTTTAACACTCAACTAATCCAAGTTAAGAGCAACCAAAACTTGGTTTAAAATAATTATTCTCTCATTTGAGAGTGGCATTTGATCAATGCTTGTTTACATAAAATAACAAGCACCAAATGCTTCTGTTTTGTAAATGGTTTTGAAATAGAACCCTAAATGATCATGAATGCATGGATTATGTGCAAAGCTTTGAAAGCATGATTTTAGGGATGTTACATTTCTTTATCACCTTTTAATGGTTCTTCCACCACTTGGATCTTGAGTTGTGATAATAGTGGTTCAAGAAGATCATTATAATTCATTGTAAGTTTCTTCCAAAGATGGTGTACTTGTTCTGATGGTAAGAGAATTCATACCTACGGCTGGTGGTCCTTGTGGGTTTCCTATAGACATACTTAACAAGGCCGCTTGATTATCAGCGAGTTTTGATAGAGGTTTGTCTAAACCAGCCGCTTGTTTTTGTAAGCCTTTAATATCAGAACTTATGGATGAAAATCGAAAGGATGCAGATGCCGCCTAGAGGGAGGGTGAATAGGCGGTTTAAAACTTTTCCAAGAGTGGCTCAACAAAGGCGAAATTAAACTAGTGTTTACTATGTCAAGCACAAAACCTATAACAACTAGGGTGTTGGAGATATGCCCTAGAGGCAATAATAAATGTAGTTATTATTATATCTTTGTGTTTATGATAAATGTTTACATTCATGCTATAATAGTATTAACCAGAAACATTAATACTTGTGTGATTTGTAAACTAAATTAGAGTCCCTGGTAGAGCCTCTTTATAATGCTAGCTTGTTGATTAATAGATGATCATGGTTTCTTGATCATGAACATTTGAGATGTTGTTAATAACAAGGTCATATCATTAGGAGAATGGTATGATGGACATACTCCTATAGATAAGCGTAGCATAAAGATCAAGTCATTTTAATAGTTCAATTTCTATAAGCTTTCTGATACATAGTAACCTAATTCCTTTGACCATGAGATCATGCTAATCACCATCACCAGAAGGATGCTTTGATGACATCAAATACCACACCGTAACTGGGTGGCTCTAAAGATGGCATTGAGTGTTTGGAAAGTATGGGTTGAGACATATGGATCAAGAGTGGGATTTGTCCATCCATATGACGGATAGATATACTCTAGGCCCTCTCGGTGGAATGTCATCCAATTATCTTGCAAGCATGTGACTGGCTCAGAAGGGATCACATATCACGGGAACGAGAAAAGAGTACTTATCGGTAACGAGGTTGAACTAGGTATGCAGAGATACCGACGATCAAAACCTCGGATAAGTAAATTATCATGAGACAAAGGGAAATTGGTATCATATGTAAGTGGTTCATTTGATCGCAAAGTAATCATAGAAATATGTGGGAGCCATATGAATTTCCAGATTCCTCTATTGGTTATTGATCGGAGAAGTGTCTCGATCATGTCCGCATAATTCACGAACCGTAGGGAGACACACTTAAGGATTCGATGTTGTTGAGTAGTTATGGAATGATGAGAAAGAGACCGAATGTTGTTCGGAGTATCGGATGGGATCCGGTATATCACGAGGAGATCCGGAATGGTCCGGATAATAAGATTCATATAAGGAAAGTCCTGTTTCGGAGTTGAGGAATGATTCCGGTGTTTTCATCGGGAATGTTCTAGAAGGGTCCGAAAGGTCCGGCACTCCGGAGGGGAAGGGTACATGAATGTGTCATAACAATATGGAATGGTTGCATCATGTACTAGGTCACTTGGCTGGGCAAAATAAAGGGAGATATCAAATCCTAGTTTGAAAGTTAAACGCCAATTTGAAAAATTCAAACGGCAAGTTTGCTTGGTGGAGGGAGAGTAGGAAACCTACTTGGGGAGGAAGTCCTCCTCCCTCCACCCGCCGGCCAAGGAGGCCGAGTTGGGGGAGGACTCCCTCATCCCAACTGGCCACCCTCCACCTATATAAGGAGGGGTAGGGCGCCCCCTACCCCTCACACCCAAAAACCCTAGCCCTCTCCTCCAAGTCGCTGGCGCCACCACCTCCTTGTGCCGCCGCCTAGGGAACCTCCAACTCGGCGAGTTGGGGTGTTCCCCAAACCCTAGCCGCCGGCCACCCCCCCCCTTTGGTGCCTCTAAACCCTAGATCACCAAGGCCTCTCTCATAGTCCACCATACTCGCTCCGGCTTAAGGCGAAGCCCTGCGAGATCTCCCCTCTACTTCCGGTACCACGCCGTCGTGCTGCCGGAATCGCGAGGAGAGTGCTACAACCTCCGCTGCCTGCTGGAACAAGGGAGAGGAAGGTCTTCATCGAGTACCGAACGTGTGACCGACTGCGGAAGCGCTGCCGGAACGCAGCGCCGGAAGGATCGTCTACACGATCTTGAGATCGGCAAGAGTACGACTACATCACCCACGAGAATCTGCTCTCGTTAACCGCTTTGGAATCTTCGAGGGTGAGTTCCTCTATCGACTCATTGCTACAATCTAGTAGATAGATCTTGGCTTGTTTGTTTGCATGCGGTAGAAATTTTTTGTTTTCCATGCTACGAACCCCTACAGTGGTATCAGAGTCGTGTCTATATGTAGATCTGTTTCACGAGTAGAAGACAATGGTCATTGTGGGCGGTGGTGATTTTATTATCAATTGCTTTTTGTGTACTTTGAATCTTGCGGTATGATGGGATGAAGCGGCCCGGGCTAACCTTACATGACATCGTTCATGAGACTTGCTCCACGCTCAACATGCAACTTGTATTGCATAAGTGGCTTTGCGGGTGTCTGTCTCTCCCATTATAGTATAGATCCAATTTACAACGGGCACTTGATAGTTCAAACATCAACGTTGTGGTTCTTGTTCGTAAGTTAAAACAACACTTATTGAAAGCCCCAAACCACGTAAAATATGCAAAGAAAATTAGAGGCGTCTAACTTTGTTTTGCAAGGGTGTGCCGTGATGTTATATGGCCATGATTGTGATTATATTTGATGTATGCAATGTTCCTTATTGTAAGTTGACAACCGGCAGGAGCCATATGGTTGTCTTTAATTTCTGTTAAGACCCGCATGTCTATTCAAAGTAGTTGTAATAGTTGGAGCTGGTGGACGACAACCATGAAACGGTGCCATTGACCTTGACGCTATACCGGTGATGATGGAGATCATGTTCGTGCTTGAAGATGGAGATCGGAAGCACAAGAAGAAAGGCCATATCATATCACATATTATGAATTGCATGTGATGTTAATCCTTTATGCATCTTGTATTGCTTAGTTAACGACGGTAGAATTATAAGATGATCCCTCAAGCACATAAATTTCAAGTTTTAAAGTGTTCATCCTTAGTAAGCACCGTTGCTAAAGCTCGTTGTTTCGAAGCACCACGTGATGATCGGGTGTGTTAGATTCTACGAGTATATACAACGTGAGCAAGCCAGATTTTCTCATGCGGAAGCTAAGGTTTGATCTTGACGAGCCTAGCATGTACAGACATGGTCTCGGAACACGGATCACCGAAAGGTAAAGCATGAGTCATATAGTAGATATGATGAACATGTTGATTGTTCGCCATTGAAGCTACATCAACTCTCGTGATGATCGGTTTTGATGTGGTGGATTTGGTTCATGTGATCACTAAAACAATGTGAGGGATATTGTTTTGAGTGGGAGTTCACCTAGATTAATTTAACTATTAATTAGAACTCAATTTGTCATAAACTTAGTCTAAACTATTGCAAATATGTTGTAGATCAATGGCGGCCCCTACCATCAATTTTAATGCGTTCCTAGAGAAAGAAAAGTTGAAAAACAATGGAAGAAACTTCGCGGATTGGTTCCGCAATTTGAGGATTGTCCTCAATGCTGGTAATTTGACCTATGTGCTGATGCACCGCTGGGTGACCCGCCTGCAGCTGATGCTACCGATGAAGTAAAGAATGTTTACCTCACTCGGAAGAATCAGTGTTCCACAATTCAGTGTGCTATCTTGTATGGTTTGGAATCGGAGCTTCAGAAAAGGTTTGAGAACCATGACCCACATGATATTGTCCGTGAACTCAAAATGATATTTGAGGCTCACGCGGCAGTTGAGAGTTATGAGGCTTCTGAAAAGTTCTTTAACTGCAAGATGGAAGAGGGCAGCTCCGTCAGTGAGCACGTGCTTAAGATGTCTGGGCACGCAAACAAACTCCAAATCTTGGGTATAGTGATTCCTAATTCTTTGGGGATTAACCGTGTCCTCCAATCACTGCCACCAAGTTACAAGAACTTTGTGATGAACTATAATATGCAAAACATGAACTTGATGTTGCCAGAACTCTTTTCCATGTTGAAATCTGCAGAAGTGGAGATCAAGAAAGAGCATCAAGTGTTGTTGGTCAATAAGACCACCAAATTCAAGAAAGGCAAGTCTAAGAAAAAGGGAAACTTCAAGAAGGGTGTTAAGAAAGTTGCCGCACCGGCGAAGAAGACCAAGGCTGGACCTAAGCCTGATACTGAGTGCTTTTACTGCAAGGGAGAGGGTCACTGGAAGCGGAATTGCCCAAAGTACTTGGTGAATTTGAAGAACGGCAATATCAAGAAGAAATGTATATCCGATATACATGTTATTGATGTGTATCTCACTAGTACTCATAGTAGTGCCTGGGTATTTGATACTGGTTCGGTTGCTCATATTTGTAACTCGAAACAGGTGCTGCAGAATAAACGGAAGCTAGCGAAGAACGAGGTGACGATGCGCGTTGGAAATGGATCAAAGGTTGATGTGATCGCGGTCGGCACGCTACCTCTTCATCTACCATCGGGATTAGTTTTATACTTAAATAATTGTTATTTGGTGCCTGCGTTGAGCATGAACATTATATCGGGATCATGTTTATTGCGAGACGGTTACTTGTTTAAGTCCGAGAATAATGGTTGTTCGATTTATATGAGTAATATGTTTTATGCACGTGCACCTTTGATAGATGGTCTATTCTTATTGAATCTCGATAGTGGAAATACACATATTAATAACATTGAAGCTAAACGTTTGAAATGGAGCGATAACTCGACCTATATGTGGCACTGTCGTCTTGGTCACATTGGAGTGAAGTGTATGAAGAAACTCCATTCCGATGGACTTCTTGAATCACTTGATTTCGAATCACTTGAAAGATGCGAAGCATGTCTGATGGGTAAAATGACTAAGACTCCATTTTCTGGTATGATGGAGCGAGCTACGGACTTGTTGGAAATCATACATACCGATGTGTGTGGTCCAATGAGTGTAGCATCGCGCGGTGGTTATCGTTATGTTCTTACCTTCACGGATGACTTGAGTAGATATGGGTATATCTATTTCATGAAACATAAGTCCGAAACTTTCGAGAAGTTTAAGGAATTTCAAAGTGAGGTAGAGAATCAACGTAACAAGAAGATTAAATTTCTACGATCTAATCGTGGAGGTGAATATCTGAGTTACGAGTTTGGAGAGCATTTGAAGAAATGCGGAATACTTTCACAATTGACACCGCCGGGAACACCACAGTGTAATGGTGTGTCTGAACGTCATAATCAAACTCTCTTAGATATGGTTCGTTCTATGATGTCACTTACAGATTTACCACTATCGTTTTGGGGTTATGCATTAGAAACAGCCGCATTCACTTTAAATAGGGCACCATCTAAATCCGTTGAAACGACACCGTATGAATTATGGTTTGGGAAGAAACCTAAATTGTCGTTCCTTAAAGTTTGGGGTTGCGAAGCTTATGTAAATAAGTTACAGCCGGACAAGCTTGAACCCAAAGAGGAAAAATGCATCTTCATAGGATACCCGAAGGAAACTATTGGGTATACCTTCTATCATAGATCCGAGGGCAAAATCTTCGTTGCTAAGAATGGATCCTTTCTGGAGAAAGAATTTCTCTCGAAAGAAGTGACTGGAAGGAAAGTAGAACTCGACGAGGTTGTTGAACCTTCTCTCGAACTTGCGAGTAGCACAGCACCGGAAGTTGTTCCTGTGGCACCTACACCAATAAGGTAGTAAGCTAATGATGATGATCATGAAACTTCGATTGAACTTGCTACAGAACCTCGCAGGTCAACGAGAACTCGTACCACTCCTGATTGGTATGGTCCTGTTATGAGCATCATGTTGGTGGACAACACCGATGACCCTGCGACATATGAGGAAGCGATGATGAGCCCAGATTCCAATAAATGGCAAGATGCCATGAAATCCGAGATGGGATCCATGTACGAAAACCAAGTATGGACTTTGGTGCACTTACCGGATGGCCGGAAGGCTGTCGAGAACAAATGGATTTTTAAGAAGAAAACAGATGTTGATGGTAATGTTACTGTCTATAAAGCTCGACTTGTCGCAAAAGGGTTTCGACAAATTCAAGGAGTTGACTACGATGAGACTTTCTCACCAGTAGCAAAGTTAAAGTCTGTGAGGATTATGTTAGCAATCCCTGCATATTACGATTATGAGATATGGCATATGGATGTCAAGTCGGCGTTCCTCAATGGAGACATTGATGAAGAGTTGTATATGATGCAACCCAAAGGTTTTGTCGATCCTAAAGATGCTAACAAGGTATGCAAACTTCAACGGTCCATATATGGATTGAAGCAAGCATCCCGAAGTTGGAATCAACGTTTTGATAAGGTAATCAAAAGTTTTGGTTTTATACAAACTTATGGAGAAGCTTGTATTTACAAGAAAGTGAATGGGATCTCTGTAGCATTCCTAATACTATATGTAGATGACATATTGTTGATTGGGAATGATGTAGACCTTCTTAATAGTGTCAAAGAATATTTGAATAATTGTTTTTCAATGAAAGATCTTGGCGAAGCATCTTACATATTAGGCATAAAGATTTATAGAGATAGATCGAGACGCCTAATATCATTGTCACAAAGTACATATTTGGACAAAGTTCTAAAGAGGTTTGGAATGGAAGATAGCAAGAAAGGGTTCTTGCCCATGTTGCCCAATACGACCTTGAGTACAACTCAAAATCCAGCAACGGCAGAAGATAGAGAAAGGATGAGTAAGACTCGTTATGCCTCAGCCATAGGATCTCTAATGTATGCCATGCTATGTACTAGAACCGACATTGCATATGTTGTTAGTTTAACTAGCAGATATCAAAGTGATCCAGGAGTGGATCATTGGACAGCGGTCAAAAACATCCTTAAGTACTTGAGAAGAACTAAGGATATGGTTCTTTCTTATGGAGGTGATGAACAGCTCGTTGTTAATGGTTACACCGATGCTAGTTGGAACACCGATCCGGATGATTCTAAATCTCAATCTGGATACGTATTTACTTTGAATGGTGCAGCAGTTAGATGGAGGAGTGCAAAGCAAAGCGTTGTGGCGAGATCTTCAACTGAATTGGAATACATAGCTGCTTCGGAGGCTTCACAAGAAGCGATATGGATGAAGGAGTTCATTACAAAGCTCGGTGTGGTTCCAAGTGCGCTGGACTCAATGTCTATCTACTATGATAACATGGGCGCCATAGCCAATGAGCAAGAACCAAGTTCACACAAGAAGCTGAAGCACATCAAGCTATGTTTTCACGCTATTCGAGAACATGTCCAAGATGGTGACATAAAGATTTGCAAAGTACAAACAGATCTAAATGTGGCGGATCTGTTGACTAAACCTCTCCCGAGGGCAAAACATGACCAACACCAAACTGCCATGGGTGTTCGGTATATTACCATGTAATCTAGATTAGTTGACTCTAGTGCAAGTGGGAGACCGTTGGAGATATGCCCTAGAGGCAATAATAAATGTAGTTATTATTATATCTTTGTGTTTATGATAAATGTTTACATTCATGCTATAACAGTATTAACCAGAAACATTAATACTTGTGTGATTTGTAAACTAAATTAGAGTCCCTGGTAAAGCCTCTTTATAATACTATCTTGTTGATTAATAGATGATCATGGTTTCTTGATCATGAACATTTGAGATGTTGTTAATAACAAGGTCATATCATTAGGAGAATGGTATGATGGACATACTCCTATAGATAAGCGTAGCATAAAGATCAAGTCATTTTAATAGTTCAATTGCTATAAGCTTTCTGATACATAGTAACCTAATTCCTTCGACCATGAGATCATGCTAATCACCATCACCGGAAGGATGCTTTGATGACATCAAACACCACACCGTAACTGGGTGGCTATAAAGATGGCATTGAGTGTTCAGAAAGTATGGGTTGAGACATATGGATCAAGAGTGGGATTTGTCCATCCATATGACGGATAGATATACTCTGGGCCCTCTCGGTGGAATGTCATCCAATTAGCTTGCAAGCATGTGACTGGATCACAAGGGATCACATATCACGGGAACGAGAAAATAGTACTTATCAGTAACGAGGTTGAACTAGGTATGCAGAGATACCGACGATCAAAACCTCGGATAAGTAAACTATCGTGAGACAAAGGTAAATTGGTATCGTATGCAAGTGGTTCATTCGATCGCAAAGTAATCATAGAAATATGTGGGAGCCATATGAATTTGCAGATTCCTCTATTGGTTATTGATCGGAGAAGTGTCTCGATCATGTCCGCATAATTCACGAACCGTAGGGAGACACACTTAAGGATTCAATGTTGTTGAGTAGTTATGGAATGATGAGAAAGAGACCGAATGTTGTTAGGAGTCTCAGATGGGATCCGGGATATCATGAGGAGATCCGGAATGGTCCGGAGAATAAGATTCATGTAAGGAAAGTCCTGTTTCGGAGTTGAGGAATGATTCCGGTGTTTTCACCAGGAATGTTCTAGAAGGGTCCGGAAGGTCCGGCACTCCGGAGGGGAAGGGTTCATGAATGTGTCATGACAATATGGAATGGTTGCATCATGTACTAGGTCACTTGGCTGGGCAAAATAAAAGGAGAAATCAAATCCTAGTTTGAAAGTCAAACGCCAATTTGAAAAAGTCAAACGGCAAGTTTGTTTAGTGGAGGGAGAGTAGGAAACCTACTTGGGGAGGAGTTCCCCTCCCTCCACCTGCTGGCCAAGGGGGCCGAGTTGGGGGAGGACTCCCTCCTCCCAACCGGCCACCCTCCACCTATATAAGGAGGGGTAGGGCGCCCCCTACCCCTCACACCTAAAACCCTAGCCCCAAGTCGTCGGCGCCACCACCTCCTTGTGCTGCCGCCGCCTAGGGCACCTACAACTCGGCGAGTTGGGGTTTCCCCAAACCCTAGCCGCCGGCCAAGCCCTCCCCTTGGTGCCCTCTAAACTCTAGATCACCAAGGCCTCTCTCATAGTCCACCATACTCGCACCGGCTTAAGGCGAAGCCCTGCGGGATCTCCCCTCTACTTCCGACACCACGCCGTCGTGCTACCGGAATCACGACGAGAGTGCTACAACCTTCGATGCCTGCTGGAACAAGGGACAGGAAGGTCTACATCGAGTATCGAATGTGTGACCGACTGCGGAAGCGCTGCCGGAACGCAGCGCCGGAAGGATCGTCTACGCGATCTTGAGATCGGCAAGAGTACGACTACACCACCCACGACAATCTGCTCTCGTTAAACGCTTTGGAATCTTCGAGGGTGAGTTCCTCTATCGACTCGTTGCTATAATCTAGTAGATAGATCTTGGCTTGTTTGTGTGCATGCGGTAGAAATTTTTTGTTTTCCATGCTACGAACCCCTACATAGGGTTCACCTATGTGCACCAACAACTTATGTTAAGCAAGACAAGAAACTATGTGATAGCAAGATATATACTTCAATCACGAAGTCTATCACAAAGTAAGGTGCATAAGTAAGAGCTCGGGTATAGAGATAACCGAGGCACGCGAAGACGACGATATTTTACCGAGTTCCTCCCAACATGGAGTACGTCTCGTTTGGAGAGGGGGTGGAATCAAACCACCAACGCCACAAAAGGCATACCTTGTTCTCCGATGAATCTCACCCCAACGGGATCGATCCACACTTTCACTATTGGTGCACTTGTCGGTGGCAATCCAGAACCTCTCACAAGGTTGGGGCACTTCTCCACAACTCAATTGGAGGCTCCCAACAAACAAGCTTGGGGAAAGCTCCACAACTTTATTGGAGGCCCCAAGTAATCCACAACCCTACAAAACAACTAAACCGTCTAGGGTTCCAAGAACCCAAGAGCAAAAAGCTTCTCAACATTCACCCAATCGAATCCTCACCGAGAACTCAAACCGATGCACCAAATGCAATAGCCAGAACACAAGAAGTGCTCAAGTCCTTCTCTCCCAAATTCCACCAAAGCTAAAAAAGCTTATGGGGGATAAGAGATGAAGAAAAATGGAGGAAATCCATAAAAGACTCGAAGATCTAGATCTCAATATGCTCCCCTCACTTAGAGGAGAGATTGATTGGTGGGGTTGTAGATCTAGATCTCCTCTTCCAAATCCCTCAAGAATGTGCAAGAATCATATGAGGGATTAAGGGGAAGCAAGCTCAAGAAGGTCAATAATGTAGGGGAAATTTTGCAAGAATTGGTAGGTATCCATTGGGGAAGAAGGGCCCCTTATATAGGTCCTCCAAAATCCAACCGTTGGAGATTTGGAGCGTACAGGCCGGACATTCTGGACAGTTTCTAGCTAGTTTCTGATATGGGACATAGTATGCCAACCACATGACTGAAATTGGAGATTTCTGCGCGATACCGGAGTGTTCGGCCATTTCATCCCGGACATTCCGCCAAGGCAAAACTGGCAGAAACAGCAAAACTGAAACGACCATAACTTTTGCATCTCGACTCTGATTTTGTTGATCTTGGGCTTGTTTCAAAGATAGTAATGAGTCTACAATATCATGAAGAGAACCATCTGTAACACCCCGGTTCTGATAAGACCGTGGCCTCTATGTGACATGCCAATCCCTGGATCGGTTCATTGGCCCACAATAGAGTAAGATAGATGATCATAGCTAAATAACCGTGTATCATGATCTACAAAGATCCAGAGTACCATTATTACAATAAAAGCTTAGCATAAAGCTAGCTCAAATTATTCAGGTAGCAACATAACCAAATATATCCTCCAATCTTCAATTTGCCCACAAGTGAACAAGTGTCGAGTGGAGTACCGTGGCCTATAACGATTAATCAGAATCGGAATAACTTGCAACATGAAACGTAGCAGCCCCGAAGGGTCAATACATGGAATGTATGGAAAGTAGAGCTAGTAAAGGAGACAATAGTACTAACATCTACATGAATATTTGGCAAGTGGAGCTGTGTCTGGCTTGCATTTGCAAATACATTTATCCTACTTTCATAAACAGTTTTGATTTTATTTGAAAAGATCCCAATTAAGTTAACCCAACAATATTAGAACAATTATGAAATTAGAATGAGCGAGAAACATGTCATGGGATCAATATCTAGCAACTCAGATGTCCATAACCGAGGACACGGCTAATCGATTAGATTATACACCCTGCAGAGGTTAGTACACTTTACCCATGTGACTTGGCCAGCCCAGCTCGTACCATCACTCTCATTTTGGGTGATGATAGGGAGAAGACCAAGAAGAGACTGTTCGGGAAGTAGCTCCTCAATCCCGACGCACACCGGTCCAACCTACCAAAATTCTACATCTCTGGATACGCGGGTTCGAGTTACCACAACCTACTAAAGTCCAACCAACCACCCATTCCATTATCGGCACATGGTTGTACACGTAAGCTACACAATAAAGAAGCCAATCATTCTCTCTTGATACCTGGGTGCCTTTCCGCAATGAAACCACCAAAATTTATCAATACCATCACACCCAGGGGGTTCATTGATTAAGTTGTTTTAGTTTTCACAAACCAATACTTTGAGAAAACAAGTATCAATGATGTAACCCAGCCCTCGTTCAACATAGCATGGCTAAGCACATCTACCAACGGTGGTTCATCTACAAAGAGGGTCCTACCACATAATAGGACATAGCATAGCGATAGTATCATCCTACACATGCATCTACAAAATACACGACAATGCATTGAAAATAGTAGGACAATATCATGAACAAAGTAGCATCTACTTGCCTTGGTTGCAGCGGTCTGGAGCACAATCCTCACACGAACAAGCGTTGCACTCAGCACAATCTACACGACACAATTGCATCCATAAACAAACAATCCACAACATATGCAACAAATATGATGCATGAATGCAAGAACGGCAAGTGAATTGGTGCTACATCTGCACCACATAATTCTAATCCATAATACTACCGAATACATGCATGGAAAAATAGATTTGGCGCTAGGAAAACTAATAGACAAAAGTAATGCTCCAAACTAGAGGTAGAACTTAAATAATTCACTACCGGTAGTATACTGTTCGTAAAATCTTGGGAAAATTCTACCGCATAGGCATCGCTGAATAGAAACAGTACCAATTGTAATTACTCAAAAAGGAATTATAAAACTCCCCGAGTAATTAAAACACTGCAGAAAGCCATTAGACAAATACTGCAGAAGTTTTTACTGTAAGCCTACCTTTTTAATTCATGATGAGATTCCTCTCATTCACACGAGTTCAGCGACATATCACACGTGATTTTTGGAGCTACGGATCTTTCTCTACGAATTTATTACTCCGAAAAGGCCACTAACTAGTTTGATTAAACTGTACTAAACCTGAAAGTAAAAGTCTGAACCAAAGGTACAGAGAGATTCTACACGACTCACTGAACTCGTACATATTTTATTTGCAATTTTTTGCCAAGCGGTTGATTTTCTACGCAATTTACAAGATTCTACCGAAATCTGCCAACTAAAGGGATTAACGAAATTGACCCAGTCAAGCGTATGCATTTGATCGGGCTGATCTGGCGTCGACCAGTCAACGCTGAGATGCTGACCAGTCAACGAACGATCTAAGCCGCTGATCGGAGATCTCGGCGGCTGCTGTCTTACCGAAGCGGATGGCGAATCGGACTCGGAAGGCGGCGAAGTTCCGGACGGCGGTGGCGATTGGTTCGGCGACGAGATTCTTCCTACATGGACACACGGTCAACGAACGAGTCGAGAAAATCAACGCGACAGCGTCGTGTCTATATCGTGCATGAAAGCGCGCGATGGCGACGCGCACGCGAATCGAGGTAGCGGCTTGTGCGCGGCAGCGTAGGCGGCGCAGGCGGCGCGCGGCGCTGGGCAGCGGCGGCGGGCGGCCTGCGGCAAGGGCGAGCGGGCGGCAATGCTGCGAGCGGCGCAGCGGGGCGGCGGGTCGGTGGCGGCGCTGAGCTCATGGCGCTGGCGGCTGGCGGCGGAGCAGCGGCGGCGGAGCGGGCAGCGAGGTGGCGGCACGGGCGCTTCGAGGCGGGCGACGGCGGAGGGCGGCGAGGTGGCGTCGGCAGCGGTGGCCGAGGCGCTTGCGGCTGCCTCGGGCGCGCAAGGTGAGAGGTGGCGGCGGGGTCGTGGGTTGGGAGTTGGGCACGGATCCCAAGGCAGGCGGTGGGGCCCTCTTTAAATAGTACCCTGCGCGAATTCTACTCAGAATCGGTCCAGAAACTGACTCCAACTCGGAAATCGGTCCAGATTTTCGGACCGTTTTCCGGCGGTTTTCTAAAACGTTCGAGTCTTTTGCATACGAACTCCGATTGGAGCGATTCTCACGCCTACGGATTCATATCGTCGAGGGGCACAACCTTCAGTCGAAGTTTGCTCGAAAACTCGAACCTACAGGGGTGGTTGTTGCAAGACACTCCAAAGCTCCCCGCAGGAACCTCGTAGCAAACTAGAATAGGGTTTTGAATGTAGCGTTTCGTCAAACCTTTCTACTCGACGGTTTTGCATGGAAAGATATGATGCAATGCTATGAATGATATGCAAGACAAAATCTAAAATTTGGGATGTGACAAGACTAACCCCCTTAAGATGAATCTCGTCCTCGAGATTCGGCGCGGCTAGAAAATAGGTGTGGGTAGTCCTCTCGGATGTCATTCTCGCGCTCCCAAGTGGCTTCCTCTTCGGTGTGGTGGCTCCACTGTACCTTGCAAAACTTGATTGTCTTGGTACGGGTAGTCCTTTTTGCTGTCTCCAGAATCTTGACCGGTTTCTCCTCATAGGTCAAATCATTCTCCATCTGAACCTCTTCTAGCGGTACAGTGTCTCTCAATGGCGTGTCCACCATCTCCGGATGGCACTTCTTCAGCTGGGATACGTGGAACACGTTATGAACAGCAGAAAGAGCCTCTGGCAACTCCAACTGATATGCAACTTCTCCTTTGCGTGCTAAGACCTGATACGGTCCAATAAATCGAGGTGCCAGCTTACCCTTAATTCCAAATCTCTTGATTCCACGAAGCGGCGATACTCTGAGGTATGCTCTATCACCTATCTCATACACCACTTCCTTGCACTTGGCGTCAGCGTAACTCTTCTGCCTTGATTGTGCTACCTCCAGCCTGTCCCTAATCAAGGCGACCTTCTCCTCAGCATCCTTGATCAAATCAGGTCCAAACAGCTGACGTTCTCCTACTCCATCCCATAGCAATGGCGTACGGCATCGTTTCCCATACAGCACATCAAACGGTGACATCTTGATGCTGGTTTGGTAGCTGTTGTTGTAGGAAAACTCCGTATACAGCAAATTCTCATCCCAACTAGAGCCATGAGCCAAAGCGCAAGCTCTCAGCATGTCCTCTAAAATCTGATTCACCCTCTCGGTCTGTCCATCAGTCTGTGGGTGAAACGCTGTGCTAAACTCCAATCTAGTACCAAGTGACTCGTGCAGCTGGCGCCAGAAGTGTGAGGTAAATTGGGTGCCTCTATCCGATACGATACTCTTGGGAACTCCGTGTAGACACACAATCATGTCCATGTAAATCTTGGCCAACTTTGCACTCGTATAGGTCGTCTTCACCGGTATAAAGTGGGCTACCTTGGTCAAATGGTCGACCACTACCCAAATAGAGTCATATCCTGACCTGGTCCTGGGCAATCCTGTGATAAAATCCATTCCCACTCTATCCCACTTCCAATCCGGCACGGGCAATGGATGTAGCAATCCTGCTGGCTTCTGGTGTTCTTCCTTCACTCGGCTACATACATCACATAGGGCAATATGCTTGGCGATATCTCCCTTCATGTTGTTCCACCAAAATCTGCTCTTCAAATCCATATACATCTTTGTGTTGCCCGGATGTATGGAGTATGGCGAGTTATGAGCCTCCTGCAAAATCAAATCCCTTATCTCCGGGTCGCTGGGCACACACAAACGATCTCCATACCACAAGGTACCATGCTCATCCTCGCGGATATCCTTTTCCCGATTCTCCTTCATCTTTTCTTTTATCTCCTCTATTTCCTTGTCTCCCACTTGAGCCTTTACGATCCTGTCCTGTAGCGTCGGTTGGACTTCCATTGTTGCCAAGTATCCTTCAGACACTACTTCCAGTCTAAGGTCTCTGAATTGCTTGCACAAATCCTCAGGCAATTCACCAATTGTCAAACCATTGGCATAAACCTTCCGGCTCAGAGCATCAGCTACTACATTGGACTTTCCTGGGTGGTATTGTAGATTCATATCATAATCCTTGATAAGTTCCAACCATCTCCTTTGTCTCATGTTCAGTTCATACGGGTGAATATGTACTTCAGGCTCTTGTGGTCGGTGTACACATCACAGTGTTTTCCCATTAAGTAATGCCTCCATACCTTGAGCGCATGAACCACTGATGCTAACTCCAAGTCGTGTGTGGGGTAATTCCGCTCATGGTGCTTGAGTTGTCGTGAGGCATATGACACTACTCTCCCATCTTGCATCAGCACACTCCCAAGTCCCTGTCGAGAAGCATCGCAGTACACTTGGAAATCCTTCTGAAGATCTGGTAAACCTGAGCGCGGTCACTAGTCGACGCTTCAGTTCCTGAAAGCTGGCTTCACATACGTCTGACCATTCAAACCTCTTCTCCTTCTTCAGAAGTTCAGTCATCGGCTTAGCAATCTTGGAAAAGTTTTTGATAAACCTCCTGTAATAACCAGCAAGTCCCAAAAATCTTCGAATCTCTCCAGCATTCTTGGGTGCTTCCCACCCGATTCTTTAGATCACTTTGTTTGGATCAACAGCAATTCCTTCTCCTGACACTACGTGTCCAAGAAATCCAACAGTGTTAAGCCAGAATTCACACTTACTGAATTTGGCATATAGCTTGTGTTCCCTCAGCTTCTCCATAATCATCCTCAGATGTTTCTCATGCTCGGCATCATCCTTGGAATATATCAGTATGTCATCGATAAACACCACCACGAACTTGTCCAAATACTCCATAAATACCTTGTTCATCATGGTCATGAAATACGCCGGGGCATTCGTTAGTCCAAAAGACATAACTGTATACTCATATAAACCATACCTAGTGGTGAAGGCGGTTTTTGGTACATCCTCCTCTCGGATCTTCAATTGGAAATAGCCTGATCGCAGATCAATCTTGCTGAACACCTTTGCTCCTTGCAGTTGATCAAACAAGTCATTTATGTTCGGCAGAGGGTACTTGTTCTTAATGGTTACTTCATTCAGCGAGCGATAGTCTACCACTAATCTCTTGGTGTTGTCTTTCTTCTCCACAAACAGAACAGGTGCTCCCCATGACGACGCACTAGGCTGAATGAATCCCTTTTCCAGTTGTTCCTTCAACTGTTTCTTCAATTCTTTCAGCTCATCCACATCCATCTTATATGGTTTCTTTGATATAGGTCCTGTTCCCGGCATCAGGTCGATAAGAAACTCTACATCCCTGTCAGGTGGCATCCCTGGCAGCTCTTCCGGAAACACGTCGGGGTAATCCCTAATCACTGGTACATTTCCCATGCTAACCCCCCTTAAGAGAATTCAACTTACACCTTCCTGGTCGTGCAGCTGACTTGAATCTAATCCTATTACCATCCGGGGTTTTGAGTGAAACAGCTCGCTGTGCACAATCTATGTGTCCCCCATGCATAGACATCCAATCCATACCCAGAATGACATCTAATCCCTGTGAATCCAGTACTACTAGATGTGCAATGAAGTTGTGTGTTCCAATCCTCACAGCCAAGTCGCGGCATCCCGCGCTAGCTATTATATCTCCTCGAGGTGAACTCACTCTAATAGACCTTTTCATAGACTCAATAGGTAACTTATACTTATCCACAAATGCCCTTGATATGAATGAATGCGATGCACCAGTATCGAAAAGTATAAGTGCAGGGTAAGTGTTGATTGGGAAATTACCAATCACAAGGTCAGGCTCATCTGGAATCTCCTCCACATTCATGTGGTTCACTGTGGCCTTCTCACCGTTGGTTGGCTTCAGTCCTTTCCTCTCCGGACAGTTGTCAGCATAGTGTCCCTTCTGTTTGCACTTGAAGCACGTCACCTCACTCAGATCCTTCTTCACGAAGTTGCGATCACGGTTGCGGTCATGTCCACCGTGTCCTACAGAGTGGTGAGAGTGTCCTCCCTTGTGGTTGTGGTGGTTTCTCCTATGGTTGTCATGACGATGTCCATCGCGGCGGTCATGGCTCCCATGGTCACATCCTCCATGCTTGGAGTATCCATCATATGAAGTGCGAGACTTGTGGTGAGAACCAGAGTGATGAGTATTGCTCTTTCTCTTGCGGTTCCCCACCTGCTTGTGCTTCCCTTCCAAGATCCTAGCCTTGTCCATAAGCTCCTGGAAAGTGGGGCAGTAAACCACAAGTAGCTGTCTTGAAGCTCATCACGAGGTCATCCAGAATCTCTCCTCCTTTTGGCATCGGTGTCAACATCCTCGTGTGCATAACGGGACAGGTTGTTGAACTCCTCAATGTACTCGGCCAGTGCGATTGGTTTGGCGCAAGTTGGAACTCCTTCCTCTTCAGGCTCGAACTCCACGAAGACACGTGGTTGGTCTGAAACCTTCCTCAAACATATCCCAAGTCACGGTGTCCAGCCGGTGGGTGATCTGAAATGTGTCCCACCAAGAAGCGGTGGTCCCTCCAAGAGGTGAGCGGCAAACCTCACATTCTCAGCATCGGTGCATCAAGCGCATTAGATCCTTGTTGACTGAATGCAACCAGTCGAGAGCAACCATTGGTTCCGTTGCAGTAGAGAACTTAGCTGGCCTTAACCTCAGAAATCTGGTGAGAGCATCTCCCGGAGGCTGATTGTTTCCATTGTTGTTGTTCTGATTCGCCATGAACTGGGCCATCACTTGGGTCAGCTGTGCCTGAGCTGCCATGAGCTGCTCCATCTCAGTGGGTTGGCGACGGGGAGGCATCTGCGGTTCAGCATAGGTAAGTTTAGAAAGAAACAACTACGATAATAGGATTCTACCCATGCATATGATCAAACAACAACAAACAATAGCAGACAATCACAAGCAAGCAACACATCACCAAACAAGTGATCCAGCAACATCTCAGGTGTTATCCTAGCAGTATATACCTATTGAAATAGTTTTGCAAGAGTTGGCAATGGTTAACTAAACAATAGATCAACTAATCAACAAAACAACAATTCTGCCAGAACAGTCCAGCAGCTTTCACGAATTTTTCCGCCAGACTTTAACTTGTCAGAAAATTAAGCCAATTTTGTGCATATGGCACAGAGAGTTTCGCATCAGCCCAATTTTTTTCAGATTTTTCCGAGTTACCAGAAAAATATGAAAAATCGCTCAGTACTGCTGTATCAGCAGAAAAACTGCAACGAAAAACACACAGATGATAACCAAATTGCCATAATTCTTGCATAAAATTCTCTCAAATAAATCCTGGGATATTGGAGTACACAAATAAGCAACTAATCACTCTTAAACTAACATGAACTAAGTTTCACAACGATCGAGACTAATCCTAACGAGTTCTCCAAACATGGACTAATTGGTGGACTTCTATCTACTTCTTGAATAGATTGAGGTAGGTCCTTGCGGTCATGCGTTGGCGCTTCGGCTCGCGGTACAACCATGGCGGCGGAGTGTACACCTCTCCTGAACCATCACTTGAGACTTCAAACTCCACCTCTTCTGGATCCTCCTCTTCTTCTTCATCCTCAGCTGCTACAGCAACAGCTTCATCTTCTCCACCATCATCGTCTCCGTCATCATCATCCTCGTACTCATCATCATCGTCTCCACTGTCATCATCATCCCCATTGTTGCCATCATCTCCATTGTCATTATCAGAGGGTGGATTCAGCTGTGCTTGGAGAGCGGCAATCTGGGCTGTCATAGCTGCAATGGTTTGGTCCCTTTCCTGGACGGTCCCTTGCAACTGTTGTATGCTCTGGGTATTCTCTTGCACAGTGCCATGAAGATGGGCTATGGTCTCATCTCTGGCTATCAGGACAGTCTCCAGAACTCCCACAACTTCATGCAAAGTGTCAATCTCCTGTCCTTGGACCACCATTCCATTGCTGGTGAAGTCCGCAATCTCCTTCAACATCCTCACATTCTCTGCTAGAGCTCCATTCTCTCTTTCCATGTCCTCTATGTGCCTCCGACGGGGCGGCATGTTGTTCCTGTCGCCCGGGGTAACCACAATGTTCCCATCTTAATCACGCCTTCCATAATCACGGTAGGGTGAATCTGCAGGCAGCAGGTGTCGGACATAGTGGCACTGGCGAGACAGGGCTTCATGTACAGCCAGGTTGATTCCAAGTCCCCAGTTGCAGTATATCTTAGTGTAGACCAAGTGCGCGGGGTTTGGCAAGGCGGCATCTCTGAATATGAAGGTAGTGATCTCCCATGCATCCTCTCCATATCCATAGGTGTACAGCCTTCTTCCCTTGAACATAGGCAGTGGCAATCCCAATGACTGAGAGAGCTGAGCTAACTGCCTTGCAAAGGGCCTTGGTGACTCCATGGTGACATACTCAGTCCTGACGTCTCCCATCTATCAAGTAAAAGAGGAAAGTGTGAGAATAGCATATGGTAAGAATTTATGAGGGTGAAAGGCATAAGAGAAAAGACAGTGTTAATATAGGCTTTAATAATTCTATGGCTTCCTAATCCAATCCTAGGTCACGATCCTACAGTCGACACACGGGCTCCGATACCATCCTGTAACACCCCGGTTCTGATAAGACCATGGCCTCTATGTGACATGCCAATCCCTGGATCGGTTCATTGGCCCACAATAGAGTAAGATAGATGATCATAGCTAAATAACCGTGTATCATGATCTACAAAGATCCAGAGTACCATTATTACAATAAAAGCTTAGCATAAAGCTAGCTCAAATTATTCAGGTAGCAACATAACCAAATATATCCTCCAATCTTCAATTTGCCCACAAGTGAACAAGTGCCGAGTGGAGTACCGTGGCCTATAACGATCAATCAGAATCAGAATAACCTGCAACATGAAACGTAGCAGCCCCGAAGGGTCAATACATGGAATGTATGGCAAGTAGAGCTAGTAAAGGATACAATAGTACTAACATCTACATGCATATTTGGCAAGTGGAGCTGTGTCTGGCTTGCATTTGCAAATACATTTATCCTACTTTCATAAATAGTTTTGATTTTATTTGAAAAGATCTCAATTAAGTTAACCCAACAATATTAGAACAATTATGAAATTAGAATGAGCGAGAAACATGTCATGGGATCAATATCTAGCAACTCAGATGTCCATAACCGGGGACACGGCTAATCGATTAGATTATACACCTTGCAGAGGTTAGTACACTTTACCCATGTGACTTGGCCAGCCCAGCTCGTACCATCACTCTCATTTTGGGTGATGATAGGGAGAAGACCAAGAAAACACTGTTCGGGAAGTAGCTCCTCAATCCCGACGCGCACCAGTCCAACCTACCAAAATTCTACATCTCTGGATACGCGGGTTCGAGTTACCACAACCTACTAAGTCCAACCAACCGTCCATTCCATTATCGGCACATGGTTGTACACGTAAGCTACACAATAAAGAAGCCAATCATTCTCTCTTGATACCTGGGTGCCTTTCCGCAATGAAACCACCAAAATTTATCAATACCATCACACCCAGGGGGTTCATTGATTAAGTTGTTTTTAGTTTTCACAAACCAATACTTTGAGAAAACAAGTATCAATGATGTAACCCAGCCCTCGTTCAACATAGCATGGCTAAGCACATCTACCAACGGTGGTTCATCTACAAAGAGGGTCCTACCACATAATAGGACATAGCATAGCGATAGTATCATCCTACACATGCATCTACAAAATACACGACAATGCATTGAAAATAGTAGGACGATATCATGAACAAAGTAGCATCTACTTGCCTTGGTTGCAGCGGTCTGGAGCACAATCCTCACACGAACAAGCGTTGCACTCATCACAATCTACACGACACAATTGCATCCATAAACAAACAATCCACAACATATGCAACAAATATGATGCATGAATGGAAGAACGGCAAGTGAATTGGTGCTACATCTGCACCACATAATTCTAATCCATAATACTACCGAATACATGCATGGAAAAATAGATTTGGCGCTAGGTAAACTAATAGACAAAAGTAATGCTCCAAACTAGAGGTAGAACTTAAATAATTCACTACCGGTAGTATACTGTTCGTAAAATCTTGGGAAAATTCTACCGCATAGGCATCGCTGAATAGAAACAGTACCAATTGGAATTACTCAAAAAGGAATTATAAAACTCCCCGAGTAATTAAAACACTGCAGAAAGCCATTAGACAAATACTGCAGAAGTTTTTAGTGTAAGCCTACCTTTTTAATTCACGATGAGATTCCCCTCATTCACACGAGTTCAGGGACATATCACACGCGATTTTTGGAGCTACGGATCTTTCTCTACGAATTTATTACTCCGAAAAGGCCACTAACTAGTTTGATTAAACTGTACTAAACCTGACAGTAAAAGTCTGAACCAAAAGTACAGCGAGATTCTACACGACTCACTGAACTCGTACATATTTTATTTGAAATTTTTGGCCAAGCGGTTGATTTTCTACGCAATTTACAAGATTCTACCGAAATCTGTCAACTAAAGGGATTAACGAAATTGACCCGATCAATCGTATTCTGTTTGACTGGGCGCTGACTGGGCGTCTGACTAGTCAACGCCTGGGATGCTGACCAGTCAACGAACGATCTAAGCCGCTGATCTGAGATCTGACGGTGGCTGCTGTCTTACCGGAAACGGATGGCGAAACGGACTCCGGAAGGCGCGGCGAGTTCCGGACGGCGGTGGCGATTGGTTCCGGCGACGAGATCCTTCCTACACGGACACACACGGTCAACGAACGGGTCCGAGAAAATCAACGCGGCGCGCGTACGTGTGTGTATGCGTGCATGCAAGCGCGCATGCGATGACGCGCACGCGAATCGAGGCAGCGGCTTGTGCGCGCAGCGAGGCGGCGCAGCAAGGCGGCGGCGCGGTGGCAGCAGGCGGCGGCGGCGGCGGCGCTGGCGCGTAGAAGGCGCCGGCCAGCGAGGCGGCGCAGCGGCGGGGTCGGCTGGCGGCGCTGGCTGGCGGGCGCGGCGGCTTACCTAGGCGGGGCGACGGTGGAGGGCGGCGAGGTGGCGTCGGCAGGCGCGTGGCTGGAGGCGGGCGCGGCGGGCGGCGCGGCGCCTGACAGGGAGGAGGTGGCGGCGGGGACGTGGGTTGGGAGTTGGGCACGGATCCCAAGGCAGGCGGTGGGGCCCTCTTTAAATAGTACCCTACGCGAATTCTACTCAGAATCGGTCCAGAAACTGACTCCAACTCGAAAATCGGTCCAGATTTTCGGACCGTTTTTTGGCGGTTGACTAAAACGTCCGAGTCTTTTGCATACGAACTCCGATTGGAGAGATTCTCGCGCCTACGGGTTCTTATCGTCGAGGGCACAACCTTCAGTCGAAGTTTGTGCGAAAACTCGAACCTACAGGGGTGGTTGTTGCAAGACACTCCAAAGCTCCCCGTAGGAACCTCGTAGCAAACTAGAATAGGGTTTTGAATGTAGCGTTTCGCCGAACCTTTCTACTCGACGGTTTTGCATGGAAAGATATGATGCAATGCTATGAATGATATGCAAGACAAAATCTAAAATTTGGGATGCGACACCATCATAGTACATCAAGGGAGTATAAAACCAAATTATGAAAGATTTAACCTTTCTAGAAAAGACAAACATGTAAAACCTCCAATATCAAAAACGCAATAGAGAATGCATATGAAATCTATTTTCAATGAACTTGATCTTGTCATGGAGATTAACACAAGATCTAAATCCTATCATGGATAAAAACCAAATAAGAACCAAGAAATATGATGCCGGGTATGCAAAGGTTTGAACTCTCACCGAGGGATACAATCAATTTACTCACTCGAGAGCCTCTCTTGATAGTACGGTTATCAATCCTATAAACCGGTCTCCCCAACTAAAACCACGAGACCGGTAAGAAAGAAATCATATCAAGATCATGCCTTTGTCTTACGCATATTCCACTTGATCTTGATGATGACGATCTTCTACACCTCAAGATGGAGCACCTTTCTTGATTGCGCTACCTTGGTGAGGACTTGGAATTTGCTCCCCCATACTTCACTATAGAAGAGCCTCTCTTTTAGGAATATACTCACATATCCATGACCACCATAAGTATGGAAAGCTTCAAGCATATGATCTCTTAGAGATGGCATATCTTGAACATGCACTTCATTTCTTCTTTCTTTATTATGTTGGTGTATTGAATGTACACATGAGACATCACACATCTTGTTATTCAAGACACACTTTCCATAGGCTCAACTTCTACTTGACCAATCTCCGGATCATTCCTTGAATCCTTGATCAACACTTGATCTTCTTTATTTTTCTCTTCTTCATTTCTTCTACCTTGAAGCCAACACATGCTCTAAGTGATTCCAACGGACAATTCCTACAAGTGCAACTTGATACAAGCATTAGTCCATAGAGATTGTCACTAATTACCAAAACCACACATGGGGCCCCACATGCTCTTTCAATCTCCCCCATTTTGGCAATTTGTGACAATCCCTTTGAGAGGGTTTATATAAGGAATTTAACGAATAAAATGGTAGCACCAATATCAAATACTACACAAGTATGTGATATTGGTACTCCCACAATATATAGAGAAAACTCCCCCACAATCTATGCATGTGTGATGAACTTGAATTTCATTGCATATATTGCCAATCATTATCATTGGTGGAGTTTCCTCTATATATACCATATGCTAAGCAACAACAAAGATTTAGAAGTATAAAGGATACTTTGAAATTAGCAAGTATAATTTTGGTCTGGAGAAAGTTCGACTTTCAACTAAGTGTGTTTATAGTTATACATGACATCTTGGAAAATCCAATTGATTGGTAGATCTTCATTGTATATACTAGAAAATAGAAGTCTCACTTTAGTCACCAAAATTGCTAAAGGTACATTATGTGATAATGGGGTTAATGTCAAATAGGTGGCATTAATGATTTGCAAAATAGGACCTTATTAATCTGATATAACAGATTTAGGACAAGTAAGTCCTCCATGAGCAACATGATCAACAAAACGCATATGAGATATGGTTTATGATTAGAAGTAATGCAACTAGATTATTTGGACTCTAGTGCAAGTGGGAGACTAAAGGAAATGTGCCCTAGAGGCAAATAATAAAGAAGTTTATTATACACATTCCATTAGTTCATAATAGTTTATGTCATGCTACAACTATATCAATAAGGAAACATTGATACATGTGTGATATATAAACAAACCTAAGTCCCTAGTAGCCTCTATTAAACTAGTTCATTGTTCAGCGGATGGTCAAAGGTTTCCTGACCATGAAGGTTCTTCGGCACCTAATTGACAATGGAGCTATCTCATTAGAGAATGAGATAGTGGACACTGTTTTGCGGATGATTGTTGCAACACAATCATATCACAAAGTTCATAGTTGCAATTGTCAGAAACATAGTGACTTGTTCCTTAGACTATGAGACGATATCAAATCACTGTTTTCCGAGGTTAATTTGATAACATTAAACATCACTCAGTAAAATGGTGGTCATAAAGGTGTTGTTGGGTATCCGGAGGAAACATGTAGAGAAGACTGCGTCAAGAGCAGGATTTGTACATCCGTGTGATGGAAGATACTCAGGGTCCACTCGGATAAGTTATATCAAATATGTTGCGCAACATGTGATTGGATCACGGGATATTACTTATCAGTACGAGTTTAAAGTAGCATTGTCGGTAACGAGATCGAACTCGGCATGGAGATGTTGATGATCAAATCTCGGACAATGTAAGTATCACAGAGACAAAAGGAACATAAAACATAATGTTTCATGTTCGAAAAAATGGAGAATCGTGAGTGCATAGGGGTCTGATACGTCCAATACGTATCTACTTTCCCGAACACTTTTGCTATTGTTTCTCCTCTAAACTTGTGTGATTTGGATACAACTAACACGAACTGACGTTGCTTTCAGCAGAATTACCTTGGTGTCTTGTTTTTGTGCAGAAAATCAACTATCAGGAAAAATCCCGGAAAATATGTCAAAAATTATATTTCATCAGAAGACCCACGGAGCCAGAAGATGAGATGGAGAAGGGGTCTGGGGGTCCCACACCCCTGCCAGGCCCACCATCGCCTAGGGGTGCAGCCACCTGTGCACCCCTTCGGGTTCTCTCTGCGCCTATAAGTTGCCTTTCGACCTAAAAACAGTGGGTTCGATAGTTTTGCATAAAGATTTCCGCTCCTCCGCCGCCACCAGAAACCAAGATTCGGATCCAGAAACTCCGTTCTGGCACCATGTCGGGACGGGGAATTTGGAGAGGATCATCACCATCGTCATCACCAACGCATCTCCATCAACCACCGATGTTCCCCTCATCCATGAGTGAGTAATCCCCCACTGTAGGCTTGGGTATGGTAGGGATTGGATGAGTTCTATCATGTAATCGAATAAGATCTGTTAGGGCATAGTGCCTAGTATCTCTATTAGTGCTATTTGACTTTGTTGCAACTTGTTGTGCTTAATTCTTGTTACTAGGGCCCGAGTGCCATGATCTCAGATCTGAACTTATTATTGAATCATTATGATAGTATTGTTTGTGGTCTTATCTACAAGTTGTGTACACATATCATTGTCCAGATCCAAAGGCCCCAAAATGACAATAATTGGGACAACCGGAGGGGATGGCTGTGGTGTGAGGATCACATGTGTTCACGGAGTGTTAATGCTTTGCTCCGGTGCTCTATTAAAAGGAGCACCTTAATTTCCAGTAGTTCCCTAGAGACCCCTGCTGCCACGGGATGGCTGGACAGAAGATGTTGTGCAAGTTCTCACTGCGAGCACGTATGACTATATTTGGAGCACATGCCTAGGATTGTTTAGTACTTGGATGCTTATTATTATTTATCTGTAATGCCCTAGATCTTGAAGTTACATGTTTAGACTCGTCCATGCAACGCCTGTCCATCCATCCCTATGCCCACCACACTCGAATCCTACTATTATCGTTACTGTTACTATTGCTCCTGTTTCACTATAGTTGTTGCTTTGTTGTTGCTACTACCAAACTATTGCTACTGATAAACTTCTGTGAGCAAGAACTATTTCCATGTGCAGCTGAATTGACAACTCAGTTGTTAAGGCTTGCAAGTATTCTTTGGCTCCCCTTGTGTCGAATCAATAAATTGGGTAATACTACCCGTGAAGACTGTTGCGATCCCCTACACTTGTGGGTCATCAGGGTCATCATGGGCATTCCGGTCCTGTTGATAATCATTGATAGAGATCATGTCTATGAAATTCCTAAACCGTAGGGACACACGCTTAAGGGATTACGACGCTTGAGATCTTCCTGTAAGAGGTAATCCTAAAGGATATAGGAAGAGAAAGAAACCAGAAGTGTTCTAGGGAGATCCGAAGTTGTTCGAAGAAAGAAAGGAATAAGGAAAAAGGACCGAAAGGAGTTTCAGATAAATAGGAATTTGAATATGTATTTATTATATCTTAATTATTAATTAATATATTCTAAATAATATTTAATTTTAGATTTATAAAAGTGGATTTCTTTTTAGGCCAAATTCTCGGAGGAATTTGACTAAAAGACATTACAGCAAAAAAGGGAAAAAGGACAGCAGAAAAATAGTTTCTGGTGGGCTGGTTTTGAACCAACCCAGGCGGCTGAGCGGGCGACAAATACTAAATGCCACTCAGGACGGTGCAGCGCTAGGGGACGCGCGGGCCACGGATGCTCGGTCGGCCCACTCAAGCGCCTTTCTCCCCGCCTGGCCTGCTCGGGCATTGGGGCACCGGGACACCCCGGGAGCACTTGCTGCTATGTCGCTGGGCCTGCGGGTGGCGCCCAAGCCCACCCGAGTTTGTCCCCTATGTAGGGGTGGAATCGAGCCGAGCCGAGCCGGTTCGTGGCTTGGCTCGTCAAAGCTTGCAAAAATCAAGCCGAGCCTGGGCTCGGCTTGGTGCTGAAAACACACTACAAAGAGGGCTCGCGGCTCGTCTCGGGAGGCTCGCGGCTCGCTCGGACGGCTCGACGAGCCACCCACCCACCCCAAAATATCCCACCCCGTCGGGCCGTCCCCATCCCCCCGTCTCTCTCTCTGGATCTCTCGATCCCAGCCCGTCGCCCTGAGGCTATCTCCTCGCCGGGTCGCCCTCGTCTTCCAGTCTTCCTACTCCCCGTCTCCCGCCCCCAATGCCGGCTTCCGCCACCGAAGCCGGTTGACTCCTCCATCTCCAGTCCTCCTCCTTCCCGTCTTCCATGGCGCCGCCAGTCCCGGACTGATTTGGGATTCCCTGTGTCGTGCCCTCGTCCAGCTAGGGATAGGGTTAGCGGTAAGGAGACCTCCGTCGGTCCACCCGCCAGCCCTCCACCGGTCCACCCGCCAGCCCTCCGGCCTGCCTTCGCCGACGGCGACGCCGCCCAGCATCAACGACTCAGGCCTCACCCTCACTCCTCACGCCTCCTAACTCCTCCATCTCCCACCACCGAGGCACCAACGGATGCTCAAGGATTCAAGAGGCGTTGTCATATGTAGTTGGTTCTGCAATGCTAATGACCTAGACGTGAAGAACATAGCCAAGTAGCTGGCACGTGAGGTTCTCTATGCTCTACAACTGGATCACTTCCACATATCTCCAATTGTTTATTTGGTTCTTGCCCTGTCACTTCTACATATCTCCAATTGTTTATTTGGTTCTTTCCCTGTTAACTATAACAGTAAAACTGAAGCTGCCAATGTTTTGTCTTGACGTTCTATTTCATTCATATATTAATGAGAATACTGTAAGTATTTTGTACAGGATTGATGAACTAGGAGTACCCTTGCAGAGTTGCAATAGTAGTTTGAAGTGTTGCCCTTGGGATTTTAGTCTGACGGATAAATTGTAGTGTCCTCGTGCAACGTTTCACGGATTTTAGTCTGACTTATTAATTTTAGCCTGACGGATTTTAGTCTGATTTCAGTGGCCACATGACATCCTTCTTTTGACCAAAAATAGAGGAAAGGATATAGTACAAAACTTCTGATGTATGACAATATTATGGTTACTAATATTTTGACCTATTTGAGTATATTATAATAAACCTATATATGGTCAGTTGTTGATTGTGATCATCGAGCCGGCTTGCGAGCTTCACCGAGTTGGTTTGTCGAGCCTCGAGCCTGAGTAGCAAGGTTTAGGCTTGGCTTGTCTGACCTCCGAGCAGACCCGAGCCCGAGTCGAGCCTTGTCGAGCCCGAACCGAGCCTCGAGCTTCGAGCTTCGTGTCCACCCCTATTCCCAACAACCATCCGAGGTGGACCCCCTCTTGATAGGACGACGACCTAACACAACAAACCAAGAGAAAGGCAGAACAGAAAGGTCGTCGTCTTCATGAGTCTTCAAGACAGATATCCACACGCTCCATAGAAATCGAATACACCTGAAACTCAAGCACACAGTTAAACCACAAGTGGGATTGTCATCAACACCAAAACACTTACGGAAAACAATGTCCTTTCAATCTCCCCCTTTTTGGTGCTTGATGACAACCTCATAAGATTTGCATATAAGATCAAGAACAAATTTTTGTCATGTAAGAGAGGCTCCCCCTAGGTGTGTGCAATATTTAGAGAGAATGCTTATGGAATGCAACAAACACACACATAAAAGGAACTACCCCTTACCATTATAAAAATAGCACAAGTGCAAAGATACAATATGAAAAAGGGATACATAGAGACATACCTTTTGTTAGGGTACGATGCAGAATCAAAATTTTATGCTAAGCGGAAGAAATCCCGAATGCCCAAGATCTATCTACTAGTAATGTAGTAACAGAGAGACATGACGGTAACGTACCCTTGAAGACCGAGAGAGCATTACGCTTAGATAGAAGTGTGGATGATGTAGTCGTACACGTCCGACCTCAAGGTCGCGCAGCTCCTCGCAAGTCACTCCTTGTCCTGGTCCTTGCATGATGGCCCGGAAGCTTCAATAGCCCCACCGAGTTACCACAGGCATACGGTGCAAGACGACGATTCCTGGCCTCCGATATCGCAGAGGTTGCAGAAGTAAACCTCCTGGCTGAAATCCTAGCAACGCAATGGCGTGCCGTAGAAGAGAACGCCTTGCCTACACAGTCCAGACTTGGGACCGCGCACTAGTAGAGACAACAAGAGAGAGAGAGAGAGGAGTATTCCAACCAAGGGGAATATATCAGATTATTGTGTATTTTAATCCCACCCATAGACACCTATTTATATAGGCTAAGGGAGGGGTGCCCTCCATCTTAAGTGCCCCATGTGGGACTAAAGATAAAGGAAAAAACAGCATCAAGAAAATTTCAGCCGGATGGGCTGAAACCACTCAGCCTAACTCAGCACAGGGCCTTGGGAATCATAGTTTCATGCACAAACCCTACTTTCACCGCCACAACCATCCTATTGTTTAGCGAGAGAGAGTTCTTGGGAACTGTTTGAGCTATTTTTACCCTGACTGGAAGTTATGGCCCTGTCAGAAGTTTCGCTAGTGTCCGTTGCGGGGCTGGCTACGACATAAGTTTCGGCTCTTGTTCATGCGTTAGTTCCGCCTAGCTTATGTATCCTTCTGTATTAAAGTGTGCTATTTGGCGGAACCATCACCGGAAGTTGCTTCGGTAGTTCCGATTTGCATTTTCTAGTCCATCCTGATCGAAAGTTGTGACTGTCACTATCAAGCTTCTTCCACTGGAAGCTTGAGCGGTACTTCCACTCAGCCACCGAAAGTTCCGATCAGGTGTGTCGCGACCCCTTATTACTACTCCTTGTTCTGCTTCATGTTCCGCCCAGGTACTGTATTTTTTTGTTTTGAAACATCATATTTGGCGAAACCTGGATCGGAACTTTCTTCGGAAGTGCCACTGGAAGTTCCGCTTAGGCTGACCGGAACTTCCATTCGTACTTTGGAGAGTCCCCCTTTATCTTTCTAGTCGTTGGACGGTTGGCTGAGCGGAAATTCCGGCGCCCCATCAGAATTTCCGATGGTGTCGCGAACAGTCAAACGGTTCCTTTTGGAGGGGGCCTATTTAAGGCACCCTTCTTCCACCTCCCGTCTTAACTCTTCAATTTCTCTCTCCTCCATTAATACCAGAGCTTCATCTTCCTAGATTTCTCTCCCTAGACACTCAAACCTCTTGATCTTTTGAGGAGTGGGAGAGGAGGCCTAGATCTACACTTCCACCAAAGGAATTTTGATTCCTCCCACCCCCACCCATCCTTTGTGGATCTTGTTACTCTTGGGTTCTTGGAACCCTAGACGGTGTAGGGCATCCTCTGAGCTAAGGGCATTCGTTGTGAAGCTCCGTGGTGTCGTCGAGGGCCTCCAATTGAGTTGTGAAGCTTCCCCCTCAACTTTATTGTAAAGGTTTTGGTTTGCGCCTTCAAGATCACCAGTTAGTGGTGGTGGTTCTCACCGGAGAAGAAGGTGAGGCCTTTGTGGCGCTCGGGTGACATTGTGTGGCCCCGACACCTCTCCAACATAGACGTAGCTTCCTTAGAAGTGAACTACGGGAATGACATCTCCGCGTCTTCTCTCCGGTTTACTCGCTCCGCACATTTACTCTTGTCCTTTACCGTTCTATTGCTTGTTGTATGTTCTCTAGCATATATGATTGCTCATCTAGTTGCATATCTAGAGAACTTTACTTCTTGCAAAGCCTAAACTTGAATAACAAGATAAAAATTGGTAGTCTCCTATTCACCCCCCCTGCCTTTTCTAGTCGACCAAAGTTGGGCCTTCGAAAAACTCTCGGATCAAGCACTGTAGGGGTAAAATAAGACATCTCATGTTTATTGCAAGGAAAATCAATTAGCAAACGGAACTGTGGCATTATGATTCTGAACTCAATCTAAGAATATCAGGTTAGATACATATAGTCCAGTCTAAGAAGATCAGTAAAAAAATTCAGTCAAGAAATATCAGGTTAGCTACTTTATGAAATTTCAGTCAAGTAGTTACAACAAGTAACACTAGGAGTAACACCAGTATGTTACAACAAGTAAATTCAGTGCAAAAAGAAAGGTAATGCAAGGAATTAACAGTCAATACTTGTGAGCAGTATTATCTATACCAACTCTGAGCAGCCTACATTTTTTTATTGATAAATCAAAGAAACATGACAGTAACTTGCAAGAATAACTTGATAGTTCTAGAGTAACTTAACAGGAAAGGTAGACAAAGTTTTATTGTTTAGCATTACTCCAAGTAAAACAACATGTGCTAGAGGAACTTGACAGTAACTTGCAATATTGGCAATATTCAGAATTTAGCTACTCCAGAATCTTACATGTGCTACAGTAACTTGACACTTAGCAGAATATTTTTTAGAGAAATCAAAGACAATTAAGACAGGAGTATCATTCTTGCAGGGCTCTGGCTCTTGTTATTTCACCTTTGTCCGTTGCCTTTCTGTTTCCTTCATCTTGGACGTTCATCTGTAGGGTATGTATATGTTCTGGAGTAAGAAACTTAAGCATAGAATTAACTTTTATCTGTAGTTTATTCAAACTTACACTGAACCTCAAAATTAACCTGTGTCTGAACATCACCAATTCAGTCTGAACATTCAGTTTCGGAGACGATGAACAAGTTTAGCTTCGGAACATTCAGTTTCAGAGACGATGCAGCGAGCTAAACAAGCCGATGAACAAGTTCACGGGTTCTTGCTTCTCTTCTCCTCTAACTTAGTACAGTACAGCAATTTAATGTAAACAATTACTACATCAATTTAGTTTGAACTGAAAAAAAATTACTACATCAATTCTCTTGCCTTGCTGATGGGGCCCTCGGTCTCGTAGCTCCGACGAGACACTACCGCTACAGATCTAGCAGCGCCGCAGCATATCTGGCAACCGGAGGGGGGAAACCCCATCTTGAACTCGAGGAGGAAGAGGATGACGCATGGGAGGAAGAGAGAGGCAGCAGCACGGCACAGGGGAAGCAAGGCAGTCCACTACAAATTGCAGCAATGGCAGATGCACATTATGCATGTGCTCCACCTTTTGGAGGAGTAAATTGCAGATAGCTACCACAATTCGGGCTGTCAGAACGAGTCAGTACTAGCATTCTTAATTTTTGTTTGTCAGTACCATTTTTCGGACAGCCCATTGCGAATCACGCTGATCCGTCTCTGATCCCATTTTTGACAGCGGCCCCCACCGCCGTGGTCCACGTGGACAAACGCGTTGCCGCTTTGGACCGACCGCGTCGGCGCAGACACACCAAGGTCCATCGCTCGGTCGCACGGACCACTGTCAGTCAGCTCACTCCCACTCCTCCTACCACCGTTCTCGCTCGACCAGGAGGCGATGGAGGAGTCGGTGAGTCCTGGAGGCGGCGCCGACGACAAGGGCCGCATTGGGAGCTCTAGTGCTGTCGGCAGAGACAGCACACACGGCAGACGCAGAGTGGCGGAACAGGATGAATTGGATGAGCTCTGTCCGTCTCGGCCATCGAGGGGGGCGGCGATGCTGGCGCATCTCTGGGTGGACAATCCGGCGGAAAGCGAACGGTGGAGCAGCGGCCTCGGCAGAGTAGAGTACGTGTTCACTTTTCCCCCAATTTCCTATCTGAATTTTTCTGTCTAGGGTTAGGGTTTGCTGAATTTTGCATTGTTTACTCGATTTCTGTAGTCCGGATCCTGAAATATGGGAAGTCAGAATTCAGTTGGATGGTGTAGACAATCTAGACAGGAGAATAGCCAGAGAAGACATTACTTATATGAATATAGTTGCAGTGATTGAGGGAAAAGGGTTTAGTTTTCAGGATTCCATTTACTGCACAATGTTGGGTGTACATGAATTGGTTCAGAACAACTGCAAGGTCTATGAACTACTGAATCATTTTGAATCAAGTAGGGTGTTGTCATTGTTTGTGAAGAGGGGCAAGCCTGCTGTAGTTAGAAAGAATAATAAATCTTCATACAATTCCAGTGAAGCCACTGCATCTTCTATTGTGGTGCTTGAAGAACCTGTTCCTTATGATTGGAGTGAGCCTGATGTCTATGTTGTTGATGGAGAAGGTTGCATTTTTACAAGTCAGAGTGATGAATATGCACCTGCTAGTAGAGGAGTACATTTTCCAACTCAAGAGAGTCAGAATGTGGATAAGGGTAAAGCAATACAAAATGAAGACAGTGATGCTGATGATGATGGCAGCAATGGTTCAGAGAGTGAGCTTGATGATAGATGGTGGGACATTGCCATAGGACAAGTTGATGTTGCACATTTGAAAGAAATGAGGAAGAAGGAACTGAAAGAACTAGATGAGAGGATTGAGGAGAGGAGGAGGAAGAGAGAGGATCCCCTGCTGCACTATGAAGGGGACACAGATATTGAAGATTTGTTTGTGATTGCAGAAGAAGAAGAAGTTGCACATGAGTTGGAACCAGCACCTAGTTCAGTCAATAAGAAGAAATTGCCTGTGAAAAGAGGCCCCACTTTGAGGTGTCATTCAGAAGTTGAGATACAAGAGGAACCAGATTACATACCATCATCAGATGAAGACAAGGACACTGGTTTCCTTGAGGAGGAGGATGAATCAGACAATGAATTTCAGCCATTGTTAATGGTGCCACCAAAAGGCAGAAAGAGTAGAGCAAAGAAAAGGCCAGAAAGGAAGTGGTATGATGATAGAAGGCTGCAGCCACATGAGCAACTTTGCTTGAAGATGTGCTTTGTCAATGTTCAACAATTCAGGGATGCATTGATATATTTGCACATTGCTCAAAGTAGGAATTTCCAGTATTGGAGAAACTCTAATGTTAGAGTCATTGTTCATTGCATCAAGAAGGGTTGTCCCTTCAAGATGGTGGCATCTGAGATAAAAGGTGAGAAAACCTTTGTCATTAGGAAGATGAGACTACAACACACTTGTAATACTACAAATGAAAGTACCAGGGTCAGTGCTAAATGGTTAGCTCACACATATGAAGGAATGTTCAGGTCAGATCGAAGTACAGGAATTCAGTCACTCACAGATGTAGCAAGGCAACAATATGGTGTGGAAGTCAGCAAGGATATGGCCTACAGGTCAAAAAATTTGGCTCTAGATGCTGTGTTGGGTGATCACAGGGAGCAGTATGTAAGGCTTAGAGATTTTGCTCAAGCTATCATTGATACTAACCCTGGTAGCAGGGTGGTTGTGACAACTGTGACACCAACACCTACAGCAGAAAATCCATGTCCTGGCCCAACATTCCATGGTTTCTTCTTTTGTATCAATGGAGCCAGAGAGGGCTTTCTAAATGGTTGTAGGCCATTCATAGGTGATTATAGTCTCATATTATTTTTTATAGTGCACCTCCTTTTCCCTGTGTGTAATAATTATCATATTCTACAGGCCTTGATGGTTGCTTTGTGAAGCTGTGCACTGGTGCTCAAATTTTGGCTGCAACAAGAAGGGATGGCAATAACAACATGTACCCTATTGCCTTTGTTGTTGTACCCAAAGAGGACAAAGCCAATTGGTGCTGGTTTCTAACTCAGCTTAAATATGCCCTTGGTGGAGAAGAGAGGCAGTTTGGTAGATACACATTCATGTCTGATAGACAAAAGGTTAGTCTTATCTTATGTTTATCTAGTTTGTCTTGCCATAGTTAACTAGTTTGTCTTGCCATAGTTAACTAGTTTGTCTTATCAACATAGGGACTCATTTCAGCCATCAACATAGTTTTCCCTAATAGCCCACAAAGATTTTGCTTAAGGCACATATATGCCAACTTCCAAAGTGCTGGGTTTAGGGGTGAAGATCTGAAAAAGATAATGGATTATGCTGCCTATGCTTGCCAAAAACACCACCATGAGCTTTCCATGGATAATCTGAGAAAGGAGAGTGAGGCAGCTTGGAAGTGGCTAAGTGAAATCCCTGTGCACACATGGGTCAGGCATGCATTTGACACCACCTGCAAGACTGACCTTGTGGTAAACAAACTGAGTGAGGTGTTCAACAGATACATCCTTGATGTTAGGAAAAAACCAATAATAACAATGATAGAAGGAATAAAAGAAAGAATAAAAGACAAATACTAACAACAAATACTAATATATGTAACTAAGCTAGTGAGAAAAGCAACTAGGCTAATATATGTAAGAAGCTTCTGTTTACAATTTCATATACGAGCAACTAGCAACTAGGATTTAACTAAGATAAAATCTATTGAAATTAGCAACTAGGCATTGAGAAAGCCCCTAGGAAGATGAACTAGGCAGTGAGCAAAGCAACTTGGCAAATCAACTAGAACTAGATAGTGAGCAAAGCAACTAAAACTGTTGTAATTGGGAATAGAACTCACATTTTCCACAGGGCACAGATAAAATCTACTGCCAGTGTTGCTTCCTTCAAAAGCCACACACCGTCATGCGGTGCCATCTTGTGGTTGCGACAAACCGTATGCAATCCGGGGCTATGCCGCTGAAATTGGGATCCTCAACATATTCAAGAGCATAATCTAGGTCCGTCAGGTCCTAGTGAAGCAGAAATTGCAAAGACAAATTAGGTAAATGGGGAGGGGTGAACAATTCCTAAATCGACAAAAATCAACCCTAACCCTAGAGCTTACCCCAAGAATGTTCGAGCTAGAACTCTCCCCATCGTCCCAGCTAGGCATGTTGGCGACGGCTAGCGGCCTCGGACGGCGGCAACGGCCCAGCGGTGGTGGCGGCGACAGCAATGGAGCTGTGCGGCGGCGGAGACAAGAACAAGTGGAGTGGGAGCTACCTGGACTGGTGTCTGTTGACCGAGCGATGGACCAGGTGTGTCTGCGCCAACACGGTCGGTCCAAACGGCGCGGCAACGGCCGTTTGTCCACGTGGACCCTGACACTGGGGCCGCGCTGTCAAAAATGGGATCAGAGACGGATCAGCGTGATTCGCAATGGGCTGTCCGAAAAATGATACTGACAAACAAAAATTAAGAATGTTGGTACTGACTCGTTCTGAAAGCCCGAAATGTGGTAGCTATCTGCAATTTACTCCCTTTTGGAGCGACTAGTCACCTAAAGGAAGTAAGGAAACATGTATTACCCTAGCTAAGAAATGGATACACAACATATCGTATTTGGCATCTGTAAACAATTACATGAAGCCTGCTGCTCATGTCTGACCCCCAAAAAAAGTTTGACTGAACACTGCCACAATTATTCCTGCAGAATATAAACTATTGTTATGCACTACTTTAGTATTCAATATAAACTAGAAGCTACAAAGTAGCTGCTTGGTCATATATTAGAGAAACATATCTTGGCTATGACAAGCATGATATGAAAAAAAATGAACAATGGCCACAAATGTATCAGAAATATGACAACACGAGTAAAAAATTTACAGTAGTTGTGCAGTTAAAATGACGTGTTTTTCTTACTCAACTACAACAAAACCAGGAGAACCTCCTCTTAGAAGAAACAGGAACCTTTCAAACAAAAAGATGTCAAGTGAAACTCAGAGTCCTTGTGATTCAGTCAAAGGAGCACCTAAAATTAATTCAGAAAAAGGGTAAATTGACAGCAGAGCCATGAGTCTTGCTAGAGAGAAATTTTCCATGCCTAAACCAATAGAACATCACTGTCTATATGGAACCCCAAACTCATCTACATAATAAAATCAGTACAATATACTCCTTTGATCTTTTTCTGAACCAGCATATACACCCAGCTCTTTCAAAGGAATAAATAACAACTAAAATCGCATTCAGCATACTATTTTATTCCTTCAATACATAATCAAGTCAGTGTATTCAACCAAATATTGGGAAAACTTATGCACACAGAGAGATGCAATTTTTATTAGAAATATCGACATTCAGACCATGGTTAATCAAGCAAATGCAGATTCCAGAGCATGCTAACAACTTCATATCAATTATCATAAGATTAATTAGTGTATGCGATATTGCTATCTACTCCCTCCGTTTTAAAATATAAGATGTTTTAGGTTTGTGAAGGTAATGTATCTAGACATCTTTTAGTGTGTAGATTCATAGTGAACCTCTCCGAACCTACACACTAAAAGAAATCTAGATACATTATCCTCACAAAGCTAAAACATCTTATATTATGAAACGGAGGAAGTACAACAGAACAACTGTGCGGAAGCAACTGAATAAAAGAGGAGAGGCCACCACTAAACCTTGTCACCATCAGCCGTGGTGAGAGTGAAGCACATTGGCAGGTGCTGGTCGGTATTGAAGAGTATGAAGAGCGAATATGGAAGACGCCATTGCCAAACCCTGTTCGGGGATCGTAGTGATGGTAGGTGAAGCAACGCTTACACCTACAGTCTGCGTACCAAGATGGTGCTGCCCATGGTCTGCCCGCCTCAATACTGCCGCTGTCCAATGAGACCACCCACAGTGGCCGCCGACCCGCCCACCCTGGGAGTCAAGTACCAATATAGTGTACTTCAAAAAAAAGTACCAATATAGTGCTCTCAGAATCATCGACATCCAGACCATGGTCAAGCAAAATGCAACTTCTATTGTGTGCTAACGAATCCATTTACATACTCCTAAATCTAATTAGAATATGTACTACTTGGAGAAAATGACTATACGAAAACATATCAAGCATATATTCTAGCCCACCAATTTATTCAACAAAGAGAAAATTTAAACAAACAAGCACTGAGAAAAGAATATAGATGCATCCTAGAGTAATGAGGGAAACTTGATACACATCAGCATGTGTACCCTCTATTATCATTGCTTTACTATAACAAGGCTAATTAATTAGCACAAGGTACTAGGGGTATTACCAGGCGCATAACAAGACAAATAAGTATGTTCTAGAGCTTGTTGCCATGTAGAATAGCGTTGCCGTGTATCCAGCCATGGAAGCCATGTGCAGTCGTTGTCTGCAGCTTCCATGGCTAAATCTAAGCTGACCAATTTCAGAGCAGAAAACAAATCCCACTCACCAGATCTGAATAAATATGCATCAGAAAGTATAACTAATTCATTCATGAAGAAAGGCTAGGAACCAAGTTCGTTAATTCATCATTCTTTTTTTTGAGAAAACGCAAAAGGCTCTTTGCATTTCATTATATTGAAAAGGTAGAGTCTGTTTACATGCCTCCTAAGAGGTTAACCCGGCGCACTCACACACACACACACTGAAAGGTGGGTTTAGTGTACATCCCATGTCGTTGGCACTATGTCTCTAAGGTCTTCTGCTCCTGCCAGGATCCAAGCCGCCGCTTCCTCCTTGATCTTGGTGATCAGTGTCGAGACGGATGGCCGTGCTTGGTCAAAGAAGCAATTGTTGCGTTCCTTCCATATCATCCATGGGACTAGCAGCGCCGCCGAAGCACGTCACTTATGCATGGCCTTCGGGGTGTTCTGCTTCGCCGTGGTCCACCAATCGAAGAGCAAGCTCTCATGGACTGGTGGGGAGCAAGTCACATGTGACCAGGCCAGGATCTCATGCCAGATCTGGTGGGAGAAGGGGCAGCCGATGATGAGGTGCTGCATTGTTTCCATTGCCTGGTCAAAGAGGAGGCATCTCGGGTGGTGTTGCAGGTGTCTCCTGGCGAGCCTCTCTGCCCAGCAGCGGTCCATGTCTGCTAGTTGCTGGAAAAACTTGACACGGTTGGGTGTCCAAGTTTTCCAGATGAGCTTCTAGGATGCTGAGCTGGTCGAGCCATGGAAGGCTGCGAGAGATATGCTGATTTTGCAGTGTATTCTCCACTCGTTGTCCACTTCCAGATGAGTTCGTCCAGCTCCGCAGACAGGGTTGTTGGGGTGATGAGTTGCCATAGTTGCAGGTATTGCCCCACCTCATCGATGCCTAGCACACCCTGAATGTCCTGCGTCCATCTGTTCATGCCCAGTCCGTCAGCAACCGTGTGTGTCTTGCGGCGCCACTTGGGGATGCAATCGAACAGCAGAGGCACGATATCGCGAATGGATTGCCCTTGGATCCATTGATCTTCCCAGAATTTAGCAGTCAGCCCGTCTCCCACCTCCGTGTAGGCAGAAGCAAATAAGAGGTCGCACTCTTCCGGGGTAAGCTGCAGGTCTAGGCCGCTCCAGGCGCGATTGCAGTCGGTTCTGCTTAGCCACTGCCAGCGGAGGCATAGCGCACTGCTCTGGTGCTCCAAGTCGTGTACTCCCATTTTCAAGTGGAAAAAGGATCATTCCTTTTTTTCTTATTGACACTATTATATGATAGCCATTTTCAAGTGGAAAAAGAATTTATATCATATCAGTATTAACAGAAGTTCTAGAATGATAATTAGAAAAGGTCCTGTGACAAAGTTGAAAGCTTCATTCAACAACTTTAGTCTTGTAAAGTCATTACGGCATGTATCAACATTCTTATCCAGTGCGCAAATTCTTACATCATGTGGTTATTATATATGGCATATATATTTGTGCAGTTTCTGCAGTAGCCCCTCCAGAAGCGGTACACCAAAAAGAAAGGGCAGTTACGGAGAACATAAATGTCATATGGGAATATAACTTTCTGCCTTCACTAAAAACATTTTCTAGAGTTCAGCAGCAAACAAAATGGAATAAAAAACTCAAAAGGGAAACAAAAATATTTATCAAAGTTCTTCAAAAAGAACGATTTATCAAACATCAGTCAATATCAGGAATTTTTTTTTGTTTTAGAAAACATAACAGGATATGGATATGATAAGTGGACAATGATGCCTTTATTTAGAAACGAAGGCTACATCATCGTTTTTAGAAAATTTAAAATGGCTTGTCACTTTACAGAAGTACGCTAAGTCAAACCATTTTTCTAGAGGCTACAAAAATAACGCCTAATACTATACTGCCCTGAACAATTTTTCAATAACATCCAACTGATAGAAATATCGATTCATTGCCAAACTGCACCATTGGAACTTCGGTGTGGTTTCTGCCTGTCCCAATTGGAGAAGCAACCTCTCTAATTGCAAATGCTAGCACCTAGCAACCTTGTCATTGTTAGAGAATATGTGCCTAAAATAAGACTCTGTTAAGCGATGGAGTCACATCGTCATAAAATTTGTAAACCAGAGCTAGCTACCTGAATAATCCTGAATAATGGATCAGAACCGGAGCTTCTAATCCTGAATAATGGAATCAATAAAACCTGAACCGGAACTGCCAAATAATTCTATTTTTTACTGCCCAAACAATCTATGAACTATAATGCACATGAATACATGTACAGATGAAGTCTGTCCTTCAATTAATTCTTAAACTTCTCTAATCCTGAATAAATTAAATGGGCTTGTAAAAGCTACACATAAACTAGAGAAAGCTGGAATGAGGTGATACGGTGGGGCCTCAAATGGAGCTATACAGCAACAAAACTGAGTTACAGAATCAGCCATACTACCATTTAAACAAACAACATCAATAATCAACACTAGTTGGAGACCAATATATATTTTTTGGAATTGATTAATGGTATCTCCATGCCAATCAGGAGAGAGTGGGTGAACTTATGAAATTAACAATTAGGCAATACCCAAAATTCAAGCAGACGTAAAAATTGCAAGGGCTGATGCCCAGTTCCCATTATGGCAGCCGGACGCCGGTCTAATTTCAGCTGACCACCATCGCTCCCAACCCAGGCTGCTACTAAAATAGATTAAAGATCTAGACCTGACCCATACACAAGCTATTACCCATGGGAAACACATCATATCAGACAGAAGGAGGAAGAGAGATGGACCTTTTGCGAATGGCAAGGTCATGGATGGGAGAAGGAACCAGGCGTCGAGGAACATCCCTAACCTTGGGAGTCATCTGAAGGTCGTGGGACATGGATGGGATCTGGAGGTTGGAACGACTGTGGCGCTCAGGTAACAGAGGTGGCGATTGCTATCATCATAATCAAACTACAACAAATAAAGGAGCTACTCTCCGTAAACAAAATAATCAAGATTACACAGTAACAACAAGAAAAGGCTTTTAAATAAAATTCATGAATCAAAAACCACAGAACCCTGCTCACATAAGGCCATAACACAGATACTACCACAGAACCCATCCCAGCCTTTTCTAAGAAGCATCATAGAAGGTAATAAAAAAGATTTCACAAGCAGGCTCACCTCTGTCATGGATACACGGGCAGTTCCCAAATCCTTGAGCTGCCTCGTCGGCTTTGAACTGGACCACTTTCTTGTCTTCCCTGCAAGTTATATATTATAATGTGTAAAATGATACTAAGAAAGAGCATACTAGTGTATCAGCTAGCTCCATGTAAATCTATGTCAAACAAGTCCAAACAGAGCAGAAAAAATGCACAATTTCCAAATGCTCTACATGATTCAGCCAAGAATATGACTACTATAACGCGAAGGCGCATTCAGTGAACATTTGCAGAACATGTCAAACGTGAAAACACGTAAAATATCGAGGAAGAAACTCTTATGCTGTCCGAAAAAACAGACAAAAGGTGCATTTGCCAAATGATATACACCTAAGCTAAAGATGTACGAACCATTATGAGAATATACAACCAGTAAATGAATCCGGCGCATGGCTAACATGGCTACAAATACTATGTCGTGTACCTACTTTTATTGCAAAACATAGTGATGCCAAACAATACAGATATTGCGTGTTGCTCTTCCTCCACAAACAACCATATATGTGTCTCACAAATATGGGAACTATATTGTTCTAGAGAAAACCTCTTCTAGAAAGGTTTCTGAATCCTAGAAAGGATACATGTATCTAACTGACACTAGACAACATGCAATAAAATAACCAAGCTCGCAGGTCGACAGTATCAGTCATCTAAAAGTAGAAGAAGTGAGCTGGAATAATGAACTCCTACAGGAAATTAAAAGCAGGGCCCCTAAATAAGATACTGTGAACATGATTCTTTGATTCAAAGAAGGGAAACACATGGAACATCACAGAAATAGATAGAAAGGTAGCACCCAGCTCTGCACAAATTAACCAAACTAGACTATCTATACACAAAACCCAACTGTCTGGACACAATCACAAAGAAGCTAAAAAGACCATGTAACAAAACGGTAGCAACATACCTTACCATGCAACCAGGGAAGACGAGCAATGGCGAGGTCCTTTTATCGCCCGTCTGGAGCTCCTTGGATGGTTGCATCTCGTAGGGGAAATCGTACTACATCAGAAACCGCAAAAACTCCAATCATAAAATTTCGAAAAACAACCAAGACATCTAGAAAAACATAGCACAACAAAATACCTATATTCAGAAACAGCAGCCACCAGCGCCCACCAAACTACACCTGCAAAATAACAAGTCAACAGATCAAATACCAAGATAAGAATAAAAACTGAACACCCAAAATCCCAAATGTACCGTGACTGTACCCGTAAGAACATGTGACGTCAATCGAACAGAAGCACGCCAATAACCTGCAAAAAACAAAGCAATAACCTGATGCAAAACCAGAAACTACAGGGCAATTAAAAAAGGGCAAGTGAACCAAGCTCAACCCTAAACAAGAAAAAATGAAACAAAAGGAGCTAAGCTACATCTGGCCTCAGATCTTTTGTTGCACATGGATCTACCAGCCGATGAGTTTCAGATGAACTCAAGCACATCATTTGCACCAGAAAAAAACATCCAAGGAAAAATAAGGCCTTAGATTAATTCAAATATCATTAGCGCCCAAAAGATCATGCAAAGAATTGATTCGACTCAGATTGATTGCTTCTAATCATTTGCACCAACTAAAAGTTAAAACTACAATCAAAAGTTGTGGTTTTTACACTTTCAGCTAGCAAGAGCATCAGGCAGCAAAAAACAACAGAATCAAAAGGTAAATCTGGTGCATCAGCGCATACTGTTGCAATTCCGATGAACGGTCAAATTTGCAACAGCTTAACAAAAATATATCATCATTGGCCAGAAATCCTAAACTAGCTCAACTAGAAGAAAAATTGCAGTACCAGAAAAGAAATTTAGATCTTCAAAAGGTATTATCTAGCATGGTAGTCAAAATAGCGTTAATACTCATAAGGAGAAGGAACAATCCATATATAGTATTTAAGAAGGTTACTGAAGATAATATTGTTTCCTAACCATTTTTTAGATTATTGCACCACTGGTGATTATCAGCAATAAGGAGTTCACCTATATAAAGGTAGGAATTCCGGAAACTGTATGTCATTGCGTCAATCTAAAAGGGATATTTTTTTTGGCAAGTCAAGGGGTTCTGGTTCATGTTTTATTTTGGCAAGTCAAGGGGGTTTTGGTTCAAGTTTAATTAGTACTATATGAACTATGGAACAGAGGGAGATGGGGCGATGTCACCGGTGCGGGTTCCATGGGAACCCTTCGATTTGACATCCACTCCTCCAAACCCAATGCCAAACCATTTAGCGCTGAGTTTCTGCATAAGGGTGTCCTTGACCTCACAAAATCTCTCGGCCCAACCAACGGGTTCGGTAGCATCAACTCCTAAACCCGGGGCCCTGTCTCTGGACTTCAGGTTGACTGGGTCTGCCCAGTCAGTTACATAGGCAGAAACACGTCTTTTGAATTTTACCTTGAACTCCGTCCAAGCTTGATACTTATAGTGGTTAATGCGTGCCAGCTTGGTCCACGTAGTATTAAAGCCTGATTTGAGGGAAAAATGATGCACCGAGTTCTGCAGGGAGTGTGCGACAGCGTCAAGACGCACAATCGACTTGTGGCGCAACGTGCCCTTCAACCGACAGGTGTAACCTTGGGAGACCCCCTCTTGCGGATGTGCTGTTTGGCCAGAGGGACCAAAATCATAGCACTGGAAATAGATTTGCCCGGTCTGAGGATGAACAGACAGAATTGTTTCAAGCATGGACTTTGACGGTTTCTCCAAAGTGATCCAGTCCGGGGAAAAGATGAATTCATGGACATCAATAAAAGCCATCCATTGGCAGGATGCTTGCTGCACCGCGGCGCAATGGGAAAGACCAGCTTCCTGCAACTTGACCCAAGGCCAGACCACGGTAGAGATGTCGATTCCGGCATCCATCAGCTGAGCTACCTGATCCTGCAAGTCATCTTAGCTTCCGTTGTCGTAGAGGAAAAATTGGTCTACGCCTAGGGCGGCATGGTACAGCACCCACTCTCGATGGAACTTGGAGATGTTGCGCACCATGGTGCAGGCGCATAACAGGTTTCTATTAGGTGTGGCCAAAAGACCACTTCGTAGCGGGGGCGGTATGTCGCAAGGGAAGCTATGGGCTCCTGACCGGTGATTGCGAGTGTGACTCTAAGCAGCTCAGTGTTGGCAGGATTTAAAGGAGGCATAATAGTTGGAGGGGTGCATCTGGCAACCTGTTGCGCTGAAGCGATGGCCGGGAAGGAGGCCACCACAGCACCATCGCGGTGGCGGAAGTAGACGCAGTGGAGATCAGCTAGATTGTCAGCCACTTGGCGGCGGATAATACCTTTTGCAAAGACAAGAACATCGCCTCCATCTAGAACTGCAGAGTCGAACACTAGGCGGTCCTTCCAGTTGAGCAACGTACGGGCAGGGAAATCAGCGATGGGGATACTTACAGCAGAAGTCGAGGAGGAAAGCAGCAGGGGCGCTTTGAGCGGCAGGATCGTCGAGGCTAGTTCAGGCATGCCGCAGATGTAGGCGTGGCGTCCGGGCCCCGGGAGCCTCCCGAGGGCACGCGCAGGGGACGACGCCCCACCCTCGAAGGCGCACATAAGGTCCTTGGCGGCAGGCTCATCTGACAGAACAAGTACCTCAGAGTCCGGGAGCAAGACCGCCTCCGTGTGGTCGTGCAGCGGCGGCGAGTGGCCGGCGCCACGGAGGATGGGAAGGAGGCGTCGGGAGGGCGACCCGCCGGCCTCGAGGTCTCCTGCGGTGGCGGTGGAGGTAGCTTGGCAGCGGGAGAAGCATCTCCTGCGGCGGCGGCCAGTCGTGGCCGGCGCCACGGCGGATGGGCAGGAGGCGTCGCGGGAGGGAGAATTCGGCGTCGGCCTCCGAGGTCTCCTCCGGCGGCGGCAGGAGGTAGCTTGGCGGCGGGAGAAGCATCTCCTGCGGCGGCGGCCAGTTGCGGGCGCCGAGGCCGAGGGGCAGGGGCAGGCCCCCCGACCCCGAGAAGAGCGGGCCAGGGGGGGAATATGCCGCCCGACCTGCGCCGACCAGCAGAAGAGCACCGATCGAGGCTGCCCCGGCGGTGAGGATGCGGCGGCGAAGGCTAGTGCGGCGGTGCTGCAGCATGACTGGCGAGCTTGCGGCGGAGAGGCGAGAATCGAAAGATGTGGGATTTCTTTCGCGAGCGAGCGAGCGGGCGGGGGATTTTGGGCGCGAGCGCGGGATTTTGGGCGGAAGTTTTCTTTGCGATCGATCGACAGACCAAAAGCAGAGAGGGAGAGGAAGAAAGGGTTTGCGGTCGGAATATATGGTGCACGTCGAATCGACCGAGTTCCTGGTCGATCCACCGACCTCGAGTCCGCCTTCGACTCAAAGTTGGGGAGCCAGCTTAGTTTCCACGCTACGCTGGGTGCCGTTCGGTTCGACCGAACCGACGCGGGAGTCAGCTTGGTTTCCACGCTGCTTGCCGCTTGGGTCGGGTCCGACTCTGTCGAATCGAAGTTTTTTTCTTTTCTTTTTGAGAATTACACTGCGATTGTATTAGTTCGCGGAAACATCGAGAGCAAGGTTTATGTTAAAAATATCGCAGGAAAATAGGGGATTAAATCCCCGCTTAACTGGGAGGGTGCGGTTCCTACCTGGAACCGACGTCTCGCTCCCAGACGGTTCCTTCCGGAGAAACTCCGATAGCCATCGATCTAGGAACTGCCTAATCGATGCCGCTCTTTTCGAGAGAACCGATATATTTCCAATTGTATAAAAGCTCTATCAATCATCAATAAAGAACACATATTTTCATTCGCCTCGCTTCATCTACAGCTTCTAAAACGTTATCGCACGCCCCAAGAAGAGCCAACTCCGCGATCACCGAGTAAGAACAAGAAAAGGTGAGAACTAGAAGATGCCTCGCCTTCCGCTGTACCTTCGTCGCCGCTTCGGCGCTCTTCGCAGCATGGATGGTCTTGGAGTGCACCGCCGCTTCGACGGCCGGCGCCTCTACATCGGCCGACGCCACGGCGCCGGTGGTTACCGGTCGCCGCCATAGCATGGGCCGCTTCACGCCTGGGCGTCTGCAACCGGAGCGGTGCCGGTCCAGCGACCGACGTCGCCCTCGTGTCGATGCCCTCCGCGTCCGTCGCACCGCGAGCCGGCGTTGGCAGGGCCGCCACCGGAGTTCTGGTGCTCGAGGCATGGCTGGATTATTTTCCCCATGCACGGGTACGGCTCCGTCGCCGGCGTGGACGCCGTTGGGCGGTCGCCTACATCGGTCTTCGAGTTTGGCGGCACATTCGTTGCCGCCGTCGATGTCGTCGCACCGCTCCTTCCGTCTCCGACCCCGGCGGTTGTCGAGATGAAGGGCGCCGCCACAGCTGCCGTGCCGCACGCCAACGCCGCCATTGTCATGCCGCGCGCAAGCACAGCGGTTGTCGAGGTCGAAGCCGTGCTGCACGCCAACGCCGTTGTCGTCACTCCGCGCGCTAGCGCAGTGGTTGTCGATCTCGGTTGCCGCCGCCACCAACGCCGCGATTTCGCCTTCATCACAAGACAAAGGCCGCTGCCGCTTTGCCGCCTTGGGCTTCACGCGCAGCCCACCGCCGAAAGTGGCCGTGGACGCCGCCCGTGGATGGAACTCGGCCGCTGGCTCTCTCCAAAGAGCCTCCCCAATGGCATGACGTCGGCTCCTGGCCTCTCCGGTGGATCCTCTCCAGAGGGTATGGACGGAGAGCATGGCACCTCCGTGCATCGCCAGTGAATTGTCTGTTCGGCCGCTACTTGGGGCAGGTCGCGTGGTTGGGGATTGATGTGATTGAGGACACCGCTTGAGTCACTCTCCTTATCCTCGCGAGAATAATAAATGTTGTGTCTTGCTAAATCGACCAAAGTGGCCTACACACATGCGGTCATACTAGTAGCTTCTAGTATTTTCTTAGCTTGCTATTGTGGTTCAGCATATTAGCATATTAATCTTTTAACAACAGTTCTAGCGGTAGATTAATTTCTATGATAGATTCTGCTAAATTTCAGTACAAGTTTTTTTTAGTATTGTTTATTTGTCGAGTACTATGTGTATTCTAAAAAATATTTGGTGTAATATATTTCCATGTGTGTGCACATGTTGAGATTTATTACATTCATCGTTTGCAATTGAGATTTGTAATTTCTTGCAATACATCAATTCATCATCTTAATTGAGTCATTTTGACTCGGTACGAGCACGAATTGGTATGCAAAATTCAAAGTGATTTCTTTAAATTGATGTTTTGGGAACATAAGGTAGTGGCCAGATCTACTACACTACAGGTTATCACCACTACTGTTTAAAGCCTACATTTTGTCATATTTGACACTATGATTGCTTAACAATGTGCTCTCCCAAACATTTTATTAAGTCATGACATAAGGCATTAGAAGTATGAGTATCTACTGATTTCATCAGATTATACTCTAGTGTCATGAGACGGACTCCGAATATTCTTCGGAGATTATCTATAATGTGTCATACTTAACAATTTGAAGTTCACACTAATGATTTCGAGTCCACTTCTTGAAGTCATCATTAATTTTGCATAGTTCATTACAACATGACCATGATGGATTTTAATTTACCGAACGTAGATTAATATTCTCTGGTTTACCATGTAGGTAACAGATGGCTGGAAAAGAGTTCGATTCACTCGAGCTTAATGGCCACAACTACCCTACATGGGCCATGGACATCAAGATCGCTTAAGGCGTCCCGTGGGATAGTGTGTGCCATCCGTAACCCAGACGACCCCTTCCGGGAGCCGCATCACGAGAAGAAGAGTAAATATGCCGCCTTGTACATTATAAGGCATCATATTCACCAGATCTTAAGTCCGAGTATTTGGAGGAGGAATCCCCATTTACTTTGTTTCGTGCCCTCAAGACGAGGTATGAAAAGCGTATGAAGTTGTCCTGCTCAAGCACTTCATGATTGGACTCATCTTCGATTCCAGGACTTTAAGTCCGTCTGGGATTACAATCATGAGTTTCATAAGATAAGTTCCAAGTTGCGCTTTTGCGAGAAGGAACCCACAGATGCGGAAAAGATAGAAAAAACTCTATCCACTATGCTCCCATCTGAAAGGCTCCTCCAAAGAAGAATACCATGTATCACTACCGTGTCTATTCAGACCTTATTCATATCCTACTTCAGGCTGAAAAGCATGATGAGCTTCTTGCTAAGAATGGCTCTCAGCATCCGGTTGGTTCCCAACCTTTGCCGGAAGTTCATATGAATGTCGCGAACGGAAGAAAGTTTGGTGGTGCCTTCAACGGCAACCAATCGAACTTCAAGGGTAAGCGTAAGCGCAACCGCAACAGGAAGCCTCAAAACTCGAACCGTGGGAAAGGCACCGCAAAGCCAAAGTATGACAAAACTAGGCTTTGTGACAAGTGTGGATGCTACACGCATCCTACTAACAAGTGCAAGATCCCAAAGCATCTGGCAATACTCTATCAGCAATCCCAAGGACGCAAGGCACCTCAAGGGAAAAGGTTTGAAGCCAACTTCAACCTTCATCCAGATGGCACCAATGGAGCTGGTTGTTCGCAATATGCTCCTCCTGGACCTAGCAACACCATTGAAAGGGCATGTATGCCCCCATGTGTGGTTTTGGTAATTAATGACAATCTCTATGGACTAATGTGTAAATTGAGTTTCACTTGTAGGTTTGTCCATTGGCATCGCTTGGGCCATGTGTTGGTCTCAAGGTTGGAAGATGAAGAAATGTCCAAGGGCTTTGTGCCCATTGGAATCATGAAGAAAGAAGGAGCTTGAAGATCAATCAAGGCATGTGCAAAGAGTTGCATCAAGATGGATCAACCTCAAGTAAGGATGAAGAAGGACGAGCTCAAGATGCGCCATCTCTAGAAGATCTCATGCTTGAAGCTTGCCATCCTCGTGCTCATGAAATGATGAAGACAAGTTCAAAGAAGAGGTTTCCCCATGGAGTATGGGGGAGCATTTTGCAAGTCTTCATCAAGCAAGAGCGAGCAAGATCAAACAAGAAAGGTGTTCCCACTATAGAAGAACAAGACGGTCTACATCAAGTTCAAGTGGGACGCTCAAGGCAAAGGTATGTTGATAGGGCTTCTCTTTTGCCGGTCTCGTGTTGTTAGTTGGGAGACCGGTTTAGGATAGATAGCCGTACTATCAAGAGGGGCTCTCAAGCGGTGTCTCGCTTGCATCGCTTTGGAGAGCTCAAACCTTTGCATTCATATCATCATATTTCTTGGTTATTATTTGGTTCTTGTCCATGAGAGGATCTAGAGCTTGTGGTCACCATCATAACAAGCTCTAGCTCATCATCTAAGGATTTCACTTGCATATCTTATTGCGGTTTTTGATCTTATGAAGTTTTCCGGCCCACACCTTGGGGATAGATCACATATATTCATGATATTTTCACCTTGGGGATAGATCACCTTGTTGGATTCTATTCGTTGTTATCTTTCCAACAAAATTGGTTTCATCTCGCTTTGGAGTTCGGATGCAAAAGTTATTATGCTTCGGTTTTCGGTTTCGAATTTCCGACCGAAGTTCGCTTCCCACCTAAGTTCCGCTTAGGCATATTTGCCGAAAGTTCCGTGGAAGTTCCGGTCTTCTTCCGCCACGCCAAGAACCTTGTTTTGAAGCGCTCTATTTGCGGAACTTTGTCGGAACTTGCATCGAAGTTCACCGAACTTCCGGTCTGCTGACCGAACTTCCGGCTATGCTCGAGCGGGCGCCAACGGTCCGATGACCGTTGAGCCAGTTGGCGAACTTCCCAGAGCCGGAAGTTCCGCCATGATTCGCTTTTTCGCTCTCGCTTTTCGACCGATGGCTGGGTGCCACCGGAAGTTCCGGCCTCCCACCGGAAGTTCCGGCCAGGTGTCGCGAATGCCCATAACGGGCAGTTCTGGGAGCCCTTTAAAAGGGGCTCCTCTTCCCCTTCGTGGGCACTAGCTTTTCTTCTTGGTTCTTGGCTTTCTCTCTCTCCTCCATTGTCAACCTTGAAGAAGCTTTCCCTCTCCCTTTCCCCTCCTATGATTCTTGCATCTTTTTGAGGGATTTGAGAGAGGAGATCTAGATCTACAATCCCCCCAAGTCAAATCCTTTCTTTGTGAAGGAATCATTGGGATCTATATTTTGGAGAGTTTTGTGTTGTCCTCTTGTGTTCTTCCTCCCTTATTCCCCCAATAGCTTTTGTAGCTTTGTTGGAATTTGGTAGAGAAGGACTTGCCCTTGCATTTGGTGCATAGGTTTGAGTTCTACTCTTGTGTTCTTCATCCCTTATTCCCCCAATAGCTTTTGTAGCTTTGTTGGAATTTGGGGGAGAAGGACTTGCCCTTGCATTTGGTGCATAGGTTTTAGTTCTCCTCGGAGATTCGGCGAGTTCAAGCTTGTGAGCTTGTTTCTCTTGGGTTCCTTGGAACCCTAGATGGTTGTGTGGTTGGATTGTTGACCTTTTGTGGTCTTGTTGACCGTTTGTGGTCTTGTAGACTTTTGTGGAGTTGTTGGCCTTTTGTGGCATTGTTGGCATTTTGTGGCATTGTTGTTGGGAGCCCAATTGAGTTGTGGAGTTAGCCCCAATCTTGTACGGGTTCGTGACCGCCTCAAGCGTCCCATAGTGGAGCAAGTGCCCGCCTTTTGTGGTGCGCACTTGGGAGAATAGGGTGAGCCTTTTGTGGCGCTGAGTTGCGCTTCCGCATCCGGTGAGGCCTTGTGTGGCGTTGGTGTGCATCGAGCCACCACACCTCGAGGTGAGCCATTTGTATGCTCGAGAGCATTGCGCCATCGCACCTCTCCAACGGAGACGTAGCTTCTTTGGAAGTGAACTGGAAACAAATCTTCGCTGGCCGTCCATCGGTTATCTCTCAACCGAACCCTTTACTTATGCACTTTACATTGTGATAGCCATCGTGCTTGAAGTATTTATACCTTGCTATCACCTTGTTGCTTGTATTGCTTAGCATAGGTTGTTGGTGCACCTAGGTGAACTTAGTGGCTAGGTTTTGTGCTCAATAAATTAAACGTTAGTTTTATTCCGCATTTACTTGAGCCTAAACCGTAATAATTTTAAAAGCCTATTCACCCCCCCCTCTAGGCAACTTCCTTTGTACTTTCAACCATGACTCTCCAGTAGCCCGAGGACCCTATGAGCATAGAGAACATGATGATTGAGTACGCCTCAAACGACGTGTTTGGAGAGTTCGACTAGTCCCACTATCTCCTTAGTGATCACTTTATTTTATGTCCATTTATGATGTTGTAATAAGAACATAAGTATTGTTGTTGTCATGTATATTGTATCAGCACTTTGATATAATCAAGATTGTATTCTATGTATCTAAATAAGGTTTTCTTATTGAAAATTCTTCATTTTTACATATACATCTCTACGGGGACAATCCGATGGAAGAGGAATTATGCCTTGTGGACAGTGCTACCACAAACTCCATCGAGGAGTTGAAATATTTTCGCACTGGAAAATATGAATGGAGATATTCTGACTATCGCTGGACGCGATACGGTAATTGTTGGCACTGGACGTGCCATATTTACCCTCCCAAACGGTACACAAGTGACAATTGAGGATGCCTTGTCGTATCCCGATTCGTCACGTACCTTAATCAGTTATCGAGATATCCGTAAGAATGGTTTTCATATTGAAACCCATGAAGACAAAAAAGAAGAGTATCTGCTCTTCACAAAAGATAACGGATATGGCAAGCAAGTACTTGAGAAAATTCCTTCTTTGTCGTCCGGACTATACTATATGTACATCAAGCCCGTAGAACATGTTGCTTACAAGGTAATCTTTCGTAATGTTGACGATTTCAAACTTGGCATGATCGCTTAGGCCATCCCGCATCGGGATGATGAGGAAGATTACTAGCAATTCCATTGGTCATAATTTGCATGAGTCCAAATTCCTCACCATCGACTTTGTGTGTACATCATGTGCCACAGGGAAGCTAATTTTGAGACCTTCGCACCTCAAAATACAAGTTGAACCACTTCAGTTCCTTGAACGAATTCAAGGTGATATGTCCTATCCAACCATTATCTGGACCATTTAGGTATTTCATGGTTTGGTCACATGTGTCTTCTTTTCACACGAAACCATGTATTTGCCAAGATAATGAGGGAAGTAATTAAGTTACAGGCCCATTATCCAGAAAGTCCAATTAAATCAATTCGCATGGACAATGCTGCAGAATTCTCTTCACGCGCCTTCAATGACTATTGCATGGCCTTGGGGATTGAAGTTCAAAGACTGCTCCATATGTCCACACTCAAAATGGTTTGGCTGAGTCCCTAATAAATAGGATCAAACTCATTGCAAGACCTTTGTTAATGAATTGCAGCTTGCCAACTTCGTGTTGGGGTCACGCGGTTTTACACATCACGACCTAATCCAATTACGACTCATCGTGATATCACAAGATTTCCTCCGCAATTGGTAAGTGGAAATCCTCCCAGATTTCCCATCTGGTAAGTTCGGATGTGCTACATACATCCCGATCTCACCACCACAATGGACATCCATGGGCCCACATAGAAAACTAGGGATCTATGTGGGGTACAAATCGCCGATTATTAAGTACCGAACCCCCATCGAGGATCCATTCACAGCCGTCATGCCGATTGCATATTCGATGAGGAACATTTTCCTAAGCATTAGGGGATTTCAAGTACCGTAAAGAATGCCCGAAATTGATTGAATGCTATCGCCATTTCAACCTCTCGATCCAAGTACCCAAGAGACCGAACTCCAAGTTCATAAAATTATCTCGCAACATCTTGCAAATAATCACGATTCATTTACCGATCTAAAAGGTGTTACTAAATCCTAGAAACCGGATAGAAATGCGTCCAAAGAGTGGAGGTACCAACAAAACCACTCAACTCCCCGATCCTAAAAAGAGGGGAGAAAAGTGCCTCGACCGAACCCGCTTCTCAAGCAACAAAGGAGAGAGAGCGAAAATCCTCCAAATCAAGAATGCAAGTCACCAACGCTGATTTAACACCTTATGGGTAGTATACACCCAATGGAAGGGCAACCTCCACAACCCAGCTCCAAATTTGCACACACCGGCCGGGACATCGAACACCTAGACTCACGCATTGGGAAATCACGAAGAGTCATCAAGGGTGCATGAGATATCCACCAACTATATCGATTATGGAGAATCATTCAACCGTAAGTCTACGATTGTTGACACTTATTTTTATGCTACAATTGCTGATACCCTTCTCAATGATCATGATCCAAGGACTATTGTTGAGTGTGAGAAACGCCCGATCGGCCTAAATGGAAGGAAGCAATACAAGCAAAACTTGCTTCGCTCAATAAAAGGAAGGTATTCACGTATAATACCAACACCTCCCAATGTTTTCCCTGTGGGATTCAAATGGGTTTTCCTCCGGAAACGGAATGAGAACAATGAGGTGGTGAGATATAAAGCGAGGCTCATAGCACAGGGTTTCACGCAGAGACCCGGGATTGATTTCAATGAGACATATTCTCCAGTAATGAGTGGTATCACTTTCCGATATCTTATATCTTTGGCAGTGCAAAATCGTCTATCTATGCAGTTGATGGATGTCGTGACCGCATATCTTTACGAGTCACTAGATTTAGACATATACATGAAGGTTCCTGATGGAGTCTCTGTCCCGAATGCAAGCGCTAAACGCAACATGTACTGTGTAAAACTGAACAAGTCTTTATACGGCTTGAAACAGTCGGGATGGATGTGGTACAACCGACTTAGCGAGTTCCTTCTTCAGAAGGGTTACTCCAACAATGATGATTGTCCATGTGTCTTCATCAAGAAGTCCTCTTCAGGATTTTGCATCATTTTAGTGTATGTCGATGATCTCAACATCATTGGCAACACACAAGATATTGATGAAGCACGCAATCATCTAAAGACAGAATTTGAGATGAAGGATTTGGGTCAAACCAAATTTTGCTTGGGTATTCAACTCGAGCACCTTCCCTCAGGAATAATGGTACACCAAGCTGCCTATATCCGTAAAATATTGAGAAATTCAATATGGACAAATCCTATCCATCTAAAACTCCCATGGTGGTTCGTTCTCTAGACGTAGAGAAAGATCCGTTCAGGCCAAGGGATGATGGAGAAGAGATGTTGGGACCCGAGGTTCCATATCTCAGTGCTATTGGTGCGCTCATGTATCTTGCAAATTGTACGAGACCTGACCTCGCATTTGGAGTGAATCTACTTGCTAGACACAGCGCAGCTCCTACCAAACGCCATTGGTCGGGAGTCAAGAATGTCTTTCGATATCTCCAAGGCACAAAGGATCTTGGCCTATACTTTCAGTTTCAGAGAAATCTGGACTCCAGTATGATTGGATACACCGATCAAGCTACTTATCCGATCCCCATAATGCCGCATCACATCAGCTTTGTGTTCCTACATGGTGGAACTGCTATATCATGGAAGTCTTCAAATGACTGTTGCCACTTCTACCAATCATTCAAATAATTGCATTATATGAGGCATCACGCGAATGTGTGTGGCTTCACAGAATGATAAACCACATACAACACCATGTGGAATTGGTTCTATCTAATCACCTACCATTATCTATGAGGATAATGCGGCTTGTGTTGCACAGATGCAAACAGGATACATCAAGAGCAATATCACTAAGCATATTGCTCCAAAGTTGTTTTATCCTCATGAACTCCAAAAGAGTGGGGAAATAAACATCTTGCAAGTCAAATCATGCGATAATCTCGCTGACTTGTTTATGAAGTCTCTACCAACTTCAACATTCCAGAAATATATTCATGGAATCGGTATGCGACGGCTTCGAGATTTGCAAGAATCGGGGGGAGTATCTTCCTGAACTATACCTGTTTAAAGCATCATATTACATTCTTTTTCCCTTAAATGAGTTTACTTTACAGGTTCTCATTGAGGTTTTTAATGAGGTAATATCAACATAAGGTCATATGTCATACTATCTGTTTTCCCCATCGAGGTTTTTAAGATGGTATAAATGACATATTTATTGACCTCTAGATTCTATGGATTTATTTCATATTGAGTTAACAGAGGCAAGAATCATTATATGTTGTGCCATTTTCTCTTTATTTTCCTACAGGGTTTTTGAAGGAGTTTTAACAGCATATCCTATCATACTCCTCACATTTTCCCACAGGATTTTTGGAGGAGATTTAATCGTGATGATGAGTTGCTATACAGTCAAGCGGTGATTAGGGGAGTGTTAAAATATCCCAGAAAATAGGGGATTAAATCCCGCTTAATCGGGAGGGTGCGATTCCTACCGAACCGACGTCTCCGCCCCGACGGTTCCTTCCGAGAAACTCCGATAGCCATCGATCTAGGAACTTCCTAATCGACGCCATTTTTCAGAGAACCGACATATTTCCAATTGTATAAAAAGCTCTATCAATTATCAATAAAGAACACATATTTTCATTCTCTCGCTCATCCTTACAGTTCTAACAGTTTACAACGCAACCTAGTGGAACACCGAGCCAAGTTGTACACATCTTATTATCACAGCTCTCTTTAGCGTCTACGAACATGACATCAGGATGAGGCGGAGAAGATCGTCTTTCTCGCCGAGCTCTGTGCGATTAGAGCGGCGCAGCCAGGCCCTTGGGTCCTGGGGGACTTCAACATGATCTATCGCGACAAGAACAAGAACAATGGCAACCTCAACCGCATGATGGGTAGATTCAGGCCTGCTTGGTTGCACTTCGGCTTATCCAAAAGCAGCGGTGGCTGTGTGCTGTGGCAAAAGTAGATGTTGTTGTGCGCTGGGAGAAAGCCGTAAAAGCTATTTGGCAACTCGAGCTCCTTCCTCGGCCGGTTGTGGATGGAGAGACGGGTGGAGGAAGCTGGTAGGGTGGCGGGGAAGAGGAAAGGATGGGGGCAACCATCAGGATGCATTTCCTTCTGCATCCAGTTGTCCGTCTCGAGCTCCTATGGACGGGAATGGGGTGGGGACAGCAGCGGCCGACGGGAAAAGACGGAGGAGGCCAGCGGGAAAGAGAGGACAAAGCTGGTAGGGAGGCGGGGAAGGGGCGAGGATGGGGACGGCCGTCGCGGCTACAGTTCCTCTGGTGTGCGGTTGTCCGACTCGAGCTGCTGTGGACGGGAATTGGTTGGGCACGGTGGCGGCCGGCGGGAAAGAGACGGGGACGGGGCGGTCGGCCGCGGAGCTCGCCCTCTGGCCTCCAACGGTGAGGCGGCGGCGCACCCACCATGGATTGGGACATGATTTGGGGAAACTGGGGCAACCGTCGAACGCACCCGCAGCAAACGCTACAAAAGCACCTCAGAGCGTGCTTTGCCGAGATGGTCGATTCACGGTGGCTTTTAGTCAAAAGCGCGTTCGGTGGAGTATGCGTTTGGTTGGGCTTTTGCTTATAAGCCCGAAAAGCCACAGCCAAAAGTGGAACCAAACAGGTCCTCAGACATTTCCTCAACGACTGCATGCTAAAGGAGATTTACCTCCACGACAGGAGATACATGTGGTCAAATGAGCGCGAATCCCCAACGCTGGTCAGGCTGGACAGGATGTTCTGCTCGGCAGACTAGGATGAGTTGTTCGATAGCTTCTCCTTGCGCTTCCTTTCGACGATCATCTCAGACCAGTGCCCCTTGCTCCTGGACTATACACCGGTGGCTACCGGCAGAGGACGGTTCCAGTTTGAGCAATTCTAGTTGAAAATGGATGGCTTTGAGGAAGCCGTTGCCTCCGCCTGGTCGGCGATTGACTGAGATCCTGACCCCTTCTGAAGACTGGTCGCTAAGCTTAAGCGCATCGCCCGACAACTGATGAGTTGGGATGATAAGAAGGTGGGCTCGGTGAACCGCAATTGCCGACAAGGAGATCGCTTCACCGGTGGATGTTGCCATGGAGTCTAGGCCACTTTCCCGGACAAGCGCCGCCTTCACAAGAAAGCTCAAGACCTACCTTGGCCTGGCCTCGCTAGAGCGCATAATGGCACAACAATGGCCAAGATAAGGTGGCTTGCTGAAGGTGACGCCAACACAACCTTTTTCCACCAGCACACTTCCTACTAAAGACAAAAAAAATGTGATACATAGCTTCAACATTGATGGCGCAATTGTCGTGGAACACATGCTGCCATGGTGGAAGCTACCTATCACCACTTCTGTGGTCAGGGACGGAGGCGAACCTCCGCCTCGCTGGACCTTGACTTTCCGTTACCAGTGGAGGACTTGTCGGACCTGGATGAACCTTTCTCGGAGGAAGAGGTGTGGGAGGTGGTGAAATGTTTACCCCATGGCAAGGCGTCAGGGCTTGGCGGTTTCACAGCTGAGTTCCTTCAGAGCTGCTAGGGGATCGTCAAGGCGGACTTCATGGCTGCCTTTGACAAGCTTTACTTCATGAACGGGCACAGGTTCCAGGGGCTTAACCAGACACTGGCAATCCTGCTACCCAAACATAGCAAGGCGGCCTCGCTGGGAGACTACCTAAAAGGACTATATTTTCCCATGCTATTTTGGTGATGATGACAATCCCACTTATGATCTAACCGTGTGCTTAAGTTTCAGGCAAAATGCTTTTGATGATTCTTGTGAAGTGTGTGGATGCTCTCTTTGGGATCTCGTGAAGACGACGGTCTTTCGTTTTTCTATTTCTCTCTTTATTGCTTTAGATCGCCGTACTATCAAGAGGGGGTCCACCTCGGAAAGCTGTGGTGAATAATCTGTTCTTGCACAAACCCTATATGTACCGCCACAACCATCCTACTCATCTATGAGAGAGCGTTGTTCTGATCTGATGGAGCAGTTTTTGTCGATCGAACTTCCCAGCACCGTAAGTTCCGCCGTGGCTTTCGTGGGAGGATCCGGGACTAACGCTCCGATCCAACTTCCGCTGGAGTTCCGCCACCCGTAACCACTGTTGGTATGTTCTATTTGCCGGAACTTCCACCGGAAGTTCCGGCCAGGAACTTTCGTCGCTCCTTCCACTGAGACCCTGAGCGAAACTTCCGGTCAGACGAGGTTTGCGACCCAGTTGTTCCGCCCCTTGTTCCGCTCCAAGTTCCGCTCAGAATCAGTATGCTTTTGTTTGGAAGTGTTCTATTTGACGGAACTTGGGCCGGAACTTGCATCGAAAGTTTCACCAGAACTTCCGGTCAAGCTTTTGGAGCGTCCAATGGCCTCGATGACCGCTGGGGACTACGGGCGGAACTTTCTCCTCACCGAACTTTCGTGAGGTCGCCAAGGCTCCAACGGTTCAGCTTGGAGGGAGCCTATTTAAGGCCCTCCTTGTTCCTCCTACCTAACTCTTCAATTTTCTCTCCTCCATTAATACTGAAGCTTCACCTCACTAGATCTCTCTCCTAGCCACTCAAATCACTTGATCTTTTGAGAGGTGAGGGAGGTGACCTAGATCTACACTTCCACCAAAGAAGATTTGATTCCCCACCTATCCTTTATGGATCTTGTTGCTCTTGGGTTTCTTGGAACCCCGACGGTGTAGGGCATCCTCGGAGCTAAGGGCTTGCGCTGTAAAGCTACATGGTGTCGCTGAGGGCCTCCAATTGAGTTGTGGAGTTTCCCTCAACCTTGTTGTAAAGGTTTTGGTTGGCGCCTTCAAGGTCACCAGCCAGGATTGTGAGGCCTCCTTTGTGGGGGAGCTCACCGGAGAAGAAGGTGAGGCCTTTAAGGCGCTCGGGTGACCTTGTGTGGCCCCGACGCCTCTCCAACATAGACGTAGCTCCCTTGGGAGTGAACTACGGGAATTACATATTCGTGTCCCCGCTCCGGTTATCTCGTTCCCTACCTTTACTTATTGCTCTTTACCGTACGTTTGGTTGTTGTTAGTTCTCTAGCATATAGGTTGTTCACCTAGTTGCATATCTAGAGAACTTTCCTTCTCTTCAAGCCTAAAAGTGTGTAACAAATTAAAAATTGGTAGTCGCCTATTCACCCCCTCTAGTCGATTCAAAGTCGGTACTTTCACTACCGGTCGATCAGCCTCATCCACATCTTTGCTAAGATTGGGTCGAAGGTGTTGGCTTCGAGGCTGGTCCCCCAGGCCAGGGGGCTTGGTTGACCTGAACCAATCCGCCTTCATCCATAAGAGATGCATACATGATAACTTCATGTTGGTTCACCGACAAAGACGCTTACTCCATGTGCTCGTGGAGCCTAGAGTGATGCTGAAACCGGATATTGCTAAGGCATTCGATTTGGTGTCTTGACGCGTTGTTCGAGGTGCTAGAAAGTCGGATTTGGCCCCGATTCCGGAGATGGTGGCCATCCTTCTCGCCACGGCCTCCACTCGGGTGATGCTCAATGGCAGCAAGGACCTCCGATCCGCACCGGAGGGGCTCGAGACAGGAGACCCTTGTCGCCAATGTTGTTTGTGCTCTTCATCAACAACTCAACAAGCTGCTGGCCAAGGCCACTAAGCTCGGGATACTACGACGCATCACGAACAGGGATCTGGCCTCCTCCTCCGTCTCCTTGTACGCGGAAGACGTGGTGATTTTTTGTCACCCCGACGAACCAGAATTGTGCACGGTGCGCGTACTTCTGGAGTTCTTCGGCGAGACATATGGGCCGAGGACCAACTACTCCAAATGCTCGGCTTCTCCGATCGCATGCCCCGACGAGGTGGCCCAGCAGGCTGCCTCGGTCATGGGATGCCAGCTTGCCCCCTTCCCCGTCAGATACCTAGGGACCCCTCTATCTCTTCGCCGGATCCACGCCTCGGCGCTGCAACCCTTGGTTGATAACATCGCCAGCAGGCTGCCATCTTGGAAGGCCTCCATGATGACGAATGTTGGATGCCTCGCACTTGTTAAATCAGTGCTTATGGCGATCCCCCTCCACCAAATCATCGTGCTAGGCCTAAACAAGACGATGCTAAGCAGATCTAGAAGATAGTACGAGGTTTTCTTTGGGCCGGACGCGAAGGGGGGATACTGTCACGTGAACTGGGCTAAGGTGTGCAGACTGCTCTGCCTTGGAGGCCTGGGGTGCCTGATCTCGAGCGCACCGCACTCAGCCTGTAGATGCGCTGGATTAGGAGGATGCACACGACCCGCGGCCCTTGGCGCGGCCTCGACCGCGGTTCTCCAGCTCGAGCCTGTGTGTTTGCCACTTCGCGACGATGGTACTTGGCGATGGAGCGACAACCCTCTTCCGTCTTGACAGTGGTCGGATGGGATGACCATGGAGGAACTAGCGCAAGCTTTTCGCTGATCCCTAATCGCTGCGCGCCACTTGGCGGAGGCGCCGTGGAGCATCGCTGGGTTGGTGACATTTAGGGCGCTCAAGGCTTAGCCCTCTCGCAAAGACGTCCATCTATGGATTCGTCATGCGTGATGTGGTACTTACAGAGGTGCTCGACAAGCTTATCAGAGATGGACGGCGATGACAAGATCGCCAAATCTTGCTATGAGTTCCTCTTTAGGGCTTGCTTGCCTCGAGATCTTGGAGGCTGAACTAGAAGGTTTGGGCACCGCGTGAAGTTCTTCATATGGCTAGCATGTCAGGACCGGTGCTGGACGACTGAGCGGCTGGCACGGTGGGACCTACCACCCCTCCCCTCCCCCGTGCTGCACCCTGTGTGACCAAGCGGCCGAGACGATGGCACACCTTCTAGTTGGTTGTCCCTTCTCCAGGATAATCTGGCACGCCACGAGGTGTTATCTTGGATTCGATTGACGCCTGGATGGAGAGGACGACTTTGTGGATTGGTCGCAAGCATCCCGCTGACCCCCGAGCTCACGCAAGGGGAATTCCTTCATCATGCTCACGGCATGGTGGATTTGGAAGGAGCGCAACTCGGTGGTTTTTGACAGGTGTCACCTAGCGCTAGTAGTCTTCGTTAAGATTCGATTTGAGGCTCAATCGTGGCTGTCGGCGCTTATTGGCCTCCGGCCTCGATCCCCGCGCCCGTAGATTTAGTGGGTTGAGTTGTAAAGGGTGTGGGCGCTCAAGCAGTGTACATAATTCTTTTTCCTTTTTCTATCAATGAATCGAAACACAAAGATTTTTATGCTTTCACGAAAAAAGCTTGTTGAAAGAAAAGATTTCTTCAAGAAAATAAATCCCCAAAAAACATTGCATCTCCTCTATTTTAAATGCTCTACTCATGAGAACTTAGAAGTCGCCTTTGCATATCTATTGATGATCCCGCTGGATCTATGTATGTTTCTTTGAAATACTGAAATACTGGTTATATCAAATATGTTGCGCAACATGTGATTGGGATATTACTTATCAAGACGAGTTTAAAGTAGCATTGTCGGTAACGGATCGAACTCGCATGGATATGTTGATGATCAAATCTCGGACAATGTAAGTATCAGAGACAAAAGGAACATAAAACATAATGTTTCATGTTCGAAACAATGGAGAATCATGAGTGCATAGGGGTCTGATACGTAAAATACGTATCTACTTTTCCGAACACTTTTGCTATTGTTTCTCCTCTAAACTTGTGTGATTTGGATACAACTAACACGAACTGACGTTGTTTTCAGCAGAATTACCTTGTTGTCTTGTTTTTGTGCAAAAAATCAACTACCAGGAAAAATCCCGAAATATGTGTCAAAAATTATATTTGACCAGAAGACCCACGGAGCCAGAAGATGAGATGGAGAAGGGGTCTGGGAGGCCCACACCCCTGCCAGGTGCGGGCCCACCACTAGCCGCGCCTAGGGGGGTGCAGCCACCCTAGGCACCCCCTCGGGTTCTCTCTGCGCCTATAAGTTGCCTTTCGACCTAAAAATAGTGGGGTTCGATAGTTTTGCATAAAGATTTCCGCTCCTCCGCCGCCACCAGAAACCAAGATTCGAATCCAGAAACTCCGTTCTGGCACCATGTCGGGACGGGGAATTTGGAGAGGATCATCACCATCGTCATCACCAACGCATCTCCATCAACCACCGATTTTCCCCTCGTCCATGAGTGAGTAATCCCCCACTGTAGGCTTGGGGATGGTAGGGATTGGATGAGTTCTATCATGTAATCGAATAAGATATGTTAGGCATAGTGCCTAGTATCTTTATTAGTGCTATTTGACTTTGTTGCAACTTGTTGTGCTTAATGCTTGTTACTAGGGCCCGAGTGCCATGATCTCAGATCTGAACTTATTATTGAATCATTATGATAGTATTGTTTGTGGTCTTATCTGCAAGTTGTGTACACATATCATTGTCCAGATCCAAAGGCCCCAAAATGACAATAATTGGAACAACCGAGGGGATGGCAGGTGTGAGGATCACATGTGTTCACAGAGTGTTAATGCTTGTTCGATGCTCTATTAAAAGGAGCACCTTAATTTCCAAGAGTTCCCTAGAGACCTCGGCCACGGGATGGCGGATGTAAGATGTTGTGCAAGTTCTCACCGCGAGCACGTATGACTATATTTGGAGCACATGCCTAGGATTGTTTAGTACTTGGATGCTTATTATTATTTATCCGTAATGCCCTAGATCTTGAAGTTACATGTTTAGACTCGCCCATGCAACGCCTGTCCATCCATCCCTATGCCCACCACACTAATCCTACTATTAGCGCATCACATTATTGCTCCTGCTTCACTATAGTTGTTGCTTTGTTGTTACTACCAAACTATTGCTACCGATAAACTTCGTGAGCAAGAACTATTTCCATGTGCAGCTGAATTGACAACTCGCTTATTAAGGCTTGCAAGTATTCTTTGGCCCCTTGTGTCGAATCAATAAATTGGGTAATACTACCCAACAAGACTGCTATGATCTCCTACACTTGTGGGTCATCAGGGTCATCATGGGCATCCCGGTCCTGTTGATAATCATTGATAGAGATCATGTCTATGAAATTCCTAAACCGTAGGGACACACGCTTAAGGGATTACGACGCTTGAGATCTTCCTGTAAGAGGTAATCCTAAAGGATATAGGAAGAGAAAGAAACCAAGTGTTCTAGGAGATCCAAGTTGTTCAAGAAAGAAAGGAATAAGGAAAAGGACCAAAGGAGTTTCAGATAAATAGGAATTTGAATATGTATTTATTATATGTTAATTATTAATTAATATATTCTAAATAATACTTAATTTTAGATTTATAAACTGATTTTTTTAGGCCAAATTTCGAGGAATTTGACTAAAAGAAATTACAAAGAAAAAGGGAGAAGGACAGAAAAATAGTTTCTGGTGGGCTGGTTTTGAACCAACCCAGGCGGCTGAGCGGGCGACAAATACTAAATGCCACTCAGGACGGTGCAGCGCTAGGGGACGCGCGGGCCACGGATGCTCGGCCGCCCACTCCGGCCGCTTCTCCGCTCTCGCTCGTCATTGCCGGGCCGGGGCACCCCAGACACCCCGGAGCACTTGTCGCTATGTCTCTAGGCTCGGTGGCGCCTGTGCCCACCCGAGTTTGTCCCCTATGTAGGGGTGGAATCGAGCCGAGCCGAGCTGCTCGTGGCTTGGCTCAAAGCTCAGAATCGAGCCGAGCCTGGCTCGCTTGGTGCTGAAAAACACTACAAAGAGGGCTCATGCCTCGGGAGGCTCATGCTCGCCGGACGGCTCGACGAGCCACCCACCACCCAAAATATCCCACCCTGCCGGCCGCCCCCATCCCCCTGCCTCTCTCTGGATCTCTCGATCCCACCCCGTTGCCCCGAGGCTATCTCCTCGCCGCCTCGCCTTCCGCCTTCCTCCTCCTGCCTCTCGCCCAACGCCGGCTGCCGCCAACGAAGCCGGTTGACTCCTCCATCTCCAGTCCTCCTCCTTCCCGTCTTCCATGGCGCCGCCAGTCCCGAACTGATTTGGGATTCCCCGTGTCGTGCCCTCGTCCAGCTAGGGATAGGGTTAGCGGTAAGGAGACCTCCGCCGGTCCACCCGCCAGCCCTCCACCGGTCCACCCGCCAGCCCTCCGGCCAGCCTTCGCCGACGGCGACACCGCCCAGCATCAACGACTCAGGCCTCACCCTCACTCCTCACGCCTCCTGACTCCTCCATCTCCCACCACCGAGGCACCAACGGATGCTCAAGGATTCAAGAGGCGTTGTCATATGTAGTTGGTTCTGCAATGCTAATGACCTAGACGTGAAGAACATAGCCAAGTAGCTGGCACGTGAGGTTCTCTATGCTCTACAACTGGATCACTTCCACATATCTCCAATTGTTTATTTGGTTCTTGCCCTGTCACTTCTACAGATCTCCAATTGTTTATTTGGTTCTTTCCCTATTATCTATAACAGTAAAACTGAAGCTGCCAATGTTTTGTCTCGACGTTCTATTTCATTCATATATTAATGAGAATACTGTAAGTATTTTGTACAGGATTGATGAACTAGGAGTACCCTTGCAGAGTTGCAATAGTAGTTTGAAGTGTTGCCCTTGGGATTTTAGTCTGACGGATAAATTGTAGTGTCCTCGTGCAACGTTTCACAGATTTTAGTCTGACGGATTAATTTTAGCCTGACGGATTTTAGTCTGATTTCAGTGGCCACATGACATCCTTCTTTTGACCAAAAATAGAGGAAAGGATATAGTACAAAACTTCTGATGTATGCCAATATTATGGTTACTAATAATTTGACCTATTTGAGTATATTATAATAAACCTATATATGCTCAATTGTTGATTGTGGTCATCGAGCCGGCTTGCGAGCTTCACCGAGTTGGCTTGTCGAGCCTCGAGCCTGAGTAGCAAGGTTTAGGATTGGCTTGTCTGACCTCCGAGCAGACCCGAGCCCGAGTCGAGCCTTGTCGAGCCCGAACCGAGCCTCGAGCTTCGAGCTTCGTGTCCACCCCTATTCCCAACAACCATCCGAGGTGGACCCCCTCTTGATAGGACGACGACCTAACACAACAAACCAAGAGAAAGGCAAAACAGAAAGGTCGTCGTCTTCATGAGTCTTCAAGATGATATCCACACGCCCATAGAAATCGAATACACCAAACTCAAGCACACAGTTAAACCACAAGTGGGATTGTCATCAACACCAAAACACTTATGGAAAACAATGTCCTTTCAATCTCTCCCTTTTTGGTGCTTGATGACAACCTCATAAGATTTGCATATAAGATCAAGAACAAATTTTTGTCATGTAAGAGAGGCTCCCCCTAGGTGTGTGCAATATTTAGAGAGAATGCTTATGGAATGCAACAAACACACACATAAAAGGAACTCCCCCTTACCATTATAAAAATAGCACAAGTGCAAAGATACAATACGAAAAAGGGATACATAGAGACATACCTTTTGTTAGGGTACGGTGCAGAATCAAAATTTTATGCTAAGCGGAAGAAACCCCGAATGCCCAAGATCTATCTACTAGTAATGTAGTAACAGAGAGACATGACGGTAACGTACCCTTGAAGACCGAGAGAGCGTTACGCTTAGGCAGAAACGTGGATGGTGTAGTCGTACACGTCCGACCTCAAAGTCGCGCAGCTCCTCGCAAGTCACCCCTTGTCCTGATCCTTGCATGATGGCCCTAAGCTTCAATAGCCCCACCGAGTTACCACAGCATACGGTGCAAGACGATTCCTCGGCCTCCGATCTCGCAGAGGTTGCGGAAGTAAACCTCCGGCTGGAATCCTAGCAACGAACGGCGTGTCAGAAGAGAACGCCTTGCCTACATGTCAGACTTGGGACCGCGACCAGAGCAGAGACAACAAGAGAGAGAGATGAGTATTCCAACCAAGGGAATATATCGATTATTGTGTATTTTAATCCCACACATAGACACCTATTTATATAGGCTAAGGAGGGTGCCTCCATCTTAAGTGCCCCATGTGGGACTAAAGATAAAGGAAAAACAGATCAAGAAAATTTCAGGATGGGCTAAAACCACTCACCTAACTCAAAGACATGTGGCCTTGGGAATCATAGTTTCATGCACAAACCCTACTTGCACCGCCACAACCATCCTATTGTTTAGCGAGAGAGAGTTCTTGGGAACTGTTTGAGCTATTTTTACCCTGACTGGAAGTTATGGCCTGTCGGAAGTTCCACTAGTGTCCGCTATGGGCTGGCTACATAAGTTTCGCTCTTGTTCATGCTAGTTCCGCCTAGATTCTCAGATCCTTCTGTATTAAAGTGTGCTATTTGGCGGAACCATCACCGGAAGTTGCTTCGGTAGTTCCGATTTGCATTTTCTAGTCAATCCCGATCGGAAGTTGTGACTGGCACTATCAAGCTTCTTCCACTGGAAGCTTGAGCGGTACTTCCGTTCAGCCACCGAAAGTTCCGATTAGGTGTGTCGCGACCCCTTATTTCTACTCCATGTTCTGCTTCATGTTCCGCCCAGGTACTGTATTTTTTGTTTTGAAACATCATATTTGGCGAAACCTGGATCGGAACTTGCTTCGGAAGTACCACCGGAAGTTCCGCTTAGGCTGACCAGAACTTCCATTCGTACTTTGGAGCGTCCCCCTTTATCTTTCTAGCCGTTGGACGATTGGCGGAAATTCGCGCCCATCAGAATTTCCGGTGGTGTCGTGAATAGTCAAACAGTTCCTTTTGGAGGGGGCCTATTTAAGGCACCCTTCTTCCACCTCCCGTCTTAACTCTTCAATTTCTCTCTCCTCCATTAATACCAGAGCTTCATCTTCCTAGATTTCTCTCCCTAGCCACTCAAACCTCTTGATCTTTTGAGGAGTGGGAGAGGAGGCCTAGATCTAAATTTCCACCAAAGGAATTTTGATTCCTCCCACCCCCACCCATCCTTTGTGGATCTTGTTACTCTTGGGTTCTTGGAACCCTAGACGGTGTAGGGCATCCTTTGAGCTAAGGGCATTCACAGAAGTCTGGTGTCGCCGAGGGCCTCCAATTGAGTTGTGAAGCTTCCTCAACTTTATTGTAAAGGTTTCGTTCAAGCCTTCAAGATCACCAGCTAGTGGTGGTGGTTCTCACCGAGAAGAAGGTGAGGCCTTTGTGGCGCCGGGTGACATTGTGTGGCCCGACACCTCCAACATAGACGTAGCTTCCTTAGAAGTGAACTACGGAATGACATCTCCGCCTTCTCTCTGGTTTACTCGATCCGCACATTTACTCTTGTCCTTTACCGTTCTATTGCTTGTTGTATGTTCTCTAGCATATATGATTGCTCATCTAGTTGCATATCTAGAGAACTTTACTTCTTGCAAAGCCTAAACTTGAATAACAAGATAAAAATTGATAGTCTCTTATTCACCCCCCCCCCTTTTCTAGTCGACCAAAGTTGGGCCTTCCAAAAACTCTCGGATCAAGCACTGTAGGGGTAAAATAAGACATCTCATGTTTATTGCAAGGAAAATCAATTAGCAAACGGAACTGTGGCATTATGATTCTGAACTCAATCTAAGAATATCAGGTTAGATACATATAGTCTAGTCTAAGAACATCAGTAAAAAAATTTCAGTCAAGAAATATCAGGTTCAGTCAAGTAGTTACAACAAGTAACACTAGGAGTAACACCAGTATGTTACAGCAAGTAAATTTAGTGCAAAAAGAAAGGTAATGCAAGGAAGTAACGTCAATACTTGTGAGCAGTATTATCTATACCAACTCTGAGCAGCCTACAATTTTTTTATTGATAAATCAAAGAAACATGACAGTAACTTGCAAGAATAACTTGATAGTTCTAGAGTAACTTAACAGGAAAGGTAGATAAAGTTTTATTGTTTAGCATTACTCCAAGGAAAACAACATGTGCTAGAGGAACTTGACAGTAACTTGCAATATTGGCAATATTCAGAATTTAGCTACTCCAGAATCTTACATGTGCTACAGTAACTTGACACTTAGAAGAATATTTTTTAGAGAATTCAAAGACAATTAAGACAGGAGTATCATCCTTGCAGGGCTCTGGCTCTTGTTATTTCACCTTTGACCGTTGCCTTTCTGTTTTCTTCATCCTAGACGTTCATCTGTAGGGTATGTATATGTTCTGGAGTAAGAAACTTAAGCATAGAATTAACTTTTATCTGTAGTTTATTCAAACTTACACTGAACCTCAAAATTAACCTGTGTCTGAACATCACCAATTCAGTCTGAACATTCAGTTTCGGAGACGATGAACAAGTTTAGCTTCGGAACATTCAGTTTCAGAGACGATGTAGCGAAGCTAAATGTCGATGAACAAGTTCATGGGTTCTGCTTCTTCTCCTCTAACTTAGTACAAGACAGCAATTTAATGTAAACAATTACTACATCAATTTAGTTTGAACTGAAAAAATTACTACATCAATTCTCTTGCCTTGCTGATGGGGCCCTCGGTCTCGTAGTCTGACGAGACACTACCGCTACAGATCTAGCAGCACCAAGAAAGATATCTGGCAACCGGAGGGGGAAACCCCATCTTGAACTCGAGGAGGAAGAGGATGACGATGGGAGGAAGAGAGAGGCAGCAGCTGCATGTGGGAAGCAAGGCAGCGACACGGGTTGGAGGTGGGGTGGAGCAAGGTAGCCATCGTGTGTCCCAGCAATGTCAAGAAGAAAGCGAGGAAGAGGGTTGAGAGCAAGGAAGAGGGCAGAGGAGCTGTGGTTGGTCAAATTTGGAAAGGGGTTGTTTGCAAAATGATCCATCCGACATCTTTTCAGACGGAGGGAGTACCTTACTAATCTAATTTGCATCTCATAATAACTATCTTGGGTTTTCTTTGATATACAAATTGATCATGCTCAGCTAAACTGCTCAAGAACCCGATGCAAGTTGCATCTCATAATAACTTTCCGTTCAAGAACCCGATGCAAGTTGAATCTGATTTTGGCTTCAACATGCGATTTCAAACACATCCATAGTGAGCATTTTTCTAATGCTGCAAATCACTTAATTGTCTCATCTCTCAAGCTTCATAATCTGTAGAACCAAGACATGTCAACTTCTGCCTTCTATTGGTATTTTTCCTAGTAGAAAAAACAACCAAACAGCAAACTAAACAACCAGCCTGCTGCAAGAATGTGTGTGCAGCCATAGAACGGCATAGGCCTCTACATGTTGGAAAGCAATCAATCAATCAGAACATGCTTATATAGTACTCCCTCCATTCAGGAATAACTAACTTGGGTTAGTCTAGATTCGAATGTATCCATATACTTCCTCTGATCCAAATTTCTTGACTCAGATTTGTCTAGATTCGGATATATCTAGATATGTTTTAGTACTAGATACATCCGAATCTAGAAAAATATGAGCAACTAATTTGGATCGGATCTAGATACATTTGAATATAGACAAACTCAAGTCAGTTATTTCTGGACGGAAGTAGTAGTTCTCAACATAGCAAAATCAACATAAGTTTTAACCCGGCAGCATTGAGTTGATTGAAGCACAATAAATCATCTTAATACCAATTTAAGGGAACACCGAACTTGGTACCGAAATAGCACGACAAAATGGCACCATCCGACTATTTCTTATTTGGTACCTGAAATGGCGTCCACTACAAATTGCAGCAATGGCATGCACATTATGCATGTGCTCCACCTTTTGAGGAGTAAATTGCGATAGCTACCACAATTCGGGCTGTAATGAGTCAAGATTAGCATTCTTAATTTTGTTTGTCA